>JAOPSE010000064.1:7895961-9383981 GCA_029449295.1 Zea luxurians | reverse complement strand
TTGACCGTTGGAGCTATCTGTCGTCTTGCTGCACCGGATAGTCCGGTGCCGCACCGGACAGTCCGGTGCCGCACCGGACAGTCCGGTGACCCTCTGACTTCGCTGCTCTGATTTCTGTGTGGCACTGTAGCGTACTGTTCATCTGTGCAAAGTTGACCGTTGGCACAGATAGTCGTTGCTCCGCTGGCGCACCGGATAGTCCGGTGGCCCACCGGACAGTCCGGTGAATTATAGCGGAGCTCGTCTCTAAATTCCCGAGAGTGGCTGGTTGAGGATTGTACGGTCTTAGTGCATCGGACACTGTCCGGTGGGGACAGTCCGGTGCGCCTATTCTCAGCACACTCAAGTCCTTTTGCTCAATAAAACTATGTCCCTAACTTGATTTCTTTCTTGGTTTGTGTTGAACCTTATGCACCTGTAATAGATGAATTCTAGATAAACTAGTTATTCCACGTGTTTGCGTTGGTCATCAACCACCAAAATTAATTATAGGAAATGGTTCATCCAATTTCCCTTTCAATCTCCCCTTTTTGGTGATTGATGCCAACACAAACCAAAGCAAATATAAAGTGCAGAAATGTAACTAGTTTGTGATTGAGATGTCAGTGCATAGGTTACTTGGAATTTAACCAATTGAAAGTCTTACTAAGTATGATTGGATTGGCTTTCTTTTATTTAACATTTTGGGCCACTTTTGCACCACATGTTTGTTTTTGTAAAACTTATGGAAAATCTTTTCAAAAATCCTTTTACAAATAGTCAAAGGTATATGAATAAGATTGCAAGAAGCATTTTCAAGATTTGAAATTTCTCCCCCTGTTTCAAATGCTTTTTCTTTGACTAAATAAAAACTCCCCCTGAATGAAATTCACCTCTAAGCTTTCAAGAGGGTTTTGAAATAGTACCAAGTGAAATTTTGAGGATACCAAATTGAAATTTTACTTTCACAAATCAAGTGAAACATAGATACCAATTGATACCAATTGAAAATACATCATTTGAAAAATTCATTTTGAAATGGTGGTGCGGTCCTTTTGCATTGGGCTTAATTTTCTCCCCCTTTAGCATTAATCGCCAAAAATGGAGAACTTGAGAGCCCTTTTGCAATTTTCTCCCAAATGGTGAAATAAATATGAGTGAAGATCATACCATTGAGAGTTTGTGGAGTAGCGGAAAAGGTTAAATAATACAATTAGAGTGTTGTGTGGAAGCCTTGTCTTTGTCGTCTCCTCCAATTTCCTTTGAATCTAAGACTAAGTATAGAAATACACTTGATAACTCATTAGTCTTAGTTTTGGCACAAGAAAAATAAGAAAGATGCAATTGTACCAAAATGAAATATATATGATCAAAGGTATATAAATTAGCTATGTGTACAATGTTTCAATCAAAATTATGAGAATCAAGTAAATTTAGCTCATTCCTAAGTTTGCTAAAGGTTTTCTCATCTAGTGGCTTGGTAAAGATATCAGCTAATTGGTTTTGGGTATTAACATAGGCAATTTCGATATCCCCATTTTGTTGGTGATCACTCAGAAAGTGATACCGAATATCTATGTGCTTAGTGCGGCGGCTGTGTTCAACGGGATTATCCACCATGCAGATTGCACTCTCATTATCACATAGGAGAGGGACTTTGCTCAATTTGTAGCCATAGTCTCTAAGGGTTTGACTCATCCAAAGTAATTGCGCACAGTAATGGCCTGCGGCAATGAACTCGGCTTCGGCGGTGGAAAGAGCTATGGAGTTTTGTTTCTTTGAAGCCCAAGACACTAGGAATCTCCCCAGAAACTGACAAGTCCCTGATGTGCTCTTCCTCTCAATTTTGCACCCTGCCCAATCGGCATCGGAATATCCTATTAAATCAAAAGTGGATCCCTTGGGATACCAAAGCCCAAACTTAGGAGTGTAAACTAAATACCTCATGATTCTCTTCATGGCCCTAAGGTGAACTTCCTTAGGATTTGCCTGAAATCTTGCACACATGCATACAGAAAGCATAATATCCGGTCGAGATGCACATAAGTAGAGCAAAGATCCTATCATCGACTGGTATACCTTTTGATCTACGGATTTACCTCCTGTGTCGAGGTCGAGATGCCCATTTGTTCCCATGGGTGTCTTGATGGGTTTGCCATCCTTCGTTCCAAACTTCTTCAGTATGTCTTGAATGTATTTTGTTTGGCTGATGAAGGTGCCCTCTTGGAGTTGCTTGACTTGAAATTTCTCGAATTTCTGTATCATGATCCTACTAAACTCTTCACAAGTTAACTTGTTAGTAGACCCAAATATAATATCATCAACATAAATTTGGCATAGAAACAAGTCTTTTGCAACAGTTTTAGTAAAGAGAGTAGGATCGGCCTTTTCCGACTTTGAAGCCATTAGTGATAAGAAAATCTCTTAGACATTCATACCATGCTCTCGGGGCTTGCTTGAGCCCATAAAGCGCCTTTGAGAGTTTGTAAACATGGTTAGGGTACTCACTATCTTCAAAGTCGGGAGGTTGCTCAATATAGACCTCTTCCTTGATAGGTCCATTGAGGAAGGCACTCTTCACGTCCATTTGATAAAGCTTGAAGCCATGGTAAGTAGCATAGGCAAGTAATATACGAATTGACTCAAGCCTAGCTACGGGTGCATAAGTTTCATCAAAGTCCAAACCTTCGACTTGTGAATAACCTTTGGCCACAAGTCAGGCTTTGTTTCTTGTCACCACATCACGCTCATCTTGCTTGTTGCGGAATACCCATTTGGTACCTACAACATTTTGATTAGGACATGGAACCAAATGCCATACCTCATTCCTCGTGAAGTTGTTGAGCTCATCTTTCATTGCCACCACCCAATTCGGATCTCTTAACGCATCCTCTACCCTGTGTGGCTCAATAGAGGAAACAAAAGAGTAATATTCACAAAAATGTGCAACTCGAGATCTAGTGGTTACCCCTTTACGAATGTCACCAAGGATGGAGTTGACAGGGTGATCTCGTTGAATTGCTTGGTGGACTCTTGGATGTGGCTGTCTTTGATCCCTAATCTCTTGATCATCTTCCTTGTCTTGATCATCTTCATCTCCCCCTTGATCATTGTCCTCCTCTTGAGGTGGCTCATCGTCTTGCTCTTTATCTTTATCTTCTTGAGTCTGATCCTCATCTTGGGTTGGTGGAGATGCTTGCATGTAAGATGATGGTTGATCTTGTGCTTGTGGAGGCTCTTCGGGTTCCTTAGGACACACATCTCCAATGGACATGTTCCTTAACACGATGCATGGAGCCTCTTCATCATCTAGCTCATCAAGATCAACTTGCTCCACTTAGGAGCCATTAGTCTCATCAAACACAATGTCATAAGAATTTCAACTAGCCTAGTGGACTTGTTAAAGACTCTATATGCCCTTGTGTTCGAATCATATCTAAGTAAAAAGCCTTCTACAGCTTTAGGAGCAAATTTAGATTTTCTACCTCTCTTAATAAGAATAAAGCATTTACTCCCAAAGACTCTAAAATATGAAACATTGGGCTTTTTACCGGTGAGGAGTTCGTATGATGTCTTCTTGAGGATTCAGTGGAGATATAGCCGGTTGATGGAGTAGCAAGCAGTGTTGATTGCATCTGCCCAAAACCGGCCCGGTGTCTTATATTCATCAAGCATGTCCTCGCCATGTCCAGTAGAGTTTTATTCTTCCTCTCCATTACACCATTTTGTTGGAGTTTGTAGGGAGAAGAGAACTCATGCTTGATGCCTTCATCCTCAAGAAATCCTTTTATTTGTGAATTTTTAAACTCCGTCTCGTTATCGCTTCTAATCTTTTTGATTCTTAATTCGAACTCATTTTGAGCCCATCTCAATAATCCTTTTAAAGTGTCTTGGGTTTGTGATTTTTCCTGCAAAAAGAACAACCAAGTGAAGCGAGAATAATCATCCATAATAACTAGACAGTACTTACTCCCGCCGATGCTTATGTAAGCGATCAGGCCGAATAGGTCCATGTAGAGTAGCTTGAGCGGCCTGTCAGTCGTCATTATGTTCTTGTGTGGATGATGGACTCCAACCTGCTTTCCTGCTTGGCATGCGCTACAAATCCTATCTTTCTCAAAATGAACATTTGTTAGTCCTAAAATGTTCTATCCCTTTAGAAGCTTATGAAGATTCTTCATCCCAACATGAGCTAGTCGGCGATGTCAGAGCCAACCCATATTAGTCTTAGCAATTAAACAAGTGTCTAGTTCAGCTTTATTATCATTAAAATCAACCAAATATAGCTGACCATCTAACACTCTCTTAAAAGCTATTGAATCATCACTTCTTCTAAAGATAGTAAAACCTATATCAGTAAAAAGTCAGTTGTAGCCCATTTTACATAATTGAGAAACAGAAAGCAGATTGTAATCTAATGAATCTACAAGAAAAACATTGAAAATAGAATGGTCAAGAGATATAGCAATTTTACCCAAACCTTTGACCAAACCTTGATTTCCATCCCCGAATGTGATAGCAATTTAGGGATCTTCATTTTTCTCATAGGAGGAGAACATTCTCTTCTTCCCTGTCATGTGGTCTGTGCACCCGCTATCGATTATCCAACTTGAACCACCGGATGCATAAACCTACAAAACAATTTTAGGCCTTGTTCTTAGGTACCCAAACAGTCTTGGGTCCTTTGACGTTAGAAACAAGCACCTTGGGTACCCAAACACAAGTGTTAGGACTCTTGTGTTTGCCTCCAACGTATTTGGCAACTATTTTGCCTGATTTGTTAGTTAAAACATATGATGCATCAAAAGTCTTAAACGAAACATTATGCTCATTTGATGCAGTAGAAATTTTCTTTCTAGACATTTTGACATGGGTGGTATGCCTAGAGCTAGAAGCCTCATTTTTATATATAAATGCATTGTGAGAAACAATGTGAGGTTTTCTAGCATGAATTCTCCTAATTTTGTGCTTAGGATAGTTAGCAGGGTATAAAATGTAGCCTTCCGTATCCTAAACCATGGGAGCCTTACCCTTAACAAAATTAGACAATTTCTTAGGGGTATTAAGCTTGACATTGGATTGGTTCCCTTGTTGGAACCCAATGCCATCCTGAATGCCAGGACGTCTCCCATTATAAAGCATGCTACGAGCAAATTTAAAATTTTCATTTTCGAGCTCATGCTCGGCAATTTTAGCATTTAACTTAGCTATGTGATCATTTTAATTTTTAATCATGACAAGTTGATCATCAATAGCTTCAACATCTATATCTCTACATCTAGTGTAAATGGAAACATGATCAACAGTAGATGTAGATGGTTTGCAAATGCTCAATTTCTCAATCTTAGCATTTAAATTATCATTCTCAATTTTAAGACTAGAAATTGTATCATTGCAAACATTCAATTCATCAATCTTAGCATTTAGACTAGTGTAACACCCCAGGTGTTATCTTCCGTTAAACAGCGACTATGGATTTAAGCCGAGATATCAGTAAATAAAATGGACACTAAATTTTAACCATCTTTGGTTATCACAATTTTGATATTGTATCTGTCCCCATGAATCTATACTACCCAAAAAGATTTCGTGAAATTCAGACTTTAGTTAATCTTCTGAATTATTGAGTTGTGTGCAATTAAAATTAATCAATTGAGCGAAGGCAGATTTAGAAGCCTAACTCGTCTTGTGGTTTTGTCCAAATAAATTTATTAGAATTCATCGGTTAAGCGAATACGAATTTAGAAACTTAGTTCAGTCCTCCGATTTTGTCCCAAACAAGATTTATTAGAAGTCAACGACTAAAGTTTTTGGGTTTAAAATTAATCGATTAAGGCAAATTGAAAACGACACCTAATTATTTCGCTCTTGTACGGACGATCTCTACGAACTCTGTAGCGATAATATTAAGGGTGGACTGTTTAGAATAAATCAAACTTGAACTAAGTGAAACCAGAACAACGGTTAGTCGATTCGCTTTCATATTTAAAATCTGAGATAATTAGAGCTGATATTGAGTATTCATAATTAATTTATTTCCCTGTTCAGACTGTGAATAAAATTATCGGGTTTCGAATCGAATCAAATTAAGCACAGTCTTAATATATCAACTCTCATGTTGTTTGGGTTGGTCCATCGACATCTCGTCTAAAACACTATCTCATGTATCACCTGCATTTCTATCCATTTGGACTATTCTAAATATTTTATGAAATTTGAAATTTAAGAATCTCTCGAGACGTTGAGTTCTGTACTGTGTGAATCACTCGAACGGGTGAAAATTCATCTGACTCCGAAGTGTTCACCAACTTAAATCTGGTCCAAAGATTCTTGTCGATCTTATTTTTGTTCGACCCTTTTATATATCTTTTAGACTCTCATTTCATACCCTAAAATATTTGCATTTCACTTTTGAAAGAAAAGAAAAATAGAAATAAAAGAAAATAAAATAAAAATATCTCCTTCTGAGATTTTTTTCCACGGCTTTCCTATTTATTAAATGTCCCAAACTGCCATCCAGGATTTTTTTTGTCCCATCGTCATCCACACCTGCTCCCTCCGTTCCTATCCCCTAGTTGGCCATTTTTTATCTTCACGCCATCTCTTGCTCCAAATGGAGACCATGCCAAAGCTTATCTCTCTCATGTAGGCATGCATGGAGAGCACGTCTCCTAGTAAACATTTTCAAATACGTATTCTGGAAGTCTCACAAAGCCGTAGCTCAGGCTCAGGTTCTTATCTCATCGCGCGTCAACTTCTTGCTCAGGCCACATCTTGTCTCAGCTCATTCTTCATCCTTGCGTTGGCTATTCTCAAGCTCTAGCGCGTTTCCCTGTCAGCGCCATGTCGTCTCCCAGTCCTAGGTCGCCCCCTTCGCCGGACGCCGCAGCACATACTCCCTGCTCGACCTCCCCGACGTGTTGCTCCCTCGCTTTGGCGCCCCTGCTAGCTCCTTATTCCTTGCCCGGTTTCCAGCTTGGGCCTCGCCGGATGCTGATGCCCCTTCTCCGACCTTGCCTCGACACTTAATCGCTGCAGCACGCCACGTCGTGTGTGCTGCACTGTCGTCGTTCGCTATCTTCATCCTCGCCAATTTTCATCGTTGTTTCTCGTCTACAACCTCATCAGCTCTTGCTCGTCTTGTGTTCGCGTCGAGTCCCAGGATTTTGGGAAAAAGGAAGCTCCAGTGCATTGACCGGTGAATTGAATAAACTGGTGGTAGTCATGGTCCTTGCGAAATCCGAATTCAGCTTAGTTGCGGTAAGCTCAAATATTATTCTGGCTATTTAATTTGATTAACGAATTAAATGAGTATATTAGTCGTGACAATTCTTTAGTTAATTAGTTGCACCTGTGTTGTGGTTATATTAAATGTTTGCTAAAATGTCTTAATCAAATATTTGTTCGATTTAAAACCAATAATCGTCGTCGTTCTCGCTTTAATCGGATCTCATCGATTAGCATACTATTTAAATTGGATGGTGGAGAGTGAAGTTTCGTGCATTGATCGCTAGATATTCGGTGTATTGCCCAACTCGGAATCGTCGTCGTATTTGCGGATGTCGACTCGAGTTAAGTATTATATAGACTTACAGTAGTTTGAAGAATAGTTTGATTTAATTTAGAGTGTGTTCTGTTAGTCAACAAATTTTCGCGTAATTAGAAATATTTTTCCTTTAGTGAAATAAATACCTTAAAAAAACAATTAAATTGTTACACTAGTTTTGAATTTTATGGAGTCCATGGACCCAATTTCTCAAATTAATCCATGGTGGCGTTTTATGTTGGCTAGAGCCATATTTTAATTATTCGATGGAGTCGATATTCTACGTTAATAGTTAGTATAATCGGTCTATGTCTGTGACCGGTAAATGTTATATTCAGATATTGATTAGTTAGATTAGTAGTCATGACTAAAAGTTTATTTTTACCTTGGTTATGGTTACCCAAAATAATTAGGAAACGAGTAACCTTGATAACTCTATTTCTGTAAAAACCGGAGGATATAGGACTTATTCTTAGTTTATTATCGCTTGTTGTTCGAATTGGACTTAGTTAAGTTAAAATAGCGTGGACGTTGTACTTAGTAATATCTCGACAACTAGTAATTGCTTTTAAGCGTTATTATGTGCCTCGCCGCTAAGTTTTTAATTCGCTATCGTGTAGCATTAATTAGGCTTGTGCTATTCCTATTTATATTTATTCATGTGCATAATGTATTTCATTCAGGTACGTTAATTAATCGCGTGATGTGGAAGACAAGTCAAGTCGACCCCAAGCGTGGACTACTCCGCATGGTGAAGCTGATGGACCAACCTAAAGATGGTTTAACACCTCAGGTGTTACCTTGACTAGAGCATACCCTGAATGCTAAGGATTGTGATCACTTGTGGAAATAACTTGAGGGGAACAAAGAACCTTGGAGATTATGTGTTAACCAAGAATTCTAAGGACCTAAGAGCACCATGTAAGCTTTTGTGCATTTGCTACCTTGGACAAGAAAGGGGGAAAACCCTAGACCCCTCTGGAACCCTCCTTTTCAAAGCCATGGATAAGAAGAAAAAGGGAAATAAGCAAATGTGCAAAACATGAGTGATCTTTAACCCAACCTTAAGCAACCTTATAACCAGCAATTAGAGGAAGGAAATATTGCAAAAAGGCCCCTGGATAAACCCCAAATCAAATCACTAGGTGGAGAGAGAGCTAGAGCTCTCTATTTCTCTCTAAGTCCATTTTTTAACCCTAGTTTAAGGATCAACCGTGTTCACCTTGAAGATGGCACCAAATCCACTTGTGTTCTATACCAAAAACGTGGCATACCACCTAGGGCACCCACTGGAAAAAGTTGAGCCCGGGACTCGGACGTTTGACATGCCATGGCATGGCTTTTGTCGCGAAGTGCCTAGTGTGACACACCTGTTTTGGCATCCGAAGATCTCCCTCCCTAGGCCATATCTGCCCCGACGTCTCACAGTTGAGTGACAGCCCTAGGTGCCAGGAAGAGGTCTGCGCCGAACTTTTGCAAAGATTCGCACGTTTGCGACCTCTGCCGACGTTTGAACAATGGAAGAAACAAACCGCCACGTGTTCGATGCGTTCTGCCGCGCCAGAGCACGCCCGTGCGTGCCCCCGTGAGCCCCGCGCCGCGCCCGAGCCAAGCCAGCGCCCTGGTCCGCGTCCGCGCCTATAAAACGCCCAGGAGCCTTGGCCGTACCCCTCCGCACGCGCTCAAGCCTCACCAGAGCTCAGTTCACCGCCGTTTGCCCGTGCGCGACGTGCCCGCGGCCACCCGAGCCACTGCCGCCGTAGACCGGCCAGCCCAGCCTTCCACAGTCCCATCCAACCCTCAGACACGAGTGTGCACCCACCAGTGAAGCTCCCCGAGCAAAGAATCGGGCTCTGCTTCACCGGAGACGCCGGAACAAGGTCACCGGACTTCACCCGACCGCCGGCAACCGTGGACCGAGGTACACGGTGAGTCTCTCTTCGATTCCTTGCACGGTTAGACTCCTTAGACCTCCATGAAGCTCCCTATGCCCTTGGATTGAACTATACCGCCGTGGATAGGCCGGAGCACACGCCGCCGACGAGCTCTCCCGCCTGCGCGCGTGGACCGGGCGATTCCGGCCATCCCCGACGACGAGCCGTACCTCGACGTGATCGCCAGAACCTCCCCGAGCAAACCCTGCCCTTCGCCGGACCTCCCTCGCCGCCGGTAAGCCGCGCCACCCTTTTCTTTCCCGCGGCTACTGTTTCAGTTGGGGGAAGGACTGCGGGTGAGAGGAAGAAAAGGTCAGGGGGTTAAGTGAAATGTCAGAGACTCAGGGGAATAGTGGCGCAAGGGTAGAACTGCGAGGTTTGATTTGTTTTAAACCCAGGGACCCCGGTGTAAACCGTTTTTCCAGGAAACTCATTTTAAAATCTATTTTAAATTCAAACAGAAACTTTAAAAACCCATAACTTCTGTTTGGTTTATCCAAATTCGGTCAAACCAATTTTGCCAGACTCTAAATAATATAACCTACTTAAGAAAAATATAAAACCCTATAGGTACTATAGAAAACTATAAGGTTCTGATTTAATTATAGTTTTGACCAAAAGCTCAATAATAGCAAGAAAAATGGTTGTACTATTTAACTAGGGTTAGAAAAATTTGGAGAAGTTTATATCTACCTACTGACCTATTTAAAAATGTTAAACCCCTCTGTCCACTACATTGAGTTAGTTTTTACTCCTTCTTTTGCATTATGCTTAAGATTAAGAAAAATAGAAAATGTGATTTAAATAGTGAACCAGAGGGCATCCCTATTTTTGTTAGGGTACTTAATCAATATAGTTCACTGGAAAAATCTATCACACCCTGGTTTAGTATAGAATAAATAGGATACCTTTTATTTTAAGAAAACAAGGGAAACTTAGGAAAAAACCCTACAAAAATAACCACATGGTGAAAACACCCCAACCCTTGGGATAACTAATGTTTGGTTATTGTGAACAGAGGAAAAATGCAAAATCTGTTGTTTGATATTTTTCAAATAACAAGCTAGTTATAAGCACCTTTTTAGCATTGAACTTTAGAAAATCACAATTAAATAATCACCAATTAACTTCCTATGGATTTTGGAACAGAGATTTAGTATTACTGTTAGAGGCCAACAAAAATAACCCTTAAGTCAGGACCCACTTTAATAAAGGACTTGTAGTGCAAAGTGGCTTATTTGCACCAATTTTTGTTATTTTTGTATACAGCTTAGCCTTTTATTTTGAATCCCATATTCTTAAGACAGGCCATATTGACCAAGGGCAAGCCACTGTAATTTTTGTAGAATTGTTGAAAATAGTTAATTCACCTTGGTAGTTCAAACCCCACTAGAATTCATAAATAAACACTAAAGAGAGAAAAATGAACAATGGAAATTAGTATCCTCCTAAGACCCTTGTAAATTGTTCCCTGAAATAGAAATATACAAATGCAATAATAATTCTCTTTGTTTACCCCCAAATAAAAAAACTTGAATATAAAAGTGATAAATATAAACCACTAAGACCCACATAGCCAGAGAACCCTAAGTTAATTCTTGACTTAGTTCTGTAGCTTAATGTTCTTAAATCTTGCATAATTATAACATACATGTCCATTGCATTTGATAGATTGTAATCTTGCTGACGGAGAGTACATCCTCGTGCCGGAGCAAGGAGCTGCTCAGGAGGTAGCCCCGGATCCAGCACCAGAGCCTGCACCAGAGGACCTGCCTGCCACTGCTTTGGAAGGCAAGCCCCGGTTTATGCATAACCTGTTATTTATGCTATTTTACTTCACTTAATGATTGTAGGATTGATTGTGCACTTAGGTGTAGGAATTGTTTGAAACCCTAGCTGCATGATCTCAGGAATCCTTTTGAGATGAATACTAGTGTGATAGGTCGAGTAGTTGCTTCATTTAATTAGGATCTCGGTAGAAGACGAGTGATTTTTCTAGCACTCGCGCGAGATCAGGAAATTGATTGTACCCACTTTCACACTGTCATGATACTAGTTGGTGGACAACAATCCATGGGGATTGGTTGCCCACGAGATGGAAAATGGAATAAGGATTAACGTGCGGATACCTGTGTCAAGCGTTTGAACGTACTAAACACATACCGAGAAATATGGTAAATCGGTAAGCCTAGTACCTGAGTGAACCTGGCAGTGGACATATCCCCTCACGCGACCTGAGACGTAGTCTCCCATTCCGGTTATGGTGGGTACAAGTGCGGTCACTGCACGACGGCCAGTCGGGGTCAGTGAGGCATTGTACGCCAAGGCGGTGAGCCCTGATCTGCTGACGGGGAATCGATGGGGACGGTTGATGTGTGTGGGGACGGAGTGCCCCTACATATCGTGTGTTTAGGTTTACCTTGCAAGGATAAAAACTCGATTCGAATCGTCTGCTTCTCGCAGCTAATGAGACTGCTTGATCCATTGTACTGCATTGAGTAACAAGTGGAACTGTGTTGAGATGATACAAGATATTGATTGCTAAAATGTTTGCTACTTTGTATGAATAGATAGTTCATTTTTAGCCTTAAGAGAGTCACACTTAACTTTGACTAAGTTAAAATTTTGATTTAGAAACTCAGCTAGTGCTTTTGGCAACCAAACCCCACAGCCAAACAGCTGCATGTCTAGAGGTAGAGGAGTAGATTCCTCACACCGGGTAAGTCTAGCTGAGTATTAGTATACTCAGCCTTGCTTGTGGCATAATTTTTACAGGTTCTCTGGAGGAAATGGCTGCTGGAGTGACTTGGCCATCCACCCTGCCACCGGGTTGGACTGTCGAGTGGGACCCTGCCTCGGCTGAGGAGGAGCATGAGGAGTGATGGGACAGGCTTCCCCATCTCTCTATTTATTTACCGTTAGTTTATTTCCGCTGCACTTCAAAACAATGATGGTCACTTTTGCAAAAACTCTGATGATGATGATGATGATGATGTAATAATTTAATACTCTGACATGTATGGTTTTATGCTTTATTGTATTTGCTCTGTGACTCACCATCGAGTGAGATTGTGGTACTTGATCCTGTCAGTGGCCGTGTCGGACTAGATCCGAGGGATTGACGGATTCTTCCCATTTAAGTGTGGTCCAGCCTCTAAGGCAGGGCTTAGGCACTTAAGTTGGAATAATTCGGGCAGTTCCGCCACAGCTGGTATCGGAGCTTGTACCACCACAGAGGAATCAATAAACCATAAATGCCATCCCCTTTCTAAAGTAAAATTTGATAGAAACAATGTTGAATAGATCGTAGGACGAGCAGGATAGACCTAGGACGTGAAGCCTTAGGATGATAGAAGGGTAGCTAGGTGGCTAAGTGACTAGGCCCTATAGGCCACTTTTTAAAGGATGGGAGTTTTTCCCTATTCCTTTTATCTTCTGGAGAGGTCGTTCAGGACGAGCATGCATGCATTCATAATTAAGCAAATGGATAACTGAGTAAAAAGACTTAAAAACAAGATAACAGCCAACTAGGGCCCCCGTGCCTTTTTCTTTTAACTAGAGACAGGCTGAGTTTTATTTTCCTTGTTCTTTTTGTAATTCTTTTTATTTTACTTACGCTTGACCGTACACAGATGACTTCCCACGGATCTTCCGATGACGGAAATGCACTGACCCACACAGACGGACTTGCACGAGAGGGCTTTCCCCGCATCTTGTGGGAGGTACTTCAGGGGGCAGGATACTTGACACCCCCTCAGTACGCAGTGCAGCAGTTCGAGAAGCACCTGGTGCCTCGCTGTAGGGTGAGGATGACTTTGGAGCCTCATCCCCTGCAGCCAGGCTGGCGCTCCTTGGACTCTGAGTCTTTCGGATACCGAGCGGAGGACACGATTGAGGCAATCGCTCTGCATGGACTGACTACTTTCTGCGGATTCCATCCCTTGGAGCTGGCTACCCACCCCATTGGGTTGTTTCCCGCGGAAAAGGAGGTTGACCCGATGTGGAAGGATCGGGTGGAGCATGCTAAGGACATCTGAGCTCTCTACCCAGGCCACACCGCTCACTTGTCGGTACGATGCATGAACGCTCTGTATCGTCTGCAAGTAATGCGTGGGGAGGCCATGTCTCATTTGATGGCACTGTTAGAGGCAACCAAGATTACCCTGGACAACAGGGAGGAGCTCGTGGTGGACTTGTCCCAGGAGCTGGTGGAAAAAGATTTGCAAGTGGAGCAGCTGTCTGATGAGATTCATGAGTTGGAGGAGCTAGTGGGCACCAGGGAGAACACCATCGAGGTTCTCGAGGATCAGCTCCTCAACACCCAACAGCAGCTAGCAGAAGCTAATGAGCATCTAGATATGCATCATCAAGAGATCCATGATGAGGAGGCTGATGAGGACGTTGACATCGAGGGAGGGGAGGAGCCTGCTTCCAGTGTAGACACCGCTGGCTCAGGGAGGCCGCCTTCCCCCGAGTCCAGCGTTGCCTCGTTCGCTCACTAGATGCCAGGGATAATACTAGAGGTCGGTGATAGTTGGACTCCTCGCCGCTAGCTTAGCTTTTGCACCCTTAGGGTACTAGGCTAGGTAGAGTTGAGTCTTTTGGATCATTGATGTAACCGTGTTAAACTCTTTTGGAGGTTTGGGGATGATTAATGGCAGTTTAAATTTGGACGAAAGGTTTATGTTTCTTTTTGTTTTATGTGGAATCTATCAAATTGCTTTAACTCCCCTACCGTGTTTGAACCTTAAGCTTGGAGATGTGTTATTAAGCAACCATGTGATTTTTCAGATGGCTGGGAGAGCGCGCCATGGTCAGAATGAGCACGTTCCTCCACCGCCACCGCCTCCCACTCTGCAGGAGCTCATGGCTCAGCAGAATGAGATCTTGAGGCAGCTGGCTCAGCGTCAGCCACCACCACAACACTATGGTGGTGGAGACCATCAGCGTCACCCCGCGGCGGCTACCTATCAGGAGTTCCTCAGCACCCAGCCTCCATTGTTCACAAGGGCAGAGGACCCACTTGATGCAGATGTATGGTTGCGGGTGGTGGAATCCAAATTCCCACAGCTCCATGGAGCTTGCTCAGAGGTCACCAAGGTCAGGTTCGCCACCCAGCAGCTTCGCGGACCCGCAAGGACTTGGTGGGACCATTTTCTTGCCATGCAGCCAGAAGGTAGAGAGGTGGAATGGAGCGAGTTCAAGGCAGCTTTCAGGGGACACCATATCCCCGCTGGCATCATGGACCGGAAGCTCAATGAGTTTCTGGCACTCACTCAGGGCAACAGGACAGTGTTGCAGTATGCCCAGGCTTTTAATGACTTGTGTCAGTATGCTGGATATCATGCCGATACGGATGAGAAGAAGCGAGACAGGTTCAGAAGGGGGCTCAGCACCAAGCTCCGTGATCGTCTCAACACCGTCAGGGCCAACAGTTACAATGAGTTGGTCAACATGGCTATCTCCCAGGAGGACTGCATTTTAGCTCGACAGGCAGAGAAGAAGAGGAAGACCCCTGTGGCAGGACCCTCAGCTCAGCCACAACGCTTCAGGATTGTGTCTGACACGCAGAACAAGGGACCTCAGCAGCAGCAAGGGAGATGGGTGATCAGACCACCGCAGCAGCAGCAGCAGGCACCCAACCGCACCCAGTTTCCAGCTCAGAGGAACAATCAGCAGCAGCAGTACCGCCAGGCCAATGACAACAGGTGCTTCACTTGTGGCAGCACTGGGCATTATGCCAAGAATTGCCCTAGAAACCAGCAGAGGCAGGGGCAGAATGTCAATCAGAACCAAGGCAAGAGACAGAAGGTGCAAGTGAGGCAGGGCAAGCTGAACTTCACTACCATGGCTGACATTCCAGAGGGAGCACCCGTCATGACTGGTATCTTTACAGTTTTAAATTATCCCGCTATTGTTCTTTTTGATTCCGGTGCGTCACATAGCTTTATTAGTGCCAAATTTAGTGCCAAGTGCCGATTGCCCTTTCACCACACCAACGGGGGTATCCCCATTTCAACACCAGGAGGCAGAGTTGCCACTTATCAAATCAACAAGAATGTGCCTCTGAAGTTTGGTAGTTTGATAATTAAAACCAACCTTCTTATCTTGGGACTGGATAGTGTGGATATTATATTGGGAACTGATTGGTTGACCAAACATCAGGCAGTGATTGACATTGCAGCTAGGGCCATCGAAGTGTACTCACCAACCTGTGGTGCAACCACACTATATCTGCCTGACCAGGGATGCACTCGCTCTTGTGCCTTTGTTATGATAGAATCCCCAGTAGCACAGATCCCAGTGGTCTGTGACTACCCGGATGTGTTTCCGGATGAATTGCCAGGGATGCCACCTGACAGAGACCTTGAGTTCGCAATTGAGTTGCAACCCGGGACTGCTCCTATCTCCAAGAGACCCTATAGGATGCCTCCCGCGGAATTGGCGGAGCTGAAAAAGCAATTGCAAGAGTTGTTGGACAAGGGGTTCATTCGCCCAAGTACTTCACCATGGGGATGTCCGGCATTATTTGTGAAGAAAAAGGATGAAAGTTTGAGGATGTGTGTTGACTACCGCCCTCTCAATGCGGTGACTATCAAGAACAAGTACCCGTTACCCCGCATTGATGTTCTGTTCGATCAATTGGTGGGAGCCAAGGTATTCTCCAAGATAGACCTTCGCTCAGGATACCATCAGATCAAGATCCGTGCCAGCGATATTCCCAAGACGGCTTTCTCTACCAGATATGGACTGTATGAGTTTCTGGTGATGTCTTTTGGGCTGACCAATGCCCCGGCTTATTTTATGTACCTAATGAACTCAGTGTTTATGCCAGAGTTGGATAGGTTCATGGTCGTTTTCATTGATGATTTTCTGGTCTATTCCAAGAATGGAGACGAGCATACCGAGCATCTGCACATCGTACTTCAGCGACTGCGCGATCACCGTCTTTATGCAAAGTTGTCTAAATGTGAATTTTGGCTGAAGGAGATTAAATTCTTGGGTCACACAATTTCTCAGGATGGGATATCGGTTGACCCTGAAAAGGTACAGGAGGTGATGGATTGGAAACCCCCGACTACGGTGAGGCAGATTCGGAGTTTTCTGGGATTGGCAGGGTATTATCGACGATTTATTCCGGATTTCTCCAGAATTGCCAAACCAATGACTGAATTGTTGAAGAAGGGAGTCAAGTATGATTGGAGCCAGAAGTGTGAGGATGCCTTTCACACCTTGAGGCAACATCTGACAACTGCCCCAGTGCTAGCCCAACCTGACAATACCAGACCATTTGAAGTTTATTGTGATGCTTCTAGTACCGGATTGGGTTGTGTCTTGATGCAAGATAACCAGGTCATTGCTTATGCTTCCCGAGCCCTCAGACCCCATGAGCAGAACTATCCTACACATGATCTGGAATTGGCAGCAGTGGTTCATGCCCTCAAGATATGGAGACACTATTTGATGGGAGCCCACTGCAACATCTACACTGATCACAAGAGTTTGAAATACATCTTTACTCAGGCTGATCTGAACATGAGGCAAAGGAGATGGTTAGAGTTGATCAAGGATTATGATTTGGAGGTGCATTACCACCCAGGGAAGGCCAATGTTGTGGCAGATGCCTTGAGCAGAAAGGCCCAGTGCAATTGTTTGAACATGGATGTGGGAGTTACCACCTTGTGTGATGAGTTGTGCAAGCTGAACCTAGAAGTGGTTCCTTTCGGTGGATTGAGTTATATCTCAGTGGAGCCCACATTGCAAGAGCAAATAGTCAGGGCACAGATTGGGGACAAGGGAGTTCAGGTTATCAAAGGAATGATCAAGCAGAAGGCAGAGAAATACAAGTGTTTCCGTCAAGACAGCAAGGGAATTTTATGGTTTGGAGATCGATTGGTTGTTCCCAAGGACCCTGAGCTCAGAAAGAAGATATTGAATGAAGCTCACCTTTCCAAGTTCTCCATGCACCCGGGCAGCAACAAGATGTACCATGATCTCAGATCTTTGTATTGGTGGACCAGGATGAAGAGGGAAATTGCCAAGTACGTATCAGAGTGTGACACTTGCCAGAGAATCAAGGCCAGTCACTTGAAGACAGCAGGTCCCTTGCAACCCCTTCCCATACCATCTTGGAAATGGGAGGACATTTGCATGGACTTCATAGTAGGATTACCAAATACCTCCAGGCACCATGATTCTATTTGGGTCATTGTGGACAGATTGACCAAGACTGCTCATTTCTTGCCAGTACACACCACCCACAAGACAGAGAGGTACGCAGAAATTTATGTTGATCAGATAGTAAGATTGCATGGTATACCAAAGACCATTATATCTGACAGAGGAGCACTGTTTGTGGCACGCTTTTGGGAGAAACTGCAAGAATCACTTGGGACCCAAGTAATCCGAAGCTCAGCATATCACCCGCAAACAGATGGCCAGACAAAAAGGGTAAATCAGATTTTGGAAGACATGTTGCGGGCATGCGCACTACATTATGGAAAGGATTGGGACAAGTGTCTGTCTTTGGCAGAGTTTTCTTACAATAACAGCTATCAGTCCAGTCTGAAGATGGCACCTTTTGAGGCATTATATGGGAGAAGGTGTAGGACCCCGCTAAATTGGTCTCAAGCAGGAGAAAGGGAAATTTTTGGGCCAGATTTGGTGCTTGAAGCAGAGGCAAAGGTTAGAATTATCAAGAAGAACTTAGAAGCTGCTCAGGCCAGGCAAAAGAGTTATCATGACAAGAGGCGGAAGCCTCTATAGTTTGAGGTGGGAGATCACGTCTATCTTAAGGTATCACCCACCAAGGGTGTCAGAGATTCGGGATCAAGGGAAAGTTAGCCCCTCGTTACATTGGACCCTATAAGATCAAAGCAAGTTGTGGACCCGTAGCTTACCAATTGGAATTGCCACCCCGTATGTCAGCAGTTCACAGTGTGTTCCATGTATCTCAGCTGCGGAAATGTGTTCGTCTACCCACTGAAGTGCTACCGGAGCCGGACATTGAGATAGAACCAGACTTGTCCTACCAGGAGTACCCCGTCAAGGTATTGGATCAAAAGGAGAGATCAACTCGGGCAAGATCAATCAGAATGTATAAGGTTCAGTGGAGTCATCATTCAGCAGAAGAAGCTACATGGGAGACGGAGGATTTTCTACGCTCTCGCTTCCCCGACTTTCTGCCCAAAGGAGTCGGTATGTAACCCCAAAAACCCCACCCCCACCTGCCCTTTGAAGTCAATTATAAGAAAAACTTAGATAACAAGGATAGTCTAAGTTGTGGATTTAACTTAAGAAGGGCTTCCTTCTGAAGTTGCAAAGAGGATGACATTCGAAGAACAGTTAAAAAGTGAAACTTGAGCATAAAGGGAGAGTAGCACTAATACACCTTCAAGCACCCTCCAAGGGACTCTACCTAAAATCTCGGGACGAGATTCCTTTAAGGGGGGAGGGCTGTAACACCTCAGGTGTTACCTTGACTAGAGCATACCCTGAATGCTAAGGATTGTGATCACTTGTGGAAATAACTTGAGGGGAACAAAGAACCTTGGAGATTATGTGTTAACCAAGAATTCTAAGGACCTAAGAGCACCATGTAAGCTTTTGTGCATTTGCTACCTTGGACAAGAAAGGGGGAAAACCCTAGACCCCTCTGGAACCCTCCTTTTCAAAGCCATGGATAAGAAGAAAAAGGGAAATAAGCAAATGTGCAAAACATGAGTGATCTTTAACCCAACCTTAAGCAACCTTATAACCAGCAATTAGAGGAAGGAAATATTGCAAAAAGGCCCCTGGAGAAACCCCAAATCAAATCACTAGGTGGAGAGAGAGCTAGAGCTCTCTATTTCTCTCTAAGTCCATTTTTAACCCTAGTTTAAGGATCAACCGTGTTCACCTTGAAGATGGCATCAAATCCACTTGTGTTCTATACCAAAAACGTGGCATACCACCTAGGGCACCCACTGGAAAAAGTTGAGCCCGGGACTCGGACGTTTGACATGCCATGGCATGGCTTTTGTCGCGAAGTGCCCAGTGTGACACACCTGTTTTGGCATCCGAAGATCTCCCTCCCTAGGCCATATCTGCCCCGACGTCTCACAGTTGAGTGACAGCCCTAGGTGCCAGGAAGAGGTCTGCGCCGAACTTTTGCAAAGATTCGCACGTTTGCGACCTCTGCCGACGTTTGAACAATGGAAGAAACAAACCGCCACGTGTTCGACGCGTTCTGCCGCGCCAGAGCACGCCCGCGCGCGCCCCCGCGAGCCTCACGCCGCGCCCGAGCCAAGCCAGCGCCCTGGTCTGCGTCCGCGCCTATAAAACGCCCAGGAGCCTTGGCCGTACCCCTCCGCACGCGCTCAAGCCTCACCGGAGCTCAGTTCACCGCCGTTTGCCCGTGCGCGACGTGCCCGCGGCCACCCGAGCCACTGCCGCCGTAGACCGGCCAGCCCAGCCTTCCACAGTCCCATCCAACCCTCGGACACGAGTGTGCACCCACCAGTGAAGCTCCCCGAGCAAAGAATCGGGCTCTGCTTCACCGGAGACGCCGGAACAAGGTCACCGGACTTCACCCGACCGCCGGCAACCGTGGACCGAGGTACACGGTGAGTCTCTCTTTGATTCCTTGCACGGTTAGACTCCTTAGACCTCCATGAAGCTCCCTATGCCCTTGGATTGAACTATACCGCCGTGGATAGGCCGGAGCACACGCCGCCGACGAGCTCTCCCGCCCGCGCGCGTGGACCGGGCGATTCCGGCCATCCCCGACGACGAGTCGTACCTCGACGTGATCGCCAGAACCTCCCTGAGCAAACCCTGCCCTTCGCCGGACCTCCCTCGCCGCCGGTAAGCCGCGCCACCCTTTTCTTTCCCACGGCTACGGTTTCAGTTGGGGGAAGGACTGCGGGTGAGAGGAAGAAAAGGTCAGGGGGTTAAGTGAAATGTCAGAGACTCAGGGGAATAGTGGCGCAAGGGTAGAACTGCGAGGTTTGATTTGTTTTAAACCCAGGGACCCCGGTGTAAACCGTTTTTCCAGGAAACTCATTTTAAAATCTATTTTAAATTCAAACAGAAACTTTAAAAACCCATAACTTCTGTTTGGTTTATCCAAATTCGGTCAAACCAATTTTGCCAGACTCTAAATAATATAACCTACTTAAGAAAAATATAAAACCCTATAGGTACTATAGAAAACTATAAGGTTCTGATTTAATTATAGTTTTGACCAAAAGCTCAATAATAGCAAGAAAAATGGTTGTACTATTTAACTAGGGTTAGAAAAATTTGGAGAAGTTTATATCTACCTACTGACCTATTTAAAAATGTTAAACCCCTCTGTCCACTACATTGAGTTAGTTTTTACTCCTTCTTTTGCATTATGCTTAAGATTAAGAAAAATAGAAAATGTGATTTAAATAGTGAACCAGAGGGCATCCCTATTTTTGTTAGGGTACTTAATCAATATAGTTCACTGGAAAAATCTATCACACCCTGGTTTAGTATAGAATAAATAGGATACCTTTTATTTTAAGAAAACAAGGGAAACTTAGAAAAAAACCCTACAAAAATAACCACATGGTGAAAACACCCCAACCCTTGGGATAACTAATGTTTGGTTATTGTGAACAGAGGAAAAATGCAAAATCTGTTGTTTGATATTTTTCAAATAACAAGCTAGTTATAAGCACCTTTTTAGCATTGAACTTTAGAAAATCACAATTAAATAATCACCAATTAACTTCCTATGGATTTTGGAACAGAGGTTTAGTATTACTGTTAGAGGCCAACAAAAATAACCCTTAAGTCAGGACCCACTTTAATAAAGGACTTGTAGTGCAAAGTGGCTTATTTGCACCACTTTTTGTTATTTTTGTATACAGCTTAGCCTTTTATTTTGAATCCCATATTCTTAAGACAGGCCATATTGACCAAGGGCAAGCCACTGTAATTTTTGTAGAATTGTTGAAAATAGTTAATTCACCTTGGTAGTTCAAACCCCACTAGAATTCATAAATAAACACTAAAGAGAGAAAAATGAACAATGGAAATTAGTATCCTCCTAAGACCCTTGTAAATTGTTCCCTGAAATAGAAATATACAAATGCAATACCAATTCTCTTTGTTTACCCCCAAATAAAAAAACTTGAATATAAAAGTGATAAATATAAACCACTAAGACCCACATAGCCAGAGAACCCTAAGTTAATTCTTGACTTAGTTCTGTAGCTTAATGTTCTTAAATCTTGCATAATTATAACATACATGTTCATTGCATTCGATAGATTGTAATCTTGCTGACGGAGAGTACATCCTCGTGCCGGAGCAAGGAGCTGCTCAGGAGGTAGCCCCGGATCTAGCACCAGAGCCTGCACCAGAGGACCTGCCTGCCACTGCTTTGGAAGGCAAGCCCCGGTTTATGCATAACCTGTTATTTATGCTATTTTACTTCACTTAATGATTGTAGGATTGATTGTGCACTTAGGTGTAGGAATTGTTTGAAACCCTAGCTGCATGATCTCAGGAATCCTTTTGAGATGAATACTAGTGTGATAGGTCGAGTAGTTGCTTCATTTAATTAGGATCTCGGTAGAAGACGAGTGATTTTTCTAGCACTCACGCGAGATCAGGAAATTGATTGTACCCACTTTCACACTGTCATGATACTAGTTGGTGGACAACAATCCATGGGGATTGGTTGCCCACGAGATGGAAAATGGAATAAGGATTAACGTGCGGATACCTGTGTCAAGCGTTTGAACGTACTAAACACATACCGAGAAATATGGTAAATCGGTAAGCCTAGTACCTGAGTGAACCTGGCAGTGGACATATCCCCTCACGCGACCTGAGACGTAGTCTCCCATTCCGGTTATGGTGGGTACAAGTGCGGTCACTGCACGACGGCCAGTCGGGGTCAGTGAGGCATTGTACGCCAAGGCGGTGAGCCCTGATCTGCTGACGGGGAATCGATGGGGACGGTTGATGTGTGTGGGGACGGAGTGCCCCTACATATCGTGTGTTTAGGTTTACCTTGCAAGGATAAAAACTCGATTCGAATCGTCTGCTTCTCGCAGCTAATGAGACTGCTTGATCCATTGTACTGCATTGAGTAACAAGTGGAACTGTGTTGAGATGATACAAGATATTGATTGCTAAAATGTTTGCTACTTTGTATGAATAGATAGTTCATTTTTAGCCTTAAGAGAGTCACACTTAACTTTGACTAAGTTAAAATTTTGATTTAGAAACTCAGCTAGTGCTTTTGGCAACCAAACCCCACAGCCAAACAGCTGCATGTCTAGAGGTAGAGGAGTAGATTCCTCACACCGGGTAAGTCTAGCTGAGTATTAGTATACTCAGCCTTGCTTGTGGCATAATTTTTACAGGTTCTCTGGAGGAAATGGCTGCTGGAGTGACTTGGCCATCCACCCTGCCACCGGGTTGGACTGTCGAGTGGGACCCTGCCTCGGCTGAGGAGGAGCATGAGGAGTGATGGGACAGGCTTCCCCATCTCTCTATTTATTTACCGTTAGTTTATTTCCGCTGCACTTCAAAACAATGATGGTCACTTTTGCAAAAACTCTGATGATGATGATGATGATGATGATGATGTAATAATTTAATACTCTGACATGTATGGTTTTATGCTTTATTGTATTTGCTCTGTGACTCACCATCGAGTGAGATTGTGGTACTTGATCCTGTCAGTGGCCGTGTCGGACTAGATCCGAGGGATTGACGGATTCTTCCCATTTAAGTGTGGTCCAGCCTCTAAGGCAGGGCTTAGGCACTTAAGTTGGAATAATTCGGGCAGTTCCGCCACAGCTGGTATCGGAGCTTGTACCACCACAGAGGAATCAATAAACCATAAATGCCATCCCCTTTCTAAAGTAAAATTTGATAGAAACAATGTTGGATAGATCGTAGGACGAGCAGGATAGACCTAGGACGTGAAGCCTTAGGATGATAGAAGGGTAGCTAGGTGGCTAAGTGACTAGGCCCTATAGGCCACTTTTTAAAGGATGGGAGTTTTTCCCTATTCTTTTTATCTTCTGGAGAGGTCGTTCAGGACGAGCATGCATGCATTCATAATTAAGCAAATGGATAACTGAGTAAAAAGACTTAAAAACAAGATAACAGCCAACTAGGGCCCCCGTGCCTTTTTCTTTTAACTAGAGACAGGCTGAGTTTTATTTTCCTTGTTCTTTTTGTAATTCTTTTTATTTTACTACGCTTGACCGTACACAGATGACTTCCCACGGATCTTCCGATGACGGAAATGCACTGACCCACACAGACGGACTTGCACGAGAGGGCTTTCCCCGCATCTTGTGGGAGGTACTTCAGGGGGCAGGATACTTGACACCCCCTCAGTACGTAGTGCAGCAGTTCGAGAAGCACCGGGTGCCTCGCTGTAGGGTGAGGATGACTTTGGAGCCTCATCCCCTGTAGCCAGGCTGGCGCTCCTTGGACTCTGTCACACCCGGTTTTGGAAGGCAAACCGAATGCGTACTATGTACGTGCCAGGATCAGAACTCACGTACACAACGATTACATAAATGAACATCGTCGCACAATGCTCGAATGATAACATAAAAGAGTATGAACTTATTACATCACAGTGTCATAGACATCCACATAGTCATCAGCTTAACAGGTAAATCAAAGTGCTAGCGAAACGCAGTAAAGATAAGGCCTTCACAGGCAGCTGACTGGGGGTTGCCGCCAACCCACACCTAGAATTCGTCATAGTCTTGGAACTCCTGGAAGTCTCCTTCCACGACTTCGCCTTCTCCTGAGCAGTGATTACAATGCGGACAACCTGGTGTTTGGTGGTAAAGCAAGGATGAGTACACATCAACGTACTCAGCAAATGTCCCGTTTGGCTGAAGTGGACTAGCTTTATGTGGGGTTAGGCTCAAGCAGTTGCTTTTAGTGGGTCAGGTATTTATCATTAGTAGAAGCCAGATTTTATCATTAACCAACCCATGAACCATTTCCTCATCGGGGAACAACATCATCATATTCGAACCAAAACCATAACATAATCCTTGTATCTCAAACCATCTGTATCTCTAATCAAAGAGGATCCCAAGGCTGCTCTTAACCGTGAGCACGGCTGATATATCAGTTTCACTACCCTCTGCAGAGGTCGCACACTTTACCCATGAGCCATGATTCCCTTTCTGCCCGGGGAGAGCTAATCCCCATTGACCACTACCTAGGTGGTCCGGCAGGGTATCACTACGTAGCTGTTACAAAGATTCCCTAGAGATCATAGCTGCCCGTTAGGTTTCTCCAGTTTGATAAACACAGTACTCCTCCCCGCAGGAGAGTGACTAACAAAAGCAAAACGAAAGAACCTCGGCACTCAGCCTCGGCAGAGCAAGCACTGTGCCTGGACCCCATTGACGGCACGACGGCGAAGCAACTACACCTCTAGTTCCTCTAATTAATTAGCTAAGGGCGCCCCATTTCACCCTCATGGTTGCACTGTTATCCCGGGTGGTCTCTCAACGAACAGGTCCTTACGGAGAGGTACTCAGGAAACAGCCTGAGCCCCCTAGAGTATCACAAGATCATCAATATCATCAGGATAACAGTATCATAAATATTCACATCATGTTCATTGATTAAGTTAAGGCAGTAGCAGAATGCTAACCATAATAGCCCATAAGGTCATCAAGGATAAAGTAAAGTGTAAAGCTAGTCAATCCTTAGGTTCCAAGTAAGTAATGCGGGATAGTAAGTTATAAGTGAATAGGACATAATGGGTCAGAGGACACTTGCCTTCACCAAACTGCTGATCAGGGACTTCCTCTGCAACTCCCTCGGGAAACACAGACTGCTCGTTGTCTACGTAAAGTAATCATTCACACTATGCACTTGGGAAATAACAAACAAAAACAATATACCAAACATATGCAACAGAGAGATCACAAGTTCATAATAGAAAAGGGATAGGCACTCTGGTATTTCCCTAGGTCTAGGGTAGGGGACTATACAAAGTGATCCACTATCCACTAATCAGGTTTAAGTCAGTGGTGGGATTAAATCATTATCTGGTTTTAAGTTCCTAAACTTAGGTGTTTAAGTCCATAAACTTAAGTGCTCCAACTTTTATTAAAGTCTACCATCTTTTATTTACCTCAAATAAGGTTCCAATAACCTTAATCCTATCCTAATGATTAACCATTAATTGGGACATGGAAACAGCAGGGAAACATTGCATAAACAGATAGATAATAATATTATGAACATTTTGCAATTTGAAGCACCTAATTTGGAGTTCATATGGCAAAGTTATGAATTTTACAAGTTTAGGGGTTAAAAATATACCCTAAGGACCTATTTTGAATTAAATAAAAGGTTCGAGGACCTAACTGCGAGAAACCAGGGACGGCGGGCGCAATTTCCAGAAAACAGAGGGGTTCTTTAAGAAAACGCGCGGGCGAAGGGGTATCGGACGGTAATAGCCGTTGGATCTCAAATGGACAGCCAGGATTAGATCCTGCGGCGGGCGCGCGGGCGCGCGGCGGCCTGGGCGGCTGACAGGTGGGGCCGGGCGGGCAGCGCGAGCGCGGCGGCTGACAGGCGGGGCCAGCGGGCAGCGCGGGCGCGAGCGACTGGCAGGCGGGGCCGGGCGGGCAGAGCGAGCACGCGGGCGACTGGCAGGCGGGCCGGGCGGGCAGAGCGAGCGCGCGGGCGGGCTGACAGGCGGGGCCCAGCGGCAGAGAGGCGGGGCACGGGGGAAAGCGGCCCTGGGCCGTTGGATCTTGGGCGGACGGCTACGATTGGATTCGGGCTATTTAAAACGGGGTCGTCCGATCTGAGATGGATGGCGGGGATTGGGGCGGCTGCTTCTGCCTCCTTCCCCAGCCAGCTGAGGCGGCAGCGCCCGTCCCCGCGGCGGAGGAGTTCGCCGGAGACGAGGGGCGCGGGGGTCCTACGGGTCCTTGGGGCGGTCTGAATGGCCGGGGAGGTTGGGGAGGGCGCGGGGAGTCTTTTGGTGGGGTCCGGGTCGGGGCAGGGGCACCAGAGGGGGGCGGTTCACGGTGGAGTGGCTCGGCGGCGGCGCTAATCGACTCCGGCGAGGAATTAAGTTCAGCAGGGAGCAATAGAAGGGGAGGGAGAGGGCAGGGGAGGTTCCTTACCTCAAGGCGACTCCCAGGGACCTTTCGGTGGCGACGGAGACGCGACGACAGCCCGGGTCGACGGCGGCGGCTGCACGGAGGACGGCGGGTGAGCGCGGGCAGAGGAATTCGGGGAGGGAGAGGGAAAATTGGGGCGCGTTCCGGGTTGCGGACGCCGGGGCGAAGCTCACCGTGGCAATGGACACGGCGGAGCTCCAATGGCGGCCGGGAAACGAGCTCGGGCGACGGCGGTTCGCGGCGGCGGCGCTCTGGCGTGCGTGCAGCGAGGGGGAGGTGAGAGAGGGGTCGGCAGGTGCGCAAATGAGGGAGGGGGAGAGGGCGAGTGGGGTTCGGGGCTCAAGTGGCCGAGGCGAGGTGGGGGCGAGCTCCACGCGCGACGTGGGTGCGGAGTCCGCGGCACGCGCGGCGGCGGTTACGCGGGGACGACGGGGCTGACAGCCGGGGCCCACGGGCAGAGAGAGAGGGGAAAGCGGGCGCGGGCGCGGGGAAAGCGGCTGCGCCGACGGGTGGGGCCGGGCGAGCAGAGAGAGAGGGAGGCGGGCGCGGAGACGGCGGCCGCGCTGACAGGCCGGGCCCGCGGCGCAGAGAGAGAGGAGGGGGGGAGGGCGCGCGCGCGGGATGGGCCTGGTGGGCCGAAAGGCCAAGGGGGGGCGAGGGTTTGGGCTTCTTCCCTTTTTCTTTTTATTCTGGAATTGTTTTTCCCTTTTCTTTTTATTTTCTCTATTTGATTCAAATCCAAATGAGCCACCAATTCAAATTAGACTTTTTGAGAATTATGCACCAAACAAAAGTGAAATCTAGGGTTCAACATGATGCAACAATTCATACTCCCTTAGGGTTTAACCTATCACATTATTATTACAAATAAAATAAGCACTTTTCTCCTATAGAAATGAGAAAGAAAAGATTGGGGAAGGATGAGAAAAGGAAGTAACACCTGAATTTGTAAATATGAGCAAAGAAATTTTATACCCCCAAATTCAGGGTGTTACAAACCTATCCCCCTTAAAAGAATCTCGCCCCGAGATTCAAGGTTGGTCAGCAAAGAGTTCAGGGTATTTGGCTTTCAGATCATCTTCTCGTTCCCAGGTTGCTTCTTCCTCGGAGTGGTGACCCCATCTGACTTTGCACATTCTGATGGTATTCCTCCGGGTGACTCTGTCTGCGAACTCCAGAATCTGCGTTGGCTTCTCTATGTATGTCAGATCCTCCTGGACTTCCAAACCCTCCACTGGCAACTGTTCTTCTGGTACTCGCAGACACTTCTTCAATTGCGACACGTGGAACACATTGTGCACTGCCGACAAACTTTCTGGTAGGTTGAGTTGGTAAGCCACTTCTCCACGCTTTGCTTGAATCTGATATGGTCCAACGTACCGGGGCGCTAACTTGCCTTTGACTCCGAACCTTCTGACTCCCCTGATAGGTGACACCCTCAGATAGACGAAATCCCCCACTTCGAAACTCAGTTCTCTTCTCCTTCGGTCCGCATAGCTTCGCTGTCTTGACTGGGCTATCTTCAGGTTCTCCCGAACCATTTTGATATTCTCTTCGGCTTCAAGCAGGATGTCGGGGCCAAACACCTGTCTCTCTCCAGGCTGGTCCCAATGCAGCGGAGTCCTACAACTCCGTCCATAGAGTGCCTGAAACGGCGACATCTTCAAGCTGGCTTGATAGCTATTGTTGTAGGAGAATTCTGCATAAGGTAACCTTTTGTCCCATCCTGACTTGTCTTGCAACGCACAGGCTCTCAGCATATCTTCTAGGATCTGGTTAGTTCTTTCAGTCTGACCGTCTGTCTACGGGTGATAAGCCGAGCTGAAGTTCAAATGGGTGCCCAAAGCTTCTTGTAGCTGCTGCCAAAAATGAGAGGTGAACTGCGTTCCTCGATCTGACACTATCTTCTTCGGCACACCATGAAGGCAAACTATCCGTGACATGTATAACTCAGCTAACGTTGCTCCGGTGTATGTGGTCTTCACAGGTATGAAATGGGCCACCTTTGTTAAGTGGTCCACAACCACCCAGATGGAATCATAACCGGCCCGGGTACGAGGTAGGCCAACTATAAAATCCATCCCGATCTCATCCCACTTCCACTAAGGAATCTGCAATGGCTGCAACAATCCGGCGGGCCTTTGATGCTCTGCCTTGGTCCTTTGACAGCTATCACAGATGGCGACATATTCTGCGATTTCTCTTTTCATGCCATACCACCAAAACCTCCTCTTTAAATCCTGGTACATCTTCTCACTTCCCGGGTGTATGGAGTAGGCTGTCTCATGAGCTTCCTTTAGGATCAGCTCCCGAATAGGTTTGAGGTCGGGGACACACAATCGGTCCTTGAACCATATTACTCCCTCTTCATCCTCTCGAAAGTCTTTGCCTCTTCCTTCTAAGATTAGCTGCCGGATCTTGTTGATGCTTTCATCATCCTTCTGCCCTTCTTTGATCTCCCGCTCTAGGGTGGGCTCTAATTCCACTGTTACTCCTTGCGTACTGTTCAGGAAACCGAGACTCAGTCTGTCGAATTCCTTGGCTAACTCATATGGCATTAGGTACGTGACCATCATATTGACTTGACTCTTCCTGCTCAGAGCATCTGCAACCACATTGGCTTTGCCTGGATGGTAATGTATCTCCAACTCATAGTCTTTGATCAATTCCAACCATCTTCGCTGTCTCATGTTTAACTCTGACTGGGTGAATATGTACTTCAGACTTTTATGATCTGTGTAAATGTCGCACTTCTGCCCATACAGGTAATGTCTCCAGGTCTTCAAAGCATGAACTACTGCTGCCAACTCTAGGTCATGTGTGGGATAATTTTTCTCATGAATCTTCAGCTGTCGAGATGAATATGCTACAACTCTTCCTTCTTGCATTAGCACACATCCCAATCCGGTGTAAGAAGCATCACAGTACACTGAGAATGGCTTGTGAACATCAGGCAGGACTAACACCGGAGCTGTAGTCAACCTATTTTTCAGTTCTTCAAATGCTTCCTGACACTTTTGGGTCCACTTGAACTCAACTTTCTTCGCTAGTAACGCTGTCATTGGTCTAGCAATCTTTGAGAAGCCTTCGATGAAACGCCTGTAATACCCAGCCATTCCAATGAAGCTCTTGATCCCACGAACATCCTTTGGTGCTTTCCAGTTCAGGATATCTGCTACTTTCTTTGGATCCACTGCCAACCCATCTTGATTTATGATGTGACCCAGAAACAAGACTTCATGAATCCAGAACTCGCATTTGCTCAGCTTGGCATACAACTGATGCTCTCGAAGTCTTTGCAATACCATCTTCAAATGCTCTACATGATCTTCCTCACTTCGAGAGTATATAAGAATATCATCAATAAACACTACCACAAACTTGTCCAGATAATCCATGAACACACTGTTCATCAGGTACATAAAGAAGGCTGGCGCATTGGTCAAACCAAAGGACATAACTGTGAATTCATATAACCCGTACTTGGTGACGAATGCTGTCTTCGGTATGTCCGAGGGTCGGATTCTGAGTTGATGGTAACCTGATCTCAGATCTATCTTCGAGAACACACTGGCTCCTCTCAACTGGTCGAACAGATCTTCTATCCTTGGCAGGGGGTACTTGTTCTTGACAGTGACTTCATTCAAGGCCCTGTAGTCTATGCACATCCTTTTGGTACCATCTTTCTTCTCCACAAACAACACTGGAGCGGCCCAAGGCGAGGTACTGGGTCTGATGTAACCCTTCTCTAACATCTCATCTATCTGCTTCTTGAGTTCCACCAATTCTGGTCCAGACACTCGGTAGGCTCTTTTGGAAATGGGGGCGGTACCAGGGATAAGCTCTATAGCAAATTCAACTTTTCTCTCGGGTGGCATTCCCGTTAGCTCCTCGGGAAATACGTCCGGAAAGTCCGACACAACCTTGATAGCCTCGAGCGGGTTGGGCTCCTTACTATCAACTGAAATCTGGTGACAGACGCCCTCCGCTGATTTAGGCATCCTTAGCTCGGCCACTACCTCTTCTCCTGACGGGGACTTCAATGTTACGGTCCTCTTGTCACAGCTAATATTCGCTTCATACCTCATTAACCAATTCATCCCTAGAATGACATCTATCCCAGGGGTGTCTATTACTATTAAGTCACTGGGGAATCCTATCCCCCTTATTTCCACCCTTATATTTGAGCATATTTTATCTGTTTGCACCTTGCCACCAACCGAATTAATCCTCATGGACGGCATCATTGCCTCTACTGAGATGTTATGCAATTCTACCCAGGTTGCAGTGACAAATGAATGAGTTGCACCAGTATCAAATAGCACTTACGTGGGATGAGATTCGACTGAGAACATACCTACTGCCACATTTGGTGCATCCTGGATCGCTTCGGCCTCCAAGTGGTTCACCTTTCCACGGTTGTACGCTTGGTTACGATTGCCTGCTGTCGGCTGCAGTACACCTTGCCTTGTTGGAGCATTAGGGTTGGTCTGCTGCTGCGCCGCCTTCTTTGGGCACTGCATCGCCCAGTGGCCTTGTTCTCCACAGTGGAAGCATCCTCTGCCTCCTCCTTGTGCTGGGGCTGCTTGGTTGCTCTGGTTTGCTGCTGGGGCAGGAAGGCGAGGTGCCTGGTTGTTCTGCTTCTGATACTGATTACCTCCCTGCTGGCTGTGTTGACGATACTGCTGCTGCTGCTGCGGGTACTGCCTCTGAAACTGCTGCTGATGCGGACGCTGGTTCTGATTCTGATATCCTTGTGGGTGACCAGGCCTGCCTTGCTGAGATGAACTGCCTGAGAAGCGGGGACGACTGATGCTCCCGGACTGTGGTCCACTCATCTTGCGCTTCCGATCTTCCATATCCTTGCGCTTTCTCTCGGTCATGATCGCCCTATCGATCAGGTGCTGGAAGGTGGGGAAGGTGTGATTCATCAGCTGGTAATGCAGGGGATCCACCAAACCCCTCATGAACGTGTACTGCCTTTTAGCATCAGAGTTGATATCCTCAGGTGCATACCGAGATAGCTGCAAAAACTTGTCTCTGTATTCACTAACAGACAGGGGTCCCTGCTTCAGAGCCAGAAACTCCTCCTTCTTCACGATCATCAGTCCCTCCGGCACATGGTACCTGCGGAAACTCTCGCTGAATTCTTCCCAGGTGATGGCTTCGGGGTCAGCATGGGTGGCGAGGTAGGACTCCCACCAGGACTGGGCTGCTCCCCTTAGCTGACGGGGACCATACAGAACCTTCTCCCTGTCGTTGCATTGGGCGGTGCGCAGTTCTCTTTCCACTGCACGCAGCCAGTCTTCTGCATCCATGGGGTCGGCAGAATGGGCGAAGGTAGGAGGGTGCCCTCTCATGAACTCACCACGCTTATCCCGTGGCATCTGGGGCATCTGCACTTGCAACTGGGGTTGGGGTTGCTGTTGAGCCTGCTGCATGGCTGCCAGAGTCTGCCCAATGGCCTGCACTGCCTGAGTCTGCATCAAGAACATCTGCTCCACTGTCATCGGGGGTGGTGGGGGAGGCTGCCTCTGTTGTTCCTCCTGCTGGTCATGCTGCTCTTGCTGAGCACGCCTGTTGCATCGGCGCCTGTTGTCAGACATCTATGGAAGACATTCATACATCAGCATTGATCTTTCAACCCTCCAGCATAAGAAAAGAGAATACAAAATTCTTCATGACACTGAGTGAACAAAGAGCTTCACTGATCCTCATTATGATCCAACACAGCTTCTCAGATAAGAAGGAAAGTAGAAGTAAATGGCTTCCCAACTAAATAACTGACTTTATTAACATTATAGCTAGGCCAAACTGCAGGGGAAACCCACAGGTGGGCAACAGTCATTACAAAGATTCAAATCCAGCACAAGTTCATCATAACAAGCATGCAAGCAACTGATAAGCAAACTAAGCTAATTGGAAGCAACTGATAAGCAAACTAAACTAACTATCTAAGACTGAGACATCTGACTTAAGAATTATTACAAACTTCGACGCTAACGATCTAAGGATCCAGATCTATCCTGGTCTTACAGGCAGGGGAACCATAAGTGTGGTGACCACGTGGCGGCGAGCGGTATGGGTGCTGAGTCCCAACAGGAGCGGGAGAACCACCCTCCTGGTGATGGCGCTCTGCCAGCTCAGCACGCAACTCCGCAATCTCCGTTCGAGCCCTGCTCAGCTCGTCCAGAGAGTGGTCCAGCTCAGTGTTAAGCACTGCGACTAGGTTGACTGTGCTGCTCAACCTAGGGTTAGCCTCACCTACAGGTGAGACAACCACACTCTCTGTGCTGCCAGTAGGGCGGCGGGGGTAGTACCGAAGGTTAAGACCGTTGGCCACGCCACCGAACAAAGAACAGTACTGAGAGAGTGCACGTCGTGCTGCATCCTGCATAGCCGCCTCTGCAGTGTCCCTCTCGGAGATGGAATAGTGCTCCGAAACGACCTCCGCACCCCGGAGGTCATCCTCCGGACGGCGAACTAGGCAGGTAGCCTCCCAGCGGTCCGGGTACCTCCCGCGACTATGCTGGTAGACTACACAACGATACTCGATCGACCAGGTGTGCCGGTCAAAAGCCTGGCGCAGCAAGGTGTCGAGTGTGTCGTGGAAGTGACAACCGCGGGCGGCGTCACGGGTGATGGGTCGGGCGACCCATCCTTCCGCCTCCTGCGGCTCAGAAGACTCCGTGCTGTGGTCTGAGTCGTCGTCGTTGGGGTCTCCTCCAGTAGCTCCTCCAACAGCCGGGGCGTCCCGTGGTGGTGCAGGGGGCGCCTCCAACTGGGCAACAGAGGAACGGGGCCTCACGGCCTCCACCTCTTGCTGGGGTGGGGAGGTAGAGCCCTGCTGCTCTCTGTGCTGGCGCCGGCGTTCCTGCTCCTCACGCAGGCGGTGGTGCAGTCTCTCCAGGTGACTCGACTGACCGGACACGGTGCGGTGCAGAGGACGCTCCGCAAGTCGAGACGGCAGGAAAGGAATCACCGACTTACGTGCAGTGTGTCTAAGACGAGCCATCTACAAAAGACACCGTAAGCATAAGAGTAAGAGCAGAACTAATATGACAAGTGAATAAACCATAGACAGAATAAGATAAAAATTTTAACAAGGTGTAATATAGTATATATATATGTAGTAAAACATAGGGTTGGTCGAGGTGACCGACTTTTGAAGTAACATCAGAGGTCAAGGTGAGGGGGAAGGTCAATAGTCCTTAGTACGACCAGTGCTACTCTAGGTCAGCGGTCCTACAGTCAGCACGGCTTTGATACCACTTATGTCACACCCGGTTTTGGAAGGCAAACCGAATGCGTACTATGTACGTGCCAGGATCAGAACTCACATACACAGCGATTACATAAATGAACATCGTCGCACAATGCTCGAATGATAACATAAAAGAGTATGAACTTATTACATCACAGTGTCATAGACATCCACATAGTCATCATCTTAACAGGTAAATCAAAGTGCTAGCGAAACGCAGTAAAGATAAGGCCTTCACAGGCAGCTGACTGGGGGTTGCCGCCAACCCACACCTAGAATTCGTCATAGTCTTGGAACTCCTGGAAGTCTCCTTCCACGACTTCGCCTTCTCCTGAGCAGTGATTATAATGCGGACAACCTGGTGTTTGGTGGTAAAGCAAGGATGAGTACACATCAACGTACTCAGCAAATGTCCCGTTTGGCTGAAGTGGACTAGCTTTATGTGGGGTTAGGCTCAAGCAGTTGCTTTTAGTTGGTCAGGTATTTATCATTAGTAGAAGCCAGATTTTATCATTAACCAACCCATGAACCATTTCCTCATCGGGGAACAACATCATCATATTCGAACCAAAACCATAACATAATCCTTGTATCTCAAACCATCTGTATCTCTAATCAAAGAGGATCCCAAGGCTGCTCTTAACCGTGAGCACGGCTGATATATCAGTTTCACTACCCTCTGCAGAGGTCGCACACTTTACCCATGAGCCATGATTCCCTTTCTGCCCGGGGAGAGCTAATCCCCATTGACCACTACCTAGGTGGTCCGGCAGGGTATCACTACGTAGCTGTTACAAAGATTCCCTAGAGATCATAGCTGCCCGTTAGGTTTCTCCAGTTTGATAAACACAGTACTCCTCCCCGCAGGAGAGTGACTAACAAAAGCAAAACGAAAGAACCTCGGCACTCAGCCTCGGCAGAGCAAGCACTATGCCTGGACCCCATTGACGGCACGACGGCGAAGCAACTACACCTCTAGTTCCTCTAATTAATTAGCTAAGGGCGCCCCATTTCACCCTCATGGTTGCACTATTATCCCGGGTGGTCTCTCAACGAACAGGTCCTTATGGAGAGGTACTCAGGAAATAGCCTGAGCCCCCTAGAGTATCACAAGATCATCAATATCATCAGGATAACAGTATCATAAATATTCACATCATGTTCATTGATTAAGTTAAGGCAGTAGCAGAATGCTAACCATAATAGCCCATAAGGTCATCAAGGATAAAGTAAAGTGTAAAGCTAGTCAATCCTTAGGTTCCAAGTAAGTAATGCGGGATAGTAAGTTATAAGTGAATAGGACATAATGGGTCAGAGGACACTTGCCTTCACCAAACTGCTGATCAGGGACTTCCTCTGCAACTCCCTCGGGAAACACAGACTGCTCGTTGTCTACGTAAAGTAATCATTCACACTATGCACTTGGGAAATAACAAACAAAAACAATATACCAAACATATGCAGCAGAGAGATCACAAGTTCATAATAGAAAAGGGATAGGCACTCTGGTATTTCCCTAGGTCTAGGGTAGGGGACTATACAAAGTGATCCACTATCCACTAATCAGGTTTAAGTCAGTGGTGGGATTAAATCATTATCTGGTTTTAAGTTCCTAAACTTAGGTGTTTAAGTCCATAAACTTAAGTGCTCAAACTTTTATTAAAGTCTACCATCTTTTATTTACCTCAAATAAGGTTCCAATAACCTTAATCCTATCCTAATGATTAACCATTAATTGGGACATGGAAACAGCAGGGAAACATTGCATAAACAGATAGATAATAATATTATGAACATTTTGCAATTTGAAGCACCTAATTTGGAGTTCATATGGCAAAGTTATGAATTTTACAAGTTTAGGGGTTAAAAATATACCCTAAGGACCTATTTTGAATTAAATAAAAGGTCCGAGGACCTAACTGCGAGAAACCAGGGACGGCGGGCGCAATTTCCAGAAAACAGAGGGGTTCTTTAAGAAAACGCGCGGGCGAAGGGGTATCGGACGGTAATAGCCGTTGGATCTCAAATGGACAGCCAGGATTAGATCCTGCGGCGGGCGCGCGGGCGCGCGGCGGCCTGGGCGGCTGACAGGCGGGGCCGGGTGGGCAGCGCGAGCGCGGCGGCTGACAGGCGGGGCCAGCGGGCAGCGTGGGCGCGAGCGACTGGCAGGTGGGGCCGGGCGGGCAGAGCGAGCGCGCGGGCGACTGGCAGGCGGGCCGGGCGGGCAGAGCGAGCGCGCGGGCGGGCTGACAGGCGGGGCCCAGCGGCAGAGAGGCGGGGCGCGGGGGAAAGCGGCCCTGGGCCGTTGGATCTTGGGCGGACGGCTACGATTGGATTCGGGCTATTTAAAACGGGGTCGTCCGATCTGAGATGGACGGCGGGGATTGGGGCGGCTGCTTCTGCCTCCTTCCCCAGCCAGCTGAGGCGGCGGCGCCTGTCCCCGCGGTGGAGGAGTTCGCCGGAGACGAGGGGCGCGGGGGTCCTACGGGTCCTTGGGGCGGTCTGAATGGCCGGGGAGGTTGGGGAGGGCGCGGGGAGTCTTTTGGTGGGGTCCGGGTCGGGGCAGGGGCACCGGAGGGGGGCGGTTCACGGTGGAGTGGCTCGGCGGTGGCGCTAATCGACTCCGGCGAGGAATTAAGTGCAGCAGGGAGCAATAGAAGGGGAGGGAGAGGGCAGGGGAGGTTCCTTACCTCAAGGCGACTCCCAGGGACCTCTCGGTGGCGACGGAGGCGCGACGACAGCCCGGGTCGACGGCGGCGGCTGCACGGAGGACGGCGGGTGAGCGCGGGCAGAGGAATTCGGGGAGGGAGAGGGAAAATTGGGGCGCGTTCCGGGTTGCGGACGCCGGGGCGAAGCTCACCGTGGCAATGGACACGGCGGAGCTCCAATGGCGGCCGGGAAACGAGCTCGGGCGACGGCGGTTCGCGGCGGCGGCGCTCTGGCGTGCGCGCAGCGAGGGGGAGGTGAGAGAGGGGTCGGCAGGTGCGCAAATGAGGGAGGGGGAGAGGGCGAGTGGGGTTCGGGGCTCAAGTGGCCGAGCCGAGGTGGGGGCGAGCTCCACGCGCGACGTGGGCGCGGAGTCCGCGGCACGCGCGGCGGCGGTTACGCGGGGACGACGGGGCTGACAGCCGGGGCCCACGGGCAGAGAGAGAGGGGAAAGCGGGCGTGGGCGCGGGGAAAGCGGCTGCGCCGACGGGTGGGGCCGGGCGAGCAGAGAGAGAGGGAGGCGGGCGCGGAGACGGCGGCCGCGCTGACAGGCCGGGCCCGCGGCGCAGAGAGAGAGGAGGGGGGGGAGGGCGCGCGCGCGGGATGGGCCTGGTGGGCCGAAAGGCCGAGGGGGGGGGGCGAGGGTTTGGGCTTCTTCCCTTTTTCTTTTTATTCTGGAATTGTTTTTCCCTTTTCTTTTTATTTTCTCTATTTGATTCAAATCCAAATGAGCCACCAATTCAAATTAGACTTTTTGAGAATTATGCACCAAACAAAAGTGAAATCTAGGGTTCAACATGATGCAACAATTCATACTCCCTTAGGGTTTAACCTATCACATTATTATTACAAATAAAATAAGCACTTTTCTCCTATAGAAATGAGAAAGAAAAGATTGGGGAAGGATGAGAAAAGGAAGTAACACCTGAATTTGTGAATATGAGCAAAGAAATTTTATACCCCCAAATTCAGGGTGTTACAGACTCTGAGTCTTTCGGATACCGAGCGGAGGACACGATCGAGGCAATCGCTCTGCATGGACTGACTACTTTCTGCGGATTCCATCCCTTGGAGCTGGCTACCCACCCCATTGGGTTGTTTCCCGCGGAAAAGGAGGATGACCCGATGTGGAAGGATCGGGTGGAGCATGCCAAGGACATCTGGGCTCTCTACCCAGGCCACACCGCTCACTTGTCGGTACGATGCATGAACGCTCTGTATCGTCTGCAAGTAATGCGTGGGGAGGCCATGTCTCATTTGATGGCACTGTTAGAGGCAACCAAGATTACCCTGGACAACAGGGAGGAGCTCGTGGTGGACTTGTCCCAGGAGCTGGTGGAAAAAGATTTGCAAGTGGAGCAGCTGTCTGATGAGATTCATGAGTTGGAGGAGCTAGTGGGCACCAGGGAGAACACCATCGAGGTTCTCGAGGATCAGCTCCTCAACACCCAACAGCAGCTAGCAGAAGCTAATGAGCATCTAGATATGCATCATCAAGAGATCCATGATGAGGAGGCTGATGAGGACGTTGACATCGAGGGAGGGGAGGAGCCTGCTTCCAGTGTAGACACCGCTGGCTCAGGGAGGCCGCCTTCCCCCGAGTCCAGCGTTGCCTCGTTCGCTCACTAGATGCCAGGGATAATACTAGAGGTCGGTGATAGTTGGACTCCTCGCCGCTAGCTTAGCTTTTGCACCCTTAGGGTACTAGGCTAGGTAGAGTTGAGTCTTTTGGATCATTGATGTAACCGTGTTAAACTCTTTTGGAGGTTTGGGGATGATTAATGGCAGTTTAAATTTGGACGAAAGGTTTATGTTTCTTTTTGTTTTATGTGGAATCTATCAAATTGCTTTAACTCCCCTACCGTGTTTGAACCTTAAGCTTGGAGATGTGTTATTAAGCAACCATGTGATTTTTCAGATGGCTGGGAGAGCGCGCCGTGGTCAGAATGAGCACGTTCCTCCACCGCCACCGCCTCCCACTCTGCAGGAGCTCATGGCTCAGTAGAATGAGATCTTGAGGCAGCTGGCTCAGCGTCAGCCACCACCACAGCACTATGGTGGTGGAGACCATCAGCGTCACCCCGCGGCGGCTACCTATCAGGAGTTCCTCAGCACCCAGCCTCCATTGTTCACAAGGGCAGAGGACCCACTTGATGCAGATGTATGGTTGCGGGTGGTGGAATCCAAATTCCCACTGCTCCATGGAGCTTGCTCAGAGGTCACCAAGGTCAGGTTCGCCACCCAGCAGCTTCGCGGACCCGCAAGGACTTGGTGGGACCATTTTCTTGCCATGCAGCCAGAAGGTAGAGAGGTGGAATGGAGGGAGTTCAAGGCAGCTTTCAAGGGACACCATATCCCCGCTGGCATCATGGACCGGAAGCTCAATGAGTTTCTGGCACTCACTCAGGGCAACAGGACAGTGTTGCAGTATGCCCAGGCTTTTAATGACTTGTGTCAGTATGCTGGATATCATGCCAATACGGATGAGAAGAAGCGAGACAGGTTCAGAAGGGGGCTCAGCACCAAGCTCCGTGATCGTCTCAACACCGTCAGGGCCAACAGTTACAATGAGTTGGTCAACATGGCTATCTCCCAGGAGGACTGCATTTTAGCTCGACAGGCAGAGAAGAAGAGGAAGACCCCTGTGGCAGGACCCTCAGCTCAGCCACAACGCTTCAGGATTGTGTCTGACACGTAGAACAAGGGACCTCAGCAGCAGCAAGGGAGATGGGTGATCAGACCACCGCAGCAGCAGCAGGCACCCAACCGCACCCAGTTTCCAGCTCAGAGGAACAATCAGCAGCAGCAGTACCGCCAGGCCAATGACAACAGGTGCTTCACTTGTGGCAGCACTGGGCATTATGCCAAGAATTGCCCCAGAAACCAGCAGAGGCAGGGGCAGAATGTCAATCAGAACCAAGGCAAGAGACAGAAGGTGCAAGTGAGGCAGGGCAAGCTGAACTTCACTACCATGGCTGACATTCCAGAGGGAGCACCCGTCATGACTGGAATCTTTACAGTTTTAAATTATCCCGCTATTGTTCTTTTTGATTCCGGTGCGTCACATAGCTTTATTAGTGCCAAATTTAGTGCCAAGTGCCAATTGCCCTTTCACCACACCAACGGGGGTATCACCATTTCAACACCCGGAGGCAGAGTTGCCACTTATCAAATCAACAAGAATGTGCCTCTGAAGTTTGGTAGTTTGATAATTAAAACCAACCTTCTTATCTTGGGACTAGATAGTGTGGATATTATATTGGGAACTGATTGGTTGACCAAACATCAGGCAGTGATTGACATTGCAGCTAGGGCCATCGAAGTGTACTCACCAACCTGTGGTGCAACCACACTATATCTGCCTGACCAGGGATGCACTCGCTCTTGTGCCTTTGTTATGATAGAATCCCCAGTAGCACAGATCCTAGTGGTCTGTGACTACCCGGATGTGTTTCCGGATGAATTGCCAGGGATGCCACCTGACAGAGACCTTGAGTTCGCAATTGAGTTGCAACCCGGGACTGCTCCTATCTCCAAGAGACCCTATAGGATGCCTCCCGCGGAATTGGCGGAGCTGAAAAAGCAATTGCAAGAGTTGTTGGACAAGGGGTTCATTCGCCCAAGTACTTCACCATGGGGATGTCCGGCATTATTTGTGAAGAAAAAGGATGAAAGTTTGAGGATGTGTGTTGACTACCGCCCTCTCAATGCGGTGACTATCAAGAACAAGTACCCGTTACCCCGCATTGATGTTCTGTTCGATCAATTGGTGGGAGCCAAGGTATTCTCCAAGATAGACCTTCGCTCAGGATACCATCAGATCAAGATCCGTGCCAGCGATATTCCCAAGACGGCTTTCTCTACCAGATATGGACTGTATGAGTTTCTGGTGATGTCTTTTGGGCTGACCAATGCCCCGGCTTATTTTATGTACCTAATGAACTCAGTGTTTATGCCAGAGTTGGATAGGTTCGTGGTCGTTTTCATTGATGATATTCTGGTCTATTCCAAGAATGGAGACGAGCATACCGAGCATCTGCACATCGTACTTCAGCGACTGCGCGATCACCGTCTTTATGCAAAGTTGTCTAAATGTGAATTTTGGCTGAAGGAGATTAAATTCTTGGGTCACACAATTTCTCAGGATGGGATATCGGTTGACCCTGAAAAGGTACAGGAGGTGATGGATTGGAAACCCCCGACTACGGTGAGGCAGATTCGGAGTTTTCTGGGATTGGCAGGGTATTATCGACGATTTATTCCGGATTTCTCCAGAATTGCCAAACCAATGACTGAATTGTTGAAGAAGGGAGTCAAGTATGATTGGAGCCAGAAGTGTGAGGATGCCTTTCACACCTTGAGGCAACATCTGACAACCGCCCCAGTGCTAGCCCAACCTGACAATACCAGACCATTTGAAGTTTATTGTGATGCTTCTGGTACCGGATTGGGTTGTGTCTTGATGCAAGATAACCGGGTCATTGCTTATGCTTCCCGAGCCCTCAGACCCCATGAGCAGAACTATCCTACACATGATCTGGAATTGGCAGCAGTGGTTCATGCCCTCAAGATATGGAGACACTATTTGATGGGAGCCCACTGCAACATCTACACTGATCACAAGAGTTTGAAATACATCTTTACTCAGGCTGATCTGAACATGAGGCAAAGGAGATGGTTAGAGTTGATCAAGGATTATGATTTGGAGGTGCATTACCACCCAGGGAAGGCCAATGTTGTGGCAGATGCCTTGAGCAGAAAGGCCCAGTGCAATTGTTTGAACATGGATGTGGGAGTTACCACCTTGTGTGATGAGTTGTGCAAGCTGAACCTAGAAGTGGTTCCTTCCGGTGGATTGAGTTATATCTCAGTGGAGCCCACATTGCAAGAGCAAATAGTCAGGGCACAGATTGGGGACAAGGGAGTTCAGGTTATCAAAGGAATGATCAAGCAGAAGGCAGAGAAATACAAGTGTTTCCGTCAAGACAGCAAGGGAATTTTATGGTTTGGAGATCGATTGGTTGTTCCCAAGGACCCTGAGCTCAGAAAGAAGATATTGGATGAAGCTCACCTTTCCAAGTTCTCCATGCACCCAGGCAGCAACAAGATGTACCATGATCTCAGATCTTTGTATTGGTGGACCAGGATGAAGAGGGAAATTGCCAAGTACGTATCAGAGTGTGACACTTGCCAGAGAATCAAGGCCAGTCACTTGAAGACAGCAGGTCCCTTGCAACCCCTTCCCATACCATCTTGGAAATGGGAGGACATTTGCATGGACTTCATAGTAGGATTACCAAATACCTCCAGGCACCATGATTCTATTTGGGTCATTGTGGACAGATTGACCAAGACTGCTCATTTCTTGCCAGTACACACCACCCACAAGACAGAGAAGTACGCAGAAATTTATGTTGATCAGATAGTAAGATTGCATGGTATACCAAAGACCATTATATCTGACAGAGGAGCACTGTTTGTGGCACGCTTTTGGGAGAAACTGCAAGAATCACTTGGGACCCAAGTAATCCGAAGCTCAGCATATCACCCGCAAATAGATGGCCAGACAGAAAGGGTAAATCAGATTTTGGAAGACATGTTGCGGGCATGCGCACTACATTATGGAAAGGATTGGGACAAGTGTCTGTCTTTGGCAGAGTTTTCTTACAATAACAGCTATCAGTCCAGTCTGAAGATGGCACCTTTTGAGGCATTATATGGGAGAAGGTGTAGGACCCCGCTAAATTGGTCTCAAGCAGGAGAAAGGGAAATTTTTGGGCCAGATTTGGTGCTTGAAGCAGAGGCAAAGGTTAGAATTATCAAGAAGAACTTAGAAGCTGCTCAGGCCAGGCAAAAGAGTTATCATGACAAGAGGCGGAAGCCTCTACAGTTTGAGGTGGGAGATCACGTCTATCTTAAGGTATCACCCACCAAGGGTGTCCAGAGATTCGGGATCAAGGGAAAGTTAGCCCCTCGTTACATTGGACCCTATAAGATCAAAGCAAGTTGTGGACCCATAGCTTACCAATTGGAATTGCCACCCCGTATGTCAGCAGTTCACAGTGTGTTCCATGTATCTCAGCTGCAGAAATGTGTTCGTCTACCCACTGAAGTGCTACTGGAGCCGGACATTGAGATAGAACCAGACTTGTCCTACCAGGAGTACCCCGTCAAGGTATTGGATCAAAAGGAGAGATCAACTCGGGCAAGATCAATCAGAATGTATAAGGTTCAGTGGAGTCATCATTCAGCAGAAGAAGCTACATGGGAGACGGAGGATTTTCTACGCTCTCGCTTCCCCGACTTTCTGCCCAAAGGAGTCGGTATGTAACCCCAAAAACCCCACCCCCACCTGCCCTTTGAAGTCAATTATAAGAAAAACTTAGATAACAAGGATAGTCTAAGTTGTGGATTTAACTTAAGAAGGGCTTCCTTCTGAAGTTGCAAAGAGGATGACATTCGAAGAACAGTTAAAAAGTGAAACTTGAGCATAAAGGGAGAGTAGCACTAATACACCTTCAAGCACCCTCCAAGGGACTCTACCTAAAATCTCGGGACGAGATTCCTTTAAGGGGGGAGGGCTGTAACACCTCAGGTGTTACCTTGACTAGAGCATACCCTGAATGCTAAGGATTGTGATCACTTGTGGAAATAACTTGAGGGGAACAAAGAACCTTGGAGATTATGTGTTAACCAAGAATTCTAAGGACCTAAGAGCACCATGTAAGCTTTTGTGCATTTGCTACCTTGGACAAGAAAGGGGGAAAACCCTAGACCCCTCTAGAACCCTCCTTTTCAAAGCCATGGATAAGAAGAAAAAGGGAAATAAGCAAATGTGCAAAACATGAGTGATCTTTAACCCAACCTTAAGCAACCTTATAACCAGCAATTAGAGGAAGGAAATATTGCAAAAAGGCCCCTGGAGAAACCCCAAATCAAATCACTAGGTGGAGAGAGAGCTAGAGCTCTCTATTTCTCTCTAAGTCCATTTTTTAACCCTAGTTTAAGGATCAACCGTGTTCACCTTGAAGATGGCATCAAATCCACTCGTGTTCTATACCAAAAACGTGGCATACCACCTAGGGCACCCACTGGAAAAAGTTGAGCCCGGGACTCGGACGTTTGACATGCCATGGCATGGCTTTTGTCGCGAAGTGCCCAGTGTGACACACCTGTTTTGGCATCCGAAGATCTCCCTCCCTAGGCCATATCTGCCCCGACATCTCACAGTTGAGTGACAGCCCTAGGTGCCAGGAAGAGGTCTGCGCCGAACTTTTGCAAAGATTCGCACGTTTGCGACCTCTGCCGACGTTTGAACAATGGAAGAAACAAACCGCCACGTGTTCGACGCGTTCTACCGCGCCAGAGCACGCCCGCGCGCGCCCCCGCGAGCCCCGCGCCGCGCCCGAGCCAAGCCAGCGCCCTGGTCCGCGTCCGCGCCTATAAAACGCCTAGGAGCCTTGGTCGTACCCCTCCGCACGCGCTCAAGCCTCACCGGAGCTCAGTTCACCGCCGTTTGCCCGTGCGCGACGTGCCCGCGGCCACCCGAGCCACTGCCGCCGTAGACCGGCCAGCCCAGCCTTCCACAGTCCCATCCAACCCTCGGACACGAGTGTGCACCCACCAGTGAAGCTCCCCGAGCAAAGAATTGGGCTCTGCTTCACCGGAGACGCCGGAACAAGGTCACCGGACTTCACCCGACCGCCGGCAACCGTGGACCGAGGTACACGGTGAGTCTTTCTTCGATTCCTTGCACGGTTAGACTCCTTAGACCTCCATGAAGCTCCCTATGCCCTTGGATTGAACTATACCACCGTGGATAGGCCGGAGCACACGCCGCCGACGAGCTCTCCCGCCTGCGCGCGTGGACCGGGCGATTCCGGCCATCCCCGACGACGAGCCGTACCTCGACGTGATAGCCAGAACCTCCCCGAGCAAACCCTGCCCTTCGCCGGACCTCCCTCGCCGCCGGTAAGCCGCGCCACCCTTTTCTTTCCCGCGGCTACTGTTTCAGTTGGGGGAAGGACTGCGGGTGAGAGGAAGAAAAGGTCAGGGGGTTAAGTGAAATGTCAGAGACTCAGGGGAATAGTGGCGCAAGGGTAGAACTGCGAGGTTTGATTTGTTTTAAACCCAGGGACCCCGGTGTAAACCGTTTTTCCAGGAAACTCATTTTAAAATCTATTTTAAATTCAAACAGAAACTTTAAAAACCCATAACTTCTGTTTGGTTTATCCAAATTCGGTCAAACCAATTTTGCCAGACTCTAAATAATATAACCTACTTAAGAAAAATATAAAACCCTATAGGTACTATAGAAAACTATAAGGTTCTGATTTAATTATAGTTTTGACCAAAAGCTCAATAATAGCAAGAAAAATGGTTGTACTATTTAACTAGGGTTAGAAAAATTTGGAGAAGTTTATATCTACCTACTGACCTATTTAAAAATGTTAAACCCCTCTGTCCACTACATTGAGTTAGTTTTTACTCCTTCTTTTGCATTATGCTTAAGATTAAGAAAAATAGAAAATGTGATTTAAATAGTGAACCAGAGGGCATCCCTATTTTTGTTAGGGTACTTAATCAATATAGTTCACTGGAAAAATCTATCACACCCTGGTTTAGTATAGAATAAATAGGATACCTTTTATTTTAAGAAAACAAGGGAAACTTAGAAAAAAACCCTACAAAAATAACCACATGGTGAAAACACCCCAACCCTTGGGATAACTAATGTTTGGTTATTGTGAACAGAGGAAAAATGCAAAATCTGTTGTTTGATATTTTTCAAATAACAAGCTAGTTATAAGCACCTTTTTAGCATTGAACTTTAGAAAATCACAATTAAATAATCACCAATTAACTTCCTATGGATTTTGGAACAGAGGTTTAGTATTACTGTTAGAGGCCAACAAAAATAACCCTTAAGTCAGGACCCACTTTAATAAAGGACTTGTAGTGCAAAGTGGCTTATTTGCACCACTTTTTGTTATTTTTGTATACTGCTTAGCCTTTTATTTTGAATCCCATATTCTTAAGACAGGCCATATTGACCAAGGGCAAGCCACTGTAATTTTTGTAGAATTGTTGAAAATAGTTAATTCACCTTGGTAGTTCAAACCCCACTAGAATTCATAAATAAACACTAAAGAGAGAAAAATGAACAATGGAATTTAGTATCCTCCTAAGACCCTTGTAAATTGTTCCCTGAAATAGAAATATACAAATGCAATACCAATTCTCTTTGTTCACCCCCAAATAAAAAAACTTGAATATAAAAGTGATAAATATAAACCACTAAGACCCACATAGCCAGAGAACCCTAAGTTAATTCTTGACTTAGTTCTGTAGCTTAATGTTCTTAAATCTTGCATAATTATAACATACATGTTCATTGCATTCGATAGATTGTAATCTTGCTGACGGAGAGTACATCCTCGTGCCGGAGCAAGGAGCTGCTCAGGAGGTAGCCCCGGATCCAGCACCAGAGCCTGCACCAGAGGACCTGCCTGCCACTGCTTTGGAAGGCAAGCCCCGGTTTATGCATAACCTGTTATTTATGCTATTTTACTTCACTTAATGATTGTAGGATTGATTGTGCACTTAGGTGTAGGAATTGTTTGAAACCCTAGCTGCATGATCTCAGGAATCCTTTTGAGATGAATACTAGTGTGATAGGTCGAGTAGTTGCTTCATTTAATTAGGATCTCGGTAGAAGACGAGTGATTTTTCTAGCACTCGCGCGAGATCAGGAAATTGATTGTACCCACTTTCACACTGTCATGATACTAGTTGGTGGACAACAATCCATGGGGATTGGTTGCCCACGAGATGGAAAATGGAATAAGGATTAACGTGCGGATACCTGTGTCAAGCGTTTGAACGTACTAAACACATACCGAGAAATATGGTAAATCGGTAAGCCTAGTACCTGAGTGAACCTGGCAGTGGACATATCCCCTCACGCGACCTGAGACGTAGTCTCCCATTCCGGTTATGGTGGGTACAAGTGCGGTCACTGCACGACGGCCAGTCGGGGTCAGTGAGGCATTGTACGCCAAGGCGGTGAGCCCTGATCTGCTGACGGGGAATCAATGGGGACGGTTGATGTGTGTGGGGACGGAGTGCCCCTACATATCGTGTGTTTAGGTTTACCTTGCAAGGATAAAAACTCGATTCGAATCGTCTGCTTCTCGCAGCTAATGAGACTGCTTGATCCATTGTACTGCATTGAGTAACAAGTGGAACTGTGTTGAGATGATACAAGATATTGATTGCTAAAATGTTTGCTACTTTGTATGAATAGATAGTTCATTTTTAGCCTTAAGAGAGTCACACTTAACTTTGACTAAGTTAAAATTTTGATTTAGAAACTCAGCTAGTGCTTTTGGCAACCAAACCCCACAGCCAAACAGCTGCATGTCTAGAGGTAGAGGAGTAGATTCCTCACACCGGGTAAGTCTAGCAGAGTATTAGTATACTCAGCCTTGCTTGTGGCATAATTTTTACAGGTTCTCTGGAGGAAATGGCTGCTGGAGTGACTTGGCCATCCACCCTGCCACCGGGTTGGACTGTCGAGTGGGACCCTGCCTCGGCTGAGGAGGAGCATGAGGAGTGATGGGACAGGCTTCCCTATCTCTCTATTTATTTACCGTTAGTTTATTTCCGCTGCACTTCAAAACAATGATGGTCACTTTTGCAAAAACTCTGATGATGATGATGATGATGTAATAATTTAATACTCTGACATGTATGGTTTTATGCTTTATTGTATTTGCTCTGTGACTCACCATCGAGTGAGATTGTGGTACTTGATCCTGTCAGTGGCCGTGTCGGACTAGATCCGAGGGATTGACGGATTCTTCCCATTTAAGTGTGGTCCAGCCTCTAAGGCAGGGCTTAGGCACTTAAGTTGGAATAATTCGGGCAGTTCCACCACATAAATCAAGCGAGTGCTCGGTTGAGGGATACTCGTCAAGCGGACGTCATCTAACAAACACTAACATAGTGTTTATTCCAGGCAAGCCCCGGTGCATGCAACCCCTTCCTTGTGTTTTTAAATAATTTTTGCACACTTTAAGTCTAGTGAAATGTGCATTAGGTTTATAGGAGTTGCTTGGAAACCCTTTGATGCATTGCCTACCTTGATATCCATACCTTTATAGATACTTCTGATGAAGTATCAAAATATGATTTACAAAAATACTTATCCCTGCTTAGATCTTGTGGATAGAGGTTGTCTTTTGCATTAAGGCCTAGCTCAGGGGTTATCCTGAGGAAAGATGGCTTCTACCTGCAAGAATATTTTCATTGAGAGCATAGTGGGATCTTACTGCAAAGTTCCCTTTGATGCTTTTTTCATCCTAAGGAATACAAACAATCCTAAGGGTGGAAGTACTTAAATTGGGACTTGGGCTAGGATCAGGTGATGTTCTACCCAGGTTGATTAAGGATTGGATGCGTATGTAGGCTTGCTGATCAAGGACTATCTTAACTGGCCACATGCCCTGGATATGGGACATGGTAAGCTTTGCCTCAGGCAGACTAATACCAGAATAAGATAACACGCAATGGGAGTGGAGAGATGGTGAGAGTAGCGTGTACCCTCCACGGCAAGAGGCTGGACGGTGGTGTATCTGTGCTCTCGGTTGGCGTGAACCTGATCTGGTCTTAAGAACCCCGGTGGCGAGTTGACATATGCAAGGGTTAAGTGCTACATATGTCGTGTGGTTAGAGATCCTTAGCTGAGTAAATCGATTCAAATCGCTGTTATATCCCCGGACAGTGGAGACTTGGTCACTGCCCTACAACCTAAGTTAGGATGTGAACCTAATGAATAAAAATGATGTTGTATTGATGAGATGGTAAAATTAGACCAGATGCAAATAGAGTCTAATAATACTTAATCTAGCATTAAAATGTTGAAAGTAAGGACTCACTTTAGTAAGCTATTTCTGCAAAAGTATCTAAGTTGATTCTTGCTAAATCCTCTCCTTGATTCCCAAATCCAGCATATCCTTGAGAGTCTTTTCTTTAGTCGGGTAAGTCTTGCTGAGTAATTCCATACTCAGGGTTTTATTCCCTGTTGTTTTTCAGGTTATAGCTTTGTGCTACTGTTGATGCTGTTAAGTGCCGGTGGGCTCGGCCTTCTTATAAGTCTAAGTAACTCTTTTATACTTCTTATTGAGGATGGTCACTTGAGCTAGCATATATTTCAAAACTACAAACAATTTATAACAGTTCAAAGTTATTTCTTTGAATCACTTTTGTAATCACTCCGATCATGTACAAAGTAAAATTTTTGTAACTTGTAAAATTTGGAAATAAGATTTCCGCTGCAAACTGCTGGTGTGTGATTTGTGTTACTTAATCTTGCGATCTTGGTTGTAAGTGGTTTATCCGGGGTCCTTGGGACACTCGGACGGATCCTATTAAGTTATTTGGTGCACATGCATAGCCGTTTGAGGTCTTTGAGACAAGGATAGGTGCATGTGGGCCTAATAACTTGAGAGGTTCTGCCACAGCTGGTATCGGAGCAAGATTAAGTATATACGGTCACATACATACTTTCAAAACAAAAGTTTTGGTTTTAGAAAACATATTTTCAACTAAACATATTGTTTGGTTTTGAAAAACAGTTTTGAAAAACTATAATGCTAGCGACATCCTCTGTTAAGCCCTAAATTAAGGACTATCAGGTGGCTTATTTTAAAAACCACTAACCCACAACCGGGGGTATTGCATACATGTGTATTGTTATTTTTGAGGCCATTCAGTTTTGAATGGACTGACGCCCAGGTAAGGTGAGATGTGAGAGCATGACCGAACAACCGTCGGTCTAGGGAAGTGCTTAATTATAGCGCTTGATTATATACATGTTCCACATATGTATATATGAAGGCTGCGATGTGGACTATTTACTTTTCTGGGAATCAGTACCCCATGGATGTGTATGGGTATACAGACATAGGAATACTGAGAAGTGTATTGTACTTGTAACGACGCACCTACGCTCAGGTAAGAAGGTGAGTTACCATAATGAGTTGCCCTATGGTTAAAGTGTGGCAATGGCGCCTATGCGTGGCTCGGCGCTTAATGATGAGCTGTCCTCCATATAGAAATATATGGAGTATAAATTGTGATAAACTGTCATGTGTGACTTGCATCATTGGGAATTGGGCTATAATGGATTTTCTGCAGGTACACTAACCTCGAAACGTATGTGTAGCTGACGACTAGCAAAATACCGTGAGAGTCATAAGTATGCCACCGATATAGAACGCTATGGCCACATTCTGTGGCAAAACTCGTGAGGACGTATAAGACGAGCATGCATCCTGATTGTGCATCACGTTTGTCACCTATACACCCAAGATGCTTCTCTCATCTTTATTCTAGTAACCATCGATTGTAGATAATGTGGTGTAATGTTGTATTATGAACACTAATGAAATAGATATACTCCATTCTTTGGGTAATATGTTTAGGTGCTATATGTATTTGCTCTTGTGCTTGATGTGTCGATAGAAGGTTAGTGACTTGTTTGCCTAAACCCAAAATTAGGCCATGTTCTTATTTGGTGAACCGAGACCCAAATTTGAATTTACCATTATCCCTCCATAACTAAACTCATGCAAATGAAGGTTTAGATAATCTCTTTATTGGACCTACGATGTACTCGGAATTCAAACAAGGATCTTGAGTCTATGTTCAGTTAACTTGTAACCCCCTTAGTGGGTGTGTTTCCATCCTAGATCCTACCCTTGCTTAGTTGATACAGGTTAAGGTCTCTATTGTGTTTGGCCTCTCCTTGCGGATTACCTTATCGCTTTGTCAACCCAACCTAGGAAAGACATGTCCAATCATTTTTCTGGAATTTGATGCCTTTGGTTTCCCTATACCTATCGAAGGCATACCAACTTAATCCTTGACCTTGTAATCTCTATGATGGGCATAGAAATATGCTTGGGGCTGAATTAACAGTCTCCCATCGTACTCCCTTCATTAACAAGTTTAGGTTATGGCCATGTCTTGTTCATTTCATCGGGCCATGATCTATTTGGCTCTCTACTTGTAACCATTCTTACAGGTGGAGTATCTCTTGGTATATTGTCACCCTTGCTTAATCCAGTTGTGTGACGCGAGATTTCTTATTGAATACGTCTGGTAATGGTGTTATGACTAAAATCGATGGTGCCATGACGAAACCGAGGGCCTTCTGTGTGTGCGCACACATGGTCGTGCTGCTCGGCACGCGCTGGTATCACGGTTAGTAGTTATAACCCATTATGAGATTATATCAATGTGTTATATTGGCACAATTTGTTTTTGCTACGTGAGATTCATTATTGGTGTTGTTCGGTAATGGTGTCACGATTAATGACTTATGGTGCCGCAGCGAAACTGAGAGGCTCCTATGAATGCGCACACAGGATTGTGCTACTCGTCGGATGCTGGTATTGAGGTCTCTAGTCATGATCCTTTTGGAACTACACTAATATTGTCGGGGACCATAATTAGGGGTACCCCCAAGACTCCTAATCTCAGCTGGTAACCCCCATCAGCACAAAGCTGCAAAGGCCCGATGGGCGCGATTAAGGTCAAGGCTCAGTCCACTCAAGGGACACGATCTTGTCTCGCCCGAGCCCAGCCTCGGGCAAAGGCAGCCGACCCCGGAGGATTCACATCTCGCCCGAGGGCCCCCACAAGCAACGGACACACCTTCGGCTCGCCCGAGGCCCAGTCTTCGCAGAGAAGCAACCTTGGCCAGATCGCCACGCCAATCGACCGTATCGCAGGAGCATTTAATGCAAGGATCGCCTGACACCTTATCCTGACGCGCGCTCTTCAGTCGACAGAGCCGAAGTGACCGCAGTCACTTCGCCGCTCCACTAGCCGACCTGACAAGAAAACAGTGTCGCCTGCCCCGCTCCGACTGCCGTGCGACTCGCCAGAGTGAGGTCGACAGTGGCCAAGTCCAGCCTCAGGCGACATAGGAAGCTCCGCCTCGCCTGACCCCAGGGTTCGGCCCCCGTCTCGGCCTCGGACGATGGACTCCGCCTCGCCTGACCCTAGGACTCGGACTCAACCATGACTTAGAAGACGACGAACTCCGCCTTGCCCGACCCCAGGGCTCGGGCTCAGCCTTGGCTCTGGAAGACGACGAACTCCGCCTCGCCCGACCCCAAGGCTCGGACTCAGCCTCGGCTCCGGAAGACGATGGACTCCGCCTCTCCCGACCCCAAGGCTCGGACTCAACCTCGACCTCGGAGGAATCGCCACCTCGCCCAAACTCGGGTCTGGACCAGCCATGTCGCCAGGGGGGCCATCATTACCCTGCCCCTAGCTAGTTCAGGCTACGGAGAACAAGACCGGCGTCCTATCTGGCTCGCCTCAGTAAACAAGTAATGATGACACCCCTCATGCTCCATGACGATGGCAGCTCCCAGCTCCTTACGTCGGCAAGGAGACGTCAGCAAGGATCCGACAGCCCCGACAGCTGTACTTCCACAGGGCTCCAGCGCTCCTCCGACGGCCACGACATCACATGAACAGGGTGCCAAAACCTCTCCGACTGCCACGACGGCATGTACTTAGGGCTCTAGCTCCTCTCTGCTAGACACGTTAGCACACTGCTACACCAACCATTGTACACCAGGACCCTCTCCTTACGCCTATAAATGGAAGGTCCAGGGCTCTCGTATGAGAAGGTTGGCCGTGCGGGAGAACGGGCCGACGCATAAGGCTCTTGCTCTCTCTCTCTCTCTCCGACGCGAACGCTTGTAACCCCCTACTGCAAGCGCATCCATCCGCCCTAGGCGCAGGACAACACGAAGGCCACGGTTTCCCCTTACTGTTCTCCCCCTGTGTCCCGTCTCGCGCCGACCCATCTAGGCTGGGACACGCAGCGACAATTTACTCGTCGGTCCAGGGACCCCCGGGGTCGAAACGCCGACAGTTGGCGTGCCAGGTAGGGGCCTGCTGCGTGTTGACGAACAGCTTCCCATCAAGCTTCAGATGGGTAGTCTCTAGCAACCTTTCCAACCCGGGACGATGCTCCATTTCGGGAGTCTTGAGTTCATGTCCCTCGACGGTAGCTACGACATGATACTCCTTCCTCCGCCGCGCGACAGCGACAATGGCGGCCGTCAGCCCGCCTGCCGGCGACGGAATCAACGACATCTTCGCCACATGGCGGAAGAACAACATCTGGGTTTGTCCCATCACCTCCCCCACCGGCGGAGGAGGAGGCAGGGCAACCATGGCCAAGCAGGAGGCGGCACCTCGTCGGCTGTCGAGCAAGTCGACGACGCCGGCACCCCAGCGGGGGACACGTTGGGCTTCGGCCTTGCGTTTGAGATGAAGATGAGCGCCGCTTCCTCGCAACATGCCAACCCCAAGCAGACGAACGACGCCAGCACGCTCGCGAAGGACTTGCTGGACGTCGCCCTCGTACCTGAGACAGCGGTGCAGTCCGCCCCTAACGTGACTTCGTCACCGCCCGTCGACCAAGAGGTACCGACCGATTCCCATCTCGTACCTTTTGGATTTAGCTTCGACCCACCACGCGACCTCGCTTTGGTGGAAGCCTTCATAGAGGCATGTACCAACCCTCCGGGGTACCATATGCGGTCGCCCTGGGACAGACTGACGGCCGTCTCGACCTACAGACCCACGGGTTCCGAGGAAGATGACGAGCCTGACTTTTGTTGGGATTTCTCAAGGCTCGGTAACCCCAGTGCCATGCGGGACTTCATGACCGCATGCGACTACTGCCTCTCCGATTGTTCCGATGGTAGCCGCAGCTTCGGCGACGAGGACTGCGGCCCAAGTCGTGAATGTTTCCACGTCGATCTAGGGGGTCTCGGTGAAGGCAACCATCTTGGTATGCCAGAAAATGGCGATCCCCCTAGGCCTGCGCCTCGCATTGACATACTTCGGGAGCTAGCTGTGGTCCCAGTCCCTGCGGGGGGTCAGGACGCACAACTCGAGCAAATCCGTGAGATGCAGGCCAGGCTCGATGAGGGAGCAGGAACACTTGAGCAGTTCCGGCGGAACATCGGGCAGGAATGGGCAGAGCAAGCTCTGGCCGGAGAAGCGTGTCATCTACCCCAAGGCATCCAGCACCGCATTGCCGACGACGTCAGGGCAAGGCCGCCACCGGCTTCCAGTGGGGTCGGCCAGAACCTGGCTGTAGCAGCAATACTACTCCACGCGATGCCGGAACCATCGACCACCGAAGGGCGGCGTAACCAGGGAGAGCTCAAGAATCTCCTGGAGGATGCCACGGTCCGACGGGCCGAAAGCTCTGCCTCCCGAAGGCAGGGGTACCCCTCGGAGCATCGCGTCGCGACTTCCCGATTCATGCGAGAAGCCTCGGTCCACATCAGGCGCACGCGCAACACGGTGCCTGCGGCCCCGGGTCGCCTCGGCAACGAGCACCACCACCGCGATCATCGAGCCCACCTCGACGAGAGGGTGCGCCGAGGCTACCACCCCAGGCGTGGGGGACTCTACGACAGCGGGAAGGATCGGAGCCCCTCGCCCGAACCACCCGGTCCGCGGGCTTTCAGCCGGGCCATACGATGGGCGCCGTTCCCGACCTGGTTCTGAACCCCGACTACCATCACAAAGTACTCGGGGGAGACAAGGCCGGAACTATGGCTCGCGGACTACCGACTGGCCTGCCAGCTGGGTAGAACAGACGATGACAACCTCATCATCCGTAACCTCCCCCTGTTCCTCTCCGACACCGCTCGAGCCTGGCTGGAGCATCTGCCTCCGGGGCAGATCTCCAAGTGGGATGACCTGGTCCAAGCCTTCGCCGACAACTTCTAGGGCACGTACGTGCGCCTTGGGAACTCCTGGGATCTCTGAAGCTGCCACCAACAGCCGGGAGAGTCTCTCCGGGACTACATCCGGCGATTCTCGAAGCAGTGCACCGAGCTGCCCAACGTCACCGACTCGGACGTCATCGCGCGTTCCTCGCCGGCACCACCTGCCGCGACCTAGTGAGCAAGCTGGGTCGCAAGACCCCCACCAGGGTGAGCGAGCCGATGGACATCGCCACCTAGTTCGCCTCTGGCCAGGAGGCGGTTGAGGCCATCTTCCGGAAGGACAAGCACCCCCAGGGCCGCCAGCCGGAAGATGTCCCCGAGGCGTCCGCTCAGCGCGGCACCAAGAAGAAGAACAAGAAGAAGTCACAAGCGAAACGCGACGCCACCGACGCGGACCTTGTCGCCGCCGCTGAGTTCAAGAACCCTCAGAAACCTCCTGGAGGTGACAATCTCTTCGATAAGATGCTCAAGGAGCCGTGCCCCTATCATCAGGGGCCCGTCAAGCACACCCTTGAGGAGTGCGTCATGCTTTGGCGCCACTTTCATAAGGCCGGGCCACCTGCGGAAGGTGGCAGGGCCCACAACAACGACAAGAAGGAGGATCACAAGACAGAGGAGTTTCCCAAGGTCCACGACTGCTTCATGATCTACAGTGGGCAAGTGGCAAACGCCTCGGCTCGGCACCGCAAGCAAGAGCGTCGGGAGGTCTTCTCGGTAAAGGTGGCGGCGCCAGGCTACCTAGACTGGTCCGACAAGCCCATCACCTTCGACCAGGGCGACCACCCCGACCGCGTGCCGAGCCCGGGGAAATATCCGCTCGTTGTCGACCCCATCATCGGCAACGTTAGGCTCACCAAGGTCCTCATGGACGGAGGCAGCAGCCTCAATATCATCTACACCGAGACCCTCGGGCTCCTACAGATCGATCTGTCCTCGATCCGGACAGGCGTGGCGCCTTTTCACGGGATCATCCCGGGAAACGCGTCCAACCCCTCGGACAACTCGATCTGCCCGTCTGCTTCAGGACTCCCTCCAACTTCCGAAGGGAAACCCTCACGTTCGAGGTGGTCGGGTTCCGAGGAACCTACCATGTAGTACTAGGGAGGCCATGCTACGCCAAGTTCATGGCCGTCCCCAACAACACCTACCTCAAGCTCAAGATGCCGGGCCACAACGGGGTCATCACCGTCGGCCCCATGTACCGACACGCGTACGAATGCGATGTGGAGTGCCTGGAGTACGCCGAGGCCCTCGCCGAATCCGAGGCCCTCATCGCCGACCTGGAGAGCCTCTCCAAGGAGGCGCTAGATGCGAAGCGCCACGCCAGCAACTTCGAGCCAGCAGAGATGGTTAAGTCCGTCCCTCTCGACCCCAGCAACGACGCCTCCAAGCAGATCCGGATTGGCTCCGAGCTCGACTCCAAATAGGAAGCAGTGCTTGTTGACTTTCTCCGCGCGAACGCCGAAGTATTTGCGTGGAGTCCCTCGGACATGCCTGGCATACCGAGGGATGTCGCCAAGCACTCGTTGGATATTCGAGCTGGAGCCCGACCCGTGAAGCAGCCTCTACGCCGATTCGACGAAGAAAAGCGCAGAGCCATATGCGAGGAGATCCATAGGCTGATGGCCGCAGGGTTCATCAAAGAGGTATTCCATCTCGAATGGCTTGCCAACCTTGTGCTTATGAGAAAGAAAGGAGGGAAATGGCGGATGTGTGTAGACTACACTGGTCTAAACAAAGCATGTCCGAAGGTTCCCTACCCTCTGCCTCGCATCGATCAAATCGTGGATTCCACTGCTGGGTGCGAAACCCTATCTTTCCTCAATGCCTACTCAGGGTATCACCAAATCATGATGAAAGAGTCTGACCAACTCACGACTTCTTTCATCACACCTTTTGGCATGTACTGCTACGTTACTATGCCATTTGGTTTGAGGAATGCGGGTGCGACGTACCAAAGGTGCATGAACCACATGTTCGGAGAGCACATTGGTCGGACCGTCGAGGCTTACGTTGATGACATCGTAGTCAAGACGAGGAAAGCCTCCGACCACCTCTCCGACCTTGAAACGACATTCAAGTGTCTCAAGGCGAAAGGCGTAAAACTCAATCCCGAGAAGTGTGTCTTCAGGGATCCCTCGAGGCATGCTCCTGGGGTTCATCGTCTCCGAGCGGGGCATCGAGGCCAACCCGGAGAAAATCGCGGCCATCAACAACATGGGGCCCATCAAGGACTTGAAAGGCGTACAGAGGGTCATGGGATGCCTTGCGGCCTTGAGCCGCTTCATCTCGCGCCTCGGCGAAAGAGGCCTACCTCTGTACCGCCTCTTAAGAAAGACCGAGTGCTTCACTTGGACCCCCGAGGCCGAGGAAGCCCTCGGGAACCTGAAGGCGCTCCTTACGAACGCACCCATCCTGGTGCGTCCCGCTGCCGAAGAAGCCCTCTTGATCTACGTTGCCGCTACCACTCAGGTGGTCAGCGCCGCGATCGTGGTCGAAAGACGAGAAGAAGGGCATGCATTGCCCGTCTAGAGGCCGTTCTACTGCATCAGTGAGGTACTGTCCGAGACCAAGATCCGCTACCCACAAATTCAGAAGCTGCTGTACGCGGTGATTCTGACACGGCAGAAGTTGCGACACTACTTCAAGTCTCATCCGGTGACTGTGGTGTCATCCTCCCACCTGAGGGAGATCATCTAGTGCCGAGAGGCCTCGGGTAGGATTGCAAAGTGGGCGGTGGAAATCATGGGCGAGACAATCTCGTTCGCCCCTCGGAAGGCCATCAAGTCCCAAGTCTTGGCGGACTTTGTGGCTGAATGGGTCAACACCCAACTCCCGGCAGCTCCGATCCAACCGGAACTCTGGACCATGTTTTTCGACGGGTCGCTGATGAAAACAGGGGCAAGCGCGGGCCTGCTCTTCATCTCACCCCTCGGGAAGCACCTCCACTACGTGCTGCGCCTCCATTTCCCGGTGTCCAACAATGTGGCCGAGTATGAGGCTCTGGTCAACGGGTTGCGCATCACCATCGAGCTAGGGGTCCGACGCCTCGACGCTCGCGGCGACTCGCAGCTTGTCATCGACCAAGTCATGAAGAACTCCCATTGCCGTGACCCGAAGATGGAAGCCTACTGCGACAAAGTCCGGTGCCTGGAGGACAAGTTCTACGGGCTCGAGGTCAACCACGTCGCCCAGCGGTACAACGAGACTGTGGACGAGCTGGCGAAGATAGCTTCGGCGCGAACAACGGTTCCCCCGAACGTCTTCTCCTAGGACCTACATCAACCCTCAGTCAAGACCGACGACACGTCCGAGCCCGAGAAGGTCTCGGCCCTGCCCGAGGCGCCCTCGGCTTAGAACGAGGCACCCTTGGCCCTCGAGGGTGAGGCACTGCGCGTCGAGGGAGAGCGGAATGGGGTCCCGCCGATCGAGACTGGCAGACCCCGTACTTGCAATATCTCCATCGAGGAGAGCTGCCCCTCGACCGAGCTGAAGCTCGGCGACTGGCGCAACGTGCCAAGTCATTCGTCTTGCTAGGTGACAGGAAGGAGCTCTACCACCGCAGCCCCTCCGGCATCCTCCAGCGATGCATATCCATCACCGAAGGCCAGGAGCTCTTACAAGAAATACACTCGGGGGCTTGCGGTCACCACGCAGCGCCTCGAGCCCTTGTTGGAAACGCTTTCCGACAAGGTTTCTACTGGCCGACCGTGGTGGCCGACACCACTAGAATTGTCCACACCTGCCAAGGGTGTCAATTCTACGCAAGGCAGACGCACCTACCCGCTCAGGCTCTGCAAACAATACCCATCACCTGGTCGTTTGCTGTGTGGGGTCTGGACCTCGTCGGTCCCTTGCAGAAGGCACCGGGGGTTACACGCACCTGCTGGTCGCCATCGACAAATTCTCCAAGTGGGTCGAGGTCCGACCCCTAAACAGCATCAGGTCTGAACAGGCGGTGGCATTCTTCACCAACATCATCCATCGCTTTGGGGTCCCGAACTCCATCATCACCGACAATGGCACCCAGTTCACCGGCAGAAAGTTCATGGACTTCTGCGAGGATCACCACATCCGGGTGGACTAGGCCACCATGGCACACCCCATGATGAATGGGCAGGTAGAACGTGCCAATGACATGATTCTGCAAGGACTCAAGCCGAGGATCTACAACGACCTCCACAAGATCGGCAGGTGATGGATGAAAGAACTCCCCTTGGTGGTCTAGAGCCTGAGGACAACGCCGAGCCGAGCCACGGGCTTCACACCATTCTTTCTAGTCTATGGGGCCGAGGCCATCTTGCCCACAGACTTAGAATACGGTTCCCCGAGGACGAGGGCGTACGACGACCGACGCAACCAGACTAACCGAGAAGACTCACTGGACCAGCTGGAAGAGGCTCGGGACGTGGCCCTACTACACTCGGCGCGGTATTAGCAGTTCCTACGACGCTACCACGCCCGAGGGGTTCGGTCCCGAGACCTCCAGGTGGGCGACTTGGTGCTTCGACTATGACAAGATGCCCGAGGGCGGCACAAGCTCACGCCTCCCTGGGAAGGGCCATTCATCATCACCAAGATTTTGAAGCCCGGAACATACAAGCTGGCCAACAGTCAAGGAGAGGTCTACAGCAACGCTTGGAACATCCGACAGCTACGTCGCTTCTACCCTTAAGATGTTTTCAAGTCGTTCATATACCTCGTTTACATACAAAGTCTAACCATCAAGGAAGGGTCAGCCTTGCCTCAGCAAAGCTCGACCCTCCCTCGGGGGCTAGAAGGGGGGAACCCCCTCCGCGTCAAAATTTTCCTCGGAAAAAGTCTTTCTGCCAGAATATCTTTCGTGCTTTTCGACTACTTCGGTAGTGGGATCATGAAAACGACGGAGTACACGTAAGCAGGCAAGGCCGACCGAGCCGAGGGACTCATATGCCTCTGGGATACGGATACCTCACTCGTCACCTTCTGTGAGAAGTAACTCGCGTTTGGATGAGCGATCGTGCTGACCGAACAAGCCTTAACGCTCAAGAGACTTTCTGCCGAAACGGTTTTTTCGGGTTTTCTCGGCTACGTCGATAATAGAATCCCGCGGATGAGCAAGAGTACACGTAAGCGGCAAGGCCGACCGAGCCGAGGGATTCCTACGCCTCTGGGATATGGATACCTCACTCGTCACCTTCCGTGAGAAGTAACTCTAGCTCGGATAAACAATTCTGCTACCGACGAGCAAGCCCTGATACTCGAAACAAGAGGAAAAGAAACGTAGCTTTACAACGCGACGACAGTATGTTTGGGCCTTGGCGCTCGCAAAAAACATATGCATACTACAGGCGAACCGATCCTGCAGGCTCAGACATCGATGGAAGGGGAGCAGCAACACCCTCGGCGTCAACTCCACCTTCGGTGAAGTCCGACCGAGCCTCGGACGGCAACACGGTCGGAGGATCTCCGCTCCGAAGGACGACGTTAGCACCACGCCCGGGCCATTGCCGCCAAGGTCTCCTCCAGGAACCCGGCCCGAGCAGACGGCTCGGCCAGCCGCCCCGAAGCCTCAGCCAGCTGTCCCCCGAGGACATCAGCCCGGCTCATGGCCTCGGCAACTCGACTCCGGTGCTGATCCCGCCAGTGGACGACCCGGCCAAGCCCCGGCCGACGAAGCTCCCTTTTTCGAGCCAACTCTGCCTTTGTCCGTGCTGGCACCGCTGCCTCCGGCTCCGGCTCATCGCAGAGTGGCCGAGGGTTTCTTTGACTAAGCAAGTGAAGCCTCGGGCGGCAAGGCCGACAGAGCCGAGGGATTCCTACGCCTCCGGGATACGGATACCCCACTCGTCACCTTCCGCACAGAGCAACTCACATTTGGTTAAGTGGTTCGGCTAGCCGACAGGCGAGTCCTAGTGCTCGAAATGAGGAAAAAATATGGTATTACTGAAAGGGAATTAGGCTTTTACCTATTTCCTAAATGATTTCGGTGGTTGAATTGCCCAACACAAATAAATTGAACTAACTAGTTTGCTCTAGTGTATGAGTTCTACAGGTGCAAAAGGTTCACACTTAGCCAATAAAAAGACCAAGTATTGGGTTCAGCAAAAAGAGCAAAGGGGCAACCGAAGGGACCTCTGGTCTGGCGCACTGGACTGTCCGGTGCACCACCGGACATGTCCGATGCACCAGAGGACTCCAACTCAAACTTGTCACCTTCGGGAATTTTCTGAGCCGGCGCGCTATAATTCACCGGACATGTCCGGTGTACACCGGACAGTGTCCGGTGCTCCAAGAGGACGCGGCTCTGGAACTTGGCAACCTCGGGAATTCACGACAGCTGCTCCGCTATAATTCACCGGACATGTCCGGTGTACACCGGACTGTCCGGTGTAACTGCGGGGCAACGGCTACTTCAGCGCCAACGGCTACCTGCGGACGCATTAAATGCGCGCCAGCGCGCGCAGAAGTTAGGCACGCCCATGCTGGCGCACCGGACACTCTACAGTGCATGTCCGGTGCGCCACCGGACATCCAGGCGGGCCCAGAAGACAGTGCTCCAACGGTCAAAACCCAACGGCCTTGGTGACGTGGCTAGCGCACCGGACATGTTCGGTGTGCACCGGACTGTCCGGTGCACCATGCGACAGACAGCCCCACCAAACGACTAGTTTGGTGGTTGGGGCTATAAATACCCCCAACCACCCACCATTCATAGCATCCAAGTATTCAAGTTTCCAACCACCTTACAAGAGCTAGCATTCAATTCAAAGCACAACAAAGAGATCAAATCCTCTCCCAATTCCACAAAAGGCTTTAGTGATTAGAGAGAGTGATTTGCGGTGTTGTTTTGAGCTCTTGCGCTTGGATCACTTCTTTTCTTTCTCATTTGTTTCTTGTGATCAATTCATTCACTTGTAATCAAAGCAAGAGACACCAATTGTGTGGTGGTCCTTGCGGGGACTTTGTGTCCCAAGTGATTGAGAAGGAGAAGCTCAATCGATCGGTGGATCGTTTGAGAGAGGGAAGGGTTGAAAGAGACCCGGCCTTTGTGGCCTCCTCAACATGGAGTAGGTTTGCGAGAACCGAACCTCGGTAAAACAAATCCTCGTGTCATACTCCCTATTTGCTTGCAATTTGTTTTGCACCCTCTCTCGCGGACTCTATTATAGTTCTAACGCTAACCCGGCTTGTAGTTGTGATTATTTTTGTAAATTTCAGTTTTGCCCTATTCACCCCCCTCTAGGCGACTTTCAATTGGTATCAGAGCCCGGTGCTTCATTAGAGCTTAACCGCTCGAAGTAATGTCGGGAGATCACGACAAGAGGGAGATGGAGACCGGCGACAAGCCCACCACAAGCCACTCATCGGAAGAGTCTCGCAACAAGGGGAAGGGGAAGGAGAAGAAGTCTTCTTCCCACAAGTCGCATCGGAGTAGCGGGAAACACAAGAAGATGAGGAAGGTCGTCTACTACGAGACCGACACTTCATCTCCATCAACTTCCGGCTCCGACGCGCCGTCCGTCACTTCTAAGCGCCATGAGCGCAAGAAGTATAGTAAGATCCCCCTATGCTACCCACGAATTTCAAAACATACTCCTTTGCTCTCCGTTCCATTAGGCAAACCACCGGTTTTTGACGGTGAAGATTATAATATGTGGAGTGACAAAATGAGGCATCATCTAACCTCACTCCACACAAGCATATGGAATGTTGTTGAGTTTGGTGTACAGGTGCCATCCGTGGGGGATGACGACTATGACTCGGACGAAGTGGCCCAAATCCACCACTTTAACTCCCAAGCAACCACTATACTCCTCGCCTCTCTAAGTCGAGAGGAGTATAACAAGGTGCAAGGGTTAAAAAGTGCGAAGGAGATTTGGGATGTACTCAAGACCGCGCACGAGGGAGACGAAGTGACAAAGATCACCAAACGGGAGACGATTGAGGGGGAGCTCGGTCGCTTCATGCTTCACCAAGGGGAGGATCCGCAAGCTATGTACAACTGCTTGAAGACCTTGGTAAACCAAGTGTGCAACCTCGGGAGCGAAAAATGGGATGACCATGAGATGGTCAAGGTTATTCTTAGATCCCTCGTATTTCTTAACCCTACACAAGTTCAATTGATTCGAGGTGATCCTAGATATAAGCTAATGTCTCCCGAGGAAGTTATAGGAAAATTTGTGAGCTTTGAGCTAATGATTAAAGGCTCAAAGAATATCATCGAGCAAGGCACCTCCTCCACACCCGAAGCACAACCAGTCGCATTCAAGGCGACGGAGGAGAAGAAGGAGGAGTCTACATCGAGTAGACAACCCTATTGACGCCTCCAAGCTCGACAACGAGGAGATGGCGCTCATCATCAAGAGCTTCCATCAAATCCTCAAACAAAGGAGGGGGAAGGATTACAAACCCCGCTCCAAGAAAGTGTGCTACAAATGTGGTAAGCCCGGTCATTTTATTGCTAAATGTCCTATTTCTAGTGATAGTGACAGGGGCGACGACAAGAAGGGATGAAGAAAGGAAAAGAAGAAATACTACAAGAAGAAGGGTGGCGACGCGCATGTATGCCGCGAATGGGACTCGGACAAGAGCTCCTCCGACTCCTCCTCCGACGAGGACGCCGCCAACATCGCCGTCACCAAAGGCCTTCTCTTCCCCAACGTCGGCCACAAGTGCCTCATGGCAAAGGACGGCAAAAGAAAGAAGGTTAAATCAAAATCCTCCACTAAATATGAATCTTCTAGTGATGATAATGCTAGTGATGAGGAAGATAATTTGCGTATCCTTTTTGCCAACCTTAACATGGAACAAAAGGAAAAACTAAATGAGCTAATTAGTGCCATCCATGAAAAGGATGATCTCTTGGACTCCCAAGAGGACTTCCTAATCAAGGAAAATAAAAAGCATGTTAAGGTTAAGAATGCTTACGCTCTAGAAGTAGAAAAATGTGAAAAACTATCTAATGAGCTAAGCACATGCCATGAATTAATTGCCAACCTTAGAAATGAAATGCTAGTTTAAATGCTAAGGTTGATTCTCATGTTTCTAATATTTCAATTCCCAATCTTATAAATGATAATGTTGATTTGCTTGCTAAGATTGATGAATTGAACGTTTCTCTTGCTAGCCTTAGAGATGAAAATGAAAAATTAATTGCTAAGGCTAAAGATTTTGATGTTTGCAATGGTACTATTTCCAATCTTAGAGATAAAAATGATATATTACGTGCTAAGATTGTTGAACTTAATTCTTGCAAACTCTCCACATCTACCATTGAGCATGTCACTATTTGTACTAGATGTAGAGATATTGATGTTGATGCTATTCATGATCACATGACTTTAATTAAACAACAAAATGATCATATAGCAAAATTAGATGCTAAAATTGCCGAGCATGAACTTGAAAATGAAAAATTTAAATTTGCTCGTAGTATGCTTTATAATGGGAGACGCCCTGGCATTAAGGATGGCATTGGCTTCCAAAGGGGAGACAATGTCAAAATTAATGCCCCTCCTAAGAAACTATCTAACTTTGTTAAGGGCAAGGCTCCCATGCCTCAGGATAACGAGGGTTACATTTTGTACCCTGCCGGTTATCCTGAGAGCAAAATTAGGAGAATTCATTCTAGGAAGTCTCACTCTGGCCCTAATCATGCTTTTATGTATAAGGGTGAGACATCTAGATCTAGGCAACCAATCCATGCTAAGTTGCCTAAGAAGAAAACTCCTAGTGCATCAAATGATCATGCAGTTTCATTTAAAACCTTTGATGCATCATATGTGCTTACTAACAAATCCGGCAAGGTAGTTGCCAAGTTTGTTGGGGGCAAACACAAGGGCTCTAAGACTTGTGTTTGGGTACCCAAAGTTCTTGTTTCTAATGCCAAAGGACCCAAAACCGTTTGGGTACCTAAAACAAAGAACTAAACTTGTTTTGTAGGTTTATGCATCTGGGGGCACAAGTTGGATCATTGATAGCGGGTGCACAAACCACATGACAGGGGAGAAGAAAATGTTCTCCTCATATGAGAAAAACCAAGATCCCCAACGAGCGATCATATTCAGGGATGGAAACCAAGGTTTGGGTAAAATTGCTATATCTCCTGACCATTCTATTTCCAATGTTTTTCTTGTTGATTCCTTAGATTACAATTTGCTTTCCATATCCCAATTATGTCAAATGGGCTACAACTGTCTGTTTACAGATGTAGGTGTCACTGTCTTTAGAAGAAGTGATGATTCAGTGGCTTTTAAGGGAGTATTAGAGGGTCAGCTATACTTAGTTGATTTGAATAGAGCTGAACTCGATACTTGCTTGATTGCTAAGACTAACATGGGTTGGCTCTGGCACCGCCGACTAACCCATGTTGGGATGAAGAATCTTCATAAGCTTCTAAAGGGAGAGCACATTTTAGGATTAACCAATGTTCATTTTGAGAAAGACAGGATCTGTAGCGCGTGCCAAGCCGGGAAGCAAGTTGGAGTTCAACATCCACATAAGAACATTATGACGACTGACAGGCCACTGGAGCTCCTACACATGGATTTATTCGGTCCGATCGCTTACATAAGCATCGGCGGGAGTAAGTACTGTCTAGTTATTGTGGATGATTATTCTCGCTTCACTTGGGTATTCTTTTTGCAGGAAAAATCTCAAACCCAAGAAACATTAAAGGGATTCTTGAGACGGGCTCAAAATGAGTTCGGCTTGAGGATCAAGAAAATAAGAAGCGACAACGGGACGAAGTTCAAGAACTCTCAAATTGAAAGCTTCCTTGAGGAGGAGGGCATCAAGCATGAGTTCTCTTCTCCCTACACCCCACAACAAAATGGTGTAGTGGAGAGGAAGAATCGAACTCTATTGGACATGGCAAGAACCATGCTTGATGAATACAAGACACCGGATCGGTTTTGGGCCGAGGCGGTTAACACCACTTGCTACGCCATCAACCGGTTATATCTACACCGAATCCTCAAGAAGACATCCTATGAACTCCTAACCGGTAAAAAGCCCAATATTTCATATTTTAGAGTTTTTGGTAGCAAATGCTTTATTCTTGTTAAGAGAGGTAGAAAATATAAATTTGCTCCTAAAACTGTAGAAGGCTTTTTACTAGGATATGACTCAAACACAAGGGCATATAGAGTCTTTAACAAATCCTCAGGACTTGTTGAAGTTTCTTGTGACGTTGTGTTTGATGAAACTAACGGCTCTCAAGTAGAGCAAGTTGATCTTGATGAGATAGGTAATGAAGAGGCTCCATGCATCACACTAAGGAACATGTCCATTGGGGATGTGTGTCCTAAGGAATCCGAAGAGCCTCCAAATGCACAAGATCAACCTTCCTCCTCCACGCAAGCATCTCCACCTACTCAAGATGAGGACGAGGCTCAAGTTGATGAAGGAGAAAATCAAAATGATGAGCCACCTCAAGATGACGACAATAATCAAGGGGAGAGGCAATTGATCAAGACAAGGAGGATGAGGAAGAACCAAGGCCACCACACCCAAGAGTCCACCAAGCAATCCAACGAGATCACCCCGTCGACACCATCCTCGGCGACATTCATAAGGGGGTAACTACTAGATCTTGGGTTGCACATTTTTGTGAACATTACTCGTTTGTTTCCTCTATTGAGCCAACCAGGGTAGAGGAAGCACTCCAAGATTCGGATTGGGTGATGGCAATGCAAGAGGAGCTCAACAACTTCACTAGGAACGAGGTATGGCATTTAGTTCCACGTCCTAATCAAAATGTTGTAGGAACCAAATGGGTCTTCCGCAACAAGCAAGACGAGCATGGTGTGGTGACAAGGAACAAAGCTCGACTTGTGGCCAAGGGATACTCTCAAGTCAAAGGTTTGGATTTTGGTGAAACCTATGCACCCATAGCTAGGCTTGAGTCAATTCGCATATTATTAGCCTATGCTACTTACCATGGCTTCAAGCTCTTTCAAATGGACGTGAAAAGTTCCTTCCTCAACGGACCTATCAAGGAAGAGGTCTATGTTGAGCAACCTCCCGGCTTTGAAGACAGTGAGTATCCTAACCATGTCTATAGGCTCTATAAGGCGCTTTATGGGCTCAAACAAGCCCCGAGAGCATGGTATGAATGCCTTAGGGATTTCCTTATTGCAAATGGCTTCAAAGTCGGCAAGTCCGATCCTACTTTATTCACTAAGACTCTTGCAAATGATTTGTTCGTATGCCAAATTTATGTTGATGATATTATATTTGGGTCTACTAACGAATCTACATGTGAGGAATTTAGTAGGATCATGACACAGAAATTCGAGATGTCGATGATGGGGAGTTGAAGTATTTTCTAGGATTCCAAGTCAAGCAACTCCAAGAGGGCACCTTCATATGCCAAACAAAGTACACTCAAGACATTCTAAACAAGTTTGGGATGAAGGATGCCAAGCCCATCAAGACACCCCTAGGAACCAATGGGCATCTCGACCTCGATACGGGAAGTAAATCCATAGATCAAAAGGTATACCGGTCGATGATAGGTTCATTACTTTATCTATGTGCATCTCGACCGGATATTATGCTTTCCGTATGCATGTGTGCAAGATTCCAATCCGACCCTAAGGAATCACACCTTACGGCCGTAAAACGAATCTTGAGATATTTAGCTTATACTCCTAAGTTTGGGCTTTGGTACCCTCGGGGATCCACATTTGATTTAATTGGTTATTCGGATGCCGATTGGGCAGGGTGCAAAATAAATAGAAAGAGCACATCGGGGACTTGCCAGTTCTTGGGAAGATCCTTGGTATCTTGGGCTTCAAAGAAGCAAAATTCGGTCGCTCTTTCCACTACCGAAGCCAAGTATATTGCCGCAGGCCACTGTTGCGCGCAATTGCTTTGGATGAGGCAGACCCTGCGGGACTATGGTTACAAATTAACCAAAGTTCCACTTCTATGTGATAATGAGAGTGCAATCCGCATGTCGGATAATCCCGTTGAGCATAGCCGCACTAAACACATAGCCATTCGGTATCACTTTCTTAGGGATCACCAAGAAAAGGGGGATATCGAGATTGCTTATATTAATACTAAAGATCAATTAGCCGACATCTTTACCAAGCCTCTGGATGAACAAACTTTTACCAAACTTAGGCATGAGCTCAATATTCTTGAATCTAGAAACTTCTTTTGTTAACTTGCACACATAGCTCATACATATACCTTTGATCATGTCTCTTTTATATATGCTATGACTAATGTGTCTTCAAGTCTATTTCAAACCAAGTCATAGGTATATTGAAAGGGAATTGGAGTCTTCGGCGAAGACAAAGGCTTCACTCCGCAACTCATCCCTCGCCGGCGCTCCAAGTCATGCTTCATCTTTGGGGGAGAAAGTATGAAGCAAAAGGACTCCAGCTTTGGTATAATCTTCACTTATATGTTTTCTTTGCCAAAGGGGAGAAAATAGTTAGAAAAAAGCTTATATTTCACTCTAAGTATCCGTTTTTGGCGATTCATGCCAAAGGGGGAGAAAGTATAGAGCCCAAAGCAAAAGGACCGCACCACCACCTAATTCAAAAATTGGAGATTTTCAATTGGTATCTTATTGTGTTCAAAAGGGGGAGAAAGTAGTTTTTCAAAAATGATATATCAAAACCCTCTTGAACACTAAGAGGAGGATCTCATTTAGGGGGAGTTTTGTTTTAGTCAAAGGAAAAACATTTGAAATAGGGGGAGAAAATTTCAAATCTTGAAAATGCTTTGCAAAATATTATTCCTTTACCTTTGACTATTTGCAAAAGAACTTTGAAAAGAGTTTACAAAAGAATTTGCAAAAACAAAACATGTGGTGCAAGCGTGGTCCAAAATTTTAAATAAGAAAGAAACAATCCATGCGCATCCTAAGTATTTATATTGGCTCAATTCCAAGTAACCGTTGCACTTACATTATGCAAACTAGTTCAATTATGTACCTTTATATTTGCTTTGGTTTGTGTTGGCATCAATCACCAAAAAGGGGGAGATTGAAAGGGAATTAGGCTTTTACCTATGTCGGGGACCATAATTAGGGGTACCCCCGAGGTTCCTAAATCTCAGCTGGTAACCCCCATCAGCATAAAGCTGCAAAGGCCTGATGGGTACGACTAAGTCAGGGATCGGTCCATTCGAAGGACGCGATCGCGCCTCGCCCGAGCCTAGCCTCGGACAAGGGCAGCCGACCCCGGGGATCTCCGTCTCGCCCGAGGCCCCCCTCCAGAGCCTAATGTACTCCCGGCTCGCCCGAGGCCCTGCCTTCGCCAAGAAGCAACCCCGACCAAATCGCCGCACCTACCGACCAAATCGTAGGGGCATTTAATGCAAGGGTGGCCTGACACCTTATCCTGACGCGCGCCCTGCAATCGACAGAGCCGAAGTGACCGCCGTCACTTCGCCGCTCCACTGACCGGCCTGACAGAAAGACAGCGTCGCATGTGCCACTCCGACTGCGGTGCCACTCGACAGAGTGAGACTGACAGGCAGTCAGACCCGGCTGTGGACACCATAGGAAACTTCGCTCTGCCCGACCCAGGGCTCGGACTAGGCTACAGCCTCGGAAGACGGCAAACTCCATCCGACCCAGGGCTCGGACTAGGCTACGGCCTCGGAAGACGGCGAACTCCGCCCGACCCAGGGCTCGGACTAGGCTACGACCTCAGAAGACGGCGAACTCCGCCCGACCCAGGGCTCGGACTAGGCTACGGCCTCGGAAGACGGTGAACTCCGCCCGACCCAGGGCTCGGACTAGGCTACAGCCTCAGAAGACGACGACCTCCGCCTCGCCCGACCCCAGGGCTCGGACTCCGCCCTGGCCTCTGCCGACGACCTCCGCCTCGCCCGACCCCAGGGCTCGGACTCCGCCTGAGCTTCAGCCGACGGTCTCTGCCTCGCCCGACCCAGGGGTTCGGACTCGACCTCGACCGCAGAAGACGGACTCGACTTCGGCTTCGGAGGAGCTTCCACATCGCCCATCCTAGGGCGTAGACCGGCCACGTCAACAGGAGGCGCCATCATCACCCTACCCCGAGCTGACTCGAACCCCGGGGGACAAGACTGGCGTCCCATCTGGCTCACTCCGCCAGATAGGCAATGGTGGCGCCCTTGCGTACTCAGTGACGGAGGCAGCTCGCAGCCCCCTTACGGAAGCAAAAAGACGTCAGCAAGGACTCGACGGCTCCGACAGCTGTCCCTCCACCAGGCTCCAGCGCTCCTCCAACAGCCACGGCATCACACCAACAGGGTGCCAAGATCTCTCCGGCTGCCACAATGGCATGTACTTAGGGCGCTAGCTCTCCCCCGCTAGACACGTAGCACTCTGCTACACCCCCCATTGTACACCTGGCTCCTCTCCTTATGCCTATAAAAGGAAGGACCAGGGCCCTCTTAGAGAGGGTTGGCCGCGTGGGGACGAGGACGAGATGAAGGCGCTCGCGTGAGGCTGCTCGCTCCCTCTCCCGCGTGGACGCTTGTAACCCCCTACTGCAAGCGCACCCGACCCGGGCGCAGGACGAACACGAAGGCCGCGGGACTTCCACCACTCTCTCTCGCCGTCTCCGGCCGCCTCGCTCTCCCCCCTTCGCGCTCGCTCTCGCGCTCGACCCATCTAGGCTGGGGCACGCGGCGACATTCACTCATCGGCATTAGGGACCCCTGGTCTCGAAACGCTGACAGTTGGCGCGCTAGGTAGGGGCCTGCTGCGTGTTGACAAACAACTACCCGTCAAGCTCCAGATGGGCAGTCTCCATCGACCTCTTCGACCCGGGACGACGCTCCATTTCGGGAGCCTTGAGTTCATGTCCCTCGACGGCGGCTGCGACATGATACTCCTTCTTCCGCCGCGCGATGGCGATAATGGCGGCCCACAACCCGCACGCCGGCGGCGGAATCGACGACGTCTTCCCCACGCGGCGGAAGAGCTACCTTCGAGCTCGCCCCATCGTCTCCCCCGCCGGTGGAGGAGGAAGCGGGGCAACCAAGGCCAAGCGGGAGGCAGTGCCTCGTCGACTGTCGAGCGAGTCGACGGCCCCAACGCTCCGCCAAGGGGCGCGCCGGGCATCGACCTCACGTTTGAGACGAAGATGAGCGCCGTTTCCCCGCGACACGCCTACTCCAAGCAGACGGACGATGCCAGCACGCTCCCAGAAGGCTTGCTGGGCGTCACCCTCGCACCTAAGACGACGACGCGGTCTGCCCCCGACGCGACTTCATCACCGCCCGTCGACCAGGAGGTACCGACTGACTCCCATCTCGCATCTTTCGGATTCAACCTCGACCTGTCAAGCAGCCCCGCTTTGGCGGGCGTTCTCGTAGAGGCAAGTCCAAACCCTTTGGGGTTTCGTATGCGGTCACCCTGGGACCGGCTGACGGACGTCTCGACCTACGGGCCCTCTGGGTCCGAGGAAGACGACGAACCCAGTTTCTGTTGAGATTTCTCTGGACCTGGCAACCCCTGTGCCATGCGGGACTTTATGACCGCGTGCGACTACTGCCTTTCCGACTGTTCCGACGGCAGCCGCAGCTTCGGCGACGAAGACTGCGGCCCGAGTCGTGAATGTTTCCACGTCGATCTAGGGGGTCCCGGCGAAGGCAACCATCTTGGCATGCCGGCGAACGGTGATCCCCCTAGGCCCGCGCCTCGCGTTGACATCCTTCGGGAGCTAGCTGTGGTCCCAGTCCCTGCGGGGGTCAGGACACACAGCTCGAGCAAATCCGCGGGGTGCAGGCCAGGCTCAATGAGGGAGCAGGAGCGCCTGAGCCGATCCGCCGGGACGTCGGGCAGGCATGGGTGGCCCAACCTTTAGCCGGAGAAATACGTCATCTACCCCAGGGCTTCTAGCACCGCATCGCTGACGATGTCAGGGTCAGGCCGCCCCCCGCGTCCAGCGGGGTTGGCCAGAACCTGGCTGTAGCTGCAATGCTCCTCCGCGCGATGCCGGAGCCTTCAACCACCGAGGGGCGACGCATCCAGGGGGAGCTCAAGGATCTCCTGGAAGGCGCCGCAGTCCGACGGGCCGAGAGCTCCGCCTCCCGAAGGCAGGGCTACCCCTCGGAACCTCATGCCGCGACTTCCCGATTCATGCGGGAAGCCTCGGTCTACACCGGGCACACGCGCCACACGGCGCCTGCAGCCCCGGGTCACCTCGGCAACGAGCAACCTCGCCGCGACCGTCAGGCCCGCCTTGACGAGAGGGTGCGCCGAGGCTACCACCCCAGGCGTGGGGGACGCTACGACAGCGGGGAGGATCGGAGTCCTTCGCCCGAACCACCTGGTCTGCGGGCCTTCAGCCGGGCCATACGACGGGCGCCGTTCCCGACCCGGTTCTGACCCCTGGCTACTATCACAAAGTACTCAGGGGAGACGAGGCCGGAACTGTGGCTCGTGGACTACCGTCTGGCCTGCCAACTGGGTGGAACGGACGATGACAACCTCATCATCCGCAACCTCCCCTGTTCCTTTTCGACACCGCTCGCGCCTGGTTGGAGCACCTGCCACCGGGGCAGATCTCCAACTGGGACGACCTAGTCCAAGCTTTCGCCGGCAACTTCCAGGGCACGTACGTGCGCCCCGGGAACTCCTGGGACCTCCGAAGCTACCAACAGCAGCCTAGAGAGTCTCTCCGGGACTACATCCGACGATTCTCGAAGCAGCGCACCGAGCTGCCCAACATCACCGACTCGGATGTTATCGGCGCGTTCCTCGCTGGCACCACCTGCCGCGACCTGGTGAGCAAGCTGGGTCGCAAGACCCCCACCATGGCGAGCGAGCTGATGGACATCGCCACCAAGTTTGCCTCCAGCCAGGAGGCGGTTGAGGCTATCTTCCGGAAGGACAAGCAGCCCCAGGGCTGCCCATCGGAAGATGCCCCCGAGGCGTCAACTCAGCGCGGTGCCAAGAAGAAGGGCAAGAAGAAGTCGCAGGCGAAACGCGACGCCGCCGACGCGGACCTCGTCGCCGCCGCCGAGTTCAAGAACCCTCGGAAACCCCCAGGAGGTGCCAACCTCTTCGACAAGATGCTCAAGGAGCCATGCCCCTATCACCAGGGGCCCGTCAAGCACACCCTTGAGGAGTGCATCATGCTTCGACGCCACTTCCACAGGGCTGGGCCACCCGCGGAGGGTGGCAGGGCCCACGACGACGACAAGAAGGAAGATCACCAAGCATGAGAGTTCCCCGAGGTCCGCGACTGCTTCATGATCTACGGTGGGCAAGCGGCAAATTCCTCAGCTCGGCACCGCAAGCAAGAGCGTCGGGAGGTCTGCTCAGTGAAGGTGGCGGCGCCAGTCTACTTAGACTGGTCCGACAAGCCCATCACCTTCGACCGAGCCAACCACCCCGACCATGTGCCGAGCCCGGGGAAATACCCGCTCATCGTCGACCCCATCATCAGCAACGTCAGGCTCACCAAGGTCCTCATGGACGGAGGCAGCAGCCTCAACATCATATACGCCGAGACCCTCGGGCTCCAGCGTGTCGATCTGTCCTCCATCCGGGCAGGCGCTGCGCCCTTCCACAGGATCATCCCCGGGAAGCACGTTCAGCCCCTCGGACAACTCGACCTTCCCGTCTGCTTCGGGACGCCCTCTAATTTCCGAAGGGAGACCCTGACATTCGAGGTGGTCGGGTTCCGAGGAACCTACCATGCGGTACTGGGAAGACCATGCTACGCGAAGTTCATGGCCGTCCCCAACTACACCTACCTGAAGCTCAAGATGCCGGGCCCCAACGGGGTCATCACCGTCGGCCCCACGTACAAACACGCGTTCGAATGCGACGTGGAGTCCGTGGAGTACGCCGAGGCCCTCGCCGAATCCAAGGCCCTCATCGCTGACCTGGAGAGCCTCCATAAGGAGATACCAGACGTGAAGCGTCATGCCGACAATTTCGAGCCAGCAGAGACGGTCAAGTCTGTCCCTCTCGACTCCAGTGACGACGTCTCCAAGCAAGTTCGGATCGGCTCCGAGCTCGACCCCAAATAGGAAGCAGTGCTCGTCGACTTCCTCCACGCAAACACTGATGTTTTCGCGTGGAGTCCCTCGGACATGCCTGGCATACCGAGGGAGGTCGCCGAGCACTCGCTGGATATCCGAGCTGGAGCCCGACCCGTCAAGCAGCCTCTGCGCCGATTCGAGGAGGAGAAGCGCAGAGCCATAGGCGAAGAGATCCACAAGCTATTGGCGGCAGGGTTCATCAAAGAGGTATTCCATCCCGAATGGCTTGCCAACCCTGTGCTTGTGAGGAAGAAAGGTGGGAAATGGCGGATGTGCGTAGACTACACTGGTCTGAACAAAGCATGTCCGAAGGTTCCCTACCCTCTGCCTCGCATCGATCAAATCGTGGATTCCACGGCTAGGTGCGAAACCCTGTCTTTCCTCGATGCCTACTCAGGGTATCACCAAATTAGGATGAAAGAGTCCGACCAGCTCGCGACTTCTTTCATCACACCCTTCGGCATGTACTGCTATGTCACTATGCCGTTCGGCTTGCGGAATGCGGGCGCAACGTACCAGCGGTGCATGAACCATGTGTTCGGCGGACACATCGGCCGCACGGTCGAAGCTTACGTCGATGACATCGTAGTCAAGACGAGGAAAGCCTCCGACCTCCTTTCCGACCTCGAAATGACATTCCGATGTCTCAAGGCGAAAGGCGTCAAGCTCAATCCCGAAAAGTGTGTCTTCAGGGTGCCCCGAGGCATGCTCTTGGGGTTCATCGTCTCCGAGCGGGGCATCGAAGCCAACCCGGAGAAGATCGCAGCCATCATCGGCATGGGGCCCATCAAGGACTTGAAGGGCGTACAGAGGGTCATGGGATGTCTCGCGGCTCTGAGCCGTTTCATCTCACGCCTCGGCGAAAGAGGCCTGCCTCTGTACCGCCTCCTAAGGAAGACCGAGTGCTTCACCTGGACCCCCGAGGCCGAGGAAGCCCTCGGGAACCTGAAGGCGCTCCTCAAGAAGGCGCCTATCTTGGTGCCCCCAGCCGTCAGAGAAGCCCTCTTGGTCTACGTCGCCGCAACTACTCAGGTGGTTAGCGCCGCGATTGTGGTCGAGAGGCAAGAAGAGGGGCATGCATTGCCTGTTCAGAGGCCAGTCTACTTCGTCAGCGAGGTACTGTCCGAAACCAAGATCCGCTACCCACAAGTTCAGAAACTGCTGTATGCGGTGATCCTAACACGGCGGAAGTTGCGACACTACTTCGAGTCTCATCCGGTAACTATGGTGTCTTCCTTCCCCCTGGGAGAGATCATCCAGTGCCGGGAAGCCTCGGGGAGGATTGCAAAGTGGGCGGTGGAGATCATGGGCGAGATAATCTCGTTCGCCCCTCGGAAGGCCATCAAGTCCTAGGTTTTGGCGGACTTCGTGGCTAAATGGGTCGACACCCAACTCCCAACAGCTCCGATCCAGCCAGAGCTCTGGACCATGTTCTTCGATGGGTCGCTGATGAAGACAGGAGCCGGCGCAGGCCTACTCTTCATCTCGCCCCTCAGAAGGCACATACGTTATGTGCTACGCCTCCATTTCCCAGCGTCCAACAATGTGGCCGAATATGAGGCTCTGGTCAACGGGTTACGTATCGCCATCGAGCTAGGGGTCCGACGCCTTGATGCTCGCGGTGACTCACAGCTCGTCATCGACCAAGTCATGAAGAACTCCCATTGCCGCGACCCGAAGATGGAGGCCTATTGCGATGAGGTTCGGCGCCTGGAAGACAAGTTCTACGGGCTCAAGCTCAACCACATCGCCCGACGCTACAACGAGACTGCGGACGAGCTGGCTAAGATAGCCTCGGGGCGGACAACGGTTCCCCCGGATGTCTTCTCCCGAGACCTGCATCAACCCTCAGTCAAGACTGATGACTCGCCCAAGCCCGAGAAGGCCTCGGCCCAGCCTGAGGCACCCTCGGCTCCGCCCAAGGCACCCTTGGCCCTCAAAGGTGAGGCACTGCACGTCGAGGAGGAACGGGGCGGGGTCGCGCCTAATCGAAACTGGCAGACCCCGTACCTGCAATATCTCCACCAAGGGGAACTACCCCCCGACCAGGCCAAAGCTCGGCGATTGGCAAGGCGTGCCAAGTCATTCGTCCTACTGGGGGACGGCAAGGAACTCTACCACCGCAGCCCCTCAGGCATCCTCCAGCGGTGCATCTCCATCACCGAAGGTCAGGAACTCCTTCGAGAGATACACTCGGGGGCTTGCGGCCATCACGCAGCACCTCGAGCACTTGTCAGAAATGCTTTCCGACAAGGTTTCTACTGGCCGACGGTGGTGGTCGACGCCACTAGAATCGTCCGCACTTGCGAAGAGTGTCAGTTCTACGCAAGGCAAACCCACCTGCCTACTCAGGCTCTGCAGACGATACCCATCACCTAGCCTTTTGCCGTATGGGGTCTGGACCTCGTCGGCCCCTTGCAGAAGGCACCCGGGGGCTACACGCACCTGTTGGTCGCCATCGACAAATTCTCCAAGTGGATCGAGGTCCGACCCCTGAACAGCATCAGGTCCGAGCAGGCGGTGGAGTTCTTCACCAACATCATCCATCGTTTCGGGGTCCCAAACTATATCATCACTGACAACGGCACCCAGTTCACCGGCAGAAAGTTCCTGGACTTCTGCGAGGATCACCACATCCGGGTGGACTGGGCCACCGTAGCTCATCCCATGACGAATGGGCAAGTAGAGCGTGCCAACGACATGATTCTACAAGGACTCAAGCCTCGGATCTACAACGACCTCAACAAGTTCGGCAAGCTATGGATAAAGGAACTCCCCTCGGTGGTCTGGAGCCTGAGGACAACACCGAGCCGAGCCACGGGCTTCACGCCGTTCTTCCTAGTCTATGGGGCCGAGGTGTAACACCCGGTTTTAAAGGACAAAGCCGGGTGCATCTCATACATGCGCCAAAGAAGACAACATATATAATAACAGAGTGTATAGAGATAAATGTCACAAAACATCAGAGTATTTATTACATAGCGGAAGACTTATTACAAAATAAAAGAATAAATGTAAAACGAACTAAGGATCGATGGCGCCAATGCCGACTGAGAAACGCCACCTAGATCAGATCGAATGCCTCGGTGTTAGGCGGCTCCTCTTCGACCACCTGTTCTTCTCCTACGGGGGGTGTGAGACAGCAAGAGTGAGCTCACATACGTTCGTAGCTCAACAAGTCGTGGGGAATAATGTGGCATGAACTCGCCAAAGGTGGGAGTTCATAAAGTGTAAGGCTGATCAATGAAATAGAGGCTGAGGCTGAGCATTGCTTTTATAAGTTGGTCAAAATTTTATTAGCAATTACTAAGTGTAAGTAAATACCAAACCTTAATAATAATAAAGAAAGTAGTAGAAAAATAATCCCAAATGCGATGCTATGCCAAATTAAATTTAAGTTCCATAATTAATCATGTGAGGGTCCGAGCCGCTCATGACCGTGAGCACGGCTAGTATACTAGTTTTACACTCTGCAGAGGTTGCGCATCTTTACCCACAAGTCATGTTACCCATCTGCCAAGAGACGGCCAATCCCATACACCTCTACCGAGGAGGCGAGGCAGGGTAACACTACGAGGCCTTTACAAAGTTCCACTAGCTTCAGAAATCCCGCTACAGTTTATAGGAAGCTCCAGTGCAGGGTTCTTGCCTGACTGCCATCGCAGCAAAATCAACCAAGGACCTCCCTACACTGACCACTCCCCTACTGCCCTTGCCCCTTTCGGGTAAGGAAGACCTCCACTAGCTTTCCTAGTTAATCAGCCAAGGGCGTCCCATTAAACCCTTGTGGTAGCACTGTTTTCCCGGGTGGTCGCTCCATGTTCCCATTAATTTAATGATCTTAGCATGAATAGTAATAACAACAAGATAATAAAAGAGTAATCATGAATGTTGTATCTCCATACCCAATCCACATAAAGCAATAGCAGATACTACCCAAAAATATTTCAGGGGTGAACAAGGTATAAAGATAATCAAATCTGGGGTAACATAAAGGATCCCATCAAAATTAACCTATGCAGATCATTAAAATTAATAAGAACATGGCTGGGAAAAGTAAGTGGTCAAGGGCACAACTTGCCTTCAATGAACTCCTGCTCAGCTACTTCTACTTGTTGAACCTCAGTTTCCACAGTGGCTTGCTCGTCTACTCGCATCAACACAATACATACATAGTATGGCATAAATTAACATCACATCAAACATGCATATAAAATATATAGTAATAAACTAGACATTAAAATAGAATCACAGGAACTGGAATCATTAAATTTGGAGTTATAGATTTCAAGTTATGAATTTCTTAAGATTTAAAGTGCTTGAAATAAGATTAAATGATAAATTAATTTTCTTACTGCTTTCATGTCAAAACAGAGACACTAAATGGTAGAGAATATTATTATAAAATTTTAGAAATTGAAATGGTTCAATTTAGACCAAAAATGAATTTTCTATGGAATAAACAAGTTTCTAGAATTGTTTTTGTATTAAAAACTAAATTCTATAATCATTACTCGGTTTTTATTATCCTCTGGACTGGTCGTTAATATCTGGAAAGTCTAGGGTCTCTGGTGCAAATCTGTCTATGACTCATAATCACCCTGACATGGACGGCGGGTTTATTCCCAAATACTAGAGGGTCTCATGCGCAAAACTAACCCGCGAAGGGGTATCGGCGTTCCAGAGCCGTCCGATTAGAAACGGACGCGCCAGATCAGATCGCACGCTAGAATCCAACTGGTATACTACCAGAGCCACTGATCGCGAGATCGATGGCCGCGACTTATTACTGAACCGGTACGCTATGAGGACCATCGGATTAAAGATCGCCGGTCCAGATTTAATGCAGCCAGCGTCGCTCGGATCCGCTCGATCACAAATCTACGGCTAGGTTTTAATGCACTGAAAAGGTAAGCCAACCCTAATCCGAACCGCCCGCGGCCGATCCAGTGGCCCAGACATCACCCAACCAGCAATATGATCAGGACCGTTGATCCCCTGATCAACCGTCCACAACCCATCGTCCACCTCCGACCAAATTCCCCCCAAATGCCCGACGGCGGCGAGGATCACCATCGGTGGTCCAATTCCCCGGTTCGGGAGCACCAAACCTAAATTAACTGCTGCTACATGATGCGGGTATGAAGACGGGTTCAGGCGAGGGTTTCTTACTGGGAACTGCTGGCACAAACGAGCTGTCCACGGAGAGGTGCGGATCCGCGGCGGAGCCTATACGCGGCGAGAAATTCCCAGCCGTCCGCCGTGCGATTCGCCAAGGGGAAGTCCCGGACGTGACCCGCCCGACCAGGTGAAGCTCCCGCACCCCAACCCGAGGCCTAATCGCCGGGGAGTCGACCGGTCGACGACGGCGGCCCGAATTTCTTCTCGTGCGGTGCGCGGTGGCGCTCTGGTGGTGGCGAGAGGTTGGGGATAAAGATGGGAGAGAGGAAAGGAGCGCGTGCGCGACCTACTTGTATCCCGTTCGGGAGGCCGGGGAGTGGGCGCGAGCCGGTCAAGCCTCCGGCGAAGTCGCGGCGGTAATTGCGCGCGGATTCGGTGGGAGGGAGGAGTCCGACGGCTTGGGCCAACAAGTCAGCGAGGCGCGCGCGAGCTGAGCGAAGGGGTCAGAGTGGCTGACGCGCGGTTATAGAGGGGCTGAGCAGCAGGCCCGCGCTGTCAGTCGGCCAATGCGCGCGGAGGGGCGGGGGAAGTTGGGCTGGTCGCGCAGTGTTTTCTTCTGGTGGGCCGAAATGAGCTCCACAGCCCAGGTAATGTTGTTTTCTCTTTTTCTTTTATTTTCTGTTTTATTTCATTTTTGTTTTCAATTTCAAATTCTGAATTTTGAATCCTTTTAGGAGTTTCACCTTTGGGTAAAATTTACACATTCAAGTCTAATTATAGAGGTATTATATGTATGTGTTTTATTCTCTTTTTCACTCATATAATATTTTTTTCTTCTTCTGTTCTTTTCTAAATTCTTGAATTCCATTTAGAATTCAAATTCTACTTTAAGCTTTGATATACTTCTTGTCATTTTATGTTGTCACAAGATGCACAAAATAAAATCCCAACATGATGCATGTATTATTTTTAGGTGTCTTTTGTCATTTAGTTATTGGTTATATGTGATGTGCTCATGAAATGATATACTTGGATGACACACATATGTATAAAGGAATATAATTTTCTTTATACTCTTATTACAAAGTGGATATTACAAATCCTACCCCCCTTAAAAATAATCTCGTCCTCGAGATTTAGGAGGAACGAGGAAAAAGATGGGGAAAATCTATGCGAAGCTCTTCTTCTCTTTCCCAAGTTGCTTCATCTTCTCCGTGGTGACTCCATTGAACTTTGCACATCTTTATAACCTTATTCCTCGTGACACGAGTCAGTGTATCCAGAATCTTGGTGGGGTACTCAGCATAAGTCAAATCTTCTTGAACACTAAGGTCCTCCATTGGTAGTTGCTCCTCAGGTACCCTGAGACATTTCTTCAGTTGAGATACATGAAATACATCATGAACGTCTGCAAGATGATCCGGTAACTCCAATTGGTATGCAACCTCTCCCACTCGCTTTAAGATTAAGAAGGGTCCAATAAAGCGAGGGGACAACTTGCCTTTGACTTTGAATCTTCTCATACCCCGGAGTGGTGACACCTTCAAATAGACATAATCTCCCTCTTTAAACTCAAGCAGTCTTCCGGGTATCAGCATAACTTTTCTGCCTGGACTGTGCAGTTCTCAAATTCTCCCTTATTTGCTGAACTTGTTCCTCTGCTTCTTGTATAATCTCAGGCCCAAACAACTGCCTTTCACCAGTTTGATCCCAATACAGTGGAGTTCTGCACTTTCTGCCATACAAGGCCTCAAACGGTGACATCTTCAAACTGGCCTGATAGCTATTATTATAGGAGAACTCAGCATACGGTAGACTCTTATCCCAACTTCCACCATGCTTAAGAGCACAAGCTCTTAACATATCTTCCAGTACTTGGTTAGTCCTCTTAGTCTACCCATCAGTCTGGGGATGGTATGCCGAACTAAAATTCAATCTCGTATCCAATGACTCGTGTAACTTCTTCCAATACCGCGAGGTAAACTGTGATCCTCGATCAGACACGATTTTCTTTGGCACACCATGCAGGCAGACAATCTGTTGCCATGTACAACTCTGCCAACTTAGCTCCTGAATATGTGGTCTTCACTGGAATAAAGTGGGCTACTTTAGTTAGCCTATCCACAATCACCCATATAGAATCATATCCAGCAGACGTGCGGGGTAATCCAACAATGAAGTCCATGCCAATCTCTTCCCATTTCCACTCAGGTATCTTCAGTGGATGCAGTAGTCCGGCTGGCCTCTGGTGTTCAGCCTTAACTCTTTGGCATACATCGCACATAGCTACATGTGCAGCCACATCTCTCTTCAATCCATGCCACCAATATTTTCGCTTCAAATCTTGATACATCTTAGTACTCCCAGGATGAATAGAATAAACTGAATCATGTGCCTCCTTCAAGATGGTTTCCCGAAGACTATCAATATCGGGAACACAAATCCGATTCTTGAACCATATTGTGCCTTGCTCATCCTCTGTGAATTTTGGGCCTCTACCCTCTGTTATCAGATCCTTGATCTCCTGAATCTTAGCATCACCAATCTGACCTTTACGAATTTCTTGCTCCAAGGTAGGTTCCAATTCAATGGTAATTCCTTCCGTATGTGTAACAATTCCCAGGTTGAGTCTCTCAAAGTCTTTTGCTAATTCATCAGGTAGCTGGACAACGAAAGCGGAGTGAACATGCTCCTTCCGACTCAAGGCATCTGCAACCAAATTCGCCTTGCCTGGGTGATAATGAATCTCCAAGTCATAATCCTTAATAAGCTCCAACCAACGGTGTTGCCTCAGGTTGAGATCCTTCTGAGTGAATATATACTTCAAGCTCTTATGATCCATATATACTTGGCACTTAGTTCCCATGATGTAGTGTCTCCAAATCTTAAGTGCATGCACAACGGCAGCCAATTCCAAGTCATGAGTGGGGTAGTTCAATTCATGCTTCCGCAACTGACGAGATGCATAGGCAATCACATGTCCATCTTGCATGAGTACACATCCAAGTCCTTGGCCACATGCATCACAATAAATGTCAAATCCCTTCTGCAGATCTGGCATAATCAATACTGGTGGTGACATTAGTCTCTCCTTCAATTGATCAAAGCTCTCTTGGCATTTCTCATCCCACTTGAATTCTCTTCCTTTCTCCAAAAGCGAGGTCATAGGCTTGGCAATCTTAGAGAATCCTTCAATAAATCTCCGATAATATCCTGCGAGTCCCAAGAAACTACGAATCTCAGTAACTGTAGTGGGCACTCTCCACTCCATTATCTCCTTCACTTTAGCAGGATCCACTGCTATTCCTCCATTAGAAATAATATGTCCAAGGAATGGCACCTTGTCAATCCAAAACTCACACTTGCTGAACTTAGCATAGAGTTGATTATCTCGTAACTTCTGTAGCACCAACCTTAGATGTTGTTCATGGTTACTTTCATTCTTAGAATAGATAAGAATATCGTTGATAAACACCACGACGAATCTGTCCAAATACTCCATAAACACCTTATTCATCAAATTCATGAAATAAGCCGGTGCATTGGTTAATCCAAATGACATAACAGTAAACTCATATAATCCATATCGGGTTGAGAAAGCCGTCTTTGGAATATCTGATGGTCTAATCTTCATCTGATGGTATCCCGATCGGAGATCAATCTTCGAGAATACCCTGGCTCCTCTCATCTGATCAAACAAATCCTCAATACGGGGTAATGGATACTTGTTCTTTACCGTGACATCATTAAGCGATCTATAGTCCACGCACATTCGTTGCGATCCATCCTTCTTCTGTACGAATAACACCGGTGCTCCCCAAGGTGAGGAACTTGGACGAATGTACCCCGCTTCTTGTAGTTCAGTTAACTGTTTCTTAAGCTCCTTTAGTTCTTCTACAGCCATCCTGTATGGTCGCTTAGAAATAGGGGCAGTTCCAGGTAAAAGATCAATCACAAACTCAACTTCCCTATCTGGTGGCATCCCTGGTAACTCCTCTGGAAAGACATCCGGAAAATCTCTAACCACCCAGATGTTGTCACCAACGAACTCCTCGGGTATAAGGAACATTACACGCATGGATGAGGTGGTTACTGCAATATTAACTTGAAATGTTTCTCCTTTAGGACTAGTGAGCTCTATAGTACCTCTACCACATGCTATAATGGCTTTTGCCTTCCTTAACCATGACATACCAAGAATCAAATCTATACTGCTGGCATCTAATATTATAGCAGTAGCTCCAAATTCTCTTCCCATAATTGATAATGTCAATCTACGTGTCATTTGATTCGCCTCAATAGGCCCTTTAGGTGTGATTACTATCATTGATTTTCTCATATTTAGCAGTGGTATTTCATTTGTGTTGGCATATCGAGCAGACATGAATGAATGTGTAGCACCAGAATCAAATAATATTGTTGCAGGAAGGGCATTAATGTAAAACATACCGAGTACGATTTCAGCACCATCAGGAGTATCATCAACGCTGACTTGATTCACCCTGGCTATTGAATATCCCTTGCCAGGAGTCTGTTGCTTGTTCTTAGCTAGTGTACCAGAATTTCCCATAGGACAAGCATTAGCATAGTGCCCAATCTGACTGCACTTGAAGCATGTAGGGCCGGTCTTCTGTCCTGTAGGCCTCGTCGGGGTGCCAGTGGGAGCAGCCTGACGAGTAGGTGGTGTACGTGGAGACCCCTGTGGAGCATACTGAACTGGGCGTGGTCCTCCTGGTCGAGTCAGTGTACCCTGTGGCGGTACGTAGAGGGGACGAACACTGCTGCTACCCTGTCCCTGTGAGATAGCCTTCCTCTTCAAATCACCCAGTTGAACACGCTTGTGTTCAATAGCAAGAGCCTTATCCAGTAGCCTCTGAAATGATGGAAAGGTGTGTGCAACCAGTGCATACTGCAAGGGTCCATTAAGTCCTTCAATAAAGTGCTCTTGCTTCCTTTCATCCTCAGCGACTTCCTCCGGAGCATATCTCGATAGCTGAATAAAAATTTGTCTCTGTATTCGCTGACTGACATGTTGCCTTGCTTCAATGACAGAAACTCCTTCTTCTTGATCTTGATCATACCAGCTGGAATATGGTAGTTCCTGAATTGTGTACTGAACTCTGCCCAAGTAATAGTATCAGCAGCATCATGAGCAGCAGGACCCGCCAGACGACCTGAGGCATAAAGAACTTTCTCCCGGTCTGAGCATTGGGCAATGTTGAGCATCTTCTCAATTGCTTTTAGCCAATCATCTGCATCGAGTGGATCTGGCGAGCTGGCGAAGGTCGGTGGCTTATGACTCATAAACTCCCGGTGCTTATCACGAGGTGGAACTGGTGGTGGTGGTGGAGGCAATGACACTTGTTGCTGTTGCTGCTGTTGTTGAAGTTGTTGTTGCAGCTGCTGTTGTTGTGCCCTCCTTTCTTGGCGTATCTCCTCTCTCTCCTGGCGCAACTCCTGGCGTATATCTTCTCTTTACTGACGCATTTCCTGGCGTTCTTGCTGCATCTGGGCACGCATATCAGTCATAGTGTCCGCCATTTGCTGCATCACCGCCATCTGAGCAGCAACCAGTGGGTCAACTCCGCCTGGTGGAGGATTAGGAGGATTCATCTCTGCAGGCTGTAGCTGAGGTTGTCTATATATCCTTCGAGTGTGTCGGTTAGGAGGCAAATCAATTCCACCACCCCGCCTGGTATTGACCATCTGAGTTAGATACATATGGTAAGAGAATAGTAGACAAGGCAGTTATTTACAAATCAGGTTACTTTGGGGGATTTATTAGCTAAGCAGTTTAATGTTTTACCTACCATAGCTAATTTATTACCTTATGATGGCACCTGCTAAGATATCCATATATAATCTTTCAATCAATCAAAGAAGCAAATCAGGCATTGATCATCAGAACAATCAACCAACATTTTTAATAGAGGAAATAATTTTAATTTTGTCTTAGGCTTCCTAACTCTTAAAAATGTCATAGGGGTAGGGATTCCAAGGTGTGAAATCCATCTTGTCTAAGAGTAGAAAAGGTAAGAATGATCAGAGTAGAACAGTAGAAGGTGAGACAGGATCAAGGTAAGTGTAGAAAGAATCAGAGTAAGGTAAGTATAGAATGAATCAGAATGAGATAAGTAGGTAAGGGTTGCCCATTTCTATCTAGGTTTCGTCCTACAGTCAACATTTGCTCTGATACCACTTCTATAACACCCGGTTTTAAAGGACAAAGCCGGGTGCATCTCATACATGCGCCAAAGAAGACAACATATATAATAACAGAGTGCATAGAGATAAATGTCACAAAACATCAGAGTATTTATTACATAGCGGAAGACTTATTACAAAATAAAAGAATAAATGTAAAACGAACTAAGGATCGATGGCGCCAATGCCGACTGAGAAACGCCACCTAGATCAGATCGAATGCCTCGGTGTTAAGCGGCTCCTCTTCGACCACCTGTTCTTCTCCTGCGGGGGGGTGTGAGACAGCAAGAGTGAGCTCACATACGTTCGTAGCTCAACAAGTCGTGGGGAATAATGTGGCATGAACTCGCCAAAGGTGGGAGTTCATAAAGTGTAAGGCTGATCAATGAAATAGAGGCTGAGGCTGAGCATTGCTTTTATAAGTTGGTCAAAATTTTATTAGCAATTACTAAGTGTAAGTAAATACCAAACCTTAATAATAATAAAGAAAGTAGTAGAAAAATAATCCCAAATGCGATGCTATGCCAAATTAAATTTAAGTTCCATAATTAATCATGTGAGGGTCCGAGCCGCTCATGACCGTGAGCACGGCTAGTATACCAGTTTTACACTCTGTAGAGGTTGCGCATCTTTACCCACAAGTCATGTTACCCATCTGCCAAGAGACGGCCAATCCCATACACCTCTACCGAGGAGGCGAGGCAGGGTAACACTACGAGGCCTTTACAAAGTTCCACTAGCTTCAGAAATCCCGCTACAGTTTATAGGAAGCTCCAGTGCAGGGTTCTTGCCTGACCGCCATCGCAGCAAAATCAACTAAGGACCTCCCTACACTGACCACTCCCCTACTGCCCTTGCCCCTTTCGGATAAGGAAGACCTCCACTAGCTTTCCTAGTTAATCAGCCAAGGGCGTCCCATTAAACCCTTGTGGTAGCACTGTTTTCCCGGGTGGTCGCTCCATGTTCCCATTAATTTAATGATCTTAGCATGAATAGTAATAACAACAAGATAATAAAAGAGTAATCATGAATGTTGTATCTCCATACCCAATCCACATAAAGCAATAGCAGATACTACCCAAAAATATTTCAGGGGTGAACAAGGTATAAAGATAATCAAATCTGGGGTAACATAAAGGATCCCATCAAAATTAACCTATGCAGATCATTAAAATTAATAAGAACATGGCTGGGAAAAGTAAGTGGTCAAGGGCACAACTTGCCTTCAATGAACTCCTGCTCAGCTACTTCTACTTGTTGAACCTCAGTTTCCACAGTGGCTTGCTCGTCTACTCGCATCAACACAATACGTACATAGTATGGCATAAATTAACATCACATCAAACATGCATATAAAATATACAGTAATAAACTAGACATTAAAATAGAATCACAGGAACTGGAATCATTAAATTTGGAGTTATAGATTTCAAGTTATGAATTTCTTAAGATTTAAAGTGCTTGAAATAAGATTAAATGATAAATTAATTTTCTTACTGCTTTCATGTCAAAACAGAGACACTAAATGGTAGAGAATATTATTACAAAATTTTAGAAATTGAAATGGTTCAATTTGGACCAAAAATGAATTTTCTATGGAATAAACAAGTTTCTAGAATTGTTTTTGTATTAAAAACTAAATTCTATAATCATTACTCGGTTTTTATTATCCTCTGGACTGGGCGTTAATATCTGGAAAGTCTAGGGTCTCTGGTGCAAATCTGTCTATGACTCATAATCACCCTGACATGGACGGCGGGTTTATTCCCAAATACTAGAGGGTCTCATGCGCAAAACTAACCCGCGATGGGGTATCGGCGTTCCAGAGCCGTCCGATTAGAAACGGACGCGCCAGATCAGATCGCACGCTAGAATCCAACCGGTATACTACCAGAGCCGCTGATCGCGAGATCGACGGCCGCGACTTATTACTGAACCGGTACGCTATGAGGACCATCGGATTAAAGATCGCCGGTCCAGATTTAATGCAGCCAGTGTCGCTCGGATCCGCTCGATCACAAATCTACGGCTAGGTTTTAATGCACTAAAAAGGTAAGCCAACCCTAATCCGAACCGCCCGCGGCCGATCCAGCGGCCCAGACATCACCCAACCAGCAATATGATCAGGACCGTTGATCCCCTGATCAACCGTCCACAACCCATCGTCCACCTCCGACCAAATTCCCCCCAAATGCCCGACGGCGGCGAGGATCACCATCGGTGGTCCAATTCCCCGGTTCGGGAGCACCAAACCTAAATTAACTGCTGCTACATGATGCGGGTATGAAGACGGGTTCAGGTGAGGGTTTCTTACTAGGAACTGCTAGCACAAACGAGCTGTCCACGGAGAGGTGTGGATCCGCGGCGGAGCCTATACGCGGCGAGAAATTCCCAGCCGTCCACCGTGCGATCCGCCAAGGGGAAGTCTCGGACGTGACCCGCTCGACCAGGTGAAGCTCCCGCACCCCAACCCGAGGCCTAATCGCCGGGGAGTCGACCGGTCGACGACGGCGGCCCGAATTTCTTCTCGTGCGGTGCACGGCGGCGCTCTGGTGGTGGCGAGAGGTTGGGGATAAAGATGGGAGAGAGGAAAGGAGCGCGTGCGCGACCTACTTGTATCCCGTTCGGGAGGCCGGGGAGTGGGCGCGAGCCGGTCAAGCCTCCGGCGAAGTCGTGGCGGTAATTGCGCGCGGATTCGGTGGGAGGGAGGAGTCCGACGGCTTGGGCCCACAAGTCAGCGAGGCGCGCGCGAGCTGAGCGAAGGGGTCAGAGTGGCTGACGCGCGGTTATAGAGGGGCTGAGCAGCGGGCCCGCGCTGTCAGTCGGCCAATGCGCGCGGAGGGGCGGGGGAAGTTGGGCTGGTCGCGCAGTGTTTTCTTCTGGTGGGCCGAAATGAGCTCCACAACCCAGGTAAGGTTGTTTTCTCTTTTTCTTTTATTTTCTGTTTTATTTCATTTTTGTTTTCAATTTCAAATTCTGAATTTTGAATCCTTTTAGGAGTTTCACCTTTGGGTAAAATTTACACATTCAAGTCTAATTATAGAGGTATTATATGTATGTGTTTTATTCTCTTTTTCACTCATATAATATTTTTTTCTTCTTCTGTTCTTTTCTAAATTCTTGAATTCCATTTAGAATTCAAATTCTACTTTAAGCTTTGATATACTTCTTGTCATTTTATGTTGTCACAAGATGCTCAAAATAAAATCCCAACATGATGCATGTATTATTTTTAGGTGTCTTTTGTCATTTAGTTATTGGTTATATGTGATGTGCTCATGAAATGATAAACTTGGATGACACACATATGTATAAAGGAATATAATTTTCTTTATACTCTTATTACAAAGTGGATATTACACGAGGCCATCTTGCCCACGGACTTAGAATACGGTTTCCCGCGGACGAGGGCCTACGCCGACCAAAGCAACCAAATTCGTCGAGAAGACTCGCTAGACCAGCTGGAAGAGGCTCGGGATAGGGCCTTACTGCACTCGGCATGGTATCAGCAGTCCATGCGACGCTACCACGCCCGAGGGGTCCGGTCCCGAGACCTCCAGGTGGGCGATCTGGTGCTTCGGCTACGACAAGACGCCCGAGGGCGGCACAAGCTCATGCCCCCCTGGGAGGGGCCGTTCGTCATCGCCTAAGTTCTGAAGCCCGGAACGTACAAGCTGGCCAACAGTCAAGGCGAGATCTACAATAACGCTTGGAACATCCAATAGCTACGTCGCTTCTACCCTTAAGTTGTTTTCAAGTCGTTCATATACCTCGCTCCTACGCAAAGTTTAGTCATCAAGGAAGGGTCAACCTTGCCTCGGCAAAGTCTGACCCTCCCTCGGGGGCTAAAAGGGGGGAACCCCCCTCTGCGTCGAATTTTTTCTCGAAAAAAAGATCCTTTCTGCCAGAATGCCTTTCGTGCCTTTTGACTACTTCGAAAGTGGATCCTGAAAACGGTGGAGTACACGTAAGCAGCCAAGGCTGACCGAGCCGAGGGACTCCTACGCCTTCAGGATACGGATACCTCACTCATCACCTTCTGTGATAAGTAACTCGCGCTCGGATAAGTGACTCTACGGACCGAACAAGTCTTCATGCTCGAGAGCTCCTCTGCCGAAGTGATTTTTCGGGCCTTCTCGACTGCGTCGGTAACAGAACCCTATGGACGGGTAAGAGCGCGCGTAAGCGGCAAGGCCGACCGAGCCAAGGGACTCCTACGCCTCCGGGATACGGATACCTCACTCGTCGCCTTCCGTGAAAAGCAACTCTCGCCCGCACACACAATTCTGTTACCGACAAATAAGTCCAGATACTCGGAACAAGAGGAAAAGGAGCGCAGCTTTACAACACGACGACGGTGTGTTTTAGGCCTCGGCGGCCGCAGAAAACACACACGCACTACAAGACAACCTGATCCTGCAGGCTCGGACGTCGATAGCCGAAGGGGGCAGCAACACCCTCGGCATCGACTAGCACCTTCGGCGGGGTCCGACCTAGCCTCGGGCGACGACGCGGTCGAAGGGCCCCCACTCCGAAGGACGGCATCAGCACCACACCTGGGCCATCGCTGCCAGGGTCTTCTTCGAGAATCCGGCCCGAGCAGGCGGCTCGGCCGGCTACCCCAAGGCCTCGGCCCGCTGTCCTCCGAGGACATCAGCCCGACCCGAAGCCTCGGCAACTCAACTCCGGCGCCGGTTCCGCCAGTGGATAACCCGACCTGGCTCTGGCCAATCACACCTCCTTCTCGGGCCAACTCTGCCTCTATTCGCACTGACACCGCTACCCCTGGCCTTGGCTCACCAAAGAGCGGCCAAGGGGTTCCTTTAACCAAGCGAGGGAAGCCTCGGACAACAAGGCTGATCGAGCCGAGGAACTCCTACGCCTCCGGGATACGGATACCTCACTCGTCACCTTTACATGGGGCGACTCACGCTTGGTGAAGCGGTTAAAGCAATCAACAGGCGAGTCCTAGTGCTCGAAAGGAGGAAAAAAACACGGCTCCGTGCCGAAATTACATACGTGTTCAGGCCCCGAAAGCCACAATGAACAAACACTGGCATTCGAAGTGCCATTACAAATGGAACTTCGGTTCCACCTCCGCAGGTACGAACAACCCCACTCGACGGAGGGGAGGGCCTGCGGGGCAACAGAAGACCGACGAACTCCGAGCGGCTCACCGCCGCCCGCTCCGACAGCTGCAGCAACGGCTTCCGGGCAAGCGCTGCGGCGGAAGAGTTCTTGCCCACTGAGGACGAGAACCAGCCATTCAGGCCAGGGGGAGGCGACGCCCACCTGTCCACGGACACCGGCTGCCCCGGAGCGTACCAGTAGGTCCTGGCTCCCGCCCTCGCCGAGGCCGCCCTAGAACATGAGCACCGCCCTCGCGGTGTGCGGCGTGCTAGGCGACCCTCTGGCGCAGCTGTCGGTGCAAGGAAGACCCGGATGCGGCCGGTCCGCGCGCGGTGCGACCATCATCCGAACAGAGGGCGGAATGCTGCACCCTGGCTAGGCAGCAGCAGTTCGCCTTCCCCGGCGTGGCCGAAGGAAGCTCCCGCGGGGCTGGTGAATGTGGCAGAACCACCCGAATTATTCCAGCTTAAGTGCCTAAGTCATGCCTCAAGGGCCGTGACACACTTAAATCGGAATAACCCGTCAGTCCTTCAGATCTAGTCTGATAGAGCCACTTAACCAGGATCAAATTCCACAATCTCACTCGAAGGTGAGTCACAGAAGAAATACAATAAAACAGGAAACCTCAAATTAAGTACTGAATTATTACATAAATCGGAGTTCTGGAGTAGCAAATAAAGTTCACAATGTAAAATGCAGCGGATAATCGATGTCGTCGGTAATGAGGAAATGAGCCAGGCCTAGCCCACTACTCCTCATGCTCCTCTCCCGCCGGAGCAACGTCCCACTCGACCGTCCAACCCGGTGGCAGGGTGGTAGGCCAAGTCACACCATCAATCAAATCCTGCGTGGTACCTGCAAAAGTGGTGCCACAAGCAAGGCTGAGTATACTAATACTCAGCTAGACTTACCCGGTGTGAGGAGTCTACTCCTCTACCTCTAGACTATGCAGCTGTTTGGCTGAGGGGGGTTTGGTTTGCCAAAAGCACTAGCTGTTACTAAAAACCATTTTTAGCTTTTCCAAATTTTACCATCATTAACTTAGCTAGATTTGCTCCTTCTAAGCATACATGGTAACAATCAATTAGTTCAATCAACAAGTTATCTCATGTAACCACATTTCACTTCTTACTCGATGCAGTACAAGGAATCAAGCAGTCTCATTAGCTGCGAGAAGCAGACGATTCGAATCGAGTTTTTAAACCTTGCAAGGTAAACCTAAACACACGGCATGTTAGGGTACTCCGACCCTACACATGACAACTGTCCCCATCGATTCCCCGTTCGCGTCCAGGCCTCACCGCCTTGGCATACAATGCTCCACTGACCCCGGCTGCCGCCGTGCAGTGACCGCACTTGTACCCACCATAGCTAGCATGGGAGAACCAGTCTCAGGTCGCATGAGGGATAAAGTCCGCGCCCGGCTTCACTCAGGTACTAGGTTTACCGGTTACCATTTTTCCCGGCATGTGTTTAGTACGTTCAAAAGCTTGACTCAGGTATCCACACATTAATCCTTAATTCATTTTCCTGTCTCATAGACAAGGCATCCTCCCTGGATCCAAGTCCATAGACCAACATATATCCCATTATCAAGAGGAATACAATCAATTCCTGACCTCGCGCGAGTGCTAGAAAAATCACTCGACTTCTACCGAGATCCTGATTAGCAAGCAGCTACTCGGCCTAACATACTAGTATTCATCTCAAAAAGGGAATCCTAAGTTCATGCAATCTAGAGGTTTCAAGCAACTCCTACACTTAAGTGCACATTACAATCCTACAAGCATTAAGTGTAGTAAAATAACATAATTAATAGGTTATGCATAAAACCGGGGCTTGCCTTCAATTGCTGGGGCTGCGGGGAGATCCTCAATGGCAGCCTCGGGAGCCTGCTCCTGGTCCTCCTCTTGGACAGGTCCTTGCTCGGGGATGAGCACGTACTCTCCGTCGGCAAGATTACAATCTAATGAATGCAATGCGTAAGATATATGCATGATATGATATGTGCTTTTAGAAATCACGACTTTAAAGGTGTATGATCTTCCTTGAGTTAAACAAAGTTAACTTTACTTATGCAAGACCCTTGGGTGGTATACTTGGTAAATTAAGTCAAATTTTAGCTAAGGCAAGTGGTAGGTTTTACTTTTAGGGGTTCCACTGAATTCTTTTTAAGTCTTGGGGAGAATTGATAAGCATTCAGGATAGGCTTATTGGGATGAGGTTTATTTCTTCTTTCCCTTTCTTTTATTCTCTTAAAAGTTTTGGGGTAGGTTTGAACTACAAGTTGCTTTTATAAAATTCTAAAAATTCTGTAAAAATTACAGTGGCTTGCTACTGGTGTGTGTTTCTCTTTCTTAAAATTTGGGGATCAGAAAGTGAATAGTTTTCTCTGCACAAAATTGCTAAACTCTAAGGTAGAAGGGGTGCTTCGAACTACAACTACTATTTAACAGTGGGTAATTCTTCAGAACTTATTTTTGCTGGCTTTTAGGTGTTATAACATGACTTGATACAAATTTCTAGTCATTAATACCTTTTAATTATTTTCCTATGGTTTTCTCAAGTTTCTAGCCAAATAGGTGCTTTCTACTACCACTATATTTGAAAAATATCAAACAACAGAGTTCTTATTTTTCTTAGTTATGGTTTTGTGCAAGAGCAATCATTCTGAAGTTTGGCATCTTTTTGCTTAAGGGAAGGGGTGGTATGCATTATTTGAATTAATTTGCCTTTCTCTTAAATCATTAACAATTGGTAAGAGTTTGCTTCCTTTTCATGGGTTTGCATTTTTCTCTGGTAGTTTACCTCATCATGGACTTAGTTAATTTTTGGTTGCCCATTATCACATTATTTGGGGTTGTTCATGATTTAGTTGGAAAATGCCTTATTATCACTTTGTATTTATTTCCCTTACTTAAAAAGTTGGACTGAGGTGCTCTGTATTTTTGTAGTGGGGCTCTGGTGGTTATAAGTCCACTGGATTTTTGTTAAGCATTTTGGTTATAGTTTTGCCTTTTTAATAATTGATTTTCAGTCTTATTTAGGCTAAACAAATCATTTTAATTTAAAACTGGTCCAAATTAATGGTCTCTGTATTTTTCCTAGGTTCTCTGTTACATAAGTAAACTAGGAAAAATAATATTAATCACTGTTCATTAATTTCTAATGTCATTCTGATTTTCTCTAAGTTTTGGACAAAACATCTTTAAATGAGAAACTACATCATAATTTCTAATGCTGGGGTTCCTACTATTTTTAAACAGTGTCTAAATAGGGTATAAACATCTACAAATTTTCTTAAGTCTAGCACAGAAGAAAAACTAATTTTCCTTGATTAAATAAGGTTTAGTGGGTTTCTGTTTTTAATTTTAAACTCTAAAATTTTGAACAGAAGGCATAGGGTCTACTATTTTTAAATGATAGATTATAATATACAGAGGCTAGCAAAATTGGTTTGACAATTTTTGATTAAGAATTCATCAAGTTATGAATTTTACAAGTTCCCTGGTTATTTAAAAAGAATATCAGAATCGGTTTAAATGAAAATCTACTTTGCACTGGGGTCCCTGGCGGTTTTCTAAGTTTTTCCTCGCGAATCAGTCCTTAGGCTACTATTCACCAGAGTCTCTGACATTTCAGAAAACCCCTCGGGTTCTTCATCTCCTAACCCGAGGTCCTTAGTTTAACGTAAACAGTAGCCGCGGCGGGGAAAAGGGCGGAGGGGCTTACCGGCGGCGAGACTGTTCCGGTGAAGAGGTCGAGGATGAAGGGGAGGTCCTGGGGATCACAACGGTGTGCGGAACGCCGTCGGAGATGGCCGGAGTCGGTCGGTCCACGCGCGTAGGCGGGGATGCTCGTCGGCGGCGAGGAGACCGGCCTAGTCACGGCGAGATAGTTCAATCAAATGGGTCAGGGAGGTCCACGGGATGCCAGAGAAGACATGAGCGAGAGGAATTGGGCGGAGACTCACTGGATAGCTCGGTCCACGCGCGGCGGCGGAAGACCGAAGTCCGGTGAAGTCGATCTTGGGCCTCCGGTGAAGTCCGGCTGGGTCCGAGGGCTTGGCAAGCTTCACGGGCTACTGGTGGAGCTGGCCGAAGCACTGGCTTGACTTGAGGATGGCTGGAGGGAGCTGGCCACGGTGGCCGAAGCTCGGGCGGCAATGGCGGGCGGAAATCAAGCTCGCCGGAGCTGAGGAAAGTGGCTGGCCGGTGAGGGTGAGTGCGGGGCGAAGTGAGGCGCGCCCGGGGAGGTTTTATAGGCGCGGGCGGGCACGGCCGAGGGCGTGAGCGCGCGGCGGACTTGACTGGTCGCCGGGGAGCGCGCGCGCGCGGGTTGGGCGAGCTCTGGCGTGCCGACCAGGGTCGAACACGTGTGAGCACGCGTTCTGCCCAAGCTCTGGCGCGTGTAGTCGCTCATCCGAGCCTGCTCTCGCCTTGGTCAATGCACAAAACCTCTTCCCCTCCCTACTAGCTACCATTCTTGTGTGGAGGTCATAGGATTTTGCCTACTGGTTGCAGAGATATGGAGCCAGGAAATCTGGTCTGTCTCCCTGCGCAAATCCGAGGCAAATCCAAGGTTTAGTCGTGTCTAGGGCTCGCGTCCCAATGCCATCTTCTGGCACACGACAGAGGGGTTAGTTAGACACATTTTTGTCAATGGGGCCATTAGGATTCGAGTTAGGGATCAAGGTGAACATCCCTGATCTTTGGCTCAAGGTCTGAATTTCAGAAATCTGAAATTCAGAATTCTCATTAAGTCCACACATGGAAAGCTTGATTTGGGGTTTTATTTGAATTATTTTGGCTCAGCTTCCTCAACCTTTCTTGTTGCCCATTAAATATACTTCAATTTTTATAATTGGCTCAACTCAAAATTTTAAACTTTTCACTCCCTTTTTCTTATTTTTTTGAATTTTGCTCATGGGGCTCATTTAGGATTTTTAAACTAGGGTTGCATAATCTTATCTTTTAAAGAACTCAATTGCTTTGATCATGACACTTTTAAGTATATACTTGGTGACTTCATTGTTACTTAAGTTGTTTTGATGCTCATGCTTACTTTGGTTCACATAAAATGATGGCTCTTGGTTTGGCATTTGAGAGAAAAGCCCTGAGTGACACTGGGGTGTCACAGCCTTCCCCCCTTAAAGGAATCTCGTCCCGAGATTCGGGCCAGAGTCCTCCCGGGGTAAAGCGAAGGGTGAGACTGATAGGAAAAGGGTGATGATTGCCATTATTAGGATAAACTGCTCTTCGAATGTCATTCTCTTTGCAACTTCAGAAGGAAGTCCTTTTAAGTTTTACTTTTTAGTTACTTCATTCTGAATTAAGATCGTATTTTTGGAAATTAGATTCGAAAGGCAGGAGGAGGGGTTTGGGGGGGTGATTACGTACCAGCTTCCTTAGGTAGGCAATCGGGAAAGTTGGATCTCAGGAATTCCTCGGTTTCCCAAGTAGCTTCCTCCTCTGAGTGATTACTCCACTGGACCTTGAACATCTTGATCGATTTAGCCCGAGTTGATCTTTCCTTGCAATCCAGAATCTTGGAGGGGTACTCTTGGTACGATAGATCTGGCTCTATCTCCAATTCTGGCTCTGCTAAGATTTCAGTCGGCAATCGAACACACTTCTTCAGTTGAGATACATGAAAAACATTGTGAATGGCAGACATCCTCGAAGGTAACTTCAGCTTGTATGCCACGGGTCCACATGCTTCTATGATCTCATAAGGTCCAATGTAACGAGGTGCTAGCTTGCCTTTGATCCCAAACCTCTGCATTCCCTTGGTGGGTGATACCTTGAGGTATACAAAACTTCCCACCTCGAACTGGAGAGGTTTCCTTCTTTTATCGTGATAACTCTTTTGTCTGGCCTGAGCAGCTTCTAGATTCTTCCTGATTAGTTTGACCTTCCTTTCGGCTTCAGTCACTAAATCAGGTCCAAAAACTTCTCTTTCACCAGACTGAGACCAGTTGAGTGGTGTCCTGCACCTTCTTCCATAGAGAGCTTCAAAAGGTGCCATCTTTAGGCTGGATTGATAACTATTGTTATAAGCAAACTCTGCCAAGGAGAGGTGCTTATCCCAGTTCTTGCCACAATCGATCGCACAAGCTCTCAGCATATCTTCCAGAATCTGGTTTACTCTTTCCATCTGACCATCAGTCTGTGGGTGGTAAGCTGAACTCCTGATTAGCTTGGTTCCCAAAGACTTTTGCAATTGTTCCCAAAATCTGGCAACAAATTGGGCTCCTCGGTCAGAAACAATGGTCCGAGGTAATCCGTGCAAACACACGATCCGGTCGATATACAATTCTGCATATCTCTGAGCCTTATCAGTGGTGTGCACAGGAAGAAAATGTGCCACTTTCGTCAATCGGTCCACAATAACCCAAATTGAATCATGATGACGAGAGGTGTTGGGCAGACCCACAATGAAATCCATGCTGATGTCATCCCACTTCCACGAAGGTACGGGTAGTGGTTGCAAAGCTCCAGCTGACTTCAAGTGGCTTGCCTTTACCCTCTGACAGGTGTCACATTCTGATACATACTGGGCTATCTCCCTCTTCATTCTGGTCCACCAGTACAAAGGCTTCAAATCATGGTACATCTTGGTGCTTCCCGGATGCATAGAGAATTTGGAGAGATGAGCTTCATCCAAAATTTTCCTCTTAAGATCCTGATCTTTAGGAATTACCAATCTGTTTTTGAACCATAACACACCCTTCTCATCCTGGCGGAAACAATTATACTTTTCAACCTTCTGATGGAGATTCTTCTTGATAATCTGCACTCCCTTGTCACTGAGCTGGGCCACGATAATCTGGTCTTGCAAAGCTGGCTCAACAGGAATATGAGACAAAGAACCAGGAGAAATCACTTCAATTTGCATCTTGCTCAACTCATCACACAAGGTGTTAATGCGAGAATCCATCAGAACACAGTTGCACTGCAACTTCCGACTCAAGGCATCAGCTACCACATTAGCTTTTCCTGGGTGATAATGTACCTCCAGGTCATAATCCTTGATCAGCTCTAGCCATCTTCTCTGCCTCATGTTAAGATCAGCCTGAGTAAAAATGTACTTAAGGCTCTTATGATCAGTGAAGATGTTGCAGTGGGTTCCCATTAGATAGTGCCTCCACATCTTCAATGCATGAACCACTGCTGCTAACTCAAGGTCATGAGTGGGATAATTTTGCTCGTGAGGCCTGAGTGCTCTTGAAGCATAAGCGATGACTCGGTTGTCTTGCATCAAGACACAACCTAGCCTGGTGCCCGAGGCATCACAATATACATCAAAAGGTTTGCTGCTGTCGGGTTGCGCCAATACTGGTGTCGTGGTCAGATGCTGCCTTAATGCATGGAAGGCATCTTCGCACTTCTGACTCCACACAAATTTGACTTCTTTCTTCAGCAACTCAGTAATAGGCTTCGCAATTCGAGAGAAGTCCGGAATAAATCTTCGGTAATAACCAGCTAATCCCAGAAAACTCCGAATCTGACGAACAGTCGTGGGTGGCTTCCAGTTCATCACCTCTTGCACTTTATCAGGATCAACAGCTATTCCAGCCTGAGAGATAGTGTGACCCAAGAATTTGATTTCCTTTAGCCAAAAATCACACTTGGATAACTTGGCATAAAGGCGGTGCTCTCGCAGACGTTGAAGTACTACATGCAAATGCCCGGCATGTTCTTCTTCGTTCTTTGAGTACACCAGAATATCATCGATGAAAACCACCACGAACTTATCCAATTCCGGCATGAAAACAGAATTCATCAGATACATGAAATATGCTGGTGCATTTGTCAGCCCGAATGACATCACCAAGAATTCATATAGCCCATATCTGGTTGAGAATGTCGTCTTCGGAATATCACTCGCTCGTATTTTGATCTGATGGTAGCCAGAGCGAAGGTCTATCTTGGAGAATACCTTGGCCCCGACCAACTGGTCAAAGAGAACATCAATACGAGGCAAAGGATACTTGTTCTTGATAGTTACCGCATTAAGGGGGCGGTAATCTATACACAGCCTCAAGCTTTCATCCTTCTTCTTCACAAACAGTGCTGGACATCCCCAAGGCGAAGTGCTTGGGCGAATAAAACCCTTATCCAGCAACTCTTGCAATTGCTTCTTCAACTCTGCCAACTCAGCGGGTGGCATTCGGTAGGGCCTTTTGGAAATTGGGGCCGTTCCCGGTTGCAACTCGATGGCGAATTCAATATCCCGGTCCGGTGGCATTCCTGGCAATTCATCAGGAAAGACATCTGCATACTCACAGACCACTGGGATCTTCTTCAAAGGTAACTCCGTCATAGAGAAAGCACATGACTGAGTAGGATCCTGACTAGGCAAAATCAAAGTGAAATTCCCGCAGAAAGGAGAATTAACTTCCATGGTACGACTGGCTACATCAAGCACAACTTGGTGCAAGGTCATCCAATTTGCCCCTAGAATAATGTCCATATTTTCCAATCCCAACACAAGAAGAGTGGTTTTGATAATGTGGCTTCCCAGTTGAATAGGCACACTTTGGTTTAATTGATTAGTTGCAATTTTACCCCCAGGTGTGACTATCATGAATGACCCTTTTGAGTGAGAGAATGGCAGTTTGCAATTAGCACTGAACTTTTGGCTAATGAAACTATGAGATGCACCAGAATCAAACAGAATTAAAGCAGGTTGATTATAAACTGAAAAGATACCAGTCATGATAGGAGCTCCTTCTGGCACTTCCTCAAGAGCAGTGAAGTTGAGCTTCCCTTGCCTGACTTGCACCTTCTGCTTTCTTCCCTTGTCTTGATTCGGTGCTGGCATCTGCCTCTGCTGGTTCCTGGGACAATTCTTGGCGTAGTGGCCTACATTGCCACAAGTGAAACACTTGTTCCCATTGCCCTGGCGGAACTGCTGCTGCTGCTGAGGCTGATTGTTCCTTGGGGCGGGAGCTGGGTAGCGGTTGGGTGCCGGCTGCTGCTGCTGCTGGGGTGGCCTGATCACCCATCTGCCTGCCTGCTGCTGAAAACCCCTGCTCTGATTGTGAGAAACAATCCGGAACCTCTGAGCCTGAGCAGATGGTGCTGCCATTGGTGCCTTTCTCTTCTTCTCTGCCCGGTGAGCAACAATGCAATCCTCCTGGGAGATGGCCATATTGACCAACTCATTGAAGCTATCAGCCCAGACAGTGTTGAGTCGTTCCCGCAGTTTGGTATTGAGACCCCTGCGGAAGCGATCCCTCTTCTTCTCATCAGAATCAGCATGATACCCTGCATACTGGCATAAGTCGTTGAAGGCTTGCGCATACTGCAGTACCGTGCGGGTTCCTTGATTGAGGGCCAGAAATTCATTCAACTTCCGATCAAGAATGCCAGCTGGAATGTGGTGTCCTCTGAAGGCAGTCTTGAATTCCTCCCAAGATACCTCACGATCATCAGGGAGCATAGCACGGAAGTGATCCCACCAAGTCCGAGCAGATCCGCGAAGCTGCTGCGCGGCGAAGCGGGTCTTGGTAGCATCAGGGCAGTCTCCCGTGAGGAGGGGAAACTTGGACTCGATGACGCGAAGCCACACGTCGGCGTCCAACGGATCCTCTGCCTTGGCGAACAAGGGCGGCTGCGTGCTCAGAAACTCCTGGTATGTTGCCATAGCCGGAGGTCACTGAGGCTGGCCTCCACCATGCTGCTGGGGGTGGGGCTGGCGCTGCAAGAGCTGTCGCAGAATCTCATTCTGCTGGGCCATCAGCTCCTGCACTGTGGGAGCTGGAGGAGGTGGCAGGGGAACCTGCTCGTTCTGCCCGCGACGCTGCCTAGCTGCCATCTGAAAACAGAGATTGTCGCCATCGTTATCCCAACTCACAATTTCGAATGGCAAAATTTCATTTCATATGGAAGAAAAATGCCATAATCATAATATTAGGTTCGAAATGAAGATAACATGGTGACAAAGATCCCACAGATTTCAAAAGTTCACAGGGTTACATTAATCAGGGGAAAGTACCCACAAGCCTAGTCCAAAATGTGATACTACTAAGCTCGCATAGGTTTCTATCCACCTAAAAACGTCAAAGCGACTGCTTAACCCTGAGCGGTGGAAGCGACACTGGATACGGGTGAAGGGGGCATCGCGGAGGTAGTCCCATTGGCACCAGGGGCTGGTCCTAGCTCCTCGGGAGCCTCTTCTCCCTCGCTTCCGGCTTCATTGGCCTCCATCTCCAGGTGGTGCATGTCCAAGTGGTCATTTGCTTCCTCGAGTTCCCTCTGCACATCGTGAAGTTGGTTCTCCAAGACATCAATAGTGTTGTCTCGGATCTCCACTTGCTGCTCCAGGGTAGCGATACGCTGGTTCAGCCTCTCCACCTGCAGATCCTTCTCCACCAACTCTGTGGATAGGTCGACCACAAAATCTTCCCGACTGTCGAGGGTGAGCTTGGCAGTCCGAGCGGTGTTAGCAAGAAGTGTCATAGCATCGCTCTGAAGGGCCTGAAGGCGGTACAGCGCACTCATGCACTGAACAGTGACCCTCCCAACCAAGTCAGGATACATGGCCCACACATCCTTCACATGGCTCACGCGGTTACACCACATGGGATCATCCTTCCTCTCAGCAGGGAAGAGCCCCAAAGGGTGCATCACCATCTCCAGGGGATGGTAGCCACAGAAAGTCGTCAGAGCCTTCATGGCTGCTGCCTCAACGGTGTCGTCCGTCCTGAGTCCAATCATCTCAGAGTCAAGAGAACGCCAACCCGGCTGAAGGGGATGAGCCTCCAATGTCAGCCAGACCCGACAACGAGGTACCCGATGCTCCTCATACAACTGCACTGTGTACAAAGGGGGCGTAGGGTAACCGGCGGAGTTAAGCACTTCCCACAAGATGGAAGGGAAGCCATCGCGAGAAAGGAAGTCAGAACTGAAACGAGAATCTCCTCCACTGGCGGGGGTGGGTGAATTCATCTGCGGAAGGGAATCAAAGATAAAGATTATGGTGGAAGGAAAAAGAAAAAGAGAGCCCGGATGGTTTTTAAAGAAAAAGGGGTTAGCTTAAATTTTAATTCCTCTTTATGTTTTATAATGCATGCATGCTGGAAGAAACGTTGCCTCTCAGAAAGAAAATAGGGTGCCTTTTTAGGGCATCCTAAAATATAAGTATTGGCCCACGGGGCCTAATTAATTAGCCACCTATTTCCCTCTATGCCTAAGGCCTTTCGTCCTAGGTCTAGCGGTCTAGTCCTAACGATCCTTAGCAGTTTCTAAGCAAGTTTTAGATTTTGAAAATTGGTATTCATGGTTTATTGTCCTTCTCTGTGGTGGAATTTGCTCCGATACCAGCTGTGGCAGAACCACCCGAATTATTCCAGCTTAAGTGCCTAAGTCATGCCTCAAGGGCCGTGACACACTTAAATCGGAATAACCCGTCAGTCCTTCAGATCTAGTCTGATAGAGCCACTTAACCAGGATCAAATTCCACAATCTCACTCGAAGGTGAGTCACATAAGAAATACAATAAAACAGGAAACCTCAAATTAAGTACTGAATTATTACATAAATCGGAGTTCTGGAGTAGCAAATAAAGTTCACAATGTAAAATGCAGCGGATAATCGATGTCGTCGGTAATGAGGAAATGAGCTAGGCCTAGCCCACTACTCCTCATGCTCCTCTCCCGCTGGAGCAACGTCCCACTCGACCGTCCAACCCGGTGGCAGGGTGGTAGGCCAAGTCACACCATCAATCAAATCCTGCGTGGTACCTGCAAAAGTGGTGCCACAAGCAAGGCTGAGTATACTAATACTCAGCTAGACTTACCCGGTGTGAGGAGTCTACTCCTCTACCTCTAGACTATGCAGCTGTTTGGCTGAGGGGGGTTTGGTTTGCCAAAAGCACTAGCTGTTACTAAAAACCATTTTTAGCTTTTCCAAATTTTACCATCATTAACTTAGCTAGATTTGCTCCTTCTAAGCATACATGGTAACAATCAATTAGTTCAATCAACAAGTTATCTCATGTAACCACATTTCACTTCTTACTCGATGCAGTACAAGGAATCAAGCAGTCTCATTAGCTGCGAGAAGCAGACGATTCGAATCGAGTTTTTAAACCTTGCAAGGTAAACCTAAACACACGGCATGTCAGGGTACTCCGACCCTACACATGACAACCGTCCCCATCGATTCCCCGTTCGCGTCCAGGCCTCACCGCCTTGGCATACAATGCTCCACTGACCCCGGCTGCCGCCGTGCAGTGACCGCACTTGTACCCACCATAGCTAGCATGGGAGAACCAGTCTCAGGTCGCATGAGGGATAAAGTCCGCGCCCGGCTTCACTCAGGTACTAGGTTTACCGGTTACCATTTTTCCCGGCATGTGTTTAGTACGTTCAAAAGCTTGACTCAGGTATCCACACATTAATCCTTAATTCATTTTCCTGTCTCATAGACAAGGCATCCTCCCTGGATCCAAGTCCATAGACCAACATATATCCCATTATCAAGAGGAATACAATCAATTCCTGACCTCGCGCGAGTGCTAGAAAAATCACTCGACTTCTACCGAGATCCTGATTAGCAAGCAGCTACTCGGCCTAACATACTAGTATTCATCTCAAAAAGGGAATCCTAAGTTCATGCAATCTAGAGGTTTCAAGCAACTCCTACACTTAAGTGCACATTACAATCCTACAAGCATTAAGTGTAGTAAAATAACATAATTAATAGGTTATGCATAAAACCGGGGCTTGCCTTCAATTGCTGGGGCTGCGGGGAGATCCTCAATGGCAGCCTCGGGAGCCTGCTCCTGGTCCTCCTCTTGGACAGGTCCTTGCTCGGGGATGAGCACGTACTCTCCGTCGGCAAGATTACAATCTAATGAATGCAATGCGTAAGATATATGCATGATATGATATGTGCTTTTAGAAATCACGACTTTAAAGGTGTATGATCTTCCTTGAGTTAAACAAAGTTAACTTTACTTATGCAAGACCCTTGGGTGGTATACTTGGTAAATTAAGTCAAATTTTAGCTAAGGCAAGTGGTAGGTTTTACTTTTAGGGGTTCCACTGAATTCTTTTTAAGTCTTGGGGAGAATTAATAAGCATTCAGGATAGGCTTATTGGGATGAGGTTTATTTCTTCTTTCCCTTTCTTTTATTCTCTTAAAAGTTTTGGGGTAGGTTTGAACTACAAGTTGCTTTTATAAAATTCTAAAAATTCTGTAAAAATTACAGTGGCTTGCTACTGGTGTGTGTTTCTCTTTCTTAAAATTTGGGGATCAGAAAGTGAATAGTTTTCTCTGCACAAAATTGCTAAACTCTAAGGTAGAAGGGGTGCTTTGAACTACAACTACTATTTAACAGTGGGTAATTCTTCAGAACTTATTTTTGCTGGCTTTTAGGTGTTATAACATGACTTGATACAAATTTCTAGTCATTAATACCTTTTAATTATTTTCCTATGGTTTTCTCAAGTTTCTAGCCAAATAGGTGCTTTCTACTACCACTATATTTGAAAAATATCAAACAACAGAGTTCTTATTTTTCTTAGTTATGGTTTTGTGCAAGAGCAATCATTCTGAAGTTTGGCATCTTTTTGCTTAAGGGAAGGGGTGGTATGCATTATTTGAATTAATTTGCCTTTCTCTTAAATCATTAACAATTGGTAAGAGTTTGCTTCCTTTTCATGGGTTTGCATTTTTCTCTGGTTGTTTACCTCATCATGGACTTAGTTAATTTTTGGTTGCCCATTATCACATTATTTGGGGTTGTTCATGATTTAGTTGGAAAATGCCTTATTATCACTTTGTATTTATTTCCCTTACTTAAAAAGTTGGACTGAGGTGCTCTGTATTTTTGTAGTGGGGCTCTGGTGGTTATAAGTCCACTGGATTTTTGTTAAGCATTTTGGTTATAGTTTTGCCTTTTTAATAATTGATTTTCAGTCTTATTTAGGCTAAACAAATCATTTTAATTTAAAACTGGTCCAAATTAATGGTCTCTGTATTTTTCCTAGGTTCTCTGTTACATAAGTAAACTAAGAAAAATAATATTAATCACTGTTCATTAATTTCTAATGTCTTTCTGATTTTCTCTAAGTTTTGGACAAAACATCTTTAAATGAGAAACTACATCATAATTTCTAATGCTGGGGTTCCTACTATTTTTAAACAGTGTCTAAATAGGGTATAAACATCTACAAATTTTCTTAAGTCTAGCACAGAAGAAAAACTAATTTTCCTTGATTAAATAAGGTTTAGTGGGTTTCTGTTTTTAATTTTAAACTCTAAAATTTTGAACAGAAGGCATAGGGTCTACTATTTTTAAATGATAGATTATAATATACAGAGGCTAGCAAAATTGGTTTGACAATTTTTGATTAAGAATTCATCAAGTTATGAATTTTACAAGTTCCCTGGTTATTTAAAAAGAATATCAGAATCGGTTTAAATGAAAATCTACTTTGCACTGGGGTCCCTGGCGGTTTTCTAAGTTTTTCCTCGCGAATCAGTCCTTAGGCTACTATTCACCAGAGTCTCTGACATTTCAGAAAACCCCTCGGGTTCTTCATCTCCTAACCCGAGGTCCTTAGTTTAACGTAAACAGTAGCCGCGGCGGGGAAAAGGGCGGAGGGGCTTACCGGCGGCGAGACTGTTCCGGTGAAGAGGTCGAGGATGAAGGGGAGGTCCTGGGGATCACAACGGTGTGCGGAACGCCGTCGGAGATGGCCGGAGTCGGTCGGTCCACGCGCGCAGGCGGGGATGCTCGTCGGCGGCGAGGAGACCGGCCTAGTCACGGCGAGATAGTTCAATCAAATGGGTCAGGGAGGTCCACGGGATGCCAGAGAAGACATGAGCGAGAGGAATTGGGCGGAGACTCACTGGATAGCTCGGTCCACGCGCGGCGGCGGAAGACCAAAGTCCGGTGAAGTCGATCTCGGGCCTCCGGTGAAGTCCGGCTGGGTCCGAGGGCTTGGCAAGCTTCACGGGCTACTGGTGGAGCTGGCCGAAGCACTGGCTTGACTTGAGGATGGCTGGAGGGAGCTGGCCACGGTGGCCGAAGCTCGGGCGGCAATGGCGGGCGGAAATCAAGCTCGCCGGAGCTGAGGAAAGTGGCTGGCCGGTGAGGGTGAGTGCGGGGCGAAGTGAGGCGCGCCCGGGGAGGTTTTATAGGCGCGGGCGGGCACGGCCGAGGGCGTGAGCGCGCGGCGGACTTGACTGGTCGCCGGGGAGCGCGCGCGCGCGGGTTGGGCGAGCTCTGGCGTGCCGACCAGGGTCGAACACGTGTGAGCACGCGTTCTGCCCAAGCTCTGGCGCGTGTAGTCGCTCATCCGAGCCTGCTCTCGCCTTGGTCAATGCACAAAACCTCTTCCCCTCCCTACTAGCTACCATTCTTGTGTGGAGGTCATAGGATTTTGCCTACTGGTTGCAGAGATATGGAGCCAGGAAATCTGGTCTGTCTCCCTGCGCAAATCCGAGGCAAATCCAAGGTTTAGTCGTGTCTAGGGCTCGCGTCCCAATGCCATCTTCTGGCACACGACAGAGGGGTTAGTTAGACACATTTTTGTCAATGGGGCCATTAGGATTCGAGTTAGGGATCAAGGTGAACATCCCTGATCTTTGGCTCAAGGTCTGAATTTCAGAAATCTGAAATTCAGAATTCTCATTAAGTCCACACATGGAAAGCTTGATTTGGGGTTTTATTTGAATTATTTTGGCTCAGCTTCCTCAACCTTTCTTGTTGCCCATTAAATATACTTCAATTTTTATAATTGGCTCAACTCAAAATTTTAAACTTTTCACTCCCTTTTTCTTATTTTTTTGAATTTTGCTCATGGGGCTCATTTAGGATTTTTAAACTAGGGTTGCATAATCTTATCTTTTAAAGAACTCAATTGCTTTGATCATGACACTTTTAAGTATATACTTGGTGACTTCATTGTTACTTAAGTTGTTTTGATGCTCATGCTTACTTTGGTTCACATAAAATGATGGCTCTTGGTTTGGCATTTGAGAGAAAAGCCCTGAGTGACACTGGGGTGTCACAGTGAAGACCTTTCTCCCCCAAACAACGGGGGAAGAAAAGGGCAACCGACCCACGCGGAGACGACCCTCCGCTCGGCGTGCCCCTCCGCCTCAGCCCGGATGACGAAAATCCTTGAGGCTGAGGGGGAAGCAGAGGCTGCAGCCTAGTTTGCTCCCCCCCACCAGACCAACCATTGGTGAGGGGATGCAGCCGGACTGCCTGACGAAAATCCTTGAAGCCGAACGATGGCTGAAAGGTACCAACTCCCACGGAGTTGCGTTCCTCCAACGACAAAGCGGGACGACGGCAAGCATCCCCCATCCGGGGGCTTGGAAGGTGGAGAGGCACGATGCATAAGGGGAGCACGAAGACATGGTCGCTTTCCAAGGGGGTCACCCTCCTTTTAAAGGCGACTCTCCCCACTTGCGTCCCCAGCCGTCGTGGGCCGAGTCTTCTCCAACACACTCCAAGGTCCTTCTCCCTACGGCGCGGGGGCTGGGTCCCACATGTCATACAAGCTGCCCCAAGACGGAAGAAGCCAAACTGCCACGCGAGGCGGCATGCAACCGTGCCAAGTGGACGCGCCCCTTCGACTCCAACGAGCCCAACATGGAGGTCCAGGCCCACGCGTCATGCAGCCGGCGCGTCGGTTGCCACGTGCAGGAAACTGCACCGCCGCTCACGCCGCTACCGCGCCTCCTCGACTGCGGAGTCGAGACCGTGACTCGAGGTGACCCCGTAGTGCCAGCCAAGCGTGACGGTCAAAAGCGGTCAAAAATGGGCCGGCAGTAATGGCGGTGGCAGACGAGCAGGGGCAGCGGTCACGTCGCCAGTCAAGTTGTCAGCAAGCTCACGTCCCCTCTAGGGACAGCGAGAGAACCCTCTCCCACGGCGTGAAGACGACGCGCCCGTGGTCCGTACCTCGAACGGCTCACGCACGCGCAACGGCCGCCCCGCGAACCACTCGTCCCGTCACATTAACTCTACGGCAGGACACGCGGCGTCTCTGGCGGGAGGAGCGAGCGACGCTTCACCTTCGCCACAAAAACCGCATCGAGAAAGGTACGCCACGTCGTTCGATTTCGTATCCTTTTCCTTTTTTCCTCTTTCTCTCTCTTGCGACAGGGACCGGGAAAGGGGGAAACCCCGGAAAGGATCCTTCTCCGTGAACGAACCAGGCTCCGAGCCTCCCTACTGATCAGAGGTTTGAAGGCTGGCCCCTCGGAGGGGTTCAACAGCCGCCTCAGATCGCGTGGGCTCTACACCCACTACTGGTCAGGGGTTCGAAGGCCGGCCCCTCGAAAGGGTTCAACGACCGCCTCAGGCTACTCGGGCTCCGCGCCCACTACTGATCAGGGGTTCGAAGGCTGGCCCCCGAAGGGTTCACAGTCGCCTCAGACACAGAGCGAGGGATGACCAGGGGTACGTTCGATACATAACCAAGGCTCGGGCTACGCTCCCGAGGTACCCTAGGACATTTCCGAGACCAGCGGGAGCGATCTTGTAACAGAATCCCATCGGAGGGAGGCATCGAGCTCTCGGACCCCGTCGCTAGGGGACCAGGTCTGGCAGATCACCCGCAGGTACTTTTGGGCACGCCTCCAGGCCACAGCCGACCCCTAACGAATGGGGCACGGGCGTCCACTCGGATCACCCGTTCGCAGCTCACTGGAGACACCATGTTCGTCGCCCATCGAGGGCAACATGGCGCTTCCCCCCCCCCCTCCTCCTTGCGGAAAGGCGACGTAGGGGCGTATGTAAAAAAGTCGAGTCTGTCCTTGATCGTCCTCTCGCTCTGTGCAGAGGCTCGGGGGCTGCTCTCGCAAACTCGGCTCCGGCCAAACCGTTGACGGTGTCAACATACCAGCCCGAGAACTTGGGACTCGACGGTGCACTCGAGCTACGGCCAGCTCGCATGAGGGAACGACCAGACCAGCCGAGCCATTGCGAGGCATTAAGACCTCGAAGGAGTCTAACCACTCCTCCGAGGCCTCGGGGGCTACACCCGGCGGGTGCGCTCGCGCGCCCCCGCCGGAACGAACAGCAACCGAGGAAGGCTGGTCCCCTTGCAAAAAGGTGCGACAAAAGCCTCCAAGCGAGTGATGACACTCCCTTGGAGGCTCGGAGGCTACTGTCGGGGACCATAATTAGGGGTACCCCCGAGGTTCCAAAATCTCAACTGGTAACCCCCATCAGCATAAAGCTGCAAAGGCCTGATGGGTATGACTAAGTCAGGGATTGGTCCATTCGAAGGACGCGATCGCGCCTCGCCCAAGCCTAGCCTCGGACAAGGGCAGCCGACCCAGGGGATCTCCGTCTCGCCCGAGGCCCCCCTCCAGAGCCTAATGTACTCCCGGCTCGCCCGAGGCCCTGCCTTCGCCAAGAAGCAACCCCGACCAAATCGCCGCACCTACCGACCAAATCGCAGGGGCATTTAATGCAAGGGTGGCCTGACACCTTATCCTGACGCGCGCCCTGCAATCGACAGAGCCGAAGTGACCGTCGTCACTTCGCCGCTCCACTGACCGGCCTGACAGAAAGACAGCGCCGCCTGCGCCACTCCGACTGCGGTGCCACTCGACAGAGTGAGACTGACAGGCAGTCAGACCCGGCTACAGACACCATAGGAAACTCCGCTCTGCTCGACCCAGGGCTCGAACTAGGCTACGGCCTCAGAAGATGGCAAACTCCGCCCGACCCAGGGCTCGGACTAGGCTACGGCCTCGGAAGACGGCAAACTCCGCCCGACCTAGGGCTCGAACTAGGCTACGGCCTCGGAAGACGGCGAACTCCGCCCGACCTAGGGCTCGGACTAGGCTACGGCCTCAAAAGACGGCGAACTCCGCCCGACCCAGGGCTCGGACTAGGCTACGGCCTCAGAAGACGGCGAACTCCGCCCGACCCAGGGCTCGGACTAGGCTACGGCCTCAGAAGACGACGACCTCCGCCTCGCCCGAGCCCAGGGCTCGGACTCCGCCCTGGCCTCTGCCGACGACCTCCGCCTCGCTCGACCCCAGGGCTCGGACTCCGCCCGAGCTTCAGCCGACGGTCTCCGCCTCGCCCGACCCAGGGGTTCGGACTCGACCTCGACCGCAGAAGACGGACTCGACTTCGGCTTCGGAGGAGCTTCCACATCGCCCATCCTAGGGCGTAGACCGGCCACGTCAACAGGAGGCGCCATCATCACCCTACCCCGAGCTGACTCGAACCCCGGGGGACAAGACCGGTGTCCCATCTGGCTCACTCCGCCAGATAGGCAATGGTGGCGCCCTCGCGTACTCAGTGATGGAGGCAGCTCGCAGCCCCCTTACGGAAGCAAGAAGACGTCAGCAAGGACTCGACGGCTCCGACAGCTGTCCCTCCACCAGGCTCCAGCGCTCCTCCAACAGCCACGACATCACACCAACAGGGTGCCAAGATCTCTCCGGCTGCCACAATAGCATGTACTTAGGGCGCTAGCTCTCCCCCGCTAGACATGTAGCACTCTGCTACACCCCCCATTGTACACCTGGCTCCTCTCCTTACGCCTATAAAAGGAAGGACCAGGGCCCTCTTAGAGAGGGTTGGCCGCGCGGGGACGAGGACGAGACGAAGGCGCTCGCGTGAGGCCGCTCGCTCCCTCTCCCGCGTGGACGCTTGTAACCCCCTACTGCAAGCGCACCCGACCCGGGCGCGGGATGAACACGAAGGCCGCGGGACTTCCACCACTCTCTCTCGCTGTCTCCGGCCGCCTCGCTCTCCCCCCTTCGCGCTCGCTCTCGCGCTCGACCCATCTAGGCTGGGGCACGCAGCGACATTCACTCGTCGGCATTAAGGACCCCCGGTCTCGAAACGCCGACAACCTATTTCCTAAATGATTTTGGTGGTTGAATTGCCCAACACAAATAAATTGAACTAACTAGTTTGCTCTAGTGTATGAGTTCTACAGGTGCAAAAGGTTCACACTTAGCCAATAAAAAGACCAAGTATTGGGTTCAGCAAAAAGAGCAAAGGGGCAACCGAAGGGACCTCTGGTCTGGCGCACCGGACTGTCCGGTGTTCCACCGGACAGTGTCCGGTGCACCACCGGACATGTCCGGTGCACCAGAGGACTCCAACTCAAACTTGTCACCTTCGGGAATTTTCGGAGCCGGCACGCTATAATTCACCGGACATGTCCGGTGCTCCAAGAGGACGCGGCTCTGGAACTTGGCAGCCTCGGGAATTCACGACAGCTGCTCCGTTATAATTCACCGGACATGTCCGGTGTACACCGGACTGTCCGGTGTAACTGCGGGGCAACGGCTACCTGCGGACGCATTAAATGCGCGCCAACGCGCGCAGAAGTCAGGCACGCCCATGCTGGCGCACTGGACACTCTACAGTGCATGTCCGGTGCGCCACCGGACATCCAGGCGGGCCCAGAAGACAGTGCTCCAACAGTCGAAACCCAACGGCCTTGGTGACGAGGCTAGCGCACCGGACATGTCCGGTGTGCACCGGACTGTCCGGTGCACCATGCGACAGACAGCCCCACCAAACGGCTAGTTTGGTGGTTGGGGCTATAAATACCCCCAACCACCCACCATTCATAGCATCCAAGTATTCAAGTTTCCAACCACCTTACAAGAGCTAGCATTCAATTCAAAGCACAACAAAGAGATCAAATCCTCTCCCAATTCCACAAAAGGCTTTAGTGATTAGAGAGAGTGATTTGTCGTGTTCTTTTGAGCTCTTGCGCTTGGATCGCTTCTTTTCTTTCTCATTTGTTTCTTGTGATCAATTCATTCACTTGTAATCAAAGCAAGAGACACCAATTGTGTGGTGGTCCTTGCGGGGACTTTGTGTCCCAAGTGATTGAGAAGGAGAAGCTCACTCGATCGGTGGATCGTTTGAGAGAGGGAAGGGTTGAAAGAGACCTGGCCTTTGTGGCCTCCTCAACGGGGAGTAGGTTTGCGAGAACCGAACCTCGGTAAAACAAATCCTCGTGTCATACTCCCTATTTGCTTGCGATTTGTTTTGCACCCTCTCTCGCGGACTCTATTATAGTTCTAACGCTAACCCGGCTTGTAGTTGTGATTATTTTTGTAAATTTCAGTTTCGCCCTATTCACCCCCCCCCTCTAGGCGACTTTCAATTACACCAAAAATACCTACATGTTCAGGCCCCGACAGCCATAATGAACATACGCCAGCACTCAAGGTGCCATTACAAACGGGACTCCGGTTCCGTTCCCGCGGGTATGAAGAACCTCCATACCAGGAGGCCCGCGGGACGACGAACTCCAAGCGGCTCACCGCCGCCCGCTCCGACAGCTGCAGCAATGGCTTCCGAGCAAACGCTGCGGCGGAAAGGCTCTCGCCCACGAAGGATGAGAACCAGCCATTCAAGCCAGGGGTCCGCAGGTGGCACTGACGATCTCGTCGGCAGAGAAACCTTCTCCGGCTGCCACCACCTCAGCACCGACGCCGGTGTCCACCTGTCCACCAACACCGCACCAGCGGGCGCCGGCTGCCCCAAAGCGCACCGGCGGGTCCTTGCTCCCGCCCTCGCCAAGGCCACCCCAGAACATGAGCACCACCCTCGCAGCGCACGACGTGTTGGGCGACCCTCTGGCACGGCTGTCGGCGTGAGGAAGACCTGGACATGGCCGGCCCGTACGCGGCGCGACCATCGCCTGGACGGGGGACGAAATGTTGCACCCTGGCTGGGTAGCAGCAGTTCGCCTTCCCCGGCATGGCTAAAGGAAGTCTCCGTGGGGCTGGAGGAGGCCTTTCTCCCCCAAAAGCCGGGGGAAGAAAAGGGTTACCGACCCACGCGGAGGCAACCCCCCACTCGGTGCGCTCCTCCGCCTCAGCCTGGATGACAAAAATCCTTGAAGCTGAGGGCAGGGCAGAGGCTGCAGCCCGGCTCACTTCTCCCCACCATCGAACTGGTGGTCACCGTCTTGGGTGACCACCGGCGAGGGGATGCAGCCGGGCTGCCTGATGAAAATCCTTGAAGCCGAACGATGGCTGAAAGGTACCAACTTCTGCGAAGTTGTGTTCCTCCGACGACGACGAGACGAAAGCAACGCGAGCTCTCCCCATCCGGGGGCTCGGAAGGTGGAAGGACGCGATGCATGAGGAGAGTGCAAAGACATGGTTGCCGTCCAAGGGGGTCACCCTCCTTTTAAAGGCAACTCTCCCCACTTGCGCCCTCAGCCGTCGCGGGCTGAGTCTTCACCAACATGCTCCAAAGTCCTCCCCGTACGACACGGGGGCTGGGTCCCACGCGTCATGCAAGATGGCCCAGGACAGAAGAAGCCAAATCGCCGCGCGCGGAGCGCACAACAGCCCAGCGGTTACAAGCATTCCTCTACTATCGCCCAGACTAGCGGGTGAAAGGGCGGACCGCCATGCAGGCGGCATGCAACCGCACCAAGGGGGTGCACCCGTTCGACTTCGACGCGTCCAGCTTGGAGGCCCAGGCCCACACATCATGTAACCGGCGCGCCGGTTACTACGTGCAAGAAACTGCACCACTACTCGCGCCAGTACCGCGCCTTCTCGACTACGGGGCCGGTGCCACGGCTCGAGGTAACCCCACGCATGACCCAACAGTGCCAACCAAGCACATCGGTCACGGGTCAATCAGCTGCGGGAGAAGGCGCGACGGTCGATACGGCCAGAAATGGGCCGGTAGTAATGGCGGCAGTAGGTGGGCAGAAGCAGTGGTCAAGTCGTCTGCAGGCTCACGTCCCCTCCTGGGACAGCGAGAGAGCCCCCTCCCACGGCGTGAAGACTACACGCCCGTGTTCCGTTCCTCGAACGGCTCGCGCACGCACAACGGCTGCCCCGCGAACCACTCGACCCGTCGCATTAACTCTACGGCAGGGCAGGCGGCACCTTTGGCAGGCGAAGCAGGCAACGCTTCACCTCCGCCATAATGACCACGTCAAAAAAGGTGTGCCACGTCGCTCAATTTCGTATCCTTTTCCTCTTCCCCTTTCTCTCTCTTGCCGTAGGGACCGGGAAAGGGGATACTCCGAAAGGGATCCTTCTCCGCAAAGGAAGCAGGCCCCGAGCCCCCCTACTGATCAGAGGTTCGAAGGCTGGCCCCTCGGAAGGGTTCAACAGCCGCCTCAGAGCACTCGGGCTCCGCGCCCACTACTGGTCAGAGGTTCGAAGGCTGGCCCCTCGGAAGGGTTCAACAACCGCCTCAGGCCACTCGGGCTCCGCGCCCACTACTGATCAGGGGTTCGTAGGTTGGCCCCCGAAGGGTTCGACAGTCGCCTCAGAGCGCATAGAGTGAGGGATGACTCTGGGTACGTTCGATACACAACCAAAGCTTGGGCTACGCTCCTGAGGTACCCTAGGACATTTCCGAGACCAGCGGGAGCGAATTTGTAACGGAATCCCACCAGAGGGAGGCATCGAGCCCTTAGACCCCGTCAAAAGGGGACCGGGTCCGACGAATCACCCGCAGATACTTTTGGAGCGCGCCTCCGGGCCACTAGCCGACCCCTAAAGAATGGGGCACGGGCATCCACTCGGATTACCCGTTAGCAACTCACTGGAGACACCATGTTCGGCGCCCTCCGAGGGCAACATGGCGCTTCCCCCCCCCCCCCCCCCTCCTCCTTGCGGAAAGGCGACATAGGGGCGTATGGAAAAAGCCAAGTCTGTCCTTGACCATCCTCTCGCTCTGTGCGGAGGCTCGGGGGCTGCTCTCGCAAACCCGGCTCCGGCCAAACCGTTGACAGCGTCAACATACCAGCCCGAGAACTTGGGACTCGACTATGCACCCGGGCTACGGCCAGTTCGCATGAGGGAACCACCAGACCGGCCGAAGCATCACGAAACGCGCTAAGACCTCGAAGGAGTCAAACCACTCCTCCGAGGCCTCGGGGGCTACACCCAGCGGGTGCGCTCGCGCGCACCCACCGGAACGAAACGCAACCGAGAAAGGCTGGTCCCCTTGCAAAAAAGTGCGACAAAAGCCTCCAAGCGAGTATCAACACTCCCTTCGAGGCTTGGGGCTACTGTCGGGGACCATAATTAGGGGTACCCCCAAGACTCCTAATCTCAGCTGGTAACCCCCATCAGCACAAAGCTGCAAAGGCCTGATGGGCGTGATTAAGGTCAAGGCTCAGTCCACTCAAGGGACATGATCTCGCCTCGCCCGAGCCCAGCCTCGGGCAAAGGCAGCCGACCGCGGACACACCTTCGGCTTGCCCAAGGCCCAGTCTTCGCAGAGAAGCAACCTTGGCCAGATCGCCACGCCAACCGACCGTATCGCAGGAGCATTTAATGCAAGGATCGCCTGACACCTTATCCTGACGCGCGCTCTTCAGTCGACAGAGCCGAAGTGACCGCAGTCACTTCACCGCTCCACTGGCCGACCTAACAAGAAAACAGCGCCGCCTGCCCCGCTCTGACTGCCGTGCCACTCGCCAGAGTGAGGTCGACAGCGGCCAAGTCCAGCCTCGGGCGACATAGGAAGCTCCGCCTCGCCCGACCCCAGGGTTCGGCCCCCGTCTTGGCCTCGGACGATGGACTCCGCCTCGCCCGACCCTAGGGCTCGGACTCAACCACGAGTTAGAAGACGATGAACTCCGCCTCGCCGGACCCCAGGGCTTGGACTCAGCCTTGGCTCCGGAAGACGACGAACTCCACCTCGCCCGACCCCAGGGCTCAGACTCAGCCTCGGCTCCGAAAGACGACGGACTCCGCCTCGCCCGACCCCAGGGCTCGGACTCAATCTCGACCTCGGAGGAATCGCCACCTCGCTTAAACTCGGGTCCGGACCAGCCACGTCGCCAGGGGGGGCATCATTACCCTGCCCCTAGCTAGCTCAGGCTACGGGGAACAAGACCGGCGTCCCATCTGGCTTGCCTCAGTAAACAAGTAATGATGACACCCCGCATGCTCCATGACGACGGCAGCTCCTAGCCCCTTATGTCGGCAAGGAGACGTCAGCAAGGATCCGACAGCCCCGACAGCTGTACTTCCGCAGGGCTCCAGCGCTCCTCCGACGGCCACGACATCACATGAACAGGGTGCCAAAACCTCTCCGACTGCCACGACGACATGTACTTAGGGCTCTAGCTCCTCTCTGCTAGACACGTTAGCACACTGCTACACCCTCCATTGTACACCTGGACCCTCTCCTTGTGCCTATAAAAGGAAGGTCCAGGGTTCTCGTACGAGAAGGTTGGCCGCGTGGGAGAACGGGCCGACGCATAAGGCTCTCGCTCTCTCTCCCACGCGAACGCTTGTAACCCCCTACTGCAAGCGCATCCATCCGCCTTGGGCGCAGGACAACACGAAGGCCGCGGTTTCCCCTTACTGTTCTCCCCCTTTGTGTCCCGTCTCGCACCGACCCATCTGGGCTGGGACACGCAGCGACAATTTACTCGTCGGTCCAGGGACCCCCCGGGGTCGAAACGCCGACAAATATATTATGTTCTGTAGATCTCTTCCTTGAAACGATTTCGATGTTGTTTGTCAAGTGATCAAGCAACATCTATCATCTCTGTTGAATCAATAAGAGCATACCACTTTGTGTTCTTTAACTCCCTACCAATTCAGAAGTCTTTGTCAAAAATCAGAATCTATATGTGTCTAATTGTGTGATAAAAATCACCCTTTCATGTGTGGTCTCTTTTCCTTTACCGTGATAGTGACTACTCATACAAGTTCCCTTTGCATCCTTTGTGTAAAGGTGAAGCCTTGGAGCTTTTTAGTGTCAAGAGACAACTGATTAGCTCTCAAAATGGAGATTGGATTTCCCCTGCTGCCGAGATGCAGGAGTTTGTTCATTCACTCCCTTAATTAATCCATGTAATTCCTAACCAAGTGGATAATGCGTCTCGCATGAAGAAACGGATGAACAACATGACCAGATGGATTTCTACCCAAATGCATGCCTTTTTGCTAGCAAAGGTGAACTCTCAACCCTTGGCTTACCGATGGTACTGAGAGGACTTACTCAATGTCAAAAGTAGTGCAACAAGTTGGTTTTGACTAACTTGTAACTGCCTAATGAATGAAGGTTGAGTTTAGAGATCGTTTTGTCGAGTTGTCTAAACTCACTTTGGTTCAACCCGTCCTAAGAAAGTTTTTACAAAGATCAAGTTAAAATCGACTGATCATCACCTAATCATCACTCTAGTCATGCCTTGATCGCCTCACGTGTGCTTTTCTAGCATGTGTGATCAAGTCGAGCCGTGACTAGTGCTTGATAAAATGGAATAGACACAAAGTCCACATCTACAGATCCCTTCGCTGGTGATTCTCTCGAATCTATATCACCTTCTGGGACTTAGATTTTCTAGCGTGACACGAGTTAACTGTGATGTATCCGTCTCATGTGCTATGAACTTACCGTGACCACTTGTTGGTAAACCTCTTTCTGTTTTACTCAAGAGGTTGCATCTGGTTCTGTTTGGATAAAGTCACATATCTACCTCTCGCCCAACAGACTCATATAGTACAGTGTCATCAGAAAAAGCAAACTACACACATGGAACTTTATGTGTTCCTCTGGCAGACATCGCCTCTACTAATGGACATCTCCAAGTTAGCTTACGACGATACATGCTATATCAACTAAAGAAACCACATCCTAAGACCCTCATTTATGCTTGGAGCTATCTTATGATTATCGCTGATATGGACTGGGTTACATACTTTTCTACTCTTAAGAGTCTTTCGCTCCGAATCTCGGGACGAGATTCTTTTAAGGGGGGAGGGTTGTAACACCCCAGGTGTTATCTTCCATTAAACAGCGACTATGGATTTAAGCCGAGATATCAGTAAATAAAATGGACACTAATTTTTAATCATCTTTGGTTATCACGATTTTGATATTGTATCTGTCCCCATGAATCTATACTACCAAAAAAATTTCGTGAAATTCAGACTTTAGTTAATCTTCTGAATTATTGAGTTGTGTGCCTAATTAAAATTAATCAATTGAGCGAAGGCAGATTTAGAAGCCTAACTCGTCTTGTGGTTTTGTCCAAATAAATTTATTAGAATTCATCGGTTAAGCGAATATGAATTTAGAAACTTAGTTCAGTCCTCCGATTTTGTCCCAAACAAGATTTATTAGAAGTCGACGACTAAAGTTTTTGGGTTTAAAATTAATCGATTAAGGCAAATTGGAAACGACACCTAATTATTTCGCTCTTGTACGGATGATCTCTACGAACTCTGTAGCGATAATATTAAGGGTGGACTGTTTAGAATAAATCAAACTTGAACTAAGTGAAACCAGAACAACGGTTAGCCGATTCGCTTTCATATTTAAAATCTGAGATAATTAGAGCTGATATTGAGTATTCACAATTAATTTATTTCCTTGTTCAGACTGTGGATAAAATTATCGGGTTTCGAATCGAATCAAATTAAGCACAGTCTTAATATATCAACTCTCATGTCGTTTGGGTTGGTCGATCGACATCTCGTCTAAAACACTATCTCATGTATCACCTGCATTTCTATCCATTTGGACTATTCTAAATATTTTATGAAGTTTGAAATTTAAGAATCTCCTGAGACGTCGAGTTCTGTACTGTGTGAATCACTCGAATGGGTGAAAATTCATCTGACTCCGAAGTGTTCACCAACTTAAATCCGGTCCAAAGATTGTTGTCGATCTTATTTTTGTTCAACCCTTTTATATATCTTTAAGACTCTCATTTCATACCCTAAAATATCTGCATTTCGCTTTTGAAAGAAAAGAAAATAGAAATAAAAGAAAATAGAAATATCTCCTTCTGAGATTTTTTCCACCGCTTTCCCATTTATTAAATGTCCCAAACTGCCGCCCAGGATTTTTTTTGTCCCATCATCATCCACACCTGCTCCCTCCGTTCCTTTCCCCTAGTTGGCCATTTTTTTATCTTCACTCCATCTCTTGCTCCAAATGGAGACCATGCCAAAGCTTATCTCTCTCATGTAGGCATGCATGGAGAGCACGTCTCCTAGTAAACATTTTCAAATACGTATTCTGGAAGTCTCACAAAGCCGTAGCTCAGGCTCAGGTTCTTATCTCATCGCGCGTCAACTTCTTGCTCAGGCCACATCTTGTCTCAGCTCATTCTTCATCCTTGTGTTGGCTATTCTCAAGCTCTAGCCGCGTTTCCCTGTCAGCGCCATGTCGTCTCCCAGTCCTAGGTCGCCCCCTTCGCCGGACGCCGCAGCACATGCTCCCTGCTCGACCTCCCTGACGTGTTGCTCCCTCGCTTTGGCGCCCCTGCTAGCTCCTTCTCCCTCGCTCGGTTTCCAGCTTGGGCCTCACCGGATGCCGATGCCCCTTCTCCGACCTCGCCTCGACACTTAATCGCTACAGCACGCCACGCCGTGTGTGCTGCACTGTCGTCGTTCGCTATCTTCATCCTCGCCAATTTTCATCGTTGTTTCTCGTCTACAACCTCGTCAGCTCCTGCTCGTCTTGTGTTCGCGTCGAGTCCTAGGATTTTGGGAAAATGGAAGCTCCAGTGCATCGACCGGTGAATTGAATAAACTGGTGGTAGTCATGGTCCTTGCGAAATCCGAATTCAGCTTAGTTGTTGTAGCATCCCAAAAATTCAAATCTTGAAAATTTCTCAAACTCGCTCTAAATTCAAAATAAATTTCAAATTTCATTTCAAAATATTTGTTTGCGAGTTGATATCAACAAATAAAATATAGTGGTCTATATTTCCTCCAAAATCCTCCTCAAAATATCCTACAGATATTTCCCCAGTAATCTCTCTCAAGTTCTTTCCAGAAAAATTGCCTAGATATTCCACCGATAACTCTCCAAGTATTTTCCTCTTGAGAAATACCTTCAGAATCATTTTTCAAGTCCCTACAAATATTTTCTTCACAACTTTCCTCATGCTCATACGTATACGTATGCCTCCGGTGTCATACACTGAGCTCTACAAGCTAATTACACTCACATATGACAAATCCATGCTAATCTCCCACTAATCCTCTCATCCTCCCACTAATCCTCTCATCCCTCCCCCTAACCCCCCTCACCTGGGCTATAAATAGAGGGGCAAGGGCCTCCTCTCATACCACCCCAAGCCATTTCATGGCAACTCTCCCCCCCCCCCACACACGCCCACTCTATGCTCCACACAAGCACACACTAGCACAAGGATCGTTCAGTCGTTCTTCGATCGTTTGTCCCCCTGTTCTTAGTTTGTTCGTTCGTTCGTCCGATCGTTCGATCGTTCGTCCGATCGTTCATGGTTCGTTCGTCCGATCGTTCGTCCGTTCGTTCATCCAAATAATCTTTTTTCTGCCGTTATGCTGCCGAAATTCCGATCATTCGTTCGTTCGATCATTCGATTATTCATTGTTCATTCATAGTTCCTATTCATCGTTCATCGTTCGTTCATAGTCCCTATTCATCGTTCTTCCAGATAATCTTTGTCCTGCCGTTATGCTGCCGAAATTCCGATCGTTCGTTCGTTCGATCATTCGATCGTTCGTCCGTTCGTTCATAGTTCCTATTCATCGTTCATCGTTCGTTCATCGTCACTATTTATCATTCATCCTTCGTTCATAAGACTATTCACCATCACTATTCATCGTTACTATTCACCATCGTTACTATTCATCATTACTATTCATCAATGATATCTATAATTTTTTTGTTGTCACTATTCATCGTTACTATTCATCATTACTATTCATCGATCATCCGATCACCCCAAATCTCAACTACTCATCCATCATGCTGTCCAGTCCACCTAAGACCAGCCAGACCCATATTCCAATCATACAAACTCCGGTGACTGTGATTTTCCTTCCAGTAGGGAACTTCCCATCTGGTCACCCATCCCAGATTTCTCTAAGTTGAGCACGCTTAACTTTGGGATTCTTTCAAGCCAGACTTCCAAAGAGAAAGGCGAACCATGTTAGTATGGATACATCTTCAATCCTATAAAACCTGGCCCAAGATACCACAACCCCCTTGGACCAGAATACCACAGCATTCCAGCTATTGGGGTCCCGCCTTACTGTTGTCTGATGTGACACAGTAGGTAGGAACAGTTTCCACCAACATAAATCTCTGCCCAAGAAAAGCCCAAAAATAATTCCTCGCACCCTGCTCAAAAATACATTTGTATTTTTGATTTTCCAAATATCTCTAAATATTCAAATTCTAGAATATTCCTTTCCTTTTCTTTTTCTCCCTATGATTATAAAATCCAAAACTCCTCAATCCAAACTCAGGTTTCAGTCATTCTTGTTTCTAAAATTCTTGTCGAACTATTCCCTATCCAACCATGTCATCCCTTAAGCATGGTTCATATTCCAAAAAACTGCCAAAATACTCTTGTCCCATATTCGGCCTATAACTCTCCTGTTCATACTAAGTCAGACGATTCATTCGTCACTATTCTCACTGAAAGGGAATTAGGCTTACACCTATTTTCCTAAGTAATTTTGGTGGTTGAATCGCCCAACACAAGTAATTGGACTAACTAGTTTGCTCTAGTCTATGAGTTTTACAAGTGCCAAAGGTTCACAATAAGCCAATAAAAAGATCAAGAAAAGGGTTCAAACAAAAGAGCAAAGGGACAACCGAAGGCACCCTGGTCTAGCGCACTGGACTGTCCGGTGTGCCACCGGACAGTGTCCAGTGCACCAGGGAGATTGAAATCAAACTCGCTACCTTCGGGAATTCTCAAGGGCGCTCCGCTATAATTCACCGGACTGTCCGGTGAGTCACCGGACAGTGTCCAGTGCACACCAGACTGTCCGGTGTGACAGCGGGGCAACGGCTAGTTCGGGCGCCAACGGTCACCTGCAGAGGCATTAAATGCGCGCCAGCGCGCGCGGAGGAGTAGAGCACGCGCGGGTGGCGCACCGGACAGCCTACAGGGCATGTCCGGTGCACCACCGGACATCCTGGCTGGCCCACAAGACAGAGCTCAACGGTCGAACCCCAACGGCTCGCTGACGTGGCTGGCGCACCGGACTGCCTGGTGCGCCATGCGTCTGCAGCCTTCCAACAGCCACTTTGTGGTGGTTGGGGCTATAAATACCCCAACCACCTCCACATTCAAGTCATCCAAGTTTCTACACTTCTACACCTTACAAGGGCTCTAGCATTCAATACAAAGCACACCAAAGAGATCAAATCCTCTCCCAACTCCACACAAAGCTTTAGTGATTAGAGAGAGTGATTTGCCGTGTTCATTTGAGCTCTTGCGCTTGGATCGCTTCTTTTCTTTCTCATTCGTTCTTGTGATCAAAACTCAAGTGTAATCGAGGCAAGAGACACCAATTGTGTGGTGGTCCTTGCGGGGAAGTTTCGTTCCCAGGTTGATTTGAGAAGAGAAGCTCACTCGGTCCGAGGGACCGTTTGAGAGAGGGAAAGGGTTGAAAGAGACCCGGTCTTTGTGACCTCCTCAACGGGGAGTAGGTTTGCGAGAACCGAACCTCGGTAAAACAAATCCGCGTGTCACACTCTTCATTTGCTTACGATTTGTTTTGCGTCCTGTCTCGCGGACTCGTCTATATTTCTAACGCTAACCCGGCTTATAGTTTGTGATTAAGTTGTAAATTTCAGATTCGCCCTATTCACCCCCCCCCCTCTAGGTGAATTTCAATTGGTATCAGAGTCCGGTGCTTCATTAGAGCCTAACCGCTCGAAGTGATGTCGGGAGATCACGCCAAGAGGGAGATGGAGACCTGTGACAAGCCCACTACAAGCCACGGGAAAACTTCATCAGAAGAGTCCCGCAACAAGGGGAAGGGGAAGGAGAAGAAATCCTCTTCCCACAAGTCGCATCGGAGTAGCGGCAAGCACAAGAAGATGAGGAAGGTGGTCTACTACGAGACCGACACTTCATCACCATCCACCTCCGGCTCCGATGCACTGTCCGTCACTTCTAAGTGCCATGAGCGCAAGAAGTTTAGTAAGATCCCCTTACGCTATCCCCACATTCCTAAACATACACCTTTACTTTCTGTCCCATTAGGCAAACCACCAACTTTTGATGGTGAAGATTATGCAAGGTGGAGTGATTTAATGTGATTTCATCTAACCTCACTCCACAAAAGTATATGGGATGTAGTTGAGTTTGGTGTGCAGGTACCCTCCATAGGGGATGAGGATTATGATGCGAACGAGGTGGCCCAAATCGAGCACTTCAACTCCCAAGCCACAACCAGACTCCTCGCCTCTCTAAGTAGGGAGGAGTACAATAAGGTGCAAGGATTAAAGAGCGCTAAGGAAGTTTGGGATGTGCTCAAGACCGCGCACGAGGGTGATGAACTCACCAAGATCACCAAGCGAGAAATGATCGAGGGAGAGCTCGGTCGCTTCTGTCTTCGCCAAGGGGAGGAGCCCCAAGACATGTACAACCGGCTCAAAACCTTGGTGGACCAAGTGCGCAACCTCGGGAGCAAAAAATGGGATGACCACGAGGTGGTTAAGGTTATTCTAAGATCACTTATTTTCCTTAACCCTACTCAAGTACAATTAATTCTTGGCAATCCTAGATATACACTAATGACTCCCGAGGAAGTAATCGGGAAATTTTGTGAGCTTTGAGTATATGATCAAGGGCTCAAAAAAGATTAACGAGCTAGATGATCCCTCCACGTCCGAAGCACAACCGGTAGCACTTAAGGCGACGGAGGAAAAGAAGGAGTCTACACCAAGTAGACAACCAATCGACGCCTCAAAGCTCGACAATGAGGAAATGGCGCTCATCATTAACAGTTTCCGCCAAATCCTCAAGCAAAGGAGGGGGAAGGATTACAAGTCCCGCTCCAAGAAGGTTTGCTACAAGTGTGGTGAGCCCGGTCACTTTATTGCTAAATGTCCTTTATCAAGTGATAGTGATAGGGATAACGACAAGAAGGGGAAAAGAAAGGAGAAGAAGAGGTATCACAAGAAGAAGGGTGGCGATGCCCATGTGTGCCGCGAGTGGGACTCCGACGAGAGCTCTACCGACTCCTCCTCCGACGAGGACGCCGCCAACATCGCCGTCACCAAGGGACTTCTCTTCCCCAACGTCGGCCACAAATGCCTCATGGCTAAGGACGGCAAAAAGAAAAAGGTTAAATCCAAATCCTCCACTAGATATGAGTTTTCTAGCGATGATAATGCTAGTGATGAGGAAGATAACTTGCATACTCTTTTTGCCAACTTAAACATGCAACAAAAGGAGAAATTAAATAAATTAATTAGTGCTATCCATGAGAAGGATGATCTCTTGGACTCCCAAGAAGACTTCCTTATTAAAGAAAACAAGAAGCATGTTAAAGTTAAAATTGCTTACGCTCTAGAAGTAGAAAAATGTGGAAAACTATCTAGTGAGCTAAGCACTTGCCATGAAACTATAAACAACCTTAGAAATGAAAATGCTAATTTGTTAGCTAAGGTTGATTCTAATGTTTGTAATGTTTCAATTCCCAATCCTAGAGATGATAATGTTGATTTACTTGCTAAGATTGATGAGTTGAACATTTCTCTTAATAGCCTTAGATGTGAAAATGAAAAATTGCTTGCTAAGGCTAAAGATTTTGATGTTTGCAATGTCACCATTTCTAACCTTAGAAGTGAAAATGATATATTACATGCTAAGGTTGTAGAACTAAAATCTTGCAAACCCTCTACATCTATCGTTGAGCATGTGTCTATTTGTGCTAGATGTAGAGATGTTGATATTGATGATATTCATGATCATATGGTCTTAATTAAACAACAAAATGATCATATAGCAAAATTAGATGCTAAAATTGCCGAGCATGAACTTGAAAATGAAAAATTTAAATTTGCTAGAAGTATGCTCTATAATGGGAGACGCCCTGGCATCAAGGATGGCATTGGCTTCCAAAGGGGAGACAATGTCAAACTTAATGCCCCTCCTAAGAAATTGTCTAACTTTGTTAAGGGCAAGGCTCCCATGCCTCAGGATAACGAGGGTTACATTTTGTACCCTGCCGGTTATCCCGAGCACAAAATTAGGAGAATTCATTCTAGGAAGTCTCACTCTAGCCCTAATCATGCTTTTATGTATAAGGGTGAGACATCTAGTTCTAGGCAACCAACCCGTGCCAAGTTGCCTAAAAGGAAAACTCCTAGTGCATCAAATGATCATGACATTTCATTCAAAACTCTTGATGGATCTTATGTTTTAACTAACAAATCCGGCAAGGTAGTTGCCAAGTTTGTTGGGGGCAAACACAAGGGATCAAAAACTTGTGTTTGGGTACCCAAATTTCTTGTTTCTAATGCCAAAGGACCCAAAACCGTTTGGGTACCTAAAGTCAAGAACTAAAATTGTTTTGTAGGTTTATGCATCCGAGGGCTCAAGTTGGATAATCGACAACGGGTGCACAAACCACATGACAGGGGAGAAAAACATGTTCTCCTCTTATGAGAAAAACCAAGATCCCCAACGAGCTATCACATTCGGGGATGGAAACCAAGGTTTGGGTAAAATTGCTATATCTCCTGACCATTCTATTTCCAATGTTTTTCTTGTTGATTCATTAGACTACAATTTGCTTTCTGTATCCCAATTATGTCAAATGGGCTACAATTGTCTATTCACTGATGTAGGTGTCACTGTCTTTAGAAGAAGTGATGATTCAATAGCATTTAAGGGAGTGTTAGAGGGTCAGCTATACTTGGTAGATTTTGATAGAGCTGAACTCGACACTTGCTTAATTGCTAAGACTAACATGGGTTGGCTCTGGCACCGCCGACTAGCCCATGTTGGGATGAAGAATCTTCATAAGCTTCTAAAGGGAGAACACATTTTAGGATTAACAAATGTTCATTTTGAGAAAGATAGGATTTGTAGCGCTTGCCAAGCAGGTAAGCAAGTTGGAGTTTATCATCCACACAAGAACATTATGACGACTGACAGGCCACTGGAGCTCCTACATATGGATTTATTCGGCCCGATCGCTTACATAAGCATCGGCGGGAGTAAGTACTATCTAGTTATTGTAGATAATTATTCTCGCTTCACTTGGGTATTCTTTTTGCAGGAAAAATCACAAACCCAAGAGACCTTAAAGGGATTCTTGAGACGGGCTCAAAATGAGTTCGGCTTGAGGATCAAGAAAATTAGAAGCGACAACGGGACGGAGTTCAAGAACTCACAAATTGAAGGCTTTCTTGAGGAGGAGGGCATCAAGCATGAGTTCTCTTCTCCCTACACGCCACAACAAAATGGTGTAGTGGAGAGGAAGAATCGAACTCTATTGGACATGGCAAGAACCATGCTTGATGAGTACAAGACGCCGGATCAGTTTTGGGCCGAGGCGGTTAACACCGCTTGCTACGCCATCAACCGGTTATATCTACACCGAATCCTCAAGAAGACATCATACGAACTCCTAACCGGTAAAAAGCCCAACATTTCATATTTTAGAGTCTTTGGTAGCAAATGCTTTATTCTTGTTAAAAGAGGTAGAAAATCTAAATTTGCTCCTAAGACAGTAGAAGGCTTTTTACTAGGATATGACTCAAACACAAGGGCATATAGAGTCTTTAACAAGTCTTCAGGACTTGTTGAAGTTTCTTGTGACGTTGTATTTGATGAGACTAACGGCTCTCAAGTAGAGCAAGTTGATCTTGATGAGATAGGTAATGAAGAGGCTCTGTGCATCGCGCTAAGGAACATGTCCATTGGGGATGTGTGTCCTAAGGAATCCGTAGAGCCCATTCAAGCACAAGATCAACCATCCTCCTCCACGCAAGCATCTCCACCGACTCAAAATAAGGACGAGGCTCAAGTTGATGAAGGAGAAAATCAAAATGATGAGCCACCTCAAGATGATGGCAACGATCAAGGGGGAGATGCAAATGACCAAGACAAGGAGGATGAAGAACTAAGACCGCCACACCCAAGAGTCCACCAAGCAATCCAACGAGATCACCCCGTCGACACCATCCTCGGCGACATTCATAAGGGGGTAACCACTAGATCTCGTGTTGCACATTTTTGTGAGCATTATTCGTTTGTTTCCTCTATTGAGCCACACAGGGTAGATGAAGCACTTCAAGATTCGGACTGGGTGATGGCGATGCAAGAGAAGCTCAACAATTTCACTAGGAACGAGGTATGGCACTTAGTTCCATGTCCTAATCAAAATGTTGTAGGAACCAAATGGGTCTTCCGCAACAAGCAAGACGAGCATGGTGTGGTGACAAGGAACAAAGCTCGACTCATGGCCAAGGGGTGTTCACAAGTCGAAGGTTTGGATTTTGGTGAAACCTATGCACCCGTAGCTAGGCTTGAGTCAATTTGCATATTATTAGCCTATGCTACTTACCATGGCTTCAAGCTTTACCAAATGGACGTGAAGAGTGCCTTCCTCAATGGACCAATCAAAGAAGAGGTCTATGTTAAGCAACCTCCCGGCTTTGAAGACAGTGAGTACCCTAATCATGTCTATAGGCTCTCTAAGGCGCTTTATGGGCTCAAGCAAGCCCCAAGAGCATGGTATGAATGCCTAAGAGATTTCCTTATTGCTAATGGCTTCAAAGTCGGCAAGGCCGATCCTACTTTATTTACTAAAACTCTTGCAAATGATTTGTTCGTATGCCAAATCTATGTTGATGATATCATATTTGGGTCTACTAACGAATCTACATGTGAGGAATTTAGTAGGATCATGACACAAAAGTTCGAGATGTCAATGATGGGGGAGTTGAAGTATTTTCTAGGATTCCAAGTCAAGCAACTCCAAGAAGGCACCTTCATTAGCCAAACGAAGTACACTCAAGACATTCTAAACAAATTTGGAATGAAGGATGCCAAGCCCATCAAGACCCCCATGGGAACCAATGGGCATCTCGACCTCGACACGGGAGGTAAATCCGTCGATTAAAAGGTATACCGGTCGATGATAGGTTCACTACTCTATTTATGTGCTTCTCGACCGGACATTATGCTTTCCGTATGCATGTGTGCAAGATTCCAAGCCGACCCTAAGGAATCTCACCTTACGGCCATAAAACGAATCTTGAGATATTTGGCTTACACTCCTAAGTTTGGGCTTTGGTACCCTCAGGGATCCACTTTTGATTTAATTGGTTATTTGGATGCCGATTGGGCAGGGTGTAAAATCAATAGAAAGAGCACATCGGGGACTTGCTAGTTCTTGGGAAGATCCTTGGTGTCTTGGGCTTCAAAGAAGCAAAATTCGATCGCTCTTTCAACCGCCGAAGCTGAGTACATTGTCGCAGGCCATTGTTGCGCGCAACTACTTTGGATGAGGCAAACCCTGCGGGACTATGGTTACAAATTAACCAAAGTCCCTCTTCTATGTGATAATGAGAGTGCAATCCGCATGGCGGATAATCCCGTTGAGCATAGCCGCACTAAACACATAGCCATTCGGTATCATTTTCTTAGGGATCACCAACAAAAGGGGGATATCGAGATTGCATATATTAACACTAAAGATCAATTAGCCGATATCTTTACCAAGCCACTAGATGAACAAACATTTACCAAACTTAGACATGAGTTAAATATTCTTGATTCTAGGAATTTCTTTTGATGTCTTGCACACATAGCTCATGAGTATACCTTTGATCATGTCTCTTTTATATATGCTATGACTAATGTGTTTTCAAGTGAATTTCAAACCAAGTCATAGGTGTATTGAAAGGGAATTGGAGTCTTCGGCAAAGACAAAGGCTTCCACTCCACTCCATAACTCATCCTTCGCCATCGCTCCAAGCAATTCTCCGTCTTTGGTATAATCTTCACTCATATGTTTTATTTGCCAAAGGGGAGAAAGTAGTTAGGAAAGGGCTTATATTTCACTCAAACATCTGTTTTTGGCGATTCATGCCAAAGGGGGAGAGTATTAAGCCCAAAGCAAAAGGACCGCACCACCACCATATTTTAAAATGATTTTCGATTGGTAAATTTTCAAATTGGCATCTTATTGTGTTTTAAAAGAGGAGATTTCAAAAATTGGTATCTTAAAACCCTCTTGAACACTAAGAGGAGAATTTATTGAGGGGGAGTTTTGTTTAAGTCAAAGGAAAAGCATTTGAAATAGGGGGAGAAAATTTCAAATCTTGAAAATACTTCTTAAAATATTATTCATTTACTTTGACTATTTGCAAAAGGACTTTGAAAAGGATTTACAAAAAGAATTTGCAAAAACAAAACATGTGGTGCAAGCGTGGTCCAAAATGTCAAATACTAAAGAAACAATCCATGCGCATCTTACAAATATTGATATTGGCTCAATTCTAAGTAACCTTTGCACTTACATCTTGCAAACTAGTTCAATTATGCACTTTTATACTTGCTTTGGCTTGTGTTGGCATCAATCACCAAAAAGGGGGAGATTGAAAGGGAATTAGGCTTACACCTATTTTCCTAAGTAATTTTGGTGGTTGAATTGCCCAACACAAGTAATTGGACTAAGTAGTTTGCTCTAGTCTATGAGTTTTATAGGTGCCAAAGGTTCACAATAAGCCAATAAAAAGATCAAGAAAAGGGTTCAAACAAAAGAGCAAAGGGACAACCGAAGGCACCCTGGTCTGGCGCACCGGACTGTCCGGTGTACCAGGGAGATTGAAATCAAACTCGCTACCTTCGGGAATTCTCAAGGGCGCTTCGCTATAATTCATCGGACTGTCCGGTGAGTCACCGGACAGTGTCCGGTGCACACCGGACTGTCCGGTGTGACAGCGGGGCAACGGCTAGTTCGAGCGCCAACGGTCACCTGCAGAGGCATTAAATGCGCGCCAGCGCGCGCAGAGGAGCAGAGCACGCGCGGGTGGCGCACCGGACAGCCTACAGGGCATGTCCGGTGCACCACCGGACATCCTGGCTGGCCCACAAGACAGAGCTCAACGGTCGAACCCCAACGACTCGCTGACGTGGCTAGCGCACCGGACTGTCCGGTGCGCCATGCGTCTGCAGCCTTCCAACGGCCACTTTGTGGTGGTTGGGGCTATAAATACCCCAACCACCTCCACATTCAAGTCATCCAAGTTTCTACACTTCTACACCTTACAAGGGCTCTAGCATTCAATACAAAGCACACCAAAGAGATCAAATCCTCTCCCAACTCCACACAAAGCTTTAGTGATTAGAGAGAGTGATTTGTCGTGTTCATTTGAGCTCTTGCGCTTGGATCGCTTCTTTTCTTTCTCATTCGTTCTTGTGATCAAAACTCAAGTGTAATCGAGGCAAGAGACACCAATTGTGTGGTGGTCCTTGCGGGGAAGTTTCATTCCTAGGTTGATTTGAGAAGAGAAGCTCTCTCGGTCCGAGGGACCGTTTGAGAGAGGGAAAGGGTTGAAAGAGACCCGGTCTTTGTGACCTCCTCAACGGGGAGTAGGTTTGCAAGAACTGAACCTCGGTAAAACAAATCCGCGTGTCACACTCTTCATTTGCTTACAATTTGTTTTGCGCCCTCTCTCGCGGACTCGTCTATATTTCTAACGCTAACCCGGCTTGTAGTTTGTGATTAAGTTGTAAATTTCAGATTCGCCCTATTCACCCTCCCTCTAGGCGACTTTCACTCACCAACAGTGAACTTCACTGTACTACACCACATACGCCCAGCTACCCTCTCCCTCTCCACACATTCAACACCCTCAGTCAAGGCAAACACCCCACCCACTCAGTTACTCCGCTCTGCCGGCTACACGCATAGTGTCGCTTCGTCTCCAGTCCACCCTCCTGGTAAGCACCTTCGCTCCACCACCAGCAGTATCTCAACACCACATGACACAGATTCTACTCAAGACTCTACCCATCCATATATCGCTATTCTGACCACTATACTAAATATTTGTTGGTATACTTGCTAGTTTGTATGTTTGCTTGTTCATGTTGCATAGTTATCGGAGCATTCGTGCCGTCTCGTGGAGGCCAGATCTGCAAGTCTACGCTAGGCAGTGGAGCTAGAAGCCAGTTCCACGAGCTCCTCTTCCCCCTTCGCCGGATAAGCACGACAAGCTCACTGTATCCCTTTGATGCATAAATTACCTATGATTTTTCAACCACAACCCTCAGCCTGTTATTTTATGCATGATATGATTTTGAGACAAGTTATTATGGCCACCCAAGTCGATTACCGCAATCAATCCTTGACATATTTGTTACAAATGATTTGAGAAAAGGTGTGTGTTTTCAAAAGAAAATGCTTTTCAAAATGTGTGTGATGAAGGGTTTTCACCCTTATCACATTTGAGTAGGGATGATCAGGGACTCCCTAGTTTAGGGGAGGGCCTAAGGTGGTGGCTCAGCTGGTTTAGATGTGAGCAGAAGGATTGTCCCCTCACATAAGGACCGGTTTGTCATCCTTCACTACCTGTACTAATGATAAGTACAACCACTCGAGACTGTGTGGGCAGTCACTCAATCTGAACTCGTATGGTTCAAACCCCAGGGTTATGAAGGCTAGGGAGCACCGGGAGGATAAGGAGGGGGAATGTTTTGTCCGGTTTGTACATGGCGGTGGCCTGACTCCTTCCAGTATAACCATTAAGGTGGGGACGTGCGAGGAAAGAAAGAGATTCGGCATTCGGGTCTCACGACGGTGAGATCACAGAAACCGGACTAGTGGGTAAAGTGTACCCCTCTGTGCAGAGTTCAAACCTATTCGAATAGTCTGTGTCCACAGGAATGGACGAGTCTGGTGTGGTACGGCAATTAGTGTTTTGTTTTCAAAAAAAGGGTGCGTTTGAGAAAAGTGGTTTTTAAAAGGTCCGGCGGTTGAGCCGTGAGCTATGGTGGACGGGAAGTCTGGTAGTTGTTTTTGAAAATGAAAACCAGTGGGAAACTGCTGAGATACCTGGATGGTTTAGTCCAGAGGATTTTGTTCTATGCTGAAAAAAACTTCCTGCTCCTTTGGGAGAGGATGCGCTTTGCAAAATACAAAATGATTTACAAAACAACCCTACATAAAATATTGTTATTTCTGCAAAATATCCTGAGCTCCACATATTCCATGCAATATATCTAATTTCCCCATTCCGCGGGTGAAGGTGGGCTGATGAGTACGTTTGTACTCACCCTTGCTTATTTGTTGTTTTTCAGAAAAAAGGAGATCGGGTAAGAGTTACGACTGTTCCCAACCTTGCCTGTGGCTGTAGGACCGCTGAATTGCATCGCTGCGTATATCGGGTTGCTTCAGCCCCACTCTGATGATATGTCCCGAGTTGTGGACCAACTCTTAAAGTTGATCGCCATCTTTATAGGGTTGTCTCGTTTAAGCAGATCTGGAATCATCTGATGTATAAATGTGTTTACTAGCCTCCTGGGACTAGTAATTGTATCACATTTGAGTCCCAGAGGATCTGGGGCGCTACAGTTGCGGTAAGCTCAAATATTATTCTAGCTATTTAATTTGATTAACGGATTAAATGAGTATATTAGTCGTGACAATTCTTTAGTTAGTTGCACCTGTGTTGTGGTTATATTAAATGTTTGCTAAAATGTCTTAATCGAATATTTGTTTGATTTAAAACCAATAATCGTCGTCGTTCTCGCTTTAATTGGATCTCGTCGATTAGCATACTGTTTAAATTGGATGGTGGAGAGTGAAGTTTCGTGTGTCGATCGCTAGATATTCGCTGTATTGCCCAACTCGGAATCGTCGTCGTATTTGCGGATGTCGACTCGAGTTAAGTATTATATAGACTTACAGTAGTTTGAAGAATAGTTTGATTTAATTTAGAGTGTGTTCTGTTAGTCAACAAATTTTCGCGTAATTAGAAATACTTTTCCTTTAGTGAAATAAATAACTTAAAAACAATTAAATTGTTACACTAGTTTTGAATTTTATGGAGTCCATGGACCCAATTTCTCAAATTAATCCATGGTGGCGTTTTATGTTGGCTAGAGCCATATTTTAATTATTCGATGGAGTCGATATTCTACGTTAATAGTTAGTATAATCGGTCTATGTCTGTGATCGGTAAATGTCATATTCAGATATTGATTAGTTGGATTAGTAGTCATGACTAAAAGTTTATTTTTACCTTGGTTATGGTTACCCAAAATAATTAGGAAGCGAGTAACCTTGATAACTCTATTTCTGTAAAAAACGGAGGATATAGGACTTATTCTTAGTTTATTATCGCTTGTTGTTCGAATTGGACTCGGTTAAGTTAAAATAGCCTGGACGTTGTACTTAGTAATATCTCAACAACTAGTAATTGCTTTTAAGCGTTATTATGTGCCTCGCCGCTAAGTTTTTAATTCGCTATCGTGTAGCATTAATTAGGCTTGTGCTATTCCTATTTATATTTATTCATGTGCATAATACATTTCATTCAGGTACGTTAATTAATCGCGTGATGTGGAAGACAAGCCAAGTCGACCCCAAGTGTGGACTACTCCACATGGTGAAGCTGATGGACCAACCTGAAGATGGTTAAATCAAGCGAGTGCTCGGTCGAGGGATACTCGTCAAGCGGACGTCATCTAACAAACACTAACATAGTGTTTATTCCAGGCAAGCCCCGGTGCATGCAACCCCTTCCTTGTGTTTTTAAATAATTTTTGCACACTTTAAGTCTAGTGAAATGTGCATTAGGTTTATAGGAGTTGCTTGGAAACCCTTTGATGCATTGCCTACATTGATATCCATACCTTTATAGATACTTCTGATGAAGTATCAAAATATGATTTACAAAAATGCTTATCCCTGCTTAGATCTTGTGGATAGAGGTTGTCTTTTGCATTAAGGCCTAGCTCAGGGGTTATCCTGAGGAAAGATGGCTTCTACCTGCAAGAATATTTTCATTGAGAGCATGGTGGGATCTTACTGCAAAGTTCCCTTTGATGCTCTTTTCATCCTAAGGAATACAAACAATCCTAAGGGTGGAAGTACTTAAATTTGGACTTGGGCTAGGAATAGGTGATGTTCTACCCAGGTTGATTAAGGATTGGATGTGTATGTAGGCTTGCTGATCAAGGACTATCTTAACTGGCCACATGCCCTGGATATGCGACAGGGTAAGCTTTGCCTCGGGCAGACTAATACCAGAATAAGATAACACGCAATAGGAGTGGAGAGATGGCGAGAGTAGCGTGTACCCTTCGTGGCAAGAGGCTGGACGGTGGTGTATATGTGCTCTCGGTTGGCGTGAACCTGGTCTGGTTTTAAGAACCCTAGTGGCAAGTTGACATATGCAAGGGTTAAGTGCTACATATGTCGTGTGGTTAGAGATCCTCAGCTGAGTAAATCGATTCGGATCGCCGTTATATCCCCAGACAGTGGAGACTTGGTCACTGCCCTACAACCTAAGTCAGGATGTGAACCTCATGAATAAAAATGATGTTGTATTGATGAGATGGTAAAATTAGACCAGATGCAAACAGAGTCTATTAATACTTAATCTAGCATTAAAATGTTGAAAGTAAGGACTCACTTTAGTAAGCTATTTCTGCAAAAGTATCTAAGTTGATTCTTGCTAAATCCTCTCCTTGATTCCCAAATCCAGCATATCCTTGAGAGTCTTTTCTTTAGTCGGGTAAGTCTTGCTGAGTAATTCCATACTCAGGGTTTTATTCCCTGTTGTTTTTCAGGTTATAGCTTTGTGCTACTGTTGATGGTATTAAGTGCCAGTGGGCTCGGCCTTCTTATAAGTCTAAGTAACTCTTCTATACTTCTTATTGAGGATGGTCACTTGAGTTAGCATATATTTCAAAACTACAAACAATTTATAATAGTTCAAAGTTATTTCTTTGAATCACTTTTGTAATCACTCTGATCATGTACAAAGTAAAATTTTTGTAACTTGTAAAATTTGGAAATAAGATTTCCACTGCAAACTGCTGGTGTGTGATTTGTGTTACTTAATCTTGCGATCTTGGTTGTAAGTGGTTTATCCGAGGTCCTTGGGACACTCGAACGGATCCTGTTAAGTTATTTGGTGCACATGCATAGCCGTCTGAGGTCTTTGAGACAAGGACAGGTGCATGTGGGCCCAATAACTTAAGAGGTTCTGCCACAACTAGCATTTTCATTTCTAAGACAGATAATTGAATCATTACAAATGCTAAGCTTTTTAGTCAGATTATCACACTTTTCTACTTCTAGAGCATAAGCATTTTTGAACTTAACAAATTTCTTGTTCTCTTTAATGAGGTAGTCCTCTTGGCTTTCCAAGAGTTCATCCTTCTCATTAATGGCTTCTATTAATTTATTTAATTTTTTTCTTTTGCTCCATGCTAAGGTTGGCAAAAAGAGACATTAAATTATCTTTATTATCGCTAGAGCTACTCTCATCACTAGATGTTGTATATTTGGGAGTGGCTCTAGAATGTACCTTCTTCTTTTTACCGTTCTTAGCCATGAGACACTTGTGGCCAACGTTGGGGAAGAGGATTGCCTTGTTGATGGCAATGTTGGCGGCGTCCTCATTGGAGGAGGAGTCGGCGGAGCTCTCGTCGGAGTCCCATTTCCGGCATATGTGGGCATCGCCGCCCTTCTTCTTGTAGTACCTCTTCTTCTCCTTCTTCTTCCCTTTCTTGTCTTTGTCTCTGTCACTTTCACTAGAGATTGGACATTTAGCAATAAAGTGATCGGACTTACCACACCGGTAGCACACCTTCTTGGAGCGAGACTTGTAGTCCTTTCCTCTCCTTTGCTTAAGGATTTGGTAGGAGCTTTTGATGATGAGCGCCATTTCCTCGTTGTCGAGCTTGGAGGCGTCGATCGGAAGCCTACTTGGTGTAGACTCCTTCTCTTCTTCCGTTGCTTTGAATACAACGGGTTGCACCTCGGGTGTGGAGGTGGCGCCTTGCTCCAAGTTGACAATATGTTTGGAGTCTTAGATCATAAGTTCAAAGCTCACAAACTTGCCAATAACCTACTCAGGAGACATTAGTTTGTACCTAGGATCACCACGTATTAATTGTACTTGAGTAGGATTACGAAAAACAATGGATCTTAGAATAACCTTGCTGATTTCATGGTCATCCCATTTGGTGCTCCTGAGGTTGCACACTTGGTTGACCATCGTCTTGAGCCGGATGTACATTGCTTGCAGCCCTTCTCCTTTGTTGAGGACGAATCGACCGAGTTCTCCCTCGATCATTTCACGCTTGGTGATCTTGGTCACCTCGTCCCCTTCGTGCGCGGTTTTGAGGACGTCCAAAATTTCTTTGGCGTTCTTCAACCCTTGCACCTTGTTATGCTCCTCTCGACACAAGGAGGCTAGGAGTATAGATGTGGCTTGGGAGTTGAAGTGCCTAATTTTGGTGGCCTCGTCCGAGTCATAGTCTTTGTCCCCCACCTTAGGTACCTGCGCTCCATTCTCAACAATTTCCCAAATACTTTCGTGGAGTGAGGTTAGATGGTGCCTCATTTTATCACTCCACATACAATAATCTTCACCATCAAAATATGGTACTTTGCCTAGGGGTACGAAAAGTAATGGAGCGCGCTTTGAAATGCGAGGATAGCGTAGGGGCATCTTACTATACTTCTTGCGCTCATGGCGCTTAGAAGTAGTGGACGACTTGGAGCTTGATGTGGAGGGTGACAAAGAGTCGGTCTCGTAGTAGACCACCCTCTTCATCTTCTTCATCTTCTTCTTCTTGTCACCTCTCCGATGCGACTTGATGGAGGAAGAGGATTCCTCCTTATGTTTGTTGTCAGACTCCCTTGAAAGAGTCCTCCCCGAGCTTGTGGGCTTGTCGCCGGTCACGATCTCCCTCTTGGCGTGTTCTCTAGACATCACTTCGAGTTGGTTAGACTCTTAATGAAGCACTAGTTCTGATACCAATTGAAAGTCGCCTAGAGGGGGGTGAATAGGCGAAACCTGAAATTTATAACTTTAAACACACACTACAAGCCGAGGTTAGCGTTAGAATTAAATTGAAGTCTGAAGAGAGGGAAAAACAAATCAAACAAGAATCAAGCAAGTGGACACTATAATTTGTTTTACCGAGGTTCGGTTCCCAAGAACCTAGTCCCCATTGAGGAGGTCACAAAGACCGGGTCTATTTCAACCCTTTCCCTCTCTCAAACGGTCACTTAGACCGAGTGAGCCTTCTCCTTAATCAATTGTGTCACTAAGACCCCGTAAGGACCACCACACGCTTAGGTGTCTCTTGCTTTGATTACAAGTCACTTGAGAACAAGAATGAGAAAGGAAGAAAGGCAGTCCAAGAAACAAGAGCGCAAAAGAACACGAACACACACTCTCTCAAGTCACTAAGTGGTTGAGATGAATTCTAGACTTGGAGAGGGTTTGATCTTTGGAAATGTGTCTTGGAGTGAATGCACTAGCTCTTGTATTGAATGTGAGCTCTGAAAAACTTGGATGCCAAAGTATGTGGTGGTTGGAGGTATTTATAGCCCCCAACCACTTGGTAGCCGTTGGCCAAGGCTGCTGGCGATGGGCGCACCGGACAGGTACTCTTCCTTATTCGATATGCCGCCACGTCACCCAACCGTTAGGGTTCTGAGCAGTTGACCATTGGAGTTGTCTGTCGTCTTGCTGCACCGGACAGTCCAGTGCCACATCGGACACTCTGGTGACCCTCTGACTTTGCTGCTTTGACTTCTGTGCGGCACTGTAGCGTACTGTTCATCTGTGCAGAGTTGACCGTTGGCACAGATAGCTGTTGCTTCGCTGGCGCATCGAACAGTCCAGTGGCCCACCGGACAGTCCGGTGAATTATAGCGGAGCTTGTCTCCAAATTCTCGAGAGTGGCTGGCTGAGGATTGTACGGTCCTGGTGCACCGGACACTGTTCGGTGGCACACCGGACAGTCTGGTGCACTTATTCTCAGCACACTCAAGTCCTTTTGCTCAATAAAATTATGTCCCTAACTTGATTTCTTTCTTGGTTTGTGTTGAACCTTATGCACCTGTAATAGATGAATTCTAGACAAACTAGTCAGTCCACGTGTTTACGTTGGTCATCAACCACCAAAATTAATTATAGGAAATGGTTAATCCAATTTCCCTTTCAGCCACCACCAAATCTGGATCTCTTAGTGCATCCTCCACCCTGTATGGCTCAATAGAGGACACAAAAGAGTAATATTCACAGAAATGAGCAACTCAAGATCTAGTGGTTACCCCCCCTTGTGAATGTCACCAAGTATGAAGTTGATGGGGTGATCTCTTTGAATTGCTTGGTGGACTCTTAGGTGTGGCGGTCTTTGATCTCTAATTTCTTGATCATCTTCCTTGTCTTGATCTTCTTCATTTCCCCATTGATCAATGTCCTCCTCCTGAGGTGGCTCATTGTCTTGATCTTCATCCTCTTCATCTTGAGCCTAATCCTCATCTTGAGTTGGTGGAGATGCTTGCATGGAAAATGATGGTTGATCTTGTGCTTGTGGAGGCTCTTCGGATTCTTTTGGACACACATCACCAATGGACATGTTTCTTAGTGCGACGCACGGAGCCTCTTCATCATCTAGTTCATCAAGATCAACTTGCTCCACTTGGGAGCCATTAGTCTCATCAAACACAATGTCACAAGAAACTTCAACTAATCCAGTGGACTTGTTCAAGACTCTATATGCCCTTTTGTTTGAGTCATAACTAAGTAAAAAGCCTTCTACTGCTTTAGGAGCAAACTTAGAATTTCTACCTCTCTTAATAAGAATAAAGCATTTGCTCCCAAAAGCTCTAAAATAAGAAACATTGGGCTTTTTACCAGTGAGGAGTTCATACGATGTTTTCTTCAGGATTCGGTGAAGATATAACCGGTTGATGGAGTAGCAGGCGGTGTTAATCGCCTCCGCCCAAAACTGGTCTGGTGTCTTATATTCATCAAGCATGGTCCTTGCCATGTCCAGCAAAGTTCTATTCTTCCTCTCCACTACACTATTTTGTTGAGGTGCGTAGGAAGAAGAGAACTCATGCTTGATGCCCTCCTCCTCAAGAAATCCTTCGATTTGTGAATTCTTGAACTTCGTTCCATTGTCGCTTCTAATCTTTTTGATTCTCAATCCGAACTCGTTTTGAGCTCGTCTCAAGAATCTCTTTAGGGTCTCTTGGGTTTGAGATTTTTCCTACAAAAAGAATACCCAAGTGAAGCGATAATAATCATCCACAATAACTAGACAGTACTTACTCCCGTCGATGCTTATATAAGCGATCGGGCCGAATAGGTCCATGTGGAGTAGCTCAAGCGGTCTGTTAGTCGTCATGATGTTCTTGTGTGGATGATGGACTCCAACTTGCTTTCCTGCTTGACATGCGCTACAGATCCTGTCTTTCACAAAATGAACATTGGTTAGTCCTAAAATGTGCTCCCCCTTTAGAAGTTTGTGAAGATTCTTCATCCCAACGTGGGCGAGTCGGCAATGCCAGAGCCAGCCCATGTTAGTCTTAGCAATTAAGCAAATGTCTAGTTCAGCTTGATTATCATTAAAATCAACTAAATATAGCTGACCATCTAGCACTCAGTTAAATGCTATTGAATCATCACTTTTTCTAAAGACAGTAACACCTGTATCAGTAAAATTGTAGCCCATTTTGCATAATTGAGAAACAGAAAGCAAATTGTAATCTAAAGAATCTACAAGAAAATAGTAGAAATGGAATGGTTAGGAGATATAACAATTTTACCCAAACCTTTGACCAAACCTTGATTTCCATCCCCGAATGTAATAGCTCGTTGGGGATCTTTATTTTTCTCGCATGAGGAGAACATCCTTTTCTCCTCTGTCATGTGGTTTGTGCAACCGCTATCGATTATCCAACTTGATCCACCAGATGCATAAACCTATAAAACAAATTTAGGCCTTGTTCTTAGGTACCCAAACGGTCTTGGGTCCTTTGACATTAGAAACAAGCACCTTGGGTACCCAAACACAAGTCTTTGGACTTTTGTGTTTGCCCCCAACATATTTGGCAACTACTTTGCCTGATTTGTTAGTTAGCACATAAGAAGCATCAAAAGTCTTAAATGAAATATTATGCTCATTTGATGCATTAGGAATTTTCGTCTTAGGCATTTTAACATGAGTGGAATGCCTAGAGCTAGAAACCTCATTCTTATACATAAAAGCATGATGAGAGATATTATGAGGTTTTCTAGCATGAATTTTCCTAATCTTATACTTAGGATAGTTTGCAGGATATAAAATATAGCCTTCTCTATCCTGAACCATGGGAGCCTTATCCTTAACAAAATTAGACAATTTCTTGGGGGCATTAAGCTTGACATTGCTTTGGCTTCTTTGTTGAAACCCAATGCCATCCTTAATGCCAGGGCATCTCCCATTATAGAGCATGCTTCTAGCAAATTTAAATTTTTCATTTTCTAGCTCATGCTCGGCAATTTTAGCAGTTAATTTAGCTATGTGATCATTTTGTTGTTTAACCATGGCAAGGTGATCATCAATAGCTTCAATATTAACATCTCTACATCTAGTGCAAATAGAAACATGCTCAACAGCAGATGTAGATGGTTTGCAACATTCAATTCATCAATCTTAGAATTTAACATGGAATTTTCATCTCTAAGACAGGAAATTGAATCATTGCATATGCTAAGCTCCTTAGACAAATTTTCACATTTTTCTACTTCTAGAGCATAAGCATTTTTCAACTTAATAATTTTTTTATTTTCTTTAACGAGCAAGTCCTCTTGGCATTCCAAGAGATCATCATTCTCGTTAATGGTCTCTATTAATTCATTTAATTTCTTCTTTTGATCCATGGTAAGGTTGGCAAAGAGAGAAACTAAATCATCTTCATTATCACTAGAACTACCCTCTTCATCAGATGTAGTATATTTGGGGGTACTTCTAGAATGTACCTTCTTCTTTTTGCCATCCTTAGCCATGAGACGTTTGTGGCCGACGTTGGGGAAGAGGAGGCCTTTGTTGATGGCGTTGTTGGTGGCGTCCTCGTCGGAGCAGGAGTCAGTGGAGCTCTCGTCAGAGTCCCATTCCTGCACCATGTGCGCCTCACCATCCTTCTTCTTGTAATACTTCTTCTTCTCCATCGTCTTCTTCCCCTTCTTGTCGTCGTCCCTGTCACTATCACATGTATATGGACATTTAGCGATAAAATGACTGGACTTACTACACCGGTAGCACACCCTCTTGGAGGCTCTTAATGATAAGAGCCATCTCCTCGTTGTCGAGCTTTGAGGTGTCAATTGGAAGCCTACTTGGTGTAGACTCCTCCTTTTCTTCCGTTGCTTTGAATTGGCCGGGCGACTTCACTAAAAATCATCGGACTGTCCGTTGGTGCACCGGACTGTCCGGTGCGTCATCAGCGCCCGCGCCCAATTCTTCAGCGACGAACTCGTCGCTCTCGGGAAACGAATAAAGCACCGCGGCTAAAATTCACCGGACTGTCTGGTGAGCCAACGGCGCTCGCGGCCAACGGTCGCCTGCGTGATCAATGGGCGACACGTGGCGAAGCCAACGGTCAGATGGTTGCACCGGACAGTGTCCAATGTGCCAACAGATTTGAAGATCCAACGGTCGGCTTCGCTAAAAAAGGAAAGAGATCGCGCACCGGACAGCTACAGGACCTGTCCGGTGGCGCACCGGACTGTCCGGTGCGCCACTCGACAGAAGGCAGGAATTGCCTTCCAAGTTTATCTCTAATGGCTCCTAGTTGCCTTGGGGCTATAAAAGGGACCCCTAGGCGCATGGAGCAAGACACCAAGCTTTCAAGAAACATCCTAAGACTCCCAGACTTCGCCTCCACGCATTTGATTCGCTGTGTTAGTGATTTGAGCTCCGTTTGAGTAGCGAACTCCTTGTGTTGTGTTTTGAGCTCAAGTCTTGGCTTGTGTGCGTGTGTGTGCTACGGATTTGAGTCTTGTGTGCGTTGCTTTCCCTTCCTTACTCTTGTGCTTCTTTGTGATCAATACTGTAAGGGTGAGAGGCTCCAACTTGTGGAGATTCCTCGCAAACGGGAAGAATACACTAAAAGAAAAGACTGTGGTATTCAAGTTGATCATTGGATCACTTGAAAGGGGTTGAGTGCAACCCTCGTCCATTGGGACGCCATAACGTGGAAGTAGTCAAGTGTTACTTGGCCAAACCACGGGATAAAAATCGCGTGTCTCTTGTATTGCTTTTCTCTATTATTGTTTTGTTCACAAGAGATCACTACATAGCAACTTGATTAACTCACACTAATATTTCAACAATCAAGTTTGTAGCTATTTAGTGTTTGATTTTACAGGATCACCTATTCACCCCCCCCCCTAGGTGCTCTCAATTGGTATCGGAGCCGTACTCTTCATTTAAAGGTCTAACCGCTCGAAGAGATGGATCCTAAGGGTAAGGGGATGGTGGTCAACGACAAGGAGAAGGAGTCCCTCTTCAACGAGCCAAGAGACGACAGGCCCACTGACTCAGGCTTGAGTCACAAGAAAAGGGGCGGGAAGAAGAAGAGGCGCATCAAGAAGATCATCTATTATGACAGCGATGCCTCCTCTTCTTCACCAAGGGACGACGACGACTCCTCCTCGTCCAAGAAAAAGACGGTTAATCAAAACTACTCCTTTGATTATTCCCGTATTCCATATAATTCAAATGCCCATTTACTTTCTATTCCTCTTGGAACCCCCCCCCCCCCCCACTTTGATGGAGAGGATTACTCATTTTGGAGTCATAAATGCGTAGTCACCTATTTTCTCTTCATCCTAATATTTGGAAAATTGTGGAAAATGGGATGCATTTTGATAGTACGGATAATCCCATTTCTATAAATGAACAAATTCATAAAAATGCCCAAGTCACTACTGTTTTGCTAGCATCTCTATGCAGCGATGAATATAACAAGGTTAGCGGCTTGGACAATGCCAAACAAATCTGGGACACCCTCAAGATATCACATGAGGGAAATGGTGCTACTATGATTACCAAGATGGAACTAGTGGAGGGCGAGCTAGGGAGGTTCGCGATGATCAGGGGAGAGGAGCCAACACAGACGTACAACAGGCTCAAAACCCTGGTCAACAAAATCTGAAGCTATGGAAGCACAAGATGGACGGATCATGACATCGTCCGACTCATGCTCAGGTCATTTACCGTTATTGACCCCCATCTTGTCAACCTTATTCGTGAAAATCCCAAGTATACCAAAATGACGCCCGAGGAGATCCTCAGAAAATTCGTAAGCGGGCGCATGATGGTGAAGGAGGCGCGATACGTGGACGTTGCCCTAAATGGTCCACTGCCCATCTACGAGTCGCAGCCTATTGCTCTCAAAGCAACTAGTAGCAAGGAGGCGCTACTGAGCAAGGTAGCACAAGTGGAGGCTGCCGGGCTAAATGAAGATGAGATTGCGCTTATCATCAAGCGCTTCAAGACCACGCTAAAAGGACGCAAGGAGTACCCCAACAAGAATAAAACAAGGGGAAAGCGCTCCTGCTTCAAATGCGGTAAGACTAGTCACTTCATAGCTCAATGCCCCGATAATGACAATGACCAGGGAAAAGAAAAACACGAGAAGAGGGAGAAGAAGAAGAACTACAGGAAGGCCAAGGGTGAGGCGCACATCGGGAAAGAATGGGATTCTGACTGCTCCTCATCTGACTCCGACGATGAAGGACTGGCTGCCTCGGCCTTCAACAAATCTTCGCTCTTCCCCAATGAATGACATACTTGCCTTATGGCTAAGGAGAAGAAGGTATGTATTCGGGAAACTCCTAAGTATACTTCTTCTAGTGATGAAGAGTCATCTGATGATGAAGTAGACTACGCTGATTTGTTTAAAGGATTAGACAGAAATAAAGTAGACAAAATAAATGAATTAATTGATGCCCTTAGTGAAAAGGATAGATTGCTAGAAAAACAAGAAGATATCTTGTATGAGGAACATAATAAATTTGTTAGTGTTCAAAAATCTCTTGCTCTAGAAATTAAAAGAAATGAAATACTGTCCTCTGAGTTGTCTTCTTGTCATGAATCTGTCTCTAGTCTAAAGGAGTTAAATGATGAATTAAATGCTAAACTAGAGAAAGCAAATGCAACTAGTTCATGTTAGAACATGTAGTTATTTGCAATAGGTGTAAAGATGTTAATTTTGATGAACATGCTGTCACCATTGCTAAATTAAACAATGAGGTTGCAAGTCTTAATGCTCAACTTAAGACTTGCAAAGATGAGTTTGATAAATTAAAATTTGCTAGGGATGCCTACACTGTTGATAGACACCCCTCAATTAAAGATGGACTAGGTTTTCAAAAGTAAACCAAGAACTTAACAAGCCAAAGGACTCCCTTTCTTAATAAGGAGAAAGGGAAGGCCCCTATGGCTAGTAGTCCTCAAAGGAACCATGCCTATATTTATGATAGGAAATTTAATAGGCATGCTCATGATGATAGATGCTATGATCATGCTGTTTTACCTGGTTATCATATTTCTCATGCTATGGTTGCTTCTAGCTCTACTTATGCTTATGGTAGAATTAGGCCTAGAAACAATCATGTTGTGTCTCATGCGCCTAGGAGAGTGTGCAATGGTCCTACTACTGTTTACCATGCTTGCAATGCTTCTTTTGTACTTTTATGCAAGAATGCAAAAGTAGTTGCTAGAAAGTTGGGATCCAAATGCAAGGGAGACAAAACTTGCATATGGGTTCCAAAAACTGTTGTGACTAACCTTGTAGGACCTAACAAGAGTTGGGTACCTAAAACCCAAGCTTAAATTCCTTGCAGGTTTATGCATCCGGGGGCTCAAACTGGATTATCAATAGCGGATGCACAAACCACATGACAGGGGAGAAGAAGATATTCACCTCCTACGTCAAGAACAAGGATTCCTAGGATACGATCATCTTTGGAGATGGGAATCAAGGCAAGGTCAAAGGCTTGGGCAAGATAGCCATCACATCCGAGCATTCTATCTCTAATGTGTTTTTAGTTGAATCGCTTGGGTATAATTTGTTATCTGTGAGTCAATTATGTAACATGGGTTATAATTGTCTATTCATAAATATTGATGTATCTATCTTTAGAAGAAGTGATGGTTCATTAGCTTTTAAGGGTGTATTAGACAGCAAGCTCTACTTAGTTGATTTTTAGAAAGAGAATGCAGATCTAGATGCATGCTTAATAGTTAAGACTAATATGGGCTGGCTTTGGCATCGCCGTCTAGCAAATGTTGGGATGAAGAACCTTCATAAGCTTCTAAAGGGAGATCATGTGTTAAGACTAACCGATGTCTGTTTTTGAGAAAGACAGACCTTGTGCAGCATGTCAGGTAGGGAAACAGGTGGGAAGCACTCATCACAGCAAGAATGTGATGATGACATCAAGATCACTGGAGCTTCTTCACATGAATCTCTTCGGACCCGTTGCCTACCTCAGCATCGGGGGAAGTAAGTATGGTCTTGTAATTGTCGATGATTTTTCCCTCTTCACTTGGGTATTCTTTTTGCAGGATAAGTTAGAAACCCAAGGGACCCTAAAGCGCTTCTTAAGGAGAGCTCAAAATGAATTTGAGCTAAAGGTGAAGAAGATAAGAAGCGACAATGGGTCCGAGTTCAAAAATCTACAAGTTGAAGAGTATCTTGAGGAGGAAGGCATCAAGCATGAGTTCTCCGCTGCCTACACACCACAGCAAAATGGTATGGTAGAGAGGAAGAACATGACGCTAATCGACATGGCGAGAACGGTGCTTGGAGAGTACAAGACGCCTGAGCGGTTTTGGTCGGAAGCAGTGAACACAGCTTGCCATGCCATAAATCGGCTCTACCTGCACTGTCTCCTCAAGAAGACCTCCTACGAACTCCTTACTGGTAACAAACCAAATGTTTCTTATTTTCGTGTATTTGGGAGCAAATGCTACATTCTGGTGAAGAAAGGTAGACATTCTAAATTTGCTCCCAAGGCAGTAGAAGGTTTCTTACTAGGATATGACTCAAATACAAAGGCATATAGGGTCTTCAACAAATCATCAGGATTAGTTGAAGTCTCTAGCGACGTTGTATTTGATGAGAATAATGGCTCTCTAAGAGAGCAAGTTGATCTTGATGATTTAGATGAAGAAGAAGTCCTGACGGCCGCAATGCGCATGATGGCAATAGGTGATGTGCGACCACAGGAACTATAGGAACAAGATCAACCATCCTCCTCGACATTGGTGTATCCCCCAACTCAAGACGATGTACAGATACCTCAAGAAGAGGAGCAGGATCAAGGGGGCACAGGAGGAACACGCTATGGAGGAAGAAGCACCACGGGCCCCTCCAACTCAAGTCCGAGCGACGATCCAAAGACATCACCCCGTCGATCAGATTTTGGGTGACATCAGCAAGGGAGTAACTACTCACTCTCGATTAGCTAATTTTTGTGAGCATTACTTGTTTGTCTCTTCTATTGAGCCTTTCAGGGTAGAAGAGGCCTTGTAGGATCCGGACTGGGTGTTGGCCATGCAGGAAGAACTCAACAACTTCAAATGGAATGAAGTCTGGAGCCTGGTGCCACGTCCAAAGCAAAACGTTGTGGGAACCAAGTGGGTGTTCCATAACAAACAAGACGAGCACGGAGTGGTGACAAGAAACAAGGCTCGACTTGTGGCAAAAGGTTATGCCCAAGTCGTAGGTTTGGACTTTGAGGAGACTTTTGCTTCTGTGGCTAAGCTAGAGTCAATTCGGATATTACTAGATTATGCTGCTCACCATTCTTTTAGGTTGTTCCAAATGGACGTAAAGAGCGCTTTCCTTAATGGGCCAATCAAGGAGGAGGTATACATGGAACAACCCCCTAGCTTTGAGGACGACAGGTATCCCGACCATGTATATAAGCTCTCTAAGGCGCTCTATGGACTTAAGCAAGCCCCAAGAGCATGGTATGAATGCCTTAGAGATTTCTTAATTGCTAATGCTTTCAAGGTTAGGAAAGCTGATCCCACTCTTTTTACAAAGACTTGTGATGGTGATCTTTTTGTGTGCCAAATTTATGTCGATGACATAATATTTGGTTCTACTAACCAAAAGTCTTGTGAGGAGTTTAGCAGGGTGATGATGCAAAAGTTTGAGATGTCGATGATGGGCGAGTTGACCTACTTCCTTGATTCCAAGTGAAGCAACTCAAGGATGGCACCTTCATCTCCCAAACGAAGTACACCTAAGATCTTCTCAAGGGGTTTGGAATGAAGGATGCTAAGCCCGCGAAGACACCGATGGGGACTGACGGACATATTGACCTCAACAAAGGAGGTAAGTCCGTTGATCAAAAGGCATACCGGTCAATGATAGGTTCATTATTGTATCTTTATGCTAGTAGACCGGACATTATGCTTAGTGTATGCATGTGTGCTCGATTTCAATCCGACCCCAAGGAATGTCACCTTGTGGCCGTTAAGCGAATTCTTAGGTATTTAGTTTCTACGCCTTGCTTCGGGATCTAGTATCCAAAGGGGTCACCTTTGACTTGATTGGATACTCAGACTCTGACTATGCCGGGTGCAAGGTTGATAAGAAGAGCACATCAGGGATGTGCCAATTTCTAGGAAGGTCCCTGGTGTCCTGGAGTTCCAAGAAACAAACATTCGTTGCCCTATCCACAACTGAGGCCGAGTATGTTGCCGCAAGACAGTGTTGCGCGCAACTACTTTGGATGAGGCAAACCCTCCGAGACTTTGGCTATAATATGAGCAAAGTCCCACTCCTATGTGACAATGAGAGTGCAATCCGCTTGGCGGATAATCCTGTTGAACACAGCCGCACTAAGCACATAGACATCTAGCATCACTTCCTGAGAGACCACCAGCAAAAGGGAGATATCGATGTGTACCACATTAGCACCGAGAACCAGCTAGCCAATATCTTTACTAAGCCTTTAGATGAGAAAAGGTTTTGCAGGTTGCGTAGTGAGCTAAATGTCTTAGATTCGCGTAATTTGGATTGATCTAGAGCATACATGTAGTTCATGCCTTTGATCATGTTACCTTAAGCATTTACATCATTTGTTGTCTATTTATGATGCTCAAATTGTACAAGTCATCCCCGGACCTCACAAGTCTGTATGCAAATGATGCATATATTTAGAGGAAGATGTGCTACAACTTGATCCCTTTAAGACTAACTTGTTTGTTTGAGTACATTGAAAGGGAAAGTGAACTTGGATGATGAAAAGACTTCAACTGCACTCCGGTGTTAGTGTATTTAATTCCAAGTTCATACTTATGCTCGCATTGCCTTTTTGCTCTTATTTGACACTTTGGTGAGGCAATGGGGTTAACAGGCCAAAAATGATCTCGTTTTGGTGCTTAATGCCAAAGGGGGAGAAATTAAGGCCAAAGCAAAATGGATCAGCCAACCACTTGTGAATTTTGAAAATAATAGAGTTAGAATTTGTGTTTTGTCCAAAATACTCTTACTGCAAAATTTGGTCTCTTATGGGGGAGAATTTTGATTATGGGAAAAAGGGGGAGTTTTTTTGCACTTGATCAATTTTACTCCTGAAATATCTCTCTATTTGCTCAATCAAATGTGTTCGACTTAGAGATAGGAAAAAGAATTTGATTTGCAAAAACAAACCAAGTGGTGGCAAAGAATGATCCAAATATGCCAAATCCTAAGAAGAGAGAATTTGGTCTTCAATTTGAATTGATATCGCACTTCTTCTGTTGCTTTTTAATGTGTTGGCATAAATCACAAAAAAGGGGGAGATTGAAAGGGAAATGTGCCCTTGGGCCATTTCTATAAGTGTTTTGGTGATTAGATGTCCAACATATTGATTGAGTCCTTATGTACTAAATAAGTGAGAAGTGCAAATCAAAGAACAAGGTATGTTTCTAGACTTAGTAAATTGTTTTTGGGTACTAACATGTTTATCTAAGTGCTAGAGACATAGCCAAGAAAAGAAGAAAAGAATTGAAGAAGAATTGGCTAAGTCAGCCAAAAACCAGCACCAGTCTAGCACACCGGACTGTCCGGTGGTGCACCTGACAGTGTCCGATGCCCCAGGCTGGCTCGAGGTGAACTAGTTGCTCTCGGGAATTGGCCGGGTGACTTCACTAAAAATCAACGGACTGTCCGGTGGTGCATCGGACTGTCCGGTGGTGCACCAGACTATCCGGTGCGTCATCAGCGCCCGTGCCTAAGTCTTCGGTGACAAACTCGTCGCTCTCGGGAAACGAATAAAGTGTCGCGGCTAAAATTCACCGAACTGTCCGATGGTGCACCGGACTATTCGATGAGCCAACGGCGCTCGCAGCCAATGGTCGCCTACGCGATCAACGGGCGACACGTGGCAAAGCCAACGGTCGGATGGTTGCACCGGACTGTCCGGTGCGCCAATAGATCTGAAGATCCAACAGTCGGCTTCGCCAGAAAAGGAAAGAGATTGTGCACCAGACAGCTATAGGACCTGTCCGATGGCGCACTAGACTGTCCGGTGCACCACTCGACAGAAGGTAGGAATTGCCTTCCAAGTTGATCTCCAACGGCTCCTAGTTGCCTTGGGGATATAAAAGGGACCACTAGGCGCATGGAGCAAGACACCAAGCTTTCAAGAAACATCCTAATACTCCCAGACTTTGCCTCCACGTATTTGATTCGATGTGTTAGTGATTTGAGCTCCGTTTGAGTAGCGAACTCCCTATGTTGTGTTTTGAGCTCAAGTCTTGGCTTGTGTGTGTGTGTGCTGCGGATTTGAGTCTTGTGTGTGTTGCTTTCCCTCCTTTACTCTTGTGCTTCTTGATAGTCGCCTAGAGGGGGGGTGAATAGGGCGAAACTGAAAATCACAAAAATAATCACAACTACAAGCCGGGTTAGCGTTAGAAATATAATAGAGTCCGAGAGAGAGGGAACAAAACAAATCGCAAGCAAATAACGAAATGAGACACGCGGATTTGTTTTACCGAGGTTCGGTTCTTTCAAACCTACTCCCCGTTGAGGAGGCCACAAAGGCCGGGTCTCTTTCAACCCTTCCCTCTCTCAAACGGTCCCTCAGACCGAGTGAGCTTTTCTTCTTCTCAATCAAACGGGAACAAATCTTCCCCGCAAGGGCCACCACACAATTGGTGCCTCTTGCCTTGGTTACAATTGAGTTTTGATCACAAGAACAAGTGAGAAAGAAAGAAAACGATCCAAGCGCAAGAGCTCAAAAGAACACGCCAAATCTCTCTCGCTAGTCACTAAAGGCTTGAGTGGAATTGGAGAGGATTTGATCTTCTTTGGTGTGTCTAGAATTGAATGCCTAGCTCTTGTAAGTAGCTGGAAGTTGGAAAACTTGGATACAATGAATGGTGGGGTGGTTGGGGTATTTATAGCCCCAACCACCAAACTTGACCGTTGGCTGGAGGCTTCTGTTCGATGGCGCACCGGACAGTCCGGTGCACACCGGACAGTCCGGTGCCCCTGCCACGTCATCAATGCCGTTGGATTCAGACCGTTGGAGCTTCTGACTTCTGGGCCCGCCTGGGTGTCCGGTGCACACCGGACATGTACTGTTTGATGTCCGGTGCACCGGTATGGGTGATTCTGACGACTGCGCGCGCATTAAATGCACCGCAGGTAGCCGTTGGCGCCGAAATAGTCGTTGCTCCGCTGGCACACCGGACAGTCCGGTGCACACCGGACAGTCCGGTGAATTTTAGCGGAGCGGCTGCCGCGCGAACCCGAGGCTGGCGAGTTCCGGAGACCGCGCTTCCTTGGAGCACCGGACATGTCCGGTGCACACCGGACAGTCCGGTGAATTATAGCGCGCCGGCTTCCGAGAATTCCCGAGGGCGAAGAGTTTGAAGTCGGAGTCCTCTGGGCGCACCGGACACAGTCCGGTGCACACCGGACAGTCCGGTGCCTCCAGCCAGAGGTGCCCTCGGTTGCCTCATTGCTCCTTAGTTGAATCCAAAACTTGATCTTTTTATTGGCTAAGTGTGAACCTTTTGCACCTGTATAACTTGAGTACTAGAGCAAACTAGTTAGTCCAATATTTGTGTTGGACAAATCAACCACCAAAATTATTTAGGAACTAGGTGTAAGCCTAATTCCCTTTCAATCTCCCCCTTTTTGGTGATTGATGCCAACACAAACCAAAGCAAATACAGAAGTGCATAATTGAACTAGTTTGCATAATGTAAGTGCAAAGGTTACTTGGAATTTGAGCCAATGATGCGCATGGATTGTTTTCTTTGTTTTTGACATATTGGACCATATTTGCACCATAAGTTTTGTTTTTGCAAACTCTTTTGTAAATTCTTTTCAAAGTATTTTTGCAAGATAGTCAAAGGTAAATGAATAAGATTTGCAAAGCATTTTCAAGTTTTGAAATTTTCTTCCTTTGTCCCAAAAGCTTTTCCTTTGACTAAACAAAACTCCCCCTCAAATAAGGTCTCCTCTTAGTGTTCAAGAGGATTTTCCATCAATTTTGAAAATACTACTTGCTCCCCCTTTAGAACACAAAGAGATACCAATTTTGAAATTTACCATTGAAAATCATCACCATTGAAAATCATCAAATTTTTAAAATTAGGGTGGTGGTGCAGTCCTTTTGCTTTGGGCTCATATTTTCTCCCCCTTTGGCATGAATCGCCAAAAACGGAATCATTAGAGCCCACAGAAGTACTTTCTCCTCCTTTGGTCATAGAATAAATGAGTGAAGATTGTACCAAAGTAGGAGAGATGATGCGGAGCGACGGCGAAGGATGAGTAGTAGAGCGGAGTGGAAGCCTTGTCTTCGCCGAAGACTCCAATTCCCTTTCAATATACCTATGACTTGGTTTGAAATACACTTGAAAACACATTAGTCATAGCATATATAAAAGAGACATGATCAAAGGTATATTTATGAGCTATGTGTGCAAGACTAACAAAAGAAATTCCTAGAATCAAGAATATTGAGCTCATGCCTAAGTCTGGTAAAAGATTGCTCATCAAGAGGCTTGGTAAAGATATCGGCTAATTGATCTTTAGTGTTAATGTAAGAAATCTCGATATCCCCCTTTTGTTGGTGATCCCGAAGAAAATGATACCGAATGGCTATGTGCTTAGTGCGGCTGTGCTCGACGGGATTGTCGGCCATTTTGATTGCACTCTCATTGTCACATAGCAAGGGGACTTTGGTTAATTTGTAACCGTAGTCCCGCAGGGTTTGCCTCATCCAAAGCAATTGCGCGCAACAATGACCTGCGGCAATATACTCGGCTTCGGCAGTAGAAAGAGCGACCGAATTTTGCTTCTTTGAAGCCCATGACACCAAGGATCTTCCCAAGAACTGGCAAGTCCCCGATGTGCTCTTCCTATTAATCTTACACCCCGCCCAATCGGCATCCGAATAACCAATCAAATCAAAAGTGGATCCCCGAGGGTACCAAAGCCCAAACTTAGGAGTATAAGCCAAATATCTCAAGATTCGTTTTACGGCCGTAAGGTGTGATTCCTTAGGGTCGGCTTGGAATCTTGCACACATGCAAACGGAAAGCATAATGTCCGGTCGAGATGCACATAAATAAAGCAATGAACCAATCATCGACCGGTATACCTTTTGATCCACGGACTTACCTCCCGTGTCGAGGTCGAGATGCCCATTTGTTCCCATGGGAGTCTTGATGGGCTTGGCATCCTTCATTCCAAACTTGCTTAGAATGTCTTGAGTATACTTCGTTTGGCTGATGAAGGTGCCTTCTTGGAGTTGCTTGACTTGGAATCCTAGAAAATACTTCAACTCCCCCATCATAGACATCTCGAATTTCTGTGTCATAATCCTACTAAATTCTTCACATGTAGATTTGTTAGTTGACCCAAATATAATATCATCCACATAAATTTGGCATACAAACAAATCATTATCAAGAGTTTTAGTGAACAAAGTAGGATCGGCCTTGCCGACTTTGAAGCCATTTGCAATAAGGAAATCTCTAAGGCATTCATACCATGCTCTTGGGGCTTGCTTGAGCCCATAAAGCGCCTTAGAGAGCCTATAAACATGATTAGGATACTCACTGTCCTCAAAGCCGGGAGGTTGCTCAACATAGACCTCCTCCTTGATTGGTCCATTGAGGAAGGCACTCTTCACGTCCATTTGATAAAGCTTGAAGCCATGGTAAGTAGCATAGGCCAATAATATACGAATTGACTCAAGCCTAGCTACGGGTGCATAGGTTTCACCAAAATCCAAACCTTCGACTTGTGAATACCCTTTGGCCACAAGTCGAGCTTTGTTCCTTGTCACCACACCATGCTTGTCTTGCTTGTTGCGGAAGACCCACTTGGTTCCTACAACATTTTGATTAGGACGTGGAACTAAATGCCATACCTCATTCCTTGTGAAATTGTTGAGCTCCTCTTGCATCGCCATCACCCAATCCGAATCTTGAAGTGCTTCCTCTACCCTGTGTGGCTCAATAGAGGAAACAAAAGAGTAATGTTCACAAAAATGTGCAACACGAGATCGAGTAGTTACCCCCTTATGAATGTCGCCGAGGATGGTGTCGACGGGGTGATCTCGTTGTATTGCTTGGTGGACTCTTGGGTGTGGCGGCCTTGGTTGTTCATCCTCCTTGTCTTCATCATTTGTATCTCCCCCTTGATCGTTGCCGTCATTTTGAGGTGGCTCATCTTCTTGATCTTCTTGTTCAACATCTTGAGCCTCATCCTCAAATTGAGTTGGTGGAGATGCTTGCATGGAGGAGGATGGTTGATCTTGTGCATGTGGAGGCTCTTCGGATTCCTTTGGACACACATCCTCAATGGACATGTTCCTTAGTGCTATGCATGGAGCCTGTTCTTCACCTATTTCATCAAGATCAACTTGCTCTACTTGAGAGCCGTTAGTCTCATCAAACACAACGTCACAAGAAACTTCAACAAGTCCTGAGGACTTGTTAAAGACTCTATATGCCCTTGTGTTTGAGTCATATCCTAGTAAAAAGCCTTCTACAGTTTTAGGAGCAAATTTAGATTTTCTACCTCTTTTAACAAGTATAAAACATTTGCTACCAAAAACTCTAAAATATGAAATATTTGGCTTTTTACCGGTTAGGAGTTCATAGGATGTCTTCTTGAGGATTCGGTGTAGATATAACCGGTTGATGGCGTAACAGGCGGTGTTGACCGCCTCGGCCCAAAACCGATCCGGTGTCTTGTACTCATCAAGCATGGTCCTTGCCATGTCCAATAGAGTTTGATTCTTCCTCTCCACTACACCATTTTGTTGTGGAGTGTAGGGAGAAGAGAACTCATGCTTGATGCCCTCCTCCTCAAGGAAGCCTTCAATTTGAGAGTTCTTGAACTCCGTCCCATTGTCGCTTCTAATTTTCTTGATCCTTAAGCCAAACTCATTTTGAGCCCGTCTCAAGAAACCCTTTAAGGTCTCTTGGGTATGAGATTTGTCCTGCAAAAAGAACACCCAAGTGAAGCGAGAATAATCATCCACAATAACTAGACAGTACTTACTCCCGCCGATGCTTATGTAAGCGATCGGGCCGAATAGGTCCATGGGTAGGAGCTCCAGTGGCCTGTCACTAGTCATGATGTTCTTGTGTGGATGATGAGTGCCAACTTGCTTCCCGGCTTGGCATGCGCTACAAATCCTGTCTTTCTCAAAATGAACATTTGTTAGTCCTAAAATGTGTTCCCCCTTTAGAAGCTTATGAAGATTCTTCATTCCAACATGGGCTAGTCGGCGGTGCCAGAGCCAACCCGAGTTAGTCTTAGCAATTAAGCAAGTGTCAAGTTCAGCTCTATCAAAATCTACCAAGTATAGCTGACCCTCTAACACTCCCTTAAATGCTATTGAATCATCACTTCTTCTAAAGACAGTAACACCTATATCAGTAAAAAGACAGTTGTAGCCCATTTGACATAATTGGGATACGGAAAGCAAATTGTAATCTAAAGAATCTACAAGAAAAACATTGGAAATAGTATGGTCAGGTGATATAGCAATTTTACCCAATCCTTTGACCAAACCTTGATTTCCATCCCCGAATGTGATAGCTCGTTGGGGATCTTGGTTTTTCTCATATGAGGAGAACATCCTTTTCTCCCCTGTCATGTGGTTTGTGCACCCGCTGTCGAGTATCCAACTTGTGCCCCCGGATGCATAAACCTACAAAACAAGTTTAGTTCTTTGTTTTAGGTACCCAAACGGTTTTGGGTCCCTTGGCATTAGAAACAAGAACCTTGGGTACCCAAACACAAGTCTTGGAGCCCTTGTGTTTGCCCCCAATAATCTTGGCAACAACCTTGCCGGATTTGTTAGTTAAAACATATGATGCATCAAAAGTTTTGAATGAAATGGCATGATCATTTGATGCATTAGGAGTTTTCTTTCTAGGCAACTTGGCACGGGTTGGTTGCCTAGAGCTAGATGTCTCACCCTTATACATAAAAGCATGGTTAGGGCCAGAGTGAGACTTCCTAGAATGAATTTTCTTAATTTTGCTCTCAGGATAGCCGGCAGGGTACAAAATGTAACCCTCGTTATCCTGAGGCATGGGAGCCTTGCCCTTAACAAAGTTGGATAAATTCTTTGGAGGGGCATTAAGTTTGACATTGTCTCCCCTTTGGAAGCCAATGCCATCCTTGATGCCAGGGCGTCTCCCATTATAGAGCATGCTTCTAGCAAATTTAAATTTTTCATTTTCTAAGTCATGCTCACTAATCTTAGCATTAAGTTGTGCTATGTGATCATTTTGTTTTTTAATTAAAGCTAGGTGATCATGGATAGCATCAACATTAATATCTCTACACCTAGTACAAATGGAAATATGCTCAGTAGATGTAGAGGGTTTGCAAGATTTTAATTCAATGACCTTAGCATGCAACAAATCATTTTTAGTTCTAAGGTCGGAAATAGTAGCATTGCAAACATCAAAATTCTTAGCCTTAGCAATTAATTTCTCATTCTCATTTCTAAGGCTAGCAAGAGAAATGTTCAATTCTTCAATCCTAGCAAGCAAATCATCATTATCATCTCTAGGATTTGGAATTGAAACATTGCAAATATGAGAATCAACCTTAGCTAACAAATTAGCATTTTCATTTCTAAGGTTGTCTATAGTCTCATGGCAAGTGCTTAGCTCACTAGATAATTTTTCACATTTTTCTATTGCTAGAGCATAAGCATTTTTAACCTTAACATGTTTCTTATTTTCCTTGATTAGGAAGTCCTCTTGAGAGTCCAAGAGATCATCCTTTTCATGGATGGCACTAATTAGCTCATTTAATTTTTCCTTTTGTTCCCTGTTAAGGTTAGCAAAAAGAATGCGCAAGTTGTCCTCCTCATTTTTATTATCATCCTCATCACTAGATGTTTCATATTTAGTGGAAGACCTTGATTTTACCTTCTTTTTGCCGTCCTTGGCCATGAGACACTTGTGGCCGACGTTGGGGAAGAGGAGGCCCTTGGTGACGGCGATGTTGGCGGCGTCCTCGTCGGAGGAGGAATCGCTTGAGCTTTCGTCGGAGTCCCACTCCCGACAAACATGGGCATCGCCGCCCTTCTTCTTGTAGTACTTCTTCTTTTCTTTCCTCTTTCCCTTCTTGTCGTCGCCCCTGTCACTGTCACTAGACATAGGACATTTTGCAATAAAATGACCGGGCTTACCACACTTGTAGCAAACCTTCTTGGAACGGGATTTGTAATCCTTCCCCTTCCGTTGCTTGAGGATTTGCCGAAAGCTTTTGATGATTAGGGCCATCTCCTCGTTGTCGAGCTTGGAGGCGTCAATCGGTTGTCTACTTGGTGTAGACTCCTCCTTCTTCTCCTCCGTTGCCTTGAAGGCCACCGGTTGCGCCTCGGATGTGGAGGGCTCGTCAAGCTCGTTGATCTTTTTTGAGCCCTTAATCATGCATTCAAAGCTTACAAAATTCCCGATAACTTCCTCGGGGGTCATTAGTGGATATCTAGGATTACCACGAATTAATTGTACTTGAGTAGGGTTAAGGAAAATAAGAGCTCTTAGAATAACCTTAACCACTTCGTGGTCATCCCATTTTGTGCTCCCGAGGTTGCGCACTTGATTTACCAAGGTTTTGAGCCGGTTGTACATGTCTTGTGGCTCTTCTCCTTGGCGAAGACGGAAGCGACCGAGCTCCCCCTCGATCGTTTCCCGCTTGGTGATCTTGGTGAGTTCATCACCCTCGTGCGCCGTCTTGAGTAGGTCCCAAATCTCTTTTGCGTTCTTCAACCCTTGTACTTTGTTGTATTCCTCCTTGCTTAGAGAGGCAAGGAGAATGGTTGCGGCTTGGGAGTTGAAGTGCTCGATTTGGGCTACTTCGTCCGTGTCATAGTCCTCATCCCCTATAGATGGTACCTGTACACCATACTCAACAACATCCCATATACTTTTGTGGAGAGAGGTTAGATGAAATCGCATTAAATTACTCCACATAGCATAATCTTCACCATTAAAAGTTGGTGGTTTGCCTAATGGGACGGAAAGTAAAGGTGTATGTTTAGGAATGCGAGGGTAGCGTAGGGGAATCTTACTATACTTCTTACGCTCTTGGCGTTTAGAAGTGACGGACGCCGCGTCAGAGCCGGAGGTGGATGTCGATGAAGTGTCGGTCTCGTAGTAGACCACTTTCCTCATCCTCTTGTGCTTGTCCCCACTCCGATGCGGCTTGTGAGAAGAAGATTTTTCCTTCTTCTCCTTGTGGTGAGAAGAGGAAGATCTTTTCTCCTTCCGCTTGGAGGAGTTCTTCTTCTTCTCCCTTCTCTTGGTGCGGGACTCTTCCGATGAAGTGCTCCCTTGGCTTGTAGTGGGCCTGTTATCGCCGGTCTCCATCTCCCTCTTGGTGTGATCTCCCGACATCACTTCGAGCGGTTAGGCTCTAATGAAGCACCGGGCTTTGATACCAATTGATAGTCGCCTAGAGGGGGGTGAATAGGGCGAAACTGAAAATCACAAAAATAATCACAACTACAAGCCGGGTTAGCGTTAGAAATATAATAGAGTCCGAGAGAGAGGGAACAAAACAAATCGCAAGCAAATAACAAAATGAGACACGCGGATTTGTTTTACCGAGGTTCGGTTCTTTCAAACCTACTCCTCGTTGAGGAGGCCACAAAGGCCGGGTCTCTTTCAACCCTTCCCTCTCTCAAACGGTCCCTCAGACCGAGTGAGCTTTTCTTCTTCTCAATCAAACGGGAACAAATCTTCCCCGCAAGGGCCACCACACAATTGGTGCCTCTTGCCTTGGTTACAATTGAGTTTTGATCACAAGAACAAGTGAGAAAGAAAGAAAACGATCCAAGCGCAAGAGCTCAAAAGAACACGCCAAATCTCTCTCGCTAGTCACTAAAGGCTTGAGTGGAATTGGAGAGGATTTGATCTTCTTTGGTGTGTCTAGAATTGAATGCCTAGCTCTTGTAAGTAGTTGGAAGTTGGAAAACTTGGATACAATGAATGGTGGGGTGGTTGGGGTATTTATAGCCCCAACCACCAAACTTGACTGTTGGCTGGAGGCTTCTGTTCGATGGCGCACCGGACAGTCCGGTGCACACCGGACAGTCCGGTGCCCCTGCCACGTCATCAATGCCGTTGGATTCAGACCGTTGGAGCTTCTGACTTCTGGGCCCGCCTGGGTGTCCGGTGCACACCGGACATGTACTGTTTGATGTCCGGTGCACCGGTATGGGTGATTCTGACGACTGCGCGCGCTGCGCGCGCATTAAATGCACCGCAGGTAGCCGTTGGCGCCGAAATAGCCGTTGCTCCGCTGGCACACCGGACAGTCCGGTGCACACCGGACAGTCCGGTGAATTTTAGCGGAGCGGCTGCCGCGCGAACCCGAGGCTGGCGAGTTCCGGAGACCGCGCTTCCTTGGAGCACCGGACATGTCCGGTGCACACCGGACAGTCCGGTGAATTATAGCGCGCCGGCTTCCGAGAATTCCCGAGGGCGAAGAGTTTGAAGTCGGAGTCCTCTGGGCGCACCGGACACAGTCCGGTGCACACCGGACAGTCCGGTGCCTCCAGCCAGAGGTGCCCTCGGTTGCCTCATTGCTCCTTAGTTGAATCCAAAACTTGATCTTTTTATTGGCTAAGTGTGAACCTTTTGCACCTGTATAACTTGAGTACTAGAGCAAACTAGTTAGTCCAATATTTGTGTTGGACAAATCAACCACCAAAATTATTTAGGAACTAGGTGTAAGCCTAATTCCCTTTCACTTCTTTGTGATCAATACTGTAAGGGCGAGAGGCTCCAACTTGTGGAGATTCCTCGCAAACGGGAAGAATACACTGAAAAAAGACTGTGGCATTCAAGTTGATCATTGGATCACTTGAAAGGGGTTGAGTGCAACCCTCGTCCATTGGGATGCCACAACGTGGAAGTAGCCAAGTGTTACTTGGCCAAACCATGGGATAAAAATCGTGTGTGTCTTGTGTTGCTTTTCTTATTACTGTTTTGTTCACAAGAGATCGCTTCATAGCAACTTGATTAACTCACACTAATATTTCTATAATCAAGTTTGTAGCTATTTAGTGTTTAATTTTACAGGATCACCTATTCACCCTCCCTCTAGGTGCTCTCAGTTCTCCCTCGATCGTTTCGCTTGGTGATCTTGGTCACCTCGTCCCCTTCATCCACCGTTTTGAGGATGTCCCAAATTTCTTTGGCATTTTTTAACCCTTGCACCTATTATAGTCCTCTCGACACAAGAAAGCGAGGAGGGTAGAAGTTGCTTGGGAATTAAAATGCCTAATTTGGATGGCCTCATCTGAGTCATAGTCCTCGTCCCCCACCTATGGTGCCTGCGCTCCAAATTCAAAAATGTTCCATATGCTTTCGTGGAGTGAGGTTAGATGATGCCTCATTTTATCACTCCACATACAATAATCTTCACCATCAAAATATGGTTGTTTGCCTAAGGGAACGAAAAGTATAGGAGCGCGCTTGGAAATACGGGGATAGCGTAGGGGCATCTTACTATACTTCGTGCGCTCATGGCGCTTAGAAGTAGTGGACGACTCAGTGCCGAATGTGGAGGGTGTTGAAGAGTCGGTCTCACAGTAGACCACCTTCTTCATCTTGTTTTTCTTCTTGTCACCCCTCCTATGTGACTTGATGGAGGAGGAGGATTCCTCCTTGTACTTGTTGCCGGACTCCCTTGAGAGAGTCTTTCCCGTGCCCATGGGCTTGTCGCCGGTCATGATCTCCCTCTTGGCGTGATCTTCAAACATCACTTCAAGTTTGTTAGACTCTTAATGAAGCATTGGCTCTGATACCAATTGAAAGTCGCCTAGAGGGGGTGAATAGGCAAAACCTAAAATTTATAAACTAAACACACACTAAGGTCGGGGTTAGCGTTAGAATTAAATCCAAGGCGGAAGATTGTTTCTCTTGCCACAAGTTGCTCCAATGACGCGGATGACGTTTGGGAGGAAACTCAAATTAATATTAGCAAGGAAACTTTAGAGAGAGGAAAGGGGACAAACAAATTAAGCGAGAATCAAAGCAAGTGAACACGGTGATTTGTTTTACCGAGGTTCGGTTCCAAAGAACCTAGTCCCCGTTGAGGAGGCCACAAAAGTCGGGTCTATTTCAACGCTTTCCCTCTCTCAAACGGTTACTTAGACCGAGTGAGCCTTCTCCTTAATCAATCAGGTCACTAAGACCCCAAAAGCACCACCACACACTTAGGTGTCTTTTGCTAGCTTTACAAGCACTTAGAAATAAGAATGAGAAAGGAAAAGAGGCAATCCAAGCGACAAGAGCACAAATGAACACAAAAACTCTCTCTCTCTCAAGTCACTAAGTGGTTGAGTTGATTTTGAGACTTAGAGAGGATTGAATGCTTTGAATGTGTCTTTGAGTGGTTGGCTTTGCTCTTGTATTGAATAGGAACTTTAGAAAACTTGAATGGCTTTGAATGAGGTGGTTGGGGGATATTTATAGCCTCCAACCACTTCCTAGTCGTTGGCTGTTTTTGCTGGCGATGGGCACACCGGACAGTCACTGTTCATTGTCCGGTGTGTGTCACGTCAGCACGCCCATTGGGGTTTTGGAGCGGACGACCGTTGGAACCCTTGTCTTGTAGCTGCACCAAACAGTCATGTGGCACACCGGACATGTCCGGTGACCTCTGACTTCGCTGCTCTGACTTCTGCCACGCACAGTTCATCATTGTTCACTTTGCAGTCGACCATTGACGCGAGGTGATTGTTGCTCCACTGGCTCATCGGACATGTCCGGTGCACACCGGACAGTCTGGTGAATTATAGCGGAGCGCGCCTGGCAGAAACCCGAGAGTGGCTTGTTCGCTTGGGTGCGGGTCTGGTGCACCGGACATTGTCCGGTGCACGCCAGACAGTGTCTGGTGTGCCAAAGGCAGCACACTCTCATATCCTTTGCTCCAATTTTGTTTGTGTCCCCAACTGAATTTCTTTCTTGGTTTGTGTTGAGCCTTATGCACCTGAGATAAATGATATCTTGACAAACTAGTTAGTCCACATGGTTTGTGATGGACGTCAACCACCAAAATCGATTATAGGAAATGATTAGGTCCATTTTCCTTTTAGGCGTTAACAATACCAATACAGCAGTACAGACCGATTGTTTACTAAATATAAGCTTCAAAATATTTACGAAAGTACTTACAAATAGGATTTTTGGAGTGGCTAACAAATTGATTGGCCCTACTCAGACCACCTTTATTCTGGGGAGGAATATAATGGAGGGGTGATTGTACTGTATGAGACGATACATGAGTTGCATTGCAGGAAGAAGAGCGGAGTGATTTTTAAAATTGATTTTGAGAAAGTGTATGATAAGGTCAAATGGCCCTTTGTACAACAAACCTTGCGTATGAAAGGTTTTTCTAGTAAATGGTGTTCTTGGATTAGTTATATTATGACAGATGGCCATGCAGGAATTAAAGTCAATGACCAAATAGGATTGAACTTTCAAACGCATAAAGGTTTACGTCGGGGGGGCTCTCCCCGATTTTGTTTAATATTGTAGTGGACAGCTTGCCATCTTGATTAATAGGCGAAAGAGGATGGCCAATTCGACGGGCTTATCCCGCATTTGATTGATGGTGGTTTGTCTATACTACAATATGCGGATGATACTCTCCTTTTCTTAGATCATGATGTGGCCAAAGCAGGTAACTTGAAGCTCTTATTGTTAGCTTTCGAACAGGTCTCGGGACTAAAGATAAATTACAACAAGAGCGAGATTTTCTGTTTTGGCCATGCCGAGGAAGAGGAAGATAGTTATGTTCGATTGTTTGTGTGTAAAAAGGAAATTACCCTTTTAGGTATCTGGGTATCCCTATGCATTTTTTAAAATTGAGCAATAATGATTGGAAAATCATTGAATCTAAGATCGAGAAGAAACTTAGTAGTTGGAAAGGGAAGCTTATGATAGTTGGAGGTCGTCTTGTATTGACTAGTGTAGTAATGTTTATGTTATCTTTTTTAGTCCCAAGGGGAGTCCTAGAAAAAATAGATTACTATTGTTCTAGATTCTTCTGGCAAGGGGATGAACATAAGAAAAAATATAGACTTGTTAGATGGGATATCCTAAGCCAATCTAAAGAGAAGGGGGTTAGGAATTCAGAATATAGATGTATAGAATAAGTGTTTTATTAGTAAATGGTTGTTTAAATTATTTAATGAGGATGGCCTTTGCCAAAGATTACTTCTACAAAAATATTTAAGAAAAGATACTTTGTCCAAAGTTGCAAGGAAACCAGGGAATTCACATTTTTTGTCAGAGCGCTAATGAAAGTCAAAGAATCCTTCCTAAGCCTGGGTTCTTTTATCCTAAAGGATGGTAATCAAATCAGATTTTGGGAAGATACTTCGCTTGTGAACCAACCTTTCGTGCTTCAGTACCCTTCTCTTTATAATATAGTGCGCAAAAAAGTTCTACAGTAGCATATGTTTTTATAGGATTCCATTAAAAATCTTTTTCCGTAGAACTCTAGTTAGGGAAAATCTAGTGCTTTGGCATAGATTGGTCGCTAGAATTGCTCATATACAACTTTGTGATGAGAAGGATGTGTTTAAATGGAACTTAACTACATCCGGTCAATTCTCTGTTAAGTCAATGTATAGAGCTCTTCTAAATAATGCAAATGTGTTTTATCATAAACTACTATGGAAACTAAAAGTGCCTCTCAAGATAAAGATCTTTATGTGGTATTTAATCAAAGGAGTGGTTCTAACGAAAGCTAACTTAATTAAGCGTAATTGGCAAGGTAATAAAAAATGTGTATTCTGTGACTCAGATGAATCTATACAACACTAGTTTATAAATTGCCATTTTGCGCAGTTCATTTGGAGATTTATACACTATTGTTTTGGATTATGCACTCCAAGGTCTATTAACCACATCTTTGACAATTGCCTTCTTGGTGTTCCGTCAAAGACTAAATATTTGATTATTACAGGTGTTGCAGTGATTTACTGGGCTATCTGGATAAGTAGAAATAATTTAGTTTTTGGTAAAATCCACATGATAACTTATTTGCATATTCTTTTTAAGGTGACACACTGGCTTAAGTTTAGGGCTCACCTACAAAGGGTTGACGAGGCGTTAATAAAGGAGGCGTGTCGAAGGTTAGAGACAGCGTCAATGCAAACTGACATAGGGACAGAAGAATGAAAAATCGACCACACCCGCGACATTATATTAAGAATACATTCTCCCGTAGATCAAGAAAACCCCTGCCCCCAAAGGCCATGATATTATCACAAGCAATCCTTAGAATTACTCAAGCATAGAACAAGCAGTGAGACAACAAAATAGAATGCAATATCAGATGAGCTGAGTCTGGTCTAACAGAAAACAAATGTGAATCTACGACTACTAATTCTCTTTAGTGCTTATTGACACAGGGAAGAAAGGGAAACGTGAATACAGTGATCAGCTTGTAAAACACACCCGGCCACATGAATGCCGGATGAAGTACTTGGATTCAGATAAAACAGCTACATAACAGCCTGAACACGAGTGGCATTAGTTTATCACAGTAGTCAACACGTTCCCAAGTGCACACAAATTCGTACACAGCAGCAGTATAGCACCATTAAGACAGCAAGGATAGCTGAGTAATTAGGCCAAACTGGCATGGGTTGAATCTGGGGAGGATCATGAGCAGTAGAACAACAAAGTAGAAAATGTAGTAGAATGCAAAATCTCAAGAGCTAAACCTAGTCACTGCATCTTTTGTGCTTAAACGATCCCTGCCATATCATAAGTGCTTGCTTGGGTCCAGATGAAAAGGTTACATCAATAACTACAGCCTGAACATGAGCAGCGTTAGTTTCTCATTACAGTCACCAGTACAGCTACAGCAACAAGGAGCCTACATTATTATATCAACACAAGAACAACATTCCTTGAACACCCAGTTCCATACATCAGCGTTGATGCCGTCAGCATTACATGTCCTTGGTGACTGTCACAACCAGAGGTCCACATTCTATCGTTTCGGCCATCTTGAGGCCCTTCACCACCTCCAGCATAGTGGGCCTCTTCCATGGCTCGTCCACAGTGCAGTCTCGGGCAATGGCGAGCACATGGGCCATCTGTACCCGCCACACGCTTGAGACAGGCAAACAAGGATCAAACAGCTCACCTTCCTTGCCATGTGCCATCATCCATCGCACCCAGCCAACAAGGTTTCCACCCCCTTCCCCTTCCTCTTGCCCTGTAGGTGGCCGTCCAGTGAGCAGCTCAAGCATGACAACGCCGAAGCTGTAGACATCGCCTTTTGTAGAGGACTTCATTGTCAGGGCATACTCTGGAGGTATGTAGCCAAATGTACCGGCAATGTCAGTGCTGACATGAGTCTCGCATGCACTGATTATCCTCGCAAGGCCAAAATCAGAGACCCTTGGCTCAAAGTTCTCGTCCAATAGAATGTTGCTTGACTTCATGTCACGGTGGATGATATGGGGCACAAAACCGTGATGCAGGAACGAAAGCCCGCGGGCAGAACCAATACATATCTTCAGGCGGTCTGGCCATCCAAGTGTTTCGATGGCATCAGCTCGGTTCCTGAGCCACATCTCAAGACTCCCATTCTCCATGTACTCGTATATCAGGAACCTTTCATCACCACATACACAGTAGCCAAGTAGAGGAACAAGGTTAGGATGTTTCACCTTTCCAATTGTCTCCATTTCGGCCAGGAATTCACGATCACCTTGGAACTGATGACCACCATGAAGCCTCTTGATCGCTACTCTCCGACCTTCAGGAAGTGCTGCCCTGTAGACAGTGCCAAACCCACCATCCCCAATAATGTGCACCTTACTGAAATTCTCCGTGGCTTTCTGAATATCATCTGCGGTGACCCTCAGAAGTGCATGCTCAAATGTTGCAAGATTGATACTCAAGGGTTCTCGAAACTTCTTCCCTAGGAGCTCATCACTTGAGGTTGGTTCAATGGTAGCCTTGGCCTTGCTGACAGGTACAAGAGCCAAGGGTCTGCTTCTCAATAGCCTCCGTTTCAGATAAACCACCAGAAAAACTAAGACAATGACAACAGTGAGTATACTAACACAAATGATTGCTGCTCTTCGAACTCTATCAGATGAATTAAGTGCCTTCCCATCAAAACCCTTTCCAGTACAAAAGCCTTCTGCAGCACAATCCACTAAGCCGCTCATGCCAATGTGATTACCAGAGAAGTCGGCAAATGTGAGGCCAACTATATTGCATATACCACAAGGGGCGGGGCCATTGAAGTCATTGCTTGAGAGGTCAAGATAGTTTAAATAACTAAGATCAGAAAGTGAGAAGGGCAAACTTCCAGTGAGGCTGTTGTTGTGGATATCAAGAAAAGACAGTTGTGTGAAGTTTGAAATAGACTCATCTAGGTTCCCTGAGAAATGGTTACTGCTCCCATTGAACAATATCAGGGAGCTCGATGCCTCTTTTTCTTTAGGACAAGACAATGGGATTTGTCCAGAGAGGCTGTTATTGCTGATATCCAGATAGGTTAAGTAATTGATGCAGAGTAAAGAGTCGGGTAGTGTTCCAGTAAGTGCATTACTGGATAAGTCTAGCTTTTCGATTTTGGGAAGTATTTGACCTATCTCAGCAGGAATGGAGCCACTTAAGTGGTTATTAGAGAGAAAAAGGCCCTGCAGTTGAACCGACGGCACAGACCAAGGAAGTATGGGGCCAACTAATGTGTTATGAGAAAGATAGATGGATGTAACATTAGGCAGTTCTGAAAGCTCTGGTGGAATGGCACCACTTAGCATATTTCCTTGGAGGTTGAGGACTGTAACCATAACACAATTCTTGATCGCTGCTGGTATATGACCAGTCAATCTGTTGTATGAAAGATCAAGCAAACCATGATGCTGGATAAACTCTGAGTCAGGGTGAGCTGCACTCCCAAATCCAACACAGATTTCAGCAGGTATAGCACTGGACAGCTGGTTATTAGACAAGTTCAAGCTGTTGAGAAATGTCAAGTGTGATATGGCACTCGGGATGTGGCCAGACAAATTGTTAGAGCTTAGATCTAAGGTGACAAGGTTTCTGCAGTTGAAGAGCTCAAGTGGAATGTTCCCAGACAGCCTATTGCCCCATAGAGAGATATTTGTCAGATTCCTTAGAGAGCCGATTGACCGCGGAATAGGCCCTTCTAAGTAGTTACTGTCGATCTGTAGCCTCTGCAAACTGGAGAGCCTACCGATGCTTTCAGGTATAGGGCCAGTAAGCTGATTGTAGCTGAGTGTGATCTCCAGAATAGTTGATGATTCCCACAATTTCTCTGGCAGTTTTCCTGTGAAGTTGTTTTGGGCCAACTCCACTGTTACTAGTGGTAGCTCAGACAAGTAATGTGGTATCTCACCATGAAGATGGTTTCCTTGCAGGTTAAGTTCCGTAAGGTTCTTGCACCCTTTAAATGCCTCCATGATATTCCCAGTCAGATTGTTGTTGTGCAACAAGAGTGACTGCAGTGATTTGGCCTGACAAATCTCATCAGGAATAGAACCAGATAGCATGTTGGTTTCTGCAGAAAAAATAACTAGATGCTGCAATGGCAGTACTGGCAGGGGTCCATCGAACATGTTCTGCGCCAGATATATTGAACGAAGATTCGTCCAATTCCGGATCCACTCTGGAATGGGACCAGATAGATTGTTCCCTTGCACATCTAATGTTACAATGGCTTCTAAACCTGCAAGTTCTTCAGGTATAGGGCCAGAAAAGGAGTTGCCATTGAAATCAACAAAGACAAGCTTCTTGCAGTTACCAAGTTCTCTCGGAATATTCCCAGTAAGCCCAGCACTCCTTGCATATAGACGAGTCAGATTTCCCAGCTTGCCAATAGATGCCGGAAGTTCAGTATTGAAATCATTCCCTGAAATATCAAGCTTTCTCAAACTTCTAAGATCACCAACTGTCCAAGGGATGCCTGTGAGCTTGCATCCAGGGACATCGAGCTCTTCCAGCAGCTTTAGTTCACCGATCTCTTCTGGAATGCTTCCATTGAAACCATTATGTCCCAATATTATCAGTTGAGCATTCCGTAGCTGACCAATCTCCCTAGGTAGTGGCCCCACCAAAGCATTTGAAGAGAGATCAACTGTAACTAGGTTTGCCATTGCAGTTATTCCTGGAAATATCGAGCCGCAGATATTATTCTGGCTAGCATCAAGGTGCAAGAGCTGAGACAGATTACCCAAAGCTGATGGTATCGACCCGTTAAGTGCGTTCATGTGAAGGTCCAGGAACTCCAGATTCTGCAAACTGCCCAACTCTGGAGGAATGGCACCAGAGATAGAATTTGAGGATACAGAAAACTTCTTGAGGTACTTAAGCTGTGCAATAGCAGGGCTCAATTGACCAGAAAAGAAATTATTGTCAAGCACTACTTCTTTCAATGACTTCAGTCCATACAATGAAACAGGAAGGGCCCCTGTAAGCTGGTTATGGCTCAAATCAAGGTACTCAAGATTGTGCAAGCTCCCCAAGGCATCCAGAAGCTCGCCAGAAAACCCACAACCACTGAAGTTGAGACGAGCCAATGATTGGAATGACCCGACACATAACGGGAACGGGGCATAAATTGGCACAGATGATAAGTCTATATCCACTACAGCATGTTCCACACAAGTTATACCTGACCAACTGCAAGGGGCTTTTTCTGAATCAAACCAGTCACGGAGAAATCCCTTCCCTTCAGTGACCGTGTCCCTCAGTTTGAACAATGTATTTATATCATTATGTCCAGTCAAAGCAGAGCTGGGGGTGAAGCATAGCAGTAGGATCAAGATGAAGGAACAATGAGGCCCCATTGCCAGCAAATCAAATTGTACCCTGCACAAAGAAAATAGTCAAGTTAGTAGCTGCAAAAGGACCACACAGGATCAACATAAGCTGCAGGAGAAAAGATGTCCTATAGTTTTTCCTCGGTTCTACAGAAGTCAATTAAAGTGACAATCTGGTTTCAAATATTTTGAACCAAACTTGGCTCTGCCTCCAACAGGACATTAAGATTTTTTTTGTTGTTTTTTTTAAAGCACAAAGACTAAAATGTCTAGGAGACCATTAATCATACTTTAGTTTAATGGCTAAACCCTGAACTACACATGGAAAAATTTAAGGTGCTCCCAAACTAGCAGGCTCCAAACTAATCATGCTTTTGGAAAGACAGCACGCATGAAAAAAAATGTTTATTTGTTGCCTAATACAATCATAACTGTTAACTAATATTGTGCACATGTACCTGGTATAAAGCGTCCATGTGCTAGCGTTTATGCAACATTCTTTCTAATCTTTCCATTCATATCAGCAAGAGATGAGATACTTCTAATTCAATTGGTGTGATCGTGACATGCACCACACAACATCTGGATGTGACGAAATATTTTAGAACACATATTGTTTACTGTTCTTACTGACAGGATGGCAATGGCGGAGCTAAAAGTGTTAATTAGATGGCATTTGAGAAACTAATTAAAGAAAGACAGTTTCACATAGGGGTGATAGCTGATATAAAAAAATGTGATCAGAGGTAGGCCGTAGGCGTAGGTCATAAAAAATGGAAGTGCACAAGTTATTCAAACATCAGTTACTAGTTTTGGTTCCTGTATTTAGTAGTTTAGTACAGCATGTTTGGCAGAGCATAGAGCTGAGGCACATTATGGTGTTTGGATGAAAACAGGCGTAAAACTGCTTTGTGAAGCTTAGAGCTGTAACCTTGCCAAACAAAGCTTATGTGCTTGTGGGTCGTTTTGTACCATCACATGTTTGCTGCAATTGTAATGACTGAAATGCTTTGGAATGTGAACTAAGTGCTTGTTGTTTTTATTTACATAAAACTTGGAGAGGAGATAGTAATAACAATGTGTATCCTGAGAGATAGCAAAGAACTTATCTACTGTTTCAAGAAGGCGAATTAATCAAAGTGCGTTGCTGGAAATAAACTCGATAAAATTGGCAGGTACCTGTCTAGTTTCAGAGCATTCGTATGAAAAAGCATTCTAGTCCTGATGACATGCTGCTTATGCATGCAAGGTTGCAGCATCATTTGCGAGAAAGGATGGGAGATTATATTACATTGCTATCTCCTAATTTGGAGTAGGAAAGGAAGCCAGAGGAATTGAAGGACAAAATCTATCAAAAAGCAGGAAGAGTTTCCTTTTGTTGATGAGGACCTTAAAATAAAATCCAGTGGTACCATCATTAGCAGGTGAATTAGACAGTTAATATATTATTAATCATTTTAATTACATTAACTCCGACACAAAATTAGGGCTAAATTTTGTTTCAAGTGGGGAGTGCCTTAAAAGGAACCCGCTACAAATACAAAGTGTCCAAACTTTTGTTGTTCCGGGAACTGCATGCATGTAGTACCATATTCCTAACTATATGTGCAGATTTGAACGAAAGAACCACAACTTAAACTGAAACTGAAACTATTGTCAATACCTTTAACTTGATGGCATTCTCCATCCAAATAGTGGCAGCAGAAGAAGATCACCAATCAAAGCGGCAATGTATAACAATATAGATCCTGGAGGAAAAAAAAAAGGTGAACACCATGTCAATTCGATGGTTAGCCTTGGTCGGAACTCGGGAGTGAGTATATTTCATAGCGTCCGCTCAAACTAATAAAGCGGTATATATAGCAAATATTGTCATGCCATTGCCAAACACTGCAGATGCGTTAAATTTTGCCGAATAGCAACCACACCAACAGTTCTACAACCATAAAAGGCAAAGAAGGAACTTCAGTTTAGTTACCCTCGGAACCATTGGTTCTCTCGAAACTCATACAACAGATGAACCATATCGATTCAATCTAAGGCTCTAGGGTACTAGTACTTAGTAGTACAAGCACTGTAGCAGGTCAGGATTTCCTGTCTTGATCCCAGGAGGTTTACTGAATTGTTGATCTCGCAGCAGATCAGTACGCCCGTGACCCGATACAGCAGAAGCTGCTGGTTGTTGGGGATGTTTCTTCTCCACCTGGGACTTGGGCCATCATTTGGGTTGTGATTTGTTTATCGGGCCGTGTGGCGGTGTGGCTGTGGCTGAGCAACCAAGTCCAATTAAATGCTCTAGTCGCATTCAATAGCAGCATTCCTTAAAAAACAACCAGCGCAACTACTAGCACGTAGCCCGAGACGGCACGAAGGAATTGAAGCCACGGCACGGGGAGCGAAATGGGGTGGGGACTTGGAGGAGCGAAATGGAACGCCTTTTCTCCGAGGAAAAAGGCAAACGATTAAACGGAAAAAAAATGAGACCCGCGAAGAACAGAATCATCAGAAACCAAAAACTCGAAACAGCGCCCAAGTGCCCAACTCATGCGAACTGAACCCTTGTGCTTTTCCCACGATTATTTACCCGGATGAAGCCCGAAGGCGGCGCCACCGCCACACCACGAACGACTAGAACGGCAGAATTTCACGCCCTGCCATGGTACCACCGGCACCCCGTGGCTGCCGGGGCCATGAACCCACCCACAGAACCAGTGCACAGAACCAATCCAGTGCACGGAGCGCACCGACAAGGGGAAAGGCCGCGAAGAAGCGGGAGAACTCAGCAGCAGCAGAAGCGCCACAAGCACGAGCAAGGCAAGGCAACACCGAACCGACACCGCGGCATTTACTGCGGGCACCGCGGCGCATCTGCCTCTCTCAAACCCTGTCCAGAACAACGGGAGGGCGGTACACGCCAAGCGGGAGTGCGGGACTGCGGGAGCATCATGGTTTTACCTCGCCGGGGTCGCGGGCGCTCCACAATGCCGGTCTCGGCAGTGCCGTGCCCCCGCGGTGGATGGCGCGGACACGAGGAACGCGTGAGCGGCGAGAGCCGAGAGGGGACGCGGAGTTCACGCACGAACTGGTGGTGGCCGTGCGCGAGGGGCGACGATGGAAGGGAGGCGGTGTTGTGTTGGGCAGCAGGAAAGGGGAGGAAACGGCCGCGGCGGGGTTTTGAGGTTTTCTCGGCTTCTCAGTTGCCTTTCCGTGGGGGGCGCCTGCCTTCGAGTTCGTCCGTTTGTGCTAAAGCGCCTTCCTTTCCGGCCGGTAAAAGCCACGGCCCACGGCCCGTGGGGTCGTGCGTTGCGTCATCTCCGTCAGCTGCTAGTCTTTTCCGTTTCCAGTGCCGTACGACACAGCTGCTAAAGATCACAACACAACACAGCTGTTAGCTTTAGTTTAAAATGTTTTGTTTTCTTCCTAATGATTAGTCATGTTTACGTGGAAATAGTATCTTAGAACATGTCAAAGTATCATATTCTTGGTCATTCCACGGTGTATAATAAAACAAAGTCTAAGAGGGTGATAAAACTATGTGTATATAGAGCCTATTTGGTTATATGTATATAAGCGCCATATGTTGCCGTATATTTTCTGACACTATATTTGTTTAAGTTTAGACGCTAAAATTTTTCTGTCACATCTTGCATGTCTAAGAAAATCTTGGCACACTTTAATAAGTTATTGGCGAGTGAAACCAACACAACATGGAAAAAATCTTGCCATAACCAAACACGCATATAAACGGGTCAGATTGTCTAATCTTAGACGTGGTAGTATGGTAAGTTAGGCAACGAATAAAATAAGGCTATAGTAAGGTGTTATCACTTGTGTAATTAGAACTTGTTCCAAACTTCTCAAACTAATAGGTAGCAGCTAAATTTAGCTGAGAGATTTAAAACAGGTCAACTAATTTATCAACTAATTATTAGTTATATCTCTCAAATAGTTATTAGTTGTTAGCGGATTCAATCCGGCTAAAATCAGCTAACAACTTATTAGCTGATTAATAATTAGCTCTAGAGGTTTGGAACGGGACCTTATACTATCTCCAGCAGCTTACCCATATTCATACTCCTATTCAAATTCCACTATGCGGAAAGTGTAGTCTACAGAGTGTAAAACAATGTTTATGGGTGAACTGCTAGAGTCGGAAGTATCTATGTTTGTATTCTTCGAAGCGTGAGCAAAGGATAAACAATAAGGGCTAGTTTGGAAGCCACAAAATCAGAGGAGATTGAAGGGGCTAAAATATTCTCATCATCCATTTTTGAATAAAAAAGATTTTAATCCCTTCAATTTCCTACGGTTTTTGGTCTCCCAAACTAGTCCTAAGAGTTAGCTATTCCAATCGTACCGTGGTTTCCTCGTAGAAATGGTAATATATCAAGCCACACTAAATAGATTAACGGATGGATATGGTTATTCGTTGGGGTATTCTTATTAATTTATTTTTTGTCCTCGTATTTTCTAGGGAGGAAAAACTATCATGTGCATACACGGTGCGCACACGACGAAACGAACTTTTAGTTGAAACTGTTATAGCAAAGGACAAGCATCGTGATGTCGATCATCATGTATAGACAGCTGTATCACACAAGTACACAGCCATGGGGCAGCCTAGTTCATTGTGGTCACATATGGCATTATTTTTTTTATTTTTGCTTTTTCCCTTTGTGTTTTGTGCGTGTTTTCCTTGCGTAGCTTGTTCGCTGTAGCTTATTGTAGATTTAATCTAGATACGGCTACGGCTTCTACAACATTTTGTTTTATCTATATAGATTATAGTTGTAGCAGTTCAAACAGCTAAATGACAGCTGAACAAGCTTGTATTCATGGGAAAATAACCTTTCAAGTTGGACCCACCCTTATCGCAATGCACATGTATACATGCCACTATACTAGCAGTTACTTACCTTATGAAAATCGAAAACATGGTAGAGGAAGGTTCTATGTGTAGTACACACAATAGTATATATCGTAACTTTTTTTAAGATTAGACCCTAAAGTTCTTCGTCACATCTTGCATGAATAAGAAAATATTGGCAAACTTTAATAAGTTATTGGCGAGTAGAACCAACACAACCAGAAAAAGTCTTGCCATAACCAAACACGCATCTAAACCGATCAAATTGTCTAATCTTATACGTGGTAAACTGTGGTAATTTAGGCAACGGACCAAATAAGGCTATAGTACATTGTTATCACTTGTGTACTTAGACCCGTTCCAAACTTCTCAAACTAATTAGTAGCGGCTGAAATTAGCTGAGAGGTTTAAAACAGGTCAATATATCAAGTAATTGTTAGTTATATCTCTCAAATAGTTATTAGTTGTTAGAGGGTGCAATCCAGCTAACAACTTATTGACTCTAGAGGTTTGGAATGAACCTTAAGATCCAAGTCTCTATGTTTGTGTCCTTGCACGCGTGAGCAAAGGATAAACAATGAGGTGTTGTTTGGTTTGTGTTTTTGTAACGTGATCTGATTGCAGCAGTATCTGATTACATTACATCGTGTTTGTTCTACAACGGTCCGTAATAAACAGCGGCAGTATATGATATGAGCTGTGGAATGCGGATACCATCCAGATTGCAGTGTTATCTGGTTCCCTTGGTCTCTCGTAACTCTGTCTCTCTCCTTTCCTGTGACTTGCGACTCATTTGTTGTGAGACTATGACTGCTGGTTGTTGTTGTGTGCTGTTTTTCCATTTCATGTATGTGTTACATGTGGTACTGCCTAATCAGCATAAAGGGAATGAAAAACATTATCAGATATATCCAAACAATTAACGATTTTCATTTACATGGTAATAGATACCAATATATTTATTTACATTAATATTACCATTACAAGCGCTCAACCAAACGCCACCTGGGTGTTAGCTATTCCAATGGTACCGTGGTTTCTTTATAGAAATTGTAATATTCAAGCGACATTAAATAGATAGCGGATGGATATGGATTATTCCTTGGGGTCTTCTTATTAATTTGTTTATTTTTTTCGCGTATTTTGTAGGGCGCAAAAATTACCGTGTGCACACACGACGAAACGAACTTTTAGTTGAAACTGTTAGAGCGAAGGACAAGCATTGTGACGTCGATTGTCATGTATATATAGACAGCTGTACCACACAAGTATACTAGCAGTTGCTTACCTTACGAAAAATCGAAAACATGGTGATAGAAGGACGTTCTATACTTCTATGTGTAGCACACACAATAGTATGTATCGTAACCTCTTTTAAAAAAAACAAAACACGTGTCGAAGTGTGTGTGTCAAAGACGTGCATTGTTCACCGCTCTCGCTATCTGGAGGTGCTGCCTGTGGTTGCTGGTGGATCGCCTGATGTTGCCCGGGTGAATGAAACCGACGCGCCAGTTGCCCTGCCCCCCTAGCTAGGCCTAGCGCCGAGGGCCGGCGGGCGGGGCGAGCGAGCCCGTGATCGCGGCAGAGAGCCATGGAGGCCTAGGGAGCTCTGACGCTGACGCTGAGCTGAGCTTTCTCGCATGCGCATTGACCTGTCACCCAAAGGTGGGGCCGTCGGGGGGCGAGGAGAGCACGCCAAGGGACCGAACGGGTTCCCGATCCGTTTCCTTCGGAGTTTCGGACGGAGACGGACATGATGGTCCGGCGGGCACGGCAGGACCAGAGAGAGGAGAGGGGTGGGTACCACGGCACGGCGGCGACCGATCTCATGATGTGGCTGGCACGGGATCGGATTGGGTCATTGCTCTGGCAACGACCATGCTCATCTCATACGGCTCGCTCGCTCAGAGCAGCTTTGTTCTCCTTTTTGGAGTTTTGACTGCGACTGGACCTGCTTGCTTCGTTGCGTCTTGATAGTACTCTTTTTTTTTTGTTGCCCTGACTGATGAGCGCACATGATTGCTCGTTCCTCTTCATCAGTCCTGGGTTGGGTTCCCTCCCCTTTTGCGAGGCAAGAACTCTACTCTATTATTACAAGTGCTTCCAAACTCTAACCAGATGCAAGCCTGCAGCTTTTGGGAAATTACTAGCATCCATCTCCCTGTCTCTGCCGCCGCTGCCGTGCCTGGCTGGCTGGCTGGCTGGTTTTTGCGTGCTCCGCTCCACCTGAACGCTTTGGCCCATACACCACGACGCAGTCGGGCGGGCAGGCTGTGACCGACTGACCGCTGGGCTCAGTGGCTCAGCTCCAGATCCCAGTCAACGTCTCGCCTCGCCTCGCCTCGCGCATGTGTAGAGTGCACAAAGCTACGGCGCATGGAGTGGACGGAGTAGTAGCTGAATTCTGCGGGTCCGGGGGATTGGACTTGTGCCGTGCCCTAGATGTAGCTCGTCTCTTGTCATGGCGACGCCGACGGGACTGCAGAGTCTCGTGTGTCTTTATGGCCAAAAGCTGCTACCACCACTGCGGGGGGCCACGGGAGTTCTGCTGCGCCTGCTGCGCCTGCGTGGAGTGCAGTACAGTGCAAACTGTGCAGGGCGCCGGCACGGAAGGAACCTGTGCCCTGTGGCACTGGCACCACCCCTCCTCGGTCCTCACGCAGCGCCGCAGGCCACAGCGACACGACACAGGGGAGGGAGTCCGGCACCGGCAGGCCGCCTGGGACTGGGAGTCCGAGTGGGAGAATCTCTTTATCTGCCACGTCTTTGTGCTGCCGTGCTGAATTTGTTGGTAGTTGCCGTCACACAATGTAAATGATACATAAAAGATATGGTAATGCTAAAATCTCCAAGGAATATTGCTATCACATACCTTCATCAATCCAAAAAGACAACCTCACTCGATATCACTCGTATCTACAAAGATTAAACATATATCAAAATAACACATTACACAAAATAATAAATTTTGTCCTAATATCATCAATCCAAACACATATCTAGTATATAGTATTCACTACAAGAAACTGGTTAAAGAACGTGGGTGAAAAACCGTCGAACTTAATGTAATAGGTCGTCGAACTTACCATAAGAACGTGGATTTACCGACGAATATAGCCGACGGCGATTTTTGGACGAACTTAAAGAAGTAAGTTCGACGGCCCCCACGTTCTTAAGGTTAAGAACGTAGGTACCGTCGAACTTAACATTAAGAACGTGGGTACCGTCAAACTTAAGGTTAAGAACGTGGGTTTTTAAGTTCGACGGGGGCCGTCGAATTTTTTCTCATAAGTTCGACGGCACCCACGTTTTTACGTTTAAGTTCGACGGGGCCACGTGGTCGTCGAACTTGGTCCTGCGTGGGTCGGCGAGGGCTGCCCATTAAGTTCGACGGTACCCACGTTCTTAACCTTAAGAACGTGGGTACCCACGTTCTTAACCCTTTTCCAGAAAAAAAAATAAAAATACAGAAATGAAAAATTAGACACACATAATATCACATGCAACACAGAATATCACATACAATACAGATTTCAAACACATGGATATATGTTCATAGCACATATTCACACAAGTCCAAATACATAAGTTCACAAATTCACATAATTAAGTCCAAATACATAAGTTCACAAATTCACATAAGTTCACATCTATAGTTCACATTTGTAGTTCACAAGTTCAAATACACAAGTTCAAACATTAGCTTCATCGCTCTCGATCATGACATCGGATTGTTGTTCGTAGCTCCACCACTAGAATTGAGACATCTGTCCGCAAAGTTATCGTGAGAGGGAGGAGTCACTTGATGAGAGCCAGAATCCTACAAAATAAACCAAAATTATCATAAATATACAACTGGCATTAAATCACAAGTACACAAAGATATTAATTATGCGTACAAGAACAATTATGCATACAAGAACAGCTGAACCAAGAAGATCATCTACAACCAATATTACTTGGAATCGAGCAAATGTGGCATCAGATGGCTCATTCATCACGCTAGAACTGACAATATCTGGTCGACTGAACCAGATGCCAAAACTTTGATGGAAAGGCTTGATCACAATGTATGACCATTGCCATTGCTCAATCAACACAAAAATTAGAACAAACAGGCGGAGGGAAGGGGGTCGCCCCACTGTGCCTTGACATGAACTGCATGAATTGTTGAGAAAAAAATACAATATCACCGGACACATTGAGCAATATCACGTCTAGAGCAAAATACTCTTCTATTCCCTTAAAAACAAGTGACAATTCAATGCAGACGAACAATAATGTCAATAAAAGGCATCAAAGCAGATAAGTGATATGTGATAATGATGACCATATTGATCAAATAGAGCTAATAGAAGGAAATGGAAAACAATCTTAAGTAAAAACTAAAATCATGTGGTCAACAATCTTTTCCCCAAAAAAGACCTTAATAGTCTCAATTGTACTTGCATCCTCTCGAGAAAACCGAGATGTGCCACAAAAAACCATTAGAACTGCATGTATCCCATCTTTATCCATGTTCATACATTTAACAATCTCTTTACCAACATCGTCTGATGTAATGCTCATATCAAATAACCCTATAGGAAGTTTAAGTTAGTAACTAGCCCAAAATAATAAACTTGAACATCACAAGAAAATAACTGGTGGCTGTGAATACCTTTCAAATATAAAATATATAATCAAGGACCATCAACCGGAACATTTTCCAAGTATTCTAGGCTTTTAAAAAGGTGTCATGTTATCCACAATTTTGATATTTCAAAACCAGCTCTTTATGATGCATAAAGTTACTTTTACCTCTTGAAAAAAAAACTGCAGTGTGAATTGATCATAAAAACAAAGGATAACTAATATGCTTCACCATGTAATTGGGAAACAATTGTGAAACCTTCTCGTTCATGAAGCATTTTAAGCATGAGAAATTTCATATTTTTCGCGAATACACTTGAGCACATGTTTCATTAAAGAGCAAGCGTGAGTGCACAGGCATCCGAAACAGGTGGTAGAGTTCAAAAGTTTTTACTTTTTAACACAAATAAAAACAATCGAAAAGCAACCTAGACCTAGACTTTCCATATTATATAGTAAACTTCTTTTTCCAAGATGAAAATGACCTCTAAAGAATGAAAAGCCCTTCATAACAGTGGCACTTCTTCATATGGTAATAGCAAGCATCAAGTTCTATCAATATAAAAGTTAACTTCAGTGAGTAAACTACTTCATGCAAACATTGCACTATACACCAGCATGCTAAATGTGAGGGTAGCAGATGGCTTCTCCACTCAGTTTGAATGGATAAATAAAGTAACAAACCATGGGCCCTATAGCAAACATCATAATAATAATGATACTTCTATGATAAAGAATAGAAGTAACAAACCAGAGAAAGAAGACAGGTAAGGTGAAATGTGGCACAAGATCAAATCTAGGCACCACGAACCACGAATTCACAACACCAAAAAGACCAACAGACTGAACAGATAGAAATAACATTGAAATGGAAGTCTTACCTGGTGTATCAATAACATTGATGGTCCGACCGTCCTTCAGGGTAGTGCTTCCCAGCTGACAAGTATTAGTAACACCAGAATGTGAATATTCTGATACAAATGCTTCCTGTCCAAGGATGCTATTTCCAGTTGCACTCTTTCCATAGCCAAGTTTCCCAACAAGAACAAGAGTGATATCGGCACTGGCCAACACTCATTCATCATCGTACTGGCTTCCACCCATCACAAGTGATGATGATGATGATGCTTTATAAGAACTGTTCAGGTAATCAGAACATTAGGACTTCAGTTTAAGCTGCATAGATGCTTTTCAGTCAAACTTCCTAGAATGATTGGCCAGTGGAAAAATTCATTTTTTTATAAGTTTAAATTAATAAGAAAGGTCAGGATTAAATTGTCTTTCTGAACGGAAGGCTTCAATTGAATTGTTATGAAAAAAATCATGTTATCTCAGGGGAAAAAACTTAGCTCAAAAATCATGTGCAACATAAAAATAAAAGGCAAGACTCAAAATCCCCAGGATCGATCTTTTTATTTCTATTTATCATTGTTAACTGGTAAGATTTATAAAGAAAATCATGGCATGCCAGAAGGAAGATCTAACAGATGACTCATTATTATCCATCATTTGCTGGTAAATTGTGTTTTCGCAAAACAATTTTGGTTCATCCTGCTGCAGAGATTGGGCCTTGCTGCCATTGCCTCGCTCTAGTCGACTTCTTTTTTTTGGTGGAAGCAGGCTGTTAGCTCGGTGGGCGGTTCTGTTAAGAATGGCCTGAACTCCCTCATCCTCCTGGTCGCGTGGGCCATTTGGAAGCACAGAAACGATTGCGTCTTTAATGGAAAACTTCCAGGCCTTGGTTCTGGCTGGAGAGGAGATTGTGGCTTGGAGCATGGCCGGAGCCAAGGGGCTTTCCCTGCTCTCAGCTTAGATACTTGTCTTTGTAGTTTGTGGCAGTTTTTTTCTTTAGTTATGGCCCACTTTTATACTTTCTTTGGTGGCCTCCTTGAGAGGATTGTTTTTGTACCCATGGGTTAATGCGTATAGGTAAGGAAGGGGCGTTACAATACCCACATACCTATTAGATTAAGGTTCTGCTCAATAACAGATTCATAGAGAGAATATTTAGTTTATATACACCACCTAATAGAGTAAATATCTATCGAGTATCGGGCCTAAGTGTTTTGCCTGTTTGCTAGATTGGTGGATGAACACACAAGAACACGCAAGGGTTTAGATTGGTTCGGGCCGCCTGAGCGTAATACCCTACTCCACTGTGTGTGGTTTTGCTCTTGAGTTGTGTCTTGGAAGACTTGGGTCTGAGAGTCTGAGTGAGTGTGTGAGCTTGTGTGGTAACGTAGTGTGCCCTCCCTTTTATAGTTCAAGGGGGGCACATACAAGGACACTGAGCCCGACATGTGGGCCCAGGGACAAAACGTGTGTAGTACTTGGAGCCATTAATCCAGTGCAATCTCCTCGTGCCCTGATATCTGCGATCTCCGTAGTATTGGCTTGCAGCAGAAGCTTTCCTTGCAACGTATAAGTCATGATGACCATGGCACGCGCGTGGTGGTATGAGCGCACGCCCGCTGCCTGATTGGGCAGGCACGCCGTCTGCAGGATAGCCCTGTCGTTGCCTACTAGAGGAGTAGAGAGAGGGTGCATTAAATGCCGAGTAGTCACGTCGCCTGCCAGCGGAGTGGACGGGGCGTATTAAATGTTGTGATGGCACATCGCCTATCATAGCGTAGCATGCGACGCGCGGCCCGCGACACGTAGTCCTTACGTCAGGTTCCGCTTGCTGGCTTACGTCACGGGCGGAGGGCCACGTGGCAGCATCGAGTCTCCGCCTAGGCGGGGAGCTGAGGCGTACATGATGGGGTATAGACACGTGCCAGCGCTGCACCCCTGCCTAGTCTTTGACCAGGGCTTTAAGCACCTTCCGTCTTGGTGCACCGGGACCCCACCTTGAGCGGTCCAGACCCCTACGAAGGGGTCTGGTTCCCACCTTGGGGGGCCCGGTATGCACACGTGGAGGTCCCGGACTTCCCCTGGGGGTCCTGTCCGCAAACTTAGGCGGACTCCCATGGGGGTCCAGACTTACTGCAGATGCCCAGGAGTATTTCATCACGATGGACCCGCGGCGTCCCCGAACCTTCCCGGGTGGTGAGGCCGAGCGCCGCTGTGCGCCCTGAGCAACCGTTCTTCGTTGGGCCGAGGCACGTCTTAGTCACAGACGCAGTTCCACTACCACGTGGCTAAGAGGTAGCCGTACGGGAACTGCGCCTTGATATAGTAGTAGGGTACCCTTGATACAGTAGTAGAGTTATGGATACTCATTACCATGTCCAGTAAGGATGACAATTTTCCTAGGGGCAGGCCCTCACGGTTACCCTACCCAAATGGACGGGGATGGTACTGGAATTCTCCCCACGGCCCACGGGAATGGCTTAGCAAGAACTCAAAACTTAATGGAGCAGGGTGAGGATAAAAATTCACCCGTGTGGATCCGATGAGGACATAGATTAGTAGTCAGACCCTCCCCCTCACACGGTCAGTGAAGGTTCAACCAAACAAATCGTCCCAGTGTGACCACACATAAAGATGCAAAATCCTCAATCACTAACCTAACCCTCGTTTCATTCACTCGAATGTCACTCGCCCACGTGACAAAGCTAGTTTGTGCGTATACAGGTTGGAGAACCCTCTGGCCTGCAGGATAGTTTGAAGGGCAGCCCAATCAGCCGCGTGGAAGGCCTTGGCAAAGTCAAGTTTTAGGATCAGAGTGGAGAGTTTTCTTTTATGGTAGCAATGCACAAGCTCCAGGGCGTGATTTCAGTCTGGTCTAAATCAATGAGGGAGGATATCCTAGAATGCAGCCGGGTGGTTGCAATACTTGCGTTCATAGATTCGTGGGCCTCGGCGCTGGGCGGGACGAGGTCCAGATCAGGATCGTTCAATCCCCGCGTAGGTGAATAATGTCGGTTTCAGCCCAGGCAGAACCGTTGGGCTTCGCACGGGAGCCCACGTGCACTTGAACTGAACAGTCCGTAGCTAGTAGCCCACCGCGCAACCACTCTAGCCTTTTCCTTACAAAATCTTGCCCGCCCAACCATCCTTTTTTTTTGTTCCACAAGATGCCTGGTCCTGGATCATAAAAAACACAACAATATCGCAAACCGACGCGTGAAGACGGTTTATAAATACCCACACCCATATTCTTTATCCAGAGACATGATTTCCCAAACAGAATTTCCTCCAAAAAGGCAATCAATCTGAATGGCTCGTCCGAAAATTTCCTGAGGACCCACTTTTTTTTTTCTCCCGGTTGACGATTGTGATGCCACTCCAAAAAAAAAAGTCAGCACCACGGAAATACGGGTACCGGTACGGCATCCGTGCCCGTGAAGCATGCCCACGGTGCGGTGACCACGGATAGGGCTGGGCATTCGGTTTTTTTCTAAACTTCGGTTCGGTTTTTCGGTTTTAAAAAACTTCGGTTTTTCAAACATTAGAAACCATTCGGTTTTCTAGAAAATGAAAAACCGAGAAGTTCGGTTTCAGTTTTTTACTTCGGTTTTTCGGTAAAAACCGAATACCAAACTTATAATCAAGACAATACATACAACAAGTTTACATGATAGGTTACATATAATTTTTAAAAGTAAAAATTATATAGGTACAAATATTTAGATATACATCATACATCACATACAAATAAGTGAATAACAATTTAATTGTATCACACAATTAGTTCACATAATCGAATAGTCAAATTTGAGAATTGATAAAGTTTGGTATTCGGTTTTTTTGGTTCGGTATACGGTGAAAACCGATTACGATACCGAAAACCGAACTTCTTAGATACAAAAACCGAAACCGAACCGAACTACCAAAAAACCGAAATTTCGGTTCGGTTCGGTACGGTTCGGTTCGGTTTTTGGTTTATGGTAAAAATATGCCCACCCCTAACCACGGACCACCGCGCGCGCGCGCGCACGTAGCCTAGGCGCAGCGGCCCCGAGCCCAATGAAGCCACGCAACGCAACGCAACGCAGCTACGCAAGCGGGTCGGTGGGCGGAAAGCAGAAAACTGGAAAAGGGAAGATATGCATATACGCATGACGCCATGACATGATCGATAGCCACACGCCAAGAGCAAAAGGGGACGCGGGGGGCAAGCCGGAACGACTGGCTGAGGTCACTCCGGTCGCCTGCTGTCCGCTCCTCTCCTCACAGTTCATACCCGAACCAACAAAAAAAAAGATGGGCAGGGGACGAGCGAGAGCACAGCACAAAAGCCGCACTCCCCATGAGAAGAGAGTGGGAAAAAAAAGAGAGGAAAAAGACAGAAACGAGCAGCCCCGCACCGCCGGGACGCGTACAAAAGAGCGTGGCAAAATTGCTAGGTGCACCGCCGTGCCACAGAGAGAGAGAGAGAGACGCCGCAGAAATGTATGCGTCAAAACTCGTGGGCTCTGTGCTCTTTATTTACTCCTTATAATGCGAAAATCCACGGGTGTTCCAAAAAATAAAAAAATAAAAATCATAGTATCTGTCTTGCTTCTGAGAGGGTATTTCCTTTGCTTTTTAGTTATCGCTGGATAGTTCAATTTTACACTATCCAGCGACAACTAAAACGAAATAGAGGGAGTATGCAGTAAGAGGAGATAAGTAGAGTGTCACCGTGTCGTGTGTGCATGATGTATATTCTACAAAAAGGAAGATGATGCTCGAGTGAGGTCCAAGGCCAAATTTATCACGCTTTTTATTGAAAACGTATCAAATGCAAATCATGTTTCGGTGCAAACCTTGTGTAAACCTACTAAAAAAGTTTCAAAAAATTCTAAAAAACATGAATGTACATATGAGCTTACCTCATCTATATACAAATTTTCATGGTCAAATTCATCTTAATCTAATAACAGTTACAAAAAAAGTCAAAATTTCTGACAAACATTAATAGTTCAAATGCATCAAAATTTGTCTTTTTTGTAACTGTTAGAGTAAGATGAATTGGACCATGAAATTTTGTATATAAATGAGGTAATCTTAGATGTACATTCATGTTTTTTTTCAGAATTTTTTGAAACTTTTTTAGTTGGTTTGCATGGGGTTTGCATTCATATGTTCCCCATTTTATTTGCTCTTTAACAGTACTGAGTTGGTGATACTTGTCACTTTGACTACAGAGACACGTAGCAACATAAGACTATTTCTATCATTTTATCCATACTTATCCTCAGATTCAGACTTAACTCTATAAGCAGTATAGTACTCTAACATACTCTTTAACGACGATTGTTTCAATGGAAAGTTTAGTTCGCATATGATGTGATAGAGACAAGTAGCGACACACTCGATTATCGTCGTGCAAGGGTACCATTGTGAAATGATCAAAATATCTGATACATGAGTGAGTTAGGCTTTCTTGCACAAATTAAATTCTAAACACAAGTCCAAACTCCACTCAAGTGATTAATGACGTGATAAATAGTTTTGCACTCTAGCTAATTTTCAATTCCATGCCACTATGACAATTCTAGAAATGAAAAGGCTTCAATTGAACCGCTCCAATGTAAATGTGTATAGTAAATAAAGGATTACAAGACTCCTCTAAAGAGTTGGCACTCTCCACTAATCCTTGTTTATCGATCCCTCTTGGTCCACGCAAGAACCAAATACTTTCTACGAGCTGCCACTTCACCGCTCCGACACGATGAACCACTCACAACCATGTACAATACCGAGTTGGGTCACCTACGAACTCTTTATGTGATCATCACACTTTTGATCGCCAACTTGCCACCATTTTAGGAATTAACGACTACCAAAGAGTAACAAGCATTAAACTCTCATATGACCTAACTAATTTCAATGAGGGTGGTGGATGCATATAAGTCACTTTATGCTCTAATGAGATCGCTAGCCCCAAACGGTGAAACTAAGTGTTACACCCCACTTAACACAGTTTGGACAACAACTCACTCCACCGAACACACCAGTGCATTCCTAATGGCTATGGTATTCAATTTTCACTCTAGACATGTTCGATAAGTACAAACTTGAATATGCACAAAAAGATATATGTTCGTCTATGAAAATTTAAAATGTCTAAATTTCTAGAGGAGTAGCCTAGTATAATATTCCATCGGTTCATAAAATATGACACCATTGATTCAAAAAATAATGTGTTATTATTTATTTTTTCTATGATTTGTTTTATCACTTAAGATAGTTTGTGCTTGACTTAAAATATTACATTTTTGAATAAATATTTTGAATCAGATGAACTATCAAAGTTTTTGAAAAAATTCAACAGTGTTATATTATGAATAAAACAAGTGAACGTAGGTAGTACTTAATATGATTGATACTAGTACCAGCAAGGTTCTGTACTTTGTTTTTCCTAAGTTTGTACTTCTTTATCGGAAGTATAAAGGATGGGTGACCGACGTGCTTCTCTACCTTCATTTTTGACCGTGACCGGTGCTTCTTTAGTCTTTACCTTTATTTTCCTTGCTCTAATTTTTTTAGATCGAACACTAGGCCGTACAATCCGCCAAGAGGAGGAGGAGCAGGCGCTGCTAAACGCGCGAGTGCACGTAGCAAACAGCATCGTCGAAAGAGGAGAGAGAAATAATAAATATGCGACGAGGGGCATGGCCCTCCTCTCCCTTATTCTATTCCTCCACACCGATCACTCGCTGCTCCCCTCTCTCGCCGGAGCTCCGGGCCGGATGGCGGCGGCAGCAGCAGCTCCTCCCGCCTCCGTGATCGCGTGATGGACGGATACTCCGCCGAGCACCGCCGATGGACGACGCCGGAAGGCCACCACCACACGCTCCCGTGGCGGTGACCGCCACCGCCGCGCCCGCTCCTCCCCAACCCTCAGCCACTGCTGCCGTCGACAGGTCCTCCCCCGACCCCGACGCGCTCTATGAAGGTTAGGGATTACGCTGCTCTCTCCGCTCGCGCTCCAGCGCGTGTCGCGGTTGGGGGGAATTGGGGTTTCGGTGCTCAATTTCCCGTGTAGGTTAAAGCTCACTCAGGTGCTCTGTTTTTTACGTTTTTTTTCCTTTCTTTCGTGGAATCACTGGCTGCGCCTGGAGTACTATATTTGTGAACCATGGGTTGTTAATCCCGATTCCTCTCGTGTTATACGTATCATGGTTCGGTGATCTTCACGTCGGCGTGAAATTGGGCCCATTGTTTTTTTTTTGCCGTGACACTGGATTGGGCTACACGTCGAGGCGGTTATTAGTTTAGAAGGTTTCTACCTTTCTAGCGTCTAGTCTAGATTCAGCGGATGCTTCGTTAGGATTTTGTTATAACCGTAGCTAAGTGTTGATGATTTTGTTATTCGTTGCATGAATACCTTCGGTGCGAAATGTGGGTGATTTCATTTCTCAAAGAGACCTAAAGTGAAAATTTCACACTGCACATTGTTGATATTAGTTTGTTATAAATTATAGTGGTTTATAATTAAGTAAAGTAGTAAGTAAGTGTATGTGCAATGTTGATTGCAGAGGGGATGTGGCAACAGATGGCCATGGACAGCGGTGCCACTATGCAACCTGGGTCATATCCTGAGCGACCAGGTGAACCCGACTGCACTTACTATCTCAGGACTGGATTGTGTCGATTTGGCATGAGCTGCCGATTCAATCATCCTCCGGATAGGAATCTGGTGAATATCCCCGCCTTTCCAAACTGTGATTATTTGTCGTATTGCTTTGAATCACCAGATGTTTTTCCATTATCCAACGTCATTGTTGTTATGTACATTAGCAGCATTGTTATGGACCATATACGGTTGGTAGAATATTTATCCTTGAACCAAAGGCATTTCCCTTTCTGATGTGTTTCAGTTGCATCAAGGAACAAAATGCAAGAAGCAATGTTTGAAAAGAAAATATGTGATGATGTGTCTATATGATCACTATTGGTATTTAATCCTTTTCCCACAGGAAAACATACAAAGATATTGGTTCCAGTAGGATGATGATAAGATTTTGTCTAAGGTGTTTGTCAGTTCGAAGTCTCTGTTAACCTGCTAGCATGTGTGTTCTGTTGTAGATAATACAATTTGTAAAAATAATCCCGAAAATCTGTTTTTAGGCCTGCAGTGTGTCAATATGATTATATTGCCTTGTGCCCCATCTTCATATCCGTTCTATTACTGGCAAACTCTCTGTGATTTGTCCCACGTGACCTGGTGCTGTCTGTTTCTTTAATATTTTAATTTTAAATGGTCATATGATCTTTGAAGCATAGTTTATGAACTATTGTTTGTGGCAATGACTTATTGGCTAGTCTGCCAGAATAGCCTAACTCCACATTAGCAAAGTTAATAGAACAGAGGCAGCTGTTTATCCCATAGTTCGATTTTTTGTTACCCTTGTGAGCTGTGATATTTGTGTTCTTTAGTGATGCTTTACATTGGTTGGTGCTTCTATGCAAATTTATGTCTTTATTTGAGTACTCATTGTTTTTTTACTTCATATCCCATTTTTTGTTCTCAAGTTAGGTTGAATCTGTTTAATTTTAGGCTATTGCCTCTGCCAGAATGAAGGGAGAATATCCTGAGAGAGCAGGACAGCCAGAGTGTCAGGTAACTATGATAACTGACTCTTCTGTCCTTCAGAAACACGAGCCATAGAAGTTTTACTTTTGGAAATGTCTTTTTTTGGTTGACAGTGCTTTGGTTCCTGTACGATGATTTTAAGAAATTGCTTATCTGACCCATACACTTTCAATTATAGTTTGAATAATAAAAAGTAGAGACAAGAATATCAATGCAGATAACAGATTCTTGTAGTTTTTGCAAAGAATGCAAGGTTCTAGAGATGTTGTAGGCATATTGGTGGACACATGCCCACAGGTAGAAAAGAATTCTGACCGTGTTCAGATTCCTGAAGGACAATCTTGTTTGTAATTGTACTCTTACATTAGACATCTGGCTATTTCTGTTAGTCTTGACATTTCACCAGATCTACATCTTTGATCACACAATCTATTGAGTGCTTTAGCTTATATGTCATGCTGTGCAAGTATTGAAGCTGAAAGTTACTGAACTTTTTTCATGTAGTATTATCTGAAGACTGGAACGTGCAAGTTTGGCCCTACATGCAAATTTCACCATCCCAGGGAAAAGGCTGGAATTGCAGGGAGGGTTCAGCTAAACACATCAGGATATCCACTCCGCCCGGTTTGTCTTCCGTTGCCATTTATATCTCCTCTTCTACATATGTCTGTTTGCTTTGCTGAAAAGCAGTCCACTTTGCTTCTGTAGAATGAAAAGGAGTGTGCATATTATTTAAAAACAGGACACTGTAAATATGCAAATACTTGTAAATTCCACCATCCGGAACTTTTCAATGTGGTGCCTTCGTCACGTGGTTCTCCTATTTATACCTCTGTACATTCCTCTGCGAGTGCTGGTCCGCAGTCCTATACTGGAACTATGCCAAGCTGGGCTTTTCCACGAGCTTCTTTTATACCAAGCCCTAGGTGGCAAAGTCCTTCAAATTATGCGCCGATGATTGTACCTCAGGGCCTTGTTCAAATGCAGAGCTGGAATTCATATACTGTAAGTTCATTTTGTATAGTAATGCAGTTTATACAATTATAAAGCAATCACATTATCTTTTTTCCTTCAAAACTTTATTAAAACATCAAGTATCGAGAGATTCCCTAGAGGAACAGGGAGCGGATGTCTGTACTGATTCAAACTTTTTTCCCATGCTTATTTGACTGCGTGCAAACTGTATATCAGGCAATGCATTTTCTCTAATATATATAGTTTGTGACACTGAAACCTGTTCTTACATCAATTATCAGAGTTATTATTTAGGATTGACATAAATTTGGTGCAGTGTGTTAGAAGTTTTACTTTTGGATATGAAGTTTTACTTTTGGAAATGTCTTTTTCTTGGTTGACGCGAAAGGGTCTCTAGCCGAGTTGGTTAGGTGGTCTGAGAAGCACTACTCAGGTCCTGGGTTTGACTCTCCGTGGGAGCGAATTTCAGGCTGTGGTTAAAAAAAATCCCCTCGTCTGTCCCACGCCAAAGCATAGGTCTAAGGCTCAGACCCGGTCACGGTCGGTCTCACATGGGCTTCGATGCCGCTGTGTATAGGTGGGGCAAGGGTTCCGTGGTTTTCTTGACCTATGTGAGAAGGTCTTCTTCTTAATACAATACTTTGGAGCTGTCTTACCCCCCGCAGGTCGAGTTTTTTTTTTCTTGGTTGACAGTGCTTTGGCCTATCCACCGTATTGCTGTGATTGATTGGCGAAAGGGCCTCTAGCCGAGCCGAGTTGGTTAGGTGGTCTGATTAGCACTCTTCAGGTCCTGGATTCGACTTCTCGTGGAGCAAATTTTCAGGCTATTGTTAAAAAAATCCCCTCATCTGTGCCATGCTAAATCACAGGTCTAAGGCCTGGTCCAGGTCCTGGTCGTTCTCACATGGGCTACGGTGCCACTCTCGCCACTGTGTATGGGTGGACCATGAGTTCGGGGTTTTTCTCGACCTGCGTGAGAAGGTCTTTTTAATATAATACCGTGGGGGCGCTCTTACCCTTGAGGTCGAGTTTTTTTAGTATTTAGGATTGATAGTTGCTGCTTTTACATGCCTCTGCTGCTTTTACTTACCTCTAAGGCTGACTCCAGCAGTTCAGCCAAAGCTTACCCATAAGCATCGTTTTGCATTGTAGACTGCACTGTTCGCAGAGTGGAGTTTGAATATAAGTATGAGTATGAGTAATCTGCTGGAGATAGTCTAAGGAATCCAATGCCTGTTTCATCTTCTCAGGGTCAGCTGCAGTCACCTGGGGCTCAACAAACTTATGGAAGTTCACAACAAGGAGAAGCTAGTACAGGAAATCAGGGAATGCTATCACCCTACAGATCCAGTTCGTTTCCCGTGCCTCAATATGCACTGCAGAGAGAGAATGTATTTCCTGAGAGACCTGATGAACCAGAATGCCAATATTACATGAAGACAGGAGATTGTAAATTTGGTGCAGTTTGCAAGTTCCATCATCCCCGGGTGAGATCACTGCCCCCTCCGGATTGTGTCTTAAGTCCAATGGGTCTTCCACTACGTCCAGTAAGTCATTAAACCCTTCACCGTTTCTGTTGTATCGGTCCTTTGTTTAGGCATTTTATCAATTATATATGAATATGTTGATTGCTGTACTACCTCATCTCTTTTTGGGATAGGCTCCGCAAATTTTCTTGTGGAAACACATCGTCGTTTAGAATATGCATCAATGCGACTGCTTGGTTGCTGTAGTCTAGAAATTTGAAAATCAAATATGTGCTATGCTGTTTATAAAGAGGCTCTCGTGCCAGACAAATAAAGTGAAGGATGTTCCATACACGTTGCTCAGCCAGATGATTGATTTCAGTGGGGCATGATTTCTGCTAATGATGATTGATTTTTTCTCCTAGTCCTAGCAATAAATGCACAACTTACTAAAGACACTAAGATGCATATTCAAGGTAACACTATTAGACCATTCTTTATATGTGTTGGTTAAGCTCTGATTTATCATAAAAAACTTTAGAGGGCTGTGCAACAAATCTCACTGTGGCTTACAGGCATCATTGTTGATACCTGGACACTGATTAGAGCAATGTCAAAAGTTACAAATTTGCTAGGACAGGTATTATCAGTCAGTTATTCGGTAGCATACAAGTTGTTGAAGGGACAAGTGCACAGACTGATGTCTGCTTACAAATAGAGCCTGTCTCATCAATAGGCACTAGATAGTCCTTTTGCTGCACCTCATTGAATGGCCTGTCATCTTGATTATCCTGTCCCCAATGGTTTTTCAGGGTGAAGAACTGTGCAAATTCTATTCTCGTTACGGCATCTGCAAGTTCGGCGCCAACTGTAAATTCGACCATCCTACAGTGGTTGCTCCAATGGTCTATGCGTATGGTTTCTCTGCGTCTGCTTCCCCTGCATCCGCTTCGACTAATGTACCTATGGCGCGACGCCTTCTGGGATCCCCACCGGGGTCTGGATATACGTCTTAGGCGTCGTTTTTTTTTTCAGTTGACCTACTTCGATTTATAAAATCCATGGCACTGCCTCAGGCGCTGTGAATGTTTCTCCTAACTTCCTGCCGGGATCAAAGTTCTGTAAATTGAGTTGCTACCGGAGATGTACAGCCCCGTTTTTTTTGGTTAATCCAGATCTTTGGGAATAACTCTCGAAACCGAATAAACTTTGGATACAGAGATACCAGTTTTCAGGTGCCTGCACTATTTGACATTATTGCTACACCTATGGTTCCGAACAGAGGAACAGTTGAATTCTCTGGAGGAGCTGAAGCCTGCACTTGTGCAGTTGAGATTATATCATCGCGTCGATTTATTTTGGAACCTGTATTCAGCTGGTGTTGAGGCATTTGTTTCTGAGGTGAAATGAACCCTCCATGCCCAACAACTGAAACTAAAGACGACACGATAAGGTGCCTGACCTGAACCGGCACATTTCCTGTGGTCAGGTTTAATCATATATATGTAGACGAAAGAAAAAAAAAAGCGAAGGACTTTTCTTGTGATGAACTGATGATGTCATGTGGGCCAGGTGGCTTTCACCAGGCCCTCACTCTCGACTCCTTTGATCTGTACGAAAAGCCTACTGCACCCTCACTCTGGGACTCCTGATACCGAAGCCTGTCTACTGCTGTGGTTGGCCTACGAAAGGAGCAATTTGACCATGCCCTACAGAGTTAAAGACCGAGTCTCTCCCATCTTTTGTTGGGCCTGAGATTCCTCAGTTTTGCTTGAGCGATCTGTCCACGGTGAAGCATGTTATGTACACCACGGCTTGCATTTGGTTCGACACAACACATGGTTCGAGTATATTGAGAACTACGTTACCATGGATCACCAGATCCGCTCTCTTCCCTCCCGTCAGCAGTAGAGGCGCAAGAAGTTGTAGAGAACTCGTCCTCCTTCCCATAAGCACGACAGAGGAAACACACGAGACACATGGTATAGGGTTGGGCCTCTGGTCTCTTTATGATCTCTATTCCATATGAGAGGATACAAGTTCTATATATAGAGACGTGATAGCCCTCAGGGGCATATTCGGTATTTGCCCACATAACCCTTCATTAGGGTTTCTCAACATTCCCCCTTGGGCGAATACTGCGACCAACACATGCCTCATTAAAACTCCCAAAAAACCCAGTGGGAAAATATGGAGAAAGAGCGCATGGTGATGCATATTGCATTTGCACTTTGTTGCCTCGTTAAAAACCTAATGTGAGAAACTTCAGGAAAACTCACCAAGTAAAAAAGAGTACAACAACTGTCATCAGGACATATTTCGATCTTCTAGATCTAAATTCCATTGAATCTTCTATAAAGGCTAACTTTAGAAATGTGCTCCCCTGATCCTTGCAAAATCGTATCAATAAGGCAAAACATCTTCTTCTGGAAGTATATGCATATCCTTGCAAGGACTATTTCAGGAATTTTTACTTCTACTCACTTCTATGATATACGAGGTAAGTGCACGTATCGACATAAATAAGTCACTTTGATTGATGGTGTTTGATCGACTGGATCTATATATTTGATAGAAACTTCCATAAAGGTTCACATATTGATCATCAAGCTGACGCCTTCATGGCATAGAATATGATATTTATTGTCTCATGATTGTGATCAATATAAGCATTCGCCCCCCCCTGACGATGACATCTGTCAAAGTTGTTATCCCTCATAACCCAAGCATATTCTTCAAGATATATGTCTTATTGTTCATCTGGAATAACGAGAATGGATGAGGTTGGGGTGCTATCATTTTCTATCTTACACCACAATTTATACATAGTTGTGCAAAGCAAGTAACATGTCCTGCTATAAGACTTAGGGGAAAATATAGTTGCAATAGTACATATTCTAAATATGACACATCGCTCGAAGCGTTCATCCATTGCAACATCTATGATGGTATAACGAAAGTCCATCATTGATCGTAATCCATCAGGAATTTTTCATCGATCAGATATATCGTTATAGTCTATCATTCTGGCACAATGAGGATATTTTACCAGTAACACCTAAACCTTATAAGTTTATGCCATCGGGGCTTTAGAGGATACCGTAATTCCACATCTAGTAGAAAATAACATGAGTAAAGATCGTGGAATGCACATGTGCTTATTCGATGAACTTCAAGTCCTTTGGTACCTCATCTTATTCCTTTGTGGGTATGTATGGGTCTTTATCCCTTTATAGGGATTATCAAACTTTGGTGTTTAACACAAACTTTATTTTTTTTGGAAAGGTTCCATCAAGGAGCTATAATCTCATCTAGGAGATATTCTCTCTACATAGGAGAGTGTTCATTCATCAGGAATGTATTATTCGGTACGAGATTTATATGTTGCATGTTTATAATTCAAATATATTAGTCCTCCTAGGATCTCATGGCGGATCTTCAGAATCCTATTAACTGCATATTTTAATCCATGTCATTTGCCAGATATATTACATAGCGGAACAATGTTTATTCAACACATATGTGGGGTGGGTCTCTCACAAGACCACTTGAACCATCACATTCACCACACATTATTTCAATAGCGCCCATAAATGTCTGAACTTCAAGCTCGCGACTTTCACTTTGCGATTCTTGGTTCAGCCTCGATTGCATTTATCATTGACCCGATAAGAGAGTTTACAACACTCATGCCTAGGACTTTGTTTTGGATCCGTTTGCAATCTAAAGAGTCAAGATAGGTGTCGACATATTTGTCTCCCACATTTAATAATGATCTATGTCATTTCCCAAAACGAAAGATTTCATTGTTCCGTATTCCTAGCACAATGATATTGCGCGCATTGCTAGTAACTTCATCTTCAGATGAACCTCTTTGTGAGGCAAATCACCATCAGGGTGAATTAATCGGAGGAAAGTTATCACAGACCACGTGAATCTGCAATCAGAACATATGCTTTGACTAAGGCCGATGGATCATATTCGCAGGCGTCCCCGAGAATAGATCATGCTAATAAGTCAAATGTGGATATGATATTACTCCCGGGTATATCCACATCTACATCACGTAGAAGCATTCAAACCTATATGGTTACTCCTCAACGATTTCTGGCAAACTCCATATACATAGGAGTACACACCAAACGACATGTTCAGTTTGACTTTTGTGCGTTTAATAGAATATTGAGGCATTACAATATATGGACATTCCTCCCCCTAATGCCGAGATGTTGTTAAAAGCATACAGATAAAATCCCCAACCACAATCATCCAGTTGTGTCACACCCGGCTTTAAGGAACAAAGCCAGGTGCATCTCATACATGCGCCAAGAAGACAACATATATAATAACAGAGTGTATAGAGATAACTGTCATAAAACATCAGAGTATTTATTACATAGAGGAAGACTTATTACAAAATAAAGTAATGAAGATAAAACGAACTAAGGATCGTCGGCGCCAATGTCAACTGAGAAACGCCACCTAGATCAAATCATACTCCTCGCCTTGTGGCTCCTCCTGAACGACCTGCTCTTCTCCTGTGGGGGGGTGTGAGACAGCAAGGGTGAGCTCACACATGATCATAGCTCAACAAGTTGTGGGGAACCAGTGGTCATAAACTCACAAAGGTGTGAGTTCATGTGATGTGAAGGGCTAATCAATGATAGGGGTTAAAGCTGAGCATTGCTTTTAAGTAGTTGGTCCAAATTTTATTAGCAATTACTAAGTGTAAGTAAATACCAAACCATAAGTAAAGTAATAGAACAAAATTAATAATAAACCCATGCAATGCAAATGACAAAATTGAATTTAAGTTCCATAAATTAAACATCAGAGAGTCCTGAGCTGCTCGTGACCGTGAGCACGGCTAGTATACCAGTTTTACACTCTGCAGAGGTTGTACCCTTTACCCACAAGTCATGTTACCCATCTGCCAAGGGGTCGCGACTCCCATACACCTCTACCTAGGAAGCGCGGCAGGGCAACACTACGAGGCCTTTACAAAGTTCCACTAGCTTCCGAAAACCCGCTACAGTTTATAGGAAGTTCCAATGCAGGGTTCCTGGCTGACCGCTATCGCAGCAAAATCAACCAGGGACCTCCCTACACTGACCACTCCCCTACTGCCCTTGCCCCTTTCGGGTAAGGTAGTCTTCCACTAGCTTTCCTAATTAGTCAGCCAAGGGCGTCCCATTAAACCCTTGTGGTGGCACGTGTTACTCAAGTTAAGCTCTATGTTCCAATTAACATTAATGAACTTGACATGAACATAAATAGAATAACAAGAATAATTGGAACATAGATATAATAAATGATTATCCCAAAACCATGTAAAGCAATAGCAAACTACCCAAGTGAATCAGGGGTAAACAAGGTAATGAGATAAACAATCTAGGGTGACCTATGGGGTCCCATCAAAATTAACCTATGCATGGATAAGTGGTATTAAAGAACATTATTAGGTAAAAAGTGGTCAAGGGCACAACTTGCCTTCAATGAGCTCCTGCTCAGCTACTTCAACCTGCTGCTCACCAGGATCCTCAGTCACGGGCTCTTCTACTCGCCACAATACAAACAAGCACAGTGCATATAGAGAAATTAACAATACACCAAACATATAAACAAAATACACAGAAATATTCTACTCAATAAAATAAAATCCTAGGAACAGGAATCATAATTTTTCGAGTTATAGATTTTAAGTTATGGATTTTCAAAGGTTTTATGTGCTTTAAGTAAGATTAAGTGTGAGGTTAATTTTCTTACTGTTGTCATGATAAAACAGAGGCTCTAAGTGATAGAGAATGAAATTATAAAATTTTAGAAACTGGAATGGAGTGATTTGGAGTTCATATGCATTTTCTATGAATTATTGAAGTTCTAACAATTATTTTCCTATTAAAAATCTATTTATAAATCATTTTCTCTGGTTTTACCCTGCTCTGGACTGGGCCTCAATAAATGGAAAACGCAGGGGCTACGGAGTAAGAATCTGTAGACTCAAAGAATAGCAATCTCTGGACGGCGGGTTCTATTTCAAAGGAACCTAGGGTCTCTTAAGCAAAACGCCAGAGCGAAAGGGTATCGCTTAATATCGGTCGTCCGATTAGAAATCACGCGTCCAGATTAACCTGGACCCGGTTATGTACACTGCTACGCTAACAACCGTTGGATCCCAGATCCGCGGTCCACGGCGCACGATCCCCACACCAGATCTGATCCATCAACTCGCGATCTAACGGTGAGGATACAGGTTACGCGAATCAGAGCGTGGATTAGATCTGGGCCGTCCCCCAGGGAATCGACGACCGACCCCCCATCGCCTCACAGCTCAAGGCCAACACGGCGGCGTAGAGCTGCACAACGGCGAACCCCGCCGGAGTGCCACGGCTTCGCCCACTACTCGACCAAACCCGAGCGCGACAGATCACAAACCCATCCCTTGGTGTGGCAAATCAATCGGAGCTAACCATACGCTAGCGACATCTACAATTCTGCCTGCGCAGATGAGCGGCAAACAGTGGCGGCACATCCCCGATGAGCAATTCCGGTGAACAGGGTGAATGGGCGGGGCCAATTTTTGACGGTGCACAATCGGAGGAAGGAGAGGTATGCATCGGAGTTGAACCATACCGGTGATTGACGCACGAAACCCCCAACCGCGACAAAGGCTGACGTGGGATCCGCCTTCGACCCCGATGGACGATTCCAGACGCGAGGGCAGCCGCCACCAACTTGGTGACACCGGGACTTCGTAAGGGTGTAGGAAGGCAACAGCAGTGCGGTAAGCCAAGGGCGGAGCGATGATTTACTGGTGCACCGGCGTAGGAGTAATTTGAGCGTCGCCATTGGTATAAATAACCAGGGAAAAAGGGGTCACCGGACTTGGGGCGAAGGTGAAATAGGCCACCCCGGTCGCCCGCCAAGATAGGGGCCCGCTCATGGCTGTTGCAACAACCAAGGGCAGTCGGCGCCGGGTCTTCAGCTTCAGCCGTCCGCACGCCACAGGGAAGATCTACAGCGCGGTGGAGGTCGAGGCTGGCAAGGGGGGGCCGCTTGTCGGGTGATACCGAGAGCGCGCTAGGCAAGCTGACGGGATGGGCCCGCACGTCAGCGCCGAGGACTGGAATGGGCCACGCGGAGGCAATTCCAGGCTGGGCCGAATCACTAGGGTTGGGCCCAAGCGCGGCTGGTAGGTCTTCTCTTTTTTTTCTTTTATTTTCATTTCATGTTCCCTTTTATTCTTAATTCTTTTGATTCTAAATTTTGTACTCAACTTAAGTGCAAATTTGAATTCATATTAGCTATGCAATTGGGTTATGCCATCTTGTGGTGAGGTTATTTTAATTATAATATTATTTTATATTAGAATTTATTTCCTTCTTTCCTCTATTTTGTATAATCTTTTCCTTCTCTCTTTTCTTAATTCTAGGATTATTTTAAGATTTAAACCCCATCTAGATATTTAACATATTTCTTTTTACATTATTATAATATCGTCACAAAAATGCACACACAAATAAAATATTTAGCATGATGCAATGATTTAGTAGCATATCTCTTTATTAATTGTTTTTGGGCATGGTGTTCACATATGATGATGCATAAAGATCAAACTCACATAAAGAGAAATTGTTTCTCTATTGGTATTATTTCTAGCAAATTACAAAGTGGGTGTTACAAATCCTACCCCCCTTAAAAATAATCTCGTCCTCGAGATTAAGAAGAACTAGAGAAAAGGTGGGGAAAATCTATGCGAAGCTCTTCTTCTCTTTCCCAAGTTGCTTCATCTTCACCGTGGTGACTCCATTGGACTTTGCACATCTTTATCACCTTATTTCTTGTAACTCGAGTCAATGTATCCAAAATCTTGATCGGGTACTCCGTGTAAGTCAAATCACCCTGAACACTGAGCTCTTCCATGGGTAACTGTTCCTCAGGGACACGGAGACACTTCTTCAGTTGGGATACGTGGAACACGTTATGCACATCCGATAGACTATCCGGTAACTCGAGTTGGTATGCCATCTCCCCAACTCGCCTAAAGATCAAGAATGGTCCAATATAGCGAGGGGACAATTTGCCCTTAACTTTAAATCTCCTCATTCCACGAAGTGGTGACACCTTGAGGTACACATAATCTCCTTCTTCAAATTCCAGTGGTCTTCTTCTATTATCAGCGTAGCTCTTTTGCCTGGTTTGAGCCACTCTCAAATTCTCTCGAATTATACGGACTTGTTCTTCTGCTTCTTGAATCAATTCAGGCCCAAAGAACTGTCTTTCTCCCGTCTGATCCCAATATAGAGGAGTCCTGCACTTCCTCCCATATAAAGCTTCAAAAGGTGACATCTTCAGACTGGCCTGATAACTATTGTTGTATGAAAACTCAGCGTACGGTAGACTCTTATCCCAACTTCCTCCATGCTGAAGAGCACATGCTCTCAACATATCTTCCAATACTTGGTTTGTCCTTTCAGTCTGTCCATCAGTCTGAGGGTGATAAGCTGTACTAAAATTCAACTTTGTACTCATATTCTCATGAAAGCTTCTCCAAAATCTTGAGGTAAACTGTGAACCTCAATCAGATACGATCTTCTTTGGCACTCCATGCAAACACACAATCCAAGCCATATATAACTCTGCTAGCTGAGAACCTTTATATGTAGTCTTAATAGGAATAAAATGAGCTACTTTAGTCAATCTATCCACAATCACCCATATAGCATCATATCCTTTCTGGGTGCGAGGCAATCCTGTAATGAAATCCATACCAATCTCTTCCCACTTCCACTCGGTTATCTTCAGTGGTTGCAGTAGTCCAGCTGGCCTCTGGTGTTCAGCCTTAACTCTTTGACATACATCGCACATAGCCACATGTTCAGCCACATCTCTTTTCAATCCATACCACCAATATTTCCGCTTCAAATCCTGATACATCTTAGTACTACCAGGATGAATTGAATAATCCGAATCATGTGCCTCCTTTAAAATAGTCTCTCGTAGGCTTTTAATATCAGGAACACACATCCTATCCTTGAACCATACAGTGCCTTGCTCATCTTCTGTAAATTCTGGAACTCGACCTTCGGTAATCAGATCCTTAATCTCTTTTATTTTGGCATCACCAATTTGACCTTTACGAATTTCTTGCTCCAAAGTAGGTTCCACATCAATAGTAACTCCTTCAGTATGAGCAACTATCCCCAGGTTAAGTCTCCTCAAATCCTCAACAATCTCATCGGGTAGTTGGGCAACAATAGCTGAATGAACATGTTCCTTGCGACTCAAGGCATCCGCAACCAAATTTGCCTTGCCCGGGTGATAGTGAATCTCCAAATCATAATCCTTAATAAGCTCCAGCCAACGGCGTTGCCTAAGGTTGAGATCCTTCTGAGTGAATATATACTTCAAACTCTTATGATCCGTATACACTTGGCACTTGGTTCCCATAATGTAATGTCTCCAAATCTTAAGCGCATGCACAACGGCTGCCAATTCCAAGTCATGAGTGGTGTAGTTCAATTCATGTTTGCGTAACTGACGAGACGCGTAGGCAATCACATGTCCTTCTTGCATAAGCACACATCCTAAGCCTTGGCCACATGCATCACAATAGATATCAAATCCTTTCTGTAGGTCTGGCATAACCAATACTGGTGGCGACATCAATCTTTTCTTCAATTGATCAAAGCTGTCTTGGCACTTCTCGTCCCATTTAAATTCTCTTCCTTTCTCCAAAAGCGAAGTCATAGGTTTAGCAATCTTAGAAAATCCTTCGATAAACCTCCGATAATATCCAGCAAGTCCCAAGAAACTCCGAATCTCAGTAACTGTAGTGGGTACTCTCCACTCCATTATCTCCTTAACCTTAGCAGGATCCACTGATATTCCTCCATTAGAAATAATATGACCAAGAAATGGCACCTCGCCAATCCAAAACTCACACTTGCTGAATTTGGCATATAGCTGGTTATCTTGTAGCTTCTGTAGCACCAATCTCAGATGTTCCTCATGATCGCTATCACTCTGAGAATAAATAAGAATATCGTCGATGAATACCACGACGAATCTGTCCAAATACTCCATAAACACCTTATTCATCAAGTTTATAAAATAAGCTGGTGCATTAGTCAATCCAAACGACATAACTGTGAACTCATATAATCCATATCTAGTCGAGAAAGCCGTCTTGGGAATATCCGATGGTCTAATCCTCATTTGATGGTAACCGGATCGGAGATCAATCTTTGAGAATACTCTAGCACCTCTCATCTGATCAAATAAATCCTCAATACGGGGCAACGGATACTTGTTCTTCACCGTAACATCATTAAGAGATCTATAATCCACACACATCCGCTGCGATCCATCCTTCTTCTGTACAAACAAGACCGGTGCTCCCCAAGGTGAGGAACTCGGACGAATGTACTCGGCCTCTTGTAACTCAGTTAACTGCTTCTTAAGTTCCTTCAACTCCTCTACGGACATCCTATATGGCCGTTTAGAAATAGGGGCAGTTCCAGGTAAGAGGTCAATAACAAACTCCACTTCTCTATCAGGGGGCATCCCTGGTAACTCCTCTGGAAAGACATCCAGAAAATCTCTAACCACCCGGATGTTGTCACCAACAAACTCCTCAGGTATAAAGAACATTGCACACATGGATGAGGAGGTTACTGCAATATTAACTTGAAATCTTTCTCCTTTAGTGGTAGTGAGTTCTACGGTACCTCTACCACATGCTATAACGGCCTTTGCCTTTCTTAGCCATGACATACCAAGGATCAAATCTATACTGCTTGACTCTAATATTATAGCAGTAGCTCCAAATTCTCTACCCATAATGGTCAATGTCTATCTACGTGTCATTTGATTCGCCTCAACAGGCCCTTTAGGTGTAATTACTATCATTGGTTTTCTCATATTTAGCAGTGGTATTTCATTTGTGTTGGCATATCTAGCAGACATGAATGAATGTGTAGCACCAGAATCAAATAATATGGTTGCAGGAATTGCATTAACATAAAACATACCAATTACGAGGTCCCCTCCATCCGGAGTAGCATCAACGCTGACTTGATTAACCCTGGCAATAGAATATCCCTTGCCAGATCCTGGAGTTTGCTGCCTGTTCTGAACTGGAGTAGTAGCAATCCTCTTTGGGCAGACATTTGCATAGTGTCCAGCCTTCCCACACTTGAAACAAGTAGTGCCTGGACTCTGTCCTGAAAACTTCGTCGGGGTGCCAGTAGGGGTAGCCTGTCGAGGAGGTGGAGTCCTCAGTGGTGATTGCTGAACTGGGCGCGGTCCTCCGGGTCGAGTCGGTGTACCCTGTGGTGAACTGTAGCGAGGACGAACACTGTTGCTTCCTTGTCCTTGAGATATTGCCTTTCTCTTCAAATCTCCCAGCTGAACACGCTTGTGTTCAATAGCCAGGGCCTTATCAAGCAGCCTCTGAAATGACGGAAATGTGTGTGCCACTAGAGCATACTGCAGTGGTCCATTAAGTCCTTCAATGAAATGCTCCTGCTTCCTCTCGTCTTCAGCAACTTCTTCAGGGGCATATCTGGATAACTGAATAAACTTGTCACGGTACTCACTGACTGACATACTTCCTTGCTTCAGCGACAGAAACTCCTTCTTCTTGATCTTTATCATACCAGCTGGAATATGGTAGTTCCTGAACTGTGTACTAAATTCCGCCCAGGTAATAGTATCTGCAGCATCATGGGCAGCAGTATAAGAATCCCACCAGTCAGCAGCAGGACCTGTCAGACGTCCAGAAGCATAAAGAACTTTCTCCCGGTCCGTGCACTGTGCAATATTCAGCATCTTCTCAACGGACTTCAGCCAATCATCCGCGTCCAGTGGATCAGGTGAGCTAGCGAATGTAGGTGGCTTATGACTCATGAACTCCCGGTGCTTATCACGAGGTGGAACTGGTGGTGGTGGTGGAGGCAGTGGTACTTGTTGCTGTTGTTGCTGCTGTTGTTGCTGTTGCATTTGTTGTTGCAGCTGCTGTTGTTGTGCCCTCCTTTCCTGGCGTATCTCATCTAGCTCCTGGCGCAACTCCTGTCGTATATCTTCTCTTTCCTGACGCATCTCCTGGCGTTCTTGCTGCATCTGAGCACGCATATCAGCCATAGTGTCTGCCATTTGCTGCATCACCGCCATCTGAGCAGCAACCAGTGGGTCAACTCCGCCTGGTGGAGGATTGGGAGGATTCATCTCTGTAGGCTGTGGCTGAGGTTGTCTATATATCCTTCGAGTGTGTTGGTTAGGAGGCAAATCAATTCCACCACCCCGCCTGGTATTGACCATCTGAGTTAGATACATATGGTAAGAAAATAGTAGACAAGGCAGGTATTTACAAATCAGGTTACTTTGGGGAATTTTATTAGCTAAGCAGATTAATATTTTATCTACCAAAGCTAATTCAACACCTTATGGTGGTACATACTAAGATGTCCAGCTATAATAATCCAATCAATCAAAGAAGCAAATCAGGCATTTAGCATCATCACAATCAAACAACATTTTTTTAAGAAAATAGTTTTAAATTTGTCTTAGGTTCCCTATCTCTTAAAAATGTCATAAGGGTAGGGATTCCAAGGTGTGAAATCCATCTTGTCTAAGAGTAGAAAAGATAAGAATGATCAGAGTAGAACAGTAGAAGGTGAGACTGGATCAAGATAAGTATAGAGAGAATCAGAGTAAGGTAAGTAGGAGAGGGTTTGTCCGTTTCTATCTAGGTCTCGTCCTACAGTCAACATTGCCTCTGATACCACTTCTGTCACACCCGGCTTTAAGGAACAAAGCCAGGTGCATCTCATACATGCGCCAAGAAGACAACATATATAATAACAGAGTGTATAGAGATAACTGTCATAAAACATCAGAGTATTTATTACATAGCGGAAGACTTATTACAAAATAAAGTAATGAAGATAAAACGAACTAAGGATCGTCGGCGCCAATGTCAACTGAGAAACGCCACCTAGATCAGATCATACTCCTCGCCTTGTGGCTCCTCCTGAACGACCTGCTCTTCTCCTGTGGGGGGTGTGAGACAGCAAGGGTGAGCTCAAACATGATCATAGCTCAACAAGTTGTGGGGAACCAGTGGTCATAAACTCACAAAGGTGTGAGTTCATGTGATGTGAAGGGCTAATCAATGATAGGGGTTAAAGCTGAGCATTGCTTTTAAGTAGTTGGTCCAAATTTTATTAGCAATTACTAAGTGTAAGTAAATACCAAACCATAAGTAAAGTAATAGAACAAAATTAATAATAAACCCATGCAATGCAAATGACAAAATTGAATTTAAGTTCCATAAATTAAACATCAGAGAGTCCTGAGCTGCTCGTGACCGTGAGCACGGCTAGTATACCAGTTTTACACTCTGCAGAGGTTGTACCCTTTACCCACAAGTCATGTTACCCATCTGCTAAGGGGTCGCGACTCCCATACACCTCTACCTAGGAAGCGCGGCAGGGCAACACTACGAGGCCTTTACAAAGTTCCACTAGCTTCCGAAAACCCACTACAGTTTATAGGAAGTTCCAATGCAGGGTTCCTGGCTAACCGCCATCGCAGCAAAATCAACCAGGGACCTCCCTACACTGACCACTCCCCTACTGCCCTTGCCCCTTTCGGGTAAGGTAGTCTTCCACTAGCTTTCCTAATTAGTCAGCCAAGGGCGTCCCATTAAACCCTTGTGGTGGCACGTGTTACTCAAGTTAAGCTCTATGTTCCAATTAACATTAATGAACTTGACATGAACATAAATAGAATAACAAGAATAATTGGAACATAGATATAATAAATGATTATCCCAAAACCATGTAAAGCAATAGCAAACTACCCAAGTGAATCAGGGGTAAACAAGGTAATGAGATAAACAATCTAGGGTGACCTATGGGGTCCCATCAAAATTAACCTATGCATGGATAAGTGGTATTAAAGAACATTATTAGGTAAAAAGTGGTCAAGGGCACAACTTGCCTTCAATGAGCTCCTGCTCAGCTACTTCAACCTGCTGCTCACCAGGATCCTCAGTCACGGGCTCTTCTACTCGCCACAATACAAACAAGCACAGTGCATATAGAGAAATTAACAATACACCAAACATATAAACAAAATACACAGAAATATTCTACTCAATAAAATAAAATCCTAGGAACAGGAATCATAATTTTTCGAGTTATAGATTTTAAGTTATGGATTTTCAAAGGTTTTATGTGCTTTAAGTAAGATTAAGTGTGAGGTTAATTTTCTTACTGTTGTCATGATAAAACAGAGGCTCTAAGTGATAGAGAATGAAATTATAAAATTTTAGAAACTGGAATGGAGTGATTTGGAGTTCATATGCATTTTCTATGAATTATTGAAGTTCTAACAATTATTTTCCTATTAAAAATCTATTTATAAATCATTTTCTCTGGTTTTACCCTGCTCTGGACTGGGCCTCAATAAATGGAAAACGCAGGGGCTACGGAGTAAGAATCTGTAGACTCAAAGAATAGCAATCTCTGGACGGCGGGTTCTATTTCAAAGGAACCTAGGGTCTCTTAAGCAAAACGCCAGAGCGAAAGGGTATCGCTTAATATCGGCCGTCCGATTAGAAATCACGCGTCCAGATTAACCTGGACCCGGTTATTGAAAGCTCTCTTGTGAGTTTTGGTGTTTGGATGACAACTCAATTAAAGGACTAACAAGTGTACTAAGTGTTGAACAGGTGCTTAAGGTAAAGCCTACAGGGTTCAACACAAGTGAACAATTGTGATGGTCCAAGAACTGGATTATGGATACATGATGGACATCACAAGTAAGATGGACATTGCATAAAGTGAGACTCGGGTGCGAAGCTCGGAGACAACTGATCAAGCCAAGGATGGAGGCAAGAGAAGCTTCGAGGTACCAAGTGCACGGGAGAAGGTCAAGGAGGCTGAGGAACCCAAAGCCAAGGGTGAAGAAGAAGGCTTGCAAAGTCAAGGGTGATCGAGTTGAGAAGAGCTATAACACACCAAGGATCACTACATAAGGACGTGACTTACAACCAATGAGGTAACAGCTACAGTTATGTGGTGTAAGTCATAAGGCTCAAGATCAAGCTCTAAGAAGGAGATCGAGGTCACTAGAAGGAGAACAAGTGTCAAAACCAGAACTGGAAGCAGCCCAAAAGAGCTAAGTTCACCTTAATCTTTAGTTTGGGTTGTTCCTATGTTTGGAGATGTTCTATGTGACCTTTGCAGGATGTTGGAGCTAAGAAATGTCAATCTAGATCAAGTCAAGCCGACTTGATGATTTATGAGTCCAACATCAAAGCTCAAGCATGTGAAATGCTATGGATATAATAATTAAGAGAAGGTATGTTTCTAGACTTAGTACATTGGTTTTAGTGTACTAATATACTTGTCTAAGTGTTAGAAACAGAAAGAAGAAGAAAAGAAGAGAGGTGCAAAGGGCTTGGCTATGTACAGCCAAGGCAGCTCAGTCTGGCACACCGGACTGTCCGGTGGTGCACCGGACAGTGTCCGGTGCGCCAGGCTGAACTCTGGCAAACTGGCCGCTCTCGGGAATTCGCCGACGGCGTACGGCTAAAATTCACCGGACTGTCCGGTGTGCACCGGACTGACCGGTGAGCCAACGGTCGGCCGGGCCAACGGTCGGCCGCGCGATCTGCGCGGGGCACGTGGCCGAGCCAACGGCTAGATGGAGGCACCGGACTGTCCGGTGTGCACCGGACATGTCCGGTGTGCCAACGGCTCCCAGATCTGCAACGGTCTGCAACGGTCGGCTTCGCCGTAGAAGGAAAGAAATCGGGCACCGGACAGTGTCCGGTGTGCACCGGACTGTCCGGTGCACCACCCGACAGAAAGCTGATATTGCCTTCCAAATGAAGTCCAACGGCTCCTAGGCCCCTTGGGTCTATAAAAGGGACTCCTAGGCGCCTCCAAGACGTGTACAAGCACAGCCAACAAGTGTAGACTTCACTCGAATCAATTCTCACTCTCCCTCTTGTGTGTAACTCTATAGTTTGTGTAGAAGGCACAGCTATAAGCCTTAAGAGAGAGAGGAGAAGTGCTGCTTAGAGCTAGAGCAATGTCTTGAGCGTATCGTTACTCTGCCGGGGTGCTGCCAAGAAGTTTGTAAGCAGCCGCGGTTCTGTTGTAACCCCACTCAATAGTGAAAGGCTCTATCTGTCATACTGACAGATCTGAGCAAACGGAGGAAGGAGTTGAAATAGACTCCAAGCCCAGGTGTGGCTAACTCCAACGAGGACTAGGCAAGCATTTCAGGCTTGGCCGAACCTCGGGATAAATCCTTGCGTCTGTGTGCTCTGTTCCGTATTGTATCCTGACTCTCTGTCTTACTCGTCTTTATATCTGCACTTCAATACTTATCTGTGGTATAAGCTTTATTTGAAGTGCAGGACACTTTTGAGACAGGATCTCTGATTCCGCTGCAACCTACTCGAAGAGTCTTCTCACTCCACTGCGTACTAAGTCTTCGAGTAGAGTAAGAATTTAAGTTTTAAAGTAATAAGTTTTATTCGCCTATTCACCCCCCCTCTAGGCGACATCCAGATCCTGTTCCCGGGTCAAAGGGAACTTTCAATTGGTATCGGAGCTAGGCCTCTCCAGTGTGGGCTTAGCCGTCCGGAGATGACGATGTCGCCACAAGAGGTAACTGTAGAACTTCTTTTAGGCGATGGCTCTAATTACAAGTCTTGGTCTGTCTCTATTTATAGTGCTTTCATGAGTGTTGATCCTGATTTGAGACAGGTCTTTAATAGTAGTATTTTTCCCTCTATTATTAGTAAAAATCCTTCCAATGAAGAACTAAGATGTCTAACTCTAAATCACCATGCATGCAACATCTTAGTTGATTCCCTATCTAGAGGTGCCTATTTTGCCATCATGAGTAGTGATAGTGATCTATTTGTTGATGCTCATGATTTATGGAATAGGATTAAAGAAAAATATTTTGTGGCAAACTGTGATGCTCCTACTCTATATATTACTTGTGATACTAACCATTCAAAGGGAGAAGAACAAGAAAAATGGCACCCAAACGATGAATCCACCTCGTCGACAGGTTTGTTCTCCACTAGTGATAAATGTTTTATTGCTAACAATAACGGTGGAGACAAAAGCCATGATGAGGAGGAATATGAGGATGATAGCGAGGATGAATCTTCATCACCTCAAGGTACATTTTCCTGTTTGGCTTCCACTGACATTAATGACAGGGAAAATGAGACCGATGATGTGGAAGAAGAGGAAATTCGTCGTTTCTACAACCATCTCAACAAAGCAGACAAAGCTCTCTTGGTTAAGTTGTTGAGAAGAAACAAGGAACAAGGCGAGACGCTTCTCAGGCTAGAGGAGTCCCTCATCAAAATCAACAACAGCCTGGAGAAGATGACCAAAGAACATGAGGAGCTAAAGTGCTCTCATGATGATTTGGTCCAAAGGTATGAATATGTTTTAATTGAGCAAAGAAATAATCATGATGTATTATCTGATGTTGCTCAACTTAAAACTGAGAATTCTATGCTTAAGAGTCAAGTAGAAATGATAAATTTAGAAAAACTTGCTCTAAGTGAAAAATATGATATGCTATCTTATTCTCATAATGAATTAGTTGATGACCATATCATGCTTAATGTTGCTCATGAGGTTGTAATTTCAAACTTAAATTCATGTGAACCTCATTCTCGCACGTGTGCGTATTTGAATTGTATATCATCATGTGCTAACCCCTGTTGCTCAAAAGAAAGCCAATCATTGATTGAGCAACAAGTTTTAAGGTCACAAAAGAAATTCTGTAGGAATAAGAAGCAACGACAATTGAGGAGAAGTCGCTTAGCTCAACTCTCTCAATATATCCACGGGCGCGTGGTGAAGAAGCTTGAGAAAGGAAAAACTGCAGCAAGTGTTAAGCTCAATATGAAGAATGTTCCCAAAGCTATAAATGAAGAAATCAACATGAATGAGGAAAAAGGTAAAAATTCAATTAGTCATGTTGTTTGTACTAATCATCTCTCCATGTCCTTCAAGCACAAAAAGGGAAGAGGAAAAAGGAGGTGTTTCAAATGCAAGGAGATAGGCCACCTCATCGCATCCTGTCCGTACAAAGACAAGGATGAAGGGACAAGAAGTTGCTTTGGATGCAACAATAAGGACCACATTATCACTTCATGTCCGGTCATGAAGAATCAAGGATGTGCATCCTCCAAGATGACCCTCACCAAGGAAAATGACAAACAGCAAGCGTCATGTCAGGTTGAGCGACGCTTCTGCTACAAGTGTGGTGAGCAGGGTCATATATCAAAGGTATGTTATAAAGGTAAGATTCCTAAAGAAGTGAATGTGTGTCAATCTCATTCACTTAGGAGACCCAAATCATACACTTGTGCTAGATCTATAATGAGATCACCTAGAACTAGCACAAAGGCCATTTGGGTACCAAAGGCACATTTAGATGATCATTATGGACCCATCCCGAGATGGGTACCAAACTGTGCTAACTAGACCATGCAGGTGCCTTGAGATGGACTGGAGACCATGGGAGAGATTAAGACGGTTATCTAAAACTCTATGCTTAAGTTGTTAATTGTTTTGGTGTTTATTGACCCAAGGTTGAATTATTGTGAAACACTAATCCCATGTTCATCTCAAGTGAAATAAGGTGTATAGGTCCTGAATTATCATTTGTGAATCAAGTAAAGGACCTTGATGAGAATCTACAACATGCTCTCCAAAGGACGGTACCCCGTGTATTTTAAGTACATAATTACAATTTAGTATTGCTCTTAAGTCGGCTTGTTATGCTACCTATCTTTGGAGTAGTTATGCTTTATGATTGTCTGTGTTAAATAAATCATAATGATATTTGCTTAATCATGACTGGTGCTATATAGGATATATCTTTTGAATCACTCATGGGTAGCTATTTCATTTGTTATATCCACAACGATTAACTCTCTTGGTGTATATGGATAAACCTGTAACTTTTTGTAAGTCATGCTATGTGCAAATATGACATTTTGTTTAGTGCATGTTCACATGATTACCCTAGTTTAGTATTGTGTGAATTTCAAATCCATGTTGAGCCCTTTTGAGCTATATGGTGCATGAGCAAAAGGAGCCCTGAATTGGTGATAACAAGTGCTCTCATAAGGGCAAAGGTATGGAAAATGGAGCTATGCAATTTATTATCTTGAAATTCTATTGATAGTGATCATAGCTGTGTTCTTGCATTTCATTGGTAGTATCGTGGCTTATGCATTAGAATGTTGTTTCTTTTGGTGTACCTAAAGAACCTTCTTAACTATGATGTACTTAAGACATGATCGTGTTGTCTTTCAATTGGTATATGTGCTCCAATGATTGTTAAGCATGTCTAAGTTGCGTGTAAATGTTAGACTTCCTGTGAGTATCCAATTGGCTTATGTGCCACTGAGGCCTGCATTGTTGTATTTAGTCAACCCTTTCATTTAGCCTTCAATTGATGTTAAGTGGCTTTTCATTTGATATTCAAATTGGCATCTTTGTGTGATAGAGTATGCTTTGACCAAGGTATGTTGTGATTCTCTCTAGTTCTAAGGAAGCTAGAATGTGCAAAGTGCAAGTCATTCAAATACTTGATGCACAACTTGAGGGGGAGCACACATAACTTGTGTCTTGTGAGACTAACTGTTTCTTGAGCAATCTTGTGTAGTCTCTAGGTGGAAAAGAGAAGATGAGCATGAAATGGAGCAATCAGGACTTGGGTACCTCTGTAAGTCAAGTAATTGGTATCTTAAGTCATGAGTAATTGTAGATTGCTCATGCTCTATAATATCTGGTGATAATAGATGCTTATTCTTAAATATCATGGAGCCATGATAATAAATGAACTTGCAATTGGTATCCTTCAATTGGTAGCTGTGATAGTTTGCTTCATTTGACATCTCTTGATAATCATTAGAATAGAAGTTTCTTCTTGTGCCCAATACTATAACTTGTTCTAAGTTTGGTGTCTTAGCAACAAGAAAATGTTAGGATAAAGAATCAGGCACAAGTGTGGAGAAGCTCTCGAGAGATTAAATACTTTCAAGATGGAAAGTACACTACAACATGGTAAAGGTACAAAAGGAAGTATTAATCTTTTTGCATATATGTGATAGTGCATATGTTCAATAAGTAAGGGGGAGTTTTGATAGTCGTTTTTCCTCCTTAAACACCCTGCTGTCCCTTGACATCATCCTACGTTCTTGGTTGCGTATGGTTTTTGGCGTTTGATGTCAAAGGGGGAGAAGTTGTGCATTAAAGCTTATCTCAACCTGAGAGGAAAGCTTATCCTAATGGGTGATGTGTTAGTTTGAGCTTTGCCAAGTGTGATATTCATATGTTTCTTGCAGTATTATATGTGTTGCTCATATGGACTAGTGTTTCCGCTGCGATGAATTATTTGGCTTCTACAGTGTAATAGAGAGTCATGTGGAGATTGCTTTAAATTTAGGGTCTTAGTTTAAATTGGTATTAGTTTGAATTGGTATCTTAATGGTGAATAGTGGTAGGTTGATATATCCACTAATTTGAATGGTGTTTAACTCTGATTATGTGCATTTGTGTGTTTGATTATGTGCATTTGTGTGTTATAGTATCATGGTTTGATTCTTGACACAATGCATCCTAAAAAGTGCTAAGGTGTAGAAATGTTTCGAATTGCCTAAGTATGTGCAAATTGGCGTCTGAGGTCAAGACTATGTTTTTGAAGTAAGCACATATTTAGGGGGAGCATTCTATAAACTTAGAATTCAAAATTTGTGCTTCAAATCTTATTCTTATGTAAGCTTTAATTGTGTTGCCATCAATCACCAAAAAGGGGGAGATTGAAAGCTCTCTTGTGAGTTTTGGTGTTTGGATGACAACTCAATTAAAGGACTAACAAGTGTACTAAGTGTTGAACAGGTGCTTAAGGTAAAGCCTACAGGGTTCAACACAAGTGAACAATTGTGATGGTCCAAGAACTGGATTATGGATACATGATGGACATCACAAGTAAGATGGACATTGCATAAAGTGAGACTCGGGTGCGAAGCTCGGAGACAACTGATCAAGCCAAGGACGGAGGCAAGAGAAGCTTCGAGGTACCAAGTGCACGGGAGAAGGTCAAGGAGGCTGAGGAACCCAAAGCCAAGGGTGAAGAAGAAGGCTTGCAAAGTCAAGGGTGATCGAGTTGAGAAGAGCTATAACACACCAAGGATCACTACATAAGGACGTGACTTACAACCAATGAGGTAACAGCTACAGTTATGTGGTGTAAGTCATAAGGCTCAAGATCAAGCTCTAAGAAGGAGATCGAGGTCACTAGAAGGAGAACAAGTGTCAAAACCAGAACTGGAAGCAGCCCAAAAGAGCTAAGTTCACCTTAATCTTTAGTTTGGGTTGTTCCTATGTTTGGAGATGTTCTATGTGACCTTTGCAGGATGTTGGAGCTAAGAAATGTCAATCTAGATCAAGTCAAGCCGACTTGATGATTTATGAGTCCAACATCAAAGCTCAAGCATGTGAAATGCTATGGATATAATAATTAAGAGAAGGTATGTTTCTAGACTTAGTACATTGGTTTTAGTGTACTAATATACTTGTCTAAGTGTTAGAAACAGAAAGAAGAAGAAAAGAAGAGAGGTGCAAAGGGCTTGGCTATATACAGCCAAGGCAGCTCAGTCTGGCACACCGGACTGTCCGGTGGTGCACCGGACAGTGTCCGGTGCGCCAGGCTGAACTCTGGCAAACTGGCCGCTCTCGGGAATTCGCCGACGGCGTACGGCTAAAATTCACCGGACTGTCCGGTGTGCACCGGACTGTCCGGTGAGCCAACGGTCGGCCGCGCGATCTGCGCGGGGCACGTGGCCGAGCCAACGGCTAGATGGAGGCACCGGACTGTCCGGTGTGCCAACGGCTCCCAGATCTGCAACGGTCTGCAACGGTCGGCTTCGCCGTAGAAGGAAAGAAATCGGGCACCGGACAGTGTCCGGTGTGCACCGGACTGTCCGGTGCACCACCCGACAGAAAGCTGATATTGCCTTCCAAATGAAGTCCAACGGCTCCTAGGCCCCTTGGGTCTATAAAAGGGACTCCTAGGCGCCTCCAAGAGGTGTACAAGCACAGCCAACAAGTGTAGACTTCACTCGAATCAATTCTCACTCTCCCTCTTGTGTGTAACTCTATAGTTTGTGTAGAAGGCACAGCTATAAGCCTTAAGAGAGAGGAGAAGTGCTGCTTAGAGCTAGAGCAAGGTCTTGAGCGTATCGTTACTCTGCCGGGGTGCTGCCAAGAAGTTTGTAAGCAGCCGCGGTTCTGTTGTAACCCCACTCAATAGTGAAAGGCTCTATCTGTCATACTGACAGATCTGAGCAAACGGAGGAAGGAGTTGAAATAGACTCCAAGCCCAGGTGTGGCTAACTCCAACGAGGACTAGGCAAGCATTTCAGGCTTGGCCGAACCTCGGGATAAATCCTTGCGTCTGTGTGCTCTGTTCCGTATTGTATCCTGACTCTCTGTCTTACTCGTCTTTATATCTGCACTTCAATACTTATCTGTGGTATAAGCTTTATTTGAAGTGCAGGACACTTTTGAGACAGGATCTCTGATTCCGCTGCAACCTACTCGAAGAGTCTTCTCACTCCACTGCGTACTAAGTCTTCGAGTAGAGTAAGAATTTAAGTTTTAAAGTAATAAGTTTTATTCGCCTATTCACCCCTCCTCTAGGCGACATCCAGATCCTGTTCCCGGGTCAAAGGGAACTTTCAGTTATGTACACTGCTACGCTAACAACCGTTGGATCCCAGATCCGCGGTCCACGGCGCACGATCCCCACACCAGATCTGATCCATCAACTCGCGATCTAACGGTGAGGATACAGGTTACGCGAATCAGAGCGTGGATTAGATCTGGGCCGTCCCCCAGGGAATCGACGACCGACCCCCCATCGCCTCACAGCTCAAGGCCAACACGGCGGCGTAGAGCTGCACAACGGCGAACCCCGCCGGAGTGCCACGGCTTCGCCCACTACTCGACCAAACCCGAGCGCGACAGATCACAAACCCATCCCTTGGTGTGGCAAATCAATCGGAGCTAACCATACGCTAGCGACATCTACAATTCCGCCTGCGCAGATGAGCGGCAAACAGTGGCGGCACATCCCCGATGAGCAATTCCGGTGAACAGGGTGAATGGGCGGGGCCAATTTTTGACGGTGCACAATCGGAGGAAGGAGAGGTATGCATCAGAGTTGAACCATACCGGTGATTGACGCACGAAACCCCCAACCGCGACAAAGGCTGACGTGGGATCCGCCTTCGACCCCGATGGACGATTCCAGACGCGAGGGCAGCTGCCACCAACTTGGTGACACCGGGACTTCGTAAGGGTGTAGGAAGGCAACAGCAGTGCGGTAAGCCAAGGGCGGAGCGATGATTTATTGGTGCACCGGCGTAGGAGTAATTTGAGCGTCGCCATTGGTATAAATAACCAGGGAAAAAGGGGTCACCGGACTTGGGGCGAAGGTGAAATAGGCCACCCCGGTCGCCCGCCAATATAGGGGCCCGCTCATGGCTGTTGCAACAACCAAGGGCAGTCGGCGTCGGGTCTTCAGCTTCAGCCGTCCGCACGCCACGGGGAAGATCTACAGCGCGGTGGAGGTCGAGGCTGGCAAGGGGGGCCGCTTGTCGGGTGATACCGAGAGCGCGCTAGGCAAGCTGACGGGATGGGCCCGCACGTCAGCGCCGAGGACTGGAATGGGCCACGCGGAGGCAATTCCAGGCTGGGCCGAATCACTAGGGTTGGGCCCAAGCGCGGCTGGTAGGTCTTCTCTTTTTTTTCTTTTATTTTCATTTCATGTTCCCTTTTATTCTTAATTCTTTTGATTCTAAATTTTGTACTCAACTTAAGTGCAAATTTGAATTCATATTAGCTATGCAATTGGGTTATGCCATCTTGTGGTGAGGTTATTTTAATTATAATATTATTTTATATTAGAATTTATTTCCTTCTTTCCTCTATTTTGTATAATCTTTTCCTTCTCTCTTTTCTTAATTCTAGGATTATTTTAAGATTTAAACCCCATCTGGATATTTAACATATTTCTTTTTACATTATTATAATATTGTCACAAAAATGCACACACAAATAAAATATTTAGCATGATGCAATGATTTAGTAGCATATCTCTTTATTAATTGTTTTTGGGCATGGTGTTCACATATGATGATGCATAAAGATCAAACTCACATAAAGAGAAATTGTTTCTCTATTGGTATTATTTCTAGCAAATTACAAAGTGGGTGTTACAAGTTGTGGGCAATGTATGCTATTGTGGTGATTTATTTGGGAAATCTTACGCACATTACAGATATGGGTTTTATGCAGTGAGCTGTGGACTTAGATTAATGCAGCGGCATGAATACTACATATTTGTCCTTCAACATGAAGGGTTAGTCTCAACATCCAGCGAGACACGCAACAACAAGTTGCTTCGTGGTTACAATTCTGTAAACTTATTGTTATTATTACCAAATGCGTAGTCAATCATTAAGATTTAGACTGATATGCGCAACACTATTTTATCCATAAGGGTCCTTCAGGGGCTCATGCATACCATTCGTCGTTTGGAGCAAGTAGTTGACTTCAGATCAACAAGGAAAATGACCATTAGGGTCTAGCGCTCACAAGGACATTCACTGGTTGCATTGTGTTTTTAGGCACATAGGAGAATATGTGCGTAGTTAATGGTGGTAAAGTGCACGACATCAGGCCAATGCTGCAAAGTAGAGACTTTTATATGCAGAGATGTATAGTCCAGCTCGTTTTATTATTGCCCATGGTTTACCCAATTACTCGTACCGGTCTAAAATTGGGTATCAATTTATGCAACATTTTTTAGGTATTATAATTTTGAGAGAGAACTTATAACAACAGTCAAATATTTGTTGTGTAAGCTACCAACAGGGCAAACTTTTCTCCTCATATTATATACCAAATTGTTATACATAGCATTATGTCGATCTCTTCATTGTTCAGCAAAAAGAGAAGCTTTGGTATAGAACATACAACGACAAGAATTTATTTTATCTGGGAAAAGCCATCTGATTCCTAAGCTTTCGACAAAGCAACCGGAGATAACGGCTTGGCAAAAGCGAAAGAAATACCAATATCCGTCTAGGACTAGTCTTCAACAACAGATAATACTGCTCTCATACGAAGGAGTCATCATGACTATGGAGAATGCAACAGGTCTCCATAAGATCTTTATATTTTTTATCACAAATTATCACCACTTACAATCTCGTGGTCAAGACTTATGGCTCTTCTGGTGCCAAGGACCAAGGACATATTAATGCCCAATTTAGCTTCAAGCACTGTGGTGACGTGGGATTTTATAGTTATTTGTCTACTCTTCTCACTTCTGGTAGATTGAAGATAGATAATGGTAAGCATGCCAAATGGTGGAATTCAGTGTAATTCGACTACATAAACCCCAGGTATGTGTCAAAGGACTATCTCGAGTCAATTCAGTGACTATAAGTATTTACAATTCCGAGAGGTGTATGCGACACAAGCATAAAGGTCCTAGATAGAACGAGTAAAGTGGTTCGACGGGGAACACACTATGGTTTTCACACCACATAGTGAAAAAATTCTCAGAATAACCTCTCGGTATACTCGCAACTTCGTGTTGCTGGCGATTACATGTCCTTTTATCTCATAGTTTGCTTCATGTCATTTAGCGATAAAGAGAACAATGTGCTAACATCTGGTTGAGCAATGTATGGCTGATATTTTTTGTCTTAAATTATTTGGTAAGGCCTTTTGCTTACTAATAGAATCCCAATTTATGATATCTTATATGCCAAAAAAGTCTTTCATGCATTATATTATATATCTTCAGGTTACTTCGGGTAAAACTTTATGCATAAGGAGAGAGCAAAGAAATTAACTTATCTGTGTTTTATTGTATTTCAATTTAATTTCCCAGATTTTCTAAGCATTATAGAGCTTGATATAGTTTTTATAGCCTCTTGGCGATATATATAAATATATGATGCCACACAACACAATCAAATAAAATATAGAGCCAAATAAAATTGTTTACGAAGGTTGCACATAATGTGATTTCAAGGGCTTGAACGACACACCACAATCCACGCGAGTACAAGCTCTAGCGTATCTAGCATCAATGTGTATGCGGCCATCAGGGCTACGACAAAACAACAAGCCTTCGTAACAAGCTCAACGTGCACAATTGTGACTCGATAATCGGGGTACATGATAAGTCCACACAACGTGCACAATTATGGCTCAATGATCACGATAAAAAAATACACGACTCAGCGATGGTGGTCCGACTCAATAGGAGCAGTCCGATTAAACGAGAGTGAGACATAACAATCATATGACGCAACCAAGTTCGTACGACACAAATACTGCATCGTGTTGCCAGGTTGCAGCCAATGCCATAACTCAGCCGATTTACAATGTAGCCTGATCGGTGTGTCTGAATACCCACTATACAATTTAATCACTCAACGTGAGTACAAAAGCTCAACATAATATAAATATTTAGAGCGATTTAAGTATGCACAATATAGACTTTACATACATTTTAATAATTTTCTGCTTAAATATCTGCTACGAGAAATAAAAGCAGAAAACCAAACAACATAATTAATGCATAAACATAACACATCTGGTGTAAAGGCCATTTCTCATACGAGAAATAAAAGCAGAAAAACAAACAACATAATTAATGCATAAACATAACACATCTGGTGTAAAGGACATTTCTCATATTTAAGTATGCATTTTCTTACTAATTATTTGCGACAGGAAATAATTAATTAAGGAAGAAACTGTCGTATCAAACATGCTTTATTCTATTTGTTATTTACAACAGAAAATAAATAGGATAAATAATATGAAGCATGTATACAAATTAAAATTTACCAAAGTTGATTAATTCAATCAGAATTTATGAAAAAAAACTTTAAATCGTGTAACTAATGCACGCGGCCTACGAATATGCGGTGATGTGCCAGGCTCTACCATCTATACTCCAAGAAACATAGCTGGACATAAATCAAGGCGCTCAGAGGAGCGAGTCAATCGCGGCTGACTTCACGTCCCATCCCTGCATGGGTGCACTACATGCAACCACTACATGTGTGCATGCACATTTGACCGAGCAGGATCTGCATGCAGCCACTACATGTGTGCATGCACTGACCCGCAAGGCGCCTGCTCTGCAGGAGCCTAGGAGGCAAAAAAGATAGCGGGGATAGCCACCGTCCCACCGTCGCTTGCTTTCTTTCTCTTTCTCACCGGCTGCTGGAGTGAGTAGAGTAAGTCTGGCCAGTGCGCGTGCAGGTACACAATGTCTGTTCTTATCTGACGATCCAATCTACTTAGAAAAACATACCACTAGATTGCGTAGAGGAATCGAAGTCTGTCGCATAGGATAGTTCCGCTAGGCCAGAGGACCTGCCGGTTTGACGGAGAGTTGATGTAGATCAGATCCACAACAACGTCGAGGTAGAGCATGCTGATAACGTATTGAGAACTACGTTACCACGGATCACCAGATCCGTTCCCTTCTCTCCTGTCAGTAGTAGAGGTGTAAGAAGTTGTAGAGAACCCGTCTCCATTCCTATAAGCACGACAGAGGAAACACACGAGACACATGATATAGGGTTGGGCCTCTAGCCTTTTTCTGATCTCTATTTCATATGAGAGAATACAAGTTCTATATATAGAGACGTGATAGCCCTCAATGACATATTCGGTATTTGTTCATATAATTCTTCATTAAGGTTTCTCAACAGAGTACACTCGCCACTCGGCCTCGGGTGCCCATGCCGTGGCCGTTGGGTCGGTCGCGGCCAGCCCCGACCCCGACGAGGCCATGACGCCAGCTGGTGCGTGTCAGCGTGTGCGCACGGGAGACGACGGGAGGTAGTGGATGATTTCTAATTCCAAATCTCCCATCCCGAGCCGTGCCCTCGCTTTCTCCGAAAAGCGGGAGCGAGCGCCCCTCTCACTTTTTACATCTTCACTTCACTTGGCCTACCAGCAGTCCAGCAGAGTTTCCGTCTCCCCGACTCCCGAGTCCCGACTGCCGGCCCTGACCTGCCCTGCGCCGCGCGGAGCCGCGGACCGCCCGCCCACCACCGAAACCCTAGAGCAAGCAGGGATGCACAGTCCGGTCCCGCTCCTCCTCCTCCTGCTCCTCTGCACGGCCGCGGCGGCCTCCGACGGCTCCCAGCCCCAGGTACGTCACGCCAGCCGCCAGCGTCTTCTCTTCCCCTATTCTCGCTTGGCTGCCTCGACCCCCCCCTGCCGCAATCGATCCCAGCTCACGTTGCGCCTCCGCGCAGGCGCAGGCACCGGGGGCGGCGCGGCGGGGGATGATGCCGGTGGCCCCCGCGGAGGCGGAGCTCGGCGCCATGGTGGCGCTCGCTCTCAACGGCACGCGGCGCCGGCTCGGGGGCAGCTTCCAGCTCTGCGCGCCCTGCACCTGCTGCGGCGGGGCCAGCGGCGCCTGCATCCTCGCGCCCTGCTGCTACTCCATCAACTGCAACATCCCCAACCGCCCCTTCGGGTACTGCTCCTTCACGCCCAAGTCCTGCCAGTGCGTCGGATGCAACCTCTGAGCTCCGTGGCCGCGGGATTCATTGGATTGGATTGGTCAGAGTGTGTTTGTGTGTGTGTGTGTGTGTGAGAGAGAGAGAGAGAGAGAGAGAGAGAGAGAGAGAGAGAGAGAGAGAGAGTGGGGTGGTAACGAATCTGTATAAAAAATTCCCCACGTCCTTAGTTAAGTGGCGATTGCTATTACTTCTACCTAGTAGTATTTTGCTGTGATCACTGCTACGCTCGACTTAGTTGAGGGGGAAAAAAGAGAAAGGGGTCTGGGTTGATCTAGAGGTCACTACTCTGGGGTTTTGCTTTTCTGTCGCCACTCATTGGATGTCTGATTAGGATGCTACTTGTTCATAGTGGTTTGTTGTTGATAGCTGGAATAAATATACCTGTTTAGGTGCATGGATCTAGTCATCTAGTGCATTTCAGTGGATGCCATCTCTTCCGTCCTGATCAGCGCCTACTGCCCTGGAATGTGAATATGTGATAGCTCTAGCTCGTTCGTCATCGTGCCGACCCTTTTCTGATGCTGACTGGATTGGCCAGACCTTATCAATCACCACATGGATTGTGCTCGTACCTGTTCACCTCTTCGCTCGTTTCTGACAGGTCATATGGTCTGACGACTCGTACGCCGCGTCCCAAAAAGAATACTTACCATTTTTTAATACTGAATAGACATTATTAGACTAGTTATGAATTATGTTTTGATAGTAAAAATATTTGGACTTTGGAGGTGTAAATTTTGATCCTGTTTTCTATGTTTCCCGAAATCGTGTTCTTTTCTCTGCTTTCACAGTTCTCGAATGTACGGGATATTTTTACTGGTCGTGTTCTTCATATTGAACCGTCAATATTACAAGCAGATAAAATACCATTAGCTTACTTATTTCTGTAACTTACATCTTGACTCCTAATGCTGTAAACACAAACTTCCATCACATGCCCATGATTCCAAGTTGACCGAGAAAATTCTGTTGTTTGCTTCAAAACTATAGTTACCAAAACATTTGTATTGGATGCATCATCTTTATTTTCCTCCAAAGAAAAAAAAAACTCTTAACAGTAAGCTGCGCTGCGATGCTGTCGTCGTTCTATGTTACTGTTATGTATGGCCAAGCCTATGTTAGGCGCAATAGGGCCAAGGCTGCCCAGGTGGGGCCCAAGGTCCAATAGCTAATAGATAAGCTCTATCTAGTTAGTTATACTTATCCAAAGTTAGTAGATAAAGACCAGCTCTATCTAGATAGTTATACTTATCCAAAGTTAGTAGATAGACTTGAGATAGCTCTATATATAGATCTGTAAACTTTGGAATAAAGACAAGCAGAATTCCAATCTATTCTGGCTTCCCAGAGGGAGCCAGAGTCTCCTGTGATCTTCTCCCTGCGCGCAACCCAGCTAGGATCACGACGGCGCCCCAGCGCCGCCACCCTGGTCCCACCAAATCCCCTCCCTACAATCTACGCAATCTGCCCGGTAGAATCCGTAGTTCTACCAGTTACAAGAACTAAGAAATCGTTTTCCAGATTAGGACATATATAATCTCATTTAATATAGTCTGAGTCTCTATTCTCTAGGAAGTTAATTGAATATAAGAGACAGGCTTTTTAAGAAGGGCCGTCTCAACACGATTCTCATCCAAAGACTTAAGATTGTATTATATAGTCTTTTAACTGTCTCTTATATTAAAAAACCATTTTAAAATCTCTAGGTCGTATATGCCCTCAGTGTTTGTGTACCTTTTCCTAAAACACCAGCTCGATGTTTGAGTTTATAGAGATAAACCGCCGAAAGGGGAAAAAAAAGGTGTACTGCCTAAGCTGTGCATAGCAGCATAGATGAGGTTTGAACTTTCGGTCGCATAACGAATGGTCAGCTCACGTGCAAATCTCGCAAGAGCAATCAAGATATAACCTTTTCTTCTCACGTCTGATTGCCGGACACAGAAGTACTACCACTTGCATCCTACTTCAGTCCCGCTACACGTTCTCTCGTTTTCGTTTTTGGAAGGTTGTCCGTGTAAAACAAAGAATTTGAACTGTAGTTGACACTTAGAGTCAAATTGAAGTATGGGATGAAATAGAGGGTGATATAGGCAGCCTTAAGGACACACAAAATTTAGCTTGAGGCTGACCAGTTATGATTACCTAACATTTAAACTACACCTAAAGTAACAATAAGCCGCAAAAAAACTAGCATGATGGACCTCTTCATTCTCAGATCTTTTTTTTTTCTGTTATGTGCTGTGGCCTGTGGGTGTGTTTGGTTGTGTGACAGTCAGGACAGTCGCGTTCTTAGATGTTTTATCTCGTCCCTTCAATTTTAAGGGACAACTGGAATAACACTGGAATATTTCTGTTCTGATCTATGATTTTAAACCAAACAACCTTATTTAAGAGATCATTCCTTCCCGTTCCGTCTCGTTATTGCAACCAAACACACTATAACTCATTCGTGTACTAGCTGTGTGAGCATGTGATGTTGGGTAAGTTACACTGATGCTACGGAGACATGTATTTGTTTCTGTAATAATGTGCATGTGTTTGTATGAACGTGAGACCTGCATGTCGAGGTGTATGAAGTGGCAAAATTCTTGCCAGAATTGACACTTCTAGGCTTTGGCATCTAATATGAGAAGAGATACGTTCTCTGATTGTTAAGGTAGATCATTTTAAGACTTCATTTAGCCAAACTTATCTAACCTGGCCTATCGATGTATAAAAGATAAATACGTTGTGAATGTTATAAAATTAGAGAAATAAGTTACATGCTTTCTACATATTTAATTATATTAAATATTTTAATTCTGAATAAAACAGAAATATAACTCAGATAAATATCATATGTAATTGTAACAGCAATGAACAGTAGCAATTTCAGTATACGAAAGCATGAAACATAGCTACTCAAGTCCATTAGATGATTAAACATGGCTTGTAGATGAAGAAGGCAGATTAAACACATAAACATAATTGTTTATCTTTTTATATCGCTCTCAAAATAGCGGGTTGCTGTAATAAACAACCCTCCAACGCTAAATGGTGATCAGAGATCCTCGACTAACGTGACAGTCCTATCTTACCAAATAAGGGTTTTAGATCAGATGTAATAAGCCTAATAATCAAATATAAATACTGATAGTGTCGGCGTTCCGAGACCGGGGGGTCCCCGAGCCGACGAGTGAGTGTGCCGCGTGCCCCAGCCCAGATGGGTCGAGCGCGTGGGCGAGCGCGAAGGGGGGAGAGAGAGAGCGAGAGCGAGGTGGCCGGAGCCGGGTCGTGAGGGAGTCGGAGATTCCCGCGGCCTTCGTGTTCGTCCCGCGCCCAGGTCGGGTGCGCTTGCAGTAGGGGGTTACAAGCGTCCGCGCGGGTGAGGGGAGCGAGCGGCCCCGAGAGAGCGCCTGCCCCTGCCCTTCGTCCCCGCGAGGCCAACCTTTTCTAAGAAGGCCCTGGTCCTTCCTTTTATAGGCGTAAGGAGAGGATCCAGGTGTACAAATGGGGGTGTAGCAAGGTGCTACGTGTCTAGCGGGGGAGAGCTAGTGCCCTAAGTACATGCCAAGGTGGCAGTCGGAGAGATCTTGGCACCCGGCTAGTGTGGCATCGTGGCTGTCGGAAAAGCAATGGAGCTTGGCGGAGGGACAGCTGTCGGAGTGGTTGGGCCCTTGCTGACGTCCCCCTGCTTTCGTAAGAGAGCTGAGAGCCGCCGTCGTCATGGGTCCAGCGGGGTGCCATCATTGCCTGTCTGGCGGAGCTAGCCAGATGGGACGTCGGTCCTGTTCCCTGCGGCCCGAGTCGGCTCGGGGTAGGGTGATGATGGCGCTTCCTGTCGACGTGGCGGACTTGTGCCCTAGGTCGGGCGACGTGGAGGCTCCTCCGAGGCCGAGGTCGAGTCTGTCCTGCATGGCCGAGGCCGAACCTGAGCTCCTGGGTCGGGCGAGGCGGAGGTCGTTCGGCAGAGGTCGGGGTGGAGTCCGAGCCCTGGGTCGGGCGAAGCGAAGTTCACCGTCTTCCGGGGCCTTAGCCTGAGTCCGAGCCCTGGGTCGGGCGGAGCGGAGTTCGCCGTCTTCCGGGGCCTTAGCCCGAGTCCGAGCCCTGGGTCGGGCGGAGCGGAGTTCGCCGTCTTCCGGGGCCTTAGCCCGAGTCCGAGCCCTGGGTCGGGCGGAGCGGAGTTCGCCGTCTTCCGGGGCCTTAGCCCGAGTCCGAGTCCTGGGTCGGGCGGAGCGGAGTTCGCCGTCTTCCGGGGCCTTAGCCCGAGTCCGAGCCCTGGGTCGGGCGGAGCTTCCTCTGGCGCTTTTGGCTAAGCCTGGCTGCCCGTCAGTCTTACTCTTTGCGTTAAAAGACCCCAGTGACTTGGTCGGTCGGCGCGGTGATTTAGTCAGGGTTACTTCTTATCGAAGGCAAGGCCTCGGGCGAGCCGGAGATGCGTCTGCCGTGAAAGATGAGGCCTCGGGCGAGACGGAAACATCTCAGGGTCGGCTGCCCTTGCCCGAGGCTAGGCTCGGGCGTGGCGTGATCGAGTCGCTCGTATGGACTGATCCCTGACTTAATCAAACCCATCAGGCCTCTGCAGCTTTATGCTGATGGGGGTTACCAGCTGAGAATTAGGCGTCTTGAGGGTACCCCTAATTATGGTCCCCGACAGTAGCCCCCGAGCCTCGAAGGGAGTGTTAACACTCGCTTGGAGGCTTTCGTCGCACTTTTTTGCAAGGGGGCCAGCCTTTCTCGGTTGCACTTTGTTCCGGTGGGTGCGCGCGAGCGCACCCGCCGGGTGTAGCCCCCGAGGCCTCGGAGGAGTGGTTTCACTCCTTCGAGGTCTTAATGCCTTGCGTAATGCTTCGGCTGGTCTGGCGGTTCCCTCATGCGAACAGGCCGTAGCCCGGGTGCACTGTCGGGGCCCAAGTTCTCGGGCTGGTATGTTGACGCTGTCAACGGTTCGGCCGGAGCCGGGTTTGCGAGAGCAGCCCCCGAGCCTCCGCACAGAGCGAGAGGACGATCAGGGATAGACTCGGCTTTTTTACATACGCCCCTACGTCGCCTTTCCGCAAGGAGGAGGGGGGAGAGCGCCATGTTACCCTCGATGGGCACCGAACATGGTGTCTCCGGTGAGCTGCAATCGGGTAATCCGAGTGGACGTCCGTGCCCCGTTCGTTGGGGGTCGGCTAGGGGCCCGGAGGCACGCCCAAAAGTACCTGCGGGTGATCTGCCGGACCCGGTCCCCTAGCGACGGGGTCCGAGGGCTCGTTGCCTCCCTCCGATGGGATTCCGTTACAGAGTCGTTCCCGCTGGTCTCGGAAATGTCCTAGGGTACCTCGGGAGCGCAGCCCGAGCCTTGGTTATGTATCGAACGTACCCCTGGTCATCCCTCGCTCGGTGTCTGAGGCGACTGTGAACCCTTCGGGGGGCCAGCCTTCGAACCCCTGATCAGTAATGGGCGCGGAGCCCGAGTAGCCTGAGGCGGTCGTGGGACCTTTCGGGGGGCCGACCTTCGAACCCCTGACCAGTAGTGGGTGTCGGGCCCACGCGATCTGAGGCGGCTGTTGAACCCTTCGGGGGGCCAGCCTTCGAACCCCTGATCAGTAAGGAGGCTCGGAGCCTAGTTCCTTCACGGGGAAGGATCCCTTTGGGGGTATCCCCCTTCCCGGTCCCTGTTGCAAGAGATAGAGAAAGAGGAAAAAGGGAAAAAGGATACGAAATTGAACGACGTGGCGTACCTTTTTTGGTGTGGTCGTTTTGGTGAAGGCGAAACGTCGCCAGCTGCTCCCGCCGGTAGTGCTGCCCGTCGAGCCGCGGAGTTAATGCACCGGGGCGAGTAGTTGGCGAGGCTGCCGTTGCGCGTGCGCGAGCCGTTCGAGGAACGGGTCACGGGCGTGTCGTCTTCACACCGTGAGAGAGGGGGTTCTCTTGCTGCCTCCGGATGGGACGTGAGCCTGGCTGATGGCGTGATCGCTGCTCTTGCGCGCCTGCCACTGTCATTACTGCCGGCCCACTTTTGACCGCGTTTGACCGCTGCGTCAGGCTGGCGCAGCTGGGCCGCGCGCTGGGCCGCCTCGGGTCGCGGTATTGGTTCCGCAACCGAGGAGGTGCGGTGGTGGCGCAAGTGGCATAGTGGCTTTCATGCAGCATCCGGTGCGCCGGTTGCGCGACACGTGGGCTTGAGCCTCCGTGCTGGCCTGTCGGGAGTCGGAGAGGCGCGTCCACTTGGCGCGGTTGCATGCCGCCCGCATGGCTGCCCACCCCCTTCGCCCGTTGGTCTGGGCAAAAGTGGAGGGTCACTTGTAACTGCTGGGTGGTTGCGCGCGCGCCGCGCGCGGCAGTTCGGCTTCTTCTGCTCGGAGTCGGTCTGCATGACAGGTGGGTCCCAGCCCCCGCGCCGCAGGGGAGGGCTTTGGAGGCGTGTTGGAGAAGACTCAGCCCGTGACGGTTGGGGGCGCAGGCAGGGAGAGTTGCCTTTAAAAGGAGGGCGACCCCTTTCGTAAGGCGACCATGTCTTCTTCCTCCCTTATGCATCGTGTCTTTCCACCTTTCAAGCCCCCGGATGGGGGAAACCGCCGTCTCCGTGCCTCATCGTCGGAGGACACTGCTCCGCGGGAGTGGGTACCTTTCAGCCATCGTTCGGCTTCAAGGATTTTCATCACACAGCCCAGCGGCTCCCCTCCGCTGGTGATCACCCAAGACGGTGGCCTCCAGCTCCCGAATGGGGAGGGGCAAACCGGGCTGTGGTCCCGGCCCCGCCCTCAGTGTCGAGGGTGTTCGTCATCCTCGCCGGGGCGGGGAGCGAGGCGAGCCGGAGCCCCACCTCCTACGCGGGTCGGCGGGCCACCTCATTTTCCAGCTTCTGGTGGTGGCAATCGCCTTTTAGCCCCACGGCGGAGACAACCTCCAGCCATGCCAGGGAAGGAGAACTGTTGCTGCCCAGCTAGGATGCAACATTCCGTCTTCCTCCTCGCATTCGCGGCGAGGACGGCTGCGAGGATCTGCCGGGGTGCTTAGGGGCGTCCCGCGTTTGCTGGTGATTCACCCAGAGCTTGTCGCTCCTCGGGCTTCCCTGGCGGGGAGGTTGTCCGTACCCGCGGGGGCGGAACCGGAGTTCCATTTGTAATGGCACCTCGAGTGCCGGGTTTTTTGTTCATTTCGGCTTTCGGGGCCTGAACATGTATGTAACTACGGCACGGAGCCATGTTTTTTCCTCATTTCCGAGCACTAAGACTCGTCTGCTGATTGTCTGAACCGCTTCACTAAGCATGAGTCGCCCCGTGTCAAGGTGACGAGTGAGGTATCCGTATCCCGGAGGCGTGGGAGTCCCTCGGCTCGGTCGGCCCTGTTGTCCGAGGCTCCTCTAGCTTAGTTAAAGAGACCCCTCGGCCGCTCTTCGACGAGCCGAGGCCGGGGGTAGCGATATCAGCATGAGCAGAGGCAGAGTTGGCTCGGAAATGAAACCTGGTTGGCCGGAGCCTAGCCGAGTTGTCCGTTGGCAGGATCGACGCCGGAGTTGGTCAGCCGAGGCTTCGGGCAGGGCTCGTGTCCTCGGAAGGTGGTCGGCCGAGGCCCCCGGAAGTGGCTGGCTGAGCCGCCTGCTCGGGCCGGATTCCCGGAGAAGTCCCTGACAACGATCGCCCGGGCGTGGTGATGACGCCGTCCTTTGGAGCGGAGGGCCTCGGATCGCGTCGCCGTCCGAGGCTAGTTCGGGCCTTGCCGAAGGTGCTGTCGATGCCGAGGGTGTCGCCGCCCCCTTCCAGCGCCAAGACCTGAGCCTGCAGGATCAGCTTGTCTTGCAGCGTGTGCTTTGTGCGGCCGTCGAGGCCAGAACACACACCCTTGCTGTGTTGTAAAGCTGCGTCCCTTTTCCTCTTGTTCTAAGCATCTGGACTTTTTGTCGGTAACAGGGATGTTTGTGCGAGCGAAAGTTGCTTCTCGCGGAAGGTGAGGAGTGAGGTATCCGTATCCCGGTGGCGTGGGAGTCCCTCGGCTCGGTCGGCCTTGCCGCTTACGCGCACTTTTACTCGTCCATGAGGCCCTATCACCGACTTAGTCGAGAAAACTCGAAGAATCGCTTCGACAGAAGAGCTTCTGAACGTAGAGACTTGTTCGATCCGCGGAGTCACCTTATCCGAGCGCGAGTTACTTATCGCAGAAGGTGATGAGTGAGGTATCCGTATCCCGGAGGCGTAGGAGTCCCTCGGCTCGGTCAGCCTTGACTGCTTACGTGTACCCCGTCGTTTCCATGACCCACTTTTCGAAGTAGTCAAAAAGCACGAAAGATATTCTGGTAAAAGAGATTTTTTGTTCGAGGAAAATTTCGACGCAGAGGGGGTTTCCCCCCTTTTAGCCCCCGAGGGAGGGTCGGGCTTTGCCGAGGCGAGGCCGACCCTTCCTTGTTGACTAAACTTTGCGTGGGTGCGAGGTATATGAACAATTTGGAAACATCTCAAGGGTAGAAGCGACGTAGCTGTTGGATGTTCCAAGCGTTGCCGTAGACCTCGCCTTGACTGTTGGCCAGCTTGTACGTTCCGGGCTTCAGAGCTTTGGCGATGACGAACGACCCCTCCCAGGGGGGCGTGAGCTTGTGCCTCCCTCGGGTGTCTTGCCGCAGCCGAAGCACCAGATCGCCCACCTGGAGGTCTCGGGGTCGGACCCCTCGGGCGTGGTAGCGTCGCAGGGACTGCTGATACCGCGCCGAGTGTAGTAAGGCCCTGTCCCGAGCCTCATCCAGCTGGTCCAGCGAGTCTTCTCGGCTAGCTTGGTTGCTTTCTTCGTTGTAAGCCCTCGTCCTCGGGGAGCCGTATTCCAGGTCAGTGGGCAGGACGGCCTCGGCCCCGTAGACCAGGAAGAACGGCGTGAAACCTGTGGCTCGGCTTGGCGTCGTCCTCAGGCTCCAGACCACCGAGGGGAGTTCCTTCATCCATCGCTTGCCGAACTTGTTGAGATCGTTGTAAATCCGGGGCTTGAGCCCTTGTAGAATCATGCCGTTGGCACGTTCCACTTGCCCATTCGACATGGGATGAGCTACGGCGGCCCAGTCTACCCGGATGTTGTGATCCTCGCAAAAATCCAAGAATTTTTTGCCGGTAAACTGGGTGCCGTTGTCGGTGATGATGGAGTTCGGGACCCCGAAGCGATGGATGATGTTGGTGAAGAACGCCACCGCCTGCTCGGATCTGATGCTGTTCAGGGGTCGGACCTCGATCCACTTAGAGAATTTGTCGACGGCGACCAGCAGGTGCGTGTAGCCCCCGGGCGCTTTCTGCAGAGGGCCGACAAGGTCCAGACCCCACACAGCGAAGGGCCAGGTGATGGGTATCGTCTGCAGAGCCTGAGCGGGCAGGTGGGTCTGCTTCGCATAGAATTGGCACCCTTCGCAGGCGCGGACAATTCTAGTGGCGTCAGCCACCGCCGTCGGCCAGTAGAAGCCTTGGCGGAAAGCGTTCCCGACGAGGGTTCGAGGTGCTGCATGATGGCCGCAAGCCCCCGAGTGTATTTCCTGCAGGAGTTCCTGACCCTCGGCGATGGAGATGCATCGCTGGAGGATGCTCGAGGGGCTACGGTGGTAGAGCTCCTTCTCATCGCCCAGCAAGACGAACGACCTGGCGCGTCGCGCTATCCGCCGAGCCTCGGCTCGGCCGAGGGGCAGCTCTCCTTGGCGGAGATATTACAGGTACGGGGTCTGCCAATCTTGATCTGGCATGACCCCGCTCTGCTCCTCCTCGACGTGCAGTGCTTCGCCCTCGGGGGCCGAGGGTTCCTTGGGCTGAACTGAGGATGGCTCGGGCTGGGCCGAGGCTGCCTCGGACGGGGCCGAGGGCACCTCGGGCTCGGGCGTGTCGCCGATCTTAACGGAGGGTTGGTGCAGATCCCGGGAGAAGACGTCCGGGGGAACCGTCGTTCGCCCCGAGGCTATCTTCGCCAGCTCGTCCGCAGTCTCGTTGTAGCGCCGGGCGATGTGGTTAAGCTCGAGCCCGTAGAACTTGTCTTCCAGGCGTCGAACCTCATCACAGTAGGCCTCCATCTTCGGGTCGCGGCAGTGGGAGTTCTTCATGACTTGGTCGATGACGAGCTGCGAGTCGCCGCGTGCCTCGAGGCGTCGGACCCCTAGCTCGATGGCGATTTGCAATCCGTTGATCAGAGCCTCGTACTCAGCCACATTGTTGGACACCGAGAAATGGAGGCGGAGCACGTAGCGCAGGTGTTTCCCGAGGGGCGAGACGAAGAGCAGGCCCGCGCCGGCTCCCGTCTTCATCAGCGATTCGTCGAAAAACATGGTCCAGAGCTCCGGTTGGATCGGAGCCGTCGGCAACTGGGTGTCGACCCATTCGGCTACGAAGTCCGCCAGTACCTGGGACTTGATGGCCTTTCGAGGGGCGAACGAGATTGCCTCGCCCATGATTTCCACCGCCCACTTCGCGATCCGTCCCGAGGCTTCCCGGCACTGGATGATCTCCCCCAGGGGGAAGGATGACACCACAGTCACCAGATGAGACTCGAAGTAATGTCGCAGCTTTCGCCTCGTCAGGATCACTGCATACAGCAGCTTCTGGACTTGTGGGTAGCGGATCTTGGTCTCGGACAGCACCTCGCTGACGAAGTAAACTGGCCTCTGAATGGGCAAAGCATGCCCCTCTTCCTGCCTTTCGACCACGATCGCGGTGCTGACCACCTGAGTGGTAGCGGCGACGTAGACCAAGAGGGCTTCTCCATCAGCTGGGGGTACCAAGACGGGCGCCTGGGTGAGGAGCGCCTTCAGGTTCCCGAGGGCTTCCTCGGCCTCGGGAGTCCAGGGTAAGCGCTCGGCCTTCCTTAAGAGACGGTACAGGGGCAGGCCTCTTTCGCCGAGGCGCGAGATGAAACGGCTCAAGGCCGCGAGGCATCCCATGACCCTCTGTACGCCTTTTAAGTCCTTGATGGGCCCCATGTTTGTGATGGCTGCGATCTTCTCCGGGTTGGCTTCGATGCCCCGCTCGGAGACGATGAATCCCAAAAGCATGCCTCGGGGCACCCCGAAGACGCACTTCTCGGGATTGAGCTTGACGCCCTTCGCCTTGAGACACCGGAATGTCAGTTCGAGGTCGGAGGCTTTCCTCGTCTTGACTACGATGTCATCGACGTAGGCCTCGACCGTGCGACCGATGTGTTCGCCGAACACATGGTTCATGCACCGCTGGTACGTTGCACCCGCGTTCCTCAAACCGAACGACATGGTGACATAACAGTACATGCCGAAGGGCGTGATGAAAGAAGTCGCGAGCTGGTCGGACTCTTTCATCTTGATTTGATGATACCCTGAGTAGGCATCGAGGAAAGACAGGGTTTCGCACCCTGCAGTGGAGTCCACGATTTGATCGATGCGAGGTAGAGGGTAGGGGACCTTCGGACATGCTTTGTTGAGACCGGTGTAGTCTACACACATCCGCCATTGCCCCCCTTTCTTCCTCACAAGTACAGGGTTGGCAAGCCACTCGGGATGGAATACCTCTTTGATGAACCCTGCTGCCATCAGCTTGTGGATCTCCTCGCCTATCACCCTGCGCCTTTCCTCGTCGAATCGGCGCAGAGGCTGTCTGACCGGTCGGGCTCCGGCCCGAATATCCAGCGAGTGCTTGGCGACATCCCTCGGTATGCCGGGCATGTCCGAGGGACTCCACGCAAAAACGTCGGCGTTTGCGCGGAGAAAGTCGACGAGCACTGCTTCCTATTTGGGGTCGAGCCCGGATCCGATCCGAATCTGCTTGGAGGTGTCGCCACTGGGGTCGAGAGGGACGGCCTTAACCGTCTCCGCTGGCTCGAAGTTGCCGGCATGTCGCTTCACGTCCGGCACCTCTCGGGAGAGGCTTTCCAGGTCGGCAATGAGGGCCTCGGACTCGGCGAGGGCCTCGGCGTACTCCACGCACTCCACATCGCATTCGAATGCGTGTTTGTACGTGGGGCCGACGGTGATGACCCCGTTGGGGCCCGACATCTTGAGCTTCAGGTAGGTGTAGTTGGGGATGGCCATGAACTTCGCGTAGCATGGCCTTCCCAACACTGCGTGGTAGGTTCCTCGGAACCCGACCACCTCGAACGTCAAAGTCTCCCTTCGGAAGTTGGAGGGTGTTCCGAAGCAGACAGGAAGGTCGAGCTGTCCGAGGGGCTGGACGCGCTTCCCGGGAATGATCCCGTGGAAGGGCGCAGCGCCTGCTCGGACGGATGACAGATCGACGCGCAGGAGCCTGAGGGTCTCAGCGTAGATGATGTTGAGGCAGCTGCCCCCATCCATCAGGACCTTGGTGAGCCTGACGTCGCCGATGACGGGATCGACGACGAGCGGGTACTTCCCTGGGCTCGGCACGTGGTCGGGGTGGTCATCCTGGTCGAAGGTGATGGGCTTGTCGGACCAGTCTAGGTAGACTGGCGCCGCCACCTTCACCGAGCAGACCTCCCGACGCTCCTGCTTACGATGCCGAGCCGAGGCATTCGCCGCATGCCCTCCGTAGATCATGAAGCAGTCGCGGACCTCGGGGAACTCTCCTGCCTGGTGATCTTCCTTTTTGCCGTCGTCGCGGGCCCTGTCACCCTCTGCGGGTGGCCCGGCCCGGTGGAAGTGGCGCCGAAGCATGACGCACTCCTCGAGGGTGTGCTTGACGGGCCCCTGATGGTAGGGGCACGTCTCCTTGAGTGCCTTGTCGAAGAGGTTGGCGCCTCCGGGGGGCTTCCGAGGGTTCTTGAACTCGGCGGCGGCGACAAGGTCCGTGCTGGCGGCGTCGCGTTTCGCTTGCGACTTCCTCCTGCCTTTCTTCTTGGCGCCGGGCGGAGTAGATGCCTCGGGAGCATCTGCCGACGGGCGGCCCTGGGGCTGCTTGTCCTTTCGGAAGATGGCTTCGACCGCCTCCTGACCAGAGGCGAACTTGGTGGCGATGTCCATCAGCTCGCTCGCCCTGGTGGGGGTCTTGCGACCCAACTTGCTCACCAGGTCACGGCAGGTGGTGCCGGCAAGGAACGCGCCGATGACATCGGAGTCGGTGATGTTGGGCAGCTCGGTGCGCTGCTTCGAGAATCGTCGGATGTAGTCCCGAAGAGACTCTCCCGGCTGTTGCCGGCAGCTTCGGAGGTCCCAGGAATTCCCGGGGCGCACGTACGTGCCCTGGAAGTTGCCGGCGAAAGCCTGGACCAGATCCTCCCAGTTGGAAATCTGCCCCGGAGGCAGGTGCTCCAACCAAGCGCGAGCGGTGTCGGAGAGGAACAGGGGGAGGTTGCGGATGATGAGGTTGTCGTCGTCCGTCCCACCCAGTTGACAGGCCAGGCGGTAGTCCGCAAGCCACAATTCCGGTCTCGTTTCCCCCGAGTACTTCGTGATAGTAGTCGGGGGTCGGAATCGGGGCGGAAACGGCGCCCGCCGAATGGCCCGGCTGAAGACCTGCGGACCGGGTGGTTCGGGCGAGGGACTCCGATCCTCCCCGCTGTCGTAGCGTCCCCCACGCCTAGGGTGATAACCTCGGCGCACCCTTTCGTCGAGGCGGGCCCGACGGTCGCGGTGAGGGTGCTCGTCACCGAGGTGGCCCGGGGCCGCAGGCGCGGTATTGCGCGTGCGCCCGGTGTAGACCGAGGCTTCCCGCATGAGTCGGGAAGTCGCGGCACGAGGTTCCGAGGGGTACCCCTGCCTTCGGGAGGCAGAGCTCTCGGCCCGCCGGGCCGCAGCGCCTTCCAGGAGATGCTTGAGCTCTCCCTGGATTCGCCGACCCTCGGTGGTTGATGACTCCGGCATCGCGCGGAGGAGCATCGCCGCGGCTGCCAGGTCCTGACCGGTTCCGCCGGATGCGGGTGGCGGTCTGTCCCTGGCATCGTTGGCGATGCGGTGCTGGAGACCTTGGGGCAGGTGACGTATTTCTCCGGCCGGGGGCTGGCTCGCCCATACCTGCCCGACGTTCCGGCGGATTGCCTCGAGCGCTCCTGCTCTCTCATCGAGCCCGGCCTGCGCCCCGCGGACTTGCTCGAGCTGTGGGTCGTGACCCCCCGCCGGAACGGGGACCACAGCTAGCTCCCGCGGGATGTCGGCGCAAGGCGCTGGCCTAGGGGGATCACCATCCTCCGGCATGCCGAGACAGCTGCCTCCGGAGGGATCCCCTAGCTCGACGTGGAAACATTCGCGGCTCGGGCCGCAGTCCTTGTCGTCAAGGCTGCGGCTGCCGTCGGAACAGTCGGAGAGGCAGTAGTTGCATGCGGTCATGAAGTCCCGCATGGCACTGGGGTTGCCAGATCCAGAGAAATCCCAGCAGATGCTGGGGTCGTCATCTTCCTCGGACCCAGAGGGTCCGTAGGTCGAGACACCCGTCAATCGGTCCCAAGGCGACCGCACACGAAACCCCAGAGAGGTTGCACTCGCCTCAACGTGAGCGCCCGCCAAAGCGAGGCCGCCAGGCGGGTTGAGGCCGAGTCGAAATGACGAAGGATGGGAATCAGCCCGTACCTTTTGGTCGACGAGGATCGACGAAGTCGCATCGGGGGCTGATCGTGCTGTCGTCCTGGGTGCGAGGGCGACGTCCTGCAGGCCCTCCGTGAGCGTGCTAGCGTCGCCCACTTGCTCGGGATCAGCGTGTCGCGAGGGGACGGCGCTCGCCTTCGCCTCAAACGCGTGGGTGATGCCCGACGCGTCCTCCGTTGGGGCGCTGGGGATGTCGATTTGCTCGACAGTCGACTGAGCGCAGCCTCCCGCTCGGCCTTGGTTGCCCCGCCTCCTCCTCCGATGGCGAGGGAGAGGATGGGGTGAGCTCGAAAGTTGTCCTTCCCCCACGCGGGAAAGACGTCGTCGATTCCGCCGCCGGCGGGCGGGCTGTCCGCCACCATTGTCGCTGTCGCGCGGCGGTGGAAGGAGTATCATGTCGTAGCTGCCGTCGAAAGACATGAACTCAAGACTCCCGAAACGGAGCACCGTCCCGGGTTGAAGAGGTCGTTGGAGACTGCCCATCTGGAGCTTGACGGGAAACTACTCGTCAACACGCAGCAGGCCCCTACCTGGCGCGCCAACTGTCGGCGTTCCGAGACCGGGGGGTCCCCGAGCCGACGAGTGAGTGTGCCGCGTGCCCCAGCCCAGATGGGTCGAGCGTGTGGGCGAGCGCGAAGGGGGGAGAGAGAGAGCGAGAGCGAGGTGGCCGGAGCCGGGTCGTGAGGGAGTCGGAGATTCCCGCGGCCTTCGTGTTCGTCCCGCGCCCAGGTCGGGTGCGCTTGCAGTAGGGGGTTACAAGCGTCCGCGCGGGTGAGGGGAGCGAGCGGCCCCGAGAGAGCGCCTGCCCCTGCCCTTCATCCCCGCGAGGCCAACCTTTTCTAAGAAGGCCCTGGTCCTTCCTTTTATAGGCGTAAGGAGAGGATCCAGGTGTACAAATGGGGGTGTAGCAAGGTGCTACGTGTCTAGCGGGGGAGAGCTAGTGCCCTAAGTACATGCCAAGGTGGCAGCCGGAGAGATCTTGGCACCCGGCTAGTGTGGCGTCGTGGCTGTCGGAGAAGCAATGGAGCTTGGCGGAGGGACAGCTGTCGGAGTGGTTGGGCCCTTGCTGACGTCCCCCTGCTTTCGTAAGAGAGCTGAGAGCCGCCGTCGTCATGGGTCCAGCGGGGTGCCATCATTGCATGTCTGGCGGAGCTAGCCAGATGGGACGTCGGTCCTGTTCCCTGCGGCCCGAGTCGGCTCGGGGTAGGGTGATGATGGCGCTTCCTGTCGACGTGGCGGACTTGTGCCCTAGGTCGGGCGACGTGGAGGCTCCTCCGAGGCCGAGGTCGAGTCTGTCCTGCATGGCCGAGGCCGAACCTGAGCTCCCGGGTCGGGCGAGGCGGAGGTCGTTCGACAGAGGTCGGGGTGGAGTCCGAGCCCTGGGTCGGGCGAAGCGAAGTTCACCGTCTTCCGGGGCCTTAGCCTGAGTCCGAGCCCTGGGTCGGGCGGAGCGGAGTTCGCCGTCTTCTTGGGCCTTAGCCCGAGTCCGAGCCCTGGGTCGGGCGGAGCGGAGTTCACCGTCTTCCGGGGCCTTAGCCCGAGTCCGAGCCCTGGGTCGGGCGGAGCGGAGTTCGCCGTCTTCCGGGGCCTTAGCCCGAGTCCGAGCCCTGGGTCGGGCGGAGCGGAGTTCGCCGTCTTCCGGGGCCTTAGCCCGAGTCCGAGTCCTGGGTCGGGCGGAGCGGAGTTCGCCGTCTTCCGGGGCCTTAGCCCGAGTCCGAGCCCTGGGTCGGGCGGAGCTTCCTCTGGCGCTTTTGGCCAAGCCTGGCTGCCCGTCAGTCTTACTCTTTGCGTTAAAAGACCCCAGTGACTTGGTCGGTCGGCGCGGTGATTTAGTCAGGGTTACTTCTTATCGAAGGCAAGGCCTCGGGCGAGCCGGAGATGCGTCTGCCGTGAAAGAGGAGGCCTTGGGCGAGACAGAAACATCTTAGGGTCGGCTGCCCTTGCCCGAGGCTAGGCTCGGGCGTGGCGTGATCGAGTCGCTCGTATGGACTGATCCCTGACTTAATCAAACCCATCAGGCCTCTGCAGCTTTATGCTGATGGGGGTTACCAGCTGAGAATTAGGCGTCTTGAGGGTACCCCTAATTATGGTCCCCGACAGATAGTAAGGAGTTGTGTACTAAATAAATTAACAGAATTTAACACAGGTAAACAGCCTCAACAAAGAGAGATTTAATTAAGCACAAATAATATCAATGCTAAAAATGATAATACACTAAAACCCAGACTGTCACGCTGTCTCACTACACCGCTATCATCATCAAGCACACAAATCCGCCCACAATAGTGCAATCACACCCAAGTATTTGATACTAGCAGATTGCACAAAATTAAACAGTAAATAAAGTGAGGCAACGAATAACTCACAACACGTAGATTGTCTACGTGGGAAGATTAGCTCAGCGAACACGAAGTTCTGTCCCAGAAAACCAATTCTACCGCCCACGTCCGGGCCTGCACGGTGGGAGGTTGACGGAGATACTAGAGCCGCTGCCGGAACCGAGGGAGACGTCCACGACACCAGCCCGAGAAGAGGAACACCGCGCAGCAGGGAGCCCAAGCACCAGGCCACGGTGGACAGAGACTAGATCAGACAGCACCACACAGGCGCACGGAGGAGCAGCGAGGCACATAGAGGACCTTGCTGCAAGAACACAGCGCCTCCTTCAACTCCCGTGAGCAATCACCAACAGAGAAAATACTCACGCAAACAGGAACTGGAACGATAGAGGAGCAGGGGATTGCTAGAACACCCGTGTACCGAGTGAACCAGAGAGAGGAGAAATGGCAGAGCCTACAGAAGCCAGGGGAGAGCCCTTCCATTTTGAGGAGACGGCCGCTAGAAAGTTGCGCAGGAATCGCGAGGAAATCGTCCGAGATCCAAACGAACCGCCCCGCAGACACACGCGCCGCCAACCAGCATGATCCCTGCTTTTCTTCACCCTCTGCATCACCTCCTGACCTAGGAATTAGCTTCCTTGTGGGCTGCTGGGCCATACGGCTTTGTAGTGGCCCACTCGGCGGCCTTCCTCCTCTTTTTTAAATAAAGGGAAAATCCCTTAAACAAACAACAATCCCCACTATTTTCACTCTTATTTTCTGATCAATGTCATTGAGCTCCCGTATTGTTTATATACTATTTTTGGCAGAGGTACTTGTTAGGTTTGAACCAAAGCCTATCCCAGTGTACTCCAACCCTGCACGAGTAAGCGGAGGACTATGCCTTGATCCACAAACCCTAGTGTGAGAATCTTCGCACAAAAGGCACATAGTACTAGGCAGATTATCTGCTTCTCTTACGGGGCAGGGCATTATGGTCATGCCCTTTAATATCTATTCATGAGCTCACTAGAGAGAAAACCCCATTCTCTCCCGGACTGCGACCCCACAGTCAGCTCATATAGGTGAAATCGTTAAGGAAATTCTGTAGGACAATTTTCCTGCTTATAGCATTGACTTCATTAAGAGCATATCGCTCAACCTGTCATACAGACAGAGCACAACAGCTAATGAGACTCTTTGTCTTTTGTGCTCTTGGTTTCACAGTGCTTCGTTTCCTGGAGCCTGGATCTCGGGACCTCCAGTCACACAGGACAGTTATCCACAGTTGAAACCGCTAACAGGGTACGAGTCCCATTCCCATGCACGCTGCTTGGATTGGCTTTTGAGCCAGTCCTTTGGTGAAAGGATCAGCAAGGTTCCTTTAAGATTTGATGTAATCTATGGTTATTACACCTGTCTCCCTAGCATGCCGACATGAATCAAGTCGTCTTCTGATATGCCTCGAGGATTTTTGGTTGTCCTTTCTACTGTTCACTTTCAGCAACACAGAAGTGTTGTCACAGTATACTAGGACAACCGGTATCGGCTTTGCTAGCATTGGAAGGTCTGACAACAGGTCTCTCAACCATTCAGCCTCCAATGCTGCTGAATCAAGTGCAACTAATTCAGCCTCCTTGGTGGAACGTGTCGACACTGATTGTTTAGACGATCTCCATGACACGGCCCCACCAGCTAAAGTGAACACATAGCCACTTGTAGACTTCATTTGATCCGAGTCAGAGATCCAGTTTGCATCACTGAATCCTTCAAGTACTGACGGAAATCCGGTATATTTAATACCAAGATTCATCGCTCCCTTCAAATACCGAAGCACTTTGTACAAGGCTACCCACTGTCTATCTCCTGGACTGGCCGAATAACGAGCCAGTCTGCATACTGCATATGAGATATCTGGTCTAGTTGCACTGCTCAGGTACATGAGAGATCCGATGATCTGTGAATATAGTAGCTGGTTCATAGGCTCGCCTTCATATTTATTGAGCGTGTAGGATGGATCATAGGACGCGGTGACTGGTTTACAGTCCATATGTCCAAAGCGAGTTAGGACCTTTTCCACATAATGGGATTGTGACAAAGTAATCCCATCCTCACCCTTTATCAGCTTGATGTTCAGTATAACATCAGCTTCACCCAAGTCCTTCATATCAAAGTTCTTGGAGAGGAATACTTTTGTCTCCATGATAGCCTCCAAATCGGTCCCAAATATCAATATGTCATCAACGTATAAACACATGATGACACCTTTGCCCCCAGAGAAGCGATAATACACACACTTGTCGGCTTCGTTTACACAAAACCCGGCAGTGGTCAGAGTATTATTAAACTTCTCATGCCATTGTCTGGGAGCTTGCTTAAGACCGTATAAGGATTTAATCAAGCGACACACTTTGCTCTCTTGACCTTTTGAAAGTTCCCTTTGCCCAGGAATAGGATCTGTATGTCGCCTAGAGGGGGGGGGGGTGAATAGGCGAATAAAAATTATCACTGTAAAACTTAAATTCTTACTCTACTCGAAGACTAGAATGCAGTGGAATGAGAAGACCCTTCGAGTAGGTTGTAGCGGAATAGAAGATCCTGTCTCAAAATGTCCTGCACTTCAAATATAACTTGTACCACAGATAAGTGTTGAAGTGCAGATATAAAAGCGAGTGAGACAGAGAGTCAGAACGCAATACAGAACAGAGCACATAGACGCAAGGATTTATCCTGAGGTTCGGCCAAGCCTGAAACGCTTGCCTAGTCCTCGTTGGAGTTAGCCACACCTGGGCTTGGAGTCTGTTTCATCTCCTTCCTCTGTTTGCTCAAATCTGTCAATCTGACAGGTAGAGCCTTCCACTATGTTGAGATGGTTACAACGAAACCGTGGCTACTTACAATCTTCTTGGCAGCACTCCGGTAGAGTAACGATATGCTCAAGACCTTGCTCTAGCTCTTTGCAGCACTTCTCCACTCTCTAAGGCTTATAGCTTTGCCTTCTACACAAACTAGAGAGATACACACAAGAGGGAGAGTGAGAATTGATCAGAATGATGTATACTATCATTAGCTGCGCTTGTGTATTGTTTGAGGCGCCTAGAGGTCCCTTTTATAGGCCCAAGGGGCCTAGGAGCCGTTGGAAGCAATCCAGGAAGGCAAATCTTGCCTTCTGTCGGGTGGCGCACCGGACATCCACTTTTCACGGTCCGGTGCGGATCTCCTTCCAAACTTGGCGCAGTCGACCGTTGCAGACTAGGAGTCGTTGGCGCACCGGACACTGTCCGGTGCACACTGGACAGTCCGGTGCCCCCATCTGACCGTTGGCTCGGCCACGCGTCACGCGTGGATTGCGCGGCCGACCGTTGGCTCACCGGACAGTCCGGTGCACCACCGGACAGTCCGGTGAATTATAGCCGTACGCTGTTGACTTGATTCCCGAGAGCGGCGACTTCGCCTCAGCCGACCCACCGGACAGTCCGGTGCACCACCGGACAGTCCGGTGATTTATAGCCGTACGCCACCGTCGAGACCCGAGAGTAGCCGGTTGACCAGACGCCAGCCTGGCGCACCGGACACTGTCCGGTGCACCACCGGACTGTCTGGTGCACCCAGACTGCGTATAGTCTTGGCTGCACCAGCCAAGTCTTTCTCTTTTTGTATTTTCTCTTCTTTTCTTCTTCTCTCTGTTTCTAATACTTAGACAAATATGTTAGTACACAAAAACCAATGTACTAAGTCTAGAAACATACCTTCTCTTGGATTTTCACTTCTCTAGCACTTGACATGCTTAAGATTGATGTTGGACTCATAAATCATCAAGTCAGCTTGACTTGATCTAGATTATCATTTCTGAGCTCCAACATCCTGCAAAGGTCACATAGAATATCTCCAAACATAGGAACAACCCGAACTAAAGGTCAAAGTGCACTTAGCTCTTTTGGGCTGCTTCCAGTTCTGATTTTGGCATTTGTTCTCCTTCTAGTGACTTTGTTCTCCTTCTTAGAGCTTGATCTTGAGCCTTATGACTTACGCCACATAACTATAGATGTTTCCTCATTGGTTGTAAGTCACGTCCTTATGTAGTGATCCTTGATGTGACATAGCTCTTCTCAACTCAATCACCCTTGACTTTGCAAGTCTTCTTCTTCACCCTTGGCTTTGGGTTCCTTAGCCTCTTTGACCTTCTCCCGTGCACTTGGTACCTCGAAGCTCTTCTTGCCTCCATCCTTGGCTTGATCAGTTGTCTCCGAGCTACGCACCCGAGTCTCACTTTATGCAATGTCCATATTACTTGTGATGTCCATTATCTATCCTTAATCTAGTCCTTGGACATCACACTTGTTCACTTGTGTTGAACCCTGTTAGCTTTACATTAAGCACCTGTTCAACACTTAGCACACTTGTTAGTCCTTTAATTGAGTTGTCATCCAACCACCAAAACCCACAAGAGAGCTATCAATCTCCCCCTTTTTGGTGATTGATGGCAACAAAATTAAAGCTTACATAAGAGTGAAATTTGAAGCACAAATTTTGAGCACTAGGTTTGTAGAATGCTCCCCCTAAATATGTGCTTGCATTAAAATCTTAGTTTCAGCCTTAAATGCCAAAATGCACATACTTAGGCTAATTCGAAGCATTGCAACACCTTAACACCTGTGGGATGCATTGTGTCAAGGATCAAACCATGATGCGTATAGCACACAAATGCACAGAATCAGAGTTAAACACCAATCAATTGAGTGGATGTATCACAGGAATATCAACCTACCACTATTCACCATTAAGATACCAATTTACATTAAGATACCAATTTAAAGCACCATTAACCCATTAACCACATGCACCATTTCCCACATGAATATCTATTACGGAATAAACACAATAGATGCCAATTAATTCATACGAGCGGAACTACTAGTTTTGCATTATCACATTTGATACAACAAGCACTAGTTTTGCATTATCACTATTTAATACAACAAGAAGCATATGATAAGAATTATCTATAACAACAAACTAACACATTCTTCCTTAAGATCACAGGAACTCAAACTAACACATTCTTCCTTGAGACCAAGAGAACTCAAGGAACTCAAGGGAACCCCTTTAAGATAAGCTTTCCTCTCAGGTTGAGGTAAGCTTTAATGCACAAAATCTCCCCCTTTGACATCAAACACCAAAACCATATTCAAGCAAGAACATAGAATGATGTCAAGGGACAACAGGGAATTGAGCAGGTAAAAACACACTAACAATACTCCCCCTTACTCATTCAACATATGCACCACAAGCATTTGGAGGAAAGTTAAGGTACATATACGCAAAAGATCAATACTTCCTTTTGTACCTTTACCCTGTTGTGGTGTACTTCCCATCTTGAAAGTTTAATCTCTCGGGAGCTTCTCCACACTTGTGCCTGATCCTTTATCCTAACCTTTTCTTGTTGCTAAGACACCAAGCTTAGAGCAAGTTATAGTATTGTGGCACAAGATGAAGCTTCTATTCTAGTGATTACCAAAAGATGTCAATTGAAGCAAACTATCATGGCTACCAATTGAAAAATCATTTATTATCATAGCTCCATGATATTTGAAAGTCGCCTAGAGGGGGGGGTGAATAGGGCAAAACTGAAATTTACAAAGTTAATCACAACTACAAGCCGGGTTAGCGTTAGAAATAATAATGAGTCTGAGAGAGAGGGCACAAAACAAATCGCGAGTGAATAAAGAGTGAGACACGTGGATTTGTTTTACCGAGGTTCGGTTCTCGCAAACCTACTCCCCGTTGAGGTGGTCACAAAGACTGGGTCTCTTTCAACCCTTTCCCTCTCTCAAACGGTCCTTCGGACCGAGTGAGCTTCTCTTCTTAAATCAACCGGGAACAAAACTTCCCCGCAAGGACCACCACACAATTGGTGTCTCTTGCCTCGGTTACAATCGAGTTTTGATCACAAGGACAATTGAGAAAGAAAGAAGCAATCCAAGCGCAAGAGCTCAAAAGAACACGACAAATCTCTCTCACTAGTCACTAAAGCCTTGAGTGGAATTGGGAGAGGATTTGATCACTTGGTGTGTCTTGTATTGAATGCCTAGCACTTGTAAGTAGTTGGAAGGTTGAAAACTTGGATGACTTGAATGTGGGGGTGGTTGGGGGTATTTATAGCCCCAACCACCAAACTAGCCGTTGGTGAAGGCTGCTGTCAACGGGCGCACCGGACAGTCCGGTGCGCCACCGGACACTGTCCGGTGCGCCAGCCACGTTACCCGGCTGTTAGGGTTCGACCGTTGGAGCTCTGACGCATGGGCCCGCCTGGCTGTCCGGTGGTGCACCGGACATGCCCTATAGGCTGTCCGGTGTGCCACCCGCGCGTGCTCTGCTCCCCTGCGCGCGCTGGCGCGCATTTAATGCTGTTGCAGGTGATCATTGGCGCGGACTAGCCGTTGCTCCGCCGTTACACCGGACAGTCCGGTGTGCACCGGACATGTCCGGTGAATTATAGCGGAGCGAATTGCCGAAGCTGGCGAGTTTAGAGTCGCTTCTCCTTGGAGCACCGGATACTGTCCGGTGTACACCGGACAGTCCGGTGAATTATAGCGCGGTGCCTCTGAGTTTTCCCGAAGGTGAAGAGTTCAGCTTGGAGTCCCCTGGTGCACCGGACACTGTCCGGTGGCACACCGGACAGTCCGGTGCGCCAGACCAGGGTGCCTTCGGTTGTCCCTTTGCTCTTTTGTTTGAACCCTTTTTCTTGGTCTTTTTATTGGCTTATTGTGGACCTTTGGCACCTGTAGAACTTATAGACTAGAGCAAACTAGTTAGTCCAATTATTTGTGTTGGGCAATTCAACCACCAAAATCATTTAGGAAAAAAGGTGGAAGCCTAATTCCCTTTCAATCTCCCCCTTTTTGGTGATTGATGCCAACACAAACCAAAGCAAATATATAAGTACATAATTTGAACTAGTTTGCAAAATTTAAGTGCAAAGGTTACTTAGAGTTGAGCCAATAAATATTACTTACTAGATATGCATGGATTGTTTCTTTATTCTTAACATTTTGGACCACGCTTGCACCACATGTTTTGTTTTTGCAAATTCTTTTTGTAAACCTTTTTCAAAGTCATTTTGCAAATAGTCAAAGGTAAATGAATAAGATTTTGCGAAGCATTTTTAAGATTTGAAATTTTGTCCCCTTGTTTCAAATGCTTTTCCTTTGACAACACAAAACTCCCCCTCAATAAATTCTCCTCTTAGTGTTCAAGAGGGTTTTAAGATATCAATTTTGAAAATACTACTTTCTCCCCTTTTGAACGCAATAAGATACCAAATTGAAATTTACCAATTTGAAAACCATTAGTTTTAAAATTAGGGTGGTGGTGCGGTCCTTTTGCTTTGGGCTCATACTTTCTCCCCCTTTGGCATGAATCGCCAAAAACGGATACTTTGAGTGAGAAATAAGCCCTTTACTAACTACTTTCTCCCCTTTGGTAAATAAAACATATGAATGAAGATTATACCAAAGACGGAGAGATGCTTGGAGCGACGGCGAAGGAAGAGTGATGGAGTGGAGTGGAAGCCTTTGTCTTCGCCGAAGACTCCAATTCCCTTTCAATACACCTATGACTTGGTTTGAAATTCACTTGAAAACACATTAGTCATAGCACATATAAAAGAGACATGATCAAAGGTATGTTTATGAGCTAAGTGTGCAAGACATCAAAAAAAATTCCTAGAATCAAGAATATTTAGCTCATGCCTAAGTTTGGTAAAAGTTTGTTCATCTAGTGGCTTGGTAAAGATATCGGCTAATTGATCTTTAGTATTAATATATGCAATCTCTATATCCCTCTTTTGTTGGTGATCCCTAAGAAAATGATACCGAATGGCTATGTGTTTAGTGCGGCTATGCTCAACGGGATTATCCGCCATGCGGACTGCACTCTCATTATCACATAGAAGAGGAACTTTGGTTAATTTATAACCATAGTTCCGCAGGGTTTGCCTCATCCAAAGTAATTGCGCGCAACAATGGCCTGCGGCAATGTACTTGGCTTCGGCGGTAGAAAGAGCTACGGAATTTTGCTTCTTTGAAGCCCAAGACAACAAGGATCTTCCCAAGAACTGGCAAGTCCCCGATGTGCTCTTTCTATTAATCTTACACCCTACCCAATCGGCATCCGAATAACCAAGTAAATCAAATGTGGATCCCCGAGGGTACCAAAGCCCAAACTTAGGAGTATAAGCCAAATATCTCAAGATTCGTTTTACGACCGTAAGGTGAGATTCCTTAGGGTCGGCTTGGAATCTTGCACACATGCATACAGAAAGCATAATGTCCGGTCAAGATGCACATAAATAGAGTAATGAACCTATCATCTACCGGTATACCTTTTGATCCACGGACTTACCTCCCGTGTCGAGGTCGAGATGCCCATTTGTTCCCATGGGAGTCTTGATGGGCTTGGCATCCTTCATTCCAAACTTGTTTAGAATGTCTTGAGTATACTTTGTTTGGCAAATGAAGGTGCCCTCTTGGAGTTGCTTTACTTGAAATCCCAAGAAATACTTCAACTCCCCCATCATCGACATCTCGAATTTCTGTGTCATGATCCTACTAAATTCTTCACATGTAGATTCGTTAGTAGACCCAAATATGATATCATCAACATAAATTTGGCATACAAACAAATCATTGTCAAGAGTTTTAGTAAATAAAGTAGGATCAGCCTTGCCCACTTTGAAGCCATTAGCTATAAGGAAATCTCTTTGGCATTCATACCATGCTCTTGGGGCTTGCTTGAGCCCATAAAGCACCTTAGAGAGCCTATAGACATGGTTAGGGTACTCACTGTCTTCAAAGCCGGGAGGTTGCTCAACATAGACCTCTTCCTTGATTGGTCCATTGAGGAAGGCACTCTTCACGTCCATTTGGTAAAGCTTGAAGCCATGGTAAGTAGCATAGGCTAATAATATACGAATTGACTCAAGCCTAGCTACGAGTGCATAGGTTTCACCAAAATCCAAACCTTCGACTTGTGAATACCCCTTGACCACGAGTCGAGCTTTGTTCCTTGTCACCACACCATGCTCATCTTGCTTGTTGCGGAAGACCCATTTGGTTCCTACAACATTTTGATTAGGACGTGGAACTAAATGCCATACCTCGTTCCTAGTGAAATTGTTAAGTTCCTCTTGCATCGCCATCACCCAATCCGAATCTTGGAGTGCTTCCTCTACCCTGTGTGGCTCAATAGAGGAAACAAAAGAGTAATGCTCACAAAATGTGCAACACGAGATCTAGTGGTTACCCCCTTATGAATGTCGCCTAGGATGGTGTCGACGGGGTGATCTCGTTGGATTGCTTGGTGGACTCTTGGGTGTGGCGGTCTTGGTTGTTCATCCTCCTTGTCTTGATCATTTGCATCTCCCCCTTGATTATTGCCATCATCTTGAGGTGACTCATCATTTTGATTTTCTCCTTCATCAACTTGAGCCTCGTCCTCATTTTGAGTTGGTGGAGATGCTTGCGTGGAGGAGCATGGTTGATCTTGTGCATTTGTAGGATCTTCGGATTCCTTAGGACACACATCCCCAATGGACATGTTCCTTAACGCGATGCACGGAGCCTCTTCTTCACCTATCTCATCAAGATCAACTTGCTCTACTTGAGAGCCGTTAGTTTCATCAAACACAACGTCACAAGAAACTTCAACTAGTCCTGAGGACTTGTTAAAGACTCTATATGCCCTTGTGTTTGAGTCATATCCTAGTAAAAAGCCTTCTACAGTCTTAGGAGCAAATTTAGATTTTCTACCTCTTTTAACAAGAATAAAGCATTTGCTACCAAAGACTCTAAAATATGAAATGTTGGGCTTTTTACCGGTTAGGAGTTCATAGGATGTCTTCTTGAGGATTCGGTGTAGATATAACCAGTTGATGGCGTAGCAGGCGGTGTTAATCGCCTCGGCCCAAAACCGATCCGGCGTCTTGTACTCATCAAGCATGGTTCTTGCCATGTCCAATAGAGTTCGATTCTTCCTCTCCACTACACCATTTTGTTGTGGGGTGTAGGGAGAAGAGAACTGATGCTTGATGCCCTCCTCCTCAAGGAAGCCTTCAATTTGTGAATTCTTGAACTCCGTCCCGTTGTCGCTTCTTATTTTCTTGATCCTTAAGCCGAACTCATTTTGAGCCCATCTCAAGAATCCCTTTAAGGTCTCTTGGGTTTGAGATTTTTCCTGCAAAAAGAATACCCAAGTGAAGCGAGAATAATCATCCATAATAACTAGACAATACTTACTCCCGCCGATGCTTATGTAAGCGATCGGGCTGAATAAATCCATGTGTAGGAGCTCCAGTGGCCTGTCAGTCGTCATGATGTTCTTGTGTGGATGATGAACCCCAACTTGCTTCCCAGCTTGGCATGCGCTACAAATCCTGTCTTTCTCAAAATGAACATTTGTTAATCCTAAAATGTGCTCTCCCTTTAGAAGCTTATGAAGATTCTTCATTCCAACATGGGCTAGTCGGCGGTGCCAGAGCCAACCCATGTTAGTCTTAGCAATTAAGCAAGTGTCGAGTTCAGCTCTATCAAAATCTACCAAGTATAGCTGACCCTCTAACACTCCCTTAAATGCTATTGAATCATCACTTCTTCTAAAGACAGTGACACCTACATCAGTAAATAGACAGTTGTAGCCCATTTGACATAATTGGGAAACAGAAAGCAAGTTGTAATCTAATGAATCAACAAGAAAAACATTGGAAATGGAATGGTCAGGAGATATAGCAATTTTACCCAAACCTTTGACCAAACCTTGGTTTCCATCCCCGAATGTGATAGCTCGTTGGGGATCTTGGTTTTTTCTCGTTGGAGGAGAACATCTTCTTCTCCCCTGTCATGTGGTTTGTGCACCCGCTATCGATGATCCAACTTGAGCCCCCGGATGCATGAACCTACAAAACAAGTTTAGTTCTTGACTTTAGGTACCCAAACGGTTTTGGGTCCTTTGGCATTAGAAACAAGAACTTTGGGTACCCAAACACAAGTCTTGGAGCCCTTGTGTTTGCCCCCAACAAACTTGGCAACTACCTTGCCGGATTTGTTAGTCAAAACATAAGATGCATCAAAAGTTTTAAATGAAATGCTATGATCATTTGATGCACTAGGAGTTTTCTTCTTAGGCAACTTAGCACGGGTTGGTTGCCTAGAGCTAGATGTCTAACCCTTATACATGAAAGCATGATTAGGGCCAGAGTGAGACTTTCTAGAATGAATTCTCCTAATTTTGCTCTTAGGATAGCCGGCAGGGTACAGAATGTAGCCCTCGTTATCCTGAGGCATGGGAGCCTTGCCCTTAACAAAATTAGACAATTTCTTAGGAGGGGCATTAAGTTTGACATTGTCTCCCTTTTGGAAGCCAATGTCATCCTTGATGCCAGGGCGTCTCCCACTATAGAGCATACTTCTAGCAAATTTAATTTTTTCATTTTCTAAGTTATGCTCGGCAATTTTAGCATCTAACTTTGCTATATGATCATTTTGTTGTTTAATTAAGACCATATGATCATGAATAGCATTAATATCAACATCTCTACATCTAGTGCAAATAGAAACATGCTCAACGGTAGATGTAGAGGGTTTGCAAGAATTAAGTTCAACAATCTTAGCACACAAAATATCATTGTTATCTCTAAGATCGGAAATTGTAACATTGCAAACATCTAATTCTTTAGCCTTAGCAAGCAATTTTTTATTTTCAATCTTAAGGCTAGCAAGAGAGATGTTTAATTCTTCAATCTTAGCAAGCAAATCATCATTATTATTTCTAAGATTGGGAATTGAAACATCACAAACATGAGAGTCAACCTTAGCAATTAATGTAGCATTTTCATTTCTAAGGTTGAAAATAGTGTCATGGCAAGTGCTTAGCTCACTAGTTAATTTCTCACATTTTCAACTTCTAGAGCATAAGCATTTTTACCTTAACATGCTTCTTGTTTTCCTTAATTAGGAAGTCCTTTTGAGAATCCAAGAGGTCATCCTTCTCATGAATAGCACTAACTAATTCATTTAACTTTTCCTTTTGTTGCATGTTAAGGTTGGCAAAAAGAATGCGCAAGTTATCCTCCTCATTGCTAGCATCATGCTCATCACTAGAGGTTTCATATTTAGTGGAGGATCTTGATTTTACCTTCTTCTTTTTGCCGTCCTTTGCCATGAGGCACTTGTGACCGACGTTGGGGAAGAGAAGACCCTTGGTGACGACGATGTTTGCGGCGTCCTCGTCGGAGGAGGAGTCGGTGGAGCTCTCGTCGGAGTCCCATTCCCGGCAAACATGGGCATCGCCGCCCTTCTTCTTGTAGTACTTCTTTTTCTCCTTTCTTTTCCCCTTCTTGTCGTTGCCCCTGTCACTATCACTTGAAATAGGATATTTTGCTATAAAGTGACCGGGCTTACCACACTTGTAGCAAACTCTCTTGGAGCGGGGCTTATAATCTTTCCCCCTCCTTTGCTTGAGGATTTGATGGAAGCTCTTGATGATGAGCGCCATCTCCTCGTTGTTGAGCTTGGAGGCGTCGATGGGTGTTCGACTTGGAGTAGATTCCTCCTTCTTTTCTTCCGTCGCCTTGAATGCTACCGGTTGTGCTTCGGACATGGAAGGGCCATCAAGTTCGTTGATTTTCTTTGAGCCTTTGATCATCAACTCAAAGCTCACAAAATTACCTATAACTTCCTCGGGGGTCATTTGTGTATATCTAGGATTACCACGAATTAATTGAACTTGAGTAGGGTTAAGGAAAACAAGTGATCTAAGAATAACCTTAACCACTTCGTGGTCATCCCATTTTTTGCTCCCGAGGTTGCACACTTGATTCACCAAGGTTTTGAGCCGGTTGTACATGTCTTGTGGCTCCTCCCCTTGGCGAAGACGGAAGCGACCGAGCTCCCCCTCGATCGTTTCCCGCTTGGTGATCTTGGTCACCTCATCTCCTTCGTGCGCGGTCTTTAGCACGTCCCAAATTTCCTTGGCGCTCTTCAACCCTTGCACCTTGTTATACTCCTCTCGACTTAGAGAGGTGAGGAGTATAGTGGTGGCTTGTGAGTTGAAGTGCTCGATTTGGGCCACTTCGTCCTCATCATAATCTTCATCCCCTACGGATGGTACCTGTACACCAAACTCAACAACATCCCATATACTTTTGTGGAGTGAGGTTAGGTGATATCGCATCATATCACTCCACCTAGCATAATCTTCACCATCAAACATTGGTGGTTTGCCTAATGGGACGGAAAGTAAAGGTGTATGTTTAGAAATGCGAGGGTAGCGTAGGGGGATCTTACTAAACTTATTGCGCTCATGGCGCTTAGAAGTGACGGACGGTGCGTTGGAGCCGGAGGTCGATGGTGATGAAGAGTCGGTCTCGTAGTAGACTACTTTCCTCATCCTCTTGTGCTTGTCGCCTCTCCGATGCGACTTGTGGGAAGAGGATTTTCTCTCCTTCCCCTTCCCTTTGTTGGAGGAGTCTTTCTTCTCCGTCCTCTTGTTGCGGGACTCTTCCAATGAAGTCTCCCCATGGCTTGTAGTGGGCTTGTCGCCGGTCTCCATCTCCTTCTTGGCGTGATCTCCCGACATCACTTCGAGCGGTTAGGCTCTAATGAAGTATCGTGCTTTGATACCAATTGAAAGTCGCCTAGAGGGGGGTGAATAGGGCGAAACTGAAATTTACAAAGTTAATCACAACTACAAGCCGGGTTAGCGTTAGAAACAATAATGAGTCCGAGAGAGAGGGCGCAAAACAAATCGCGAGCGAATAAAGAGTGAGACACGTGGATTTGTTTTACCGAGGTTCGGTTCTCGCAAACCTACTCCCCGTTGAGGTGGTCACAAAGACCGGGTCTCTTTCAACCCTTTTCCTCTCTCAAACGGTCCCTCGGACCGAGTGAGTTTCTCTTCTCAAATCAACCGGGAACAAAACTTCCCCGCAAGGACCACCACACAATTGGTGTCTCTTGCCTCGGTTACAATCGAGTTTTGATCACAAGAACAATTGAGAAAGAAAGAAGCAATCCAAGCGCAAGAGCTCAAAAGAACACGACAAATCTCTCTCACTAGTCACTAAAGCCTTGAGTGGAATTGGGAGAGGATTTGATCACTTGGTGTGTCTTGTATTGAGTGCCTAGCTCTTGTAAGTAGTTGGAAGGTTGAAAACTTGGATGACTTGAATGTGGGGTGGTTGGGGGTATTTATAGCCCCAACCACCAAACTAGCCGTTGGTGAAGGCTGCTGTCGACGGGCGCACCGGACAGTCCGGTGCGCCATCGAACACTGTCCGATGCGCCAGCCACGTCACCCGGCCGTTAGGGTTCGACCGTTGGAGCTCTGACGCGTGGGCCCGCCTGGCTGTCCTGTGGTGCACCGGACATGCCCTGTAGGCTGTCCGGTGTGCCACCCGCGCGTGCTCTGCTCCCCTGCGCGCGCTGGCGCGCATGTAACGCTGTTGCAGGTGACCGTTGGTGCGGACTAGCCGTTGCTCCGCCGTTACACCGGACATATCCGGTGAAGTATAGCGGAGCGAATTCCCAAAGCTGGCGAGTTCAGAGTCGCTTCTCCTTGGAGCACCGGACACTGTCCGGTGTACACCGGACTGAATTATAGCGCGGCGCCTCTGAGTTTTCCCGAAGGTGAAGAGTTCAGCTTGGAGTCCCCTGGTGCACCGGACAGTCCGGTGCGCCAGACCAGGGTGCCTTCGGTTGTCCCTTTGCTCTTTTGTTTGAACCCTTTTTCTTGGTCTTTTTATTGGCTTATTGTGGACCTTTGACACCTGTAGAACTTATAGACTAGAGCAAACTAGTTAGTCCAATTATTTGTGTTGGGCAATTCAACCACCAAAATCATTTAGGAAAAAAGGTGGAAACCTAATTCCCTTTCAATATTTAAGGATAAGCATCTAGTATCACCAAATATTATAGAGCATGAGCAATCTAAAAATATACAATTACTCACGACTTAAGATACCAATTACTTGACTTACGGAGGTACCCAAGTCCTGATTGCTCCATTTCTTGCTCATCTTCTCTTTTCCACCTTGAGACTATACAAGATCACTCAAGAAACAATTAGTCTCAAAAGACACAAGTTATGTGTACTCCCCCTAAAGTTGTGCATCAAGTATTTGAATGACTTGCACTTTGCACATTCTAGCTTCCTCAAAACTAGAGGGGATCACAACATATCTTGGTCAAGGCATATTCTATTAACTTCATCACAAAGAGATACCAAATGAATCGAAGACATAATGCAATTTATGACTAGAGAAAACAATGCATGCCTCAAGGAGTATAACAATTTACACGCAACCTAGACATGCTTCATACATGACAATCATTGCAACATATTTATCAATTGAAAAACAACACGAGCATGCATATAAAGCGTAGTGTCTAAGCACACCATGATTAAGAGGGTTTCTTAGGTACACCAAAAGAAACAACATTTTAAAGTAAGGAGCACCTATGCCAAGAAACCACCAATTCAGATGCAAGAACATAGCTGTGATCACAATCATTAGAACTTCAAGATATTTAATGAAATTGCATAGTTCCATATACCTTTGCCTTTTACCTGAATGGCCATGAGGGCACCAGTTGTCACCTAAATGAGTGCTCCTTTTGCTCATTCACCTCATAACTCAAGAAGGTGCAGTAGTGACACAACATAGAATTGATATACACCCAGGTAATTGCGTGAACATGGACTAAACAGGATGTCATGCTTGCACACATAGGTTAATCATTAAACACCATTTAGCATGACTTAAAAATGATGCAGGTTTATCCATGGACACATACAGAGAGTTAATCATGGTGAATATATCAAATGAAAAGCTACTCATTGAATAATTCAAAAGATATAACATCTAGAACACACATTCATGATTAAGCAAGCATTATTATGATTTTGGAAATCATGAACCATTGATTGAAGGCTATTCAACACATGCAATCTTCAAAAACATAACTACTCCAAGGACAGGTAGCACAACCATCAAGCTTAGGAGTAATACCGATTTGCAATAATATACTTAAGATACAAGGTACCATCCTTTGGAGAGCCAGATGCAGATTCTCATCAAAGTCCTTTGCTTGATTCACCAATAATGATTAAGGACTTCTACAACTTATTTAACTCAAGATGAACATGGGATTAGTATTGCACAATAATCCACCCTTGAGTTAATAAATAGACAATAAAGATCAACGACTTAAGCATAGAGTTTAAATTAACCATCTTAAGCTCTCCCAGGGTCTCCATTCCATCTCGAGGCATATGCATGGTCTAGTTGACAAAGTTTGGTACCCATCTCGGGATGGGTCCATGACGTTCAACTAAAAGTGCCTTCGGTACCCAAATAGCCTTTGTGCTAGTTCCAGGAGATCTCATTATAGATCTAGCACAAGTGTATGATTTAGATCTCCTAAGCGAATGAGATTGAGACAAATTTACTTGCTTAGTAACCTTACCTTTATTACATACCTTGGATAGATGACCCTACTCACCACACTTGTAGCAGAAGCATCGCTCAACCTGACATGACGCTTGCTGTTTGTCATTTTCCTTGGTGAGAGTCATCTTAGAGAATGCACATCTTTGATTCTTCATGACCGAACATGAAGTGATCATGTGGTCCTTGTTGTTGCATCCAAAACATCTCATTGCTCCTTCATCCTTGTCGTTGTACGGACAAGACGCGATGAGGTGGCCTAATGCTTTGCACTTGAAGCATCTCCTTTTCTCTTTTCTCTTTTTGTTCTTGGATGACAGAGAGAAATGGTCAGTGCAAACAACATGACTAATTGAATCTTTACCTTTTTTCATGCTCATGTTGATTTCTTCACTTATTGCTTTAGGAACATATTTCTCAAGGAGTTTGACCCTTGCTGCGGTTTTTCCTTCCTCAAGCTTCTTCACCACGTGTTCGTAGATATCTTGAGGAAGTTGAGCATGGCGTCTTCTCCTTAGTTGTCTTTGTTTCTTGTTCCCATGCAATTTTCTTTTAGACCCTACAACTTGTTGCTCAATTAAGGATTGGCTTTCTTTTGAGGAGCAGGGGTTAGAGCATGATGATATACAATTTAAATGCGTACACTTGCAAGAATGAGGTTCACATGAATTTAAGTTTTCAAAGACAACCTTATGAGCAATATTGAGCATGATATGGTCATCAACTAATTCACTATGAGAATTTGACAACATATCATACTTTTCACTTAGGGCAAGTTTTTCTAGATTCATTATTTCTACTTGACTCCTAAGCATAGACTTTTCAGTTTTAAGTTGAGCAACACAAGATAACGTATCATCATTATTTCTATGCTCAATTAAAATTGAATCATACCGTTGGACCAAATCATCATGAGAGCACTTTAGCTCCTCATGTTCTTTGGTCATCTTCTCCAGGCTGTTGTTTGTTTTGATGAGTGTCTCCTCTAGCCTGAGAAGCGTCTCGCCTTGTTCCTTGTTCCTTCTCAACAGCTTAACCAAGAGCGCTTTGTCCTCTTTGTTGAGATGGATGTAGAAACGACGAATCTCCTCTTCTTCTACATCGTCGATCTCATTTTCCCTGTCACTATTGTCAGTGGAAGCAATATAGGGAAATGTACCTTGTGATGATGTAGACTCCTCATCCTCATATTCCTCCTCATCATTGCTTTCGTCTCCACTATCATCATTAGCAATAAGACATTTATAACTAGTGGAAGACAAACCTTTCGGTGAGGTAGATTCATCGTTTGGTGGCCAATGCTTTTCTTCTCCCTTTGAAGGGTTAGTATCACAAGCAATATAGGGAGTAGGAGCATCACAATTTGCCACAGGATATTTTACTTTAATTCTATTCCATAAATCATGAGCATCAACAAATAAATCACTATCACTACTCATGATGGCAAAATAAGCACTTCTAGAAAGAGAGTCAACTAAGATGTTGCAAGCACGGTGATTGAGAGATAAACATCTTAGTTCAGCATTAGAGGGATTTTTACTAATATCAGAGGGAAAAATACTTCTACTAAAGATTTGTCTTAAATTAGGATCAACACTCATGAAGGCATTATAAATAGAGACAGACCAGGATTTATAATTAGAGCCATCGCCTAGAAGAAGTTCTACAATTACCTCTTGTGACGATATCGTCATCTCCGGACAGCTAAGCCCACACTGGAGAGGCCTAGCTCCGATACCAATTGAAAGATCCCTTTGCCCGTGAATAGGATCTGTATGTCGCCTAGAGGGGGGTGAATAGGCGAATAAAAATTATCACTGTAAAACTTAAATTCTTACTCTACTCGAAGACTAGAATGCAGTGGAATGAGAAGACCCTTCGAGTAGGTTGCAGAGGAATAGAAGATCCTGTCTCAAAATGTCCTGCACTTCAAATATAACTTGTACCATAGATAAGTGTTGAAGTGCAGATATAAAAGCGAGTGAGACAGAGAGTTAGAACGCAATACAGAACAGAGCACACAGACGCAAGGATTTATCCTGAGGTTCGGCCAAGCCTGAAACGCTTGCCTAGTCCTCATTGGAGTTAGCCACACCTGGGCTTGGAGTCTGTTTCAACTCCTTCCTCCGTTTGCTCAAATCTGTCAATCTGACAGGTAGAGCCTTCCACTATGTTGAGATGGTTACAACGAAACCGTGGCTGCTTACAATCTTCTTGGCAGCACTCCAGCAGAGTAACGATATGCTCAAGACCTTGCTCTAGCTCTTTGCAGCACTTCTCCACTCTCTAAGGCTTATAGCTTTGCCTTCTACACAAACTAGAGAGATACACACAAGAGGGAGAGTGAGAATTGATCAGAATGATGTATACTATCATTAGCTGCGCTTGTGTATTGTTTGAGGCACCTAGAGGTCCCTTTTATAGGCCCAAGGGGTCTAGGAGCCGTTGGAAGCAATCCAGGAAGGCAAATCTTGCCTTCTGTCGGGTGGCGCACCGGACAGTCCGGTGCACCACCGGACATCCACTATTCACGGTCCGGTGCGGATCTCCTTCCAAACTTGGCGCAGTCGACCGTTGCAGACTAGGAGTCGTTGGCGCACCGGACACTGTCCGGTGCCCCCATCTGACCGTTGGCTCGGCCACGCGTCACGCGTGGATTGCGCGACCGACCATTGGCCCGGCCGACCGTTGGCTCACCGGATAGTCCGTTGCACCACCGGACAGTCCGGTGAATTATAGCCGTACACTGTTGACTTGATTCCCGAGAGCGGCGACTTCGCCTCAGCCGACTCACCAGACAGTCCGATGCACCACCGGACAGTCCGGTGATTTATAGTCGTACGCCACCGTCGAGACCCGAGAGCAGCCGGTTGACCAGACGCCAGCCTGGCGCACCGGACACTCTCCGGTGCACCCAGACTGCGTATAGTCATGGCTGCACCAGCCAAGTGTTTCTCTTTTTGTATTTTCTCTTCTTTTCTTCTTCTCTCTGTTTCTAATACTTAGACAAATATGTTAGTACACAAAAACCAATGTACTAAGTCTAGAAACATACCTTCTCTTGGATTTTCACTTCTCTAGCACTTGACATGCTTAAGATTGATGTTGGACTCATAAATCATCAAGTCAGCTTGACTTGATCTAGATTATCATTTCTGAGCTCCAACATCCTGCAAAGGTCACATAGAATATCTCCAAACATAGGAACAACCCGAACTAAAGGTCAAAGTGCACTTAGCTCTTTTGGGCTGCTTCCAGTTCTAATTTTGGCATTTGTTCTCCTTCTAGTGACTTTGTTCTCCTTCTTAGAGCTTGATCTTGAGCCTTATGACTTACGCCACATAACTATAGATGTTTCCTCATTGGTTGTAAGTCACGTCCTTATGTAGTGATCCTTGATGTGACATAGCTCTTCTCAACTCGATTACCCTTGACTTTGCAAGTCTTCTTCTTCACCCTTGGCTTTGGGTTCCTTAGCCTCTTTGACCTTCTCCCGTGCACTTGGTACCTCGAAGCTTTTCTTGCCTCCATCCTTGGCTTGATCAGTTGTCTCCGAGCTACGCACCCGAGTCTCACTTTATGCAATGTCCATATTACTTGTGATGTCCATTATCTATCCTTAATCTAGTCCTTGGACATCACACTTGTTCACTTGTGTTGAACCCTGTTAGCTTTACATTAAGCACCTGTTCAACACTTAGCACACTTGTTAGTCCTTTAATTGAGTTGTCATCCAACCACCAAAACCCACAAGAGAGCTATCACCTTTAACCACAAATCCTTCTGGTTGCTGCATATAAATTTCCTCTTCCAGCTCTCCATTTAGGAATGCTGTCTTTACGTCCATTTGATGGACAAGAAGTTTATAAGCAGCTGCCAGTGCTAAAAGCACACGGATTGTGGGCAATCAAGCCACCGGAGAATATGTATCAAAATAATCCTCCTCTTTCTTTTGAGTAAAACCCTTAGCCACAAGACGGGCCTTATACTTTTCAATAGTACCATCAGGTCTCCTCTTCCTCCTAAAGATCCATTTGCAGCCCATAGGCTTGCAACCAGCTGGGAGATCAGTTATCTCCCAAGTTCCGTTCGAGATGATTGAATCCATCTTGCTACGGACAGCCTCCCTCCATTACTCTGCATCTGGAGATGTATATGCCTCTGTGAGGGAGCGTGGTTATTCATCCACTAGATAAATAATATAATCATCACCCAGAGACTTTTCAGTCCTTCGTCTCTTACTCCTCCTTTACTCCAAATCTGGAGTCTGGTCATGGACACTCGAGTGCAGAGAATATGTCCGAGATGGACCATCTTGGGCTACTACTTCCTTATCCCGCATAGGGAAGATGCTCTCAAAGAATGTCACATCCCGAGATTCCTTTATGACATTTACAGCGACTTCGCTTGTCTCGGAATGGACCACTAGAAATCTATAAGCTGCACTGTTATGTGCATAACCCAGGAAGACACAGTCTACAGTCTTAGGGCCTAGCTTTCTCTTCTTCGGCAACGGGACATTCACCTTTGCAAGGCAGCCCCAAGGCCGAAGATGCGAAAGATCTGGCTTCCTTCCTTTAAATCTTTCATAGGGCGTGACCTCACGATTGCGAGGCGGCACCCTGTTTAGGACATAGCACACTGTGAGTACTGCCTCGCCCCACCAGATGTCAGGCATCCCCGAACTTTGCAACAAAGCGTTAGCTAAGTCACACACCGTTCGGTTCTTCCTTTCAGCTACCCCGTTTGACTGAGGTGAATATGGAGCGGTGGTTTCATGAATGATTCCACACTCTTTGCATTACTCATCAAAAGGTTGGAAAGGTATTCACCTCCTCTATCAGATCGTAACCTTTTAATTTTCTTGTCTAGCTGGTTTTCAACTTCAGTCTTATAGAGCTTAAAGTGTTCTAGTGCCTCATCTTTAGTTCTGAGTAAGTAAATATAACAGAACCTGGTAGCATCATCTATCAAGGTAACAAAGTATCTTTTACCGCCTTTTGTGATTATACCATTCATCTCACAGATATCTGAGTGGATTAGTTCTAAAGGAGTGGTACTTCTGCCTTCAACCGTATGAAACGGTTTTCTAGGCTGCTTAGCTTGCACACAAATACCATATTTTACACCTTTAACATGTTTATATTCAGGAATTAAAGTCATGTCACTTAATCTCTTAATGGCCTCAAAATTCACATGACACAAACGAGAATGCTATATATCATTAATGGAATCGTTATTACAGACCACATTAACATGGTAAGAAGAATGATTGTTCAAAACAGAAAGACAGAACAAACCGCCTGACTCATATGACTTTCCAACAAAAGTACCAAACTTAGACAGGACCACTTTATTAGACTCAAACACTAAGTTGAGACCCTGTCGACATAGCAGCGACACTGATATGAGGTTCCGGCTCATCGAGGGCACATAGAGTACGTCCTTCAGCACGAGCGTCTTTCCTAAAGTTCATTTCAGGTAGACCTGTCCAGTACCTCGAACTGCTGCCGGAACACCATTTCCCATCAAGACTGGTGCGCTGCTGAATCCCTGGAATGAAGAGAACATGGATCGATCAGCACAAATATGAACAGTAGCACCGGAATCCATCCACCAGTCGTCTGATGGACTTGCCATAAAGGCCTGAGGTGCATACCCTGGGGTGGAGTTAACCACCACGTTCCCTTCTTTGCGCTGAGGTGGAGGATCTTTTCCCTTCCTAAGTTTGCACCTCCGAGTTGTATGCCCGGAGACACCACAAACGTAGCAGATAAAGTCCTCATTTTTCTTCTTCATCTTTTTGGATTTAGGTTGGTTCAGATTCTTCTGTGGAGAGTTCTTCTTCTTCTTCTGGAATTTTCTATCTCCACCCTTCTCAACAACGTGAGCCTGAAGTTGCTGGGATGGCTTGTTACTAGACCTTGCACGCTCTTCCACATTTATCACAGCTGACAACTCAGTGAGAGTCATTTGCTTCTTCATGTGGCGGCATGAAGTCACAAAGTCTCGCCAAGAAGGCGGGAGCTTTGCCAGTATTGCATTCACCTGAAAACTGTCTGGTAGGACGCAGCCATATTGGACCAAGTCCCTAACAAGGAGTTGAATCTCCTGTAGCTGCTGCATAACAGACCTTCCCTCAGCCATTTTATAGTTGAGGTAGTTTTCCGTTGTGAATGACTCATTGCCATTGTCACCTTCAGAGAACTCGTTCTCAAGTTCAGTCCATAGACCCTTAGCAGAGGTAAAACCAGAGTACACGTCAAATAAGCGGTTCGACAAGACGTTCAGCAGACGAGACAAGCATGCCTCATTGGCTTCGTCCCACTTGGCCTTCTCCGCTAGTGCGGCGGCCTTCGCTGCATCATCAGCATTATCTGATGCAGCCTCGGGAACAGCCGATGTCACTACCTAAAATAATTTTAGTTCAGTGAGCCACATGCGAGTCTTAATCTGCCAGCGTTTAAAGCTTGCGCCGTCGAATGCTTCAGGCTTAATGACATCAGAACTGGAGGCCATTATACGGATTGGTTTTCTGGATTGTTGTAAAATTAGAGAAATAAGTGACATGCTTTCTACATATTTAATTATATTAAATATTTTAATTCTGAATAAAACAGGAATATAACTCAGATAAATACCATATATAATTGTAACAGCAATGAACAGTAGCAATCCAGTATACGAAAGCATGAAACATAGCTACTCAAGTCCATTAGATGATTAAACATGGCTTGTAGATGAAGAAGGCAGATTAAACACATAAACATAATTGTTTATCTTTTTATATCGCTCTCAAAATAGCGGGTTGCTGTAATAAACAACCCTCCAACGCTAAATGGTGATCAGAGATCCTCGACTAACGTGACAGTCCTATCTTACCAAATAAGGGTTTTAGATCAGATGTAATAAGCCTAATAATCAAATATAAATACTGATAGTAAGGAGCTGTGTACTAAATAAATTAACAGAATTTAACACAGGTAAACAGCCTCAACAAAGAGAGATTTAATTAGGCACAAATAATATCAATGCTGAAAATGATAATACACTAAAACCCAGACTGTCACGCTGTCTCACTACACCGCTATCATCATCGAGCACACAAATCCGCCCACAATAGTGCAATCACACCCAAGTATTTGATACTAGCAGATTGCACAAAATTAAACAGTAAATAAAGTGAGGCAACGAATAACTCACAACACGTAGATTGTCTACGTGGGAAGATCAGCTCAGCGAACACGAAGTTCTGTCCCAGAAAACCAATTCTGCCGCCCACGTCCGGGCCTGCATGGCGGGAGGTTGACGGAGATACTAGAGCCGCTGCCGGAGCCGAGGGAGACGTCCACGGCACCAGCCCGAGAAGAGGAACACCGTGCAGCAGGGAGCCCAAGCACCAGGCCACGGTGGACAGAGACCAGATCAGACAGCACCACACAGGCGCATGGAGGAGCAGCGAGGCACATAGAGGACCTTGCTGCAAGAACACAGCGCCTCCTTCAACTCCCGTGAGCAATCACCAACAGAGAAAATACTCACGCAAACAGGAACTGGAACGATAGAGGAGCAGGGGATTGCTAGAACACCCGTGTACCGAGTGAACCAGAGAGAGGAGAAATGGCAGAGCCTACAGAAGCCAGGGGAGAGCCCTTCCATTTTGAGGAGACGGCCGCTAGAAAGTTGCGTAGGAATCGCAAGGAAATCGTCCGAGATCCAAACGAACCGCCCCGCAGACACACGCGCCGCCAACCAGCACGATCCCTACTTTTCTTCACCCTCTGCGGCACCTCCTGACCTAGCAATTAGCTTTCTTGTGGGCTGCTGGGCCATACGGCTTTGTAGTGGCCCACTCGGCGGCCTTCTCCTCCTCTTTTTTAAATAAAGGGAAAATCCCTTAAACAAACAACAGTGAACTCATAATTGACACAAATCAATTGTTGTGAAAAAGTCCTTTCACTGTACACCCAAGTTCTATTCATCACTCAGAGTGATAGATTTTATGGTCCATCATCTGGATCAAAAATATATAATTAAACCAGTCCATTAGAGAACCTACAATACCAGAAAATTAATTGGATCAGAGCACCAGCCGACCAAGAGTTAAAACGGGACACGAGGCGCTTAAGGGCTTGTTCGGTTATTTCCAATTCATATGGATTGGAGGGGATTGATTCGGATTGGAGGGGGTTTTGACTTACTAGGGATTGAAACCCCCTCAATCCCCCTCAATCCATATGGACTGGGGTAGAACCGAACAAGCCATAACGGGGTTGATTTGCCCACCGTCCGCAGCGCACAACAATAAATATTTAGTCGTTCAAAAAATTTACTTTAGTCATTTGAGGTTTACTTTAACGTGCAATGTGAACAACTATTCGTACATTCAAGATTTATTTTATCCATTCAAGATTTACTTCAACTTACAACATGAACAAATATTCAATTATTCAAGGTTAACTTTGGCTATTCATTGTTTTCAAATTTTTACAAGGAATAAACGTTCAACAATTCAAGGTTTATTTTAGTCATCCAAGAATAAAAATTCAATAACTCAAGGTGATGAAACAAGGACGGGAGGCGACTACTGCAGCAAGGAGGCTCGACAGTGAGGAATTGCTGACGTTAGAGAGACACGTGCGTAATGGTGGGTTGGATAGGATCGGAGGAGCAGAGTTTGAGTAATTGCATAGGATAGTGGTGACTCCAATGGCAACGAGAGGGGATCAGTAGGGTCAGGCTGATATAGGTGTATATTTTTCTGTGTCTAATAGGTCGGTCCAAAGCACACAATTTTTAGCACGGTCCAGATCTGGCACAGCCTAATCTAATTGTGGGCCTAGGCCGGCACGGCCCAATATGTGGGCCGTGCCTGAGCCTCAAGTTAAGCACACGGGCCGGCCTGGCACGACCCATTTAACTAAGGCCCATCGAGACCCACTAAATATAGACTCAGTATTTAACCAAGTCCTGTCAAAGCCCACATGACCAGCACAACTTGGAGAATCTAGAGCTTCAATAGGCCTTCGAGAACTAATACCTAGACGGGGATAGAGAATAGTGATGACGATCATTGTATATGTATTCTATATGACTGTATGTACTCAATTAAACACTGAACATATAACTGAATATTATTTCTGAGCTAGTTGTAATATTTTTTCTTTCTGGCCAAAGGTTTTTAATGTGCATCCACAAAACATCTTAGTTTTATTTTAATCATATATATATTCTATATTTTTTGTTTATGTATTACTGTTGTATGTATATGGACCGGTCTAGCACATTAAGGTATTTTAGACTATTTGGGTCGGCCTGGCACACATAACTAATTGTGAGCCGTGCCGTGGACCGATGACTAGGCACACGTGCTGGCACGACACGGCCCATAATTAGATATGTGCTTTTGTGGGCCGTACTTTTGTGGGTCTGTGCTGTGCCGGACCAGGCTGACCCACATATACAGGTATAGAGGCTGAAACACAGAAGAGTTCGGTGGGATTTTTAACTAGGTGGGGCTGGTTCGTGGTTCAAATGATGAATAGTGATGCACGACTGGTGTGTGTATATCAGTATATATTTGTATACTTTCTTCATTTTTTGCCTTTCCTAGACATAATATATAACTGAATAGCAAAAATTACGTATGCCAAAAAAAATTATCAAATCGTATAATTTATAACTGAGAGTACCATTTAAGCGTCATACTGCCTAACATTGGTACTTTAAAGTCATACTACCTACTTTGATCTTTAATACTTCCTCCAGTTTCCTATTAGTTGTCATTTTGGATAAGGTTCGAGTCAAACTTATAAAATTTTGACTACAAATAACTATTTTGTTATTTAGTTTTGGAACCTAATATTTATATGCACCAATTTATCATAAAAAGTACTTTTATAAAAGTATAAATGTATTAAGAGTTTATTTGTATTTTAACAAAAAACATTGGTCAAAGTTATATTTTGGAGACCGTGTCGTTGTCCTAAACGACAACTAATAGGAAACCGGAGGAAGTAGCTATGATCGAGATTTCCATCTGTTTCAAATTACGAGACAATTAGCTTTTCTAGACATATCAAAAAAGCAAAAATAATTTATAATTTGTAATGGATGGAGTGCCATTTAGGCCCAGTTTGCATAAGTCCGGCTCCAAAAATGATTCTGACTATGGCTTTTCTTTAAGAGTAGCCTGTCTATACGAGTTAGTGTTTTTTTAACAAATCGTTTAGCAAAACGACTTCTCTTGATGCGATGCGAGAGCGAGAGAATGACAAGATGGGGAATGAGTGAGGAGTTGCTAGGAGCCAATATTTTTTTTCTCCGGCTTCTCTCTATAAAATAGATTCAGTTCCTTAGTGCTTTTTGTTAGGAGCTCTTTTTTTAGCCCGTTGGGAGGGCTCCTCCAAAGCTGGAACCAGAGTCGATTTGAGAGCTCTTCCAAACAGACCTTTAATTGTAAGTCAAGGCACAAATTGATGCCACCTCTATTGGTACCTTAATACTCCCTCCGTCTCAGGATATAAGGCGTAACCACTTTTTGTTCTTGTCCTATGATATAAGGCGTGCTCTCTCTATGCATACACGTATCGATGCGATGGTATAGACACAATTAAATACATTTCTTGGTCTTTGAACCAGAGGTGGTTGTGCCTTATATACTAGGACAGAGGAGTAACCAGGATCGAGGTGCGAGTGCCACCTTCAGGGCTTGTTTAGAAACGTAATGACCCTATTCAATTGTCGGTACGGAAAGGGGTTGTAGTAAACAAAAAGTTTATTTTTCACTGATTGAGTTTTATCTGAACAATGCCATAATGGGATCTAACCCCTTTCTCAGTTTGTGTGGTAGGTTAGAGTCGTTTGTTTCCTTATAGGTGTTTTCTTCTCAGTTTCCACTGATTGAGTTTATTGTCCAGTTCTCACTTTGTTCTTCAAGGCAATCTTGGATGAGCCTCCTATGCATTTGAGTCAGTATGTGGGCCTGATATTCTGAACTTGTACATTTTAATTGCAGTGCGAGTGCTATGGATAACTTGTATTAGGGCATATACAACATAATTAAATGGGAAGTTTCTTAAGAAATCTCTATGGGGCTAGGCGAAAAATCAAGAGATGGACTTTTTGTGAAGAGATCGTTTATGCACGACTCTTTATACAAATTATGTCTTGACTTCATTTATGATCTAAGGGCTTAGAATTATATTATACAATTTTTTAGCTATCTCGCTATCTCTTATATTTGAAAAATCGATCTGAGAACTCATGGTTGTATATGCTCTTAAAATGTTAAAAGTTAGTCGAGATGGCATACAATTAGTATTAGATCTAAGGAGTTAAATCATTCAACGTATGGAGGAATGATTAACCGTGCCATGTTCCCTGTGGGACAGAGTGGCAGTAGCACTAGCACCACCTCCATGTGCACGGGGAATCAACACAAACCTGGAGAGTGGAGACAGATACTCGACAGGAGACCGTGTCGATGCATGCGTAGTTGGATTCATGCTTGGTTTGACTCCTGATGTCTCGTGCTTGATGTGTTTTGTTCCGACTCTCTTTCTTACTGTTCATCTTCTCCAGCCACCGTATGCTCTTCTTCTTTGAGGAACCTTGCCAGTTTGTCCTCACCTCCGACCTCTACCGCCATCCCTATCCGGCGGTTCATCTGCCGCCGGCTGTCTACCCCTGCCCACCTCTAAATCTAGTCGGAGAAGAAAAGATTGCCATCTCACCGCCTCCGCCACCAACACCGTTCATCCAATTATCTTCCTCTGCATACTTCGCTTATCGCCGTTTAACACGCCACAATCACCGGACCCTTCCCTTTCTAAGCATGGCCATAGAGGGCCCTCCAAAAACTCGAACCCTAACCCTAAATTGTAATAAAACTATAATTCGAGCTTTTTACCAAATGTTTTCGAAAACAGCTTAAGCTTGACAAAAGAAATCAGTTGGAGTCCTTTTAGAAAGAAAAAAAAAACTGGAGCTATGGCAAACTGACCTTTCCTCAAGTACTGAACTATAATACAGGAAAGGACCACAATGAACTCTGCCGCATCATTCAGATAAAAGCTATTTACATTGCTATATAGTATGGCACACAGCCAACACTGCGGACAAGTGGTAAAGTGAAAAAGAAAAAAAAAAACTCACTTCGTAGCCAACTCTCAACCTATTTCCTGGTCTAATTCAGGATGACACACATGGTACATAAGGCCGCAAGCAGTAGCAAACAAAATGATTACAGTCATCATGGCTATGGATGAATAGTGCAAAATACCAAAAAAAACATATTAAAAATATTTAGTTGAAAATTGTAAGCTGAACACTAGAGTCGGCAGGAATATAACAGTCCTCATCGCACCTCACAAATGCCGCCTTCAACACATTTCATCTGTAATCTTTTGTGATGATTTTTTTGCTTTTCTTTTTCTTTTTGTTTCTCTTTATTTATCCATGCCATTCTGCACACAGGAACCCAGGGAGAGAAGTAGAGAACTGAGGGAAGGGAGCAGACTTACATGTAAGTTTTGAGTAGGAAACATAGGAGCAGTAGCTTTCACCGAGTAGGCACTTGCTTTCTTCATTGTTTCCACCACAAAACCAGATATAGATAGAACCATCAAAACATCCATTTTGGAGAAGACTGGATGGTGCTCCGTCGAGGCTTTGTGGGCTGCTGCTGTTCCATGGAGTTCCTCTTCTTCATGGCTGAGGAGACTGTTGGGCTTAAGTAGTCATGATTCCTCTGTGGAAGAGTCGTGTTCTGCGAGTGCGTCTTCCGCACAGGGATCAGTGTATGCTGCTTTCGCAAGGTTCCATTCTGCATTGATGAGGTCCTTGGAGAGCTCCACCTGCTGTAGGTGACACAGCTCTGGCTCCTCCCCACATGTTTCTCCCTGGGGCTTGGAATGTTCCTGCTTTCCATGGTTTCAGCTGAGTACATTGTTTCCTCCTCGCTGTTGTACTGGTCTTGGCATCCATACTCCGGTATCTCAGCAGGTGACGAGCTCGACTGTCCCTCGCTGCTGCAATCCATATGCTGAAGAGCTACTGGAGGGTCCCTACACTCAGCCTCAATATTGCGGTGCCATATCAGCCCTGATGGGAAGCCATTGTCTTTTGACCGATTTTTTGGCTTCGACGTTTCAACATTGTTCTCATCAGAAAGCATTTGCTTCAGAGGCAATGGTAGAAATATAGTCTTCGGAACCCTGGGTGGGAAGTTGATGTCCAAGAGTTGAATTGGTGCAGCAGCGTTCTTCTGAGCCTGACAAGAACTTCGCCTTGGCGATTCATATATTTCTGGAGTCGTAACACCCTGCTCACAGCTTGTGCGCAGATCAACTATAGGATTTGCTTCATGTGAAATCCTTGCAGTGGCTGTGCTTCCTGATACCTGCTGATGTTTAGGCTTTGAACAAACGGATGCATCATCGTTCTCATCGTCAGGCTTGAACACATGACGACGAGTGAACGAAGTGCTTGAGTGATCACTCCTGCTGGACATCAGTCGAACAAGAGGTAACTTTGGTTTGCTAACCTCGTCCAAGCTGCCCTGCCAGTGCTGATATAACCAATCACAAACTACAGATATGGGAATCCCAAATTGCATTGGCTGATCCTTCTTCCATGAATGTGATGAGGATGAGGATGCCGAGGATGATCTTGCGGTAGGAGAAGAGGCCAGCTTCATTGGATCACAGATCATGAAAGCTAGGTTCCCTTGGGCATCAAAACCAGCAGACCCAGGGCACCATGTCACCCCCTCGGCTGAGAGTTTTATGAGGTTGTCTGTGCCAATAACCACCTTGCCCTCACCAATCACCAGTTCTTTTTTCCCTGTATGTCCCAGCAGGTACACGGGACTCCCATGATCTAGGCTTGGTTTGCAGCTTGTTTTCAAATAGTGAGGTTGCTGACCCTGTAGGGTTGAGTCACCCTCTGTATAATCAATACCAACTATTGTAAGATCAAGAATCGAGCTGCTGATGAAAAATCTGCACAAAAGACAATCATTTCAGAGAGACCGCAGCACTGGATTCAGAATCAACAAATATCAAGAAGGCTGAAGAATCCATCTAAAAGTGAAAAACAAAAACAAGAATAATATATAATATAAATAGCAATCATAATGTGCTATTACTTTTCAGATAATTTCCTGACTGAGCAGCAAAGTTCATCTGAGATGACACAAAATGCGAAAATCAGGGCACTTTGAACTTTTACCCAGGATTGATACTACTTTTCTTTTTTCATCATGAACCACTTATTGCTTGTGGGTGTGCTGTGATAACTCATAAAAGCCTTTGCAAGGAAGAAAAGAAGGATACTTTAACCAGTGCTACATTCAGGAACTCCAAACTACCAACGCCGATTCCCACAACCAAAAGGCAACATTTACAGTGCCCAGCTTGTGAGCACCTGCTACTAACGCCGATTCCCACAACCAAAAGGCAACATTTTACAGTGCCCACTGCCCAGCTTGTGAGCACCCGCTTGGGTTGTAATCGTAACTCATGCCATTACATCATCCATTGCTACTGCTAACAACCCAACAGAAACCAAGCAATTCCCTTTCCTAATCAGCGACATTACGGCAAATAATGAGCCCCAGCAACAGCTCGCCCACCACCACCGACAAACCCGACGAATGTGGTGGAATGCCACCGCGTGGGGGGAGGCCCCGCTCGGCAGCGACCGGTCATGCCTTCTCGGCCGCAGGCAGATCTCAGGCTAACCACACAGCCAAAGCCAAAGCATCCATCGATCCCAACAAATGCGCAAGCAGGAAGAGGAAGGGAAAAAGAAGCGCGGGTGATCCGGACGGGAGCAGGAGCGAGCATTGATGCTATGTTGACCTGTGCGGCTCGAGCCGCGCGACGAGGCGGCCCTGCCCGAGCAGCGCGTCGGCGTCCTCGGCGGCGGCCGCGGAGGGCAGGTTGCCGTGCGTGGTGAGCAGCAGGTTCCGGTGGATCAGGAGCCCGCTGCCGTGATGCCGCCCCTGCGCACGGACGGCCGCCAGCGCGGAGGCCCTGGCGGAGAAGATCGCCGCCTTGACCCGCTCCGACCGGCCCCCGTCGTCGCCGCCCCCGCCGGAGCAGAAGCACCAGCCCGCGCCCTCCCTCCACACCCCCATTAGCCTCCTCCTCCTCCTCCCTCCGAGGCGAGCAGCCAGCTAGCTAGCTACCGTTACAGCGGCGGCGGCGGCGCTGGTCGTCGCCGCATTCCTCCGCGGCGGAGTCGGTGCGGGTGGGTATCCTTCCTGGCTCCCTCGGACAGTGTCCGACTGTCCGTCCGTCCGCCTCGGCACGGCACGGCGGCTTCCACTGGCCGTTCTGTTTCGTTTTCTTCTCCATCGGGAGCGAGGCCGGGTTCGTATTAAAGCTGCTGACCGCACTGACACCTCCTGCGCGAGGATCGGCCACGCCACATCTCCGAAACGGCCCAGACCCCCATGACGCGTGGGACCTCAGTAGTCGGGTCTCACTTGCAGGTGACCGTACCATGTGGAGGTTGGCAGAGAGAGGTGACTTCGGTGGCCTTAATTACGGAGTGGCGCAACGGGCTGCGGTTCCGTTTCGTTTTCGGGTGGGAGGTAGAGGTAGCGGAGGAGAACCCTTCTCCGTCCGCTCCGCGCACCGACAGGTTGTAACGGCGCGTGACCTTGACAGGTGGGACCACGTGCGGGCGCCCCCGCGGCGCTGAGCGGTGGGGCCGTGGACAGGTGCGTCCGTCTCCCGGTCACGCTATCACTCGCGTCTGCGCCTCTCGGCGGCGTAGCATGCATGTAGGCTGTAATGATAACTTGAAAAGACCATGACCATGACATGATGGTCAGTTAGACAGTTTGTACTCCCTGTTTGTTTGACTGTAAGACAGTTATTTTATTTGTTATTAGGTTTCTTCGGCAGATCATTAAATTATTTTTTTTGCTGGGATGTTCCCTTATGAACGCAGTATTTACGGGGAAAAACTATTTGATACAAAAAAAAACAAGCCCATAGTTGTACCGCGAGCTGGTTTTAGTTGCCATTGGCTTAAATGCTTAATCGAGCTTGGAGCCTTGCATGGGTTGATGATGTCATTGCGTCCGTCCAGTCGTAGACTTCGTAGTACGATGGGTCGATGGCACATGAAATTTGCACTGCACTGACACCGGCAAAGCGAGATGGGTTCGGCCCATGCATTCAGCGCCATAGCAGAAGAGTTGCACCTCCATCGTCGGCCATCGCGTGCACATAGAAGCGGAGCAGGCAGCCACGTACGTGCACAGGTGTACGTATTTACTGTGCAAGTGTGGCGTGTGGCATCGGGCAACAGCATGTACGGTGTACCCACCCATTTGAGACGGGAGAGGGATCCGAGGCAAATGCATAGCCGTATTGCACGTACGTACGTACGTCAGTACTTGTCGAATGAATCCCTCCCCCTCCGATGGGAAGTGGTTTAGTGAACAAAATCTAGGGGAAAAAAGCATTTCAAATATGGAGTTGTACTATAGGATTTAACACCTCTGCTGGATGAAAGAGCATGCAGCGGATCTAGAATTTTACTCCCTCGATCACAAAATAGTACTCTCTATGTTTCAAATCAAAATTTGTTTTACTTTTTTACTGTATTCATATAATAACTAGATGAGTGTTTATGTGTTACGACGGAAACATATAATACCACAATAACTTATGTACAAATGTGTTTTATACTGTTATGGAAAAGATTTGAGCTTCCACAAACACACTATTTTACCTCTAACTTGCAATATAGTCGTAAATCTTTGTATTTATAAGAAAGAAAAGAATGTCCGAAGTACAAGCCTTCCTGTAAAGGGTGGATGAGATCCACCAAATAACAGAATTACATCTATGCTACGAAACAAAAAAACGCAAACCCCAGACACACAGTGCGCCTAAAAATAATTCAGAGGACTCCAAATCAAACAAACACATACTATTGATTCCAGAATTTCACCATTTGAAAAAAATGAATGTTAACCTTACAATACAAAATAAACTTCCGTCTTGCAAGGAGATTGCTTCTATGAAACAAATGCAAGAACTGTGAGGGTATGGCGACGTGGTGGCCGGGTCGGGGTCGACGCGGAGTGGACCATGCGCTTCCTTCCATGGAGAGACGGGTCAGGGTCGGCTTGGATTGCGGCGCCATTGGTGGGGGAGGAAGCCACACGTAGAAGGAAGGAAGCCGCACGTCCACGCGTAGAAGGAAGGAAGTCGCGCGTCCATGAAGAAGATGAAGAGCTATTGCTGCATGCAACAAGTGAAACACCTCATGAAATAACTATTTAAACTAGATACAAATGTAAACAAGTCTGTACTCTCAAGATGATAATAAGTATGTAATGAATCAAGCACTGCTTATAAGTGTAAGCCATCATAGCACTTAGCAGTTAGATTTAGGACAGACCCAGTGCTGGCGGCTCCCACATGAGTGGAGTCTTAGGAAAGAATAACCAAGGCAAGACTTAACATTGTTTTTGTAGAGAGACTGCGTCAAAGCGAGGACCTTTGGCTTAGTGGGGAGGCTTCTCACCACTGTGCCAGGCCTGTCCTTCACTTAGCAGTCAGATTATGAAAATAAAAAGTGAAAGCCTAGATGTTATGTACCTGAGACCTGACTAATAATTTTGTATCATGACACCCAGTCATCCAATAAACCCAACATGTTCAAATGTCTTCCATAATGCAATGGGGGAAAACGACATAATATGCTGGATTTGCTGTGGTAGCATAAACTTTAATCCAGTCCAAACCAAAATACAACTTTGGATAAAGAACAAGAGCAATTCCTCAACCCAACTTGGACAGGAAACCTTATAGAAATTACCCTATACAACTTCTATAGTTTGATAAATGAAAGTTTAATCCTGTGTTGCAGCCATATGAACAACTCATGACTACAAGCAGCCACTAATTTTAATTTATCCAAGTTATGAGAAATCTGATCATTATGCATAATGGGACAATAAATGACACATATAAATGCCTGTCAAAACAGTGGATTTGGAACTTGCACTAACAGCCAAGAACTTAGGAAGACACATTCAGACTTGACTATCAAAGGAACATTGTTAGTGCACAAGTATAACACAAAACTTCTTGAAAAGAACAATCAAATCTACCGGAGAGGAAATCTCCGGTCGGGTGGCGGAGTGCACCCGCCCTAAATCCTAAGACGAGGAGGGGCCTAAGCGTTCTGCTTGTTGTGAGATTTGGGGATGAACACAAGAACATGCAAGAGTTTAGAGTGGTTCGGGCCGCCGGAGCGTAATACCCTACTCCACTGTGTTGTATTGCTCGTGAGCTTGAGTTGTGTCTTGGATGACTTGGGTCTGTATTGTAACGTTGCATGCCTCCCCTTTTATAGCTCAAGGGGGGCACGTACAAGAGTACTGAGCCCTAACACGTGGGCCCAGGGACATAACGGATGTAGTACTTGGAGCCATTAATCCAGTGCAATCTTCTCATGCCCCGATATCTATGATCTCTGTAGTATTGGCTTGCAGCAGAAGTTTCCCTGGCAACGTACAAGTCATGATGACCATGGCGCGCGCGTGGTGGTATGGGCGTACGCCCGCTGTCTGATTGGACAGGCACGCTGCCTGTAGGGTGGCCTGGTCGTCACCTGCCAGAGGAGCAGAGAGAGGATGCATTAAATGTCGAGCCGTCACCTTGCCTGCCAGCGGAGTGGACAGGGCGCATTAAATGCTGTGATGGCACATCGCCTGTCAAGCGGCGGGCATCCTCCGCATTAAATACTGAGATAGCGTAGCATGCGATGCGCGGCGCGGCCCGCGGCACGTAGTCCTTACGTCAGGCTCCGCCCACTGGCTTACGTCATGAGTAGAGGGCCACATGGTAGCATCGGGTCTCCGCCTAGGTGGGGAGCTGAGCCGTACATGATGGGGTCCAGACACGTGCCAGCGTCGGACCCCTGCCTGGCCTTTGGCCAGGGCTTAAGCATTTTCCCCTAGGAGTCCTGTCCGCAAACTTAGGCGCACTCCCATGGGGGTTCGGACTTACTGCAGATGCCCAGGAGTATTCCACCACGATGGACACGCGGTGGTCCTGGACCCACCCAGGTGGTGAGGACGGGCGCTGCTGTGGGCCCTGAGCAACCGCCCTTGGTTTAGCTGAGGCACACCTTAGTCACAGACACAGCCCTACTACCATGTGGCTAAGAGGTAGCCACACGGGAACTGCGCCTTGATACAGTAGTAGGGGGTACCCTTGATCCAGGGTACCAACAGTGGCCCCCAGGCCCGCCTCAGGGGAGGATACAAGCCTGTAGGTGGGGCCAAAGCTTGTATCTTGCGTCAACTTGGTATGACCAGCGATTGGAGCGCCTCCTCTGCGTGCACCGTATTGACTCGGCGTGCTCGCGCTACCAGCCTACCATTGGTCATATCAACCGGCGTGCCTGTTCCCGCGGCTGACTGACCCGTGATCTTCGCGCTCGATAGCTTTTACTGGGCCATGCGCGGGGTGCCTCGATACCGCTGCATATGGTTTTGAAGATTCATCTTCTCTATTTTTTGCGGTGGCCCTAAGAAGGCACAGTACTAGTGCGAGTGGCGGTTCGACTTCTCATAGCTGGTGGCATGCTCCTCACGCGGCGGTTTGCCTTCTCCTCACACGTTGTCCGACGTCTGAGGAGTATGACTCCTGGACCTGGGCCCCCATGCTAGAAGCTGGATCGCTGCCCTTGGCAGAGATGAAGAGGCGCGGCGAATCGTTCCCCTCACAACGTTTTGCCTTTTGCGTACCAGGAGGCCGTTGCACCAGTCGTATGACTTGTGGGGTCAGCCCCCCATATCATAGGCTGGGTGCTCCGGTGTGCATCATGGGGGGACTTCTCGTGGCCTTTCGGGGTGCGATCAGAGGAATCTGCCTTTAAAAAGGGGTTCACCCCTCAGGTAACAGCCATGCCTTGTTTCTTTTCCTCTCGCAGCGCCCCTTCGCCTTCTGGTTTTGCTCTATGCCTCCACAGTTGCCATGGCCTTGTTGGTTCACCCCGAGCGCTTTTAGGCCGAGTGGACGCTTGTCCCGGTGCGCCTAGATGGGGCGCGCCGATGTTCGGTGGAAGGATCCACGCCAGTGTCTTCCCCCTCGACGATTTCGCTGCCGGGGAGCTCGCGCTCTTCGTTTCCTGCGCGATGGCACTGTCGATCTCGCCTTCTTCTTGCTATTGCTGGAGGAGCACGATCTCATGGGGGCTAGCGCCCTTCTGCCATCGCTCAGCTTCAAGGATTTTCATCAGGCAGTCAGGCTGCGGTCTCCCACTAGTGGTCATCTACAAGAATGACCACCAGTCTTGTGGTGGAGAGAAGCGAGCCGGGCTGCGGCCTCCCCCTGCCCTTAGCTTCAAGGATGTTCATCAGCCTTGCTGGGGTGGAGGGCGAGCCGAGTTGGGGTCCTGCCTTCTGCATGGGCTGGTGGCCCCCTTCTTCCTCCAGCATTTGGAGGAAAAGGATGTTCACCAGCCTTGCGAAGGAGGCGAACTTCGGCTACACGGTGTCGACCGGCCCGCAAGTGCCACCAGCCGCCGAGCTTCCAGCCCCTTGGCTTGGATGGCCTTGTCCTCACTCTCGTAGGAGGGCGGTAGCGAGGGCCTCTTTGCCATGGCGCGCGCGTTGAGGTGGTCGCCGCCGCTGGCTAGAACACCAGCACCGCCAGCCGCCATGCACCCAATTCTTTAGCTTTAATGGCCTCGTTGTCACCCCCCGTAGGAAGACGGGGGCGAGGGCCTCTCTGCTATGGCGCACACGTTGAGGTGGCCACCGTTGTTGGCAAGTCGCTCGGGAGAATTCTGCGAGGATAGCGTCCGCGAGCTTCCAGCGCGATCCTACCGGCGCCGAGTAGTTTACATCTGTAGAGATGGAGCTAGGACTCCGCTTGAAGGCAAATGTAATAACTTTTGTTTTTGTAAGGTACTTTTTGAGAACTATTTATCAAGCAGTATTAGCACTTATCTATGTACCACCTGTCCCTGTTGTGTGTGATGTTGTCGACTCCTCCCTGGTACTTGGCCCCCTTGGGATGCAGGCTCGATGTGTCGAGGTTGGATATCAGCGTACCTGAAAGAGTTGGCAACAACCCCCAGGAGGCAGCCCCGACCGGGACCTGGGCCTGTACACAGCTTCAGCTAGGGATCGTTAGTAGCACACTCATAGGGTTCCCTGCCTGACATTAGCCATCCTTTAATAGATGCTCGGGACCTGCAGTATTTAGTCCGGGAGGCCAAGTTGCGTGTCCGGACCCCCTGGATCGCGGCTCTAGATACTAGGGCCCTTGCCGCAGAGTGGTGGAGCGTGTAGGCTTACGGTACGGGACCAGGCTAAGCGGATACTCGGCTCTGGACCACCCCAGGAGACGAATGTCCATTCTCTGGAGCCGGACCCTAGGTTGTCGGACCCACAGAACTATAGCTCCAAATACTAAGGTACTCGTCACGGAGTGGTGGACTGTGTAGGCTTACGGTACGGGACCAGGCTAAGCGAATGCACTGATCCGGACCACCCCATGGAACGAGCCTCCATTCTGTAGAACCGGCCCCCAGGCTATCGGATCTCCCAGCTTTCGTAAGGGGGTCCTAATCTGCAAGCCTGGCTGCTCAATCCGGGTGTCATCATGTCAGGACAGACGGGAACCGTACAGGTGGGTTAGGTAAAAAAATAAAACCCAGAAACTGCAGGATAAAACTGTGGAGCAGGAAGATAAAGTTATCACAGAAGCAGATCTGAGGGGGTAAATCTCTTTTTTATAATTCGACATGCACAGGTGTAAACCAACAGGCTAGGTTTATGAGGGTGGATCTTACCGGGCTAGCGTATGCGTATCCGAGGCCTGACTACAAAAGAAGAAAAACTTAACCCCTCGGACTTGCTTTTATGGGCAGAACTTACATAGATGCTCCAGAGGTTATGAAGAGACACTCCTTTAGTTATAGCAAGGCGGGCACCCCCCGGGCTGGCATATTTCCGTCACCTTGAAGGGTTCCTCCTAGCTGGGGGAGAGATTGCAGACCCCTTCTTGGTTCGGTACTTGCCGTAGGACTAGGTCCTGACCCTGGGCTCCCTACTATGCACGTACCGTTGGCCGCAGTGTATGGGCGCCGGGCTACAAAGTGCATTTTGGGTTGCCGCTTGACATCTGAGCTCGCTGATGGAGTCCTCGTCCTTGCACTGTAATTGCCCCAGCATAGGTTCATCAAAAGGTTGGGCCCGTGAGGAGTCCAGAAGGGTTTTCGGGGGAAGGCAGGCTTTGGCCCCACAGACCAGGGAGTACGGGCCCCCCTGGTGGCCCGTCTAGCTGTCGTCACTGGAGTTGGAGCCTTTGGTGAAAACATCCTTCAGGACCCCTTCAGGTGACTGATACCCAAGGTCTGGTTCAGCCACGGCCACCTGATCATCGTCGACCCTTTCCTTGCCAGGTCGGCGACGAGGTGGGGAGCCATCCCCGGAAGACTGCTCGCGCCGTGCGCTGACGCGTTTCGCGAGGTCGATGATCTCGCGACACTCCCTGGCGCTGTGGCGACCGTTGGGGTGCACAGGGCATGAGCCGCTGTTACCCTTCTACGGCTGTGGGCCTTTGTTGCGGTCGCCCCGGCCCCCAGTCACAGCTGCAAAGACCAGAGCGGCGGAATGCGGCTTCTCATGGCTGCGGTTCTTTTTCTTCTTCTTTTTGCCGTCTTGAGCGACGGCACCCGAGCCACCCGTCTGGGCGGCCCCGGTCTGTGGCGCCGAGTGCCACGCGTGTCCCTCAGCGGCCCTGGCGCACTTGTCAGCCAAAGCGAAGAGAGTGGAGACAGTTTCGACGTCGTGCGTGGCCAATTTCTCCAACATCTTTTCATCATGCACTCCCTGACGGAAGGCCGTAATGATAGAAGTGTCAGAGATGCGAGGTATGGTACCCCGCACCTTGGTGAAGCGGGAGATAAATGTCCGGAGGGTTTCCCCGGCCTCCTGCCTCACTGCATGGAGGTGGGCCTCCACGCCATGTTGTTGGTAGGCGCTGGCAAAGTTTGCTGTGAACCTTGCGCAGAGCTCTTCCCAGGAGTAGACTGATCCTGGGGCAAGGTTCATGAGCCAAGTCCGGGTGGGCCTAGACAAGGCGACATGAAAATAAGTTGCCATCATAGCGGTGTTTCCACTTGCTGCTGTGATAGCCGTGACGTACACCTGTAGGAATTCCGATGGATTTGACATACCGTCGTACTTTTCCGGCAAGTGCTGCCAGAACTTGGATGGCTAGGACGCCGCACGGAGATGATCTGCGAGAGCGGCGTAGCCCACGCCAGCCAATGAGACACCCACCTGGGACCAGGCGCCCACTAGGGTTTGCGGTGCTACCGCAGCGAAGTTTTTATCGAGGTTACGGCCCTCGATGTTGTGCCGGCGCTCTCATGTCCTCTCTAGTGAGACGGGGCATCTTCGCCCACTCGCCTGCGGTTGAGTTCTACCCGCAGGTCATTAGACCTCTTCCGAGAGACTGGAGCATCTTCCATCGTGCGCCGGCGGCTGAGCTCTACCCTCAGGTCCTCAGTCGGTGCTGCCCTCACCGAGGGTGAGCGCATAGATGCCGACGCCTCATGTTGGCGCTGGATGACCGCGGCCTCGACCTGGTCGAGCCAGAGTGCGCCATGCCAAGCAACCGGTCGACGTCTTCATGCCATTGCCTCATGGCCCCTAGTGAGGCCATGGAGCTCGGGGGGTGGCGCAGCAACTCCCTAGCTGCTGACAACGCCCCCGAAGCTGTCCTGGGTAGAGTCCAGGATGTCTGCGCAGCTGTATGTTGCTGTGCAACGTGCACATCAGCAGTGCCTAGCACTAGGCGGCTGGCAACCAGTGGCGTGGAAGAAGCAGCTTCTTCCTCCACTAGGAAATCCACTGAAGTCTCGGCGCGGTGCTCAACGATTTGCACCATTATGCTGAGCAAGTAAACAAGCTAAAACCTAAAGCTTAGGGCCCCTACTTGGCGCGCCAAATGTCGGAGAGGAAATCTCCGGCCGGGTGGCGGAGTGCACCCACCCTAAATCCTAAGATGAGGAGGGGCCTAAGCGTTCTGCTTGTTGTGAGATTTGGGGATGAACACAAGAACACGCAAGAGTTTAGAGTGGTTCGGGCCGCCGGAGCATAATACCCTACTCCACTATGTGTTGTATTGCTCGTGAGCTTGAGTTGTGTCTTGGATGACTTGGGTCTGTATTGTAACGTTGCATGCCTCCCCTTTTATAGCTCAAGGGGGCACGTACAAGAGTACTAAGCCCCGACACATGGGCCCAGGGACATAATGAATGTAGTACTTGGAGCCATTAATCTAGTGCAATCTTCTCGTGCCCTGATATCTATGATCTCTGTAGTATTGGCTTGCAGCAGAAGTTTCCCTGGCAACGTACAAGTCATGATGACCATGGCACGCGCGGTGGTATGGGCGTACGCCAGCTGTCTGATTGGACAGGCACGCCACCTATAGGGTGGCCTGGTCGTCGCCTGCCAGAGGAGCAGAGAGAGGATGCATTAAATGCCGAGCCGTCACCTCGCCTGCCAGCAGAGTGGACAGGGCACATTAAATGTTGTGATGGCACATCGCCTGTCAGGTGACGGGCATCCTCCGCATTAAATACTGAGATAGCGTAGCATGCGATGCGCGGTGCGGCCCGTGGCACGTAGTCCTTACGTCAGACTCCGCCCACTGGCTTACGTCACAGGCAGAGGGCCACGTGGCAGCATCGGGTCTCTGCCTGGGCGGTGAGCTGAGCCGTACATGATGGGGTCCAGACACATGCCAGCGCTGGACCCCTGCTTGGCCTTTGGCCAGGGCTTAAGCATTTTTCGTCCTGGCACACCGGGACCCCGCCGTGAGCGGTCCGAACCCCTTGCGAAGGGGTCTGGTTCCCACCTTAGGGGCCCAATATGCATACGTGGAGGTCTCGGACCTCCCTTGGGAGTCCTGTCCGCAAACTTAGGCGCACTCCCATGGGGGTCCGGACTTACTGCAGATGCCCAGGAGTATTCCACCATGATGAATACGCGACGGTCCCGGACCCGCCTAGGTGGTGAGGCCGGGCGCCGTTGTGGGCCCTGAGCAACCGCCCTTGCTTTGGATGAGGCACGTCTTAGTCACAGACACAACCCTACTACCATGTGGCTAAGAGGTAGCCGCACAGGAACTGTGCCTTGATACATTAGTAGGGGGTACCCTTGATCCAGGGTACCGACTAAGTCTATAAAGAAGCAAGCAAAAAACTTTACATAACAAATAGTATTGTGGAAAGTAACCTTCTGGATTTGATACTCACTGGTAATCCTTCTATTTTGACTTCTATATAGTATATACCATATCATGTTTATTTTAATCCTATGAATCTTACAAGTATGTCAAACAAGCATAGTACCATACACAACACAAGTTCGAGGTCACAAGTATGCTCAATAAAGGTTCTTAAATAATGAAAAGAACATATATGTTAAAGCAAGGCAAGGATGATGAATCAAAATGAACTAACTAGCTTGCCCTTTCACCAGAAGACGAGGCCAACGATCGCCTTCTCTGTGTGACCTCAAACTTGAGATTCCTAGAGTCAACAATGCAAGGCCAAGAACAATACCAAAACGAAGAGCAGAGGTACTTCCAGCCAACATGAAGTTGAGGAAACCCCCTACGGTAAGCAAGGTACCTACAAAAGATAATGCAAGAATAACTTTAACCCTTCCATATCAATAGCTAATTGATAGTACAAAGCATCACATGGTCTAGTGAAAACATTATTTCCGATGCATTACAATTTCTCAACCCTTAAGGGAACGAAATTAATTTGAATTGAAAATTTCACCAGTGTAAATCATCGACATACCAAACGGAATGCCCACATGATAATCCTCATACTTTGATGGCCAATTCAACCTTCCAAGAGCCCTGAACGTTGTTGTAATATCCTTGATCGAGTCTGGGGAGTTCTGAGCTGCCATCACCAGATATTCCTATCCCTCCTGACTAACCTCGGTGGCGATCACGCTGAGGTCCTTCTGTGCTTTGTCTGCTTGTATCTTCATCTTCTCAGAGGCTTCTAGCAAGACCTGCCTCGCCCTCTTGGAGTAGACATCATACGCCTGCATTGACAGTTGTGGCCAACGATGACGCTGGCCCCGACTTCGGCAGAGTGCCCGCGAGCTTGTGCGGCGAGTGGCTCGCGGCGCAGGTGAGCGGCCCACTGTGAAGAAGATGCTAGGGCACGTGGAAGGCAGCGTTCCGCTCCTTGGCATGCCGCTTCGACGGCGTGAACGAGGTCCCGACCGACTTGCACTTACCGCCGCCATGACGACGAGGGGCCTCGACCGCGGCCGCGTCACCATGTGCCGCCGAAGACGGCTTGGCCTCCATGTCGCACCGGTGGCTTCGTCCCGTCTTACTCTGGCAAGACCATCCGGGATGGGGACTGGAGAGGGGAGCACACCACGTCTTCCTCTTCTTCTCTCTTTGCTCTCTTCTTCCTCTGCTGTACAAAAAAATGATGCATTTGCCTAGGAAAGCATGCTCTATCATGGTTAGCTGGCATTGTTTAAAAAATACCATTTGATCTTGACCCAATCGGGTCATGATCAAGTTAAGGTTCAGCCCGCCATGAAGGTGTAAACAACGCATGGGCTTCAACCCAATTGGGTCATGATCAAGTTAAGTTAACCAACCCAAGCTTATAACCAATACGAGACCAAGCATGCTCGTAGAATCTCCACTGAACACAATTGTAAACAACGCACGGGCAACCAAGTCCAAACAACAACCAATACTGAACTGAAATAAGAAAAAGCATGCAAACAACAACTTGTTTCAGAAAATACAGCACTGCACCTATAACACACTAATGGTGGAAACGCCCTGTGGATGGGCTTACTTGTCAGCCTCATCCAAGATCATGATTTTGTGCCGCCCTTTCTGTAGGGTGACCTTCTTCTGTGTAAACATCTTGATCTTGTTCCGCACAACATCCAAACCCCTGCAAAAGCACGAATCGACCATCAGGCATCCAACCCAAACACCACTCGAGGCAGCCCCAAATCGCCGATACAAAATCAGGTCACGATGGCAGAAACCTGTCATCTAAGGCATTGAGCTCCAGCACGGCATCACGATAGCTGGCCCGAGGAGCTCATGTGCCAGCGCCAGGATGCTCGTCGTCTTCTCGGTCCCCGGAGGCCCCTTCACCAAAAGGGAAGAGAATGGGTCGTTGTTCCGTGCTGCGCAGTGAAGGTGTTCGACGGAATGGCGCTTCCGGAGAGGATGAGGTTGGGCATGTTGCCGTCGCGAGCAATGACCTCTAGGCGGGCGACGACATCAGAGTTTTTGATGACGTCAGCGACGCGGGCGGGGCAGTACTTCTCCACCCATGAGATATCATAGACGTCGGCGTCGGGGGCGGCAGCGGCCATGGTGCTTGGGTGGGCTGCGCTTGCGCCGCGGGAGCCGAGGGTGGGAGAAAACCGCGCGGTTGTGGTTTTGTGGAACAGAAATAGGTACAGTCATAATGGTACCTATTCCTTCCATGGAGAGACGGGTCGAGGAGCAGACCGCGCGCTTCCTTCCATGGTGACATGGATCGGGGTCAGCTTGGATTGCGACACCATTGATGGGGGAGGAAGCCACACATAGAAGGAAGCCTGTGCGTCCGCGCATGTTGCCCGCACGCCATGGATTGCGACATCGAGCAGAGTGGATTCGCGTGGTGGTCGGGTCGGGGTCGACGCGGAGTGGACCGCACGCTTCCTTCCATGGAGAGATGGGTCAGGATCGGCTTGGATTGCGGCGCCGTTGGTGGGGGAGGAAGCCGCGTGTAGAAGGAAGGAAGTCGGGGAAGAAAGTGGCGCGTATAAGGAAGGAAGCCGCACGTCCGCTCGATGATTTCTAGGATTGCACGAGGGGGAGGATGGCAGAACCACTGTGCACTTGTGGATGCCTACAATAGGGCCTTATAGAGTAGTAATAGATTAATGTTTGTATCTATATATGTCTAGGTTCATAATCATCCATATGAGTATAAACATAAAAATCTAGAGCTAAAATAACTACTATTTTAGGTTTTAGCTCTAGATTTTTATGTCTATACTAATATAGATGATTATGAAACTAGACATATATATAGAACACGTACATTAATTATTGTATGAATCTAGAAAAAACGTAAAACAAATTTTAATTTGAGATGGGGGATTAGTTTTTGTCAGTACCCTGAAACTAGGGTACCCCTTACTGCTGTATAAACGCAGTACCCACGCGGCTATTTTTAGTCGCGTGGTAAAAGAGTTGTATGTGGGACCAGGCCATGACTCGCCCCTACCTGGCACGCCAAATGTCGGAGAGAAAATCCTCTGGCTGGGTGGCAAAATGCACCCGCCCTAATCCTAAGATGAGGAGGGGGCCTAAGCGCTTGCCTATTTGGTGAATTTCGGATGAACACAAGAACACTCGAGGGTTTATAATGGTTCAGGCCGCTAGAGCGTAATACCCTACCTCCACTGTCCGTAAGCTGTATTGACCGTGTTCCTTGTAACGCTGTGTCCCCTCCCTTTTATAGTTTAAGGGAGGTACATGCACTGCTTGCAGCCCCTTTTCCTTATCCAAGGGGCTGAGGGCCATGGCGGGATTGGTGCTGGGAGCCACACCGACGGGCTGGGGACCCCTAGCCGGTGCATCAGAGATTCGGATCCCACGGAGGGGGTCCCGACTGCCGGTCTGGCAAACCGCCATGCCGCTGTCATCGAGGGTCAGCAACGTGGCTAGGATCGCTGTCCTCAGGCCTGGGTCATCACAGAGCGCCGAAATGTCCTGGGGGAGTATTAGGGATTCAAGGACAAAAGTCTCCCCAGTAATCCCCCACTGGGAGTTCCAGCTCGTCCCAGGACTGATCGGTATCCAGCCCGCGCTGGATGCTACAGATGTCGTTTGGGCCGGTGAACCAGCAGAACAGGCGTGGCCTCTTCTGCAGTGGCGCGATCCGACGCTTCAGGAGATCGCCGACCAAGTGCATTGATGTTAGGCCGCCCATGGCCAATACCTTGATCCTGTCCAATACGGGCAGGAACTCTGGCGAGAGGGATGGCTTGGTCCTCCATTGCTTGCAGTCGAGTGCTGGCCCATTGCTCGATAGGATGAGGCAGTCGTTGGTCTCGGTGCTGGCAATCTCTCAGTCGCTGCGCCAGTTTTCCCACCTCACACCACCAAAGTTGGGGATGTAGACTACGGCCGGATCTGGCCTTGTCGAAAAGTAGTAGGCATCGATGTGGTCCCTAGTCTTCCTGAACCTGACCAGCATGAAAAAGTAGCAGAAGAGGGAAGTACAAAGGGCCACACCTACAAACATCTCGTAGAGGTGGATGAAGATTGCTGCCTAGAGGATGGAGTGGGGCGTGAGGTGTTGAAGCTGAAGCCCGAACTCCTCCAGCAGTAGCAGGAAGAAGGGCAAAATCGGCAGCGCCAACCCGCAAGAAATGTACGAGGTGAACAATACAAACTCCTCGGTGGCGAGATCGCCAAGGGGGACAACGCCGGCACAGATCCTCCTGGCGAGTCCTGGCGCGCTCCACCCAAGCAGGCCACACACCAGATTGAGCTCTTCCTTAGCCTAAAAGCAATCAGGATGACCGAGCAAAGCCATGGCGTGTGCGGCGGCGCGGGCGTAGAGCAGAGGAGCACGAAGGCAAAGGGGCGCAGCCGATTGGGAGAGAATGCGAAAAGATAACTGCTACACGCGGGGTGAATCCTTTTTCAAGGAAACCTAAATCCTTTTTCAAGGAAACTCTCCCGCGCGCCCCTAAAACGCCGCAAGAAATCCCGTTCGACGAGCACATAGGACCCAGGCAGCCCAGTGTCTGACATGGGGGCCCGGGTCCATAACTCATACAGTTCGTGTGCCGGATTTCGGGTGCGGGAAAGAGCGGGGTGTGAACCGCTGCACACGATAGTGCGCCACCTTGAGACCACTGCAGAAGACAAAAGGGACCCAGGCAGCCCAGTGTCTGACACGGGGGTCCGATTCCACAAGTCATACAGTTTGTGTGCTGGATGTCGGGTGCGGAAAGAGCGGGGTGCGAACCGCCGCACGCGATAGCGCGTCTCCTCGGGGCCGCTGTAGAAGACAAAAGGTTATTTTTAAAATCAATGCAGCAGCAACGAGACACCCCGCGTGTGGCCCGACGAAACCACCAGGCGTGGGACCCGTGGGTCAGTCAGCCGCAAAACAGATATGGCAATTAACGTGACCAAAGGTGGATTGACAGTGGGTGCATTAGCAGACATGCTAAAACAGCACGCCAATCACGGATCAGGCCATATTGAGGCAAAGTACAAGCTTTGGCCCCACCTGCAGGCTCGCATCATCCCCTAAGGTGGGCCCGGGGCCACTGTCGGTACCCTAAAACTAGGGTACCCCTTACTGTTGTATAAACGCAGTACCCATGTGACTATTTTTAGTCACGTGGTAAAAGAGCTGTATGTGGGACCAGGCCATGACTCGCCCCAGCCTCAAGCGACTACTCTGGGCCAGCAACAGCGCCTGACCCCACCACATGGGTGGGTCTGGTACCGCCACGTGTCCAAAGAAAGTGACATACTCTGAGGCATCACCAGTGAGTCCGGACCCCCATGGGAAAGTGCCGAACCCCTGTATATACGGTCCGGGCCTCCAAGTTTGGTCCAGGACCTCCATGTGTGCGAACCGGACCCCTGGAATGGATCTGGACCTCTCTGTATGGGGTCCGGGCCGCCCACGGTGGGGTCCCAGGGTTCTAAGACAGAACATACCTAGGCCTTAATCAGGGCCTAGGCGGGGGTCTGGTGTCGACACGTGTCCAGACCTGGTCTGGTGGGATCCAGACCTTATCACATACACTCCTGCTCCCCGCCCAGGCGGAGACCCGATGCTGCCACATGGCCTACTGCGTGCGGCGTAAGCCAACGGGCGGAACCTAGCATGAAGCCTCTGGGCTACGCGTGTCTTTGCATTCATTACGGATAAGACGTGCGCCTGTCCATTCCAGTGACAGACGTCGTGCCCAATCCACACTACGTGGGTCGTGCAGTTACTCACACGCTACAATATCAAGGATAATGACTCACCATTACTCGCGCGTTTCCAAGAAAAGGGTTACTGCCTATCAATACTGCATGGACTGCAGTCATCATGACTCCCGCTGATTGCTCATGCGTTACTAAGGCGGAGGGAATCTGAACGGCTCCCTTGTTTAGGGTTTAGTCAGCATTAATTATTCACGTAATGTATTCCTTCCATTATGCTCCTTGTCACACCCGGTTTTGGAGGCAAACCGAATGCGAACCATGTACGTGCCAGGATCAGAAATTCACGTACACGGTGATTACATAATTGGACATCATCACACAATGCTCGAAATAAATAGCGGAAAGGTACTTTATTACATAAAGATGTCCAAGACATCCATAGAGTCTAATACATAACCATTGTCTTTAACATAATTATCAAAGTGCGAAAATGCGAAACGTAGAAGCTAAGCCTACACAGGCAGCTGACTTAGGGTTTGCCACTAAAGTAAACTAGAACTCGTCATATTCTTGGAACTCCTCAAAGTCATCCATGTTGCCAGCTTCACCTCCTGAGCACTGAGAACAGTGGGGGCAACCTGGGGTGGGGTGGTTTGTAAACCAAGGGTGAGTACACATCAACGTACTCAGCAAATGTCCCGTTTGGCTAAAGTGGACTAACTGTATGAGGAGTTGAGGTTAAGCAGTTGCTTTTAAGTTAGTCAAGTATTTATTATTATTAGTAGAGCCAACTTTTAGTAATAAACCCAGTTATTACCCCAAAAGTACTTCTAGAAACGAGGAAATACCAAATATCAGATTTTATAGCATCATTGTTAATCATCATCATAAAATTATCCAAAGTTCTTCTAATCAAAGAGGATCCCAAGGCTGCTCTTAACCGTGAGCTCGGCTGATATACCAGTTTTTAACACTCTGCAGAGGTTGTACACTTTACCCACAAGTCATGATCCCTTTATGCCTCGGGTCGATCAAACCCTCAAACACTACCAAGGTGAGTCGGCAAGGTTTCACTATGTAGCCTTTACAAAGACTCCCCTGGTGCATAGCTGGTTGTTAGGTTTCGCCAGTCGTACAAACGCAGTACACCTCCCTAAGGTGGGTGACTAACAAAACTAAATCGAAAGAACCTCTGCACCCCAACCTTGGCAGAGCGAGCACTACGCCCCGACCCCTATTGATGGCCCTCCAGCAAAGCCAACTACACCCCCAGGTTCATCTAATTAATCAGCTAAGGGCGTCCCATTCCACCCTCATGGTTGTACTGTTATCCCGGGTGGTCACTCCACGAACAGGTCCTTATGGAGAGGTACTCAGGAAAAAGGCCTTAGTCCCCTAAGGTATCACAAGTTCGTCAACATAATCAGGATAACAATATCGTATCATAAATGTTCACATCATGTTCATTGATTAAAGTTAAGGCAATAGCAAAATGCTAACCATGATAACCCAAAAGGTAAACAAGGATAAGTGAATACAGACTAGTCAATCCTTAGGTTTCATAAAGTAATGCAGGACAGTGAAATATAAAGTAAGTAGGACATATTGGGTCAAAGGACACTTGCCTTCACCTGGTTGTGGCCCAGGGAGGTCTCCAACAACACTCTCGGGAACCTCGGACTGCTCGTTGTCTAAATAAAGCGAGCATGCATTCAATACATTTGGAAAGTACAAATGAACATCACACCAAACATGTAAAAACGTTGGAACACATCTTAAAAGACACAACACTACTTAAGAGATAATGAATTTAAAGTATAACATAAACTATAACCTACCTTAACTTTATTTGAAAATAGATTACTATTTCCCTAGGTGTTATTTACAAGTACATAATCATAAATCAATTTATTTTATTGTGACCTATAATTTAGAACAAAGATGAACTTATGTAATACATATTATTAATCTCACAAGTTTACACATGATTAAATCTCTAAGGTTCTCCTTTTATTTATTTCATTAAATAAATAGAACTGCATCTATATTAGTTCATATTCAATCATAAAAATTAGAATGTGCAGATAGTAAGTGAAATCATTTTATTTAAACAGAGAATAATTCTATGAACATTTTGCAATTTGAATCACTAAATTTGGAGTTCATATGCAAAAGTTATAAAATAAACAAGTTTGGGAATTCAAAATATGAAATCAGGGCTAATTCTATGAATATTTAAAAGTTCAGGGCTAAATCTGTAAGATCATAGGGGTCTGCGTGCGAAAACCAGGGACGACGGGTTGATTTCTAGTAAACTGAGGGTCTCTTTAATAAAATAGCCACACGAAGGTGTATCAGGTGAATCTAACTGTCAGATCTAAAACCAACGGCCGAGATTAGATCTACGATCGAGGGCGCGCGCGAGCACTGACAAGCGGGCCAAGGAGTGTCAGCTACAGAGGGGCGGAGCACGCTGACCGAGCGGGCCCAGCGCCAGAGGGAAACAGACGGCTGCAGGGGTTCGAGCCGTTCGATCAAGATCGGATGGAGGGGGGTCCGAGGGGGTCCGAGCCGTTCGATCAAGATCGGACGGAGGGAAATCAGACCGGGAAGGATGAGCGGCTGCGGGTGGCACTGACAGGCGAGCCAGGGCGTCAGGCTCGCATGCGTGAAGCGGTATCCCGCGGTCCGGGCCGTGTGATCAAGATCGGATGGCGGAAAATCAGACCGAGGAACAGACCAGTGCGAAGCGGCGCCGCTCCTCTCCGCGGCGGTGAGATCGCCGGAGTTGAGCCAGGCACGAGCTAGGGTGGCTCCGGGGTCGCCGGAGTTGGGCAGAGGGGAAGAGGGCGCCACGACGAACTCAGTGGCGGGGAAGAGGCCATGAATCCACGGGCAGAGAGGGTAGAACGGCTGTGAGAAGGTCTCGGGCAGGTCAGAGAAACTCCGGTGAGCCATTCCGGCCACGGGGAGGGGACTTAAGGTGTGCTAAGGCCTGGGCTAGCTTCAATAGAGGCAGGGGTGACACAGGGGCCTACTCTGGTGCACTAGACCGGGCTAAATCGCCCGGCCACCACGCGAGCACGGCGGACCGCCGCGGCCAAGCACCGGCGAAGGTGAAATTGGCCGAGCACAGAGCGCAATAGGAGAAATTGGGCACGGGGACGGGTGTCTCACCTCGGGGCGGAGCTCGGGGAGGCTTGGAGCGGTCTCCGGCGAGCTGGATGGCCGGGGACGCGGGTGCGGGTCTCCGGCGGCGGCTGGCGGCGTGGGCAGAGCGCGAGAGAGGGTGAAGCTGCGCGAAATGAGGTGAGGGGTGTGCGCAGGTTACTGGCAGGGCTTTATGAATGGAGTTGGGCGCGTGGGCGGGCGTCGTGGCCGAGAAACCCGATGACGTGCGCGAGTGCGCACGCGCCGGTCCATGACGAGCGCGGAGAAGGCGAAACTGATAGGTAGGGTCCACGACGCAGAGAGAGAAGAAAGGGGTGCGTGGGGCAATGGTTCGGCGACTGGCGATCTGGGCCTGCGAGACAGAGAGAGAGAGCGCGGGGGCAAGGGGAAACTGGTGCTGACAAATTGGCCCCATGTCACACCCGGTTTTTAGAAGGTAAACCGAATGCGAACCATGTACGTGCTAGGATCAGTTATTCACGTACACAGCAGTTACATAACATGGACATCATCACACAGTGCTCAAATAGTATTAAAAGGGAAATAATAGTCAATTACATCATACGCCTGAGACGTCCATATGGTTCTTACAATAAATCAAAGTGCGGAAAAGAAACGTAGATAACGCGGCCTTCACAGGCAGCCGACTGGGGGTTGCCGCTAACCCACACCTAGAACTCGTCGTAGTCTTGGAACTCCTGGAAGTCTCCTTCCACAGCTTCATCTTCTCCTGAGCAGTGGTTGCAATGCTGACAACCTGGGGGGGGGGGAATTGGTGTGTAGAGCAAGGGTGAGTACACATCAACATACTCAGCAAGCATCCCGTTTGGCTGTAGTGGACTAGCTTTATGTGGGGATAAGTCAAGCAGTTGCTTTTAGTTGGTCAGGTTATTACTTACTAGTAGAAAGCCAGGTTTTAACATTAACCCAAGTTATTAGCCCAATGTATCCTTTCCAAACGGAAAGAATACCACTTACCAGCTCCATAATCATAATCAGAACCATCAATCTCATTGCCACCTGTACCAAAATGTCTCTGATCAAGTGTCACTAATCTCTGGAGCTCCCTTGGCCGCTCATAACCGCGAGCACGGCTGATATATCAGTTTCATAACACTCTGCAGAGGTTGTGCACTTTACCCATAAGCCGTGATTCCCTCTCTAGCCCGGGCTTGCAAGACCCTTATTCACTCCCAAGGTGAATGGCTAGGGATTCACTACGAAGCTTTTACAAAGATTCCCCGGGGCTGTAGCCACCCGTTAGGTTTCCTAAATGTACCGCACTCCTCCCCAAGGGACAAATCAACCTTGGCAGAGCGAGCCGCATACACCGAGCCCCATTGACGGCACGACGGCTAAGCGATCTACACCCCGGTTCCTCTAATTATTCAGCTAAGGGCGTCCCATTCCACCCTCATGGTTGCACTGTTTTCCAGGGCGGTCATCCATTGAACAGGTCCTTACGGAGAGGCACTCGAGAAACCGCTCGAGTCCCCTTGAAGGTCACAAATATAATCATAAATAAGAAGGGAAAACAGCGTATCATAGATAATCACATCATGTTCATTGATTAGAGTTGAGCAATAGCATCAGACTAAGCAGTAATAATCCGACCCAAATAGGTAAACAAGGACATGGATAACAAAAGCTAGTCAATCCTTAAGTATAAATGTGTAATGCGGGAGGTGAATTAAAGAATGAATAGGACAGCAATAGGTCAAAGGACACTTGCCTCCACCAACCGACTGCTGCTCAGGGGCTTCTCCTGCGAATTCCTCGGGCTCTTCGACCGGATCGTTCTCTATGCGAGCGCAAACATACATACATCCACATATTTAATACAAAAGAACAGTACACCATACAAGGGAACAAATAAAGTGAATCTGCATCAAGTATGACATTCGATATCGCATTCATTATGGGTAGAAAGAAACGGGAAAGGGTCTCGCAGGGGGTTAAATCTTATGCACTAATGATTAGTTAAATTATGCACTCTAGTTTCAATAGGTTCTAACAAGCGAATTTAGTTATATGCACTAATGGAAACCTAGTCATTTTTAGTTAATCAACATTGTATGAGATAAACAATTGATTATGAAATTCTAAATTAAGCTTCCTATTTCAATAGCATGAACAACGATTAGCCTGCCTAAAATAAAATAAATAACAATGATAACAGAAAGTAAAATAAAATAAAAAATAAAAAAGGGGGGGCGGTTGAACCGGCCCGGGGGCGGTTGAACCGGCCGGGGGCGGCCGAGCTGGGCGGCTGGGCTGGGGGCGGGCGCGCAAGGGCGGCCGAGCCGGGGCGGCTGGGCCGACCGAGGCGGGGGCAGGGGCGGCCGAACCGGGCGGGCGCAGGGGCGGCCGAACCGGCGGGGCGCGGGGCAGGGGTGGTGGCGACCGAGCCGGCCAAGGGCGGTCGAGCTGGGCTGGGGCGGCTGGGCCGGCCAGGGCGGCCGAGCTGGGCGCGCAGGCGGCCGAGCGGCGGGGGCCGAACCGGGGGCGCGCAGGGGCGGCGGCGGCCGAGCCGGCCATGGAGGCGGCCGAGCTGGGCTGGGCGCGGGGCGGTTGGGCTGGGGAGGGAGAGGAGGGGAGAGGGGAGAGGAGAGGAGAGGGGGAGGGCTCACCGGGGACGGGGGCGGCGGCCGAGCTGCAGGGGCGGGGCTAGGGCAGGGGGCGGCGGCGGCTAGGGTGGGGAGAGGGAGAATGGGAGGGAGAGAGAGGGAGTTGGGGGGGGGAAAGGGGAGGGGGGGGGGCGGCTGGGCAGGCTAGGCCCAAGAGAGGGGGCGCGGGGGCGGCTGGGCCGGCCGGGAGCAGCCCACGGCGCGGGAGAGAGAAAAGAGAGGAGAGAGAGAAAGAAAAAGAAGAAGAAAGAAAAGGTTTCTTCTCATTTTCGAAATCCGATTTTCCTAGATGAATGCATTTGCACTTTCAAGCAATCAAAGAATGCATAGTTCGGCATGGTGCATCAAACAACATAAAGCAATTTAGGGTTTTTCTTCACACGGGAATTCCAAACCGAATCCCGCTAGCTTTGGAAAAGGTCAAGGTCTAGCGAGGGGAAAAAGAAAAGAAAAGGTAACGCCCGAATTTGGCGAGTGAAGAAAAGAAAAAAATTCAACTGCAAAATTTGGGGCGTTACAAACCTATCCCCCTTAAAAGAATCTCGCCCTCGAGATTCAGGGCTGGCTAGCAAAGAGCTCTGGGTACTTAGCCACTAGATCATCTTCACGCTCCCAGGTTGCTTCTTCCTCAGAGTGGTGATTCCATCTGACTTTGCACATCCTGATGGTCTTCCTTCGGGTGACTCTGTCTGCAACCTCAAGGATCTGAGCTGGCTTCTCAACGTAGGTCAAGTCCTCCTGGACTTCAAGACCTTCCACTGGCAACTGCTCTTCTGGCACACGCAAGCACTTCTTCAACTGAGACACATGAAAGACATCATGCACAGCGGACAAATTCTCTGGCAGACTGAGCTGATAGGCCACTTCTCCACGCTTTGAGAGGATTTGGTACGGACCAATGTAGCGGGGTGCTAGCTTGCCTTTCACTCCGAACCTTCTGACTCCTCTGATCGGTGACACTTTCAGATAGACAAAGTCTCCGACTTCAAAACTCAGCTCTCTTCTTCTTGTGTCTGCATAGCTTCGCTGCCTTGATTGCGCTATCTTCAGATTCTCTCGGACCATCTTGATGTTCTCTTCGGCTTCAAGCAGAATGTCTGGCCCAAACACCTGCTTTTCTCCAGGCTGATCCCATTGCAACGGAGTTCTGCAACTCCTTCCATAGAGCGCCTGAAACGGTGACATCTTCAAACTGGCCTGGTAACTGTTGTTATAGGAAAACTCTGCATAGGGCAATCGCTTATCCCATCCGGACTGATCTTGCAACGCACAGGCTCTCAACATGTCTTCGAGAATTTGATTGGTCCTTTCAGTCTGGCCATCTGTCTGCGGATGATAAGCTGAACTGAAATTCAGATGTGTGCCCAAGGCTTCATGCAACTGCTGCCAGAAATGAGAGGTGAACTGCGTTCCTCTGTCTGACACTATCTTCTTTGGCACACCATGAAGACAAACGATCCGAGACATATACAGTTCTGCCAATACTGCACTGCTGTAGTTGGTCTTGACTGGTATGAAGTGGGCTGACTTGGTCAAACGGTCCACTACTACCCAAATAGAATCGTAGCCGGCTCGAGTGCGAGGCAATCCGACTATGAAATCCATACCGATTTCATCCCATTTCCACTGAGGGATCTGCAACGGTTGCAACAATCCAGCTGGTCTCTGATGCTCTGCCTTAATTCTTCGGCAACTATCGCACATAGCCACGTGCTCTGCGATTTCCCTCTTCATTCCGTACCACCAGAATTTCTTCTTCAGATCCTGATACATCTTCTCACTTCCAGGGTGAATCGAATAGGCTGTCTCATGAGCTTCCTTGAGAATCAACTCCCGAATGGACTGGACATTGGGAACACACAAGCGGTCTTTGAACCATATCACGCCTTCTGCGTCTTCTCGAAAATCTTTGCCTCTGCCATCTAGAATCAGTCACCGGATCTCACTGATCTTCTCATCATTCTTCTGCGCTTCTTTGATTTCGCGCTCCAAGGTAGGTTCCAATTCAACTGTGACTCCTCGCGAATTGTTCAGAAATCCGAGACTCAACCTGTCGAACTCCTTGGCCAACTCATAAGGCATCGGACGAGCAACCATCAGATTGACTTGACTCTTTCTGCTCAAAGCATCTGCCACTACGTTTGCTTTGCCTGGATGGTAATGAATCTCCAACTCATAATCTTTGATCAACTCTAACCATCTTCGCTGCCTCATATTCAATTCTGACTGAGTGAATATGTACTTCAGACTCTTGTGATCTGTGTAAACATCGCATTTCTGTCCATACAGATAGTGCCTCCATGTCTTCAGTGCGTGAACCACTGCTGCCAACTCTAGGTCATGGATTGGGTAATTCTTCTCATGAACCTTCAGCTGTCGGGACGAGTAAGCCACAACTCTTCCCTCTTGCATCAACACGCATCCCAAACCTGTGTAACAAGCATCACAGTACACAGAGAAGGGCTTGTGCACATCAGGCAAGACTAGGACAGGCGCTGTTGTCAACTTCCCTTTCAGCGCTTCAAAGGCTTCTTGGCATTTCTGGGTCCACTTGAACTCAACCTTGTTGCCTAGCAACGCTGTCATTGGTTTCGCAATCTTCGAAAACCCTTCAATGAATCGCCGATAATATCCGGCCATTCCAATGAAGCTCTTGATTCCTCGGGCATCTGTTGGCGCTTTCCAGTTCAGAATGTCTGCCACTTTCTTCGGATCCACAGCCAATCCTTCTTTGTTGATTATGTGACCCAAGAACAGGACTTCACTGATCCAGAACTCACACTTGCTCAACTTTGCATACAACTGGTGCTCTCGCAATCTCTGCAATACCATCCTCAAATGATCTGCATGCTCTTCTTTGCTTTGAGAATAACCAGAATGTCATCAATGAATACCACCACAAACTTATCGAGATAATCCATAAATACACTGTTCATCAAGTTCATAAAGAACGCTGGTGCATTGGTCAAACCAAAAGACATCACTGTGAACTCATACAAACCATACTTGGTAATGAATGTCGTCTTCGGAATGTCCGAAGGTCGGATCCTGAGCTGATGATAACCTGACCTCAGATCAATCTTGGAGAACACACTGGCTCCTCTCAACTGGTCAAACAGATCTTCTATTCTGGGCAAGGGATACTTGTTCTTGATCGTGACTTCATTCAAAGCTCGATAATCGATACACATCCTCTTGGTGTCATCTTTCTTTTCCACAAACAAGACAGGAGCGGCCCAAGGCGAGGTGCTTGGCCGGATGTAACCTTTCTCTGACAGCTCATCAATCTGCTTCTTAAGCTCAACCAACTCTGGTCCAGATATTCTGTAAGCTCTCTTAAAGATAGGGGCGGTTCCAGGAAGAAGCTCTATGGCAAACTCAACTTTCCGCTCTGGTGGCATACCCGGTAAATCCTTTGGAAACACATCTGGGAATTCAGACACAACCTTGATACTCTCAATTGGGTCTGCTTCACTGCTATCGACAGCCATCTGATAACAACTTCCTTTCTTCGGCTCAGGCGGGACTAACTCGGTCACCACTTCCTCTCCTAGTGGGGACACCAACTTGATTGTCCTTTTATCACAACTGATAACTGCCTGATACTTATCTAGCCAATTCATCCCTAGGATGACATCTATTCCCTGAGTACCCATTACTATAAGGTTAGTGGGAAACGCTATCCCCCTTATTTCCACACTTATATTCAAACAAATGCTATCGGCTCGAATTCTACCACCGGCTGAGTCAATTTGAATGGGGGTTGACATGGTAGTAATTGGAAGATTATGTGCTTCTACCCATGATGCAGTAATGAAAGAATGTGTTGCTCCAGTATCAAATAACACTTCTGCAATATGGGAGTCGACTGGGAACATACCTACTATCATGTCGAGGGTCTCCTGAACTGCTTCAGCCTCCAAGTGGTTCAGTCTTCCATGATTATAACGCGGCTGAGGGCGGTTGCCTGATCCAGGCTGGGACACATTCTGCTTTGCTGGGGCATTGGGGCCTGACTGCTGCTGGGCTGCTTTCTTCGGACATTGCATCACCCAGTGGCCTTGCTCTCCGCAGTGGAAACATGCTCTGTTTCCAACCTGAGCTGGTGCTGCCTGACTGCTCTGCTGAGTTGCGGGGGCAGGAAGACGAGGTGCCTGCTGATTCTGCCTCTGAAACTGACCTCCTCCTGACTGATTGCTCTGACGATTCTGGTACTGATGCTGAGGGTACTGCCTTTGGAACTGCTGATACTGCTGACGCTGCTGATGCTGCTGAGGTGGACGCTGATTCTGCCTGAACTGCTGAGGTTGATTGCCTGAGAAACGAGGACGACTGTTGCTTCCAGGCTGGGGTCCACTGATCTTGCGCTTACGATCCTCCATCTCCTTACGCTTCCTTTCTGTCATGATTGCTCTGTCAATCAGGTGCTGGAATGTCGGGAAGGTGTGATTCATCAGCTGATACTGCAGAGGGTCGACCAGGCCTCTCAGAAAATGGTACTGTCGCTTGGCATCGGTGTTGACATCTTCAGGAGCATAGCGGGACAACTGCAGAAACCTGTCCCGGTACTCACTGACAGATGATGACCCTTGCTTGAGGGCCAAGAACTCCTCCTTCTTCACTGTCATCAGACCTGCGGGCACATGGTACTGACGAAAGCTACCTCTGAACTCTTCCCAGGTGATGGCATCGGGGTTGGCATGGGTGGCGAGGTAAGACTCCCACCATGATTGGGCTGCTCCTCTCAACAGACGGGGACCATACAAGACTTTCTCCCTGTCATCACACTGAGCGGTATGCAACTCCCGCTCCACAGTGCGCAGCCAATCTTCAGCATCCATGGGGTCAGAAGAGTGAGCGAACGTTGGGGGATGACCTCTCATGAATTCAGCACGCTTGTCTCTGGGCATCTGAGGCATCTGAGGCTGGGGTGGTGCTTGCTGCTGTTGCTGCTGCTGCTGCTACTGAATGGCGGCTAGAGTCTGACCGATGGCCTGAACTGGCTGAGTCTGCATCAGAAACATCTGCTCGATCGACATCGGGGGCGGGGGTGACAGGTGCTGCTGCTGGGGCACCTCATCCTGCGGAGCGGCTCGCTCCTGCTGAGCACGCCTTCCTCCTCTGCGCCTGTTCTCTGACATCTGCAGAACACAACCACTCATCAGAACTGATTTGGCAAATCTTGCAGCATAAGAAAAGAGTATAGAATTCTCCAACAGCACTGAACAGATGAGCATCTTCACTGATCTCCAACACAGACCACACAGCTTCTCAGATAAAGAGGAAAGTGGAATAAAGGTTTTCCCAACTATATAACTAACTCCATTAACATAATGGGTAAACCAAAATACAGGGGATACCCACACTCTGGTGACAGTCATTACAAAGATCCAAACCAAACATAGTTCATCATGACAAACATAAATGCACAGGATATAGCAAACTACCCTGTCTAACTAAGACTAACTAAGACCGAGATTAACGCTAAGACTGAAGCTTCTATGTATATATATTTCGTATTAATTATAGGATCCAACTCTAACGATCTATGGTTCTAGATTTATCTTGGTCTTGCAGTCGGGATTGCCATAAGACTGGTGTCCACGCCGAGGTGAGCGGTACGGGTGCTGAGTCCCAACGGGAGCGGGGGAACCATCATCCAAGTGACGACGTTCCGCGCGCTCAGCCCGCAGCAGGACGATCTCAGCACGAGCCCTACTCAGCTCGTCTAATGCATGGTCCAGCTCCGTGTTTAGCACGACGGCTAGGTTGACTGTGCTGCTCAACCTAGGATTGTCCTCACCAGCAGGTGAAACAATCACGCCTCCTGTGCTGCCAAATGGACGGCGGGGGTAATACTTCAGGTCGAGACCATCAGCTACCCCACCGAGAACCGAGCAGTAGTGCGAAAGCGCACGCCGTGCAGCATCTTGCATGGCCGCCTCAGCTGAGTCCCGCTTAGAGATAGAATAGTGCTCTGAGCAAGCCTCCGTGCCCTGGAGACTGTTCTCCGGACGGCGCACCAAGCAGGTCGCCTCCTAGCGGTCCGGGTAGACCCTGCGACTATGCTGGTAGACCACACAGCGATACTCGATGGACCAAGTACGCCGGTCAAGTGCCCGACGTAGCAGGGTGTCGAGCGCGTCGTGGAAGTGACACCCGCGAGCAGCGTCGCGAGTGATGGGTCGAGCAACCCATCCTTCCGGCTCATGGTCAGCAGGGAGGTCGGTGTCGTGGCTCAAGCTGTCGTCGCCATCTCCGTCGTCTGGGTCTCCTCCAGCAGCTACTCCAGAAGCTGGGGCGCCCAGTGGTGGTGCAGGGGGCGCCTCCAGGGGAAGCACAGGAGAGCAGCTCCTCACAGACTCTATCTCCTGCTGGAGCGAGAAGGAAGAGCCCTGCTGCTCCTGTCGTCGACGCTCCTGCTCCTCATGCAGGCGGTGGTGCAGTCTCTCCAAGTGGCTGGAATGTCCGGCCACGGGACGGCGAAGCGGACGCTCAGCAAGGCGGGAGGGTAAGAAGGGGATGACGGACTTTCGTGCAGTGTGTCTAAGATGAGCCATCTACAAAAGACATCGCAAGCAAAAGGGTGAGAACAAAATTAATATGACCAGCAAGTAATGAATCATAAATAAATGAAGGATCAGAATAAAACATAATTTTCAGCAAGGTATAATATATAGTAGAACATAGGTTTGGTCGGTATGACCAACTTTTGAAGGGATATCAAAGTCAAGGCAGGGACAGAGGTCTATAATCCTTAGAACGACCATTCTACTCTAGGTTAGCGGTCCTACAGTCAGCACGGCTTTGATACCACTTATGTCACACCCGGTTTTTAGAAGGTAAACCGAATGCGAACCATGTACGTGCCAGGATCAGTTATTCACGTAAACAGCAGTTACATAACATGGACATCATCACACAGTGCTCAAATAGTATTAAAAGGGAAATAATAGTCGATTACATCATACGCCTGAGACATCCATATGGTTCTTACAATAAATCAAAGTGCGGAAAAGAAATGTAGATAACGCGGCCTTCACAGGCAGCCGACTGGGGGTTGCCGCTAACCCACACCTAGAACTCGTCGTAGTCTTGGAACTCCTGGAAGTCTCCTTCCACAGCTTCATCTTCTCCTGAGCAGTGGTTGCAATGCTGACAACCTGGGGGGGGGGAATTGGTGTGTAGAGCAAGGGTGAGTACACATCAACATACTCAGCAAGCATCCCGTTTGGCTGTAGTGGACTAGCTTTATGTGGGGATAAGTCAAGCAGTTGCTTTTAATTGGTCAGGTTATTACTTACTAGTAGAAAGCCAGGTTTTAACATTAACCCAAGTTATTAGCCCAATGTATCCTTTCCAAACGGAAAGAATACCACTTACCAGCTCCATAATCATAATCAGAACCATCAATCTCATTGCCACCTGTACCAAAATGTCTCTGATCAAGTGTCACTAATCTCTGGAGCTCCCTTGGCCGCTCATAACCGCGAGCACGGCTGATATATCAGTTTCATAACACTCTGCAGAGGTTGTGCACTTTACCCATAAGCCGTGATTCCCTCTCTAGCCCGGGCTTGCAAGACCCTTATTCACTCCCAAGGTGAATGGCTAGGGATTCACTACGAAGCTTTTACAAAGATTCCCCGGGGCTGTAGCCACCCGTTAGGTTTCCTAAATGTACCGCACTCCTCCCCAAGGGACAAATCAACCTTGGCAGAGCGAGCCGCATACACCGAGCCCCATTGACGGCACGACGGCTAAGCGATCTACACCCCGGTTCCTCTAATTATTCAGCTAAGGGCGTCCCATTCCACCCTCATGGTTGCACTGTTTTCCCGGGCGGTCATCCATTGAACAGGTCCTTACGGAGAGGCACTCGAGAAACCGCTCGAGTCCCCTTGAAGGTCACAAATATAATCATAAATAAGAAGGGAAAACAGCGTATCATAGATAATCACATCATGTTCATTGATTAGAGTTGAGCAATAGCATCAGACTAAGCAGTAATAATCCGACCCAAATAGGTAAACAAGGACATGGATAACAAAAGCTAGTCAATCCTTAAGTATAAATGTGTAATGCGGGAGGTGAATTAAAGAATGAATAGGACAGCAATAGGTCAAAGGACACTTGCCTCCACCAACCGACTGCTGCTCAGGGGCTTCTCCTGCGAATTCCTCGGGCTCTTCGACCGGATCGTTCTCTATGCGAGCGCAAACATACATACATCCACATATTTAATACAAAAGAACAGTACACCATACAAGGGAACAAATAAAGTGAATCTGCATCAAGTATGACATTCGATATCGCATTCATTATGGGTAGAAAGAAACGGGAAAGGGTCTCGCAGGGGGTTAAATCTTATGCACTAATGATTAGTTAAATTATGCACTCTAGTTTCAATAGGTTCTAACAAGCGAATTTAGTTATATGCACTAATGGAAACCTAGTCATTTTTAGTTAATCAACATTGTATGAGATAAACAATTGATTATGAAATTCTAAATTAAGCTTCCTATTTCAATAACATGAACAATGATTAGCCTGCCTAAAATAAAATAAATAACAATGATAACAGAAAGTAAAATAAAATAAAAAAATAAAAAGGGGGGGGGGCGGTTGAACCGGCCGGGGGCGGCCGAGCTGGGCGGCTGGGCTGGGGGCGGGCGCGCAGGGGCGGCCGAGCCGGGGCGGCTGGGCCGGCCGAGGCGGGGGCAGGGGCGGCCGAACCGGCGGGGCGCGGGGCAGGGGTGGTGGCGGCCGAGCCGGCCAAGGGCGGCCGAGCTGGGCTGGGGTGGCTGGGCCGGCCAGGGCGGCCGAGCTGGGCGCGCAGGCGACCGAGCGGCGTGGGCCGAACCGGGGGCGCGCAGGGGCTGCGGCGGCCGAGCCGGCCATGGAGGCGGCCGAGCTGGGCTGGGCGCGGGGCGGTTGGGCTGGGGAGGGAGAGGAGGGGAGAGGGGAGAGGAGAGGAGAGGGGGAGGGCTCACCGGGGACGGGGGCGGCGGCCGAGCTGCAGGGGGCGGCGGCCGAGCTGCAGGGGCGGGGCTAGGGCAGGGGGCGGCGGCGGCTAGGGTGGGGAGAGGGAGAATGGGAGGGAGAGAGAGGGAGTTGGGGGGAAAATGGGAGGGGGGGCGGCTGGGCCGGCTAGGCCCAAGAGAGGGGGCGCGGGGGCGGCTGGGCCGGCCGGGAACAGCCCACGGCGCGGGAGAGAGAAAAGAGAGGAGAGAGAGAAAGAAAAAGAAGAAGAAAGAAAAGGTTTCTTCTCATTTTCGAAATCCGATTTTCCTAGATGAATGCATTTGCACTTTCAAGCAATCAAAGAATGCATAGTTCGGCATGGTGCATCAAACAACATAAAGCAATTTAGGGTTTTTCTTCACACGGGAATTCCAAACCGAATCCCGCTAGCTTTGGAAAAGGTCAAGGTCTAGCGAGGGGAAAAAGAAAAGAAAAGGTAACGCCCGAATTTGGCGAGTGAAGAAAAGAAAAAAAATTCAACTGCAAAATTCGGGGCGTTACACCCCACTAGACAGCGAGCGAGGGAGGGAGGGCGCGCACGAGGGAGAACTACCGCTGACTGGCGGGGTCCACCTGTCAGGTGGCGCGGGCGCGCGGCCTGGCTGGGCTTAGTGGGCTGACTGGGCTGCTTTCTCTTTTTCTTTTTCTCCGGATTTTCTAATTCCTTTTTTATTTCTTTTCTATAGGGTTTTCAAATCCAAATTCAAACTAGGTTTCAAATTCAAATAAATTCAAACTCGCGCAACACTTCAAAGAATATTTTAAACAGCATGATGCAACATGTCATGACTCATAATGTTTTGGCAAAAAAATAATAATAATTAACCTCCCCTAGTTTAGGCTATCTCTAATCAAAAAGGAAAAAGGGAGAATAAATCTAGAGAGAGAAAACCTAGAGTGAGAAAAAGAAGAGTAACACATGATTTTGGGTGATAATTAGAAAGAAATTTTATACCCCCAAAATTAGGGTGTTACAGACCTATCCCCCTTAAAAGAATCTCGCCCTCGAGATTCAGGGCTGGCTAGAAAAGAGCTCAGGATACTTGGCTTTCAATTCATCCTCTCTTTCCCAGGTTGCTTCTTCTTCTTAGTGATGGCCCCATTTGACTTTGCACATCCTGATGGTACTTCTCTGGGTGACCCGATCTGTTGTCTCCAGAATTTGAGTTGGCTTCTCAATATAAGTCAGATCTTCTTGAACTTCAAGATCCTCTGCTGGCAACTGCTCTTCTGGCACTCTCAAGCATTTCTTCAACTGAGACACATGGAACACATCGTGAACAACGGACAAATTTTTCTGGTAAGCTGAGTTGATAAGCCACTTCTCCATGTCTTGCTTGGATCTGATACGGTCCAATATAACGAGGTGCTAGCTTGCCTTTGACTCCAAACCTTTTGGTTCCTCTGAGGGTGACACCTTCAAGTAGACATAGTCTCCCACTTCGAAACTGAGTTCTCTTCTTCTGGTGTCAGCACAGCTTTGCTGTCTGGACTACGCTGCCTTTAAGTTCTCTCAGACCATTCTGATATTCTCTTTGGCTTCAAACAAAATATATGGACCGAACACCTATCTTTCCCTAGGTTGATCCCAATGCAATGGAGTTCTGCAATTCCTTCCATAAAGCACTTCAAACGGTGACATCTTCAGGCTGGCTTGGTAGCTATTGTTGTAAGAGAATTCTGCATATGGTAATCTCTTGTCCCAACCCATCTTGTCTTGCAAAGCACAAGCCCTCAACATGTCCTCCAGAATCTGATTGGTTCTCTCTGTTTGACCATCTGTCCGTGGGTTATAAGCTGAGCTGAACTTTAAATGTGTGCCCAAGGCTTCATGTAACTGCTGCAAAAAATGAAAGGTGAACTGGGTGCCTCTATCTGATACTATCTTCTTCAAAACACCATGCAAGGACACAATTTGAGCCATGTATAACTTGGCCAACACAGCACTATTGTAAGTGGTCTTGACTGGTATGAAATGGGCCGCCTTGGTCAAACGGTCTACTACTACCCAGATAGAGTCATAACCAGTACGAGTGCGGGGCAAACCAAATATAAAGTCCATTCCGATCTCATTCGATTTCCACTGAGGAATCTGCAACGGTTGCAACAAACCTGCAGGTCTATGATGTTCTACTTTAATCCTCTGACAACTATCACACACTGCCACATACTCTACTATATCCCTTTTCATACCGTACCACCAAAATCTTCTCTTCAGGTCTTGGTACATCTTCTCACTACCAGGGTGTATAGAGTATGTTGTCTCATGGGCTTCTTTGAGAATCAGTTCCCGGATTGATTTGATGTCGGGGACACACAGTCTATCCTTGAACCATACCACTTCTTCTGCATCTTCATGGAAATCCTTGCCTTTCCCATCTATGATCAGCTGCCGGATCTCGTTGATTTTCTCATCATCCTTCTGACCCTTTCTGATGTCTTGCTCTAGAGTGGGTTCCAACTCAATTGTCACTCCTTGAGTGTTGTTCAAAAATCTGAGACTCAATCTGTCGAACTCCTTCGCTAGCTCATACGGCATCTGGTAAGCGGCCAACATATTAACTTGGCTTTTTCTACTAAGAGCATCTGCAACCACATTTGCTTTGCTTGGGTGATAATGGATCTCCATCTCATAATCTTTGATCAACTCTAGCCATCATCACTGCCTCATGTTTAACTCTGACTGGGTGAATATGTACTTGAGGCTCTTGTGGTCTATGTAGATATCACACTTCTGCCCATAAAGATAATACCTCCAGGTCTTCAATGCATGAACCACGGCTGCTAACTCCAGATCATGAGTGGGATAATTCTTCTCATGAATCTTCAACTGTCGGGACGAGTATGCCACTACTCTCCCTTCCTGCATCAACACACATCCCAGTCCGGTATACGAAGCATCGCAATACACTGAGAATGGCTTGTGAACATCTGGCAGAATCAGTTTGGTGCCGTTGTCAACTTCTCCTTCAATATCTCAAAGGACTTCTGGCATGCTGGGGTCCACTTGAACTCAACCTTCTTTGCTAGCAAAGCTGTCATTGGCCTGGCAATCTTGGAGAAACCTTCAATGAAACGCCGATAATAACCGGCCATTCCGATGAAACTCTTGATTCCTCAGACATCTTTTGATGCTTTCTAGTCTAAGATAGCTGTTACCCTCCTTCGGATCTACAACCAATCCTTCTTAGTTTATAATATGACCCAAGAATAGGACTTCATTGATCCAGAACTCGCACTTGTTAAGCTTGGCATACAACTGGAAATCTTGTAGCCTCTGAAGTACTTTCCCCAAATGATCCTCATGCTCCTGCTCATTCTGGGAATATATAAGAATATCATCAATGAATACCACCACAAACTTGTTGAGGTAGTCCATGAACACACTGTTTATTAAGTACATGAATAAGCTGGCGCATTCGTCAAATCGAATGACATGACCGTGAACTCATACAGTCCATACTTGGTGATGAATGCTGTCTTCGGTATATCTAAAGGTCGGATTCGAAGTTGATGGTAGCCTGACCTCAGATCTATCTTTGAGAACACACTGACTCCTCTCAACTGATCAAATAGGTCTTCAATTCGAGGCAGAGGGTACTTGTTCTTGACAGTGACTTCATTCAAAGCTCTGTAATCGATGCACATTCTCTTCGTGCCATCCTTCTTTTCCACAAATAACACTGGGGCTGCCCAAGGTGAGGTACTTGGTCTGATGTAGCCTTTCTCTAACAACTCATCAATCTGCTTCTTGAGTTCCACCAACTCTAGTCCGGACACTCGAGAAGCTCTCTTGGAAATAGGGGCGGTACCTGGAATAAGCTCTTTGGCAAATTCAACCTTCCTCTCAGGTGGCATACCTGGTAACTCCTTGGGAAACACCTCTGGAAAATCTGATACTACACTGATAGCCTCTGATGGTTTAATCTCCTCAATGTGTGCGGTGACTTGGTGACAACATTCTTTTCTGGGTTCTGACAAGGCCAACTCTACTAACACTTCTGCTCCTGATGGGGACACTAACTTCACTGTTCTCTTATCACAACTAAGACTGGCCTGATACTTGGTTAGCCAATTCATCCCTAGGATGACATCTATAGTTGTATCCTGGTTACCCATAACTATTAAATCAGCGAGGAACTCTACCCCCCTTATTTGAACTCTTACACTAGGGCAAAATCTATCCGTTTGGGTTCTTCCACCAACTGAACTAACCCTCATAGGTGGATACATGGGTGCTACTGGTATATTATGTGATTCTACCCATGACGCGGTCATAAAAGAATGTGTTGCTCTAGTATCAAATAAGACATTTGCAGAATGGTACTCGACTGAAAACATACCTAATGCCACTCCTGGAGTCTCCTGGACTGTGTCAGCCTCCAAGTGGTTCACCTTTCCATACTGGGCACGAGGTTGCCCATGGTTGTTGCCTCCTTGCTGCATTGCATTCTGTCTAACTGGGGCATTGGGAGCTGGCTGTTGCTGAGCTGCTTTCTTCGGGTAATGGTTTGCCCAATGGCCTTGTTCCCCACAGTGGAAACATGCACGACTTCCTCCTTGAGCTGGCACTGCTTGATTGTTCTGGTTGGTTACTGGGGCAGGAAGACGGGCTGCCTAGTTGCTCTAACGCTGGTATTGATTTCCTCCTTGCTGGTTATTCTGACGGTACTGTTGTTGCTGCTGCTGAGGAAACTGCCTCTGGTACTACTGCTGCTGGTTCTGATTTTGATGCTGATGCTGGTGCTGGTGCTGGTGACCTGGCTTGAATTGCTGAGGTGGGTTGCCTGAGTAGCGAGGACGACTGCTACTCCCAACCTAAGGTCCACCAATCTTACGCTTCTTGTCTTCCATCTCCTGACGCTTCCTTTCTATCATGATTGCTCTGTCGATCAGATGCTAGAAGGTAGGGAAGGTGTGGTTCATTAGCTGGTAGTGGAGAGGGTCAACCAATCCTCTCAAAAAGCGGTGCTGCCTCTTGGCATCCGTGTTGACATCTTCTAGGGCATAACGCGACAGCTGCAGAAACTTGTCCCTGTACTCGCTGACGGACAGGAGACCTTGCTTCAGGGCGAGAAATTCCTCCTTCCTCACTATCATCAGTCCCTCGGGCACATGGTAGCGATGGAAGTTGTCCTTAAACTCCTCCCAAGTGATGGCTTCAGGGTTGGCATGGGTGGCGAGGTAAGACTCCCACCAAGACTGTGCTGCTCCCCTCAGCTGTCGGGGACCATACAACACCTTCTCACGATCGTTGCACTGGGCAGTGTGCAACTCACGCTCCATGGTACACAGTCAATCTTCAGCGTCCATGGGGTCAGCAGAGTGGGCAAAAACTAGGGGATGGCCCCTCATGAACTCTGCCCGCTTGTCTCTAGGCACTTGAGGCATCTAGACTTGCACTGGAGGCTGAGGTGGTGGTGGCTGCTGCTGAACTTGCTGCATCGCTGCTAATGTCTGACCAATTGCCTGAACTGCCTGGGTCTACATCAAGAACATCTGCTCAATGGTCATCGGGGGTGGCAGTGGCAACTGTTGCTGCTGGGCTGCTTCCTCTTGGGGTGCCTGCTGCTCTGGCTGAGCACGCCTCACACCTCTGCGCCTGCTCTCAGACATCTATAGAAACCACACACCTATCCGATCTGACTCTGCAGTCTTTCAGCATAAGAAAAGATGTGTAGAAGATCTTCATAACACTGAACAAATGACCATCTTCACTGACAGCTTCTCATATAAAGAGGAATGGGGAAATAAAGGGATTACCCAACTAAATAACTAACTTTATTAATAACCACACCAAGTTGCAGGGGATACCCACACCCTAGTGACAATCATTACAAAGATCCAACTTCAGTACATGTCCATCATAACAAGCATCCAACATAAGATAAGCAAGCTAACTCAAACTAAGACTAATTAGACCGAGACACTGAACTAAGAATTATTACAGACTCCGACTCTGTCGATCTAGGGATCCAAATTTATGTGGGTCCTGCAGTCTGGGGTACCATAGTCGAAGCGACCACGGGGCGGTGAACGATAAGGGTGCTGAATCTCGACAGGGGCGGGAGAACCACCATCCAGATAGTGGCGTGCCACGCACTCAGCACGCAATTCCGTGACCTCCGCTCGAACCTTGCCCAGCTCCTCAAGGGTGTGGTCCAACTCTGTATTGAGCACGACGACCAGATTAACCATGCTGTTCAGCCTAGGATTGCCCTCACCAACTGGCGAGACAATCACACCTCCAACACTACCGGTCAAACGACGAGGATAGTACTTCAGGTCAAGGCCATCAGCTACCCTGTTGAACAATAAGCAATACGAAGAAAGTGCCCGTCGTGCTGCATCTTGCATGGCTGCCTCGGCAGTGTCCCTCTCAGTAATAGAATAGTGCTCTGAGAAGGCCTCTGCACCCCAGAGATCATCGTCCGGACGACGCACCAGGCAAGTAGCCTCCCACTGGTCCGGGTATAGCCCGCGATGATGCTGGTAGACTACACAACGATACTCGATAGACCATGTGTGTCAGTCAAAGGCCCGACGCAATAGGGTATCGAGAGCGTCGTGGAAGTGACACCCGCGAGCAGCGTCACGTGTGATGGGTCTCGCGATCCATCCCTCCGGCTCCGGCTCCTTTGAGAGCTCCGTGTCGTGGCTCGAATTGCCACCGGTGTCGTCGTTGTCTCCGTCTCCATCAGAGTCTCCTCCAGCAGCTGGGATGCCCTGTGGTGGTTCAGGGGGCATCTCTGGCTGAGGTGTAGGGGAAGGTGGCCTCTAAGACTCCGCCTCCTGCTGAGGCAAGGGGGAAGAGTCCTGCTGCTCCTGCTCCTGCTCCTGGCGTCGGCGCTCCTGCTCCTCGTGCAGGCGACGATGCAGTCTCTCCAGTTGACTGGACTGACCTGGCACCGTGCGACGCAGTGGACGCTCCGCCAGGTGAGAAGGCAAAAAGGGGATCACAGACTTACGTGCAGTGCACCTAAGACGAGCCATCTATAAAAGACATCGTAAGCACAAGAGTAAGAGTAGAACTATGAGACCAAGAAGTAAACATATAGAAAAGTGAGAGAACTTTTGAGATAAGTAAATAACATAGAGTTGGTCAAGACGACCAACTTTTGAAAAGACTCTAAGGTCAAGGTAAGAGTAAGGGTCTATAGTCCTTAGGGCGACCATTCTAGTCTGGGTTAGCGGTCCTACAGTCAGTAAGGGCTTTGATACCACTTATGTCACACCCGGTTTTGGAGGCAAACCGAATGCGAACCATGTACGTGCCAGGATCAGAAATTCACGTACACAGCGATTACATAATTGGACATCATCACACAATGCTCGAAATAAATAGCGGAAAGGTAATTTATTACATCAAGATGTCCAAGACATCCACAGAGTCTAATACATAACCATTGTCTTTAACATAATTATCAAAGTGCGAAAATGCGAAACGTAGAAGCTAAGCCTACACAGGCAGCTGACTGGGGGTTTGCCACTCAAGTAAACTAGAACTCGTCATATTCTTGGAACTCTTCGAAGTCATCCATGTTGCCAGCTTCACCTCCTGAGCACTGAGAACAGTAGGGGCAACCTGGGGTGGGGTGGTTTGTAAAGCAAGGGTGAGTACACATCAACATACTCAGCAAATGTCCCGTTTGGCTAAAGTGGACTAGCTGTATGTGGAGTTGAGGTTAAGTAGATGCTTTTAAGTTAGTGAAGTATTTATTATTATTAGTAGAGCCAACTTTTAGTAATAAACCCAGTTATTACCCCAAAAGTACTTCCTCAAACGAGGAAATACCAAAGATCAGATTTTATAGCATCATTGTTAATCATCATCATAAAAGTATCCAAAGTTCTTCTAATCAAAGAGGATCCCAAGGCTGCTCTTAATCGTGAGCTCGGCTGATATACCAGTTTTTAACACTCTGCAGAGGTTGTATACTTTACCTACAAGTCGTGATCCCTTCATGCCTCAGGTCAATCAAACCCTCAAACACTACCAAGGTGAGTCAGCAAGGTTTCACTATGTAGCCTTTACAAAGACTCCCCTGGTGCATAGCTTCTCGTTAGGTTTTGCCAGTCGTACAAACGCAGTACACCTCCCCAAGGTGGGTGACTAACAAAACCAAATCGAAAGAACCTCTACACCCCAACCTTGGTAGAGCGAGCACTACGCCCCGGCCCCCATTGACGGCCCTCTGGCAAAGCCAACTACACCCCCAGGTTCATCTAATTAATCAGCTAAGGGCGTCCCATTCCACCCTCATGGTTGTACTGTTATCCCGGTACTTAAGAAAAAGGCCTGAGTCCCCTAAGGTATCATAAGTTCATCAACATAATCAGGATAACAGTATCGTATCATAAATGTTCACATCATGTTCATTGATTAAAGTTAAGGCAATAGCAAAATGCTAACCATGATAACCTTGGTAAACAAGGATAAGTGAATACAGACTAGTCAATCCTTAGGTTTCATAAAGTAATGCGGGACAGTGAATTATAAAGTAAGTAGGATATATTGGGTCAAAGGACACTTGCCTTCACTAGGTTGTGGCTCAGGGAGGTCTCCAACAACACTCTCAGGAACCTCAGACTGCTCGTTGTCTAAATAAAGCGAGCATGCATTCAATACATTTGGAAAGTACAAATGAACATCACACCAAACATGTACAAACGTTGGAACACATCTTAAAAGACACAACACTACTTAAGAGATAATGAATTCAAAGTATAATATAAACTATAACCTACCTTAACTTTATTTGAAAATAGATTACTATTTCCCTAAGTGTTATTTACAAGTACATAATCATAGATCAATTTATTTTATTGTGACCTATAACAGAGATGAACTTTTGTAATACATATTATTAATCTCACAAGTTTACACATGATTAAATCTCTAAGGTTCTTCTTTTATTTATTTCATTAAATAAATAGAACTGCATCTATATTAGTTCATATTCAATCATAAAAATTAGAATGTGCAAACAATAAGTGAAATCATTTTATTTAAACAGAGAATAATTCTATGAACATTTTGCAATTTGAATAACTAAATTTGGAGTTCATATGCAAAAGTTATAAAATAAACAAGTTTGGGAATTCAAAATATGAAATCAGGGCTAATTCTGTGAATATTTAAAAGTTCAGGGCTAAATCTGTAAGATCACAGGGGTCTGCGCGCGAAAACTAGGGACGATGGGTTGATTTCTAGTAAACTGAGGGTCTCTTTAATACAACAGCCACACGAAGGGGTATCAGGTGAATCTAACTGTCAGATCTAAAACCAATGGCCGAGATTAGATCTACGGTCGAGGGCGCGCGCGGGGGCGGGCGAGCACTTACAAGCGGGACAAGGAGTGTCAGCGACAGAGCAGGGTGCGCGCTGACCGAGCGAGCCCAGCGCTAGAGGGAAATGGACTGCTGTAGGGGTCCGAGCCATTCGATCAAGATCGAACGAAGGGGGTCCGAGGGGGTCTGAGCCGTTCGATCAAGATCGGACGGAGAGAAATCAGACTGGGAGGGATGAGCGGCTGCGGGTGGCACTGACAGGCGGGCCAGGGCGTCAGGCGCGCGTGCGCGAAGCGGTATCCCACGGTCCGAGCCATGCGATCAAGATCGGATGGGGGAAAATCAGACTGGGGAACAGACCAGTGCGAAGTGACGCCGCTCCTCTCCACAGCGGTGAGGTCGCTGGAGTTGAGGCAGGCGCGAGCTAGGGTGGCTTCGGGGTCGCCGGAGTTGGGCAGAGGGGAAGAGGGCGCCACGGCGAACTCAGTGGCGGGGAAGAGGCCATGAATCCACGGGCAGAGAGGGTAGAACGACTGTGAGAAGGTCTTGGGTGGGTCGGAGAAACTCCGGTGAGCCATTCTGGCCACGGGGAGGGGACTTAAGGCGTGCTAAGGCCTGGGCTAGCTTCAGTAGAGGCAGTGGTGACACAGGGGCCTACTCCGGTGCACTAGACCGGGCTAAATCGGCCGGCCACCGCGCGAGCACGGCGGACCGCCGCGGCCGAGCACCGGCGAAGGTGAAATTGGCCGAGCATAGAGCGCAATAGGGGAAATTGGGCACATGGATGGGTGTCTCACTTCGGGGGGGGGGGGAGCTTGGGGAGGCTTAGAGCGATCTCCAGCGAGCTAGATGGCCGGGGATGTGGGCGCAGGTCTCCAGCGGTGGCTGGCGGCGTGGGCAGAGCGCGAGAGAGGGTGAAGCTGCGCGAAATGAGGTGAGGGGTGTGCGCGGGGCACTGGCGGGGCTTTATGAATGGAGCTGGGCGCGTGGGCGGGCGTCTTGGCCGAGAAACTCGGCGACGTGCGCGAGTGCGCACGTGCCGGTCCATGGCGAGCGCGGAGAAGGCGGAACTGACAGGTAGGGTCCACGACGCAGAGAGATAAGAAAGGGGTGCGCGGGGCAACGGTTCGGCGACTAGCGATCCGGGCCCGCGAGACAGAGAGAGAGCGTGGGGGCGAGGGAAAACTAGCGCTGACAGACTGGCCCCACTGGGCAACAAGCGAGGGAGGGAGGGCGCGCGCGAGGGAGAACTGCCGCTGACAGGCGGGGTCCGCCTGTCAGGCGGCGCGGGCACGCGGGCGCGCGGCCTGGCTGGGCTTAGTGGGTCGACTGGGCTGCTTTCTCTTTTTCTTTTTTTTCCGGATTTTCTAATTCCTTTTCTATTTCTTTTCTATATGGTGTTTTCAAATTCAAACTAGGTTTCAAATTTAAATAAATTCAAACTTGTGCAACACTTCAAACAATATTTTAAACTCAGCATGATGCAACATGTCATGACTCATAAGGTTTTGGCAAAAATAATAATAATTAACCTGCACTAGTTTAGGCTATCTCTAATCAAAAAGGAAAAAGGGAGAATAAATCTAGAGAGAGAGAAAACCTAGAGTGAGAAAAAGAAGAGTAACACATGATTTTGGGTGATAATTAAAAAGAAATTTTATACCTAAAAAATCAGGGTGTTACACTCGGGCCCGCATGTCGCAGCTCAGCATCCTTGTATGTACCTCCCTTAAACTATAAAAGGGAGGGGGCACAGCGTTACAAGGAACACGATCAATACAGCTTACGGACAGTGGAGGTAGGATATTACGCTCCAGCGGTCTGAACCATTATGAACCCTCGAGTGTTCTTGTATTCATCTGAAATTCACCAAATAGGCAAACGCTTAGACCCCCTCCTCATCTTAGGATTAGGGCGGGTGCATTCCGCCACCCAGCCGGAGGATTTTCTCTCCGACAGTTTTTTTTTCACATGACAGTTTTTTTTCACATGGTACGTTGGACCAAAATTTCATTTTGTGTCGCAAAGTACATGTAGCAATTAAGTGCAACTCATTTTTACAATTCGGTAAAACACCATAAAAGTTGCCCTATAATTTAATTTAGCATATAGACATAGATAAAATAAGAAGACTTAAATTGCATTACGAACAGTTTAAACGACATACAATTTGGCTACATTAATTGAACTACTTCAATTTGAGGAACAAATGAACAGCCAGGTAATAAATTAGATCGGAGGGAAGTTAGAGTTAAACGATACTAGTTAATGGTGCGCGCCAGCGCGCCCGTTAAAATTAAATTTTTAACATTGACGCATAGTTAGAGACAGAGCATTATAGATGTAACATATAAGTTAGAAGAAAATTTAGTGAATGCATATATGTATGTATATAAAATGATGTGAATGGTCACGATCATTATATACACTATCGAATTGGCATTCTTTGCCAAGTGTATCAAACACTTAGCAAAGATCTTTTGACACTCAGCAAAAAAATCACTCGGTAAATTAAGAATCGTAAAAAAATCTAAAAAAACAGCAAAATATATTTTTAATTAGGGGAACAACCTCCTCAATCATTATCATTGTTCTACCGATCGTCCTATCATTTTCACCATTTTTTGAATTGAATTTACGTGTTTTGTGATTGGCGGGTGAGATTCGAACTCGCAACCTGTCTCACGTGCAACTTCCTCTACCACTACACCACCATATAATTCTGTTTATATTACGTTTCCTTCCTCATGTATTATAATAAACCGTGAGCAAATTGTTTATTTGAGACACTAAATGAATTTAAATGAAAATGTTGTCATGTGTAAAGTTGTATAAATTTTCAAGATCTATAACTTTCTTCTTCATCCGAGGTCATTTAAAATTTTGAATTTCAATTTTGAAAACTTCAAACATATTTTTCTATGATAAGATGATTTCAAATCAAAAAAATTGTCAATTATAAAGTTTTATAACATTTCAAGACATACAACTTTTATTTTGGTGGTTTTTTCATCGGAGGCCGTTTGAAAATTTCGAATTTTAAAATTCAAACAAAGTTTTGCATGACAAGATGATTTCAAATCAAAATATTGTCAACTACAAAATTTCATAAATTTTTAATGCCTACAACTTTTCATTTTTGTGGTTTTCCGTTTGAGGTCGTTTTGAAAATCTGAATTATTAGTTTTTAAAATTCAGATGCAGTTTTCGTTGACAACATGACTTAAAATCAAAAAGTTGCCAACTACAAAACTACATAAGTTCACAAGATCTACAAAGTTTATTATAGTCGTTTGGTCATTTATTCATCCCACATGTTGGTTCTAACATTATTCACAAATCTTACGCATCTCTCTTGTAGTTTCATAAACTACGAGGGAGATATAGTATTTCTGAACAAATTTACTTTTATTTTGTCAAATGAAGAAATGACCAAAATATAAATTCTACATCTTGATGAGTTATACAAATTTGTAGTTAAAAACTTTTCATTTGAATTAATTTACTGCTTCAAAGTATAATTTTTAAAATATCTTTGTCTAGTGTTGAAAAAAACATTCGGCAAAGAAGTTGTTTGTCGAGTGTCAGAAATAAAACACTCGGCAAAGATGCTCTTTGCCGAGTGTCACAAAAACACTCAGCAAAGAAACTTCAGCTTGAGGTATGTGTAATTAGGGACGACTATGAATTTGATGTAGCATGGCCTCCCCATAATGGTGTTGTAGGCCCTCGGGAAGTTCACCACTTTGAATTGTAATTGCTTGGTACGAAAATTGGATGGGCCATTAAATGTAACGGTCAAAGCGATTTGTCCGAGCAGGTGGACGTTGTGGCGGGGCATGACGTCATGGATCGGCGTCGTGCTTGGACACATCGTGGAGCGTGCGATCCCCAGACCGTCTAAGGTCTCAACGTACATGATGTTGATGCTTCTTCCCCCATCCATGAGTACCTTGGAGAGGCGCTTTGAGCCCACGATTGGCTCGACGATGAGGGGCTAAGTCCTGGGATGCAGGATCCTATCCAGGTGATCGCTTTGGTCGAAGATGATCAGGATCTCCACCCATTGGAGGTGTTGTGGGCCAGGTGGCTCTGTCGCGCACACCTCAGGGACACTTGATTTGTGACAACGCTTGTTGTCGAGTGCTTGGCGGTGGCTAACAGCGGCCACAAGCGTCGATGACGACGTTTTCCATTTCCTCCGCTTGCTAGTGGCGGCACGTCGGTTGGGGCGTTTTTGGAAGGCGACGACGTGCTTCTTGTGTCATCGCTTTTCTGTCCTTCCCTTGGCGTGGCGCCGGGCTTGCGGCGAGAGACTCGTCGAGGCTGGCCAGATGGAGTTTGCTCATGGTGGTGGCAAGGAAGTCAAGGGAGTCGAACTTGACGCGACTTCTAGGGGTGAAAGCTTCACCCTTGGCAAATGTTGATGAACTGGCCATCGGAGTGGAAAATGTCTCTTGGCACGCGAGCGGTCCCCTAACTGGCGCGCCAACTATCATAGTTTCAGAAACTAGGGGACAACAAGATTTGTGTTCTGAGGGGAAGCTAGTATGGACTCACTCTGAAAGGTGAGCCATCAGGACTCAAGCGATGGATTTGAGATGATGGGTTTATAGTGGTTCAGGCTTACGCCCTAGTCCAATGTAGTGCTGGTTGTAGTATTGTTGTGGAGCGTGTTACAACTGTTGTGCTTGTGTGTCCCTTGAAAAGTGGACTTCTCCCTTTTATATCTCAAGAGAGAAGCCTTATAGTGGGGGACCACTCCTTGCTGAAGATAAAGAGAGCCTAGGAGAGCAGATAGAGATGGGAGGGGCCTTATCCACCTAGGTCAACGAACTAGGGCTCCTTTTTTGTGTGTGGTCGTACTCCTAACATGGCTCTATTCTCCACGTTGGCTCCTATAGTGAGTCTGTCGCTGACGTCCTAGTGGCATTGCAAGGTGGGTCCCGTGATTTTGTCCCTGGACGCGGTTGTACACGGTGTGTTGTCCCATCTTTTTCTGACATGTGTGCTACTATTGGGACTCCTATGCTGATGTCTCCCATGTGGCTTGTCTTGTGTAGTGTGTGCACGTTTAGTTGTGGTGTGGTGATGACACGTCTTATCTTGTTGCTGTGGATGTGGGCCTGTTCATTGGGTTTAGGTTTCCACCTCATGGACGTAGAGACTTGGTCGGCAGCTTCGCCTCGTCTGCTTGCTCAGTGGGGACTTGATTGGCCGCTCCACCTCACTAACTTGTTCGACCGGGACTTGGTCGGTCGCTCCACCTCGCTGACTTGCTCGGCTAGGAGGCCGTTCTGTTAGAAGGTATATGAGCTTTATTTTGGGTACCCCATTTCTAGATATCCGACAACCGCAGTATTTTCAAACACTGCATTATTATATATAACTAGTCAGTTGCCCGTGCGTTGCGATGGCTTACAACAATACCCACATAAACTATCCATAAAAAAATTCAAGATTATTTATTGATTGTCTTGTCTCCGCTCTCTGTATAATATTTTTTTGATTTGGCTAACTGATGTTATTGTTTACTCCATGCAATATTTCTTGGTACAACACGGCCAATGAAGTGAGCGATTAGAAGAGAGTTCACAACGACTGACTAAACAAACAGAGATTATAAAATGACATAATTCCACCATACAGAGACCAAATAAGAGAGTTTGTGAGCTCAAGTTTCTAAAATAAGTCACATGAAGTCAAACTTATAAAAAAGATAGATCAAAATATGGAGTGATTGCTAAAGTCAGGCATAAATAAAAACTGGATGCTCTCCATATAAATTATGCTACTCCGTTGCAATTACTAATGTTTAAAACCAACGAATAACCTTTTATTTTACTGTTAGTGTGACAAATCATTGTTGTTGCATCCAATTCAGCAACCTCAAACACCATGTAGTCCATTGCGCCACTATGGTCTCAGAAATGACCTAATGCTTGCAAGAGCCAAGAACGTCGTGTCGTGCTTGGGCTGTAGCCTCGACACGTAGTGCTGGTCCGTCCTAACATGATTATATTTTTTATTTTACAAAAAAACGTATATACATATATACAATTTATATTCAATATTAAAAACATCTGAGCATGGTGTTCTACTGGTTAGACAGCTGTCGGTACCCTGGATCAGGGGTACCCCTTGCTACAGCTTGAGGACGCGGTGTCCACGCGACTATCTCTAGTCACGTAGGGAACAACACCCGACTCCACCACATGGATGGCTCCTACGTCACCATGTGGCCAAAAAAAGCGATACACTCCAAGATGCCAACAGTGTGTTCGGACCCCCATGGGAAAGTGTTGGACCCCTGTACTCGTAGGCCGGACCTCCGGAGCAAGATCCAGGACCCCTGCAAGTGCAGCCCGGACCTCCGAGTCAGGTCCCGGACCCCTCTGCGTAGGATCCAGACTACCCACAGTCGAGTCCCAGGACTCAGGGGCGGGGAATACCCAGGCCTTACTCAGGCTGAGGTCCGGTGTCGACATGTGTCTAGGCCCAGCCTGGTGTGGACCTGTCTGCATAGCGCTACTGCTCCCCGCCCAGGCGGAGACCCGATGCTGCCGTGTGGCCAAACACGCGTGACGTAAGCCAGCGGGCGGAGCCTGACGTAAGACCTCTGGGCCATGCTGTCTCTACATTTATTGCAGAGAAGATGCGCCGCCTGACTACCCCGCTCGTAGGCGATGTGCCCCTTCAGCATTTAATGTGTCCTGTCCACTCAGCTGGCAGGCGACGTCCAAGCCATCCCACAGGCGGCGGGCCTGTCATTTGAAAGGGAAATGTGCCCTTGGGCCATTTCTATAAGATTTTGGTGATTTAGGCGCTTCACACAAAAATGCTTTGAGTTATATTTGTGTCAAAGATTCGAGAAGTGCAAATCAAGATTAAAGTTATGTTTCTAGTCTTAGTCCATTGTTTTAAAGACTAATGTGCTGTGTCTAAGTGCTAGAAACAGGAGAAATCACTTTGGAGATTAGTTAGCTATGTTCAGCCAAAGGGTTGTTCGATCTGAGTGCATCGGACTGTCCGGTGGTGCACCGGACAGTGTCCGGTGTGCCAGGACCAGTCCCGGTGAACTGCCTGCTCTCGGGTCTCGATGACGGCGTATGGCTATAAATCACCGGACTATCCGGTGGTGCACCGGACTGTCCGGTGAGTCGTCTGTGGCGAAGTCGCCGCTCTCGGGAACCAAGTCAACAGCGTACGGCTATAATTCACCGGACTGTCCGGTGAGGCACCGGACTGTCCGGTGAGCCAACGGTTGGACGCGCCAATGGTCGGCCGCGCAATCCACGCATGACGCGTGGCTGAGCCAACGGTCGGATGGGGGCACTGGACTGTTCGGTGTGCACCGGATAGTGTCCGGTGCGCCTACGGCTCCAAATCTTCAATGGTCTGCTGCGCCAAATTAGGAAAGCAATCCGCATCAGACAGTGTCCGGTGGTGCACCGGACTGTCCGGTGCGCCACCCGATAGAAGGGAAGATTTGCCTTCCTGGATTGCTTCCAACGGCTTCTAGCTGCCTTGGGGCTATAAAAGGGACCCCTAGGCGCATGGAGGAGTACACCAAGCATTCTTTGAGCATTCCTAAGCACCAAGACTTCATTCCCGCGCATTCAATTCTTTGTGATAGCAACTAGAGCTCCATTTGAGTAGAAAACTCTTCGAGTTGTGTTGAGGACTCAAGTTGTGACTTGTGTGCGTGTTGTTACTATGATTTTTTGTCTTGTGTGTGTTGCTCATCCCATCCTTACTTTCGTGCTTATTTGTGATAATCAAATTGTAAGGGCGAGAGGCTCCAAGTTGTGGAGATTCCTCGCAAGCGGGATATAGTGAAACCAAGAGAAACACCATGGTATTCAAGTGGGTCTTTGGACCGCTTGAAAGGGGTTGAGTGTAACCCTCGGCCGTTGGGACGCCACAACATGGAGTAGGCAAGTGTTGGACTTGGCCGAACCACGGGATAAACCACTATGCCTCTTTGTGTTGATTTTTTTGTGGTTATCGTGTTTAGCAAGAACTCCTTTCTAGCCACTTGGCTTTATTGTTCTAACACTTAATCAAGTTTGTGGCCTTGAGTTTTAAGTTTTTATAGGATCACCTATTCACCCCCCTCTAGGTGCTCTCAATTGGTATCAGAGTCGTTCTCTTCAAGAAAGGGACTAATCGCCCGAAGGGATGGATCCTAAGGGAAAGGGGATGGTGATCAACGACAAGGAGAAGGAGTCCTTCATCAATGAGCCAAAAGACGACAAGCCCACTGACTCGGGCTCAAGTCATAAGAAGAAGGACGGGAAGAAGAAGAGGCGTATCAAGAAGATCATCTACTACGACGATAGCGACGAGTCTTCTTCTTCCCAAAAGGACGACGACTACGAGAAAAAGAAGACGGTTAACTCGAACTTTTCTTTTGATTATTCTCGTATTCCGCATAATTCAAATGCACATTTGCTTTCCATTCCTCTTGGTAAACCTCCACACTTTGATGGAGAGGACTACGGATTTTGGAGTCACAAAATGCGTAGTCACTTGTTCTCTCTTCATCCAAGTATATGAGAGATAGTAGAGAATGGAATGCATTTTGACAGTTCTGATAATCCCATGTTTATAAATGAACAAATTCACAAAAATGCACAAGCTACCACTGTTCTTTTAGCATCCTTGTGCAGGGAAGATGTAACATCCCAAAAATCCCAACCAAGGTTTGAAACCCTAACATCCTAAACCCCCCTTTAATTTATTTTCTCCCTTAATTCTACCCCTAGATCACCTCATATTATGCATACACTTGTAATGATAGGAGCACCTCACATAGACTATATTTATCACTCAAGATCATTTAGGGAATTTTTGATTCAAAGGAAAAAGAAACAAAAAGAAACAAAATTAGAAAAAGGAAAAGAAAAGAATTATAAATCAGAAAAAGAAAAGAAAAAGAGAAACTCCCCCCTCCTCGGCTGGGCTGAATCCGGCCCAACCAACCCCCGCGCGCCCGCACTTTCCCCTCCTCTCTCCCTAGACCAGGCGGCCCAGCTCCGCGTGCCGTGCGCCTCACAGAAGCTTGGCCCCGCCCGTCAGCGACCCGCCTCCCTCCCTCTTGCACCGCTTCCTCTCCCTGGCAGCTTGGCCCCACCTGTCAGCTTTGTCGCTCTCGCCCATCCCTCACCGGCGCGTCCGCCGCCGAGCCCCTCTCGCCCCGTCGCCTCGCCATTAAGGTGTGCACTGGCCCCAGCAAACCCCTGCCACTGTGCCCGAGCCGCCCCTCACCCCCGCCTGCCCGAGCCATCTCAATCGGCGTTAGCGCCATTCCCGCCATCATGGCGAGCTCGCCGTCTCCTCCATCCCTCTCCCTCCCCCAGGCGCCTATAAAAGGACCTGCCCGAGCCCCGTCTTCACCACACCAGCTCTGGCCACCTCCACTGCTTTCCCCTGAGCCAATCGAGCTAGTGCCGCCGTGCCTCCCTCATCGCTCCGGTGAGCTCCTCTCCCCCTTTCTAGTGACCCTCTATACAATTAAACTAGCGCTTGAGCTCCGCCACACGATCATGGTCACGAGACACACCTCCCCGCCCCCTGTTGCACCCAATTGCCGCACCGGCGACCACGTCGCCGCGGACACCCGCCACCACGCCGCGGACCGGCCGCCATAGGCCCCCGCCGGTCAAATTGGCCCCACCCCCATGATCCCCTGTACCCGCCCGTGCCTCGCCACCGCCTCCCCGCCGAAAAACCGGACCAATGGTAGAGAACCGCCGCGGGATTCGCCGCCGGCCGAACTCCGGTCGAAACCCCCCTCCCTCCGTTGCCGTCAACGCTGTCAGCCCCCTCCCTCTCTCTGGCATGCGGGCCCGCGCCACGGCATCGTTCCCCGCCGTCGCTCCCACGTAGCTGGGCCAGCTGGGCCGCAAGCGCGCCCGCGCGCGCGCTCGCGCCCGGGTGGGCCGAATTCCCCCCCCACCCCGGCCCAGCTAGCTGGAAATTCCTTTTTCTTTTTCTTTTCCCATGTCTTTTCCCCATTTGCATATATATACTTATATGCTAATATTTTATGTACCAAAAATAGTTCAAATAAATTATAGGGCACCAAAATAATGAGATATAAGAAATGGCACACCCCCACTAAAAGTCACCATGTTTGATGTATTGTTATTATCTGTGTTTGATTAGCCGAAGAGGGATCCGATCCTCCGGAACTTATAGCTCCGGAAGAAGGGCAAGAACCCGACCCCTTTGAGATAAACCTCTTGTGCCAGGAAAGCTTCGACGAAGGCAAGTCCATCCTTCCCTTGATGTATTATTTACCTATTTCTCTCTACCACTGCCCAAGCCGGGAATATGGGATGGAATCAAATTGCATGGTGGGCATGAGAGAGCCCGCATTAACTATTACCTTTGATTACAAGATGTGGGATAAGTATAAGGGTGCAAGTAACCTGTTTTCCAAAAAGTGTGCGATGAAGGGTATTCACCCTCATCACCTGGTGAGTAGGATGATCAGGGACTCCCTGGTTTAGGGGAGGGCCTAAGGTGATGGCTCAGCTGGTTTAGGCGTGAGCAGAAGGATCGTCCTCTCATATAAGGATCGGTTTGTCATCTTTCATTACCTGTACTCACAAAAAGTACAACCACTCGAGGCTGTGTGGGCAGCCACTCGATCTGAACTCGTACGATCCAACCCCAGGGTTATGAAGGCTAGGGAGCACCGGGAGGATAAGGAGGGGGAAAGATTTGTCCGGTTTGGACATGGCGGTGGCCTGACTCCTTCCGGTATAACAGTTAAGGTTAGGACGTGCAAGGAAGGAAAGAGTTTTGGATTTGGATCTCATTGGCCATGAGATCGCAGAGCCGGACTAGTGGGTAAAGTGTACCCCTCTACGCAGAGTCTGAACCTATTCGAATAGTCCGTGTCCACTGGTATGGACGAGTCTGGTATGGTATGACAATTAGTGTTTCTACTACAACCGGGAATAGGGAAATGTGTGTGTGTTTCTGGAAAGCAAGTAGTACCACGGGAGCGGGAAGCTCAGTGGTGGTCAAACAAGGGTCATTTCTATTGTCTTGGGAAAACCTTAAACAACGAGTACTGCCTTTCTCTAAAAAAAGTATGAGTGACTTCAACTCCACCATATGAAGCATGTACAATATAGGTCACTTTCTCTTTACGGGAGCCGGGTGGGCTTGCGGAATACTTAGTGTATTCACCTAGATTTATTTATGTTTTTCAGCAGCTGAAGACTTCTTTTCTGCTATGCTTGATTGAAGGGGCTGTGTCTTCACCCAGTCCTGCCTGTGGCCTGGGCTATTTTTACCTTCCACTGCGTTTTAAGATTTTCGGCTCACTCTCGAGCTTGTATCCCCCGGTATTGTAACAACTTTACTCAGACTCTGTAACTATTTGAAGTAGTGAATGTGGTTACAAGCCTCCTGGGACTAGTAATTGTATCACATTTGAGTCCCAAAGGACCGGGACGCTTCAGGTGGTATCAGAGCCTATAGGACTGGCCGTAGACCGCAGCCCTGACCTTAAAAAGTTGCCTTAACAAGAAAACACCTGTTACCCCCAAGAAACACTCTCTCTCCTTTCCCCGATATTAACAGACCCTTCTTTTCTTCTACCAGATGGAAGACTCCTAGGTTATTAGGACATCCTATTGCTCAGGGGAAGAAGGATTCCCTCACCTCTTACGGAGTTGCGCACTACGCATGGGGATCCGCAAGAAGCCCGAATATGTCTGGAAGGAGTACCACGAAAATGGAGTAGAAAAGTGCTCTATGGCAGTCTACCTACGAGAAAGCCGAAGCTACCCAAACCACCCTCCCTTCCAAGTCAACTTCACCGGGCACCGCTTCCCAGACACTTGCCAAAGTGTAGCCCGAAAAGCCCTTAAACAGCTATGCCAAAACTACAACCAAGAGATCTCTGAGACCCCCCTTCGTTATTTCCCACCCAGCAACAAAAATACCCCCACCTGGAAGAAAAGACTTTAGGCTCTGTTAGGGAGAGACCCCACCGAGGATGACCCCACCATTGTCTACATTGCCGAATACCTCCACACCCTCGACAACCACTACGATGACCTCTCCTCCCACTGCACCCACCTAAACTCCCGGGTGGAAAGCCTGGAGCGACAAGTTAGAGAGCTTAAGCAAGAGAAGGCATCCCTCCAAGAGTGTCTCGACATAGCGGAAGGCGAGGAGGCCAACACCCGTGAAGCCTATCGAACCCTAAAGATGGACTATGATAAGAAGCTAAAGAAGCTCGCTCCCAAGAAGAAAATCCAGAAGAAGACCACCAACCGAGGGTGCCAAACGGAGAAGAAGAAGAAGACCCCTCCAGCCCCACCTCCCCCCAGGGTAGATGATTGGTCCGACGCCAAGGATATATCCCTAGCAAGCCTTGATGATCTTCTCAAGGAATTTGGGGATACCTTAGAGAAAGAGTTCGGTAGTACCTCAGGGAACACTCTCGTGTAGTACAACTTGTCGTAACCATATGCTTGTAATGCACTGATGTAATGAATAAAATGGCTTGTTTGAAAACAATTGGCATGTGCATGATAGTGACTCTCTTCCCCTAGGAGATGGCTTCGGATAAAACCATGCCTACCGCCTCCGGGATTGGAGCAGGGTTTCCCCTGAGAGCTGAAGGGGAAGCCATTAGAGAGGAAAGTGAAACCCACCTCCCCGCACCTCCGCAATTACCCTTAGACCTAGCCCAAGTTCTAGCCAATCAAACCCGACTCATCGAGGTCCTCACTCGAAGTCTGGACAATCAACGACCAAATGGTGGAAGACCGCAAGACAGAATGGGGGATTTCCTGAGGCTCAAGCCTCCCACGTTTGCCAGATCAAGCAATCCCCTCGATGCCGACGATTGGATGCGCACGATTAAAAGAAAGCTGGAAGCCATCGGATGTCCAGAAAATCAGCGTGTTCAACTGGCTGCCCATCAACTTTCCGGGATGGCTTTAGCCTGGTGGGATACCTTCAACGTCACTACCAGAGATGCTACCTGGGCAGAGTTTGAAGCGGCTTTCCGGGAGCACCATGTGCCCCAGGGGCTCGTTCAGCTTAAGGAAGACGAGTTCCGAGAACTGACTCAAGACGGAAGATCTGTCAGCGAATATGCGCACAAGTTCACGGAGTTAGCCCGCTACTCGCCAGATGACGTCAGTACCGAGGGCAAGAAGATGGCCCGTTTCCTGAAGGGACTCAGGCCAGAACTCAAGACAATTCTGGCTAGCCAAGACTTCCTTAGTTTCTCTCACCTTTCCAACAAGGCCATGCAAGTTGAAAGGGCAAAGGAGGAAGAAAAAGGGCATCTCAAAAGAAAGTTCCAAGTCCTCCGGGCTCAGCAGCAAGACCGGCACCAGAAGACTCGATCATTTGGATTCCCACCCAAGGGACCAAACTTCAGTAGACCAGTTGGACCCGCCCCGTCACGGTTCAGTCAGCAGAGTCAGAGCTCTTTCCATGCCCCTCAGTTGCAAGTAACCAACCCCCGGCGAATGCATGTTGGCACTGCGGAGATCCCATTCATTTCAAGAACAACTGTCCCAACTGAAGCCACCAGGACCCGCTGAAAGTTGCCTAGAGGGGGGGTGAATAGGCGGAACCTGAAAATTAAAACTTTATCCCCCAACTAGATCCCTTGATTAGTGGTTAGAACAAGATATACGATTATCGGAGAATAAAAACTAAGTTCTTGCTTGTAAAGAGTATTGCGCTTAAATAATGCGGAAGTGATAAATCAATACTACTAACAAGTTTATGAGAGTAAAGCAAGAAAGCTTAGATAAGAAGAGCAATAGCACAAGTTCTCTCTTGCAATGAGTTGCTTCACTAAATGAGAGTTTAACTTAAAGCAACACCAAATAGAATTAGCAAAGAGTAAAGCAAGAGAAACTTAGAAAGGGAAAGGACAAACAAATCACAAGCAATAAGCACACGAGACATGGGTGATTTGTTTTACCGAGGTTTGGCCCTCGAAGGCCTAGTCCCCGTTGAGGAGTCCACTAAGGATGGGTCTTTTTCAACCCTTTCCCTCTCTCCACCGATCACACAAGGATCGGTGAGCTCTTCTTCTTCTCAAGGATCACTCTCGATCCCGCAAGGACCACCACACTCTTTGGTGTCTCTTGCTAGCTTTTACAAGCCTCCAAAACTTTGGAGGAAGTTCAATGGGAGTCAAAACTCCACGCGCAAATGAACACAAAGATGTAGCACACACTATCTCTCAATGAATCTCACAAGGCACTAGGGCTAAACTCAATTGAGTAGCTCTCAATTGCTTGCTCTCTCTTTTGTGGCACTTGTGTTGGTTGTAGTGGTCTAAATCTTGTGTATAGGATGGATCAATGAATATATGTGGTTGGGAGAGCTTGAATATGTCAACTAGATGACTTGGAATGTTGCTCGGACTCCCACACCTTGAAGTGGCCGGTTGGGGTGGTATTTATAGCCACCAACCAAAATGTAGCCGTTGGAGAAGCTTGCTGGCGATGGGCGCACCGGACAGTCCGGTGCGCCAACGGACAGTGTCCGGTGCGCCACCGGACAGTGTCCGGTGTGCCGCCACGTCATCCGTCCGTTAGGTCTTGGACCTAGTCGACCGTTGGAGGCTCTGTCCTCATGTGGCACCGGACAGTTCGGTGCAGCACCGGACAGTCCGGTGCCCCTCTGACCGCTGCACTGACATCTGCCGCGGTACTGTTCATCTGTCAGAGTCGACCGTTGTGTGCAGGTAGCCGTTGCTCCGCTGGTGCACCGGACAGTCCGGTGGCACACCGGACAGTCCGGTGAATTATAGCGGAGATGCGCCTGGGAAACCCGAAGGTGAAGAGTTCGAGCTGAAGCACCCTGGTGCACCGGACACTGTCCGGTGGCACACCGGACAGTCCGGTGCGCCAGACCAGGGCAGCCTCCGGTTTCCTTTTTGCTCCTTTCCTTTGAGACCTTTCTTGGTCTTTTTATTGACTTATTGTGAACCTTTGGCACCTGTAGAACTTATAGACTAGAGCAAACTAGTTAGTTCAATTGTTTGTGTTGGGCAATTCAACCACCAAAATCAATTAGAAAATAGGTGTAAGCCTAATTCCCTTTCAATCTCCCCCTTTTTGGTGATTGATGCCAACACAAACCAAAGCAAGTAGAGAAGTGCATAATTGAACTAGTTTGCATAATGTAAGTCCAAAGGTTACTTGGAATTGAGCCAATATAAATTCATAAGATATGCATGGATTATTTCTTTAATTTTTGATATTTTGGACCACGCTTGCACCACATGTTTTGTTTTTGCAAATTCTTTTGTAAATCCTTTTCAAAGTTCTTTTGCAAATAGTCAAAGGCAAATGAATAGGATTTTGCGAAGCATTTTCAAGATTTGAAATTTTCTCCCCCTATTTCAAATGCTTTTCCTTTGACTTAAACAAAACCCCCCCTCAATAAATTCTCCGCTTAGTGTTCAAGAGAGTTTCAAGATACCAATTTTGAAATCCCCTCTTTTTAAACACAATAAGATACCAATTTGAAAAATCATGATACTAATTTGAATTTTACCAATCGAAAAATTTTAAATTTAGGGTGGTGGTGCGGTCCTTTTGCTTTGGGCTATACTTTCTCCCCCTTTGGCATGAATCGCCAAAAACGGATACTTAGAGTGAAATATAAGCCCTTCACTAACTACTTTCTCCTCTTTGGCAAATAAAACATAAGAGTGAAGATTATACCAAAGCCGGAGTCCTTTTGCTTCATACTTTCTCCCCCAAAGATGAAGCTTGACTTGGAGCGTCAGCGAGGGATGAGTTACGGAGTGGAAGCCTTGTCTTCGCCGAAGATTCCAATTCCCTTTCAATATACCTATGACTTGGTTTGAAATACACTTGAAAACACATTAGTCATAGCATATATAAAAGAGATATGATCTAAAGGATATGTCAAATTAAGCATGATCATAGTTCTATATAATATAGATTGCTCCCCCTAAGTATGTGCGTGGAGAGAAACACATATTATGTCCTTAAATGCCAATTGCACATAATTAGGTTAATGAGAATATATCTATATCATACAGAATGTGAAGTGCATTGTGTCATAGTATAAGTGTGATGCTCATGACAGTTTATGCACTTATGAAAGCATGTTATGAACAATTTAAGCATTTTCCCTTAAGGATTTCAAAGAGACTTAAGGACCATCCACCTTTGGAACAAAGGTAGCTTATCCTCGTTACAAGGTTAAGCTTTAAGCTCTTTGACAATAAAATCACTTCATCTAGTTTTAACTAAAGATGCATTAAAGCAGGAATGAATTTTTGAGAGGTTAAACTAGATATGAAGCAGGGATAATTGCAAAGGACATGCTTTCTCTTCCTTTTATACAAGATATGCAAAGAATGTATAGAAAAAGAAGATTTTTAGGTACATGAGTAAATGATTGGAAGTAGTTTTACCCTTTTGTACCTTCACATAGAGATGCTCTCTTCATTGTGCTTTGTCCTTAGTCTTGTATGCTTAAGACCTATACTCAATGACAGTATATGGAAATATTTTGCACAACAGAGAGAGTTCTTACAACTAGTGACCCTTATCTAAGTCATGGTTAGCATATAACAAGTGGATCACCAATTGCATAAATGAGACATGGATTCTCCTTTCAACTTAGTGCATATCAAGATAGATATCGATTGATAGTATATATGGCACTTTAAAAAAATATGATTGTTAATTGAAGTCATTCAATGATCAAACAAATAACAGATGTGATCAAAAGAACAACATACGCATTAGATTATCATTTAAGCTTAGAGTAGAAGAATCCAGCAAATATGCTACCAATTGAGAAAATAAGAATTGGAAAATAGTAGCATACTTCATGAGAAACTCATTCTCATGCAAGAGACTATATGAAGTTACTAAGATAAAGTGATAGTCTCAATATAATCAAGATATAGAAAGAGGCTCCCCCTAAAGATATGCATCAAGTATTTGCAATAGAAAGAATTGAGTCAATGCATTCACTTTTAAAGACATATAGGGAGAAGCATTATACATATTGATCAAGGCTTATAAAATTTGCAATAAACAACTTAAGCCTGGTAATCTCATTATGAAAGGATTTAGAATGCTTACAACCACACCATTGATTGTTGTGAAGACCTTATTGTCCAAGTTGGTGTTGTTGTCCTTGATGTTCTTCCTTTCATGTGAGTGTCCTCCCTTTGTAGTTGTTTCCCTTTCCTTTCAAACTTATTGAAAATACTCAAGAAAGATGTTAATAGCACAAGGGAGTATATAATGAAAGATGATTTCTTTAGATAGGGAATAAATACAATTCATCATCCATGAGTCACACAGACATGAAGTAAAATCCTTAACATTAGTGCACGTTATCATAAAAGAGGAATGAGCACCTTTTTAAACTTTTTGATCAATCATAGGAATTTTACTTCTTCATATTGAATTTTAATATCATAATTTAGAAGCATATCAATATGAATACAAATGTAACAAAGGCATGAATTAGATTCTAATGGACAAGTGCATTTAAAAGAATGAGATTGAATGCACATCTAGATAAATTTTTGTCCAACAAAGAATCTATTCTTCAAGAATGATAATTTAGAGTAAATCACCATTGAAGGGAACTATATTTGATTAGGAGGGTGAGTTCCCATACCTTTTCTTTTACCTTTCTTCCTTTGGGTGAAGAGCAACCCATGAGGCTTGTGCACTTTCTCTTTTGGATATTTATAAGTAGGCTCAAGAGATACGTTATTAGTAACACAAGCACTAGTTTCCATTTTTGTAATCATTTTTGATAGGGAATGAAAAGCTAGATTATTAAAAGCATGGAAACTTCAAAGCATGAACTAGATTATCCATAGATGATGTTATGCTCAATTTTAACTCATAAAACAAGCATGAACAATCCTTTAAGATTAAGGGAAAAAATCTAATTCATGATATGGAAAGCGATAAATGTGAAAGAATCAAATCCAATTTAAGCAAGTAGAAGTACATCATAAATCATTGGATTGATCTTTCTTTTTCATGTTAGATTACATGCTTTTCCAAAGAGAAACATATTCTCTACAAGTGAGACTACTTTGGTTACTTAGATAAAATCATTAGTCTCACCATACTAGTTATAGAGAGAGTTTTCCTTTTATAAGTGTCCTAAGAATTTGAATTCCTTACATGACACTTTATTCCTTTAAGAACATGAAATATCTCTCTATATCTAGAATCATGGCAATAATAGAAAGACTAGCGAAAACATGCCATGAAACTTGAAATAATTTAAAAACATGTAGATTGCCATAGAATGGAAATGATGAGTATACAATCTACCATATGAGAGGAAATTCTTGAAAGAATGGTAATACAAATTTAAAGACATTTGAAGTGCTTCATTTTTCTATGTGACTACACAAGACACATAAGAAATGATAATTTAAATTACTTGCACTCAACACACAAGTGTTACCATTCTTTGGCTTTCCTCCATGTTGTAGGCCTTGATTTTTCCGCACAAGATGATTCCTTATTTCCTACAACATTAATATCTTCCACGAGATGATATGAGTTTAGACATAACAATTTGAAATAACCTTGGGTCAATCTTAGATATATTGATCATTGAAGATTGATAGCTTGAGTTAATAAGAATTGAATGAACTCTCTCAAGCACCCCAAGGCTTCATATCATCTCCTTCCCCTACAAAGCTTGTCAAGCATATTTTGGTACCCATCGCTTGATGGGTCCATCAAGGTTAGTCAACAAAGATCTAGTAACCCAAAAGTCCTTTGTGTTAGCACTAGGTAAACTCATTACCTTTCTAGCACAAGTTGCAATTTTGGGTTGCCTAGTTATATGAAAATTAATTGACAAGCTAGGAGAGGGATTGTTACCAATGGGACAATCCTTGCATTGATGTCCCTTCTTTCGGCATGTGTAGCACAGGCATTTTTCAAGTTTTGAAGCTTTCTTCCTTCCTTGTTTGTTGCCTGCTACATGGTTAGTAAAAACTTTCTTTTCTAACCCTATGCCTCTTTGTTTTAAATAAGGACAAGATCTAAACAAATGTCCCTTCTTAGAACATTTAAAACAAAGTTTATCATCCTTGTTAATAATCAAACCATTTTTAATGTAGGGACAAGACCTAATCAAGTGTCCCTCTTTAAAGCATTCACTACACTTCTTATTTTTCTTAGTGTGAAGTGTGGCTTGATTATTACCTTGGATGTTACCTTGTATGGAGGCATGGTTGAGGCTTTTGGAAGAGGTATTGATTTTCCCTTTTTGTTTCCTCCTCTTGGCAATCCTCAAGTCCTTGACATTTTCTTCAAGGGATTTAGTGCATGCCAAGGTTGTTCCCGTCTCAAGCTTCTTCACCATGTGATCATGGTTATCTTGAGAAGGTTGAGCAATGCCCTTCCCTTTAAGTTGTGTCAAGCTCATATTTAGCCTCTCATTTTCTTCCTTGAGCTTTTGATATGTATCATCATTTGTTCCTGCAAATTCTAGCTCAAAAGAAGATTTGCTTGTCGACGGACAACAAGCATTAGCACATGGTAATATAGTATCAATTTGAATACATGTGCATGAGTGAGGTTGTTGGGATTTTAAATTTTCTATCACAACCTCATGAGCAATGTTCAATATGATATGATCATCTCTAAGTTTTTTATGAGAGCATAGGAGCATATCATATTTATCTTGAAAAGCTAGATTTTCAATTTTTAGCTTTTCTATTTGGTCCTTAAGCAAGGTATTCCTATTTACTAATTGAGCGATACAATGTAAAGCATTATCTTACTCAATTGAAACGGTTTCATACCTTTGGACCAAATCAACATGAGAGCACTTTAGCTTCTCATGTTCTTTAGTCAACTCGTTAAAGCTTAGCATTTTCATGGAGAGAACATCTTCTAGCCTTTGACGAGCTTCGCTTTGCTCTCTCGCTCTTTCTAGAAGTTTGAGCATGACCGCCTTATCTTCTTGGCTTAGGCGAGCGTAGAGATGCAAGAAGCTTCTTTCTTCCTCCTCATCCTCATTTGTTCTTCCGCTGTCATTTTCATTAGCCACACAACACATGTGGGAATCGAAATGGGAAGACAAACATTTTGGAGAGGTGGATTCATCGTTTGGTCGCCATCGTTCATTTTCTTCTTCTTCCTTGCAAGGGTTAGTATCACAAAGACCAAGGGAAGTAGAAGCACAAAATGAACTATCATGTTTGGACTCATCAAATTTGCTTTTAATTCTAGTCCAAATATCATGCATATCACAAATAGGTTTGTCATATTTTATTATGAAGGCATGATAATCTTCTTTGCTAAGGGATTTACTTAAGATGTCATAAGCTAGATAGTTTAAGCGTATACATCTTAAATCTTCTTCGGAGGCATTTTCCCTAGTATAGTTAGGAGGAATAATACTCTTGTCTAAAATTTGTTCTAATTGTGGATCTACTATTCTAAAAGCATTTATCACTCTAGTAGACCATGAATCATAATTAGAACAATCGGAAAGTAATATCTCAAGAGTTACCTCCTTGTTCTCCTTGGACTCCTTGTTCTTTTGGGATCTTCTTCGAGCCATCACTTCGAGTTGTTAGACTCAAGATGAAGTGCCTAGCTTTGATACCAATTGAAAGTCGCCTAGAGGGGGGGGGTGAATAGACGGAACCTGAAAATTAAAACTTTATCCCCCAACTAGATCCCTTGATTAGTGGTTAGAACAAGATATACGATTATCGGAGAATAAAAACTAAGTTCTTGCTTGTAAAGAGTATTGCGCTTAAATAATGCGGAAGTGATAAATCAATACTACTAACAAGTTTATGAGAGTAAAGCAAGAAAGCTTAGATAAGAAGAGCAATAGCACAAGTTCTCTCTTGCAATGAGTTGCTTCACTAAATGAGAGTTTAACTTAAAGCAACACCAAATAGAATTAGCAAAGAGTAAAGCAAGAGAAACTTAGAAAGGGAAAGGACAAACAAATCACAAGCAATAAGCACACGAGACACGGGTGATTTGTTTTACCGAGGTTTGGCCCTCGAAGGCCTAGTCCCCGTTGAGGAGTCCACTAAGGACGGGTCTTTTTCAACCCTTTCCCTCTCTCCACCGATCACACAAGGATCGGTGAGCTCTTCTTCTTCTCAAGGATCACTCTCGATCCCGCAAGGACCACCACACTCTTTGGTGTCTCTTGCTAGCTTTTACAAGCCTCCAAAACTTTGGAGGAAGTTCAATGGGAGTCAAAACTCCACGCGCAAATGAACACAAAGATGTAGCACACACTATCTCTCAATGAATCTCACAAGGCACTAGGGCTAAACTCAATTGAGTAGCTCTCAATTGCTTGCTCTCTCTTTTGTGGCACTTGTGTTGGTTGTAGTGGTCTAAATCTTGTGTATAGGATGGATCAATGAATATATGTGGTTGGGAGAGCTTGAATATGTCAACTAGATGACTTGGAATGTTGCTCGGACTCCCACACCTTGAAGTGGCCGGTTGGGGTGGTATTTATAGCCACCAACCAAAATGTAGCCGTTGGAGAAGCTTGCTGGCGATGGGCGCACCGGACAGTCTGGTGCGCCACCGGACAGTGTCCGGTGTGCCGCCACGTCATCCGTCCGTTAGGTCTTGGAGCTGGTCGACCGTTGGAGGCTCTGTCCTCATATGGCACCGGACAGTCCGGTGCCCCTCTGACCGCTGCACTGACATCTGCCGCGGTACTGTTCATCTGTCAGAGTCAACCGTTGTGCGCAGTTAGCCGTTGCTCCGCTGGTGCACCGGACAGTCCGGTGGCACACCGGACAGTCCGGTGAATTATAGCGGAGATGCGCCTGGGAAACCCGAAGGTGAAGAGTTCGAGCTGAAGCACCCTGGTGCACCGGACACTGTCCGGTGGCACACCGGACAGTCCGGTGCGCCAGACCAGGGCAGCCTCCGATTTCCTTTTTGCTCCTTTCCTTTGAGACCTTTCTTGGTCTTTTTATTGACTTATTGTGAACCTTTGGCACCTGTAGAACTTATAGACTAGAGCAAACTAGTTAGTCCAATTGTTTGTGTTGGGCAATTCAACCACCAAAATCAATTAGGAAATAGGTGTAAGCCTAATTCCCTTTCACCCGCCTACTCCAACTTGGTGAAAGGCCCAAAGAATACCCCGGCATCCGCCCCCAAGGCGCCCTCCTCCGGCAACCAACAGAACAAGACCCAGTACCAAGGAAGGGCACGAGTGAATCACGTCGATGCCCAGGAGGCTCAGCAAGCTCCGGGAGTAGTGCTCGGTGAGTTCCTTGTTGAATTTACTCCCGCTACCATACTTTTCGATTCTGGAGCATCCCACTCTTTCATAGCCACTAGTTTTGTGGAGAAACATGGCATTCCCTCTACTCCTCTAGGGATTCCCTTGGTCACCCGAACCCCAGGGTCCGACCTTCTATGCTAGCTCAAATGCTCCCAAGTCAGAATCCATTTAAGTGGGGTAGTATTCTTGGCAGACTTAACCGTCTTGCCATCCAAAGAAATTGATGTGATCTTAGGAATGGATTGGTTAACTAAACACAAAGGTATCATCAGTTGCGCAGACAAGACAGTCCTCCTCACAGACCACCAAGGAAAGTCAGTCTCTTGTCAGGCCCGACCACCCGCCAATGATCCAATGATGTTCAATCTAGCAACAGGAAATATATCAGTGGTAGAAGAATTCATGGATGTGTTTCCAGAAGAACTACCAGGAATGCCACCGGAAAGAGAAGTGGAATTCTACATAGATCTGATCCCTGGAACGACACCCATCGTGAAGAGACCATATCGCATGGCTCCTACCGAGTTAGCAGAACTGAAGCTTCAAATCGCAGATCTTCAGCAAAAGGGATACATTCGTCCCAGCTCATCCCCTTCGGGAGCACCAGTCCTGTTCGTCTCTAAGAAAGATGGAAGCATGAGAATGTGCATTGATTACCGATCGTTAAATGAAGTCACCATCAAGAACAAGTATCCACTTCCTCGGATCGACAACCTCTTCGATCAGCTTCAAGGGGCCAAATACTTCTCCAAGATAGACCTAAGGTCTGGTTATCACCAATTGAGGATCAAGGAAGCAGACATCCAGAAGACTGCATTTGTCACCCGGTACGGACAATATGAATTCACAGTAATGTCGTTCGGACTGACAAATGCACCCGCCTTTTTCATGAACCTCATGAACAAAGTGTTTATGGAAGAGCTAGATAAGTTTGTCGTGGTCTTCATTGACGACATCCTTATCTACTCCAAGAGCCACGAAGACCATAAGCGTTACCTTCGGACCGTTCTCGGAAAACTCAGCGCACCAACTTTATGCCAAACTCAGTAAATGTGAATTCTGGTTGGAAAAGATAGCCTTCCTTGGGCACATCTTAACCGCAGAAGGAATAGAAGTGGACCCTTCCATGGTGGAAGTAGTATCAAAATGTAGGCAGCCGACCAACGTCAGTGAAGTTCGAAGCTTTCTGGGAATGGCAGGATATTACCGCCGCTTCATCAAAGGATTCTCCAGCATAGCAAGACCTATGACCGAGCTTCTCAAGAAAGACCATAAATTTGTGTGGACCCCAAAATGTGAAGGAAGTTTCCAGGTCATAAAGGAGAAACTCACGATCGCACCCGTTTTGACACTACCAGATATTCATCAGGATTTTCTCGTCTTCTGTGATGCCTCGAGGCAAGGTTTAGGGTGTGTACTGATGCAAAACGAGAAAGTCATTGCTTATGCATCACGTCTACTCAAGCCGCACGAACAGAATTACCCCACCCATGATTTGGAATTGGCAGCCATAGTGCATGCCTTGAAGATATGGAGGCATTACCTAATCGGGAACAAATGTCACGTTTTCACCGATCACAAGAGTCTGAGGTATATATTCACTCAACCAGATCTCGACCTCCATCAGCGAAGATGGCTGGAGCTGATCAAGGATTATGACCTGGAAATTCATTATCACCCCGGGAAGGCCAACATGGTAGCAGACGCCCTCAATCGAAAACCATTCGGAATAAAGGGGACCAACTTTTTAGAGGATTGGAAGAAGGAATCAGCTCAACTAAATACATGTCTGGGAAACAACGTCAGTCTCGAAGTCAGACCAGCACTGGAAGGACCTGCCTTTGTCAAAGAGGCAGAAGAGAAAGTTTCCCTGATCCGCAGGAAATTACTTGAAGCTCAGAGTCGACAGAAGAGTTATGCGGACAACAGGCAGAGGGAACTCATATTTGAGGAAGGAGACTTCGTCTACCCCAAGGTCTCTCCGATGCATGGTGTCAGGAGGTTCCAAGCAAAAGGAAAGCTAGCACCACGGTTTGTCAGCCCCTATCCCATCATTGGCAGAGTAGGACCCGCAGCATACCGTCTTGAATTACCAGAGTCCATGTTTGACATCCACAATGTGTTTCACGTATCCCAGCTCCGCAAATGCCTGCAAGCGCCAGAAAGTCACATCGAAGAAGAGGCAGTGCAGATTCAGAAAGATCTTCAGTACCATGAGAAGCCAGTAAAGATTCTTGATTCAGCAGTCAGAAAGACCCGCACCTCAGAGGTGAAGCTCTGTAAAGTTCAGTGGAGCAGAGAAGGAGAAGAGGAAGCTACCTGGGAGAGTGAGGACTCCTTGAGGAGGGAATACCCTTATCTTTTCTCGAACCTAGACTGAATCTCGAGGGCGAGATTCCTTTAAGTGGGGTAGGTTTGTAACATCCCAAAAATCCCAACCAAGGTTTGAAACCCTAACCTCCTAACCCCCCCCCCCTTTAATTTATTTTCTCCCTTAATTCTACCCCTAGATCACCTCATCTTATGCATACACTTGTAATGATAGGAGCACCTCACATACACTATATTTATCACTCAAGATCATTTAGAGAATTTTTGATTCAAAGGAAAAAGAAACAAAAAGAAACAAAATTAGAAAAAGGAAAAGAAAGGAATTAGAAATCAGAAAAAGAAAAGAAAAAGAGAAACTCCCCCCCCCCTCCTCGGCTGGGCCGAATCCGGCCCAACCAACCCCCGCGTGCCGGCACTTTCCCCTCCTCTCTCCCCAGCCCAGGTGGCCTAGCTCCGCGTGCCGCGTGCCTCGCTGACAGCCTGGCCCCGCCCGTCAGCGACCCGCCTCCCTCCCTCTCGCACCGCTCCCTCTCCCTGGCAGCTTGGCCCCACCTGTCAGCTTCGTCGCTCTCGCCCATCCCTCACCAGCGTGTCCGCTGCCGAGCCCCTCTCACCCCGTCGCCTCGCCATTAAGGCGTGCACTGGCCCCAGCAAACCCTCACCACTGTGCCTGAGTTGTCCCCTCACCCCCCCGCCTGCCCAAGCCATCTCAATCGGCGTTAGTGCCATTCCCGCCATCATGGCGAGCTCACCGGTGCTCGCCATCTCCTCCATCCCTCTCCCTCCCCCGGGCGCCTATAAAAGGACCCGCCCGAGCCCCGTCTTCACCACACCAGCTCCGGCCACCTCCACTGCTTTCCCCCGAGCAAATCGAGCTAGCGCTGCCGTGCCTCCCTCGTCGCTCCGGTGAGCTCCTCTCCCCCTTTCTGGTGACCCTCTGTATAATTAAACTAGTGCTTGAGCTCCGCCACACGATCATGGTCACGAGGCACACCTCCCCGCCCCCTATTGCACCCAATTGCCGCACCGGCGACCACGCCGCCGCGGACACCCGCCACCGTGCCGCGGACCAGCCGCCATAGGCCCCCGCCGGTCAAATTGGCCCCACCCCCGTGATCCCCTGCACCCGCCCGTGCCTCGCCACCGCCTCCCCACCGAAGAATCGGAACAAACGGCAGAGAACCGCCGCGGGATTCGCCGCCGGCCGAACTCCGGTCGAAACCCCCCTCCCTCCGTTGTCGTCAACGCCGTCAGCCCCCCTCCCTCTCTCTAGCATGCGGGCCCGCGCCACGGCGCCGTTCCCCGCCGTCGCTCCCACGCAGCTGGGCCAGCTGGGCCGCAAGCCCGCCCCCGCGTGCGCTCGCACCCGGGTGGGCCGAATTTTCCCCCCCGGCCTAGCTAGCTGGAAATTCCTTTTTCTTCTTCTTTTCCCATTTCTTTTCCCCATTTTCATATATATACTTATATGCTAATATTTTATGTACCAAAAATAGTTCAAATAAATTATAGGGCACCAAAATAATGAGATATAAGAAATGGCACACCCCCCACTAAAAGTCACCATGTTTGATGTATTGTTATTATCTGTGTTTGATTAGCGGAAGAGAGATTCGATCCTCCGGAACTTATAGCTCCGGAAGAAGGGCAAGAACCCGACCCCTCCGAGATAAACCTCTTGTGCTAGGAAAGCTTCGACGAAGGCAAGTCCATCCTTCCCTTGATGCATTATTTACCTATTTCTCTCTACCACTGCCCAAGCCTAGAATATGGGATGGAATCAAATTGCATGGTGGGCATGAGAGAGCCCGCATTAACTATTACCTTTGATTACAAGATGTGGGATAAGTATAAGGGTGCAAGTAACCTGTTTTCCAAAAAGTGTGCGATGAAGGGTATTCACCCTCATCACCTGGTGAGTAGGATGATCAGGGACTCCCTAGTTTAGGGGAGGGCCTAAGGTGATGGCTCAGCTGGTTTAGGCATGAGCAGAAGGATCGTCCTCTCGTATAAGGACCGGTTTGTCATCTTTCATTATATGTACTCACAAAAAGTACAACCACTCGAGGCTGTGTGGGCAGCCACTCGATCTGAACTCGTACGATCCAACCCTAGGGTTACGAAGGCTGGGGAGCACCGGGAGGATAAGGAGGGGGAAAGATTTGTCCGGTTTGGACATGGTGGTGGCCTGACTCCTTCCGGTATAACCGTTAAGGTTAGGACGTGCAAGGAAGGAAAGAGTTTCGAATTTGGATCTCATTGGCCATGAGATCGCAGAGCCGGACTAGTGGGTAAAGTGTACCCCTCTGCGCAGAGTCTGAACCTATTCGAATAGTCTGTGTCCACTGGTATGGACGAGTCTGATATGACAATTAGTGTTTCTACTACAACCAGGAATAGGGAAATGTCTGTGTTTCTGGAAAGCAAGTAGTACCACGGGAGCGGGAAGCTCAGTGGTGGTCAGACAAGGCTCATTTCTATTGTCTTGGGAAAACCTTAAATAACGAGTACTGCCTTTCTCTGAAAAAAAGTATGAGTGACTTCAACTCCACCATATGAAGCATGTACAATATAGGTCACTTTCTCTTTACAGGAGCCAGGTGGGCTTGCGGAATACCTAGTGTATTCACCCAGATTTATTTATGTTTTTCAGCAGCTGAAGACTTCTTTTCTGCTATGCTTGATTGAAGGGGTTGTGTCTTCACCCAGTCCTGCCTGTGGCCTGGGCTATTTTTACCTTCCACTGCGTTTTAAGATTTTCGGCTCACTCTCGAGCTTGTATCCCCCGGTATTGTAATAACTTTACTCAGACTCTGTAACTATTTGAAGTAATGAATGTGGTTACCAGCCTCCTGGGACTAGTAATTGTATCACATTTGAGTCCTAAAGGACCGGGACGCTTTAGAAGAGTACCATAAGGTGAGCGGCTTGGATAACGCCAAGCAGATTTGGGACACCCTCAGGATCTCGCATGAGGGAAATGACGTCACCATGCTCACCAAGATGGAGTTGGTGGAGGGCGAACTAGGGCGGTTCGCAATGATCAGGGAGGAGGAGCCAACCCAAACATACAATAGGCTCAAGACCCTAGTCAACAAAATAAGGAGCTATGGAAGCCCGAGATGGACGGACCACGACGTCGTCCGCCTAATGCTAAGGTCCTTCACTGTCCTTGATCCTCATCTTGTTAACTCTATTCGTGAAAATCCTAGGTATACCAAGATTACGCCCGAGGAAATACTTGGGAAGTTTGTAAGCGGGCGAATGATGATCAAGGAGGCGAGATACGTTGATGAGGCGTTGAATGGCCCAATCCACGAGCCTCAAATCGTTGCTCTCAAAGCAACAAATAATAGGGTGGCGCTACCTAGCAAGGTGGCGCAAGTTGAGGCGGCGGGGCTCAATGAGGAAGAAATGGCCCTCATCATCAAGCGCTTCAAGACGGCGCTAAAGGATCGCAAGGAGCATCCCAAAAAGAACAAGACGAAGGGAAAGCGCTCCTGCTTCAAGTGTGGTAAGACTGGTCACTTTATTGCTAACTGTCCTGATAATTATAGTGACCAGGGACAAGAGAAAAGTGGGAAGAAGGAAAAGAAGAAGGCGTACAAGAAGGCTAAGGGTGAGGCACACCTTGGCAAAGAGTGGGACTCGAATTGTTCTTCGTCCAACTCCGACGACGAGGGACTCGCCGCCACCGCCTTCAACAAATCGTCGCTCTTCCCAACGAGCACCACACTTGCCTAATGGCAAAGGAAAAGAAGGTAATCACTAGAGAAACTCCTAAGTACTCTACTTCTAGTGATGAGGACTCTAGTGATGATGATGAAGTTGATTACACTAGCTTGTTCAAGGGATTACATAGAGCTAAGATAGAAAAGATCAATGAGCTGATTGATGCATTGAATGAAAAAGATAGACTTCTAGAGAGGCAAGAAGACATCTTGTATGAGGAACATGATAAATTTATCAATGTTCAAAAGTCTCTTGCCTTAGAGATTAAAAGGAATGAATTACTATCTTCTGAATTGTCTATTTGCAATGAATCTATTTCTAGCTTGAAGATTTTGAATGATGATTTAAATGCTAAGCTAGAAATTGCAAATAAATCCAGTTCTTGTATTGAACATGTAGTAATTTGCAATAGGTGTAAGGATTTTAATGTTGATGCTTGCAATGAACATTTAATTTCCATTTCTAAATTAAATGATGAAGTAGCTAGTCTTAATGCCCAACTTAAGACTAGCAAAGATGATTTTGATAAACTAAAATTCGCAAGGGATGCCTACACTAGTGGTAGACACCCCTCTATTAAGGATGGGCTTGGCTTTCGAAGGGAAGCTAAGAACTTAACAAGTCATAAGGCTCCCATCTCCGCCAAGGAGAAAGGGAAGGCCCATATGGCTAATAGTGTTCATAAAAATCATGCTTTCTTGTATCATGATAGGAAATATTCTAGGAATGCTCATCCTAATAGGTGTTTTAATGCTTATGATTCACATGCCATGTTTGGTTCAAGTTCTTCCTTTGTGCATAGGAGAAATATGCCTAGAAACAATGTTGTTTATCATGCTCCTAGGAAAGTGGATCATGGATCTAATACTGTTTTTCATGCCTGCAACACTGATTTTGTGCTTTCATGTAAAAATAAGAAGGTAATTGCTAAAAAGGTGGGAGCCAAATGCAAGGGAGATAAAACTTGCATTTGGGTCCCTAAGGCTATTGTTACTAACCTTGTAGGACCCAACAAGAGTTGGGTACCTAAAACCCAAGCCTAATTTGCCTTGCAGGTTTATGCATCCAGGGGCTCAAGCTGGATTATCGACAGTGGATGCACAAACCACATGACGGGGGAGAAGAAGATGTTCACCTCCTACGTCAAGAACAAGGATTCCTAAGACTCAATCATATTCGGTGACGGGAATCAAGGGAAGGTTAAAGGATTAGGAAAAATAGCTATTTCTTCCGAGCATTCCATTTCTAATGTGTTTTTAGTAGAATCGCTCGGTTACAACTTGTTGTCCATTAGTCAATTATGTAATATGGGTTACAACTGCTTATTTACAAACGTAGATGTGTCTGTCTTTAGAAGGAGTGATGGTTCATTAGCGTTTAAGGGTGTACTAGACGACAAACTCTATTTAGTTGATTTTTCGAAGGAGGAGGCCGATCTAGATGCATGCTTAATCGCTAAGACTAGCATGGGCTGGCTGTGGCATCGCCGTCTAGCACATGTGGGGATGAAGAACCTTCACAAGCTTCTAAAGGGAGAACATGTGTTAGGTCTAACAAATGTAACTTTCGAAAAAGATAGACCTTGTGCAGCTTGTCAAGCAGGTAAACAAGTGGGAAGTGCTCATCACATCAAGAATGTGATGACTACATCAAGACCTCTGGAGCTATTGCATATGGACCTCTTCGGACCCGTCGCCTACCTCAGCATCAGGGGAAGTAAGTATGGTCTTGTTATTGTTGATGATTTTTCCCGCTTCACTTGGGTATTCTTTTTTTAGGATAAAACTGAAACCCAAGGGACCCTCAAGCGCTTCCTAAGGAGAGCTCAAAATGAATTTGAGCTCAAGGTGAAGAAGATAAGGAGCGACAACGGGTTCGAGTTCAAGAACCTGCAGGTGGAGGAGTTTCTTGAGGAGAAAGGAATCAAGCACGAGTTCTCCGCTCCCTACACACCACAACAAAACGGTGTGGTAGAGAGGAAGAACAGGATGCTTATAGACATGGCGAGGACGATGCTTGGAGAATTCAAGACGCCCGAGCGGTTTTGGTCAGAAGCTGTGAACACGGCTTGCCACGCCATAAACCGGGTCTACCTTCATCTCCTCCTCAAGAAGACGTCATACGAGCTACTAACCGGTAACAAACCCAACGTTTCGTATTTTCGAGTTTTTGGGAGTAAATGCTACATTCTGGTGAAGAAAGGTAGAAATTCGAAATTTGCTCCCAAAGCTGTAGAAGGGTTTTTGTTAGGTTATGATTCAAATACAAAGGCGTATAGAGCCTTCAACAAATCATCGGGTTTGGTTGAAGTCTCTAGCGACGTTGTATTTGATGAGACTAATGGCTCTCCGAGAGAGCAAGTTGATCTTGATGATGTAGATGAAGATGATGTTCCAACGGACGCAATTCGTACCATGGCGATTGGAGACGTGCGACCACAGGAACACAAGGAGCAAGACCAACCTTCTTCCTCAACGACGGTGCATCCCCCAACTCAAGATGACGAACAGGTCCCTTAAGAAGAGGTGTGTGATCAAGGGGGAGCACAAGATGTCCAAGTTGAAGAGGAAGAAGCACCATAGGCCCCTCCAACTCAAGTTCGAGCGATGATTCAAAGGAACCATCCCGTCGACTAGATTTTGGGTGACATTAGCAAAGGAGTAACCACTCGCTCTAGATTAGCTAATTTCTGTGAGCATTATTCTTTTGTCTCTTCTATTGAGCCTTTCAGGGTAGAAGAGGCCTTGCTAGATCCGAACTGGGTGTTGGCCATGCAGGAAGAGCTCAACAACTTCAAGCAAAATGAAGTTTGGACACTGGTGCCGCGTCCCAAGCAAAACATTATGGGAACCAAGTGGGTGTTCCGCAATAAGCAGGATGAGCACGGGGTGGTAACAAGGAACAAGGCTCGACTTGTGGCAAAAGGTTATGCCCAAGTCGCAGGTTTGGACTTTGAGAAGACTTTTGCTCCTGTGGCTAGGCTAGAGTCGATTCGTATTTTGTTAGCCTATGCCGCTCACCATTCTTTCAGGTTGTTCCAAATGTACGTGAAGAGCGCTTTCCTCAATGGGCCAATCAAGGAGGAGGTGTACGTGGAGCAACCCCCTGGCTTTGAGGATGAACGGTACCCCGACCACGTGTGTAAGCTCTCTAAGACGCTCTATGGACTTAAGCAAGCCCCAAGAGCATGGTATGAATGCCTTAGAGACTTTTTAATTGCTAATGCTTTCAAGGTTGGGAAAGCCGATCCAACTCTTTTCACTAAGACTTGTGACGGTGATCTATTTGTGTGCCAAATTTATGTCGATGACATAATATTTGGTTCTACTAACCAAAAGTCTTATGAAGAGTTTAGCAGGGTGATGACTCGGAAATTCGAGATGTCGATGATGGGCGAGTTGAACTACTTCCTTGGATTCCAAGTGAAGCAACTCAAGGACGACACCTTCATCTCTCAAACGAAGTATACGCAAGACTTGCTCAAGCGGTTTGGGATGAAGGACGCCAAGCCCGCAAAGACTCCAATGGGAATCGACGTACATGTCGACCTCAACAAAGGAGGTAAGTCCATCGATCAAAAGGCATACCGGTCTATGATATGGTCTTTACTTTATTTATGTGCTAGTAGACCGGATATTATGCTTAGCGTATGCATGTGTGCTAGATTTCAATCCGACCCAAGGGAGTGTCACCTTGTGGCCGTTAAGCAGATTCTTAGATATTTAGTTGCTACGCCTTGCTTCGGGATCTGGTATCCAAAGGGGTCTACCTTTGACTTAATTGGATATTTAGACTCCAACTATGCTAGATGTAAGGTCGATAGAAAGAGTACATCAGGGACGTGCCAATTCCAAGGAAGGTCCCTGGCGTCGTGGAGTTATAAGAAACAAACTTCCGTTGCCCTATCCACCGCTGAGGCCGAGTACGTTGCCGCAGGACAGTGTTGCGCGCAACTACTTTGGATGAGGCAAACCCTCAGGGACTTTGGCTACAATCTGAGCGAAGTCCCACTCCTATGTGACAATGAGAGTGCAATCCGCATGGCGGACAATCCTGTTGAACACAGCCGCACAAAGCACATAGACATCTGGCATCACTTTTTGAGAGACCACCAGCAAAAGGGAGATATCGAAGTGTTTTATGTTAGCACCGAGAACCAGCTAGCCGATATCTTTACCAAGCCTTTAGATGAGAAGACCTTTTGCAGGCTGCATAGTGAGCTAAATGTCTTAGATTCGTGAAACTTGGATTGATATAGAGCATACATGTGTTTTATGCCTTTGATCATATTCCATTATGCATTTTATTGCTTATTTAAGTTGTGCAAAGGATCCCCGGACCTCACAAGTCCATGTGTGAAATGCACATATTTAGGGGGAGAAATGCTACAACTTGACCCTTTGAGACTAACCGTGTGCTTGAGTTTTCTTAATTTAGTCTCAAAGGAGGATTGAAAGGGAAAAGGTGAATTTGGACCATGCAAGACTTCCATTGCACTCCGATGAGAGGGTAACTTACTCTAAGTTCATCTCCGTGTTCTTATTGTCTCTTTACTCTTAATTGAAGATTTTGGTGAGGCAATGAGGTTTAAGGGCCAAAAATGATCCCGTTTTGGTGCTTGATGCCAAAGGGGGAGAAATTAAGGCCAAAGCAAGAAATGGATCAGCTACCACTTGAGAATTTTGAGAATAGTAGAGTTAGAGCTTTTGTTTTGTCAAAATACTCTTATTGTCTCTTATTGTCAAAAGTTGTCTCTTGTGGGGAGAATGTTTGATTATGGGAAAAAGGGGGAGTTTTTGAATCTTTGATCAATTTCTCTTGGAATACCTCTCTCTATGCCTCAACAAGTGACTTTGACTTAGAGATAGGAAATTGAGTTTGATTTGCAAAAACAAACCAAGTGGTGGCAAAGAATGATCCAAATATGTCAAATTTGAATCAAATACAAATTTTTGTTCTCATTTGCATTGATGTTGCACTTCTTTAGTTGTTTTTTGTTGTGTTGGCATAAATCACCAAAAAGGGGGAGATTGAAAGGGAAATGTGCCCTTGGGCCATTTCTATAAGATTTTGGTGATTTAGGCGCTTCACATAAAAATGCTTTGAGTTATATTTGTGCCAAAGATTCAAGAAGTGCAAATCTAGATTAAAGGTATGTTTCTAGTCTTAGTCCATTGTTTTGAAGACTAATGTGTTGTGTCTAAGTGCTAGAAACAGGAGAAATCACTTTGGAGATTAGTTGGCTATGTTCAGCCAAAGGGCTGTTCGGTCTGAGTGCACCGGACTATCCAGTGGTGCACCGGACAGTGTCCGGTGGTGCACCGAATAGTGTCCGGTGTGCCAGGACCAGTCCTGGTGAATTGCCTGCTCTCGGGTCTCGACGGTGGCGTACGGCTATAAATCATCGGACTGTCCGGTGGTGCACCGGACTGTCCGGTGAGTCGTCTGCGGCGAAGTCGCCGCTCTCAGGAACCAAGTCAACAGCGTACGGCTATAATTCACCGGACTGTCCGGTGAGGCACCGGACTGTCCGGTGAGCCAATGGTCGGACGCGCCAACGGTCGGCCGCGCAATCCGCGCGTGACGCGTGGCCGAGCCAACGGTCGGATGGGGGCACCGGACTGTTCGGTGTGCACCGAACAGTGTCTGGTGCGCCAACGACTCCAAATCTTCAACGGTCGGCTGCGCCAAATTAGGAAAGCAATCCGCACCGGACAGTGTCCGGTGGTGCACCGGACTGTCCGGTGCGCCACCCGACAGAAGGCAAGATTTGCCTTCCTGGATTGCTTCCAACGGCTCCTAGCTGCCTTGGGGCTATAAAAGGGACCCCTAGGCGCATGGAGGAGTACACCAAGCATTCTTTGAGCATTCCTAAGCACCAAGACTTCATCCCCGCGCATTCGATTCTTTGTGATAGTAACTAGAGCTCCATTTGAGTAGAAAACTCTTCGAGTTATGTTGAGAGCTCAAGTTGTGACTTGTGTGCGTATTGTTACTCTGATTTTGTGTCTTGTGTGTGTTGCTCATCCCATCCTTACTTCCGTGCTTATTTGTGATAACCAAATTGTAAGGGCGAGAGGCTCCAAGTTGTGGAGATTCCTCGCAAGCGGGATATAGTGAAACCAAGAGAAACACCATGGTATTCAAGTGGGTCTTTGGACCGCTTGAAAGGGGTTGAGTGCAACCCTCGTCCGTTGGGACGCCACAACGTGGAGTAGGCAAGTGTTGGACTTGGCCGAACCACGGGATAAACCACTGTGCCTCTCTGTGTTGATTTCTTTGTGGTTATCATGTTTAGCAAGAACTCCTTTCTAGCCACTTGGCTTTATTGTTCTAACACTTAATCAAGTTTGTGGCCTTGAGTTTTAAGTTTTTACAGGATCACCTATTCACCCCCCCTCTAGGTGCTCTCACCATTGCCAAACTGTACGCCCGTGCCACGAGGTGCACTGTGCTCATCCATCATCACTTGTACGCTGTCAGGGAAGCTTCCCCTGCACGTCAATGCTACACAAATCACGGATATCAGGGCACAAGGAAGATTGCACTGGGGACGAACATTAGACGCTCCAAGTATTGCATCTGTTATGTCCCTGGACCCACATGTCGGGGCTTAGTACCCTTGTACGTACCCCCCTTGAGCTATAAAAGGGGAGGCATGCAACGTTACAACACAACTCCAAAAAGAAAAAGAATAGACCCAAGTCATCCAAGACACAACTCAAGCTCACGAGCAATACAACACACAGTGGAGTAGGGTATTACGCTCCGGCGGCCCGAACCACTCAAAACACTTGTGTGTTCTTATGTGTTCATCCCCAAATCTCACAACAAGCAAAACGCTTAGGCCCCTCCTCATCTTAGGATTTAGGGCGGGTGCACTCCGCCACCCGGCCGGAGATTTCCTCTCCGACATTTGGCGCGCCAGGTAGGGGACCTTGGCTTTAGGTTTTTGCTTGTTTTTCCTGCTCGACGCCATGGTTCACATCGTCGAGCACCACGACTTCATCCCCGAGGATTTCCCCATGGAGGAGGCTGCCTCTTCCATACCGTGGGCCTCTGGCCGACCTGTGCCTAGGGCAACTGCTGCTGAGCGCTCTGCGCGGCAGCATACTCCTGCGCAGTCGACCAGGGCGTCGAGAGCCACCCCTGGGGCACTGTCCGCAGCCAGGGAGTTGTTGCGCCACCCTCCTAGCTCCACGGCCTCGCCGGAGGCCATGAAACAGTGGCGTGATGACGTCGACCGGCTACTCGGCATGGCGCACTCTGGCTCAGCCAGGCCCAAGCCCCACTCATCCCGACGTCAGCATGAGGCGTTCGCGTCGGTGCGCTCGCCCTCTGTAAGGGCTGTGCCAACTGAGGACTTGCGGGCGTAGCTCAACCGCCGGTGGACAGGAGAAGATACCACAACCTTTCTGGAGGTGCTAGACGATCTACGGGCAGAACTCAATCGCAGGTGTGCGGGCTAGGATGCCCGTGTCTCTCTGGAGAGGACGCGTGAGCGTCGACAAAACATCGAGGGTCGCAACCTCGATTATGACTTCGCTGCGGTAGCACCGCAGACCCCGACGGGCGCCCGAATCCTAACAGGTGTTCCGTTGGCCGGCGTGGGCTGCGCCGCGCTCGCGGATCATCTCCACGCAGCGTCCTGTCCATCCAAGTTCCGGCCGCACCTACCGGAGAAGTACGACGGTACATCAAATCCGTCAGAATTTCTGCAGGTTTACGTCACCGCTATCACAGCAGCAGGTGGAAACACTGTTGTGATGGCAACATATTTTCATGTCGCCTTGTCTGGGCCCGCCCGGACTTGGCTCATGAATCTTGCCCCAGGATCAATCTACTCCTGGGAAGAGCTCTGCGCGTGGTTTACAGCGAACTTCGCCAGTGTTTACCAACAGCACGGCGTGGAGGCCCACCTCCATGCAGTGAGGCAGGAGCCCGGAGAAACTCTCCGGACGTTTATCTCCCGCTTCACCAAGGTGCGAGGTACTATACCTCGCATCTCCGATGCCTCTATCATCACAACCTTCCACCAGGGGGTACGCGACGAAAAGATGTTGGAGAAGTTGGCCACGCATGATGTGGAAATTGTCTCCACTCTCTTCGCTCTGGCCGACAAGTGCGCCAGAGCTGCCAAGGGCCGTGCGTGGCACTCGGCACCACTGACCGGGGAAGCCCAGACGGGTGGCTTTGACACCGTCGCCCAAGACGGTAAGAAGAAGAAAAAGAAGAATCGCGGCCATGAAAAGCCGCATTCTGTCGCTCTGGTCATTGCAGCTGCGACTGGGGGCCAGGGCGACCGCAACAAGCGCCCACGGCCGTAGAAGGGCAACAGCGGCTCATGCCCAGTGCACCCCAATGGTCGCCACAGCGCCATGGAGTGTTGTGAGATCATTGACCTCGCGAAACGCGTCAACACGCGGCACGAGCAGTCTTCCAAGGATGGCTTCCCACCTCGTCACCGACCTGGCAAGGAAAGGGTCGACGACGATGAGGTGGTCGTGGCTGAACTGGACCTCGGGTATCAGTCACACGAGGGAACCCTGAAGGATGTTTTCACTAGAGATTCCAACTCTGGTGACAACAACTAGACGGGCCACCAGGGAACCCCGTATTCCCTGGTCCACGGGGCCGAAGCCTGCCTCCCCACGGAAACCATTTTGGACTCCCCACGGGTCCAGTCTTTTGATGAGCCTATGTAGGGGCAATTACAGTGCAAGGACGAGGACTCCATCGGGGAACTCAGATGTCAAGCGGCAGCCCGAAATGCACGTTGTAAACAGGCGCCCATACACTGCGGCCAATGGTTCATGCGTAGTAGGGAGCCCAGGGTCAGGACCTAGTCCTATGGCAAGTACCAAACCAAGAAGAGGTCCGCAATCTCTCCCCTAGCTGGGAGGAACCCTTCAAGGTGACGGAAATATGCCAGCCCGGGGGGTGCCCGCCTTGCTATAACTAAAGGAGTATCTCTTCATAACCTCTGGAGCATCTCTATAAGTTAAATCCATAGGAGCAAGTCAGAGGGGTTAAGTTTTTCTTCTTTTGTAATTAAGTTTCGCATATGTGTACACCAGCCTGGTGAGGTCCACCCTCATAAACCCGCCCTGTTGGTTTACACACATGCATGTCAAGTTATAAAAAGGAGATTTACCCCCCTCAAATGTGCTTCTATGATGACTTTATCCTCCTGCTCCACGGATTTATCCTATAGTCTCCAGATAATACTATTTATCTAACCCACCTATACGGTCCAGACTGTCTGAAAGGGAAATGTGCCCTTGGGCCATTTCTAAGTATTTTGGTGATTGAGTGCCAACACAAAGTGCTTAAATGTGAATTTATGTCCATGGATGAACAAAGTGCAAATCATGAAGTAAAGGTATGTTTCTAAGCCTTAGTACATTGGTTTTGTATACTAATATACTTGTCTAAGTGTTAGAAACAGAAAGAAGAAGAAAAGAAGAAAGGTGCAAAAGACTTGGCTGTGTACAACCAAGACTCAACACGGTCTGGCACACCGGACTGTCCGGTGTGCACCGGACAGTGTCCGGTGCGCCAGGCTGACTCGGCGCGAAGTAGCCGCTCTCGGGAATTCGCCGATGGCGTACGGCTAAAATTCACCGGACTGTCCGGTGAGCCAACGGTCGGCCGGGCCAACGGTCGGCCGCGCAATCTGCGCGGGACACGTGGCCGAGCCAACGGTCGGAAGGGGGCACCGGACTGTCCGGTGTGCACCGGACATGTCCGGTGCGCCAACGGCTCCCAGATCTGCAACGGTCGGCAACGGTCGGCAGCGCTGTTTAAGGAAAGAAATCGGGCACCGGACAGTGTCCGGTGTACACCGGACTGTCCGGTGCACCCGACGGCAGAAGGCAAGGATAGCCTTCCAGATTTGCTCTCAACGGCTCCTAGCTGCCTTGGGGCTATAAAAGGGACCCCTAGGCGCATGGAGGAGACATCCAAGCAACCTTAGAGCATTCTTGATCATCCACACTCATTCTTTGCGCATTCGTTTGTGATTCTAAGTGATTCGAGCTCCGTTCTAGTGAGAACTTTGAGATAGTCATTCGAGCTCGATTCTTGGCCGTGTGTGTGCGCATTTTGCTGTGGATTTGTGTGTGTTGCTTCCCTCCCTTACTCTGTGCTTCTTTGTGATCATATACTTGTAAGGGCAAGAGACTCCAATTTGTGGAGATTCCTTGCAAACGGGATATTGAAAGGCAAAGCAAAACACCGTGGTATTCAAGTTGGTCTTTGGACCGCTTGAGAGGGGTTGATTGCAACCCTCGTCCGTTGGGACGCCACAACGTGGAGTAGGCAAGCGTTGGTCTTGGCCGAACCACGGGATAAACCACTGTGCCATCTCTGTGATTGATCTTCTGTGGTTATTGTGTTTTGTGGAGACTCCTATCTAGCCACTTGGCATTATCTGCGCTAACACTTAACAAGTTTTTGTGGCTATAAGTTCAAGTTTTCCCAGGATCACCTATTCACCCCCCCCTCTAGGTGCTCTCAATTGGTATCGGAGCCGTTCTCTTCACAAAAGGGACTAACCGCCCGAAGAGATGGATCCTAAGGGGAAGGGAATTGTGATCAATGACAAAGAGAAGGAATCCTTCGTCAACGAGCCGAAGGACGACAAGCCTACCGACTCCGGCTCGGGCCATAGACGAAAGGAAGGGAAGAAGAAGAAGACAAGGCGCATCAAGGAGATCATCTACTACGACGATAGTGATGAATCTACTTCTTCCCAAAAGGACGACGACAACGACTACAAAAAGACGGTCAATTCGAACTTTTCATTTGATTATTCTCGTATTCAACATAGTTCGAATTCGCATTTGCTTTCCATTCCTCTTGGCAAACCTCCACACTTCGATGGGGAGGACTACGGATTTTGGAGTCACAAAATGCGTAGTCACTTATTCTCTCTCCATCCAAGCATATGGGAGATTGTAGAGAATGGAATGAAATTTGATAGCTCGGATAGCCCTTTGCTTATAAATGAACAGATCCATAGAAATGCACAAGCTACTACTGTTCTCTTAGCATCCTTGTGCAGGGAAGAGTACAACAAGGTGAGCGGCTTGGACAATGCCAAGCAAATATGGGACACCCTCAAGATCTCTCACGAGGGGAATGACATCACCATGCTCACCAAAATGGAGTTGGTGGAGGGCGAGCTTGGACGATTCGCCATGATAAGGGGAGAGGAGCCAACCCAAACGTACAACCGGCTCAAGACCCTTATCAACAAAATAAGGAGCTACGGAAGCACACGATGGACGGACCACGACGTCGTCCGCCTAATGCTAAGGTCTTTTACCGTTCTTGATCCTCATCTCGTAAACAATATTCGTGAGAATCCCAGGTACACGATGATGACGCCCGAGGAGGTACTCGGAAAATTCGTAAGCGGGCGAATGATGATCAAGGAGGCAAGATACGTCGACGAAGCGTTGAACGGTCCAATCCACGAGCCTCAACCCATTGCTCTCAAGGCAACAAGGAGCAAGGAGTCGCTACCTAGCAAGGTGGCGCAAGTTGAGGCGGCCGGGCTCAATGATGAAGAGATGGCTCTCATCATCAAGAGATTCAAGACGGCGCTAAATGGTCGCAAGGGGCAGACAAGCAAGACCAAGACAAAGGGGAAGCGCTCATGCTTCAAATGTGGTAAGGTTGGTCATTTTATTGCTAACTGTCCCGAAAATGATAGTGACCAGGAGCAAGGGAAAAACGGGAAGAGAGAGAACAAGAAAGTTTACAAGAAGGCCAAAGGTGAAGCACACCTTGGAAAGGAGTGGGACTCGGATTGCTCTTCGTCCGACTCCGACGACGAAGGACTCGCCGCCACTGCCTTCAACAAATCGGCTCTCTTCCCCCACGAGCATCACACTTGCCTCATGGCAAGGGAGAAGAAGGTAATCACTAGTAATGCTAATACTTATGATTCTTCTAGTAATGATGAGTCTAGTGAGGATGAAATAGATTATTCTAGTTTATTCAAGGGATTGGATAGAACTAAGATAGCTAAGATTAATGAATTGATTGATGCCTTGAATGAAAAGGATAGAATCTTAGAAAAACAAGAAGATCTTTTATATGAAGAGCATGATAAATTTGTTAGTGCACAAAATTCACTTGCTCTAGAAGTTAAAAGAAATGGAATTCTTTCTTGTGAACTTTCTACTTGTAATGAAACCATTTCTTCTTTAAAAGGTGAAATTAATGTTTTAACCGCTAAACTAGAAGTAGCAAGTAACTCTTGTGTTGAAAATGTTACAATTTGCACTAGGTGTAAGGATTTTGATGTTAATGCTTGTAGTGAACACCTAGTTTCAATTTCAAAACTTAATGATGAATTGGCTAGTCTTAATGCTCAACTTAAGACTAGCAAGAGTGAAGTTGATAAAATAAAATTTGCAAGGGATGCCTACACGGTTGGTAGACACCCCTCAATTAAGGATGGTCTTGGCTTCAAGAGAGAGGCCAAGAACTTAACAAGCCATAAGACTCCCATCTTCGTCAAGGAGAAAGGGAAGGCCCCTATGGCTAGTAGTGCTAAAAAGAACCATGCTTTCTTATACCATGATAGGAGACATGCTAGAAATGCTTATAATGATTTTGATTCACATGTTTATGATTCTCATGCCATGTTTGCTTCTAGTTCTTCCTATAAGCATGATAGAGATATGTGTAGGAGAAATGTTGTGCATATGCCTAGGAGAAATTTTGCTCATGTTCCTAGAAAAGTTGTGAACAAACCTTCTACCATTTATTATGCTTGCAATGCTCCCTTTGCTATTTATAGAAAGGGTAAGAAGGTAATTGCTAGGAAGTTAGGGGCAAGATGCAAGGGAGATAAAACTTGCATTTGGGTCCCTAAGGATATATGTGCTAACCTTGTAGGACCCAACATGAGTTGGGTACCTAAGACCCAAGCCTAAATTTGCCTTGCAGGTTTATGCATCCGGGGGTTCAAGCTGGATTATCGACAGCGGATGCACAAACCATATGACGGGGGAGAAGAAGATGTTCACCTCCTACGTAAAAAATAAGGATTCCCAAGATTCAATTATATTCGGTGATGGGAATCAAGGCAAGGTAAAAGGGTTAGGTAAAATTGCAATTTCTAATGAGCACTCAATATCAAATGTATTTTTAGTTGAGTCTCTTGGTTACAATTTGCTATCTGTTAGTCAACTATGCAATATGGGATATAATTGTCTTTTTACTAATGTAGATGTGTCTGTCTTTAGAAGATGTGATGGTTCACTAGCTTTTAAGGGTGTACTAGACGGCAAGCTTTACTTAGTTGATTTTGTAAAAGAAGAGGCCGGTCTTGATGCATGCTTAATGGCTAAGACTTGCATGGGCTGGCTGTGGCATCGCCGCTTAGCACATGTGGGGATGAAGAACCTCCACAAGCTTCTAAAGGGAGAACACGTGATAGGTCTAACAAATGTTTATTTCGAAAAAGATAGACCTTGTGCAGCTTGTCAAGCAGGTAAACAAGTGGGAGGAGCACATCACAGCAAGAATGTGATGACCACGTCAAGACCTCTGGAGCTGCTGCATATGGACCTCTTTGGACCCGTCGCCTATCTGAGCATAGGAGGAAGTAAGTATGGTCTAGTTATTGTTGATGACTTTTCCCGCTTCACTTGGGTGTTCTTTTTGCAGGATAAGTCTGAAACCCAAGGGACCCTCAAGCGCTTCCTCAGGAGAGCTCAAAATGAGTTTGAGCTCAAGGTGAAGAAGATAAGGAGCGACAACGGGTCCGAGTTCAAGAACCTTCAAGTGGAGGAGTTCCTTGAGGAGGAAGGGATCAAGCACGAGTTCTCCGCACCCTACACACCACAGCAAAATGGTGTGGTAGAGAGGAAGAACAGGACGCTGATCGATATGGCAAGGACGATGCTTGGAGAGTTCAAGACCCCCGAGTGCTTTTGGTCGGAAGCTGTGAACACGGCTTGCCACGCCATCAACAGGGTCTACCTTCATCGCCTCCTCAAGAAGACTTCGTACGAGCTTCTAACTGGTAACAAACCCAATGTATCTTACTTTCGTGTATTTGGGAGCAAATGCTACATTCTAGTGAAGAAAGGTAGAAATTCTAAGTTTGCTCCCAAAGCTGTAGAAGGGTTTTTATTAGGTTATGATTCAAATACAAAGGCGTATAGGGTCTTCAACAAATCATCGGGTTTGGTTGAAGTCTCTAGCGACATTGTATTTGATGAGACTAATGGCTCTCCAAGAGAGCAAGTTGTTGATTGTGATGATGTAGATGAAGAAGATGTTCCGACGGCCGCTATACGAACTATGGCGATTGGAGAAGTATGGCCACAGGAACAAGATGAACGAGATCAACCTTCTTCCTCAACAACGGTGCATCCCCCAACTCAAGACGATGAACAGGTTCATCAAAAGGAGGCGTGTGATCAAGGGGGAGCACAAGATGATCAAGTGATGGAGGAAGAAGCGCAACCGGCACCTCCAACCCAAGTTCGAGCGATGATTCAAAGGGATCATCCCGTCGACCAAATTCTGGGTGACATTAGCAAGGGAGTAACTACTCGGTCTCGACTAGTCAATTTTTGTGAACATTACTCCTTTGTCTCTTCTATTGAGCCTTTCAGGGTAGAGGAGGCCTTGCTAGATCCGGACTGGGTGTTGGCCATGCAGGAGGAACTCAACAACTTCAAGCGCAACGAAGTTTGGACACTGGTGCCTCGTCCCAAGCAAAATGTTGTGGGAACCAAGTGGGTGTTCCGCAACAAACAGGACGAGCACGGGGTGGTGACGAGGAACAAGGCTCGACTTGTGGCAAAAGGTTATGCCCAAGTCGCAGGTTTGGACTTTGAGGAGATGTTTGCTCGTGTGGCTAGGCTAGAATCAATTCGTATCTTGCTAGCATATGCCGCTCACCATTCTTTCAGGTTGTACCAAATGGATGTGAAGAGCGCTTTCCTCAATGGGCCGATCAAAGAGGAGGTGTACGTGGAGCAGCCCCCTGGCTTCGAGGATGAACGGTACCCCGACCACGTGTGTAAGCTCTCTAAGGCGCTCTATGGACTTAAGCAAGCCCCAAGAGCATGGTATGAATGCCTTAGAGATTTTTTAATTGCTAATGCATTCAAGGTTGGGAAAGCCGATCCAACTCTCTTTACTAAGACTTGCGATGGTGATCTTTTTGTGTGCCAAATTTATGTCGACGACATAATATTTGGTTCTACTAACCAAAAGTCTTGTGAAGAGTTTAGCAGGGTGATGACGCAGAAATTCGAGATGTCGATGATGGGCGAGTTGACCTACTTCCTTGGGTTCCAAGTGAAGCAACTCAAGGACGGCACCTTCATCTCCCAAACGAAGTACACGCAAGATTTGCTAAAGAGGTTTGGGATGAAGGACGCAAAGCCCGCAAAGACGCCAATGGGAACCGACGGACACACCGACCTCAACAAAGGAGGTAAGTCCGTTGATCAAAAAGCATACCGGTCCATGATAGGTTCTTTGCTTTATTTATGTGCTAGTAGACCGGATATTATGCTTAGCGTATGCATGTGTGCTAGATTTCAATCCGATCCTAAGGAGTGTCACTTAGTGGCAGTGAAGCGAATTCTTAGATATTTGGTTGCTACGCCTTGCTTCGGGATCTGGTATCCAAAGGGGTCTAACTTTGACTTGATTGGGTACTCAGATTCCGACTATGCTGGATGTAAGGTCGATAGGAAGAGTACATCGGGGACGTGCCAATTCTTAGGAAGGTCCCTGGTGTCATGGAACTCTAAGAAACAAACCTCCGTTGTCCTATCCACCGCTGAGGCCGAGTACGTTGCCGCAGGACAGTGTTGTGCGCAACTACTTTGGATGAGGCAAACCCTCAGGGACTTTGGCTACAATCTGAGCAAAGTCCCACTCCTATGTGATAATGAGAGTGCTATCCGAATAGCGGAAAATCCTGTTGAGCACAGCCGCACAAAGCACATTGACATCCGGCATCACTTTTTGAGAGACCACCAGCAAAAGGGGGATATCGAAGTGTTTCATGTTAGCACCGAGAACCAGCTAGCCGATATCTTTACCAAGCCTCTAGATGAGAAGACCTTTTGCAGGCTGCGTAGTGAGCTAAATATCTTAGATTCGCGGAACTTGGATTGAAATGTAGCATACATGTATTTATGCGTTTGATCATGTTTCTTTTTGCATTTTGTTGTTAAGTATGGTGCTCAAGTTGTACAAACACTCCCTGGACCTCACAAGTCCGTTGCAAAGTGATGCACAGTTTTAGGGGGAGATGTGTTACAACTTAACCCTTTGAGACTAACCATATGCTTGAGTTTGCTTGTTTTAGTCTCAAAGGAGATTTGAAAGGGAAAGGTGGACTTGGACCATGACAGACTTCCACTGCACTCCGATGAGAGGGTAACCTATTCCAAGTTCATCTAATGAACTCTTATTGCCATTTGCTCTTAATTGGAGATTTTGGTGAGGCAATGGGGTTATAGGGCCAAAATTGATCCCGTTTTGGTGCTTGATGCCAAAGGGGGAGAAAATAAAGGCCAAAGCAAAAATGGATCAGCTACCACTTGAGAGATTTTGAAAATAGTAGAATAGAGCTTTTGGTTTGACAAAACTCTTTTGTTGTCTCTCTTATCAAAAGTTGGCTTCTTGCGGGGAGAAGTAGTGATTATGGGAAAAAGGGGAGTTTTTGAAATCTTTGATCAATCTCCTTTGGAATGACTCTCTTTATGCTTCAACGTGTGTGTTTGACTTAGAGATAGAGATTTGAGTTTGATTTGCAAAAACAAACCAAGTGGTGGCAAAGGATGATCCATATATGCCAAAATTGAATCAAATTTATTTGAAGTGAGTTTGCACTTGTTCTAGTTGCTTTATGTTGTGTTGGCATAAATCACCAAAAAGGGGGAGATTGAAAGGGAAATGTGCCCTTGGGCCATTTCTAAGTATTTTGGTGATTGAGTGCCAACACAAAGTGCTTAAATGTGAATTTATGTCCATGGATGAACAAAGTGCAAATCATGAAGTAAAGGTATGTTTCTAAGCCTTAGTACATTGGTTTTGTATACTAATATACTTGTCTAAGTGTTAGAAACAGAAAGAAGAAGAAAAGAAGAAAGGTGCAAAAGACTTGGCTGTGTACAGCCAAGACTCAGCACGGTCTGGCACACCGGACTGTCCGGTGTGCACCGGACAGTGTCCGGTGCGCCAGGCTGACTCGGCGCGAAGTAGCCGCTCTCGGGAATTCGCCGACGGCGTACGGCTAAAATTCACCGGACTGTCCGGTGTGCACCGGACTGTCCGGTGAGCCAACGGTCGGCCGGGCCAACGGTCGGCCGCGCAATCTGCGCGGGACACGTGGCCGAGCCAACGGTCGGAAGGGGGCACCGGACTGTCCGGTGTGCACCGGACATGTCCGGTGCGCCAACGGCTCCCAGATCTGCAACGGTCGGCAACGGTCGGCAGCGCTGTTTAAGGAAAGAAATCGGGCACCGGACAGTGTCCGGTGTACACCGGACTGTCCGGTGCACCCGACGGCAGAAGGCAAGGATAGCCTTCCAGATTTGCTCTCAACGGCTCCTAGCTGCCTTGGGGCTATAAAAGGGACCCCTAGGCGCATGGAGGAGACATCCAAGCAACCTTAGAGCATTCTTGATCATCCACACTCATTCTTTGCGCATTCGTTTGTGATTCTAAGTGATTCGAGCTCCGTTCTAGTGAGAACTTTGAGATAGTCATTCGAGCTCGATTCTTGGCCGTGTGTGTGCGCATTTTGCTGTGGATTTGTGTGTGTTGCTTCCCTCCCTTACTCTGTGCTTCTTTGTGATCATATACTTGTAAGGGCAAGAGACTCCAATTTGTGGAGATTCCTTGCAAACGGGATATTGAAAGGCAAAGCAAAACACCGTGGTATTCAAGTTGGTCTTTGGACCGCTTGAGAGGGGTTGATTGCAACCCTCGTCCGTTGGGACGCCACAACGTGGAGTAGGCAAGCGTTGGTCTTGGCCGAACCACGGGATAAACCACTGTGCCATCTCTGTGATTGATCTTCTGTGGTTATTGTGTTTTGTGGAGACTCCTATCTAGCCACTTGGCATTATCTGCGCTAACACTTAACAAGTTTTTGTGGCTATAAGTTCAAGTTTTCCCAGGATCACCTATTCACCCCCCCCCCTCTAGGTGCTCTCACTGTCGGACACGATGACATCTGAATTGAATAAGCCAGGCATGCAGTTTAGGACCCCTCTGCGAAAGCAAGGAGGTCTGGCAGCCTGGGGGCGGTTCTAAAGAACGGGAGCTCGTTCCATGGGGTGGTCTGGGTCAGTGTAGCCGCTTAGCCTGGTCCCGTACCGTAAGCCTGCATAGTCCACTACTCTGTGGTGGGTACCTTAGTATTTGGAACTATAGTCCTATGGGTCCCACAATCTGGGGTCCAGCTCCAGAGAATGGGCACTTGTCTCCTGGGGTGGTCCGAAGCCGTGTAGCCACTTAGCCTGGTCCCGTACCGTAAGCCTGCATGCTCCACCACTCTGCGACGGGTGTCCTAGTATCTAGAGCCATGGTCCAGGGGGTCCGGACACACAACTTGGCCTCCTGGACTAAATATTGCAGGTCCCGAGCATGTATCAAAGGATGGCTATTGTCAGACGGGGGATCCTATGGGTGTGCTACTAACGCTCCCTAGCCGAAGCTGTGTACATGCCCAGGTCCCAGTCGAGGCTGCCTCCTGGGGGTTGTTGCCAACTCTTTCAGGTACGTTGGTATCCAACCTCGACACATCGAGCCTGCATCCCAGGGGCCAAGTACTAGGGAGGAGTCGACAACATCACACACAACAGGGACAGGTGGTACACAGATAAGTGCTAATAATGCTTGATAAATAGTACTCAAAAAGTACCTTACAAAAGCAAAAGTTATTACATTTGCCTTCAAGCGGAGTCCTAGCTCCATCTCTACAGATGTAAACTACTCGACGCCAGCAGGGTCACGCTGGAAGCTCGCGGACGCTGTCCTCGCAGAATTCTCCCGAGCGACTTGTCAGCAACGGTGGCCACCTCAACGTGTGCGCCATAGCAGAGAGGCCCTTGCCCCCGTCTTCCTATGGGGGATGACGACGAGGCCATTAAAGCCAAAGAGTTGGGTGCATGGCGGTAGGCGGCGCTGGTGGTCTGGCCAGCGGCGGCGACCACCTCTGCACCAGCGGCGGTGACCACCTCAGCACGAGTGCCATGGCAATGAGGCCCTCGCCCCCACCCCCCTATGGGGGTGAGGACAAGACCATCCAAGCCAAGGAGCTGGAAGCTTGACGGCTGACGGCGCTTGCGGTCCGGCCGGCACCGTGTAGCCGAAGTTCGCCTCCCTTGCAAGGCTGGTGCAGATCCTCTTTCTCCAAATGCTGGAGGAAGAAGCGGGCCACCAACTCATACGGAAGGCAGAACCCCAACTCGGCTCGCTCTCCACCCCTGCAAGGCTGATGAACATCCTTGAAGCTGAGGGCAGGGGGGAGGCCGTAGCCCGGCTCGCTTCTCTCCACCACAAGGCTGGTGGTCATCCTTGTAGATGACCACTGGTGGGAGACCGCAGCTCGGCTGCATGATGAAAATCCTTGAAGCTGAGCGATGGCGGAAGGGCGCCAACCCCCATGAGGTCATGCTCCTCCGGCAATAGCAAGAAGAAGGCGAGATCGGTAGCGCCATCGCGCAAGAAGCAAAGAGCGCAAGCTCCCCGGCAGCGACACCGCCGAGGGGGAAGGCGCTAGCACGGACCCTTCCATCGAACGCCAGCATGCTCCATCAAGCGGAGCAAAGCAGAGACCTTGAAGGCAAAGGGGCGCAGAGAGCTCAAAGGTGAAAGGATACAGCAAGTGGGAGAGGAGCGAAGGCATCGCTGCTACTCGAGGGATGAACCCCTTCTTAAAGGCAGACTCCCCCGCTCGCGCCTCAAAACGCCACGGAAAGTCTCCCCCGATGCACACCGGCGTACCCAACCAATGACGCGGGGCCCCAGCCCCACAAGTCATACAACTGGTGCGTTGGTCTCCGAGTGCGGAGAAGGAGAGCCACCACGCAAGGAGCGAATCGCTGCGCCTCTTCGCCTCCGCCGAAAGCAGCAGCCCAGCCTCTGGCATAGGGGCCCGGGCCCACGAGTCATACTCTTCGGGCGTCGGCCTCCATGTGTGGAGAAGGTGAACCGCTGCGTGAGGTACATGCCGCTACCTGCGGTAGTGCGCCTCTTCGCCTCCGCAGAAACCAACAGCCCAGTCTCTGACGCGGGGCCCCGGGCCCACGAGTCATCCTCCTTGGGCGCTAGTTCCTAGGTGCGGAAAAGTCAAACCGCTGCTCACGCCAGTACCATGCCTCCTCGGGACCGCCACAGAAGACAGAGAAGGTGAAATTTTCGAAACCAAATGCGGTCGTACCAAGGCACCCCGCGCATGGCCCAGTAAAGCCATCGAGTGCGAAGACCACGGGTCAGTCAGCCGTGGGAACAGGCGTGACAGTTGATGTGACCGATGCTAGGCTAATAGCGCGGGCGTGCTGTGTTAATGCGGCGTGCGCAGAGGAGGCGCCCCAGTCGCCGGTCATGCCAAGTTGACGCAAGGTACAAGCTTTGGCCCCACCTGCAGGCTCGTATCCTCCCCTAAGGTGGGCCCGTGGGCCACTGTCGGTACCCTGGATCAGGGGTACCCCTTGCTACAGCTTGAGGACGCGGTGTCCACACGACTATCTCTAGTCGCGTAGGGAACAACACCCGACTCCACCACATGGATGGCTCCGGCGTCACCATGTGGCCAGAAAAAGCGATACACTCCAAGATGCCAACACTGGGTTCGGACCCCATGGGAAAGTGCCGGACCCCTGTACACGTAGGTTGGACCTTCAGAGCAAGATCCAGGACCCCCGCAAGTGCAGCCCGGACCTCCGGGTCGGGTCCCGGACCCCTCTGCTTAGGATTCAGACTGCCCACAGTCGAGTCCCGGGACTCAGGGGCGGGGAATACCCAGGCCTTACTCAGGCTGAGGTCCGGTGCCGACATGTGTCTAGGCCCAGCCTGATGTGGACCTGTCCGCATAGCGCTACTGCTCCCCGCCCAGGCAGAGACCCGATGCTGCCGCGTGGTCAACCACGCGTGACGTAAGCCAGCGGGCAGAGCCTGACGTAAGACCTCTGGGCCGTGTTGTCTCTGTATTTATTGCAGAGAAGACGCGCCGCCTGACTACCCCGCTGACAGGCAATGTGCCCATTCAGCATTTATGTGTCCTGTCCACTCAGCTGGCAGGCGGCGTCCAGGCCATCCCGCAGGCGACGTGCCTGTCTATTGCCAAACAGTACGCCCGTGCCGCGAGGTGCACTGTGCTCATCCATCATCACTTGTACGCTGCGAGGGAAGCTTCTCCTACACGCCAATGCTACGCAGATCGCGGATATCAGGGCACAAGAAAGATTGCACTGAGGACGAACATTAGACGTTCCAAATATTGCATCTGTTATGTCCCTGAGCCCACATGTCGGGGCTTAGTACCGGTCTAACCCGCCGTGTTTAGTTGTGTCCGAGCCTGACCCGCTTATTTGTGTGAGGCCGGTCCAGGTCACTATAAAAGCGGGCTGGACCCGAATCGTACCGGGCAAAAAAACGTGGGCTTTTGTGCTTTCTGTATGCGAGTCCGTCAGCGACGTGCTGGTGGCAGTGTTTAGCGGGTCCGCGCGCTTTTGGAGCACGCCTCTGGGCTCTGGAGCAGATAGAGAGCTCCGCGCGACAACGTGAACCTGGTGCAAGCCAGCGCACGCCTTGGGTTTGTTGAGCGGGGATTAGTGATGCAGATTCTAAATTTTATCCTCTGCAAGTCAAATCCCCTGCAATCCTTGTGACTTGTGACGAGATTCTAAATTTTATCTTTTGTAAGATAAATCCCCTCCAACCCTTGTGACAAGAGATTAATCGAACAAGCCCAAGTGACCTCCTCGCGCCTCAACACCAAACCCTTGCTTGCTTGAGATGGTCGGATGAAATGTTCCGCGTTTAGAGTTTCGCTGGAGTTAATCCGTTGTAGGATATGAAGTTTATCTGGCTCTCCGCTGCATTTGAGCCACTTGGCGCTTGCGCTATCGCGCAGAGACCTGATGGATTCTGGAACAATGCAAGCAGTAGATCACAAGCCTGAGGAGGTTGAGGAGCATGTCCATTTCAGTGCAGTAAATCATCACAAGCTTGAGGAGGTTGGGGAACATTGTCAAATCGTACCGAGTGATAAAAGATACTCCTCTGACAGAAAGAAACCAGAAACCTCACGACACGTAACATAAAGAAACCAGAGCGATGACAATCAGAAAGTTTAGAATCAGGACTTCTTTTATTAATCTAGAGTTCTCATGAAACCATGCCTTATTCCACTGGCAACAGTCGCAGTACAAGACGGAACACCGCACGAATACCATGTTAATTACAGTGCATACAACAACAGGGATTCTCCAGCAGCCTGTTAATTACGCCGGATCCTTGACCTCAGATCCATATATCAGAGGTGCAGTCCCCACCAGGATATCTCATCTCGTGGGCCAGGGCAGGACCATCAGGCTCGGTGCCAAAATCGACGAAGAAGTTGGGGTTGACAGCCAGGCCTCCTTTCTCGGTGTCGACATCGATCTGCAACATGTGGGAGCCCTTCTTGACAAGATCATCACCGAAAAACTGCTCATCCCATCGGCTGAAAAGTGAGTTTGTCACGTATATCCTCTTGCCATCCAAGCTCAGCTGAATCATCTGTGGCCCACCTCTAAGTCGATGACCCTGATTATAAAGAAACATGCAGTGAGTCAGAGTAATCAAAATTCCATTGTATTTCCATATTGTTTCGTTAGGATTCAAGTGTGCCAGTAGTCTAGCTTAGCAATGCAAAAAAAAAGTAGAAATGGATTGTAGTAACTTCACAATGAACAAACCGTAACCACCACTAAAACCCAAACCGTAATAATTATGAAAATCTTGTATTTTCAGAAGGTTTTAAGAGGGGAGATTACCTTGACTTGAGGCACATTATACTGCTGTTCCTGACCATCATCAGTAACATAGACGACATCACTGCCCTTCTGAAGAAGACCACCAACCCATACTTGTCCAGCCAAGAAAGGCTTTGCGGGATCCTCAATGTTGTACTGCCTAATATCGCCATGAAGCCAATTTACAAAGTAGAGATAACGGTCATCAAGAGAGATGACAAAATCAGTTATCAATCCTGGCATTTCTGGCAGAATCCAGTTGCGGACCTTCAGTGGTTTCACAGAGATAGCAACCTACAAGCACAGCAATAGGAATGTAAGCAAGTTGGAAAATCAAGCCCATTAGGTGGGAAAGAACTTATCATGTAGCATGAACAAACCTCATGGCTCCACGATCCATCCGCGGTCTTGAAAAATCTCACCATGTTGCTTGTTAAAGCACAGCCAACATAACCAGTGTCCTTTGATGGATCATGTAAAAACCTCACCTGCAGGGGAAACAAACAAACAGAGAAACATGTCACAACAGGTGGAAGCACCATATATTCCAGTAGCATTTACAAAGAAACCATGATAGCTCAAAGGTAAAAATATATAGACCGACGCCAAATTATTCTTGCAGCAGCTTCAACTTATTTAATATTATATTACCTCAAGGGGAAGGAGTCCAGTGTCACCTAGATCAAGTGTCTGCTTGAGCTCACCGCCAGGCCAGTCGTACACATGCAGGTGCCTTCCATACAGGCCATCCTGGACATGTTGAAGATCGAAACCTGTCCTGAACGCTGCAGGGGCTCCCCATGACGAACTGATCATAGTCTTGTGGCGAGGCTGGTACCAGAAGTCATATCCAAACAAGGGACTGTGACCTGGCTTTTCCCAACTGCATGTAACAGAAACTTAATAAGTAATAAAGACACTGAGATCATCATAATGAATCTGTCCGTTTTTCACATGTCAAACAATTTTACCATACATCTAAAGTTATTTTAGAGCACATTACATGAATCACACCCATCATACAAGTCTGGATCGTGTGCTCTTATGTGACTGTGACATGGCAAAGTGTATAACAGCATGATGTGATTCAACGATAACAGGCTATGCTCTGTAATTGGGCATAGTAAACGGTAAGAACTTACCGTCCTTTGACATTAAACTCTGAATCCAACAGCAGGAAGCCATTGCCAGCTGCATTCCCCTCCTTGTCCCCAAGGCAAGAAATCATAATGTCGCCAGACGCAAGGCAATGAGACGTGTGAGGGAACCCAAGCCCAGTATTCTCAGCGATGTCCTCAGACTCAACCACCTTATGCAAGGATGGCACCCTTGGGTCTGTCGCTGTGTCGACGACATACACACGGCCTGACCTGCAAATAGCCATTGAAAGCGGCACCATAGATTCTCAGTCCTGAGGTCAGCAGTCGTGTAAGACAACTGATTCATTCATCTGACCATCTCCATTTATTTGATGCAGTACTCACAGCAAGGAAGGCAGGATCAGGAAGCGGCGCTTGGCCGATGGGTCGCCGTGGCAGGAGCTGCAGGAGTTCCAGCCAGAGTGATGCAGCTCGTCGCCGATGTGGGTGACCGGGAGCCTGTGGATCACCTGGGAGTATGTAGGAGAGCTGGGATCCAAATCCACCGTCGCAAGGTAATCCGGCTTGTTAATTCCAGTGCCTGCATAATTCATGTGTAGCCCACTGCACCCATGAATACAAAATTCACAACAAGGCGAACATCTAATCTCTGCAGTGTTCACATGGTTTGTGTGCAGGCGTTCCCCGGAGTAGAAAGTAGAAACCATGTGAACCCCTGTAAAAGTCTTAAACTATGGAAACAACAGAAAGTATCATCTGTAAACGACATGGAGAAAGCCCTATTTAATCGAGTTCCAAAACCATTGGGGATCCATGCGGGAACAATTCTTGTCCGGCGCAGGCTAGGCTAAATTATATGAAAGGGTCGCTTTCCAATTTCACCCCACCTATCCTGTACTAAATAAACGTTACGAATTGAATTGCTCGCTGATGAGCTCCTGACTAATCATCCAAGATCTACGCGCACGTCCCCATATGTCCGCAGCAGGATCCTCCTGGCTACAGTCCTACACGCATGGTGAGGTCAGAGAAAGCACGCACCGTTGTAGACGCAGGTGACGTAGACGAGCTTCTCCCTGGGGCCCTTCTCCATGGCCTCCAGCGGCGTGGCGTACCCGGGCCCCTTGGCGGCGTGGCAGCACGCCTTTCCGTTGGCCGCCGCCGCCGCCGCCGCCGTCTCCACAGCTGCTGCTCCCGCCATCTTTTCTGCCGGTCGCCTGCCTGAGCCGGTCCGGTGCTGCTGTGCTCTCAGGTCGCGCGCCGCCACCTGCCGTTCCGGCGAGCTAGCTAGCGCTGCGGCGTCAGGGTCACGTACCGCCGCCGGGCCGGGGATGGGAAGGGAATGGGGAGATGGAGAAGCAAAGCTGCTCACTCACTCACCCGACCGCGGACCACCCGAACCGGACAAGAGGGAGAAGACGATACGATACGGCTTGGTGTGGGGGCGTGGGGCGTGGCTGCGGCTTCTGCGAGGCGAGCAGGCGGTGGCAGGCCCGCCTAATTATAGCGTTCCCGGCTGAGACGTGGAGGCATGAAGTTTGTCGATTGCGCGCCGCGATTCGTGCGGAGGAGGCGGAGCATGCGGACAGAGGAGGTGGGCGTGAACCTGGGCCCCACGGCGTGGCGGGAGCGAGGTGTCGTGGTATCTGGACGATAATGCGGGCGGGTGGGATCCAGCCAGCGTCAGCGTGGGCGTGGCCCCGCCTCGGGAGAACCAGGGCGGACGGGAGGACGACGCACGCACGGGAAACGGAACGGAGAGCGAAGCCGGCGAGAAAGACACGACGCGACACGCCACGCCGCGCGACGCGACGCCGTGCGCGATGTGCTGGCATAACACAAGTACACGACCCCTCGCGTCGACGGCGTCGTCACCACCTCCGCCTTTCCACTGTCCTGTCCTGGCATAGGTTCCGGCAGCGTCAAAAACCGACGCCATCTGCTGCACTTGGATGCTTGCTCTCTGACTCGTGACTGTTGTTGCCGCTGTGAAGTTGCGATGGTTGCGGTATCGACGCACGCAGCGAGCTGATCCTGGTTGGGAGGGAGACAGACGATCGGATGACACCGGATCGAGCAGGATTCAGGACTCATCACAGGAGTAAAAAGATACCTGCACGCAACGCACGCAGGACGCCGGCGGCAGCAGATCCGAGCGGCTAGCTGGCTCGATCCCCCATGGACACTATTTGCATCGCTGCCGCTGACAGAGGGATATGCATGGCAGGTAGGACTAAAATAGTGGTGCAGCTGAGTCTCGCGCCCACTGCCCACAGGCACTATCTTCCTATATTGCTTAGCTGACCAGGATCTCAACGGGCTCCCATTATTGCTCTGCAGGAGTATATTTTATTAGCCATGCAAGCAGCGCATCGGAGAAACGGTTCACGACGTGCGTGCTTTAGCTTGCCATTATCTTATTAGCTTGCCACGGAGTACGTAGGCACAGGCAGGCAGGCAGCGGTGTGGAATACTGGAATCATTGGATTGCATGCAAATTGTTGAAAGGCTGGATTCTGCAAGAATTGCGCAACAACAACAAAAAAAGTCCACCTTGGCTTCTATGTTCTGACTCAACATGGGGGTCGACCTTTCCAGCATCTCCCCTGTCCAGATACAGTGTGTTTGGTTACCTGTATTTGTTGGTGGTTACATCGCGGGATGCAATGATCTGGTGTTTGGTTGTTGTCAACTCGGCTCTACGCGTGCGAGGTGTGTGTTTGGTTACCTGCATGCAGATGTGGAGTCAGGCCCACACGATACTTAAAGCACTCTAGGCCAGGCTCTGCAGGCGCGAGCAAATTGGTCGCATCTCTGGAGCTAGTCTCCTGTCGGCCTGGCTCATGCTGCCGGGCTACCGGGAGAAACCAACCAAACAGACGGATAGTCATCCGAGAGCACGAAACATTACAGAATTTCCACAAACATAGCAAGAGAGCCGATAGATCCAAATGTCATAAAAGCTCATGCTTTTTATTAGCACTTTTATTGTTAAGTAACGGTGAGATAACCAGAGGGGATATGTGATAAGAACACATGTGACTTGATCCCAAAATCTAACTTTGAGGGACATCTAGAACTCCTTAGCTCAATACAGTTCAATCCAGTGTCGATTGATTACACCAAATCTCAATAGCATAGATGTAGGAGTTCAAAATATATGTGGATCTCCAGACTAGGGCTATTACAAACTAGAGAATAGAAAGCTAGATAGCGACTACAATAAGAAAGCCAAACGAAATAAAAGCTCGAGAGATAGCTGCAACAAACAGATCCCATCTCCTATTTATAAAGGGATATTCTATTTTCCTAAACTACATGTAGATACATAGAGGTTTATCCACTTAGTCAGGGGTCAAATGTACTAACTCCTAGGAAAAATGATCTGACGGCCACACGCTCTTCACAAAGTTACTCGCTTTGCCACGACGCACCCTTCGCGATAACGCCATGTGTCGCCTCTGATTCTCGTTGGAACAGCACTTCGGGTTTTGAGGCCCGAACTCAGCCAAAACCAGCGAACTGCACCACAGGGTGGTTTTGAGGCTCAACCATCGAAACCACCGCAGGTATCGCACCTCGTGCGCATCCCCACATCCTGTACACATGCGTCGGCGGCACAATCCACTCCTCTATGTCCTCGTGTCTGTCAGCGCCTCCAGGTGTCAGCCACTACGTCTAGTCGCTCAGCTTCTCCAGTCCCTCAGTCACGACCCAATACTCGTCCTTCACTGCTCTCGGTCCATTAGCACGAGCCCACATGATCTTCACCTTTGTCGTAGACCACCGTCTCTAGGGCATGTTTGGTGTGGCGCCTAAGCCGCCACACCGCGCCACACTTTTCAAGCTGTAGGTGTGGCGGCCGATTTGGCTGCCGCGGGTTAGGCGCGGTGTGGCGACGTAGGCGCCACACCAAACATGCCCCTAGACTGTGCACCACAAGTCAATAAACATGGTTACACAACACACTCACGCCACGATTAGTCCACACGACTCAACCCAAGACGCTACTCATTGACAATCAATCATCACAACCTGAATACAAGGGCACATGTCAACCTTGTGTTCGAATATTGTGTTTGGAGACATGTGGCTACTTTATTATGTTTCCAAATGTTGCTAGTTTACAACTAACCCAGGAACAAGATGTGTTTACTAGAATATACAACCAAACTAGTGTAATGCTCGTGCGTTGTGATGACACATATAAATGATGTGTCACATATAAAATGAACTACGACACGAAATCTATCCATAATAAGTACAGAAATGATGTGTCATACCACCTCATTGCACAATAGAGTAGTATGTACTGTCTCAAATATGACTGGAATTCCGAGCAAAGTATAGATTGTTGCAAGGGAATGCAACTTTGAATCTGCAAGCATAAGATATGATAATTATTTAATGCAAAGCTAGATGCTATAGATTACGCCAACATTCACATATAACCATGAAACCCACCTCTCTCCTTGATTTAGCATATTATGGCACCAATGAAGTTCTAGGACATGCCAAGCACAATTCCTGCAAATTTATATGAACACAAATAAAAACATGAACAATCACTGCTATCCACCTTTCAAATACACCATATCTAGTAGACATGTACCCCTAATTGCATGCTTATGCACCCCCACCTAGATAAGAAAATGACTTGCTACTACTAAATCACACATGCAATAGAATGGTCCATGCCAACATACCAAGCCAGCTTGTGAATGCAAGATACTACAACTTCTACATGTTGACATGTATCTCATTGGCAATATCATGGTGGATGATAGGAAAGAATGATGGACAGTTCTTCTCTTCCATTGGCACGCTAGTTGCACCAAGTAAAATGGGAGAAAGCCAATGATAACACTTTGTCTGCGCATAGTTTGCAACCCTCTAGAAGTAAAGAACTGTCATGTCAACGGCTCTTGCCCTCAACTCAAGCATATTTTGATCAATCTCAATTTCATGTTTTGCCATGTATGGCTTGAAGAATCACTTGTATACATAGGCGGTCCCCTAAAATAACTCGTTGTAACAAACAAGCCATGAGAAAAGTATATAACTAACAAATTCATGAGAACATAATACCATACTTATGTCTTTGGATACCACAAGTGTAACACTCCAAAATCGTATCGTGATGAAATAAGAAAATTCTCTAAAAGTTTCAAATTTTAAGTGTATTATAACAAAGTTATGAATTGAGACTATCTTCTGTAAATTTAATAAATAGTAAATATAAAATGTTGGTTATATACTTAAACTATAATAAATAGGATAGTGAATTATTTTATATAAATTAATTGTATTGGGTTATACAACTATGTGAATTCTATGCTTATTAAATTTCATGCATAAAAATACTTATTTGAGCAAAGTAAATAAGGAGTAAATAAATGTAAAATATTTGCATTCATGTTGGTGTTTTGGTTGTGCATATAAATATGGTTTAAAAATTATAATTAGATTTCAATTAGGATAATTAAATCTGGAAATGAAAAACAGAAAAAAAGAATAGCAAATAAAAGGCTTACCTATTCAGCAACTTAAGGAACACAACACACGTGTGTTTTTTCTCCTATTTTTTTATTTCACTTACCGGATCTTGCATCGCTATTACATCATCATGACATCAGCCATCCCTTGCTGTTCGTAACAAACTAACCACCATAGTTGTTGTAACCGTCCGGCCAAACTTCTCACCTGCGCAACAGATTTGGTTTGGAGGTTGTTAGAGTTTCTAACAAATAGGATATGATTGTAACAGATAAGTACCTAAGTAGATCTGTCATATAACAGATTTGGTTTCGAGTTTGTCAGAGTTCCTAATAGATAGGATATGGTTGTAACAGATAAGTACCAAATTAGATCTATTATGTAACAAATTTGGTTTCAAGTTTGTTAGAGTTCCCAATAGATAGGATAAGATTGTAACAGATAAGTATCAGATTAGATCCGTCATTTAACCACCCACCTCCCGGCCTATATAAATGCATGCCACCATAACACCTCAAGCCATCAATCATATACTCATATCTTCTATAGTCTCGCTGTAGCACCATCGCCATACAAGCCACAACAGCCCGCCGCTAGCTAAGCTCACAGCCATAAGCCTCCATGACTAGTTCGTCGAAGTTTGACTCCCGCCCAAACTCAAGCGACAACTCCAGCGAGGAATTTCTCTCCATCCGTTCATCTTCTGGGGCAACCCAGAACATCACCGTGACCAGCTCGGTGAGAGCTTCGCCACCACGCTGCCTGTTGGGGGCCTTCGTCTTTCGAAGGTCCTCAAAAACATGATTTAACATTGTTTTTGGAGTTGTAATACGTGAGCAGGTACCTTCGGATTCGAATCAGAACCACAGTGGGGGAAGCATGAACAATACGAAGATTGACGAAGCGTCGAAGCTACGCGCAAGGGAGCTTCGGCATGACAGCAGGAAAGAAAACCGACTTAAAGGGGAAAAGGCTATATAGACCCCGATGAGTTACCTTATAATCATTAGCAAATGTAAAGGGCATGAATGTAATTTCATGTGGGCTGCGTCCCATGCCTATAAATAGGTGAACAGTACCCCTACACTGTTCACGCTGACTCGGTATTTGCTTTTACTTCACGTTCGCACCTTCACTGTTTATCAAGTTGAAGGTATTGAATGTAATCCAATATTGTTCTTATATTCTCATGATAATAAAATGAAGATGAATTTATAATGTTACATGATTCTTTATGTCATCTTTTGTATTTTACACCCCTTTTTCTATTACCATCTTACCTTCGATATTCGAAGGTATGTCTTTCATAACCTTCGTCTAAAGATCATTGTATCCTAAGAGAAATAATGTTTTGAAGGACGAAGGGTATTGATATTTAACATTCTATGTTGCCTTGTTCTTGATCCATAGCGTTTGAGAACGAATCACCAACATTGGTGCCCACCTCCGGTGAATCCTTTTCGACCACCTTCGGCAAGCACTGACCTTCGTCATGCCACCGAAGAAAGCTTCAGCGACAGGGGCTGCCGCTCTGCAGCCACTGGACCCAAACCAGGAGACCCTTTCTCTTCGAGAGGCCCGAAGCCAGAAGAGGAAGGCCACTAGTCCAACACTCCAGGAGGATGAGTTAAACCAAGAAATCAGAAACATGGAGATGCTTCATCAACAAGTACAAAGGAAGAAGGAGAAGATGGCTCGACTAGCTGATCTTCAAAGGCAGATTGACGAAGCCACCGAAGAAGTACGCCATCTTGCCCAAGACGAACAAGAGCGAAGGCCCTAACATAGGGAGCTTCACCAAGAAGGCTTCTTCAACAAGGATGGATGGTATGATGATTTTAATCATGATACCTTTACCTTTGACGATTGTAGGAAACGGGTGACGCCTAAGAGGGGGGGGGGTGAATTAGGACTTCTAAAAGTTTTACTAAACTAGGCCACAATAAAATCCCTAGAGCAAAACCTATGCAAATAATCAAACTAGAGAGTGCAATCTAGGTTTTGTCTAAGTGTTGCTATCTCTACCGCAAAGGCTAAGTTTCAATCTACACTAGATAAGTATGAATATAAGATTGAAACTTAAATGTTTAATATAAATGCGAAAGCTTAAAGAGCAAAGTAGAGAAGCAAACTCTCATGGATGACGCCGGTATTTTTACCGAGGTATCCGGAACCGTGCAAGGTCCCGACTAATCCTCGTTGGTGCCCCTACGCAAAGGGAAGCCCACGCAAGGGCCAAGCACCTCGGTCGAGTAACTCCGTAGAGAGCCTGAAAGGGAAATGTGCCCTTGGGCCATTTCTAAGTATTTTGGTGATTTAGTGTCCAACACAAGTAACTAAGTGTAAAAAGGTGGACAAGGTACAAATCAAGAATTAAGGTATGTTTCTCAGACTTAGTACATTGTTTTATGGACTAATGTATTGTGTCTAAGTGCTGGAAACAGGAAAAATCCAATTGGAAATGTCTTGGCTCGAGCAGCCAAGAATCTGCTGAGTCTGCAAGCACCGGACTGTCCGGTGCGTCAGGCTGGCTCGAGCGAAGTGGTTGCTCTCGGGAATTCACCGGCGACGTACGGCTAAAATTCACCGGACTGTCCGGTGTGCACCGGACTGTCCGGTGAGCCAACGGTCGGCCGGGCCAACGGTCGGCCGCGCAATCTGCGCGGGACACGTGGCCGAGCCAACGGCTAGAAGACGACACCGGACTGTCTGGTATGCACCGGACATGTCCGGTGCGCCAACGGCTCTCAGGCTGCCAACGGTCGGCTTCGCTATTTAAGGAAGGAAATCGGGCACCGGACAGTGTCCGGTGTGCACCGGACTGTCCGGTGCCCCCGATGACAGAAGGCAAGAATGGATTTCCAAACTTGTGCTCAACGGCTCCTAGTGCCTTCGGGCTATAAAAGGGACCCCTAGGCGCATGGAGGAGAACACCAAGCATCCTTTGAGCATCATTGATCACTCACACTTCATTCTCGCGCACTTGTTTGACATTCTAGTGATTTGAGCTCCGTTCTAGTGTGCTAGTCTCTTGAGCTCAAGTTTGGGTTTTGCGTGTGCGTATTCGCTGTGATCTTTGTGTCGTGTGTGAGTTGCTAATCCCTCCCTTGCTCTGTGATTCTTCGTGAACATCTTGTGTAAGGGCGAGAGGCTCCAAGCTGTGGAGATTCCTCGCAAACGGGATTAAGAGAAGCAAAGCAACACCGTGGTATTCAAGTTGGTCTTTGGACCGCTTGAGAGGGGTTGATTGCAACCCTCGTCCGTTGGGACGCCACAACGTGGAGTAGGCAAGCGTTGGTCTTGGCCGAACCACGGGATAACCACTGTGCCATCTCTGTGATTGATATCTCTTGGTTATTGTGTTGTGTTGAGATCCTTCTCTAGCCACTTGGCATATTACTGTGCTAACAAGTAACCAAGTTTTGTGGCTTAAGTTTTTGAAGTGTTACAGGATCACCTATTCACCCCCCCTCTAGGTGCTCTCAATTGGTATCGGAGCCGTTCTCTTCAAGAGAAGGACTAACCGCCTGAAGAGATGGATCCTAAAGGCAAGGGGATGGTGATCAACGACAAGGAGAAGGAGTCCTTCCTCAACGAGCCCAATGATGACAGGCCCACCGACTCAGGCTCGGGCCACAAAAGAAAAGACGGGAGGAAGAAGAAGACAAGGCGCATCAAGGAAATTGTCTACTACGACAACGACGAATCTTCCTCCTCCCAAAAGGACGACGACGACTACGATAGACGAAAGACGGTTAACTCAAACTTTTCTTTCGATTATTCGCGCATCCCGCATAGTTCAAATGCTCAATTGCTCCCCATTCCACTTGGAAAGCCCCCTCACTTTGATGGAGAGGATTACGGATTTTGGAGCCACAAAATGCGTACTCACCTGTTTTCTCTCCATCCAAGCATTTGGGAGATTGTAGAAAGTGGAATGAAATTTGATAGCTCGGATAGCCCTGTGTTTATTAATGAACAGATTCATAAAAATGCACAAGCTACTACTGTGTTGCTAGCCTCTTTGTGCAGGGACGAGTATCACAAGGTGAGCGGCTTGGACAATGCCAAGCAGATCTGGGACACCCTCAAGATCTCTCATGAGGGAAACGACGTCACCTTGCTCACCAAGATGGAGTTGGTGGAGGGCGAGCTTGGACGGTTCGCGATGATAAGGGGCGAGGAGCCGACACAAACATACAACCGGCTCAAGACCCTTATCAACAAAATAAGGAGCTACGGGAGCATGTGATGGACGGACCACGACGTCGTCCGCCTAATGCTAAGGTCATTTACCGTTCTTGATCCTCATTTGGTGAACAATATACGTGAAAATCCTAGGTACACCAAGATGTCGCCCGAAGAAGTTCTTGGGAAGTTTGTAAGCGGGCGAATGATGATCAAGGAGGCAAGATACGTGGACGACGCGTTGAACGGTCCTAGTCATGAGCCTCAACCCATTGCTCTCAAGGCAACAAGGAGCAAGGAGGCGCTACCAAGCAAGGTGGCGCAAGTTGAGGCGGCCGGACTCAATGATGAGGAGATGGCCCTCATCATTAAGCGCTTCAAGACGGCGCTTAAAGGTCGCAAGGGACAGCCGAGCAAGACCAAAGCCAAGGGGAAGCGCTCATGCTTCAAATGTGGTAAGCTTGGTCATTTTATTGCTAACTGTCCCGACAATGATAGTGATCAGGACCAAGGGAACAAGAAGGAGAAAAAGAAGCATTACAAGAAGGCCAAGGGCGAGGCACATATCGGAAAGGAGTGGGATTCGGATTGTTCCTCCTCCGACTCTGACAATGAAGGACTCGCTGCCACCGCCTTCAACAAGTCATCCCTCTTCCCCAACGAGCGTCACACTTGCCTCATGGCAAGAGAGAAGAAAGTAAACACTCATACTAGTACTTATGCCTCTTCGAGTGAAGATGAGTCTAGTGATGATGATGAGATAGATTACTCATGCTTATTCAAGGGATTAGATAGAACCAAGGTAGACAAAATTAATGAATTAATTGATGCCTTGAATGACAAGAATATGCTTTTAGAAAAACAAGAGGATTTGTTGTATGAAGAACATGATAAATTTGTAGAAGCACAAAAATCTCTTGCTCTAGAAATTAAGAGGAATGAAATGCTCTCTAGTGAATTATCTTCTTGTCATGAAACTATTGCTAAGTTAAAAAGTTTTAATGATGATTTAAATGCTAAACTAGAAGTAGTTAGTAAATCTAATTCTTGTGTAGAAATTGTTGAAACTTGTAATAGGTGTAAAGATTTTGACATTGATGCTTGTAGTGATCATTTAGTTTCAATTTCCAAATTAAATGATGAATTAGCTAGTCTTAATGCCCAACTTAAGACTAGCAAGAATGAATTTGATAAGCTAAAATTTGCAAGGGATGCCTACACGATTGGTAGACACCCCTCAATTAAGGATGGACTTGGCTACAAGAGGGAAGCCAAGAACTTGACAAGCCATAAGGCTCCCATCTCCGCCAAGGAGAAAGGGAAGGCCCCTATGGCTAGTAGTGTGCAAAAGAACCATGCCTTTATGTACTATGATAGAAGACAACCTAGAAATGCTTATAGGAGTTGTAATGTATATAATGCCTTTGATTCTCATGCCATGGTTGCTTCTAATTCTTCTTATGTGCATAATAGAAATGTTGGTAGGAGAAATGTTATTTATAATATGCCTAGGAGAAATGTCGTTAATATTCCTGGGAAAGTTAATGAACCTTCTACAATATATCATGCTTTAAATGCTTCTTTTGCTATTTGTAGAAAGGATAGGAAGATAATTGCTAGAAAATTAGGGGCAAGATGCAAGGGAGACAAAACTTACATTTGGGTCCCTAAGGATATTTGTGCTAACCTTGCAGGACCCAACATGAGTTGGGTACCTAAGACCCAAGCCTAAATTTGCCTTGCAGGTTTATGCATCCGGGGGTTCAAGCTGGATTATTGACAGCGGATGCACAAACCATACGACGGGGGAGAAGAAGATGTTCACCTCCTACGTCAAGAATAAAGATTCCCAAGATTCAATAATATTCGATGATGGGAATCAAGGCAAGGTAAAAGGGTTAGGTAAAATTGCGATCTCAAATGAGCACTCTATCTCTAATGTGTTTTTAGTAGAGTCTCTTGGATATAATTTGCTATCTGTTAGTCAATTATGCAATATGGGATATAACTGTTTGTTTACAAATGTAGATGTGTCTGTCTTTAGAAGATGTGATGGTTCACTAGCTTTTAAGGGTGTACTAGACGGCAAGCTTTACTTAGTTGATTTTGCAAAAGAAGAGGCCGGTCTAGATGCATGCTTAATGGCTAAGACTTGCATGGGCTGGCTGTGGCATCGCCGCTTAGCACATGTGGGGATGAAGAACCTCCACAAGCTTCTAAAGGGAGAACACGTGATAGGTCTAACCAATGTTCATTTCGAAAAAGATAGACCTTGTGCAGCTTGTCAAGCAGGGAAACAAGTGGGAGGCTCTCATCACACCAAAAATGTGATGACAACATCAAGACCCCTGGAGCTGCTACATATGGACCTCTTCGGACCCGTCGCCTATCTGAGCATAGGAGGAAGTAAGTATGGTCTAGTTATCGTTGATGACTTTTCCCGCTTCACTTGGGTGTTCTTTTTGCAGGATAAGTCTGAAACCCAAGGGACCCTCAAGCGCTTCCTAAGGAGAGCTCAAAATGAGTTTGAGCTCAAGGTGAAGAAGATAAGGAGCGACAACGGGTCCGAATTCAAGAACCTTCAAGTGGAGGAGTTTCTTGAGGAGGAAGGGATCAAGCACGAGTTCTCCGCTCCCTACACACCACAGCAAAATGGTGTGGTAGAGAGGAAGAACAGGACGCTCATAGATATGGCGAGAACTAAGCTTGGAGAATTCAAGACCCCCGAGTGCTTTTGGTCGGAAGCCGTGAACACGGCTTGCCACGCCATCAACAGGGTCTACCTTCACCGCCTCCTCAAGAAGACGTCGTATGAGCTGCTAACCGGTAACAAACCTAATGTATCGTATTTTCGTGTTTTTGGGAGTAAATGCTACATTCTAGTGAAGAAGGGTAGGAATTCCAAATTTGCTCCCAAAGCCGTAGAAGGATTTTTATTAGGTTATGATTCAAATACAAATGTGTATAGGGTCTTCAACAAATCATCGGGTTTGGTTGAAGTCTCTAGCGACGTTGTATTTGATGAGACTAATGGCTCTCCAAGAGGGCAAGTTGTTGATCTTGATGATGTAGATGAAGAAGACGTTCCAACGGCCGCGATACGCACCATGGCGATTGGAGATGTACGGCCTCAGGAACATTTGGAGCAAGATCAACCGTCTTCCTCAACTATGGTGCATCCCCCAACCCAAGATGACGAACAGGTACCTCAAGTGGAGGCACATGATCAAGGGGGAGCACAGGATGTTCAAGAGGAAGGAGCACCTCAGGCACCTCCAACCCAAGTTCGAGCGACAATTCAAAGGGATCATCCCGTCGACCAGATATTGGGTGATATTAGCAAGGGAGTAACTACTCGCTCAAGATTAGTTAATTTTTGTGAGCATTACTCTTTTATCTCTTCTATTGAGCCCTTCAGGGTAGAAGAGGCCTTTGTAACACCCAAATTCTGAATTTGGGATTGATAGAAGAAATCTGAGCAAAATACCATTGATAAATAATTAAACTTTATAATTCACCCTTTTTAAAGGTAAATACTCATAATAAAATAAATAAAGAAACACTATGTAGTAATTGTGCATCATGTGAAAGTTTAACTTGTGCATAAATTTGAAATCTAGAATTTAAAACTTGGTTTGATTTGAATTGGAAATAGGAAAGAAAGAAAGAAATATTATACAAAACAAAACAAAGTTATAAATTCATCACACTTTTAGGTATGTCCAAATTTTACTATTGATCTGAAAGTGAATTTGCCACAAGTTGAAATTTAATTTGAATTGGAATTAGGGTTTGAAATAAGAGAAGGGAAGAACTAAGAAAAATACTACATAAAATAAAATAAAAATCAGAATAAACATCCTTCACACTTAAATTATTAAATTATACCATTCAAACTGAGGACAAGTTATTTCACAAAGTTTGAATTTAAACTTGAACTCAAATTGGATTTGAAAATGGAGAAAAGAAAATAGAAAAGATAAAAGAAAAAGAATAAAACCCTATGTGGGCCAGGAACACCAAATTCGGCCCATCTTCCCATTTTCACGCGCGCGGCGGCCCAACTCCGATTCTTGGCGCCGACAGGTGGGACCGCCGTGTCAGCCTCGCCTTAGCTCTCTCGCGCGCGCGCGTTCGTTCGACACCGACATGTGGGCCCCGCTGCTCAGTTCACCTTCCCGCGCGCGGAATCTGTCGCTGCTCGGCGGGCCTCCTTTGTCAGCCACCCTTCGCGACTCGGTCGCCGATCCGCGTCTGCGTTTTCTCGCCCACTGACCGGTGGACCGACGTCGACAGCTTCGTCTTCAACGAACTCGCGTGCGGCAACAGTGGAACCTTCACCGCGAATTCCGTGGCGGCCGGTGTAACAAACGTGCGGACTTCGCTTCCACCTTCGACTATTTAAAGCCGGGTCGCGGACCATCGCATTGAACCATGGGCGCGCTGAAGAACACTGAGCACCGTGAGGGAAGAAGCTAGGAAACGCGCCGCCGCCGGTGAACTCCCTCGGTGAGGAAGGTTTTGCCTCGGTGCGTGGCCCAGGGTGGTCGTAATCGTTCGGGGAATCCGTCCGCGACTTCGACTGGACGAATTACGTTCCGGTCAGCCCGGAATTGCTCGCCGGTGTTGCTCCTCCGCCACGGAACCACGTGACGCCGTGGACCGCGCGCCTGCAAGCTCGATCAACGGTGAGAACACCTTTGTAAGTCTCATCTTCATCTCCGCTCTGTTTACCGCCCCTTAATTTTGGGGATTCGCGCTCAGAAATGGTCGATTGAATCTTCGTCGGCGGGCTTCGCCGCGTCCGTGGGCGGCGCCGCCGTCCGCGCGACCGGGGGAAGGGGAAAGTGTTTGGGCCATTTGATCTTTATCCAACGGTTGTGATCGCGTACCGGTTCGTGGTCGGTTATGGGCCCTTAGATCGTGATCGGGCGAATCCGAATTGCTCTCAGTCCTCTGAAATCAATGCCGTCGATTTCGGATCTAAGGGACATGATTGCATACCGGTTCGGTTAAAGATTGTTGTAATCTGAGCCGTCCAGATCAGATCGGGTGGCTGAGATATGCCCGTACCCCTTCGCCGTGACTTTTTGTTAAAGAGCCCCTCGGGTTTCAGTGAATCAACCCGCCGTCCCACGGGCACTGTTGACTGAGTCTCGGGAATCTTGCGCCGTGAACCCTGTGCTTTCCAGAAATTGGCGCCCCGTCCAGTGATCATTTAATTTGAATAAATAAAATAGAAAATAGATTTTAATATGAAAATAATTGCTAGAACTTAGATAATTCATAGAAAATTCATTTTAGCTCCAAATTACTCCATTCCAGTTTCTAAAATTTTGTAATTTTATTCTCCACCACCTAGAACCTCTGTTTTGTCATGAAAACAATTAGAAATTTAATCTCTCACTTAATCCATTTTAAGCACATAAAACCTTTGAAAATGCATAACTTAAAATCTATAACTCCAAAATTAATGGTTCCTATTCCTATGATCTTATTTTAATATGTATATTGTTAATGTGTATTTTGTTCTTATGGTTGGTGTAATGTTAATTTTGCCTATACCATGTATGTTTGTATTGCTACGACTAGCAGTGAGGATACGTATCACCTGAAGATCATCTTGGTACCTGGAATCTCAAGTCCCAGGCAAGTTGTGCCCTTGATCACTTCTTTTCACCTACTCATGTTCTAATTAATCATAATGATCTGCATAGGTTAATTTTGATGGGACCCAATAGGTTACCCTAGTTTGTCTATCTTTATACCTTGTTTACCACTGAACCTTCTGGGTAGTACTTGCTAGTGCTATATGTGGTTTTGGGTATGAAGATTACACTATTCATGATTATACTTTTGTTATCAGTTGTTATTTATGGTTCATGTTAAGATCATTATGTTAATTGGAACATGGAGAACCACCCGGGAAAACAGTGCTACCACAAGGGTGGAATGGGACGCCCTTGGCTGATTAATTAGGAAAGCTAGTGGAAGACTACCTTACCCGAAAGGGGCAAGGGCAGTAGGGGAGTGGTCAGTGTAGGGAGGCCCTCGGGAGGATTTTGCTGCGATGGCGGTCCTGCAAGGGATTCCTGCATTGGAACTTCCTATAAACTGTAGCGGGTTTTCTGAAGCTAGTGGAACTTTGTAAAGGCCTCGTAGTGTTACCCTGCCTCGCCTCCTCGGTAGAGGTGTATGGGATTGGCCGTCTCTTGGCAGATGGGTAACATGACTTGTGGGTAAAGATGCGCAACCTCTGCAGAGTGTAAAACTGGTATACTAGCCGTGCTCACGGTCATGAGCAGCTCGGACACTCACATGATTAATCTATGGAACTAAATTCAATTTGTCATATGCATTGCATTGCAGGTGATGTTGTTACTTTTGTTCTATTACTTAATTGGGTTTGGTATTTACTTATACTTAGTAATTGCTAATAAAATTTTGACCAACATTAAAAGCAATGCTCAGCTCTAACCATCCTCTTTGGTAAGCCTTACACTTCACGTGAGCTCCCACCTTTGGCGAGTCCATGCACATTATTCCCCACAACTTGTTGAGCGATGAATGTATGTGAGCTCACTCTTGCTGTCTCACACACCCCACAGGTCAAGAACAGGTACCGCAGGATGAGGCGCTTGGAGGATGCTGCGATGAGTTCGTGAGAGGTCTAGGCCGTCGTCTCCCAGTCAACTTTGGGTTGCTGGACCGTTGTCTCCTTATAATGTAATTATTTATTTTGTATAAGAAACTCCTGTTATATATAAAGATGTGACATTCGATCCTGTGCCATGATTCATCATATGTGTGAGACTTGGTCCCAGCACACCTGGTGATTATGTTTACGCCCGGGTTTTGGACCCCTAAAATCCGGGTGTTACAGAAGTGGTATCAGAGGAATGTTGACTATAGGACGAAACCTAGATAGAGCTGGACAACCATTCTTTACTTACCTTACTCTGATTCTTTTCTAAACTTATCTTAATCTTTTTCTCATCTAATTCCGCTTCACTCTGATTATTCTTACCTTTCATTTCTAAAGACAAAATTGGATTTCACACTTTGAAATCCTGTGCCTAAAGTGACTTTAGGAATAGGAGACCTAATCCTAGGAACAGAAACAAAACTATTTTTATGGTTATCTATGCACTTGAATGTTTGTTCTTGTGATACTTGTCTGATTTGGATCTTTGTTTGAGTGTGATGAGTTGTGGAGTAATGTCCACAATTGCATCTGCATATACACATAGGTATAAAAATATATATTTAAAATAACTAGACAAACTAAATTATCCTTCAAAAAAGTATCTAGCCTAACAATACCCACCTTATCTTAAAGATTCTCCCTTATCCTAATAGATCCATCTCATCTTAAAAGATACTCATCCCATCTTAATAGATCTAACTGACCTAAAAAGATTCTACCTTATCCTTATGGATTCATCTTGCCCTAAGTAGCATATTGATCCCACCCTAGTTTAACAACCATGACCTAATGCAAATTAATTAGATCTTATCTAGTCAAGTTAGTCATACCAATCTAATCGATCTTAAAAGACTCTCCCATATTTTAATAGATTCATCGTATCTTATAAGATTCTCTCTTATTTTACTAGATCCACCTCATCTTAAAAGATTCTTCTTGCCTTAATAAATCCATCTTATCTTGAAAAGATTTTGTTATCCTAATAGATCTAATTTACCTCAAAAGATTATACCTTATCCTTATGAATTCATCCTACCCTAATTAGCATATTTATCCTAGTCTAAAATATCAACCATGATCTAATTCAAAGTAATTAGATATTGTCTAGACTAACCTGGTGATACCAATCTAGATCTCATCTAATCTAATAGGATCCAATCTAAAGTGAGTCATTCAATAGATTAGTTAGTACTAGTGAAATGGATTAGACCTCACTCCTATAAAAATAATTTAATTTGATGCCCTAGATTAACTTGACCATATACATATGCAACTACCTTACCCCTCCGATAGTTGCATAATCCCTCTGTGTTAACCTAATAGAGCTTCTAACCTACCTACACCGTATACCCCATCCTATCTCAAAAGATTCTAACATATCCTAACAAGATATATCTTACCCTGATAAATCTATCTAACTTAAACTAGTCTAATCTAGATCATACCTGATTTAATATGGTCTAATCTAGTGGGAGTTACTTAATGCTGGTAGAAAGGATAAGGCCATACTCCTAAATCTCTTAAGCCTAATTTGGAGACTTATATCAACTTGGCCATACACAACAACTCGACCTATATAACAAGTTACATAACTTACCCAATCAATAGAGTCTTAATGGATTGCATAATCTATCAACCACCACCTGACATCAAACCAGATTTTGACCTATATCATGTAGTCTATCTTACCACATATATCTTAACCATATGTCCTTAACTCGGATGGCAACTCCAAGAAGAAAGGCCAAAGGAGACCAACCACGTCAAAGAAGGATAAGCATCAACTCAAGACTTCAAAGATCAAGTTGAATCGCCAACGGAGTCAAGATCCACAATCTTGGATGGAGTCTTTCCTCACCCTACCCTTTCTTAACCAGACTTCTCTATGCTTTAAAGACATCTTTTACCATACACAATAGAGTGGATATACATACCCAAGCTTTTATAACCACTATCTAAATAATATGAAACTTCTCAATTCCTAAACTAACTAAAAGTTAAAGGCTAAACTATAAATAAAGCTTTTTACATCCCTGTCCTTACAAATCTCGAGGACGAGATTATTTTTAAGGGGGGTAGGATTTGTAACACCCAAATTCTAAATTTGGGATTGATAGAAGAAATCTGAGCAAAATACCATTGATAAATAATTAAACTTTATAATTCACCCTTTTTAAAGGTAAATACTCATAATAAAATAAATAAAGAAACACTATGTAGTAATTGTGCATCATGTGAAAGTTTAACTTGTGCATAAATTTGAAATCTAGAATTTAAAACTTGGTTTGATTTGAATTGGAAATAGGAAAGAAAGAAAGAAATATTATACAAAACAAAACAAAGTTATAAATTCATCACACTTTTAGGTATGTCCAAATTTTACTATTGATCTGAAAGTGAATTTGCCACAAGTTGAAATTTAATTTGAATTGGAATTAGGGTTTGAAATAAGAGAAGGGAAGAACTAAGAAAAATACTACATAAAATAAAATAAAAATCAGAATAAACATCCTTCACACTTAAATTATTAAATTATACCATTCAAACTGAGGACAAGTTATTTCACAAAGTTTGAATTTAAACTTGAACTCAAATTGGATTTGAAAATGGAGAAAAGAAAATAGAAAAGATAAAAGAAAAAGAATAAAACCCTATGTGGGCCAGGAACACCAAATTCGGCCCATCTTCCCATTTTCACGCGCGCGGCGGCCCAACTCCGATTCTTGGCGCCGACAGGTGGGACCGCCGTGTCAGCCTCGCCTTAGCTCTCTCGCGCGCGCGTTCGTTCGACACCGACATGTGGGCCCCGCTGCTCAGTTCACCTTCCCGCGCGCGGAATCTGTCGCTGCTCGGTGGGCCTCCTTTGTCAGCCACCCTTCGCGACTCGGTCGCCGATCCGCGTCTGCGTTTTCTCGCCCACTGACCGGTGGACCGACGTCGACAGCTTCGTCTTCAACGAACTCGCGTGCGGCAACAGTGGAACCTTCACCGCGAATTCCGTGGCGGCCGGTGTAACAAACGTGCGGACTTCGCTTCCACCTTCGACTATTTAAAGCCGGGTCGCGGACCATCGCATTGAACCATGGGCGCGCTGAAGAACACTGAGCACCGTGAGGGAAGAAGCTAGGAAACGCGCCGCCGCCGGTGAACTCCCTCGGTGAGGAAGGTTTTGCCTCGGTGCGTGGCCCAGGGTGGTCGTAATCGTTCGGGGAATCCGTCCGCGACTTCGACTGGACGAATTACGTTCCGGTCAGCCCGGAATTGCTCGCCGGTGTTGCTGCTCCGCCACGGAACCACGTGACGCCGTGGACCGCACGCCTGCAAGCTCGATCAACGGTGAGAACACCTTTGTAAGTCTCATCTTCATCTCCGCTCTGTTTACCGCCCCTTAATTTTGGGGATTCGCGCTAGGAAATGGTCGATTGAATCTTCGTCGGCGGGCTTTGCCGCGTCCGTGGGCGGCGCCGCCGTCCGCGCGACCGGGGGAAGGGGAAAGTGTTTGGGCCATTTGATCTTTATCCAACGGTTGTGATCGCGTACCAGTTCGTGGTCGGTTATGGGCCCTTAGATCGTGATCGGGCGAATCCGAATTGCTCTCAGTCCTCTGAAATCAATGCCGTCGATTTCGGATCTAAGGGACATGATTGCATACCGGTTCGGTTAAAGATTGTTGTAATCTGAGCCGTCCAGATCAGATCGGGTGGCTGAGATATGCCCGTACCCCTTCGCCGTGACTTTTTGTTAAAGAGCCCCTCGGGTTTCAGTGAATCAACCCGCCGTCCCACGGGCACTGTTGACTGAGTCTCGGGAATCTTGCGCCGTGAACCCTGTGCTTTCCAGAAATTGGCGCCCCGTCCAGTGATCATTTAATTTGAATAAATAAAATAGAAAATAGATTTTAATATGAAAATAATTGCTAGAACTTAGATAATTCATAGAAAATTCATTTTAGCTCCAAATTACTCCATTCCAGTTTCTAAAATTTTGTAATTTTATTCTCCACCACCTAGAACCTCTGTTTTGTCATGAAAACAATTAGAAATTTAATCTCTCACTTAATCCATTTTAAGCACATAAAACCTTTGAAAATGCATAACTTAAAATCTATAACTCCAAAATTAATGGTTCCTATTCCTATGATCTTATTTTAATATGTATATTGTTAATGTGTATTTTGTTCTTATGGTTGGTGTAATGTTAATTTTGCCTATACCATGTATGTTTGTATTGCTACGACTAGCAGTGAGGATACGTATCACCTGAAGATCATCTTGGTACCTGGAATCTCAAGTCCCAGGCAAGTTGTGCCCTTGATCACTTCTTTTCACCTACTCATGTTCTAATTAATCATAATGATCTGCATAGGTTAATTTTGATGGGACCCAATAGGTTACCCTAGTTTGTCTATCTTTATACCTTGTTTACCACTGAACCTTCTGGGTAGTACTTGCTAGTGCTATATGTGGTTTTGGGTATGAAGATTACACTATTCATGATTATACTTTTGTTATCAGTTGTTATTTATGGTTCATGTTAAGATCATTATGTTAATTGGAACATGGAGAACCACCCGGGAAAACAGTGCTACCACAAGGGTGGAATGGGACGCCCTTGGCTGATTAATTAGGAAAGCTAGTGGAAGACTACCTTACCCGAAAGGGGCAAGGGCAGTAGGGGAGTGGTCAGTGTAGGGAGGCCCTCGGGAGGATTTTGCTGCGATGGCGGTCCTGCAAGGGATTCCTGCATTGGAACTTCCTATAAACTGTAGCGGGTTTTCTGAAGCTAGTGGAACTTTGTAAAGGCCTCGTAGTGTTACCCTGCCTCGCCTCCTCGGTAGAGGTGTATGGGATTGGCCGTCTCTTGGCAGATGGGTAACATGACTTGTGGGTAAAGATGCGCAACCTCTGCAGAGTGTAAAACTGGTATACTAGCCGTGCTCACGGTCATGAGCAGCTCGGACACTCACATGATTAATCTATGGAACTAAATTCAATTTGTCATATGCATTGCATTGCAGGTGATGTTGTTACTTTTGTTCTATTACTTAATTGGGTTTGGTATTTACTTATACTTAGTAATTGCTAATAAAATTTTGACCAACATTAAAAGCAATGCTCAGCTCTAACCATCCTCTTTGGTAAGCCTTACACTTCACGTGAGCTCCCACCTTTGGCGAGTCCATGCACATTATTCCCCACAACTTGTTGAGCGATGAACGTATGTGAGCTCACTCTTGCTGTCTCACACACCCCACAGGTCAAGAACAGGTACCGCAGGATGAGGCGCTTGGAGGATGCTGCGATGAGTTCGTGAGAGGTCTAGGCCGTCGTCTCCCAGTCAACTTTGGGTTGCTGGACCGTTGTCTCCTTATAATGTAATTATTTATTTTGTATAAGAAACTCCTGTTATATATAAAGATGTGACATTCGATCCTGTGCCATGATTCATCATATGTGTGAGACTTGGTCCCAGCACACCTGGTGATTATGTTTACGCCCGGGTTTTGGACCCCTAAAATCCGGGTGTTACAGCCTTGCTAGATCCGGACTGGGTGTTGGCCATGCAGGAGGAACTCAACAACTTCAAGCGCAACGAAGTTTGGACACTGGTGCCTCGTCCCAAGCAAAATGTTGTGGGAACCAAGTGGGTGTTCCGCAACAAACAGGACGAGCACGGGGTGGTGACGAGGAACAAGGCTCGACTTGTGGCAAAAGGTTATGCCCAAGTCGCAGGTTTGGACTTTGAGGAGACTTTTGCTCCTGTGGCTAGGCTAGAATCAATTCGTATCTTGCTAGCATATGCCGCTCACCATTCTTTCAGGTTGTACCAAATGGATGTGAAGAGCGCTTTCCTCAACGGGCCGATCAAGGAGGAGGTGTACGTGGAGCAGCCCCCTGGCTTCGAGGATGAACGGTACCCCGACCACGTGTGTAAGCTCTCTAAGGCGCTCTATGGACTTAAGCAAGCCCCAAGAGCATGGTATGAATGCCTTAGAGACTTTTTAATTGCTAATGCTTTCAAGGTTGGGAAAGCCGATCCAACTCTTTTTACTAAGACTTGCGATGGTGATCTTTTTGTGTGCCAAATTTATGTCGACGACATAATATTTGGTTCTTCTAACCAAATGTCTTGTGAAGAGTTTAGCAGGGTGATGACGCAGAAATTCGAGATGTCTATGATGGGCGAGTTGACCTACTTCCTTGGGTTCCAAGTGAAGCAACTCAAGGACGGCACCTTCATCTCCCAAACAAAGTACACACAAGATTTGCTAGGACGCCAAGCCCGCAAAGACGCCAATGGGAACCGACGGACACACCGACCTCAACAAAGGAGGTAAGTCCGTTGATCAAAAAGCATACCGGTCCATGATAGGTTCTTTGCTTTATTTATGTGCTAGTAGACCGGATATTATGCTTAGCGTATGCATGTGTGCTAGATTTCAATCCGATCCGAAGGAGTGTCACTTAGTGGCTGTGAAGCGAATTCTTCGATATTTAGTCGCTATGCCTTGCTTCGGGATCTGGTATCCAAAGGGGTCTAACTTTGACTTGATTGGGTACTCAGATTCCGACTATGCTGGATGTAAGGTAGATAGGAAGAGTACATCGGGGACGTGCCAATTCTTAGGAAGGTCCCTGGTGTCATGGAACTCTAAGAAACAAACCTCCGTTGCCCTATCCACCGCTGAGGCCGAGTACGTTGCCGCAGGACAGTGTTGTGCGCAACTACTTTGGATGAGGCAAACCCTCAGGGACTTTGGCTACAATCTGAGCAAAGTCCCACTCCTATGTGACAATGAGAGTGCTATCCGAATAGCGGAAAATCCTGTTGAGCACAGCCGCACAAAGCACATTGACATCCGGCATCACTTTTTGAGAGACCACCAGCAAAAGGGAGATATCGAAGTGTTTCATGTTAGCACCGAGAACCAGCTAGCCGATATCTTTACCAAGCCTCTAGATGAGAAGACCTTTTGCAGGCTGCGTAGTGAGCTCAATATCTTAGATTCGCGGAACTTGGATTGAAATGTAGCATACATGTGTTTATGCCTTTGATCATGTTCATTCTGCATTTTGTTGCTTATTGTGGTGCTCAAGTTGTACAAACACTCCCTGGACCTCACAAGTCCTGTCTGCAAGTAATGCACATATTTAGGGGGAGCTGTGCTACAACTTGACCCTTTGAGACTAACCATGTACTTGAGTTTCGTTGTTTTAGTCTCCAAGGAAAATTGAAAGGGAAAAGGTGGACTTGGACCATGCAAGACTTCCACCGCACTCCGATGAAAAGAGTAACTTTTCCAAGTTCATCTTCATACTCTTATTGCCTTTGTGTTCTTATTTGAAGATTTTGGTGAGGCAATGGGGTTAAAGGGCCAAGATTGATCCCGTTTTGGTGCTTAATGCCAAAGGGGGAGAAAATAAAGGCCAAAGCGATAAATGGATCAGCTACCACTTGAGAGATTTTGAAAACAGTAGAATAGAGCTTTTGGTTTGTCAAAACTTTTTTGTTGTCTCTCTTGTCAAAAGTTGGCTTCTTGTGGGGAGAAGTATTGATTATGGAAAAAAGGGGGAGTTTTTGAAATCTTAAATCAATTTCTCTTAGAATGACTCTCTTTATGTCTTAACATGTGTGTTTGACTTAGAGATAGAAATTTGAGTTTGATTTGCAAAAACAAACCAAGTGGTGGCATAGAGTGATCCATATATGTCAAAATTGAATCAAAACAATTTTGAGTTCTTATTTGATTTGATTTTGTACTTGTTCTACTTGCTTTATGTTGTGTTGGCATAAATCACCAAAAAGGGGGAGATTGAAAGGGAAATGTGCCCTTGGGCCATTTCTAGGGCCTGTTTGTTTAACCCCATGGATTATATAATCTAGATTATTTTTGCAGGATTATATAATCTGGATTATATAATCTGAGTAGTCCCGTTTGTTTATCCAGATTATTTGAGTTGTTAATAGGATTCTTTTGTATGAGAAAGACAATAATGCCAATGGTGGGTTATAATGGCAATGATGGGTAATTTCTAGGAAACTTGAAAGGATAGTGGGGAAGTGGGAAAAAAATAATCTGAAATAAGCACCTCCTTACTTGCTTATGGATTATCATAATCCAAGGGGTTAGATTATATAATCTCGGCAAATAAGCTGGACTGTTTGTTTGCCTCTTAGGATTATTTAATCCAGATTATATAATCTGAGGGGTAAACAAACATGCCCTAAGTATTTTGGTGATTTAGTGTCCAACACAAGTAACTAAGTGTAAAAAGGTGGACAAGGTACAAATCAAGAATTAAGGTATGTTTCCTAGACTTAGTACATTGTTTTATGGACTAATGTATTGTGTCTAAGTGCTGGAAACAGGAAAAATCCAATTGGAAATGTCTTGGCTCGAGCAGCCAAGAATCTGCTGAGTCTGCAAGCACCGGACTGTCCGGTGGTGCACCGGACAGTGTCTGGTGGTGCACCGGACAGTGTCCGGTGCGTCAGGCTGGCTCGAGCGAAGTGGTTGCTCTCGGGAATTCACCGGCGACGTACGGCTAAAATTCACCGGACTGTCCGGTGTGCACCGGACTGTCCGGTGAGCCAACGGTCGGCCGGGCCAACGGTCGGCCGCGCAATCTGCGCGGGACACGTGGCCGAGCCAACGGCTAGAAGACGGCACCGGACTGTCCGGTGTGCACCGGACATGTCCGGTGCGCCAACGGCTCTCAGGCTGCCAACGGTCGGCTTCGCTATTTAAGGAAGGAAATCGGGCACCGGACAGTGTCCGGTGTGCACCGGACTGTCCGGTGCCCCCGATGACAGAAGGCAAGAATGGCTTTCCAAACTTGTGCTCAACGGCTCCTAGTGCCTTCGGGCTATAAAAGGGACCCCTAGGCGCATGGAGGAGAACACCAAGCATCCTTTGAGCATCATTGATCACTCACACTTCATTCTCGCGCACTTGTTTGACATTCTAGTGATTTGAGCTCCGTTCTAGTGTGCTAGTCTCTTGAGCTCAAGTTTGGGTTTTGCGTGTGCGTATTCGCTGTGATCTTTGTGTCGTGTGTGAGTTGCTAATCCCTCCCTTGCTCTGTGATTCTTCGTGAACATCTTGTGTAAGGGCGAGAGGCTCCAAGCTGTGGAGATTCCTCACAAACGGGATTAAGAGAAGCAAAGCAACACCGTGGTATTCAAGTTGGTCTTTGGACCGCTTGAGAGGGGTTGATTGCAACCCTCGTCCGTTGGGACGCCACAACGTGGAGTAGGCAAGCGTTGGTCTTGGCCGAACCACGGGATAACCACTGTGCCATCTCTGTGATTGATATCTCTTGGTTATTGTGTTGTGTTGAGATCCTTCTCTAGCCACTTGGCATATTACTGTGCTAACAAGTAACCAAGTTTTGTGGCTTAAGTTTTTGAAGTGTTACAGGATCACCTATTCACCCCCCCTCTAGGTGCTCTCAGAGCCGCGGCCTTCTCCACACGCAAGTGGTGCTCCGCTTCCGGCTCCTCTCGGAAGCTCCCTGTCGTCTCCACTATCGAGCTTCCGGCCAAAACGCCGTGGGCCTCGTTCCCTCCAGTACACGGTGGCGGCCGTGACACAAACGCGGTTGTCACGGTCTCGCAAGACTCTCGCCCCACTCGGTACAATTACAACGGCTCGCACAAGAGCCGAGGGGTTGTGTGGTTTTACAAAACTCACTCAACTAACTAGGGTTCACCTAGAGCAAGCGCTAAAGCGGTCTAACTAACCTAAGCACTTCGCAAAGCACCTACGCTAATCACCGAGTGATTCTATTAAGAACTTGGGTGTTTGAGCTCTTGGAAATGTGCACTATGTGCCTTGGTATGTTGCTTGGGCTCACACACTTGAGAATAGCCGGTTGGGGTGGTATTTATAACCTTTAATCCCCAAACTAGCCGTTGGACAGAAAGCAGTAGCTTTCTGTCGTCGGGTGCACCGGACAGTCCGGTGCACCACCGGATAGCCACTGTGCAGTGTCCGGTGCACGCCACGTCAGCCGACCGTTGGCGCCTGTAGCAGTCGACCGTTGGATCCGACCGTTACCGTCTGTCCGGTGCACACCGGATAGTCCAGTGCCGACTGTCCGGTGCCCCACCGGACAGACCGGTGCTACAGCCAGAGAGCGCCTGTCTGTGGGCCTCTCTGCGCAGACTGTCCGGTGCCACACCGCACAGTCCGGTGCACACCGGACAACACTGTCCGGTGCGCCACCAAGCGCTGGCTGACAGCCCTCTTCTCAGATTTCTTCACTGATTTCTTCGGGCTTCTTTTGTTCTTGAGTCTTGAACTTCTATGCATCTTTTTATGTCTTCTTTTGAGGTGTTGCATCCTCATTGCCTTGGTCCAATTCTCTTCGCATCCTGTGAACTACAAACACAAACACTAGAAAGCTTATTAGTTCACGGATTGTGTTGTTCGTCAAACACCAAAACTCAATTAGCCAAATGGCCCGGGGTCCATTTTCCTTACAATCTCCCCCTTTTTGGTGATTGATGACAACACATCCAAAGCAAGCAAATAATACAAGTAATTGAATGAAAATATGCAATCTACTTGCTAGGATGCATGATTGTCCCCACAATGTGATATTATGGACTTAAGCCTCCCCCTAACTCTATAATTCACTTACTTCCTATTTTAGGACCAAATAACCAAAACCACTTAAAAACCATTTTGTCGGCGTTTCGAGACCGGGGGTCCCAAAGCCGACGAGTGAGTGTGCCGTGTGCCCCAGCCCAGATGGGTCGAGCGCGTGGGCGAGCGCGAAGGGGGGAAAGCGAGGTGGCCGGAGCCGAGTCGTGAGGGAGGTGGAGATCCCGCGGCCTTCGTGTTCGTCCCGCGCCCAGGTCGGGTGCGCTTGCAGTAGGGGGTTACAAGCGTCCACGCGGGTGAGGGAAGCGAGCGGCCCCAAGAGAGCGCCTGCCCCTGCCCTCGTTCCCGCGGGCCAACCTTCTCTAAGAAGGCCCTGGTCCTTCCTTTTATAGGCGTAAGGAGAGGATCCAGGTGTACAATGGGGGTGCAGCAGAGTGCTACGTGTCTAGCAGGGGAGAGCTAGCGCCCTAGGTACATGCCAATGTGGCAGCCGGAGAGAACTTGGCACCCAGCTGGTGTGGTGTCGTGGCTGTCGGAGGAGTAACGGAGCCTGGTGGAGGGACAGCTGTCGGAACAGTTGGGCTCTTGCTGACGTCCCCCTGCTTCCGTAAGGGAGCTGAGAGCCGCCGTCGTCATGGGTCTAGCGGGGCGCCATCATTGCCTATCTGGCGGACCTAGCCAGATGGGACGTCGGTCTTTTTCTCTGCGGCCCAAGTCGGCTCGGGGTAGGGTGATGATGGCGCTTCCTGTTGACGTGGCGGACTTGTGCCCTAGGTCGGGCGACGTGGAGGCTCCTCCGAGGCCGAGGTCGAGTCTGTCTTCCATGGCCGAGGCCGAGCCCGAGCTCCTAGGTCGGGCGAGGCGAAGGTCGTTCGGTAGAGGCCAGGGCGGAGTCCGACCCCAGGGGTCGGGCGAAGCGGAGGTAGTCATCTTCTGGGGCCTTAGCCCGAGTCCGAGCCCTTGGTCGGGCGGAGCGGAGTTCGCCGTCTTCCGGGGCCTTAGCCCGAGTCCGAGCCCTGGGTCGGGCGGAGCGGAGTTCGCCGTCTTCCGGGGCCTTAGCCCGAGTCCGAGCCCTGGGTCGGGCGGAGCGGAGTTCGCCGTCTTCCGGGGCCTTAGCCCAAGTCCGAGCCCTGGGTCGGGCGGAGCTTCCTATGGTGCCTTTGGCAAGGCCTGGCTGCCTGTCAGTCTCACTCTGTCAAGTGGCACCGCAGTCAGGACGGCGCAGGCGGCGCTGTCCTTTTGTCAGACCGGTCAGTGGAGCGGCGAAGTGACGGCGGTCACTTCGGCTCTGCCAGGGGGCGCGCGTCAGGATAAAGGTGCCAGGCTACCTTTGCGTTAAATGCCCCTGTGACTTGGTCGGTCGGTGCGGCGATTTAGTCAGGGTTGCTTCTTAACGAAGGCAAGGCCTCGGGCGAGCCAGAGATGCGTCTGCCGTAAAAAAGGGGGCCTCGGGCGAGACGGAAACACCTCAGGGTCGGCTGCCCTTGCCCGAGGCTAGGCTCGGGCGAGGCGTGATCGAGTCGCTCGTACGGACTGATCCCTGACTTAATCGCACCCATCAGGCCTCTGTAGCTTTATGCTGATGGGGGTTACCAGCTGAGAATTAGGCGTCTTGAGGGTACCCCTAATTATGGTCCCCGACAGTAGCCCCCGAGCCTCGAAGGGAGTGTTAGCACTCGCTTGGAGGCTTTCGTCGCACTTTTTTGCAAGGGGACCAGCCTTTCTCGGTTGCATTTTGTTCCGGTGGGTGCGCGCGAGCGCACCCACCGGGTGTAGCCCCCGAGGCCTCGGAGGAGTGGTTTCACTCCTTCGAGGTCTTAATGCCTTGCGTAATGCTTCGGCTGGTCTGGTGGTTCCCTCATGCGAACTGGCCGTAGCCCGGGTGCACTGTCGGGGCCCAAGTTCTCGGGCTGGTATGTTGACGCTGTCAACGGTTTGGCCGGAGCCGGGTTTGCGAGAGCAGCCCCCGAGCCTCCGCACAGGGCGAGAGGGCGATCAGGGACAGACTCGACTTTTTTACATACGCCCCTACGTCGCCTTTCCGCAAGGAGGAGGGGGGGAGAGCGCCATGTTACCCTCGATGGGCACCGAACATGGTGTCTCCGGTGAGCTGCAAGCGGGTAATCTGAGTGGACGTCCGTGCCCCGTTCGTTGGGGGTCGGCTAGGGGCCCGGAGGCACGCCCAAAAGTACCTGCGGGTGATCTGCCGGACCCGGTCCCCTGGCGACGGGGTCCGAGGGCTCGATGCCTCCCTCCGATGGGATTCCGTTACAGGATCGTTCCCGCTGGTCTCGGAAATGTCCTAGGGTACCTCGGGAGCGCAGCCCGAGCCTCGGTTATGTATCGAACGTACCCCTGGTCATCCCTCGCTCGGTGTCTGAGGCGACTGTGAACCCTTCGGGGGGCCAGCCTTCGAACCCCTGATCAGTAATGGGCGCGGAGCCCGAGTAGCCTGAGGCGGCCGTGGAACCTTTCAGGAGGCCGACCTTCGAACCTCTGACCAGTAGTGGGTGTCGGGCCCACGCGATCTGAGGCGGCTGTTGAACCCTTCGGGGGGCCAGCCTTCGAACCCCTGATCAGTAAGGAGGCTCGGAGCCTAGTTCCTTCACGGGGAAGGATCCCTTTAGGGGTATCCCCTTTCCCGGTCCCTGTTGCAAGAGATAGAGAAAGAGGAAAAAGGAAAAAGGATACGAAATTGAATGACGCGACGTACCTTTTTTGGCGCGGTTGTTTTGGCGAAGGCGAAGCGTCGCCAGCTGCTCCTGCCAGAAGCGCCGCCTGTCCAGCCGCGGAGTTAATGCGACGGGGCGAGTAGTTGGCGAGGCTGCCGTTGCGCGTGCGCGTGCCGTTCGAGGAACGGGTCACGGGCGCGTCGTCTTCACGCCGTGAGAGGGGGTTCTCTCGCTGCCTCCGGATGGGACGTGAGCTTGGCTGACGGCGTGACCGCTGCTCCCGCGTGCCTGCCACCGTCATTACCGCCGGGTGTAGCCCCCTGGGGTCGGACTGCTCTCGTCCTCGGGGAGCCGTATTCCAGGTCCGTGGGCAAGACGGCCTCGGCCCCGTAGACCAGGAAGAACGGCGTGAAACCCGTGGCTCGGCTCGGCGTCGTCCTCATGCTCCAGACCACCGAGGGGAGTTCCTTCATCCATCGCTTGCCGAACTTGTTGAGGTCGTTGTAAATCCGAGGCTTGAGCCCTTGTAGAATCATGCCATTGGCAGGCTCTACTTGCCCATTCGACATGGGATGAGCTACGGCAGCCCTGTCCACCCGGATGTTGTGATCCTCGCAAAAATCCAAGAATTTTTTGCCGGTGAACTGGGTGCCGTTGTCGGTGATGATGGAGTTTGGGACCCCGAAGCGATGGATGATGTTGGTGAAGAACGCCACCGCCTGCTCGGACCTGATGCCGTTTAGGGGTCGGACCTCGATCCACTTGGAAAACTTGTCGACGGCGACCAGCAGGTGCGTGTAGCCCCCGGGCGCCTTCTGCAGAGGGCCGACGAGGTCCAGCCCCCACACAGCGAAGGGCCAGGTGATGGGTATCGTCTGTAGATCCTGAGCAGGCAGGTGGGTCTGCTTTGCATAGAATTGACACCCTCTGCAGGTGCGGACGATTCTAGTGGCGTCAGCCACCGCCGTTGGCCAGTAGAAGCCTTGCCGGAAAGCGTTCCCGACAAGGGCTCGAGGCGCTGCGTGATGGCCGCAAGCCCCCGAGTGTATCTCTTGTAGGAGTTCCTGACCTTCGGCGATGGAGATGCACCGCTGGAGGATGCCCGAGGGGCTGCGGTGGTAGAGCTCCTTCTCATCGCCCAGCAAGACGAACGACTTGACGCGTCGCGCTACCCGCCGTGCCTCGGCCTGGTCGAGGGGTAGCTCTCCTTGGCAGAGATATTGCAGGTTTGGGGCCTGCCAATCTTGATCAGGCGTGACCTCGCTCCGCTCCTCCTCGATGCGCAGCGCCTCGCCCTCGGGAGCCGAGGGTTCCTCGGGCTGAACCGAGGACAGCTCGGGCTGGGCCGAGGTTACCTCGGACGGGGCCGAGGGTGCCTCGGGCTCGGGCGTGTCGCTGATCTTGACGGAGGGTTGGTGTAGATCCCGGGAGAAGACGTCCAGGGGAACCGTCGTTCGCCCCGAGGCTATCTTTGCCAGCTCGTCCGCAGTCTCGTTGTAGCGCCGGGCGATGTGGTTAAGCTCGAGCTCGTAGAACTTGTCTTCCAGGCGTCGAACCTCATCACAGTAGGCCTCCATCTTCGGGTCGCGGCAGTGGGAGTTCTTCATGACCTGGTCGATGACGAGCTGTGAGTCGCCGCGGGCGTCGAGGCGTCGGACCCCTAGCTCGATGGCGATTCGCAATCCGTTGATCAGAGCTTCGTACTCAGCCACATTGTTGGACGCCGGGAAATGGAGGCGCAGCACGTAGCGCAGGTGTTTCCTGAGGGGCGAGACGAAGAGCAGGCCCACGCCGACTCCCGTCTTCATCAGCGACCCGTCGAAAAACATGGTCCGGAGCTCCGGTTGGATCGGAGCCGTCGGCAACTGGGTGTCGACCCATTCGGCTACGAAGTCCGCCAGTACCTGGGACTCGATGGCCTTCCGAGGGGCGAACGAGATTGTCTCGCCCATGATTTCCACCGCCTATTTTGCGATCCGTCCCGAGGCCTGTCGGCACTGGATGATCTCCCCCAGGGGGAAGGATGACACCACAGCTACCGGATGAGACTCGAAGTAATGTCGCAACTTTCGCCTCGTCAGGATCACTGCATACAGCAGCTTCTGAACTTGTGGGTAGCGGATCTTGGTTTCGGACAGCACCTCGCTGACGAAGTAAACTGGCCTCTGAATGGGCAATGCATGCCCCTCTTCTTGCCTTTCGACCACGATCGCGGCGCTAACCACCTGAGTGGTAGCGGCGACGTAGACCAAGAGGGCTTCTCCATCAGCTGGGGGTACCAAGACGGGCACCTGGGTGAGGAGCGCCTTCAGGTTCCCGAGAGCTTCCTCGGCCTCGGGGGTCCAAGTGAAGCACTCGGCCTTCCTTAAGAGACGGTACAGAGGCAGGCCTCTTTCGCCGAGGCGCGAGATGAAATGGCTCAAGGCCGCGAGACATCCCATGTACGCCTTTTAAGTCCTTGATGGGCCCCATGCTGGTGATGGCTGCGATCTTCTCCGGGTTGGCTTCGATGCCCCGCTCAGAGACGATGAATCCCAGGAGCATGCCTCGGGGCACCCCGAAGACACACTTCTCGGGATTGAGCTTGACGTCCTTTGCCTTGAGACACCGGAATGTCACTTCAAGGTCGGAGAGAAGGTCGGAGGCTTTCCTTGTCTTGACTACGATGTCATCGACGTAGGCCTCGACCGTGCGACCGATGTGTTCGCCGAACACATGGTTCATGCACCGCTGGTACGTTGCACCCGCGTTCCTCAAACCGAACGGCATGGTGACATAGCAGTACATGCCGAAGGGCGTGATGAAAGAAGTCGCGAGCTGGTCGGACTCTTTCATCTTGATTTGATGATACCCTGAGTAGGCATCGAGGAAAGACAGGGTTTCGCACCCAGCAGTGGAATCCACGATTTGATCGATGCGAGGTAGAGGGTAGGGAACCTTCGGACATGCTTTGTTGAGACCGGTCTAGTCTACACACATCCGCCATTTCCCCCCTTTCTTCCTCACAAGCACAGGGTTGGCAAGCCATTCGGGATGGAATACCTCTTTGATGAACCCTGCTGCCATTAGCTTGTGGATCTCCTCGCCTATCACCCTGCGCCTTTCCTCGTCGAATCGACGCAGAGGCTGCCTGACCGGTCGGGCTCCGGCCCGAATATCCAGCGAGTGCTCGGCGACATCCCTCGGTATGCCGGGCATGTCCGAGGGACTCCACGCAAAGACATCGGCGTTTGCGCGGAGAAAGTCGACGAGCACTGCTTCCTATTTGGGGTCGAGCCCGGAACTGATCCGGATCTGCTTGGAGGTGTCGCCACTGGGGTCGAGAGGGACGGCCTTAACCGTCTCCGCTGGCTCGAAGTTGCCGGCGTGTCGCTTCACGTCCGGCACCTCTCGGGAGAGGTTTTCCAGGTCGGCGATGAGGGCCTCGGACTCGGCGAGGGCCTCGGCGTACTCCACGCACTCCACATCGCATTCGAACGCGTGTTTGTACGTGGGGCCGACGGTGATGACCCCGTTGGGGCCCGGCATCTTGAGCTTCAGGTAGGTGTAGTTGGGGATGGCCATGAACTTCGCGTAGCATGGCCTCCCCAATACTGCGTGGTAGGTTCCTCGGAACCCGACCACCTCGAACGTCAAAGTCTCCCTTCGGAAGTTGGAGGGTGTTCCGAAGCAGACAGGAAGGCCGAGCCATCCGAGGGGCTGGACGCGCTTCCCAGGAATGATCCCGCGGAAGGGCGCAGCGCCTGCTCGGACGGAGGACAGATCAACGCGCAGGAGCCTGAGGGTCTCGGCGTAGATGATATTGAGGCAGCTGCCCCCATCCATCAGGAGCTTGGTGAGCCTAACGTCGCCGATGATGGGGTCGACGACGAGCGGGTACTTCCCCGGGCTCGGCGCGTGGTTGGGGTGGTCATCTTGGTCGAAGGTGATGGGCTTGTCGGACCAGTCTAGGTAGACTGGCGCCGCCACCTTCACCGAGCAGACCTCCCGACGCTCTCGCTTACGATACCGAGCCGAGGCATTCGCCGCATGCCCTCCGCAGATCATGAAATAGTCGCGGACCTCGGGGAACTCTCCTGCTTGGTGATCTTCCTTTTTGTCATCGTCGCGGGCCCTGCCACCCTCTGCGGGTGGCCCGGCCCGGTGGAAGTGGCGCCGAAGCATGACGCACTCCTCGAGGGTGTGCTTGACGGGCCCCTGATGGTAAGGGCACGTCTCCTTGAGCATCTTGTCGAAGAGGTTAGCACCTCCGGGGGGCTTCCGAGGGTTCTTGTACTCGGCGGCGGCGCCAAGGTCTGCGTCGGCGGCGTCGCGTTTCACTTGCGACTTCTTCTTGCCTTTCTTCTTGGCGCCGCACGGAGTAGACGCCTCGGGAGCATCTTCCGACGGGCGGCCCTGGGGCTGCTTGTCCTTTCGGAAGATGGCCTTGACCGCCTCCTGGCCAGAGGCGAACTTGGTGGCGATGTCCATCAGCTCGCTCGCCCTAGTGGGGGTCTTGCGACCCAACTTGCTCACCAGGTCACGGCAAGTGGTGCCGGCAAGGAACGCGCCGATGACATCTGAGTCGGTGATGTTGGGCAGCTCGGTGCGCTGCTTCGAGAACCGCCGGATGTAGTCCCGAAGAGACTCTCTCGGCTGTTGCCGACAGCTTCGGAGGTCCTAGGAATTCCCGGGGCGCACGTACGTGCCCTGGAAGTTGCCGGCGAAAGCTTGGACCAAATCCTCCCAGTTGGAAATCTGCCCCGGAGGCAGGTGCTCCAACCAAGCGCGAGCAGTGTCGGAGAGGAACAGGGGGAGGTTGCGGATGATGAGGTTGTCGTCGTCCGTTCCACCCAGTTGACAGGCCAGGCGGTAGTCCGCGAGCCACAATTCCGGTCTTGTTTCCCCCGAGTACTTTGTGATAGTAGTCGGGGGTCGGAATCGGGCCGGAAACGGCGCCCGCCGAATGGCCCGGCTGAAGACCTGTGGACCGGGTGGTTCGGGCGAGGGACTCCGATCCTCCCCGCTGTCGTAGCGTCCCCCACGCCTGGGGTGATAGCCTCGGCGCACCCTTTCGTCGAGGCGGGCCCGACGGTCGCGATGAGGGTGCTCGTCGCCGAGGTGGCCCGGGGCCGCAGGCGCGGTGTTGCGCGTGCGCCCGGTGTAGACCGAGGCTTCCCGCATGAGTCGGGAAGTCGCGGCACGAGGTTCCGAGGGGCACCCCTGCCTTCGGGAGGCAGAGCTCTTGGCCCGCCGGGCCGCAGCGCCTTCTAGGAGATGCTTGAGCTCTCCCTGGATTCGCCGACCCTCGGTGGTTGATGACTCTGGCATCGCGCGGAGGAGCATCGCTGCGGCTGCCAGGTCCTGACCGGTCCTGCTGGATGCGGGTGGCGGCCTGTCCCTGGCATCGTTGGCGATGCGGTGCTGGAGACCCTGGGGCAGGTGACGTATTTCTCCGGCCGGGGGCTGGCCCGCCCATACCTGCCCGACGTCCCGGCGGATCGACTCGAGCGCTCCTGCCCCCTCGTCGAGCCCGGCCTGCGCCGCACGGACTTGCTCGAGCTGTGGGTCGTGACCCCCCGCCGGAACGGGGACCACAGCTAGCTCCCGCGGGATGTCGGCGCGAGGCACTGGCCTAGGGAGATCACCATCCTCCAGCATGCCGAGACGGTTGCCTCCGGAGGGATCCCCTAGCTCGACGTGGAAACATTCGCGGCTCGGGCCGCAGTCCTTGTCGTCAAGGCTGCGGCTGCCGTCGGAACAGTCGGAGAGGCAGTAGTTGCATGCGGTCATGAAGTCCCGCATGGCAGTGGGGTTGCCAGATCCAGAGAAATCCCAGCAGATGCTGGGGTCGTCATCTTCCTCGGACCCAGAGGGCCCGTAGGTCGAGACGCCCGTCAATCAGTCCCAAGGCGACCGCACACGAAGCCCAAGAGAGGTTGCACTCGCCTCAACGTGAGCGCCCGCCAGAGCGAGGTCGCTAGGCGGGTTGAGGTCGAGTCGAAATGACGAAGGATGGGAATCAGTCGGTACCTTTTGGTCAGCGAGGAGCGACGAAGTCACATCGGGGACTGATCGCACCGTCGTCCTGGGTACGAGGGCGACGTCCTGCAGGCCCTCCGTGAGCGTGCTGGCGTCGTCCACTTGCTCGGGGTTGGCGTGTTGCGGGGGGACGGCGCTCGCCTTCGCCTCAAACGCGAGGGTGACGCCCGACGCGTCCTCCGTTGGGGCACTGGGGATGTCGATTCGCTCGACAGCCGACGGAGCGCAGCCTCCCGCTCGGCCCTGGTTGCCCCGCCTCCTCCTCCGATGGCGAGGGAGAGGATGGGGCGAGCTCGAATGTTGTTCTTCCCCCACGTGGGAAAGACGTCGTCGATTCCGCCGCCGGCGGGCGGGCTATCGGCCACCATTGTCGCCGTCGCGCGGCGGTGGAAGGAGTATCATGTCGTAGCCGCCGTCGAAAGACATGAACTCGAGGCTCCCGAAACGGAGCACCGTCCCGGGTTGGAGAGGTCGTTGGAGACTGCCCATCTCGAGCTTGACGGGAAACTGCTCGTCAACACGCAGCAGGCCCCTACCTGGCACGCCAACTGTCGGCGTTTCGAGACCGGGGGGTCCCAAAGCCGACGAGTGAGTGTGCCGCGTGCCGCAGCCCAGATGGGTCGAGCGCGTGGGCGAGCACGAAGGGGGGAAAGCGAGGTGGCCGGAGCCGAGTCGTGAGGGAGGTGGAGATCCCGCGGCCTTCGTGTTCATCCCGCGCCCAGGTCGGGTGCGCTTGCAGTAGGGGGTTACAAGCGTCCACGCGGGTGAGGGAAGCGAGCGGCCCCAAGAGAGCGCCTGCCCCTGCCCTCGTTCCCGCGGGGCCAACCTTCTCTAAGAAGGCCCTGGTCCTTCCTTTTATAGGCGTAAGGAGAGGATCCAGGTGTACAATGGGGGTGCAGCAGAGTGCTACGTGTCTAGCGGGGGAGAGCTAGCGCCCTAGGTACATGCCAATGTGGCAGCCGGAGAGAACTTGGCACCCAGCTGGTGTGGTGTCGTGGCTGTCGGAGGAGTAACGGAGCCTGGTGGAGGGACAGCTGTCAGAACAGTTGGGCTCTTGCTGACGTCCCCCTGCTTCCGTAAGGGAGCTGAGAGCCGCCGTCGTCATGGGTCTAGCGGGGCGCCATCATTGCCTATCTGGCGGAGCTAGCCAGATGGGACGTCGGTCTTGTTCTCTGCGGCCCAAGTCGGCTCGGGGTAGGGTGATGATGGCGCTTCCTGTTGACGTGGCGGACTTGTGCCCTAGGTCGGGCGACGTGGAGGCTCCTCCGAGGCCGAGGTCGAGTCTGTCTTCCATGGCCGAGGCCGAGCCCGAGCTCCTGGGTCGGGCGAGGCAGAGGTCGTTCGGCAGAGGCCAGGGCGGAGTCCGACCCCAGGGGTCGGGCGAAGCGGAGGTAGTCGTCTTCTGGGGCCTTAGCCCGAGTCCGAGCCCTTGGTCGAGCGGAGCGGAGTTCGCCGTCTTCCGGGGCCTTAGCCCAGTCCGAGCCCTGGGTCGGGCGGAGCGGAGTTCGCCGTCTTCCGGGGCCTTAGCCCGAGTCCGAGCCCTGGGTCGGGCGGAGCGGAGTTCGCCGTCTTCCGGGGCCTTAGCCCGAGTCCGAGCCCTGGGTCGGGCGGAGCTTCCTATGGCGCCTTTGGCAAGGCCTGGCTGCCTGTCAGTCTCACTCTGTCAAGTGGCACCGCAGTCGGGACGGCGCAGGCGGCGCTGTCCTTTTGTCAGACCGGTCAGTGGAGCGGCGAAGTGACGGCGGTCACTTCGGCTCTGCCAGGGGGCGCGCGTCAGGATAAAGGTGCCAGGCTACCTTTGCGTTAAATGCCCCTGTGACTTGGTCGGTCGGCGCGGCGATTTAGTCAGGGTTGCTTCTTAACGAAGGCAAGGCCTCGGGCGAGCCGGAGATGCGTCTACCGTAAAAAAGGGGGCCTCGGGCGAGACGGAAACACCTCAGGGTCGGCTGCCCTTGCCCGAGGCTAGGCTCGGGCGAGGCGTGATCGAGTCGCTTGTACGGACTGATCCCTGACTTAATCGCACCCATCAGGCCTCTGCAGCTTTATGCTGATGGGGGTTACCAGCTGAGAATTAGGCGTCTTGAGGGTACCCCTAATTATGGTCCCCGACACATTTGTAGATATAAAATTTTAAATTGGTGGTGTTTGGTGTTTGATATAGTTTTCATTGCTTTGGCCCCTAAACTTCTCCCCCTTTGGCATCAACCACCGAAAAGGAAGACATTAAAAGTATGTAGGAAGTAAATAAAAGCTTGCCCTCATACCAGATGATACCATTTGAAGGATACTAAATTAAACCACATGAATGATATCAGTTGAAAGGATTACTCCCCCTAAACGAGTGTTTTCTTTAGAAAGAAATTTCTCCCCCTTTTTAGAGATGAAGAAATACTCCCCCTAACAGAGATTCTCTATTTAGGAAAAAGCATGTGAAAATTAAAGGTGCAAGACATGATTTGAAAAAGACTAACTTCCCTTATGCATAGGTAACAGAATATGAATTAACTACTTATGCATTTTTAGCAACATGGAAGCATATGATATGAAATATAGTCTAATCAAATTTTGGAGAAGACATGTAAATGATACTAGATATAGTCTCAAAAGATACCAATTGAAAGTCAATGGCGAGCTTGAGAGACATGAGAGTTCTTGGAGATTTTGCAGTGGAAGATTGTTTTCTTTCTCCGGGGACCTTATTTTCCTTACAATGAGACTATCACATGAAATAGACTTGAAAAGGTGTTAGTCTCAAAGTATTAGATTATAGAGTAACCTCCCCCTAAATGTGTGCATACAAGTTTTCAATACTTGTAGGAGACATGCACTTTAATTTGATATCAAGAGGGGAAAACTATCCATAATCCTAACTTTGGCACATATAAGTTAAATGATACAACTTGTAGGAATCAAAATTTTCAATTGATGCGTCATTTACTATGGAGCGATATAGAAGCTATGTGCCATGCTTAAATAAACATTTTAAGCCATGTAGGTTTGCTTAAGAATGTGAATTGAAAGCAAGCAATCCTACCATATGATTTACCTAGTATGCATGATCTTAAACAAAAGTATATAACTAATGTAATACTAGGTAAGAAATGTAAACTAGATACAAAGGAAATAGATACGCATATCTAAAAACAAGAGATACAATAAAACTAGTTACCTTAGTCATGGGTGGGAAATTTGGGTCCAAAATTTTCACTAACCCACTTGACAATAAACTTGATCCAATATGATGTATCCCATGATATACATCCCAAATTTGCCAAGTCTCCAAATTTCCCGACGACCTTCGGTCCACTCACTTCCCTTTCGGGATCCAAACCTTTTTGGTGCTTTTCATGGTTGAAATTATTTCCTTCGGCACCCAGATGCGTTTGGCCCCTTTTCCTTTGTTGGCTTGCTTGTTGGCCTTGATTGCTATCACCTTTCCATTCTTTTTCTTCTTGATCAAATATGGTGTAGCATCCTTTTTGTTCACCTTTTTGATGTAGGTGTTGGAGATTTTGCTTGATGGCTTTTGCTTGAGCTTTTGCCTTTGTTTATCCCTGGTCATCGCCTTGCATTAGAAAGACTTATGGCCTTCCATGTGGCATAGCCTACAAATCACAGTTTCTTCCTCCATAGGCTTGTTCACTCCCGCAGTGGTGTTATCCTGTGGAGGTTGGATTTGTTTGGCTTTGCCTTTCTTGTCATACAAAGTCTTGCCAAAGCGAGCCACTTCTTGCTTTAATTGTTCATTTTCCTTTGCAACCTCATCTGAACATGTTTCTACAACAATATTCTCAACAACAACTTGGTTGCAGGGGTTAGAATCATCAATTAAATCAAAGCAGGAAGTAGAAGCATCTTTCTTAATTATTTCAGGTATTTTAACTAAAGATGCTGCTGGGGTGCTACCAATGTTTTCTAGCTTAGTAGTTAGCTCATTGTTGTGAATGCTAAGAATTTCCATTTTCTCTAGCATATTTTCAATAGCTTATTGGGAGCTAGCTAACTTAGCCTTCAGTTTTTCATTCTTTTAATAAGGCTATCATCGGTAGCAGTGGATGGAGCACTAGATTCTAATAGCTCAATTTTAGTTGATAGCTCACTATTTAAGTTTGCAAAAGTTTCAAAATTTTCTAGCAAACCTTTGTAATCATTTTGAGAGCTAACCAACTTATTTTTCAAAGTTTTAAGTTGAGCTTTTTGCTTAGTGCAAACATCCTGGAAAAATTCTACGGCTTCCGCAAGCTCATCTAGAGAGGCCTTTCCCTCACCTTCATCATCACTACTACTTTCATCACTAGAGGATGGAATGCTTTTGTTACCTCTTGCCATAAGGCATTTGTGTGATGACCGTGATGATCGTGATGAGGACCGGTGGCTGCGCATCCTTGGAGGTTCATCTTCACTTGAAGAATCATCCCAAGTTCTAACACTTGTTAGCGCCTTGCCTTTGCTCCTCTCCTTTTTGGGTTTGGCCATATTTGGACAGTTGTCCCTGAAGTGGCCCTTCTCCCCACATGCGAAGCATCCTCTCTTCCTTTGCTTTTTCCTGTCAATGTTAAAGAGAAGATCCTCGACCTGCAGGGGCACACCCATTAGATTAATCTTGCGGATCATCCTCATTACCTTTCCGACGCGTCGGATTGTTTCTTCGTCCTCGGAGGATGATGTGCATGGTTGATTATCTTCATCATCACTTTCTTCTTCTTCCTCTTCTTCACTTGAGGAACTTGGAGTGGGAGCCTTCTTTTTGCCCTTCCTTTCATCACATGCAAAAGCATATGGACTTGAGGAAGTTGGCTCCTCTCCCCGACTCATTTTTCGCGACATCTCAAATGCCACGATTTTCCCAATCACAATGGTCGGGGTCATGTTGCTCAAGTCCTCCATGTTGTGAAGGATGGTGATGATGCTCCCATATCTTTGTTGTGGTAGCAGGGAGATAATCTTCCTCACAATGTCCGCATCACCTAGCTTATTAATGCCAATAGAGTTGAGCTCATTGATAATTAGATTCAAACGTGAATACATGTCTCTAACAAGCTCATCATCTTTCATAGCAAAAGAATTATACTCATTTAAGACTAGGCAATGTTTTTGCTCACGGACATTGGATGTGCCGTCATAGAGCTCATGCAATTTTAGCCAAATCTCATTAGCAGTTTTCAAAGTGTATACTTGATTAAAAATATCCATGCTAAGAGATTCATACAAGCAATTTTTGGCTCTAGCATTTAAATGAATTTCCTTTTCCTCACTCGTGGTGGGTTTCTCAGGATTCTTGAGGGTTTCATCCCGTCACGAGTGACTCTCCAAACACCTAGATCAACGGCCTCTAGGTAACAAGCCATTCTAGCACTATAATAGGGAAAGTTAGTGCCGTCGAAGTGTGGTGGCCTATGGGTATCCATCCCTTCCTCTAAAAAGCGTCGGCTCTTTTAGCGGTGAAGCTAAAGCGTTTCAAATGAGCCAAACTGGGCTCTGATACCACTTGTAGGAAACGGGTGACGCCTAAGAGGGGGGTGAATTAGGACTTCTAAAACTTTTACTAAACTAGGCCACAATAAAATCCCTAGAGCAAAACCTATGCAAATAATCAAACTAGAGAGTGCAATCTAGGTTTTGTCTAAGTGTTGCTATCTCTACCGCAAAGGCTAAGTTTCAATCTACACTAGATAAGTATGAATATAAGATTGAAACTTAAATGCTTAATATAAATGCGGAAGCTTAAAGAGCAAAGTAGAGAAGCAAACTCTCGTGGATGACGCCGGTATTTTTACCGAGGTATCCGGAACCGCGCAAGGTTCCGACTAATCCTCGTTGGTGCCCCTACGCAAAGGGAAGCCCACGCGAGGGCCAAGCACCTCGGTCGAGTAACTCCGTAGAGAGCCGCGGGCCTTCTCCTCGCGCAAGTGGTGCTCCGCTTCCGGCTCCTCTCGGACGCTCTCCGCCGTCTCCACTATCGAGCTTCCGGCCGAAACGCCGCGGGCCTCGTTCCCTCCGGTACACGGTGGTGGCCGTGACACAAACGCGGTTGTCACGGTCTCGCAAGACTCTCGCCCCACTCGGTACAATTACAACGGCTCGCACAAGAGCTGAGGGGTTGTGTGGTTTTACAAAACTCACTCAACTAACTAGGGTTCACCTAGAGCAAGCGCTAAAGCGATCTAACTAACCTAAGCACTTTGCAAAGCACCTACGCTAATCACCGAGTGATTCTATTAAGCACTTGGGTGTTTGAGCTCTTGGAAATGTGCACTATGTGCCTTGGTATGTTGCTTGGGCTCACACACTTGAGAATGGTTGGTTGGGGTGGTATTTATAGCCTTCAATCCCCAAACTAGCCGTTGGACAGAAAGCAGCAACTTTCTGTCGTCGGGTGCACCGGACAGTCCGGTGCACGCCACGTCAGCCGACCGTTGGCGCCTGTAGCAGTCGACCGTTGGATCCGACCGTTACCGTCTGTCCGGTGCACACCGGACAGTCCGGTGCCGACTGTTCGGTGCCCCACCGGACAGACCGGTGCTATAGCCAGAGAGCGCCTGTCTGTGGGCCTCTCTGCGCAGACTGTCCGGTGCCACACCGGACAGCACTGTCCGGTGCGCCACCAGGCGCTGGCTGACAACCCTCTTCTCAGATTTCTTCATTGATTTCTTCGGGCTTCTTTTGTTCTTGAGTCTTGAACTTCTATGCATCTTTTTATGTCTTCTTTTGAGGTGTTGCATCCTCATTGCCTTGGTCCAATTCTCTTCGCATCCTGTGAACTACAAACACAAACACTAGAAAGCTTATTAGTTCACGGATTGTATTGTTCGTCAAACACCAAAACTCAATTAGCCAAATGGCCCGGGGTCCATTTTCCTTACAACGATGCTTCTCCCTTGGCAGCAAAACTACAGGCTATCCCATGGCCTCCATCATACAAGCCACCTCAGCTCCCCATGTATGATGGACATTCAGATCTGAAGCAGTTTTTGATGAGTTATGAAGCAACTATATCTTCATACGGAGGCAATGCAGCTGTCATGGCCAAGTCCTTCGTCATGGCAGTTAAGAATGTGGCCCAAACATGGTATTCTTCTCTTTGGCCATGAACTATTACTTCATGGCAGAAGCTTAAGGTTATGCTGGTGATAAGTTTCCAGGGCTTTCAGATGAAGCCAGTCACAGCTCAGGTTCTCTTTCAATGTACACAAGATCATGAGGAGTATCTTCAAGCATACGTCCGAAGGTTCTTGCGCCTGAGAGCACAAGCGCCTACAGTGCCCAATGAAATTTTCATTGAGGCCATGATTAAGGGGCTTCGTCCAGGACTTACTGCCCAGTATTTTGCTAGAAAGCCTCCATAGACTTTGGAGAAGCTGCTTCAAAAGATGGATGAATACATCCGAGCTGACAATGACTTTCGCCAAAGAAGGGAGGAAGCCTACAGGTTCTCTGAGATGACCAGGGGTTTCGGAGGAAGAATCCACCCAAGGCATGTCAGGTCAATTCACTCCACTCAGAATGATGATAGAGGAAGTCAGCTACAGAAGTCACAATACACTTCACAATCTTCGGGGCAGCAACAAAGCTCTTTCTGGCCAACAGCTCCAAGAGGCAGAGGCGCCAGGGGCTTCAGAGGAAGGTTTGGGGATTAGCCTAGAAAAATTTATTGCCTATTCTGTGGTGAGGACAAGGGCCATACCACAAGGATGTGCCATGTCACCATTCAGAAACAAAAGGAAATAGCAGAAGCTGCAGCTCAGTAGAATCAACTGAAGCAGGTCATGCACACCGCTTCGTATCACTCACCCTACATACCAGAGTATGTGGGTAACCATCCTGCAGCTTCTGTTGCTTTGGCTAGCCAGCCACAGCCATCTTGGCCACAACTTCCACCTCCACCGCCACTACAGCCTGTGTATTCACGAGGTCAGCAGCCAGAAGGGAGCCAACAGACCCATCAGCAGCGAGATTTCAGGGAGGAGTCTGAAGCTCGCACAGTCAACAGTACTGTGCCAGAATTGAAGCATATCTATTGAGAGATATCCTACCCTTGAAACAGTCTTTACATTCATTGTTATTTTCTTTTTTCAATAAGGAACAATTGTTGAAAGCCTAGCTCTCTTGACATTTTCAATTTCCTGTAATAGCTTCGTTCTTGTTATAGCAAAATATATTCTCTCCACAGATTTACGTAGTTCAAAAAATCGCTGAAGCACAAAACTCGTTCCTAAGGGAACGCAGACCTGGAAATCACATTACAAGTATCACCGAAGCTACAAAAAGTTGTTCTAAGGAACGCAGCGTAAGTTTACCGAAGGTATCAAAAGTCGTTCCTAAGGGAGCGCAGTGTAAGTTTTCTGCTCAAAAGTCGTTCCAAAGGGAATGCAGAGCCAAATACCGCCGAAATATAAGGCGAAGCGCGAAAAGTCAACGCGAATACCGCTGAAATAGAAGGCGAAGAAGTTCAAAAGATGTTCCTAAGGGAATGCAGAACTTACAGCGAAAAGTCAGCGCTGATACACCGAAAAATAAGCGGTGAAGCCAAAAAATAAACGACAAAGAGATTGTGTGTTCTACTATGGGGATATGGGCATGTGTCTTCGGCATAAAGATCATCTTGCATAACATAACATCATCACATCATTTCGCATAACATAACATCATACATCATATTGCATTGATGGCACAAGAAGGGAATACAATATTGACCTTCGGAGAATGTTATGAAAAAATGAAGTTGTGCTAAGGCACAAAATAAGTTTGAAGAAGTACAGCTTCATTAGCTCGGTGGAGGAACAAATTTATTGGTGACGAAGCATTAATGTTTTTTCGACGGTTGGAGGATTCATTACAAAGCATAGAAGCTCTTCTTTACGAAGCATGAAAAGAAGGGAAGGTGTTTTTTCGGCAAAGGCTCGAAAATGGTATGTACAAAAAAGTTTCATGCATCGCAAAGAAATGAATCGCAAAACATTTCATATATTACATTCAAAACCTACGATCACCAAATATTACAAGCATGTCCCAGCAAATATTACATTAATATTCTAGTAATGTTTTTACAAATAGCTATTCTGCTTCCTTCAGAACTTCTTCAGCAGCTTCGGTTAATAATTTTGTAACAACTTCGTCCACAATAGCTTCGACCATATTAATAATTTCTATTGACTTCTTTGTTTCTAGGTCCGCTAATGGGTCGAAGGGCTCTGGGGGTTGTCACACCCGTTTCTAAGGGGCAGAGCCGGGTGCATAGCATATGTGTGCCAGGATCTATTTCCACACATATGTTGACGTCACAAGTGTAATATATCAAAAGAACAATGCATAAAAGCGTAAATAACGATTTTATTAACATATTACACTTCGAACAGACATAATGTCTTAACCTTTATTCATCAAAGTACAGCAAACATGGACATCCATCCACAGGAAGATGACCGGGGGTATCACTAGACTAGCATCCATGGAGTTCAGCATCATATCTTCATCTACAACTTCTGATCAAAATTAAGCAAGGGTGAGCTCACTTATGGTCGGGGCTCAGCAAGTGGGGGAAAAACTAATGCAAGTCTAACAAGGTGAGGCTGAGGTTGAGCAGTAAGCATTTTAGTTGGTCAACATTTTATTAACAACACCTGTCTTACTAATAAGTGTGAATCCCAAGTATTCCCATTAAGCAAAGATACAATAGTATTTCAAAAACACTTAAGTGAAACCACTTAAGCAAACCATTGGCAGATCATCAGATCTCGATTTATTTCCATCTTCAAGTTCAATTATCATGTGAGAGTCCAGGCTGCTCATAACCGTGAGCACGACTGATATATCAGTTTTACACTCTGCAGAGGTGGCGCATCTTTACCCATGAGTCACGATTCCCTTCTAGCCCGGGTTAGCTAGACCCGTATTCACTTCCGAGGTGAATGGCTAGGGTCTCACTACGAGGCTTCTCCCTAGAGTCCTCATTACGCAAATGCTGGAAATGGTCAAACTGCATAAGGCACACCTATCGTAACAAACTTATAGTACGGACCACAGGGTAAAGCTTTGGGAACTATGCCCATATCCAATCTGCTTGAGCCGATACTATAAGCGCTTGCCAGATGCCCCCGTTCTGGTCGACCACGACCAACACCCAACATAAGACTTCCCTAGTTATTTAGCCAAGACCAGAGCCATGATAGTTCTCATGGTAGCACTGTTTTCTCGGGTGGTCACTCCATGTTCCAATTAATATGCAATAATCTTGTTTAACCATCGGGTTAACAACAATAATGTAAACTTACCATTTGAAACATTAGTATCATATAGGAGTGACTGCATAAAGTTAAGTTGTAGCAATAGCATAGCTACGAAGGTAAAGTATAATTCCCAGGTTTGATCAAGGAATAAGGTTGGAAAGGTTATCTAGATAGGTAACCCGTCAAATTATGCATATATATCCAAAAGAATAAACTTTATTAAATGTATTGTTTGGGATCAAACAGAGTATGCAGAGGGAGAAGTCCACTTGCCTCGCTTATTGAAAACTTGAGGTTCTTGAATCTTGATTCTCAAATATGGGATCAATCACTGAACATCACATAAACAAACAAGAAGAAACAAACACCACTCAATAACAAAATTCACCATAGACCAGACTAAAAGAAAACATAATTAAAAGATCATTTTCGCTTCAATAACAAAAGCAAATGTTATAGCAAAAGACGTTCTTTTTGAAAGGTTTGGTTTTATATTTTATAAGACGCTACATAAGCTTGAAACAATCTTAATTATAAATATACAAATGTTAGGTTTAGATATTTAATCTTTTATAAAAGCCAGATGTTATATATCTAAGGTTAATGAGTTACGAAACATATTATTAATTTAAGAAGCATTATGAAACATATTATAAACATTTATTTATAAAGAACTTTAAGATATAAGCTTAACCAGATTTTACGTGAAAAGGTGATTAAACCAAATATTATCTTTATATTTTTATTAAGAAAACACATGACCTATGTTTTATGTAAGAGATAATGAAACAATTAATTATCTTCACCTTTATTAGGAAAACATGTAGCCTATGTTCTTAATAAGAAAGCTATATTAAAGGCAATATATAAAGTGACATTTTAGTTATAAAAAGAACTTAAACACTAATTACTTTATTTTATTCTTTAGGAAAACTAAGTGATTTATAAAACTAATATGGACTCAATTTGATGGATGGTTAACTAAGCCTAGGAAACTAATTAAGTCATTTTAATTTAGAAATAAATAATCTAATTCATTAATAAGGAAATTGTATTCGACATTATATAAACTATTATTTTAGTTTACAAAAGCAAGAACAATAATTAAAATGCTTATCAAATAATTATGAAACTAACAAAGTCATTTCTACTATTAGGATTCTTAATATACATTTTATAATAAACTGTAACAAAGACCTAAACACAATTAAAGGTAAACTAGGAGGGGTAGCTAAGAAATTTACACTTTTGAATACATATGCCACTATAAATAATTATCTTTTATTTTCTTTGTTATCAAAACATAAGGCTGTAATTCTTTTTAATTTCTTAATTTAAAACTACACGTTACAATAAACACAATACAAATTAATTTACAAAAATAATTAAATCGCTGCAACTATCAATTCAACTGATCAGCACACTAACACATAGCTATCTCGATACTATTTAATTTATTTAGATATTGAATACACATAAATCAGTTATAGCAAACATAATTCGAATTTATTTGTGAAAACATGTAAATTATCAAAAAAATTGATTTCAAATGTTTAACATAAATTTATGAAGTTAACAAATTAACATTTAATTTATTTCACTCTCACATGTACATTTTAGGATGGGAAAATTGTCGTGGTGGTTAGTTCAAAATTAAACGTAGATAATAAGAGATAGCGTATAAATAAATTGGACCGTTCTTCTACCTTCGAATCATGGATAGAAAATAGATCGTCGTAGTCTGCGTGAGGAAGGAACACAGGGATCCGATGTGACTTTACGGTGTCGATTCGTCAGCACGACGAGGCTGTGCAAGGGTGTCGGCGAACTCCGGCGAACGAGATTGGCAAACAACAGGATCAGCAGGGCGTCGTGGCGGGGAGGCTCTGGGCAATGGCCGGATCGGTAGAGGGATGCTGGGGAAGGATCGGTGCAGCGGCTTCGTGAGCTCCGACGATCGTAGAAGGCGAACGATGGCGTGCTGAGGAGGATGAAGCTCCGGCGACGTAGAGCGACGGCATCGGGCGAAGCACCGGGCGCGCTAAACAGAAGCCGGCTACCAGTGCTCGACGAGCAGGATAGGGAAGCGAGCGTGGAGGAGAAAAGCGAGAACGCTGGGGAAAAGAAGATGGTAGTTCCATTTATAGGCGACCAGGGAGAGCGTGAGACAGAGAGTGATGCCCATCAATAGCCATGAACGAAGGAAATAATTGTCAGCGACTCGGTGGGAAGAAACTGCCATCACATAGTGGAAGGAAGAATAATGGTCAAGGTGACGGAGGGGAACGATCGGTGTGGCTGCAGCTGTGAATTTATAGCCTGCGAGGGAAGAGAAATCGACGTTGGGGAAGAGGAACAGAAAAAAAACATTGAGTTCGGCACCATCAATGGCCGGGGAAGAAACTGTTGGCCATGTGTTTGCGGACGGGGAGAGGGAGAGTCGTCGGCAGTCGAGGAGGCGTTGGCGGTGTTGTGCAAGCGGCGCAAGCGACGTTCAGAGAATGGTTGCCGCAGCGATGCACTAGAAGCCGAGCGGCATGCGTCCGCTGGAAGAGAATATTGTCCAACATATAAGGGTCCAGCATGCAAATGAGAGAGAGGGATATGAGGGAGTGACAGGTGGGCCTGCATGCTAGTGATATGAAGAACGGCTACCGGTTAGTCTTAGGCCGAACGACCAGTGCACGAGCGATTCCACCTTTTTTTAATTTCTTTTTCTTTTCAAACGAATACGTGTGTGCTTGAGTGTTTTGAGTTTTTTTTCATTTCAAATTTCCTAATTGTTTTCTCCTTTTTCCTTTTTATTATTAACAGACAAATGTTAATATATATTTAAATATTTCAAAAATTGTAAAATTTTTAAAAGATAATATTTTATAATAAGAATATTCAATTTTAAAGAATAAATTATTTTAGTCCAAAGTCTATTATTTAAATAGATTGGGCTCCATGAAAAGAAAATCAATAAAATAAACTTTTCACATATACCTACAAACAAAAAAATACTAACGTATCAAGGTACATATTTTCTAATGCATATTTTTAACAATTTCTTATTTTATAATTAGGTGTTTCTTTCTCACAAAGTTAAATCCAAGAATTGGAATTACAAATCAAGTCAAATAAAATTTATGGTTCGGCATGAATGCATCAAACAATTGACAACCTTTTATCCAATTAGGAAATCACCATTTCATTACTTGAAAACATAATAATTTTTCTACTAGGAATTAATAATATAAGTTAAGTTATTTTCCATTGACGGATTAGGGTGTTACAAAATCTACCCCTTAAAAAGAATCTCGTCCTCGAGATTAGGGAAGGTTAGCAAGAAAACAAAAGGTGATATATGGTTATTTGTGGGTCCTTAGTTCACATTGAACTCTTCCAAACTTAAGGAACTTTCTTACTTCTCTGCTCCGAAATGTATACTAATCAAGCGACCTTCATCATCATACTTATAAAATGGTTGGTCTTCTGAATTATCGCTTAGGTCATGCTTGGCAGCTTTCTTCTTTATTCGGTCTAGACGCTTCTTGGGGCATTCCTGAATAAGATGTCCTTCATTTTTGCAGTAGTAGCAAGCACCTCTTGCTTTGAGTTTTTTGCGAGTCAACTTTGCTTGACCAACAGCGAGTGAGGGTTGATTGGGTGTCTGTATCTCATATAGCTTAGCCTGACTTGATTCTTCTGTTTGGGTATCCATGTGTTTCGTGGCTTTTGCTTGTGGTTGAGGTGGACTAATCATGTATCCAAACATTTTTCTATTCCTTTTGTTGTTCTTCATTCCATTCATCAAATATCTCTGTGACTCATTTTTCTCGTTCATAGTTGTTAAGGTAGGAATATTGTTGTTGGCACCATTTACTTCATTTCCATTGGGGTTCATCATCTAGTCAAAGGGTAAAAGAGTTAGTCAGACAGACTGCATAAGAGGCTTGTATGACATTAAGATAAGGAGCGAACACAACTTTTTGATTTCGAAGATTAGTCAAGGAACAAGGGTGGTTTCATATTTCCGCCTAGCTTCATCATACTACAAGAGCGTACAAGTGTTATAATCCTTAACATGGATCTTTTGAACTTTATAGATTTCAGAGCATGATATCCAAATCATCTTTCTGATCCAACAATATTTCTTTGAGCACAACTAGAGAGAAAGACTTGAGCGGGACTTTAGGGCAACTAGAATAGAGCATCACATTGTTTGCATATAGCAGATGACACCATACTTTATTCTCTTATAAAGAGGCAAAACACGATAGGTGCGAGAGATTCTCCAAATTTATTCATATACCACTTAGCACTATTACAAATCTTGAAAGGGGCAACACCTTGACACATTTTTTTCTTTGTGAAACATACTCCTTCTAGCTAAATGATATATTATTCTTCCTTGATAGATGTACCAATCTGAGCTGGAGGTCGATTGTCTTCAACTATTATTCTTTCTCTAGATGGGGTTTCCAAACATATGGTTCTATGTTGGATTACTGCCTTAGTTCTTTGTAACCAATTCTTTCCAAGAATCACATCCTTTCCCATTGATTCTATCACTAGGAGATCAGCTGGAAAATCTATACCATTGATTTTAACACTTACTTTTGGACATATGTAGTTTACTAACATTTTTCCTTCAGGTGTACTGATGGTCTTCCTTGATCTCAAGGGACACTTAAAGATACCATACTTTGTTGCAAACTGGGCATTGATAAGGGAATGTGCTGTACGAGGATCATACAACACAGTGGCGATGGTTGTGTGAATGACTAGTGTTCCAAAAATTACTGCATCATCATATGGAATGGTTCCTGTCACTGCATAACTTATCTTTCCTGTGGACTCTTTCTGTTGTTTATTCTTTGTTGATGCATGGGTTTGACGGTGTTGTCTTTTCTTTTGGACCTTATTGATCTCCACATCCTTCTTAGGACAACCATTAACAAAATGGCCGGTATCACCACAGCCAAAGCAAGCACGACTTGATAAGTTACATGGTGGAGTTGTCTTTACGTTGTTGGTAGAAGTTTCTGTGCATTTTTGTTCATATTCCATGTCTGAAGACTGAGATAGCTTCATCTTGGAGGTGATCTGTAGTGAACTCTTCTCAGGACAGTTACGGAAGTAATGACCTTCACGTCCACATTGATAGCAAGCTTTTCTTGAAGTTATTTCTTAACTTTTTCCATGTTTCCCTTTTCGTTTCTTGGACCTGATGCAACGACGAGGCTGAAACTGTGTGCAGGTAATAGTCCATCCATCAATGTAACACTCCTGTGTTTCTTCTTGGGGCTGGGCATCCTTGTGTTGTTTCCTTTTTGGAATACCTGACAATTCATCGTCTGACAGTGCATCTGCTATTAGTTGTTCTTGGGGAGACCATTGTCTTTTTATACCAGAAAACAAAATCCGGTTCTTCTGTTTTGTAGTTTCACTTTCATTTGTGCTGATCTGACGACAAGGAATTCCATAGTACTCACAACAACAACATGTTCTAAGGTCACTTGTCTGTTGGTTTGGTTGTGCATCCTTTTGTGTCTTGAATGTCTGTTCATCAACTGTTTTATTTAGAGTGTTGTTTTGACTTGCCAACACACCACATTCTTTGCATTTAGTGACATCACTTGTAGTTGACGTTCCAAGGTCTGACATCTGTATGGGTATGGAAGAATGGAAGAGACGAAAGGGTTGAGCAAAGACAGATTATAGAGAGCAGAGAAAACCCATCTATCTAAGGTTTTTCCTAGCTAACTGATGTCATTGTGGACAAAAGTCACACAATACAACAACAATCATTACAAAGAAGCAAATCAAACATAGTCAGAAATATAACTAACATGAACTCAAACATATCAGCACAACACAATCCAATTCTACTCATTCAACCAAAACAAAAGGTGAGACAAGGTTTAGAATAAGAAAGATATTATAAAGTCAAGGAATCATATTGGAAATATCAAGACATATTTGTTCATGGACAAGAGTGAAATAAGATAACCATGAACTATTAAAGTGAGGATAAATGATACAACCAAGGATATGAAGTGAGTTAGGGAGAAAGTATTATCAAGGAGACAAAATAATAGAGCATTATCAAGTAGGAGTAAGGAGACAAAGAATTCAGTATATCAAGGTAGATATTGCGCAAGGATGGCAATACAATGGCAAGAAAACAAAAGTATAAGAAGTCAAGGGTTATATAGCAATATTAGGAATTAGAAAACCACTTATAATATAATATCGCCATTACTGATCTAGTCGAAAAATCTTAATACTAAAGAACTATCCTATCAACCTAGACAAGAAGTCTGGTAATAGATCCAGGGGATCCATAACAAAACTTCTTGCGAAGTGGGGATAAGACAGAATAGGGCATTGTCGATAGCTTCGAAAGGGTTCCTTCTGGCAAACTTCGCTTCAAGTTCCGCAATCCTAGCTTGATCATCTTGCAATGCTTCTCATTAGAACCTTCTGATAGACGAAGAATCAAACAAGAAGAGTTGAAGATAAAAGAGACGAGTTTTGATATAAAGTAAGTTTTTATGAAAACAGTTAAGTCAAGTTTTGAACGACTGACTGGGCTTTCCATTTCTAACTAATCTAACGACCTACGATCACATTGCTTTGATACCACTTCTGTCACACCCGTTTCTAAGGGGCAAAGCCGGGTGCATAGCATATGTGTGCCAGGATCTATTTCCACACATATGTTGATGTCACAAGTGTAATATATCAAAAGAACAATGCATAAAAGCGTAAATAACGATTTTATTAACATATTACACTTCGAACAGACATAATTTCTTAACCTTTATTCATCAAAGTATAGTGAACATGGACATCCATCCACAGGAAGATGACCGGGGGTATCACTAGACTAGCATCCATGGAGTTCAGCATCATATCTTCATCTGCAACTTCTGATCAAAATTAAGCAAGGGTGAGCTCACTTATGGTCGGGGCTCAGCAAGTGGGGGAAAAACTAATGCAAGTCTAACAAGGTGAGGCTGAGGTTGAGCAGTAAGCATTTTAGTTGGTCAACATTTTATTAACAACACCTGTCTTACTAATAAGTGTGAATCCTAAGTATTCCCATTAAGCAAAGATACAATAGTATTTCAAAAACACTTAAGTGAAACCACTTAAGCAAACCATTGGCAGATCATCGGATCTCGATTTATTTCCATCTTCAAGTTCAATTATCATGTGAGAGTCTAGGCTGCTCATAACCGTGAGCACGGCTGATATATCAGTTTTACACTCTGCAGAGGTGGCGCATCTTTACCCATGAGTCGCGATTCCCTTCTAGCTCGGGTTAGCTAGACCCGTATTCACTTCCGAGGTGAATGGCTAGGGTCTCATACGAGGCTTCTCCCTAGAGTCCTCATTACGCAAATGCTGGAAATGGTCAAACTGCATAAGGCACACCTACCGTAACCAACTTATAGTACGGACCACAGGGTAAAGCTTTGGGAACTATGCCTGTATCCAATCTGCCTGAGCCGATACTATAAGCGCTTGCCAGATGCCCCCGTTCTGGTCGACCACGACCAACACCCAACATAAGACTTCCCTAGTTATTTAGCCAAGACCAGCGCCATGATAGTTCTCATGGTAGCACTGTTTTCCCGGGTGGTCACTCCATGTTCCAATTAATATGCAATAAACTTGTTTAACCATCGGGTTAACAACAATAATGTAAACTTACCATTTGAAACATTAGTATCATATAGGAGTGACTGCATAAAGTTAAGTTGTAGCAATAGCATAGCTACGAAGGTAAAGTATAATTCCCAGGTTTGATCAAGGAATAAGGTTGGAAAGGTTATCTAGATAGGTAACCCGTCAAATTATGCATATATATCCAAAAGAATAAACTTTATTAAATGTATTGTTTGGGATCAAACAGAGTATGCAGAGGGAGAAGTCCACTTGCCTCGCTTATTGAAAACTTGAGGTTCTTGAATCTTGATTCTCAAATATGGGATCAATCACTGAACATCACATAAACAAACAAGAAGAAACAAACACCACTCAATAACAAAATTCACCATAGACCAGACTAAAAGAAAACATAATTAAAAGATCATTTTCGCTTCAATAACAAAAGCAAATGTTATAGCAAAAGACGTTCTTTTTGAAAGGTTTGGTTTTATATTTTATAACACGCTACATAAGCTTGAAACAATCTTAATTATAAATATACAAATGTTAGGTTTAGATATTTAATCTTTTATAAAAGCCAGATGTTATATATCTAAGATTAATGAGTTACGAAACTGTCGGCGTTCCGAGACCGGGGGGTCCCCGAGCCGACGAGTGAGTGTGCCGCGTGCCCCAGCCCAGATGGGTCGAGCGCGTGGGCGAGCGCGAAGGGGGGAACAGAGAGAGAGGTCGGTGGCCGGAGCCGGGTCGTGAGGGAGTCGGAGAATTCCCGCGGCCTTCGTGTTCGTCCCGCGCCCAGGTCGGGTGCGCTTGCAGTAGGGGGTTACAAGCGTCCGCGCGAGGTGAGGGGAGCGAGCGGCCCCGAGAGAGTGCCTGCCCCTGCCCTTCGTCCCCGCGAGGCCAACCTTCTCTAAGAAGGCCCTGGTCCTTCCTTTTATAGTCGTAAGGAGAGGATCCAGGTGTACAAAATGGGGGTGTAGCAAGGTGCTACGTGTCTAGCGAGGGAGAGCTAGCGCCCTAAGTACATGCCAAGGTGGCAGCCGGAGAGATCTTGGCACCCTGTTGGTGTGGCGTCGTGGCTGTTGGAGGTGTAACGGAGCCGGACGGGGGGACAGCTGTCGGAGTGGCTGGGCCCTTGCTGACGTCCTCCTGCTTTCGTAAGGGAGCTGAGAGCCGCCGTCGTCATGGTCTGGCGGGGCGCCATCATTGCCTATCTGGCGTAGCCTGGCCGGATGGGACGCCGGTCTTGTTCTCTGCGACCCAAGTCGGCTCGGGGCAGGGTGATGATGACGCTCCCTGTTGACGTGGCGGTCTTGTGTCCTAGGTCGGGCGTCGTGGAGGCTCCTCCGAAGTCGAGGTCGAGTCCGTCCTGCAAGACAGAGGCGGAGTCCGAGCCCTGGGTCAGGCGAGGCGGAGGTCGTTCGGCAGAGGCCGAGGCGGAGTCTGAGCCCTGGGTCGGGCGAGGCGGAGGTCGTCGTCTTCCGGGGCCTTAGCCCGAGTCCGAGCCCTGGGTCGGGCGGAGCGGAGTTCGCCGTCTTCCGGGGCCTTAGCCCGAGTCCGAGCCCTGGGTCGGGCGGAGCGGAGTTCGCCGTCTTTCGGGGCCTTAGCCCGAGTCCGAGCCCTGGGTCAGGCGGAGCGGAGTTCACCGTCTTCCGGGGCCTTAGCCCGAGTCCGAGCCCTGGGTCGGGCGGAGCGGAGTTCGCCGTCTTCCGGGGCCTTAGCCCGAGTCCGAGCCCTGGGTCGGGCGGAGCGGAGTTCGCCGTCTTCCGGGGCCTTAGCCCGAGTCCGAGCCCTGGGTCGGGCGGAGCGGAGTTCGCCGTCTTCCGGGGCCTTAGCCCGAGTCCGAGCCCTGGGTCGGGCAGAGCCTCCTATGGCACTTCTGGCGAAGTCTGGTCGCCCGTCGGTCTTACCTTTTGCGTTAAACGCCCCGGTGACTTGGTCGGTTGGCGCGGTGATTTAGTCAGGGTTACTTCTTATCGAAGGCGGGGCCTCGGGCGAGCCGGAGATGCGTCTGCCGTGAAAGAGGAGGCCTCAGGCGAGACGGAGTCATCTTAGGGTCGGCTGCCCTCGCCCGAGGCTAGGCTCGGGCGTGGCGTGATCTAGTCGCTCGTATGGACTGATCCCTGACTTAATCAAACCCATCAGGCCTTTGCAACTTTATGCTGATGGGGGTTACCAGCTGAGAATTAGGCGTCTTGAGGGTACCCCTAATTATGGTCCCCGACAGTAGCCCCCGAGCCTCGAAGAGAGTGTTAACACTCGCTTGGAGGCTTGCGTCGCACTTTTTTGCAAGGGGACCAGCCTTTCTCGGTGGTACTTTGTTCCGGTGGGTGCGCGCGAGCGCACCCGCCGGGTGTAGCCCCCGAGGCCTCGGAGGAGTGGTTTCACTCCTCCGAGGTCTTAATGCCTTGCGTAATGCCTTGGCTGGTCTGGCGGTTCCCTCATGCGAGCAGGGCGTAGCCCAGGTGCACTGTCGGGGCCCAAGTTCTCGGGCTGGTATGTTGACGCTGTCAACGGTTTGGCCGGAGCCGGGTTTGCGAGAGCAGCCCCCGAGCCTCCGCACGGAGCGAGAGGACGATCAGGGACAGACTCGGCTTTGTTATATACGCCCCTACGTCGCCTTTCCGCAAGGAGGAGGGGGGGAGTGCGCCATGTTACCCTCGATGGGCACCGAACATGGTGTTTCCGGTGAGCTGCAATCGGGTAATCCTAGTGGACGTCCGTGCCCCGTTCGTTGGGGGTCGGCTAGGGGCCCGGAGGCACGCCCAAAAGTACCTGCGGGTGATCTGCCGGACCCGGTCCCCTAGCGACGGGGTCCGAGGGCTCGTTGCCTCCCTCCGATGGGATTCCGTTGCAGAGTCGTTCCCGCTGGTCTCGGAAATGTCCTAGGGTACCTCGGGAGCGCAGCCCGAGCCTCGGTTATGTATCGAACGTACCCCTGGTCATCCCTCGCTCGGCGTCTGAGGCGACTGTGAACCCTTCGACAGGCCAGCCTTCGAACCCCTGATCAGTAGGGGGCACGGAGCCCGAGTAGCCTGAGGCGGTCGTGGGACCTTTCGGGGGCCGACCTTCGAACCCCTGACCAGTAGTGGGTGTCGGGCCCACGCGATCTGAGGCGGCTGTTGAACCCTTCGGGGGGCCAGCCTTCGAACCCCTGATCAGTAGGGAGGCTCGGAGCCTAGTTCCTTCACGGGGAAGGATCCCTTTGGGGTTATCCCCCTTCTCGGTCATTGTTGCAAGAGATAGAGAAAGAAGGAAAAGGGAAAAAGGATTCGAAATTGAACGTCGTGGCGTACCTTTTTCGGCGTGGTCGTTTTGGCGAAGGCGAAACGTCGCCAGCCGCTCCCGCCCGTAGCGCTGTCCGTCGAGCCGCGGAGTTAATGCGCCGGGGTGAGTAGTTGGCGAGGTTGCCGTTGCGCATGCGCGAGCCGTTCGAGGTACGGGTCACGGGTGCGTCGTCTTCACGCCGTGAGAGGGGGTTCTCTTGCTGCCTCCGGATGGGACATGAGCTTGGCAGATGGCGTGACCGCTGCTCTCGCGCGCCTGCCACCGTCATTACTGCCGGCCCATTCTTGACCGCGTTTGACCGCTGCGCCAGGCTGGCGCTACTGGGTCGCGGGCTGAGTTGCCTCGAATCGCGGTATCGGTTCCGCAATCGAGGAGGTGCGGTGGTGGAGCGAGTGGCACAGCGGTTCGCATGCAGCACCCGGCGCGCCAGTCGCACGACGCGTGGGCTTGAGCCGTCGCGCTGGCCTGTCAGGAGTCGGAGAGGCGCGTCCACTTGGCGCGGTTGCATGCCGCCTGCATGGCCGCCTGCCCCTTTTGCCCGCTGGTCTGGGCAAAAGTGGAGGGTTACTTGTAACCGCTGGGTGGTTGCGTGCGTCGTGCGCGGCGGTTCGGCTTCCTCTGCTTGGAGCCGGTCTGCCTGACAGGCGGGCCCCAGCCCCCGCGCCGCAGGGGAGGACTTTGGAGGCGTGTTGGAGAAGACTCAGCCCGTGACGGTTGAGGGCGCAAGCAGGGGGAGTTGCCTTTAAAAGGAGGCCGACCCCCTTCGTAAGGTAACCATGTCTCCTTCCTCCCCTATGCATTGTGTCTCTCCATCTTCCGAGCCCCCAGATGGGGGGAACCGCCGTCTTTTCGCTCCATCGCTGGAGGAACGCAACTCCATGGGAGTTGGTACCTTTCAGCCATCGTTCGGCTTCAAGGATTTTCATCACACAGCCCAGCGGCTCCCCTCCGCCGGTGACCACCCAAGATGGTGGCCTCCAGCTCCCGAATGGGGAGGGGCAAACCGGGCTGCGGTCTCGGCCCCGCCCTCAGTGTTGAGGGTGTTCGTCATCCTCGCCGGGGCGGGGGGCAAGGCGAGCCGGGGCCCCACCTCCTACGCGGGTCGGCGGGCCACCTCATTTTCCAGCTTCTGGTGGTGGCAATCGCCTTTTAGCCCCACGGCGGAGACATCCTCCAGTCATGCCGGGGAAGGAGAACTGTTGCTGCCCAGCTAGGATGCAACATTCCGTCTTCCTCCTCGCATTCGCGGCGAGGATGGCTGCGAGGATCTGCCGGGGTGCTTAGGGGCGTCCCGCGTTTGCTGGCGATTCGCCCAGAGCTTGTTGCTCCACGGGCTTCCTAGGCGGGGAGGTTGTCCATACCCGCGGGGACGGAACCGGAGTTCCGTTTGTAATGGCACTTTGAGTGCCGGGTTTTTTGTTCATTTCGGCTTTCGGGGCCTGAACATGTATGTAACTTCGGCACAGAGCCGTGTTTTTTCCTCATTTCTGAGCACTAAGACTCGCCTGTTGTTCGCCTGAACTGCTTCACCAAGCGTGAGTCGCCCCGTGTCAAGGTGACGAGTGAGGTATCCGTATCCCGGAGGCGTAGGAATCCCTCGGCTCGGTCGGACCTGTTGTCCGAGGCTCCTCTAGCTTAGTTAAAGAGACCCCTCGGCCGCTCTTCGACGAGCCGAGGCCGGGGGTAGCGATATCAGTACAAGCAGAGGCGGAGTTGGCTCGGAAATGAAACCTGGATGGCCGGAGCCTAGCCGGGTTGCCCGTTGGCAGGATCGACGTCGGAGCTGATCAGCCGAGGCTTCGAACCGAGCTGGCGCCCTCGGAAGGCGGTCGGCCGAGGCCCCGGAGGTGGCCGGCCGAGCCGTCTGCTCGGGCCGGGTTCTCGGAGAAGTCCCTGGCAGAGATTGCTCGAATCGTGGTGATGACGTCGTCCTTCGGAGCGGAGGCCCTCGGACCGCGTCGCCGTCCGAGGCTAGGTCGGGCCTTGCCGAAGGTGCTGTTGATGCCGAGGGTGTCATCGCCCTCTTCCAGCGTCAAGATCCGAGCCTGCAGGGTCAAATCGTCTTGTAGCGTGGGCCTTGTGCGGCCGTCGAGGCCAGAACACACACCCTTGCTGCGTTATAAAGCTGCGTCTCTTTTCCTCTTGTTTCAAGTATCTGGACATTTCGTCGGTAGCAGGGATGTTAGTGCGAGCAAGAGTTGCTTCTCGCGGGAGGTGATGAGTGAGGTATCCGTATCCCGGAGGCGTGGGAGTCCCTCGGCTCGGTCGGCCTCGCCGCTTACGCGTACTTTTACCCGTCCATGAGGCCCTGTCACCGACTCAGTTGAGAAGGCTTGAAGAATCGCTTCGACAGAAAAACTCCCGTACGTAAAGACTCGTTCGATCCGCGGATTCGCCTTATCCGAGCGCGAGTTACTTATCGCAGAAGGTGATGAGTGAGGTATCCGTATCCCGGAGGCGTAGGAGTCCCTCGGCTCGGTCAGCCTTGACTGCTTACGTGTACCCTGCCGTTTCCAGGACCCGCTTTTCGAAGTAGTCCAAAAGCACGAAAGATGTTCTGGTGAAAGAGATTTTTTGTTCGAGGAAAATTTTGACGCAGAGGGGGTTTCCCCCCTTTTAGCCCCCGAGGGAGGGTCGGGCTTTGCCGAGGCGAGGCCGACCCTTCCTTGTTGACTAAACTTTGCGTGGGTGCGGGGTATATGAACAACTTGGAAACATCTTAAGGGTAGAAGCGACGTAGCTGTTGGATGTTCCAAGCGTTGCCGTAGACCTCGCCTTGACTGTTGGCCAGCTTGTACGTTCCGGGCTTCAGAACTTTGGCGATGATGAACGGCCTCTCCCAGGGGGGCGTGAGCTTGTGCCTCCCTCGGGCGTCTTGCCGCAGCCGAAGCACCAGGTCGCCCACCTGGAGATCTCGGGGTCGGACCCCTCGGGCGTGGTAGCGTCGCAGGGACTGTTGGTACCGCGCCGAGTGTAGTAAGGCCCTGTCCCGAGCCTCGTCCAGCTGGTCCAGCGAGTCTTCTCGGCTAGCTTGGTTGCTTTCTTCGTTGTAGGCCCTCGTCCTCGGGGAGCCGTATTCCAGGTCCGTGGGCAGGATGGCCTCGGCCCCGTAGACCAGGAAGAAAGGCGTGAAACCCGTGGCTCGGCTCGGCGTCGTCCTCAGGCTCCAGATCACCGAGGGGAGTTCCTTCATCCATCGCTTGCCGAACTTGTTGAGACCGTTGTAAATCCGGGGCTTGAGCCCTTGTAGAATCATGCCGTTGGCGCGTTCCACTTGCCCATTCGACATGGGGTGAGCTACGGCGGCCCAGTCCACCCGGATGTTGTGATCCTCGCAAAAATCCAAGAATTTTTTGCCGGTGAACTGGGTGCCGTTGTCGGTGATGATGGAGTTCGGGACCCCGAAGCGATGGATGATGTTGGTGAAGAACGTCACCGCCTGCTCGGACCTGATGCTGTTCAGGGGTCGGACCTCGATCCACTTGGAGAATTTGTCGATGGCGACCAGCAGGTGCGTGTAGCCCCCGGGCGCCTTCTGCAGAGGGCCGACAAGGTCTAGACCCCACACAGCGAAGGGCCAGGTGATGGGTATCGTCTACAGAGCCTGAGCGGGCAGGTGGGTCTGCTTCGCATAGAATTGGCACCCTTCGCAGGCGCGGACAATTCTAGTGGCGTCAGCCACCGCCGTTGGCCAGTAGAAGCCTTGGCGGAAAGCGTTCCCGACGAGGGTTCGAGGTGCTGCGTGATGACCGCAAGCCCCCGAGTGTATTTCCTGCAGGAGTTCCTGACCCTCGGCGATGGAGATGCATCGCTGGAGGATGCCCGAGGGGCTTCGGTGGTAGAGCTCCTTCTCATCGCCCAGCAAGACGAACGATTTGGCGCGTCGCGCTACCCGCCGAGCCTCGGCTCGGTCGAGGGGCAGTTCTCCTTGGCGGAGATATTGCAGGTACGGGGTTTGCCAATCTTGATCTGGCGTGACCCCGCTCTGCTCCTCCTCGATGCGCAGTGCTTCGCCCTCGGGCTCCGAGGGTTCCTCGGGTTGAGCCGAGGACGGCTCGGGCTGGGCCGAAGTCACCTCGGACGAGGCCGAGGGTGCCTCGGGCTCGGGCGCGTCGCTTATCTTGACGGAGGGTTGGTGCAGATCCCGGGAGAAGACGTCCGGGGGAACCGTCGTTCGCCCCGAGGCTATCTTCGCCAGCTCGTCCGCAGTCTCGTTGTAGCGCCGGGCGATGTGGTTAAGTTCGAGCCCGTAGAACTTGTCTTCCAGGCGCCGAACCTCTTCACAGTAGGCCTCCATCTTCGGGTCGCGGCAGTGGGAGTTCTTCATGACTTGGTCGATGACGAGCTGCGAGTCGCCGCGCGCATCGAGGCGTCGGACCCCTAGCTCGATGGCGATTCGCAATCCGTTGATCAGAGCCTCGTACTCAGCCACATTGTTGGACGCCGGGAAATGGAGGCGGAGCACGTAGCGCAGGTGTTTCCCGAGGGGCGAGACGAAGAGCAGGCCCGCGCCAGCTCCCGTCTTCATCAGCGACCCGTCGAAAAACATGGTCCAGAGCTCTGGTTGGATCGGAGCCGTTGGCAACTGGGTATCGACCCATTCGGCTACGAAATCCGCCAGTACCTGGGACTTGATGGCCTTCCGAGGGGCAAACGAGATTGCCTCGCCCATGATTTCCACCGCCCACTTCGCGATCCGCCCCGAGGCTTCTCGGCACTGGATGATCTCCCCCAGGGGGAAGGATGACACCACAGTCACCGGATGGGACTCGAAGTAATGTCGCAGCTTTCGCCTCGTCAGGATCACTGCATATAGCAGCTTCTGGACTTGTGGGTAGCGGATCTTGGTCTCGGACAGCACTTCGCTGACGAAGTAAACTGGCCTCTGAATGGGCAAAGCATGCCCCTCTTCCTGCCTTTCGACTACGATCGCGGCGCTGACTACCTGAGTGGTTGCGGCGACGTAGACCAGGAGGGTTTCTCCATCAGCTGGGGGTACCAAGATGGGCGCCTGGGTGAGGAGCGCCTTCAGGTTCCCGAGGGCTTCCTCGGCTTTGGGAGTCCAAGTGAAGCACTCGGCCTTCCTTAAGAGACGGTACAGGGGCAGGCCTCTTTCGCCGAGGCGTGAGATGAAACGGCTCAAGGCCGCGAGGCATCCCATGACCCTCTGTACGCCTTTTAAGTCCTTGATGGGTCCCATGTTTGTGATCGCTGCGATCTTCTCCGGGTTGGCTTCGATGCCCCGCTCGGAGACGATGAATCCCAAGAGCATGCCTCGGGGCACCCCGAAGACGCACTTCTCGGGATTGAGCTTGACGCCCTTCGCCTTGAGACATCGGAATGTCAGTTCGAGGTCGGAGAGAAGGTCGGAGGCTTTCCTCGTCTTGACTACGATGTCATCGACGTAGGCCTCGACCGTGCGACCGATGTGTTCGCCGAACACATGGTTCATGCACCGTTGGTACGTTGCACCCGCGTTTCTCAACCCGAACGGCATTGTGACATAACAGTACATGCCGAAGGGCGTGATGAAAGAAGTCGCGAGCTGGTCGGACTCTTTCATCTTGATTTGATGATACCCTGAGTAGGCATCGAGGAAAGACAGAGTTTCGCACCCTGCAGTGGAGTCCACGATTTGATCGATGCGAGGTAGAGGGTAGAGGACTTTCGGACATGCTTTGTTGAGACCAATGTAGTCTACACACATCCGCCACTTCCCCCCTTTTTTCCTCACAAGTACAGGGTTGGCAAGCCATTCGGGATGGAATACCTCTTTAATGAACCCTGCTGCCATCAGCTTGTGGATCTCCTCGCCTATCACCCTGCGCCTTTCTTCGTCGAATCGGCGCAGAGGCTGTCTGACCGGTCGGGCCCCGGCCCGAATATCCAGCGAGTGCTCGGCGACTTCCCTCGGTATGCCGGGCATGTCCGAGGGACTCCACGCAAAGACGTCGGCGTTTGCGCGGAGAAAGTCGACGAGCACTGCTTCCTATTTGGGGTCGAGCCCGGATCCGATCCGAATCAGCTTGGAGGTGTCGCCACTGGGGTTGAGAGGGACGGCCTTAACCGTCTCCGCTGGCTCGAAGTTGCCGGCATGTCGCTTCACGTCCGGTACCTCTCAGGAGAGGCTTTCCAGGTCGGCAATGAGGGCCTCGGACTCGGCGAGGGCCTCGGCGTACTCCACGCACTCCACATCGCATTCGAAGGCGTGTTTGTACGTGGGGCCGACGGTGATGACCCCGTTGGGGCCCGGCATCTTGAGCTTCAGGTAGGTGTAGTTGGGGATGGCCATGAACTTCGCGTAGCATGGCCTTCCCAACACTGCGTGGTAGGTTCCTCGGAACCCGACCACCTCGAACGTCAAAGTCTCCCTTCGGAAGTTGGAGGGTGTTCCGAAGCAGACAGGGAGGTCGAGCTATCCGAGGGGCTGGACGCGCTTCCCGGGAATGATCCCGTGGAAGGGCGCAGCACCTGCTCGGACGGATGACAGGTCGACGCGCAGGAGCCTGAGGGTCTCGGCGTAGATGATGTTGAGGCAGCTGCCTCCATCCATCAGGACCTTGGTGAGCCTGACGTCGCCGATGACGGGGTCGACGACGAGCGGGTACTTCCCCGGGCTCAGCACGTGGTCGGGGTGGTCGTCCCGGTCGAAGGTGATGGGCTTGTCGGACCAGTCTAGGTAGACTGGCGCCGCCACCTTCACCGAGCAGACCTCCCGACGCTCTTGCTTACGATGCCGAGCCGAGGCATTCGCCGCATGCCCTCCGTAGATCATGAAGCAGTCGCGGACCTCTGGGAACTCTCCTGCTTGGCGATCTTCCCTTTTGTCGTCGTCGTGAGCCCTGCCACCCTCTGCGGGTGGCCCGGCCCGGTGGAAGTGGCGCCGAAGCATGACGCACTCCTTGAGGGTGTGCTTGACGGGCCCCTGATGGTAGGGGCACGTCTCCTTGAGTGCCTTGTCGAAGAGGTTAGCACCTCCGGGGGGCTTCCGAGGGTTCTTGTGCTCGGCGGCGGCGACAAGGTCTGTATCGGGAACGTCGCGTTTCGCTTGCGACTTCCTCCTGCCTTTCTTCTTGGCGCCGCGCGGAGTAGACGCCTCGGGAGCATCTTCCGACGGGCGGCCCTGGGGCTGCTTGTCCTTTCGGAAGATGGCCTCTACCGCCTCCTGGCCGGAGGCGAACTTGGTGGCGATGTCCATCAGCTCGCTCGCCCTGGTGGGGGTCTTGCGACCCAACTTGCTCACCAGGTCACGGCAGGTGGTGCCGGCGAGGAACGCGCCGATGACATCGGAGTCGGTGATGTTGGGCAGCTCGGTGCGCTGCTTCGAGAACCGCCGGATGTAGTCCCGAAGAGACTCTCCCGGCAGTTGCCGACAGCTTCGTAGGTCCCAGGAATTCCCGGGGCGCACGTACGTGCCCTGGAAGTTGCCGGCGAATGCCTGGACCAGATCTTCCCAGTTGGAAATCTGCCCCGGAGGCAGGTGCTCTAACCAGGCACGAGCAGTGTCGGAGAGAAACAGGGGGAGGTTGCGGATGATGAGGTTGTCGTCGTCCGTCCCACCCAGCTGACAGGCCAGGCGGTAGTCCGTGAGCCACAATTCCGGTCTCGTTTCCCCCGAGTACTTTGTGATAGTAGTCGGGGGTCGGAATCGGGGCAGAAACGGCGCCCACCGAATGGCTCGGCTAAAGACCTGCGGACCGGGTGGTTCGGGCGAGGGACTCCGATCCTCCCCGCTGTCGTAGCGTCCCCCACGCCTGGGGTGATAGCCTCGGCGCACCCTTTCGTCGAGGCGGGCTCGACGGTCACGATGAGGGTGCTCGTCGCCGAGGTGGCCCGGGGCCGCAGGCGCGGTGTTGCGCGTGCGCCCGGTGTAGACCGAGGCTTCCCGCGTGAGTCGGGAAGTCGCGGCACGAGGTTCCGAGGGGTATCCCTGCCTTCGGGAGGCAGAGCTCTCGGCCCGTCGGGCCGCAGCGCCTTCCAGGAGATGCTTGAGTTCTCCCTGGATTCGCCGACCCTCGGTGGTTGATGACTCTGGCATCGCGCGGAGGAGCATCGCTGCAGCGGCCAGGTCCTGACCGGTTCCGCCGGATGCGGGTGGCGGTCTGTCCCTGGCATCGTTGGCGATGCGGTGCTGGAGACCTTGGGGCAGGTGACGTATTCCTCCGGCCGGGGGTTGGCTCGCCCATACCTGCCCGATGTTCTGGCGGATTGCCTCGAGCGCTCCTGCTCCCTCATCGAGCCCGGCCTGCGCCCCGCGGACTTGCTCGAGCTGTGGGTCGTGACCCCCCGCCGGAACGGGGACCACAGCTAGCTCCCGCGGGATGTCGGCGCGAGGCGCTGGCCTAGGGGGATCACCGTCCTCCGGCATGCCGAGACAGCCGCCTCCGGAGGGATCCCCTAGCTCGACGTGGAAACATTCGTGGCTCGGGCCGCAGTCCTTGTCGCCAAGGCTGCGGCTGCCGTCGGAACAGTCGGAGAGGCAGTAGTCACATGCGGTCATGAAGTCCCGCATGGCACTAGGGTTGCCAGATCCGGAGAAATCCCAGCAGATGCTGGGGTCGCCATCTTCCTCGGACCCAGAGGGTCCGTAGGTAGAGACGCCCGTCAATCGGTCCCAAGGCGACCGCACACGAAACCCCAGAGAGGTTGCACTCGCCTCAATGTGAGCGCCCGCCAAAGCGAGGTCGCCAGGCGGGCTGAGGCCGAGTCGAAATGACGAAAGATGGGGAGCAGTCGGTACCTTTTTGTCGACGAGGAGCGATGAAGTCACGTCGGGGGCAGATCGCGCCGTCGTCTTGGGTATGAGGGCGACGTCCTGCAGGCCCTTCACGAGCGTGCTGGCGTCGTCCACCTGCTCGGAGTCGACGTGCTGCGGGGGGATGCTGCTCGCCTTTGCCTCGAACGCGAGGGCGACGCTTGGCGTGTCCTCCGTCGGGGCGCCGGGGATGTCGATTTGCTCGACAGCCGTCGGAGCGCGGCCTCCCGCTCGACCCTGGTTGCCCCGCCTCCTCCTCCTCCGACGGCGAGGGAGAGGATGGGGCGAGCTCGAAAGTTGTCCTTCCCCCACGCGGGAAAGACGTCGTCGATTCCGCCGCCGGCGGGCGGGCTGTCCGCCACCAGTCGCTGTCGCGCGGCGGTGGAAGGAGTATCATGTCGTAGTCGCTGTCGAGAGACATGAACTCGAGGCTCCCGAAACGGAGCACCGTCCCGGGTTGAAGAGGTCGTTGGAGACTGCCCATCTGGAGCTTGACGGGAATCTACTCGTCAACACGCAGCAGGCCCCTACCTGGCGCGCCAACTGTCGGCGTTCCGAGACCGGGGGGTCCCCGAGCCGACGAGTGAGTGTGCCGCGTGCCCCAGCCCAGATGGGTCGAGCGCGTGGGCGAGCGCGAAGGGGGGAATAGAGAGAGAGGTCGGTGGCCGGAGCCGGGTCGTGAGGGAGTCAGAGAATTCCCGCGGCCTTCGTGTTCGTCCCGCGCCCAGGTCGGGTGCGCTTGCAGTAGGGGGTTACAAGCGTCCGCGCGAGGTGAGGGGAGCGAGCGGCCCCGAGAGAGCGCCTGCCCCTGCCCTTCGTCCCCGCGAGGCCAACCTTCTCTAAGAAGGCCCTGGTCCTTCCTTTTATAGTCGTAAGGAGAGGATCCAGGTGTACAAAATGGGGGTGTAGCAAGGTGCTACGTGTCTAGCGAGGGAGAGCTAGCGCCCTAAGTACATGCCAAGGTGGCAGCCGGAGAGATCTTGGCACCCTGTTGGTGTGGCGTCGTGGCTGTTGGAGGTGTAACGGAGCCGGACGGGGGGACAGCTGTCGGAGTGGCTGGGCCCTTGCTGACGTCCTCCTGCTTTCGTAAGGGAGCCGAGAGCCGCCGTCGTCATGGTCTGGCGGGGCGCCATCATTGCCTATCTGGCGTAGCCTAGCCGGATGGGACGCCGGTCTTGTTCTCTGCGACCCAAGTCGGCTCGGGGCAGGGTGATGATGACGCTCCCTGTTGACGTGGCGGTCTTGTGTCCTAGGTCGGGCGTCGTGGAGGCTCCTCCGAAGTCGAGGTCGAGTCCGTCCTGCAAGACAGAGGCGGAGTCCGAGCCCTGGGTCGGGCGAGGCGGAGGTCGTTCGGCAGAGGCCGAGGCGGAGTCTGAGCCCTGGGTCGGGCGAGGCGGAGGTCGTCGTCTTCCGGGGCCTTAGCCCGAGTCCGAGCCCTGGGTCGGGCGGAGCGGAGTTCGCCGTCTTCCGGGGCCTTAGCCCGAGTCCGAGCCCTGGGTCGGGCGGAGCGGAGTTCGCCGTCTTCCGGGGCCTTAGCCCGAGTCCGAGCCCTGGGTCGGGCGGAGCGGAGTTCGCCGTCTTCCGGGGCCTTAGCCCGAGTCCGAGCCCTGGGTCGGGCGGAGTGGAGTTCGCCGTCTTCCGGGGCCTTAGCCCGAGTCTGAGCCCTGGGTCGGGCGGAGCGGAGTTCGCCGTCTTCCGGGGCCTTAGCCCGAGTCCGAGCCCTGGGTCGGGCGGAGCGGAGTTCGCCGTCTTCCGGGGCCTTAGCCCAAGTCCGAGCCCTGGGTCGGGCAGAGCCTCCTATGGCACTTCTGGCGAAGTCTGGTCGCCCGTCGGTCTTACCTTTTGCGTTAAACGCCTCGGTGACTTGGTCGGTTGGCGCGGTGATTTAGTCAGGGTTACTTCTTATCGAAGGCGGGGCCTCGGGTGAGCCGGAGATGCGTCTGCCGTGAAAGAGGAGGCCTCAGGCGAGACGGAGTCATCTTAGGGTCGGCTGCCCTCGCCCGAGGCTAGGCTCGGGCGTGGCGTGATCTAGTCGCTCGTATGGACTGATCCCTGACTTAATCAAACCCATCAAGCCTTTGCAGCTTTATGCTGATGGGGGTTACCAGCTGAGAATTAGGCGTCTTGAGGGTACCCCTAATTATGGTCCCCGACAGAAACACACTATTAATTTAAGAAGCATTATGAAACATATTATAAACATTTATTTATAAAGAACTTTAAGATATAAGCTTAACCAGATTTTACGTGAAAAGGTGATTAAGCCAAATATTATCTTTATATTTTTATTAAGAAAACACATGACCTATGTTTTATGTAAGAGATAATGAAACAATTAATTATCTTCACCTTTATTAGGAAAACATGTAGCCTATGTTCTTAATAAGAAAGCTATATTAAAGGCAATATATAAAGTGACATTTTAGTTATAAAAAGAACTTAAACACTAATTACTTTATTTTATTCTTTAGGAAAACTAAGTGATTTATAAAACTAATATGGACTCAATTTGATGGATGGTTAACTATGCCTAGGAAACTAATTAAGTCATTTTAATTTAGAAATAAATGATCTAATTCATTAATAAGGAAATTGTATTCGACATTATATAAACTATTATTTTAGTTTACAAAAGCAAGAACAATAATAATGCTTATCAAATAATTATGAAACTAACAAAGTCATTTCTACTATTAGGATTCTTAATATACATTTTATAATAAACTGTAACAAAGACCTAAACACAATTAAAGGTAGACTAGGAGGGGTAGCTAATAAATTTACACTTTTGAATACATATGCCACTATAAATAATTATCTTTTATTTTCTTTGTTATAAAAACATAAGACTGTAATTCTTTTTAATTTCTTAATTTAAAACTACATGTTACAATAAACACAATACAAATTAATTTACAAAAATAATTAAATCGCTGCAACTATCAATTCAACTGATCAACACACTAACACATAGCAATCTCGATACTATTTAATTTATTTAGATATTGAATACACATAAATCAATTATAGCAAACATAATTCGAATTTATTTGCGAAAATATGTAAATTATCAAAAACATTGATTTCAAATGTTTAACATAAATTTATGAAGTTAACAAATTAACATTTAATTTATTTCACTCTCACATGTGCATTTTAGGATGGGAAAATTGTCGTGGTGGTTAGTTCAAAATTAAACGTAGATAATAAGAGATAGCGTATAAATAAATTGGACCGTTCTTCTACCTTCGAATCATGGATAGAAAATAGATCGTCGTAGTCTGCGTGAGGAAGGAACACAGGGATCCGATGTGACTTTACAGTGTCGATTCGTCAGCACGACGAGGCTGCGCAAGGGTGTCGGCGAACTCCGGCGAACGAGATTGGTAAACAACAGGATCAGCAGGGCGTCGTGGCGGGGAGGCTCTGGGCAATGGCTAGATCGGTAGAGGGATGCTGGGGAAGCATCGGTGTAGCGGCTTCGTGAGCTCCGACGATCGTAGAAGGCGAACGATGGCGTGCTGAGGAGGATGAAGCTCCGGCGACGTAGAGCGACGGCATCGGGCGAAGCACCGAGCGCGCTAAACAGACGCCGGCTACCAGTGCTCGACGAGCAGGATAGGGAAGCGAGCGTGGAGGAGAAAAGCGAGAACGCTGGGGAAAAGAAGATGGTGGTTCCATTTATAGGCGACCAGGGAGAGCGTGAGACAGAGAGTGATGCCCATCAATAGCCATGAACGAAGGAAATAATTGTCAGCGACTCGGTGGAAAGAAACTGCCATCACATAATGGAAGGAAGAATAATGGTCAAGGTGACGGAGGGGAACGGTCGGTGTGGCTGCAGCTGTGAATTTATAGCTTGCGAGGGAAGAGAAATCGACGCTGGGGAAGAGGAACAGAAAAAAAACATTGAGTTCGGCACCATCAATGGCCGGGGAAGAAACTGTTGGCCATGTGTTTGCGGACGGGGAGAGGGAGAGTCGTCGGCAGTCGAGGAGGCGTTGGCGGTGTTGTGCAAGCGGCGCAAGCGACGTTCAGAGAATGGTTGCCGCAACGGTGCACTAGAAGCCGAGCGGCATGCGTCCGCTGGAAGAGAATATTGTCCAACATATAAGGGTCCAGCATGCAAATGAGAGAGAGGGATATGAGGGAGTGACAGGTGGGCCTGCATGCTAGTGATATGAAGAACGGCTACCGGTTAGTCTTAGGCCGAACGACCAGTGCACGAGCGATTCCACCTTTTTTAATTTCTTTTTCTTTTCAAACGAATACGTGTGTGCTTGAGTGTTTTGAGTTTTTTTTTCATTTCAAATTTCCTAATTGTTTTCTCCTTTTTCCTTTTTATTATTAACAGACAAATGTTAATATATATTTAAATATTTCAAAAATTGTAAAATTTTTAAAAGATAATATTTTATAATAAGAATATTCAATTTTAAAGAATAAATTATTTTAGTCCAAAGTCTATTATTTAAATAGATTGGGCTCCATGAAAAGAAAATCAATAAAATAAACTTTTCACATATACCTACAAACAAAAAAAATACTAATGTATCAAGGTACATATTTTCTAATGCATATTTTTAACAATTTCTTATTTTATAATTAGGTGTTTCTTTCTCACAAAGTTAAATCCAAGAATTGGAATTACAAATCAAGTCAAATAAAATTTATGGTTCGGCATAAATGCATCAAACAATTGACAACCTTTTATCCAATTAGGAAATCACCATTTCATTACTTGAAAACATAATAATTTTTCTACTAGGAATTAATAATATAAGCTAAGTTATTTTCCATTGACGGATTAGGGTGTTTCAGGGGTGGAGGTAGTCCAGCTACGATAGAAGACATAAATTAGTTCGAAATCACAAAAGTAAGCAATAAAATTAAAAGCCATTAGGTAATACCTATCCGTTTTTCAAGTTCCACAGCCTTTTCAGCTGCTTTTGTCGCTTCTCGAGCGTCGTGAATATCTTTTCACTCTTTTTCATTATTTCATGCGCCATCCCTCGGCCGCCATTTTCCCAAATATCAGTAAAATTTTTCCACCTATTAAGCTCGCTTCAGCCGAGAGATCCTTTGTGTCATCAATAGACAAAGCAGCTTCGGTCTGGACCAAAGTTTTAACATGATCGCACCCTGCTTTCTCCAAAATAGTTGCAACTCCTCTGCGCACCAGAGAATGCGCAGACGTCCCCACGGTCGCTCAAAATTTCTTCAAAAGCTTCAGCTTCGCTGCTGATCCACTCAATCACGCCCTCAGGGTCTCCCCTTATGAAGTTGTCTTCGCTTGAATATGCGCCCACATTGGCGAAGCTAGTCTTTATCTTCTTAACACATTCTATAGATTTCTCAAAACATCTTTCTTTTGATGAGCGAAGCTCTGCAACTGTTTTCTCAAAATAATTTTTCCAGTACTCACTGGCATCTTGGTCAGCTTCGGTAACAGCGCATTTCAATTTGGCTTCGGTGAGTTGTTTTTGAAGGTTTTCAATCTCATTTCTTTGGATTTCAGATTGAGCCTTGAAGTTAGCTTCATCCCCCTTTACTTTGTCCACCAATGTAAGTAGAATCTTGTCTTTTTCCAAAGCTTCGTTCCTCAGCTTGATAACCTCTGATCGAAGGTTGTTGAGAGCGATAGTGCAACTCTCGTCCTCGGCATTCTTTTGTGCCCTTAAGGCGTTGATAAGTATTAAACCTTATATGAAAAAATGAATAGGCTAATATAAGAAAAAAAGTATAATTCAAAAATTCATAAACTTCCAAATACACAATTTTTATACCTTCAGACTGTTATATGCAAGACTATCTGCAAGATCCTCCTTCGTCATGGCGCAGAGGCCAGCTTCAAGCTTCAGGAACCCCATACTTCTGGCCATTTCCCGGCAGACAGATAATTCCTTATTCTCTGCGAGGCAGTACAAGAAGTCATCTTCATCTGTGCTATTAAACACTAATGCCCCTTTCGGGTACTTCAGTTCTCGGGCATAGTGTTTAGCTTCAAAAATTTCTTCTTCAGACAATCCTTTTCCCGAAGCGTGTCGAACAATATAATCAAGGACTTCGGAGGACGCTTTGAGAGTAGGCACGGCAGCTTCTTCAAGAAAAATCTGTTTTATAGCTTCTTCTCCTGTTGCCTTTTCTCCAGTGTCCGAGGATTTCTCCTTAACGGGCTCTGAAGGCCCGGCCTCAGCTTTGGCCTGGCTCATTGTAGCTTCGGCTTCGGTTACCTTTGCCTCGGTTTCAATATGCGCCTTCGAAGCCTTTGCAATTTTCCCAGGAGTAGAACTTGAAGCTTTTATTGTCTCCAGTACATCTAATACACTAGCCATCCTTTTTCTCTTTGGAGTCGCCGCTAGACCTTTTTGAGTCTTCAGCACCTCAACTCCTGACGCAGGGCTTAGAACCTCCAATGTTTTCGTCGCTTTGATTTTTGGTTCTTCAATTTTGACAGTCTTCAGCATTGCAGCCGACTCTTCAATCTTCTGAATAAGGGCAGGTTCTTTGGCTTCAATAGCTGAAGAAGTCTTACCGCCGAATTCAGGTACTATGGCCGGTTCAATATAACGCGGTCGGTGTGTAAGGACCTTCAACTTTTTCCTCTTTGGTGTGGGCTCGCTTGAGGTAGCCAGAGCTGCAGCCTTCTTAGGAGTCGCACCCTTTCTTTTCTGCCCCCGCGGCGGGTAGCGATAGTCAGGGTATACAAAACCAATAGCATCAAAAACTCTATTTAGCCTTTTCTTTTTTCGGCTACTGAAGGCCGCAGATAGTGCATTATCTTCAGACTTGGAGTATGTTCCAAGTAGTTCATCACTAGTATTTTCAACGCACTTCAGCCAGTCATCATCTGGTTCGATAAATTGGTCTCCAAACCTGAAGGTATATTTCAATCAGACAAGACCACCTTCACTAGGGTTGGCGATAGTTTCCTTTGGCATTTCCCAACTGTCTATCAGTGGCCATATTCTAAAGGCTATATGCTCTTGAAGCAAGTCTCTTGTCCCAACAAAAGAGCAAACTATGTTGAAGGCCCTTCGACATGCTTCGGCTGCCTCGTCAATTTCAACCTTCAGCTTCTGGAGGCCGAAGCGGGACCAAATGGGGTGCATGATGATCTCTTTAATATCTTCTCTCACCTTTAAATCATTATTTACATAGAACCATTCTTTCATCCAGTCTCCGGGCCACCTCTTCCAGAATGTTGGCACTGGGTAACTTGCGCCAGAGCGGGCAACAAAGCTGTAGCAGCCAAAATTGTTGTGATATTGTTCTTTACCCTAGGCCTTCGTTTCATACGGGAGCTCGTGCATACTGCAAAAACATCTTGCGCTTGGCTCCAGACCTTGACTTCTCACAGCCCAGACAAAAATCCCCATTCTAATAATTGCTTCGGGAGTAATCTGATGAAGATAAATCTGGTATGTCTTCAAAACTTTGACCACAAATTTACTCAACGGGAACCAAAGTCCAGCTTTGAAGAAGCTTCAGAAAATCACAACTTCATTTTCTTCCGGAGCAGGAACGACCCTATCCACGTCAGCCCTCACAATAGAAATATCTCGAAAGTACCTTCCTCTCATGTTATCAAGATGACTCTGTTTGATAGTTGATTTCCCGAAGACTGTGTGACTTGGTCGCCAAGGGCGATCTTCCGAGTCTTCACCCCCACTCTCCATATCATAGCTGTCACTATCATCAGTATCCTCAGACAAGCCTTCTAATATCTCTTTAGTTATCTTCTCTGTGTTTGTTTTAGCAATTGACTCAATAAACCCAGCAGTATTCTCCTCAAGGAGCTTCTCCTCCTCACTCAGCTTCGTCTCACCAGCAACTTTTTTATCTTGAGACATCTTTTCTTTGGAAATGGTGGAAATATGTCCTTAGAGCTGAAGCTTAGGAAGTCTAAGAAACCAAGCAGCTGTTGACAAGCAAGAGCTAAGAAATTGAACAAAGCAAAGCATGCGGCAAGTAACGTACCAAATGTGCTCGGGGTGAGTTCTTATTTATACACTCAGCGCGCTCCAAATCGGAGGGCCCCGTCTGTCATTGACTATTGCTATTCTAGCAAAGGGAAGGTGTTTTTTCGGACCTTCGGCTTAGGGCCTTCGTCCATATCGCAACTTGAATTCGTTATTCTAACAAATTAACCTTGCGAGGGGCTACTGTTGGGGGCCTTCATCTTCCGAAGGTCCTCAAAAACATGATTTAACATTGTTTCTAGAGTTGTAATATGTGAGCAGGTACCTTCGGATTTGAATCAGAACCATAGTGGGGGAAGCATGAACAATACGAAGATTGACGAAGCGCTGAAGCTACGTGCAAGGGAGCTTTGGCATGACAGCAGGAAAGAAAACCGACTTAAAGGGGAAAAGGCTATTTAGACCCCGATGAGTTATCTTATAATCATTAGCAAATGTAAAGGGCATGAATATAATTTCACGTGGGATGCGTCCCATGCCTATAAATAGGTGAACAGTACCCCTACACTGTTCACGCTGACTCGACATTTGCTTTTACTTCACGTTCGCACCTTCACTGTTTATCAAGTCGAAGGTATTGAATGTAATCCAATATTGTTCTTATATTCTCATGATAATAAAATGAAGATGAATTTATAATGTTACATGATTCTTTACACTACAGGAAACGCCTAAATTTTCATGGGCCAAAAACCCACGAAAATAAGCTTAAACCGACGAAAATAGGTTATTTTCGTCGGCATACCGACGAAAATAGCCGCCGAAAATATGTTAGATGAAAATAAGCAACTATTTTCGTCGGCACCGACGAAAATAACATATTTTCGTCGGCTTTTCAAAGGCCGACGAAAATAAACAGGCTATTTTCGTGGGCCTCGTTGGCCGACGAAAATACAACAGTTATTTTCGTGGGCCTCTTTGGCCGACGAAAATACAACAGCTATTTTCGTGGGCCTCCGAACAGGCCGACGAAAATTAATGATACCCCCCCAAAACAGATTTTTCTGCACCTTTTAATTCACAGCAAAATACACATAATCCACAATGACATATACAGATTTCACAAGCAATACAGATTTCACAAACCACATTCACAAGCAATACCATAATTGTTTCAAACATAGTCCATACATAGTTCATACATTTCATACAGTTTCAATACCATAATCACATCCATAATAAAGTGTATACATAGTCCATACATAATCTATAATCAAACTCACTCCTGCGGGCTGTGGGAGTTTTGGCCACTCCCTCCTCCGCCACCAGGAAGGTGGCCACTCCCTCCAGAACCATGGACGTTGGCAGCACCCTCCGATCCTTGAGCATTTGACACTGAACCCTGCAATTCATCAATCATTCAAATAAGGTTGTGTATTGCTATCCCTATACCTATATATTAATATGTTTGGTCACGATTTGCATAAAATTAAACATGGAACGTCACCTGTGATCCTGCATGCATCCACGGGTACTGTTGTGCTGGCCACCCCAGAGGTGGTGGCACCCACCCCGTCGGTGGCGGTGCCATCCATGATTGAAATGGCTGAGAGCCCGCCGGTGGCTGGGAGACCGGTGGCACTCATCCCGGGACTGGCTGTGATCCTTGGGGTGGTGGAGGCGTCCAAGTGCCTGGACGTGCCTACGTCCACCCAACACCGGTCCACTGTGGCTGCGACGCTGGAGCTTGTCCTGGCCACTGTCCCCATCCTTGTGCCTGTGAGCCATTTTTGATAATAAAAAAAGAGTTGCTATGGAATTGAAGTGTTCAGATAGTGTTACATGGGGAGGGCGAAAAGCGGGCAAGTTCATATCAGGGCCGAGTCGAGTAGTCATTTCCTGCAAATGGATGCAACGTTAGAATCACAACATTATACTTTGAATTCAATGACGACACGTGACGAGATAGACGAATTACCTGAAAATAAGAAGCCATATATTGCGTCAGCTGTCCGACCTGCTCCTGCGCATCTCGAGCCTGCTCCTGTGCTGCTCAAGCCTGCTCCTGTGCTGCCCGAGTCTCCTCCTCCAGCTGAGCCTCTCGAGCAGACCTGGAGGAGCGAGAACTCCCTCCCGAAGACGATACCTTCCCTTGACCTATTGTCCTGTTATACTCCACAATGCCAGTGCCAAAGGCAAACCTGCATGGTACACATAGTTGAGCCATTAAGTGGACACATTCTTGTTAATGAAATTGTTGAATCAAACACAAACACCTCACCTGCCATGCTTTCTACCCCCACCACTGTGGTACAACGCCGAGGCATCTAAGTCTGAATGTATCCAGTCGAAGTCAGGCCCATGGCGTTGAGTCATTTCCTCCCCATATGCATTCTGTAAAGAAAGTTAGAGTTGGAGTTAGACACAAAACATGCAATTTAATTCGTAAATACAAACTTGTTTACCATTTTCTCCCTTGCCGCCTCGCTGCATAGCACATCAGGGTTCGCTGGATCAGGGCCACGGTGACCACGGACGTAAACCTCCATAAAACTTGGAGCAACTCCACTTTCAGCTTCCTGCATGAAAAAGAAGAGTTAAACCATATAATTTTCATAGATGTAACATACAAGTTTGATTTATATACTTACCATGCGGCGTGCGGTACCAAGGTGTCCATCAGCGCCGTACCTATGCCCCGGTCCTTCAGTGCCACGGTTGGCACGGTGCTTGTTGGACTCTGCAATCCACTCAGGCGACGCCCATCTCTTAGCCAACCACCTCCAGGCTTCCATGTCCTTCGCCAGCCAATCCACAACGCTCTCCAGGTACTGCTCCTCTGTGAGGTAGATCTCATTGGCCCCTAATGCTTTGCTCATTTTCTGCCCCTTTATCTTCTTGTAGTAGTAGTTGACGGCCGCGATGCGAGCATTGTACATGGCATCCTTGATTACCTTATCAGCGCACTTCCGAAAGTGCCTCTTCACACGTGCCCACTGAGCCTGATCCTCCTCGATGTCATCCGGCAATTGGAACCTCCCCTACATATCAATGGAGAAGTTAAGTTAAAGTAAGATTAGGAGAAGCAATAATTTAGTGAATTGCTTATATACGAAAGTAAACTCACCCAGAACTCGTCCCACACAGCCACCTGACAAGTCCTTCTTTTTTTTTTCCGAACTTCCCCCTCCGCTACTGCTTTCCTCTGACTCCCCTAGCTGGACATACTCCTTTAGACCCCAGTCGGCCCACTGCATAGCCGCGAACCTCTCGCCATTGAGCTCCACCATGCCAGGGTAGTAGAAGCGACAGAGGCTACCCAACACCGCGTTCACCTTGGGACGTCTGCCTGTGTCGTCCCAAGCCAAGTCTTCCCATGACCTACAAACATTAATAAAACAAGTAAACCAGTGCAATCACGTTCACATTAAAAAATTAACACAACAGAAATAAGCCCCACCATTCTCCATGCGGCCGGATGAGCCTCCTCTCGGCAGGTCTCGGACCAAGCGCATTGCTCTTCTTATACCTAAGTATACAAGTAAATTCAATATGATGAAATGATTAAAAACTAATATCAATTAAACTAATATGCATAATAATACCTGAAGGACGTAGAACCATCTGCCGCGTCGCCCGCGCTCCCTGCCCCCATAGGGTCAACCTCCTCATCCTGCTCACCCTCCTCACCCTGCACATGAGCATCATGCTGAGGAGCCTCCTGCTCACCCTCCTCACCCTGCACTTCGTCTAGACAGTCGAGAAGTTGCTGCTGCCTCTATCGGCTCTGTGAGGTGCCCTGAAAAAGCCCACTGCCCGAGCTGTCCTCGCTGGCCGCGCTGCCCCCACTCCTCCTCGATCTCCTATGCTTGAACATGTTCAACTGTAGATAAATTAATGTCAAACCACAGTATATGAAACAAATAATATGAAAATTAATAATGTGGAAATTGGAATACATAGCTTAATTAATTAACTAAAAGAAACATACTAATCAAAAGTCATCCGCATCCGATGATGCTTCTTCGGCTCGTTGTTTATTCATACGCTCTTGATTTCGTTGGATCCTTACTGATCTTCTAACGACGACAGGTCGTTTGCGCTTTGACCTAGGTTCTTCAATTAAGTCGCTTGAATTGCAACAGAGATTTTCAAGGCCTTCTCCATTGGTCACATGGAATCGGTGAGCTATGTCTTGATTCGACGCCGCTTCTGGTTGAAAACAGCATCATCGTTGTCCCTGCTCGTACTCACGTAGTTAGCACTCTCTAGAGCGACGACTTGTGGGTTGACTTTGATTGCAACGCACCAAGCCCTAAGGCTTGGGTGAGAATATGGCAGGTAGTACACCTGTTTTGCCTGATTTGCAAGGACAACATCGCTCATACTGCTCGGAATCCTAGAGCTATGCTTCACCTCGACATTACCATACTTGTCGACACGAGTCCCACTATGAGCATCAAACCAGTCGCACTCGAAAAACACGACTTTAAGTTCCTTGGGGCCATCGAAAATCAACTCTACAATGTTTTGAAGAACACCGTAATAGTCCACTACTTTGTCATCGTCAACATATGAACTTACCAACACACCACTATTGGTGGTGGCTGCCAATGGTCGACTCTTCTCAAATTTCGCGGTTTGGAAGCGATATCCATTTACATCATAGCGAGTATAGTTCCGGACGGACACAGAGGTATGTGCCATTTGCTGCAAGTCTGGGTGCACAGAGTTTTTGGAAACCTATACAAGGAATTAGTATATGCATTATATCTTCCAAGTCCAAAATTCAAAGATTAAGTATGGACAATGAGAGAACGACAATTACTAACATAATTACGAAACCACTGCATGAAGTTTGGTCCACCTTTCAACCCATCACGTCGAAGATTTTCTAATTGGATGGCCGTAGGTTTACTAGTAGATTTCCAACATTCTTCATCAAACATGCTGGACATATTAGAAACATGGAGATTACACACTATAGAAATTATGAGATGAGAAAATGGACGTAACTATGAGGAAAACTTACTCGAACGCCTCCTGTGTGCTGTCAATATTGCTATACATATATAGCATTAGCGTGTTCAAATCTGATCCTTCGATGTGACGTACACTCCCTTTTCCAACTGCTTTACCCGGATTCGCAAAAATTTGAAGGGTGCTTTGGGGCGATTCATTTTCGACATGAAGTCGCACTGAAGGAGCAAACACATTGTTGGCTCGAGCGAAATACCTGGTTGAGAATTGAGATATCTCCTTAAGGGCAAAAGCCTCCGCAATACACCCTTCGACTCTAGCCTTGTTGCGAACAGACGCCCTGAGCTTTTTCAATGCCCTTTCTATAGGATACATCCACCTGAATTGCACTGGTCCGCCAACCAAAGCTTCCCAAGGCAAATGCACAATTAGATGTTGCATCACATTGAAGAATCCTAGCGGGAAAACCTTTTCAAATTTGCAAATAAGAATTGGAATTTCTTTCTCAAATTTCTGCATCAACGTCTTCGATACCGTCTTTGCGCATACTTCCCTATAGAAGTAACTCAGCTCTGCAAATATGCTCCAAAGCTCATCCTTAAAATATCCTCGAAACATCACGGGCATCAGCCTCTCCATAATAATATGGTAGTCATGGCTTTTCAAACCGATCAATTTACCGGTCTTCAGATTGACTGTCCGTTTCAGATTTGCCGCATATCGATCTGGAAATTTCAGATTCTTCAACCACTTAAATATTTCTTTCCTTTCATCTGGCTTGAGGCAGTAATCAGCTCGCGGCCTACTCTCATGCCCTTTATCGCTTACTTTCAACTCGAGCATCGGTCTCTTACAAATTTCAGCCATGTCTTTTCTTGCCTTCATATTATCTTTCATTTTATCAGTCACATCGAAACATGTGCTTATGATGCTTTCAGCAACGTTACGCTCTTGGTACATCAAGTCTATGTTGTGCGGCATGATCAAGGCTTTTGCATACGGAAGCTCCCATATTGATGAAATATGGGTCCAGTTGTGGTCCTCCCCGTAGCCTTGGAACCTATCATTTTCTCCTTGCTTCAGACAAGCATGCCATGCCATTATCTGCGTTGCAGTTTGCCTCTTTGGTGGCCCATTTCTGATTTTGGCTCCACTTCTGAATGCAGTAAGCGAATTCCTGAAATCATGCTTGAATGGAGTCCAACGTCGATGAGCATCAAAGAATGACACTTTCCCACCATGCTTCAATCTGAATGCATCCGTATCATTCATACATATGGGACAGCACAACCGACCATGAACACACCATCCAGACCAATCTCCATACGCTAGCAGATCATGCACTGACCACAAATAAGCAGCGCACATGGTAAACTCCTTTTCAGTATGGCTGTCATAAGCCTTCACACCTCTCCACAATTGTTTTAGTTCTTCAATTAAAGGGCGAACAAACATATTCAGCTTTGGCCCTGGATGCTCGGGGCCTGGGATGACTAGTGCAAGGAACATGAACTCTTCTTTATTGACCAACTTAGGAGGAAGATTATATGGCACAATGAAGACAGGCCAACACGATTAAGGGCTTGCACTGCTATTGAAAGGTGTGAATCCGTCCGTCGATAGACCAAGCCGTACACTCCTAGGGTCGTTTGCAAATTCGGGATAAAACTCGTCAAATGCCTTCCACGCATCACCGTCCGACGGATGGACCATTATGTCTGGATCAGTGACGAGACATACACCATTCTTTGGCCACGTCATATGCAGAGCTATTTCCTTGTTGAGGAACAACCTTGAAAGCCGAGGAATGATGGGCAACCGACAAAGTTGCTTAGCTGCGACCTTTGTAACTACCAATTCACCCTCATCATTTGTCACCTCGACATATCTAGAAGCTTTGCAATGCTTACAACGGTCCAGCTTGTCATCCTCCTCAAAGAATAGCATGCAACTATTGGGACACACGTCGATCTTCTCATATGTCATCCCAAGACCAGCCAACATCTTCTTTGTGAAGTACATATTCTTTGGCAACTTATGATTCTTCGGGAGAACCTCGCCCATTAGTTGGACGATGTCGTTGTAAGCACTGTTTGAAATGTTGTGCTTCGACTTTATCGCCATTAGTCTTGTGAGAGTCCCAAGAACTGACATCTGAGTGTGCTCGTGTAGTCTCTCTTCTCCCATGGCGAGTAGCCGGAAGAATTCCTGAGCATCGCGTGGAAGCTCCCTGGCTCCTCAGCGTTCATTTCAACCTCCCTACCAAGATCATGCAACATGTCGTCCATCCTATCATGATCATCATCAAGTTCCACCTCCGCGTCAACGTGTCTAATAGACTCTCCATGCCAATACCATACAAGGTAGTTCGGCATAAACCCACTTTTGCAAAGGTGTTTCTCCATTTCTTCCTTCTTCTGAGGCCACTTGTTCTCGCAGCGATTGCAAGGACACTTCACTAGACGACCAGTTGCATCTTTGAAAGCATGCTCAAGAAAAGCCTTTGTTACAACCATCCATTCATTCGAATGTGCCCCATCCTTTCTCCACCTGTCATACATCACCCTCCGATCACCGTCCATTTCAAAGGCTAATTAAACAAAAGACAAATAACATCAACGATCGTCCGTGGCTTAGGTGAACTCCCTATTAGGTAAAGGCCCTAAACCCACCCAAGAGTGTAGGCCGATGCTTGTGATTTGTGACGTGTAGCCTACGATTGCCGTGAAATTTCGGCAGCATAACCCCGCTGCTCTCCAAGCACACGCCTGAACACGGTGTGTTGGAGAACAACTGGGTTACACAACCGAAATTCCCCGTCAATCGTAAGGCACATGTCACAAATCACAAGCATCGGCCTACACTCTCAGGCTGTCCAAAATACGTGGACAATTCTGGAACGGCAAACCTCATAAGCCAGTGTGACGTTCGGCGTTCCCGAACGGGTGACGCATACGGTTCGCTACGGTTAACGATTAAAACTGAGAATAATGTATACCTGAGAAATTACGAAAACAATGTATACTTGAGAATAATGTACGAGTCTAGCTAACGGTGGAGAAGATCAAGTCGGAATAACACCTATGTACAAAAAATATTATTGTCAATAAAAAATTCGGCAGCACCTCCCCTATAAAGTGATGTTTCTAAAACCTGCAAATAAACAACAACATGATGGTTGCCAACACAGAAAACTACACGATAGCTACATAATAAACAATATGCTGACCAGTATATGCTAAACAATATTTTCATCCACACTAATTCCGAAAAGCCATGACAGAGCATGTAACTAGTTAGCCTAATCAGAAAACACTAGCTACCTGTGAAAGCCGGATGTAGAACAATTACCAATCCCCACTAAATTTGCATCCAAATAGGACCATAGTAACACACCGAGCATCGACAGACACAAGCGCGACCAACTAAATTCCTGGTGGCATGGCAGAGAGGGAACGCAACGCAACGCAGACGCAGGTGGGCCAGAGTAAAACCTGAAAGGCTCACAAGAGAAAAGCTACAGCGACTTTGCGTCATTGGTGAGGGAAGTTCCGTACAGTCTCCTGCTGTCCTGCAGGCAGGAGTACATGCCGAGGACTGGTCCGAACAGTCAACACAAGATTTTTCCAACCCCGACACAGGGAGTTTGACCCACACGTTGAACCAACCAAACCCACCCCCCGCGCAAGAATCTTAAAAAAATCAGAAAATTAGGTGGTCAAAAGCTTGTAGATCAGCTGTTGTTTTTAGATAGTGGATCGATAAATCCTCGTACTAACCACCACCACTTCGTGAGCATCGTGCTCATCCTAAGACCTCATGGTTGACGACATGGTCTCAAAAAACCGAAACAGGAAATTCCCCCCCACAACGACCTCCTCACAAGTGAGGCATGATTGATGCGGCTGAATGTGCTGTACGAAGAACCTACGGGGATTGTGGACCAGTACGAGTTCTTGCAGGTTACACGCAAACCACCGTCACATGGCAAGGTCAAGGCACCCTGCACCCGAAGCGGCGCTAACACGAGCAAGCAGAGGTAACAGCAGAGGAGTTTGAACCTGAAGGTTGAAGCAAAGCAAGAGCGAAGACATCAGCCTTTTCTGTCGTCACTCGCCAAACCGCACACGCTGACACGCCACAAGCCCCGAGCTAGTAGTACCAGCGCTGATGGGCCGCCCGATCGCCGGTGGAGGGGAGGGCGCGAGGCGGGCACGCGGCGCGGCGGCGGCACGGCGGGGGCGCAGCGGCGAGGGCGCGAGGCGGGCGCGGGCGCGCGGCGCGGTGGACGGGCGCGTGAGGTAGAGTGCGGCGGCGAGGGATTAGACGATCGAGAGAGAAGGTGCGGTGAGGCTGGGATTCAAGATTAACGGCATCTATTTTCGTCGGCCTCACTGCGGCCGACGAAAATAAAGGACTTATTTTCGTCGGCCGGGCTGGGACCGACGAAAATAGACAGCATTTTCGTCGGTGTGGAGACCGACAAAAATAACTTTCGTATTTTCGTCGGCCTGCCGACGAAAATATAGCCTGGCCCACGAAAATAGGCCATATTTTCGTGGGTCACTAGGGCCAACGAAAATAACGTTGTATTTTCGTGGGCCGACCGACGAAAATAGTCCGGCCCACGAAAATTTATGCGTTTCCTGTAGTGTTATGTCATCTTTTGTATTTTACACCCCTTTTTCTATTACCATCTTACCTTCGATATTCCAAGGTATGTCTTTCATAACCTTTATCTGAAGATCATTGTATCCTAAGGGAAATAATGTTTCGAATGACGAAGGGTATTGACATTTAACATTCTATGTTGCCTTGTTCTTGATCCATAGCGTTTGAGAACGAGTCACCAACACTGCCGATTCATCGACCAGATCTCCAGTTCATCGTAAAAAACTGAGATGACCAGCAGCAACGCGAGATTGAATGACTTGATTGGAAGGTAAGTTAGTGGTAGGTTAGAGATCTTTCCTGTAAAATAGAGTTGACGCTTTTCGCCTAATAGATAACCACCACTATAAGCCCTTTTTACATACAAGACTGTCATGCAGTATGAATTTAACAGTAGATACAATCATGATAAATTTGCATCAGTTAGGTCATGTATTTATAAACAAACATTTCACATCTTTAAAAAACTGATCTAACCAATTAGATCACGTCATGTCACCTATTTCTGTACAGTCCCACTAAATTATTAAAAATATTATATCTTCTGGGTCAAATAATTTATTTTAATTTGTTCAAATTGCGTTAGGTTCATATTATTTTTGTGTACGTAGTAATAATATTATTTTAATACCACATGTTTCAAATAATTAAATAAATATTTGTTTAATTAATGTTAATTAGCTAGGCAATCTAGTTAATCTAATTTATAGTTGTAACCTATGCTTATTATAAATAATTGTTAAAGTGATTAATATCAACTCAAATATTTTAATTTAATATATGCTTAGTTTAAATACAACATTTATTAGATTTATTACACCTAAAAACATTGTTCTACCCCATAACATCTTCGTTTTAACTCCGATTTTAATGGTTCTCGAACCTACGATCTCGTAGCGACGCGTAGAGTATTCTTACGTAGTTTGTTCTAATGCTTTGGTGTAATGTTACCATATCCATTATTTGCTTGATTGTATGTATTTCTACGAGTAGAGGTGAGGTGACGAGGAACCCGGTGCCCAACTTTTGGGTCAACATGTCGACAACAGGTTATCGCAAGTATAAGGCAAGTTGTACCCTTGATCACTCTTCTTTACCTAATAATCTTCCTGTTAATCGATGTGGAATCCTTAGGTTAATTTGATGAGATCCAATAGGTTTCCCTAGTTTTGTTTACCCTACAACTTGCAAACAAATGAACTATTGGGTAGACCTGCTATTGCTCTACCTAGTTTTGGGATTAATGTTATTTTGAACTATGATCATGTTCCACTATTATTGTTGATTTAATTATTGTTCATGACAAGACTATTCTGTTAATTGGAACATAGAGCTTAACTTGAGATAACAGTGCTACCACAAGGGTGAAATGGAACGCCCTTGGCCAAGTAATTAGGAAAGCTAGGGAGAGATTACTTTACCCGAAGGGAACAAGCGGGGAGGCGTTGCTGTAGAGTATAGGGAGGTCCTCGGGTCAGACTATCTGTAAAGCTTTTCGAACGAGGGATTCTTATGCTTTCTTCTTCCTGAATTCGTAGAAGGTTTTCTCGAACTAATGGAACTTTGGAAAGGCCTCGCAGTGGATCACTAGCCATTCACCTTGGAAGTGGGGTTTAGCTAACCCTGGCTAATTAGGAAACACGTCTTGTGGGTAAAGATGTGCAACTTCTGCAGAGTGTAAAACTTATATATCAGCCATGCTCACGGTCATGAGTGACTCAGGACTCTCGCATGATTAACTTATGGAACTAAACTTAATCTATCATATGCATTGCATTGTGGTGTTATTATTAATTGTGATCTCTTATTTATTTGGGTTGATATCTACTTATACTTAGTAACTGCTAATAAAACTTTGACCAACTTTAAAAGCAATGCTCAGTTTTAACCATCTTCTTTGGTAAGCCTTACACTTCACATGAGCCCCTACTATAAGTGAGCTCATGCACATTATTCCCCACAACTTGTTGAGCGATGAACGTATGTGAGCTAACCCTTGCTGTACTCACACCCCCTAGGTCAAGAACAGGTACCACAAGATAAGGAGCATGAAAGTTATCGTGATGAGTTCGTGAGAGGTCTATATCGTCGTCTTCCAGTCAACTACGGTTGTTGAGGATCGTTGTTTTTGTATGATGTAATTATTTAGCTATTTTGTACAAAACTTCTATTATATAGTAAAGATTGACATTTGTTTCTGTATCATGAATCATCATACGTGTGATACTTGATTCTAGCACACATTTGATTCATCCCTAGATTTGCCCTTAAATCCGGATGATAACAAGTACACAATAAATACCAACTTTGCTTCACTACACATTAGCAACCTGCATGACAACAGAATAATTAATAGCAAGGGAAGTCTCCCTAATTTCAATCACCAAAGATTACTAACAATAACAACTCCAAAGTAGTAGGGCACAACATTTCCATGACACTATACTTTCCCCAACTCTCTCCAGTACGGTGAGAAACACGAGTAAATCCTACAAAAGCCACGACCCTACAACATGAAGGGGATCACATATCCAATTCCACATCAAAACAGGGGGCCTTTACAAACCAATACTGACACCAGAACCATAGTCTCTTGACCTCTTACCTGTTCAGCCCCACCATCTTGTAGCATTCATAGCCCGGGTTTGCATATCTGAGGACAAGCTTGTAGGACAGGAAAGCAGAAATCAAATAGATGACTTATAGGTCTGATGACCCAAGACCAATGCTTTGTACTGAGGAACAACACAACACCCTTGGATACCGCATCGAGGAACATCGTCGTGTGGAGCATCGATGCACCAGTGAAGGCCACAAACTCATCGAGGCCACCATGGTGCCACCTACCTTGATCTCGTTAGCGAGAAATTGTCTTTTTCTGGATCTAGCATAGAGAGGAGGAAGATATTTGTTAGGTGAAAAGCGATTGTTAATTGCACAAAGTGACTCTATCCTAGACAAAAACAAATCAAATTGAAGTGTCGTGTTGCGCCTAGCAGTAGTCGTGAACAACACCGCTGTCGCCCCTCTGATGTGCCACTGGCACTACGGTCGCCCACCTCATGTCGGTGCAGTTGTCGTAGGCGAAGAAGTGGGCGGCCCCACGATGCCCTATGCCTGTAGCGTGGCATGCACTTGCCTAGGAACCAGCCACAGTGCATGGTATAGGTAGAGCGCCAGCGCACAGCACAGGATTGTGGCCATCGCCATCTCTAGGGCTGGAAACGAGCCGAGTCGGCTCGGCTCGGTGCGGCTCGATGCCTGAACGAGCTCGGCTCGACTCGGCTCGGCCATTCTACGAGCTGGCGAAAGAGGCTCGGCTCGACCTTGGCTCGCGAGCCGGCTCGTCTCGGCTCGTGAGCCATATTCTGGTACTTATCGTTACATTATTTGGTGAATTAACATTATATAAATTTAAAATATAGAATCATCATTCTACATTATGAGTAAATTAAATTATAACTTGTAATATATTCATCATCAAAGACTAAAAAATGAGCTATTATCCATAAAATTATCTAATATTCATTATTATTCCATAAATTGGTCATTTTTGCAAGGCTCGCGAGCTGGAACGAGCCGGCTCGGCTCGGCTCGCTGCAAAAACGAGCTCGAAGAAGGGGCTCGGCTCGGCTCGTTCGAGGCTCGCGAGCCGCTCCGAGCCGAGCCGAGCCGCTCCGAGCTCGAGCCGGCTCGCGAGCCTCGAGCTAATTTTCCAGCCCTATCCATCTCCTCTCATTTGCGGTGGGCCATCTCCATCTTCGCTCGGCTGGGGTGGTTGGCTCTTGGCAGATGCCGATCGATAGGGCTGGCTGGTGTGTGGCGTGGAAGAGGAGACATGAGGGGAGGAAAAAGAGGCGCGACGACGAACATGGCATCAATAGCTAAGGCTATCGATCCTTATCTAGCGCGGGTTGTGCCGATGCAGGGCGTGGCTTGCATGGAGGCAGGGCTAGGGAAGCAGAGGGACTCACATGAGGGGAGGAAAAAGAGGAATGATGACGAACAAGGCGGTGACAGCTAAGGCTATCGATCCTTATCCATCGTGGGTTGTGCGGATGCAGGGCGTGGCTTGCATGGAGGCAGGGCTAGGGAAGCGAAGGGACTCACTTGCGACCGACGCATGAGGTAGGAGGGGACAATGAATGAGGTGGCAGTGGCTAAGGCTAGGGAGCCTGAAGCGATCCTTCGGGCGGTGTTTGTTGAGATCAATATAGTCGACGCACATGCACAAAACAACTTTATTCTTTTTTAGTACAAGAATAGGATTCACAAGTCACTCAGGATATGTCGCTTCTCTAATGAAGCCTGCAGCTACTAGGCTAGCTAAGTTGGCTCGTATGGCTTCTCTCTTATTAGGCGTAATGCGACGCAAATTATGCCGAATAGCTTTTGCTTGTGGATACACCTTCGGTTTGTGCTTGGCCAATTCTATGGGAACTCCAGGGATGTCTGTGGGCTGCCATGTAAACATGTCTCGGTTGTCCTACAGGAATCGAATGAGCGCATCTTCGTATTTGGCGATGAGGCTGGAGCTGATGGTTGTCATCTTGTGTGCGTCAGGGAGGCCAAGGTTGGCCTTCTTGGTTCCTTCAACTAGTCGTATGGAAGTGGTAGGGGTTGCTTCTTTCACCGGGATCATGAGGTCATCCCCTGGTGGCGTGTCGGTGTTCGTCATCGGTTGTCGAGGTGCCACCAAGGGGCCAGTGGTGAGGGCCATTTGGATGGCCCTCGGTAGCACTCTACTGCTCCTTGGAAGTTGGCCTAGTTGGTGATGAAGCCCTGGGGCCCAGGCATCTTGAGCACCATATAAGGGTAGTGGGGGTGGCCATGAACTTGGCTAGCCCCGGCCTCCTGATGATGGCGTTGTAGCTGCATTCAATCTGAGCCACCTCAAAGCGTAGGAATGTGGTTCTGTTTTTATCATGGGCACCTAAGGTCACTAACATGTAGAGGTGGTCCAACTGGTACTCTCCTTTGGTTGGGATGATGCCAAAGAATGGGGTGTCTGACTTAATGAGGTTAGTAGTCAGGATCCTGAAGGCCTAGAGCGTCCTAGAAAGGTGACATTGATGCTGCTACCATCGTCCATCAGCACCTTCTTGACTCAGCTCTCTAGAATCACGGGATCGACGAGTAGAGGATATTTGCCTGGGTGGTTGAAGTTGAGCCATTGATCGGCCCCACTGAAGGTGGTCGGAGCATGCTCCGACCATTGGTATGGTGTCGGGGCACTATGCGTTGGTAAGGAGCCTTTTAAGGTTCTCGAGAGCTTCTTTGGCCTCGAGGGTCCAAGCGAAGCGCTTGGTCTTCCATAAGAGCCGGTACAAGGGTAGGCCCTTCTTGCCGAGGCACGAGACGAAGCGACTCAGAGCCGCAAGGCATCCCATGACCCGTTGAACTCCTTAACGTCTTTTATTGGACCCATGTTGGTGATTGCCGAGTCCTTTTCTAGGATGGTTTCAATACCACGTCCTGACACGATGAACCCTAGAAGCATGCCTTAGGGGACCTCAAAGACACAATTCTCAGGGTTGAGCCTAACGCTCTTGGCCCATAGGCATGCGAAGGATGTCTCGAGGTCGGAGACGAGGTCACAAGCTTTTCTTGTATTGACCACAATGTCCTTGATGTAGGCTTTGACTGTTGAGCCAATATGATCGCCGAACATGTGGTTCATGCAAGGTTGGTATATGGCGTCGGTGTTCTGCAACCCTAAGGGCATGGTAGTATAGCAATACATACCATGTGGGGTGATGAAAGAGGTTGCAAGCTGGTCAGAATCTTTCATCCGGATTTGATGATAGTCGGAGTAGGCATCAAGGAAGGATAAAGTTTCACATTCCACACTAGAGTAAATCAATGTAGTCTACACACATCTTCCATTTCCCTCCATCTTCCTAACTAATACGGGATTCGCTAACCACTCGGGATGGAAAACCTCCTTGATGAATCCGGCTGCCAAGATCTTGTGAACCTCCTCCCTGATGACTATGCGCTATTCCTCGTCGAATCGGCGGCAGGTGTTGTATCATTGGTCTGGAGCCGACGTGGACTCGGCGACCTCCCCCGGTATGCCTGGCATGTCCGAAGGGCTCCACGCAAATACTTCGGCATTAGCACGGAGGAAGTCGATGAACACTTCTTCCTATTAGGGGTACGTCGAGCTTCGAGCGAATCCGTAGCATCTTCTTGCTAGAGCAACTAGGGTCGAGTGGGACAATCTTTGTTGCTTCCATCGGCTCGAAGCTGCCGACGTGCCTCTTAGGGTCGGGAACCTTGTCACATATATGCGTTAGAGAAGACAACACATATAATAACAGAGTGCATAGAGATAAATGTCATAAATCATAAATGTACTTATTACATAGTGGAAGTCTTACAAGAATAAATGATAAAATAGAGCAGACTAAATATTATTCCCTGGCGCCACAAAGCTGACTGGGAAACGCCACCTAGATCAAGTCGAAAGCCTCAGTGTTAGGCGGCTCCTCTTCGACCACCTGTTCTTCTCCTGTGGGGTTGTGAGACAGCAAGAGTGAGCTCACATACGTTCATAGCTCAACAAGTCATGAGGAATAATGTGCATGAACTCACCAAAGGTGGGAGTTCATGTGAAATGTCAGGCTGATCAATAAAATAAAGGTTGAAGCTGAGCATTGCTTTTAAAAGTTGGTCAAAATTTTATTAGCAGTTACTAAGTGCAAGTAAATACCAAACCATAGTAATAATAAGTAAAAGTAATAATAAAAAAAATCCCAAATGCAATGAAATGACAAATTAAGTTTAAGTTCCATAAATTAATCATGTGAGTGTCCGAGCCACTCATGACCGTGAGCATGACTAGTATACCAGTTTTACACTCTGCAGAGGTTGCGCATCTTTACCCACAAGTCGTGTTACCCATTTGTCAAGGAGTTGATCAGACCCCATACACCTCTACCACGGAAGCGAGGCAGGGTACCACTACGAGGCCTTTACAAAGTTCCACTAGCTTCAGAAAACCCGCTACAGTTTATAGGAAGCTTCAGTGTAGGAATCCCTCGCCTGACCGCCATCGCAGCAAAATCAACCCAAGGACCTCCCTACACTGACCACTCCCCTACTGCCCTTGCCCCTTTCGGGTAAGGTAGTCATCCACTAGCTTTCCTAGTTAATCAGCCAAGGGCGTCCCATTAAACCCTTGTGGTAGCACTGTTTTCTCGGGTGGTTCTCCATGTTCCCATTAACATAATGATCTTGTCATGAACAGTAAATAATAAACAGATAATAATAAAAAGTATAACAATGAGTGATGAATCTCTCTATATCCAAAGCCACATAAAGCAATAGCGTGTAATACCCAAAAAATTAGTAGTAAAACTAGTGGTGAAACAAGGTATAAAGATAGTCAAAATCTAGGGTAACCTATTGGGTCCCATCAGAATTAACCTATGCAGAACATTATGATTAATAAGAACATGACTAGGTAAAAGAAGTTAACAAGGGCACAACTTGCCTTCAACAAGCTCCTGCTCAGCAGTCTCTACCAGCTGAACCTTAGGATCCTCTGTAGCTTGCTCGTCTACTCGCATCAATACAATACATACATAGTATAGCAAAAATTAACATGACACCAAACATGTAAATAAAATGCACAATAATAATCTAGACATTAAAATAAGATTCTAGGAACAAGAATCATTAAATTTGGAGTTATAGATTTTAAGTTATGAATTTCCAAAGGTTTTATGCATTTAATACAAGGTTAAGTGAGATATAAATTTTAATATATCTTTTATGTCAAAACAGTGGCACTAATGGATAAACAATAATATTATAAAATTATAGAAATTGAAATGGATCAATTTGGAATTAAAATGAATTAAATATGAATTTTTTAAAAAAGCTATAATTTATTTTGTATTAAAAACCAATTTCTATATTCATTTCTCGGTTTTTATTATCCTCTGAACAGGGCACACTATTACAGAGAAAGGCATGGGCCTCAGGGTAAAATTTCCTAGACCCAGACTACAGCAATATGGGACGGCGGGTTCTATTTCTAATAGAACCAGGGTTTCTTACGCAAAAAGTCCCTGCGAAGGGGTATGGTGAGTTCTAGGCCGTTGGATTCAAATCTCGTGGCCAGAATTAGATTCCGCCGCGGCTGACTCGGGGTGTAACCAGAACCGATGGATCAGGATTCAACGATGAGGATCCTAGATCTAACTTTATTTGTCCGATCGAAGATCAACGACCTCGATTTAATGTCGTGAAGGGGTATCGCCTGCTTCTTATCAGAGCCGTTAACCCCTGGATCAATGGTTCACGCGACCCCGACGCTACTCCGTGCCAGTAGTCGTCAGACTTGGGCGGCAGGTCCCATTCCAACGGCGGCGATCCTACCGGAGTTTAGCCACTAGGCATTACGGGGCTCCATTCTCTATCCTGAATAGTGCTACGCGAAGAAATAAGCATGGCAGACTATATGAGTAACAACTCATCGGAGTTAGGTGCGGCAAGCATCGGTATTCCCGATAATGGCGGACCCACGACGCGAATCTGGATTTCGATGAGATATCCCCGTGGAGTCGGGCCGTTCTAGGCGGAAGTGAATCTTCCGTGGCCTTCAATGTCCGGTAGCAAACAACCCGTACCCAATCACAGGGCCGGAACAGCGGCGAGACGCGATGACCAGCAGACCAACCTCCACCGGGTGCTAGCAAGTGATGGCGGCACAGTTTAGGGTTTGGGAAGGAGGCGAGGTGGTCTACGAATGTGGCGTACGGATGCGCACGAGGATAGAGGAGAGACCGCCGCTATTTATTCAGGGGATACCCGGTCGTCGGGTCCGATCATCACGCGCGCCAGCTGCGAGATGCCGTTCAGCCAGGTTGGGGACGACGCTGACGAAGCGGGCCCATGTGTCGGTGAGAATGTGAGGCGAGCGTGCGCGAGAGACTGACAAGCCAGCCCTAGAGCGCAGCGCCAGAAGCGAACTCATCTACGCGCGGTCATGGGTTTCGTGCGTGGGACCCACGAAGTAGTGGGTGGCATGACTGACTAGTGGGGCTCTCGTGTCAACGCGACGAGGAGGTTGGCAGCGCGGGCGTGGGTTAAATGGGCCGGCTGAGAGAGGAGCCAATGGGCCGAGCAGGCCGATTTCTCTACCAGTGCAGTCTTCTCATTTCTTTTCTTTTTCCTTTCCATTCCATTTTCCTTTTATTTGAATCTCAAGTTAAATTCAAATTTAAATTCAAACTTGGTGGCTCTTCATTCACAAACTATATTTGTGTAATAAAAGTGATAAGTTTAAGGATATTTATTTAAATATATTATTTATATTTTTATATCCCTTCTCTTTTTCTTATTTTCAAACCCTCATTTCAATTTAGGGTTAATTCAACTTCTAGTAATTATTATATTATTATTATTATCCTTATTATTTTATTTAATGCACAAACATATAAAACTCCAACAACATGCACTTTATTTTATTTTAGCGTCATTTGTTTTAATTAATCACTCTTAATTATATGTATGTTCTTTTTATGATGCAAATAAGGCACATAAAATAAGGAAATCCAATATAGTATCACTTTATACATTTTGGGTATTACAGATCCTACCCCCCTTACAAAGAATCTCGTCCTCGAGATTCAGGAAGATCTAGGGAAAAAATGGGGAAAGTCTATGCGAAGCTCTTCTTCTCTCTCCCAAGTAGCTTCATCTTTATTATGGTGACTCCATTGTACTTTGCACATCTTTATCACCTTATTTCTTGTAACTCAAGTCAAAGTATCAAGAATCTTGGTAGGATATTGAGAGCACCTAGAGGGGGGTGAATAGGTAATCCTGTAAAATTCAACACTAATAGCCACAAAACTTTGTTATGTAAGTTAGAACGGCTAAGTAGCTAGAAGTAAGTTCTTATGACCACAGATAATCAAAGGTAAAGCACACAAGAGACACACGATTTTTATCCCGTGGTTCGGCCAAGTAATACTTGCCTACTTCCACGTTGTGGCATCCCAATGGACGAGGGTTGCACTCAACCCCTTTCAAGTGATCCAATGATCAACTTGAATATCACGGTTTTTCCTTTCTTTGTCTTTCTTCCGTTTGCGAGGAATCTCCATAACTTGGAGCCTCTCGCCCTTACAATGATGATCACAAAAGAAGCACAGAAGTAAGGGAGGGGAGAGCAACGCACACAAGACTCAAATCACAGCACAATCACGCACACAAGTCACAACTTGAGCTCAAAATGCAACCCACAGAGTTCACAACTCAAATGGAGCTCAAGTCACTATCTCAAAGAATCAAATGCACGAAGTTGGAGTCTAGAAGTCTTAGAATGTTTCTTGAATGCTTGGGTTACTCCTCCATGCGCCTAGGGGTCCCTTTTATAGCCCCAAGGCAGCTAGGAGCCGTTGGAGGCCAACAAGGAAGGCCATCCTTGCCTTCTGTCGGGTGGCGCACCGGACAGTCCGGTGCGCCACCGGACAGTCACTGTAGACGGTCTGGTGTTGATCTCCTTCCTATTCTGGCGCAGACGACCGTTGCAGATTCGTGGCAGTTGGCACACCGGACACTGTCCGGTTCACACCGGACAGTCCGGTGCCCCCTGTCGACAGTTGGCGCGGGCCACGCGTCGCCCGCGGATTGCGTAGCCGACCGTTGCACTGGTGACCATTGGCTCACCAGACAGTCCGGTGAATTATAGTCGTATGCCGCCAATTTTTCCCGAGAGTGGCCTGTTCACCGGAGGCTGGCCTGGCGCACCGGATAGTCCGGTGCACCATCGGACAGTCTGGTGTGCCAGACCGAGCTAGACTTTGGCTGTACACAGCCAAGTCTTGCAATCCTTTCTTTTCCTGTTTCTAGCACTTAGATAACTTCATTAATATTCAAAAACAAATGTACTAAGTCTAGAAACATACCTTCTCTTTGATTTGCACTTCTCTCTTTATTTAGCACATAAGAACTCAATTAAATGTGTTGGGCACTTAATCACCAAAACATAAAAGAAATTGCCGAAGGGCACATTTCCCTTTCAATCTCCCCCTTTTTGGTGATTTATGCCAACACATCCAAATGCAACCAAAAGAAGTGCAACATCAATGCAATTGAGAACAAAATTGTTTTTGATTCAAATTTGGCATATTTGGATCATTCTTTGCCACCACTTAGTTTGATTTTGCAAATCAAATTCATTTTCCTATCTCTAAGTCAAACACACTTGTTTGGGCACAAAGAGAGATATTGTAAGAGTGAAATTGATCAAGTGCCAAAAACTCCCCCTTTTCCCATAATGAAAAATTCTCCCCACAAGAGACTAGATTTTGCAATAAGAGTGTTTTGGACAAATTAAAAGTTCTAACTCTATTGTTTTCAAAATTCACAAGGGGTAGCTGATCCTTTTGCTTTGGCCTTAATTTCTCCCCCTTTGGCATTAAGCACAAAAACGGGATCATTATTGGCCCTTTAACCCCATTGCCTCACCAAAATTGTCAATCAAGAGCAAAAAGGCAATAAGAGCATAAGTATGAACTTGGAGGTGAGTACACTAATACCAGAGTGCAGTGGAAGTCTTTGCATGGTCCAAGTTCACCTTCCCTTTCAACACACCTTTGAGACTACATTAAGTAACTCAAACACAAGGATTAGTCTCAAAGGGTCAAGTTGTAGCACTTCTCCCCCTAAATATGTGCATCATTCACACATGGACTTGTGAGGTCTGGGGATCCCTTGCACAACTTGAGCACAAAAAATAAGCAACAAATTGCATAAATGTATAAGTAACATGATCAAAGGCATAAAACACATGTATGCTATAGATCAATCCAAGTTACGCGAATCTAAGACATTCTCTTGGGTCGGATTGAAATCTAGCACACATGCATACGCTAAGCATAATATCCGGTCTACTAGCACATAAATAAAGTAATGTCCCTATCATAGACTGTTATGCCTTTTGATCAACGGACTTACCTCCTTTATTGAGGTCGACATGTCCGTCGGTTCCCATTGGTGTCTTCATGGGCTTGGCGTCCTTCATCCCAAACCGCTTGAGAAGATCTTGAGTGTACTTCGTTTGGGAGATGAAGGTGCCGTCCTTGAGTTGCTTCACTTGGAACCCAAGGAAGTAGTTCAACTCGCCCATCATCGACATCTCAAACTTTTGAGTCATCACCCTGCTAAAGTCCTGACAAGACTTTTGGTTAGTAGAACCAAAGATTTTATCATCGACATAAATTTGACACACAAAAACGTCACCATCACAAATCTTAGTGAAAAGAATGGGATCGGCTTTCCCAACCTTAAAAGCATTAGCAATTAAGAAATCTCTAAGGCATTCATACCATGCTCTTGGGGCTTGCTTGAAGCGCCCCAGATCCTCTAGGACTCAAATGTGATACAATTACTAGTCCCATGAGGCTAGTAAACACATTTATACAACAGATGATCCCAGATCTACTTAAACGAGACAAACCTATAAAGGTGGCGATCAACTTTAAGAGTTGGTCCACAACTCGGGACATATCATTAGAGTGGGGCTGAAGCAGCCCGATATACGCAGCAAAGTAAATCAGCGGTCCAACAGCCACAGGCAAGGTTGGGAACAGTCGTAACTCTTACCCGATCTCCTTTTTCTAAAAAACAACAAATAAGCAAGGGTGAGTACAAACGTACTCAGCAGCCCACCTTCACCCGCGGAATGGGGAAATCAGATATAATGCATGGAATATGTGGAGCTCAGGATACTTTGCAGAAACAGCAATATTTTATGCAGGGTTGTTTTATAAAACATTTTGTATTTTGCAAAGCACATCCTCTCCCAAAGGAGCAGGAAGTTTTTTCAATATTAGAACAAAATCCCCTAGACTAAACCATCCAGGTATCTCAGCAGTTTACCACTGGTTTTCATTTTCAAAAATAGCTACTGGACTTCCCGTCCACCATAGCTCACGGCTCAACCGCCGAACCTTTTAAAAACCACTTTTCTCAAACGCACCCTTTTTTTGAAAACAAACACTAATTGTCGTACCACACCAGACTCGTCCATTCCTATGGACACAGACTATTCGAATAGGTTTTAAAACTCTGCGCAGAGGTGTACACTTTACGCACTAGTTCGGCTCTGCGATCTCATAGCTAGTGAGACCCGAATCCGAATCTCTTTCTTTCCGCGCACATCCTAACCTTAACGGTTATACCGGAAGGAGTCAGGCCACCGCCATGCCCAAACCGGACAAAACATTCCCCCTCCTTATCCTCTCGGTGCTCCCCAGCCTTCATAACCCTAGGGTTTGACCGTACGAGTTCAGATTGAGTGACTGCCCACACAGTCTCGAGTGGTTGTACTTATCATGAGTACAGGTAGTGAAGGATGACAAACCGGTCCTTATATGAGGGGACAATCCTTCTACTCACACCTAAACCAGCTGAGCCATCACCTTAGGCCCTCCCCTAAACCAGGGAGTCCCTGATCATCCCTACTCAAAGGTGATAAGGGTGAAAACCCTTCATCATACACATTTTGAAAAGCATTTTCTTTTGAAAACTCACACCTTTTCTCAAATCATTTGTAACAAATATATAAAGGGTTGATTGCGGCAAGCAGCTGGGTGGCCATAATAACTTGTCTCAAAATCATATCATGCATAAAATAACAGGTTGAGGGTTGTGGTTGAAAAATCATAGGTAATTTATGCATCAAAGGGATCCAGTGAGCTTGTCGTGCTTATTCGGCGAAGGGGGAAGGGGAGCTCACGGAACTGGCTTCTAGCTCTACTGCCTGGCGTAGACTTGCAGATTTGGCCTCCATGAGACGGCACGAACGCTCCGATAACTATGCAACATGAACAAGCAAACATACAAACAAGCAAGTATGCCAACAAATATTTAGTATAGTGGTCAAAATAGCGATATATGGATGGGTAGAGTCTTCAGTAGAATCTGTGTCATGTGGTGTTGAGATACTACTGGTGGTGGAGCAGAGGTGCTTACCAGGAGGGTGGACCGGAGGCGAAGCGACACTATGCGTGTAGCCGGTAGCGCGGAGTAACTGAGTGGGTGGGGTGTTTGCCTTGGCTGAGGGTGTTGAGTGCGTGGAGAGGGAGAGGGTAGCTGGGTGTATTTATAGTTGGGTGTATGTGGTTTAGCACAGTGAAGTTCACTGTTGGTGAGAATAGTGACGAATGAATGGTCTGACTTAGTATGAACAGGAGAGTTATAGGCAGAATATGGGACAAGAGTATTTTGGGAGTTTTCTGGAACATGAACCATGCTTAAGGGATGACATGGTTGGATAGGGAATAGTTTGATAAGAATTTAGAAATAAGAATTATTGGAATCTGAGTTTGGAAGCCTGGTTCAAAGGAATCTCAAAGTTAAGCATGCTCAACTTGGAGAAACCTTGGATGGGTGACCAGATGAGAAGTTCCCACTGGAAGGAAAATCATAGTCACCGGAGTTCGTATGACTGGAATATTGGTCTGGCAGGTCTTAGGTGGACTGGACAGCATGATGGATGAGTAGTTGAAATTTGGTGGTGATCGGACGAAAGATGAATAGTAACGATGATGAATAGTAATGGTGAATAGTAACGATGAATAGTGATGGTAAATAGTAATGGTGAATAGTAATGGTAAATAGTGATGTGAATAGTTCATATGAATGAACGATGAACGATGAATAGTGGCTATGAACGAACGATGAACGATGAATAGGAACTATGAACGAACGGACGAACGAACGATTAGAATTTCGGCAGCATAACGGCAGGACAAAGATTATCTGGATGAACAATGAATAGGGACTATGAACGAACGATGAACGATGAATAGGAACTATGAACGAACGATGAACGATGAATAGGAACTATGAACGAACGATGAACGATCGAATGATCGAACGAATGAATGATCGGAAATTCGGTAGCATAACGGCAGGATAAAGATTATCTGGAAGAATGATGAATAGGGACTATGAACGAATGATGAATGATGAATAGGAACTATGAACGAATGATGAACAATCGAATGATCGAACGGATGAATGATCCTTGTGCTAATGTGTGCTTGTGTGGAGCATGGAGTGGGTGTGTGTGGGGGGGGGAGGGAAGAGAGTTGTCATGAAATGGCTTGGGGTGGGATGAGAGGAGGCCCTTGCCCCTCTCTTTATAGCCATGGTGGGGGGATTAGTGGGAGGGATGAGAGGATTAGTGGGAGGATGAGAGGATTAGTGGGAGATTAGCATGTATTTGTCTTATATGAGTGTAATTAGCTTGTAGAGCTCAGTGTATGACACCAGAGGCATACGTATATGTATGAGCATGAGGAAAGTTATGAAGAAAATATTTATAGGGACTTGAAAAATGATTCTGAAGGTATTTCTCAAGAGGAAAATACTTGGAGATATATTGGTGGAATATTTGGGCAATATTTCTGGAAAGAACTTGAAGGGGATTACTCGGGAAATATCTGGGTAGTATTTCTGGAAAGAATTTGAGGGGGATCACTGGAGAAACATTTTTAGGATATTTGAGGAGGATTTTGGAGAGAATATAGACCACTATATTTTATTTGCTGATATCAACTCGCAAATAAACATTTTGAAACGAAATTTGAAATTCATTTTGAATTTAGAGCAAGTTTGAGAAAATTTCAAGATTTGAGTTTTTGGGATGCTACATTGCTTAAGTCCATAGAGCGCCTTAGAGAGCTTGAAAACGTGGTCGGGATACCTGTCATCCTCAAAGCCAGGGGTTGTTCCACATACACCTCCTCCTTGATTGGCCCATTGAGGAAAGCGCTCTTCACATCCATTTGAAACAACCTGAAAGAGTGGTGAGCGACATAGGCTAATAATATTCGAATAGACTCTAGCCTAGCCACAGGAGCAAAAGTCTCCTCGAAATCCAAACCTGCGACTTGGGCATAACCTTTTGCCACAAGTCGAGCCTTGTTTCTTGTCACCACCCCATGCTCGTCTTGCTTGTTGCAGAACACCCACTTGGTTCCCACAACATTTTGCTTGGGACGTGGCACCAGGCTCCAAACTTCATTCCTCTTGAAGTTGTTGAGCTCTTCCTGCATGGCCAACACCCAGTCCGGATCTTGCAAGGCCTCTTCTACCCTGAAAGGCTCAATAGAAGAGACAAACGAGTAATGCTCACAAAAGTTAGCTAATCTTGAGCGAGTAGTTACTCCCTTGCTTATATCACCCAGAATTTGGTCGATGGGGTGATTCCTTTGAATCGTCGCTTGGACTTGAGTTGGAGGGGCCAGTGGTGCTTCTTCCTCCATAACTTGTTCTTCTTGTGCTCTCCCTTGATCACGTGCCTCTTCTTGAGGGACCTATTCATCATCTTGAGTTGGGGGATGCACTATTGTTGAGGAAGAAGGTTGATCTTGCTCTTGTTGTTCCTGTGGTCGCACATCACCTATCGCCATCGTGCGTATTGTGGCCGTTGGAACATCATCTTCATCTACATCATCAAGATCAACTTGCTCTCTTGGAGAGCCATTAGTCTCATCAAATACAACGTCGCTAGAGACTTCAACCAAACCCGATGATTTGTTGAAGACTCTATATGCCCTTGTATTTGAGTCATACCCTAGTAAAACCCCTTCTACTGCCTTGGGAGCAAATTTAGAATTTCTACCTTTCTTCACTAGAATGTAACATTTGCTCCCAAATACATGAAAGTATGAGACATTGGGTTTGTTACCGGTAAGAAGTTCATACGAGGTCTTCTTGAGGAGGTGATGTAGGTAAAGCCGGTTTAGGGCGTGGCAAGCTATGTTCACAGCTTCTGACCAAAACCGCTTGGGCGTCTTGAATTCTCCAAGCATCGTCCTCGCCATGTTGATAAGTGTCCTATTCTTCCTCTCTACCACACCGTTTTGCTGTGGTGTGTAGGGAGCAGAGAACTTGTGCTTGATGTCTTCTTCCTCAAGGTACTCCTCCACTTGCAGATTCTTGAACTCAGACCTGTTGTTGGTTCTTATCTTTTTCACCTTGAGCTCAAATTTGTTTTGAGCCCGCCTTAGAAAGTGCTTAAGGGTCCCTTGGGTTTCTGATTTATCCTGCAAAAAGAACACCCAAGTGAAGCGGGAAAAATCATCAACAATAACAAGACCATACTTACTTCCCCCGATGCTAAGGTAGGCAACGGGTCCGAAGAGGTCCATATGTAGTAGCTCTAGTGGTCTTGATGTTGTCATCACATTCTTGTTGTGATGAGTGCTTCCCACATGTTTTCCTGCCTAACAAGCTGCACAAGGTCTATCTTTTTCGAAGCAGACATTAGTTAGTCCTAACACATGTTCTCCCTTTAGAAGTTTGTGAAGGTTCTTCATCCCAACATGTGCTAGACGGCGATGCCACAGCCAGCCCATGCTAGTCTTAGCTATTAAGCATGCATCTAGATCGACCTCCTCTTTCGAAAAATCAACTAAGTAGAGTTTGGCGTCTAATACACCCTTAAATGCTAATGAACCATCACTTCTTCTAAAGACAGAAACATCAACATTTGTATTTGAAATGGAGTGCTCGTTGGTGATGGCTATCTTGCCCAAGCCTTTGACCTTGCCCTGGTTCCCATTTCCAAAGATGATCATATCCTGGGAATCTTTGTTCTTGACGTAGGAGGTGAACATCTTCTTCTCCCCCGTCATGTGGTTTGTGCATCCGCTGTCGATAATCTAGCTTGAGCCCCCAGATGCATAAACCTGCAAGGTAATTTACACTTGGGTTTTAGGTATCCAACTCTTGTTGGGTCCTACAAGGTTAGTCACAATAGCCTTTGGAACCCAAAGACAAGTCTTGTCTCCCTTGCATTTGGATCCCAACTTTCTAGTCACTACTTTTTCATTTTTACATAAGATTGCAAAAGAAGTATTGCAAGCATGGTAAATAGTAGAAGGTTCATTACATACTCTCCTTGGCACATGATGCACAACATGATTTCTCCTAGGCTTACTTCTACCATGCACAAAAGTAGAGCTAGAAGCAAACATAGCATGTGAATTAAACGCATCATAACTCCTATTATAATGAGCAATTCTAGAAAATTTTCTATCATTATAAATGAAACCATGATTCCTTTGAGTGCTATTAGCCATAGGGGCCTTTCCTTTCTCCTTGTTGGGAATGGGAGCCCTTTGTCTTGTTAAGTTCTTGGCTTCCTTTCGAAAGCCAAGTCCATCCTTAATTGAGGGGTGTCTACCAACGATGTAGGCATCCCTAGCGAATTTTAACTTAACAAAATCAACCTTGCAAGTCTTAAGTTGTGCATTAAGACTTGCCACCTCATCATTTAATTTGGTAATAGACGCAAGATGTTTATCACAAGCATCATTATCAAAATCCTTGCATCTATTGCAAATTACAACATGTTCTACACATGAACTAGATTTATTAGCTACCTCTAGTTTAGCATTTAAATCATCATTCAAAATCTTTAAACTAGAGATTGATTCATGGCATACAGACAATTCAGAGGATAACATTTCATTTCTTTTAGTTTCTAAAGCAAGAGACTTTTGTACACTAACAAATTTGTCATGTTCTTCATATAAAATGTCCTCTTGCTTCTCTAGCAATCTATCTTTTTCATTTAGAGAACCAATTAACTCATTAATTTTATCTACTTTTGCTCTATCTAAACCCTTAAATAAATCAGTATAATCTACTTCATCATCACTAGAATCATCATCGCTTGAAGTAGTATACTTAGGGGTTTCTCGAACACTTACCTTCTTTTCCTTGGCCATGAGGCAAGTGTGTCATTCGTTGGGGAAGAGAGAAGACTTGTTGAAGGCCAAGGCAGCGAGTCCTTCGTCGTTGGAGTCGGAAGAAGAGCAGTCCGAGTCCAATTCCTTTCCGAGATGTGCCTCGCCCTTTGCCTTCCTGTAGCTCTTTTTCTTCTCCTTATCGTTGACCGCCATCCCCTTTCCCTTAGGATCCATCTCTTCGGGCGATTAGTCCCTTACATGAAGAGAACAACTCTGATACCAATTGAGAGCACCTAGAGGTGGAGGTGAATAGGTGATCCTGTAAAATTCAACACTAATAGCCACAAAACTTTGTTATGTAAGTTAGAATGGCTAAGTAGCTAGAAGTGAGTTCTTGTGACCATAGATAATCAAAGGTAAAGCACACAAGAGACACGCGATTTTTATCCCATGGTTCGGCCAAGTAATACTTGCCTACTTCCACGTTGTGGCGTCCCAATGGACGAGGGTTGCACTCAACCCCTTTCAAGTGATCCAATGATCAACTTGAATACCACGGTTTTTCCTTTCTTTGTCTTTCTCCCGTTTGCGAGGAATCTCCACAACTTGGAGCGTCTCGCCCTTACAAATTACAATGATGATCATAAAAGAAGCATAGAAGTAAGGGAGGGGAGAGCAACGCACACAAGACTCAAATCACAGCACAATCACGCACACAAGTCACAATTTGAGCTCAAAACGCAACCCATGGAGTTCACAACTCAAATGGAGCTCAAGTCACTATCTCAAAGAATCAAATGCGCAAAGTTGGAGTCTAGATGTATTAGAATGTTTCTTGAATGCTTGGGTTAATCCTCCATGTGCCTAGGGGTCCCTTTTATAGCCCCAAGGCAGCTAGGAGCTGTTGGAGGCCAACAAGGAAGGCTATCCTTGCCTTCTGTCGGGTGCCGCACCGGACAGTCCGGTGCACCACCGGACAGTCACTATAGACGGTCCGGTGCCGATCTCCTTCGTATTCTGGCGTAGACGACCATTGTAGATTTGTGGCAGTTGGCGCACCGGACACTGTCCGGTGCACACCGAACAGTCCGATGCCCCCTGCCGACCGTTGGTGTGGGCCACGCGTCGCCCGCGGATTGCGCGGCCGACCGTTGCGCTGGCGGCCGTTGGCTCATCGGACAGTCCGGTGCACCACTAGACAGTCCGGTGAATTATAGTTGTACGCCGCCAATTTTTCCTGAGAGTAGCCTATTCACCGGAGGCTGGCCTGGCGCACCGGACATGGCTCAGTGCACCACCGGACAGTCCGGTGCACCATCGGACAGTCCGGTGTGCCAGACCGAGCTGGACTTTGGCTGTACACAGCCAAGTCTTGCAATCCTTTCTTTTCCTGTTTCTAGCACTTAGATAACTTCATTAGTATTAAAAAACAACTGTACTAAGTCTAGAAACACACCTTCTCTTTGATTTGCACTTCTCTCTTCATTTAGCACATAAGAACTCAATTAAATGTGTTGGGCACTTAATCACCAAAACATAATAAAAATTGCCCAAGGGCACATTTCCCTTTCAGATATTCTACATAAGTTAGATCATCTTGAACATTAAGATCCTCCATTGGTAACTGCTCTTTAGGTACCCTGAGGCACTTCTTTAGTTGGAACACGTGGAAGACATCATGTACATCCGCAAGATGATCGGGTTGTTCTAGTTGATATGCAACTTCTCCCACTCGCTTTAAGATCAAGAAGGGTCCAATGAAGCAAGGGGACAATTTTCCTTTAACTTTAAATCTCCTCATTCCCCAGATCGGTGACACCTTCAGGTACACGTGATCACCCTCCTTAAACTCCAGCAGTCTTCTTCGGGTATCAGCATAGCTCTTCTGCCTTGATTGTGCAATTCTCAAATTCTCTCATATCATTCGCAATTGTTCTTCTGCCTCTTGATTAAGTTTAGGCCCAAAGAACTATCTTTCTCCAATCTGATCCCAATATAGAGGAGTCCTGCATTTTCTGCCATATAGAGCCTCAAATGGTGAAATCTTCAAATTGGCCTGGTAATTATTATTATAAGAGAACTCAGCATAAGGTAGACTCTTCTCCCAACTTCCTCCATGCTTAAGAGCACAAGCTCTTAACATATCTTCCAGTACTTGGTTAGTCCTCTCTGTCTACCCATCAGTTTGGGGATGGTAGGCCGAACTAAAATTCAACTGTGTATCCAAGCTCTCATGCAACTTCTTCCAAAACCGAGAAGTAAACTGTGATCCTCGGTCAGACACGATCTTCTTAGGCACTCCATGTAGACAAACTATCCGAGTCATATACAATTCTGCTAGCTTGGCTCCCATGTAATTAGTTCTCACCGGTATGAAATGAGCCACTTTTGTCAATCTGTCCACAATCACCCAAATAGAGTCATACCCTGCAGGAGTGCGGGGTAGTCCAACAATGAAATCCATGCCTATTTCTTCCCATTTCCACTCGGGTATCTTAAGCGAGTGCAATAGTCCAGCTGGTCTTTGATGTTCGGCTATGACTCTTTGACACACATCACACTTAGCCACATGTGCAGCAACATCTCTTTTCAGCCCATACCACCAATACTTTTGCTTCAAATGATCAAATCCTGATACATCTTAGTGCTACCAGGGTGGATAGAGTAATCAGAATCATGGGCTTCCTTCAATATAGTCTCACAAAGGCTATCAATCTCCAGAACACATATCCGATCCTTGAACCATACAGTGCCTTGCTCATCCTCCGTGAATTCTGGACCTCTACCTTCAGTAATGAGATCCTTAATCTCTTGAATTTTAGCATCACCAACTTGACCTTTACAAATTTCTTGCTCCAAGATAGGTTCCAATTCAATGGTAACTCCTTCAGTGTGTGTAACAATTCCCAGGTTAAGTGTCCTGAAATCCTCAACAATCTCATCAGGTAGCTGGGCAACAATAGCTGAATGAATGTGCTCCTTTCAACTCAAGGCATCTGCAACCAAATTCGCGTAGCCCAGGTGATAGTGAATCTCCAAATCATAATCCTTAATAAGCTCCAACCAACGGCGTTGCCTAAGGTTGAGATCCTTCTGAGTGAATATATACTTCAAACTCTTACGATCCGTGTACACTTGACACTTAGTTCCCATAATGTACTGTCTCCATATCTTAAGTGCGTGTACAACGGCTGCCAGTTCTAAGTTATGAAAGGGAAATATGCCCTTGGGCCATTTCTATAATTGTTTTGGTGTTTAAGTGTCCAACACAAATGTTTTGAACTCTTATGTGCTAATCAAGCAAAAGGTGCAAATCAAAGATAAGATATGTTTATAGACTTAGTGAATTGTTTTTGAGTACTAACATGGTTATCTAAGTGCTAGAAACAGTGCCGAGGAAAGAAGAAATGAATTGGAAAAGAGTTGGCTATAACTCCAGCACGGACTGGCACACCAGACTGTTCGGTGGTGCACCGGACAGTGTCCGGTGCCCCAGGCAAGCCTCCGGTGAAGCAGCCAGTCTCGGGAAGCGACACAGGCCTATGGCTATAATTCACTGGACTGTCCGGTGGTGCACCGGACTGTCCGGTGAGTCATCCGCGGTGAACTCGTCGCTCTCGGGAAAAGCAACGGGGCGTCATGGCTATAATTCACCGGACTGTCCGGTGGCGCACTAGACTGTCCGGTGAGCCAACGGTCGCCATCGCCAACGGTCGATCGTGCGATCAACGCATGACACGTGGCTGCTCCAACGGTCGGCTAGGTGCACCGGACTGTCCGGTGTGCACCGGACAGTGTCCGATGCGCCATCTGACCCGCGGGAGCAATGGTCGACTATGCCCGATTTGGAAGGAGATCGTGCACCGGACAAGCTACAGTGGTTGTCCAGTGGCGCACCGGACTGTCCAATGCGCCACTCGACAGAAGGCAAGGATAGCCTTCCATGTTGATCTTCAACGGCTCCTAGCTGCCTTGGGGCTATAAAAGGGACCCCTAGGCGCATGGAGCATACACACAAGCATTCTCTAAGTATTCTAAAGCATCCAGACTCCGCTCCCACGCATTCGCTTCATTGTGTTAGTGATTTGGGCTCCATTCGAGTTGTGCACTCCCTGAGTTGTCATTTGAGCTCAAGTCTTCAATTGTGTGCGTGGTTGCGCTGCGTATTTGAGTCTTGCGTGTGTTGCTTCTCCCAACCTTACTCTGTGCCTTTGTTATGATCTTTATTGTAAGGGCGAGAGAGTCCAAGTTGTGGAGATTCCTCGCAAATGGGAAAGCACTAAAGAAAAGGCCATTGTATTCAAGTTGATCATCGGATCACTTGAAAGCGGTTGAGTGCAACCCACATCCACTGGGACGCCACAACATGGAAGTAGGCAAGTGTTACTTGGCCGAACCACGGGATAAAATCGCGTGTCTCTTGTGCTGCTTTCTCTATGATTGTTTTCGTTCACAAGAACTCGCCTCAAAACTATTTAGTCGCACTAACACTTCTATAACTAAGTTTTGTGGCTATTTAGTGTTTGATTTTATAGGATCACCTATTCACCCCCCTCTAGGTGCTCTCAATTGGTATCAGAGCCGTACTCTTCATTTAAGGGACTAACCGCCTAAAGAGATGGATCCTAAGGGAAAGGGGATGGTGGTCAATGACAAGGAAAAGGAGTCCGTCTTCAACGAGCCAAGAGACGACAAGCCTACCGACTCAGGCTCTAGTCACAAGAAGAGAGATGGGAAGAAGAAGAGGTGCATCAAGAAGATCATCTACTATGACAGCGATGCCTTGTCTTCTTCACCAAGAGACGACGACGACAACTCTTCATCAAAAAAGAAAACGGTCAATCAAAATTATTCTTTTGATTACTCTCGTATTCCGTACAATTCAAATGCCCATTTGCTTTCAATTCCACTTGGGAAACCCCCACACTTTGATGGAGAAGACTATTCTTTCTGGAGTCATAAAATGTGTAGTCATTTATTTTCCCTCCATCCTAGTATCTGGGAGATTGTTGAAAACGGAATGCATTTTGATAGTACTGACAATCCTGTCTTTATAAATGAGCAAATCCATAAAAATGCACAAGCTACTACTGTCTTGCTAGCTTCACTTTGCAGGAACGAATATAATAAAGTGAGTGGCTTGGACAATGCTAAGCAAATCTGGGACACCCTCAAGATATCTCATGAGGGAAACGATGCCACTATGATCACAAAGATGGAACTAGTGGAAGGTGAGCTGAGGAGGTTCGCGATGATCAGGGGAGAGGAGCCAACTCAAATCTACAACATGCTCAAGACCCTGGTCAACAAGATTTGAAGCTATGGAAGCATAAGATAGACAAATCATGATGTCGTCCGACTCATGCTAAGGTCTTTTACTGTAATTGACCCCCCATCTTGTCAATCTTATTCGTGAAAATCTCAGGTACACCAAAATGACGCCCAAGGAGATCCTCGGAAAATTCATAAGCAGACGCATGATAGTGAAAGAGGCTCGATACGTGGACGATGCTCTAAATAGTCCACTATCCGTCTATGAGCCACAACCCATTGCTCTCAAGGCAACTAGCAACAAGGAGACGCTACCAAGCAAGGTAGCATAAGTGGAGGTTGCTGGGCTAAATGAAGATGAGATGGCGCTTATCATCAAGCGCTTCAAGACCACACTCAAAGGACGCAAGGAGTACCCCAACAGGAATAAAACAAGGGGAAAACACTCCTGCTTCAAATGCGATAAGACTGGTCACTTTATTGCTCAATGTCCCGATAATGATAATGACTAGGGACAAGAAAAGAGCAGGAAGAAGGAGAAAAAGAAGAACTACAGGAAGGCAAAGGGCGAGGCGCACCTTGGAAAGGAATGGGATTCAGACTGCTCCTCTTCCGACTCCGACGATGAAGGATTAGCTGCCTCGGCCTTCGACAAGTCTTCGCTCTTCCCCAACGAATGTCACACTTGCCTCATGGCCAAGGAAAAGAAGATAAGTATTCGAGATTCTCCTAAGTACACTTCTTCTAGTGATGAGGAATCCTCCAATGATGAAGTAGATTACTCTGGTTTATTTAAAGGTTTAGATAGAGCCAAAGTAGAGAAAATTAATGAATTAATTGATGCTCTAAATGAAAAAAGATAGACTGCTAGAAAAGCAAGAGGACATTTTGTATGAGGAACATGACAAATTTTTTAGTGTGCAAAAATCTCTTGCTTTAGAAACTAATAGAAATGAAATGTTGTTTTCTGAGTTATCTGCTTGCCAGGAATCTATCTCTAGTTTAAAAAGGTTAAATGATGAATTAAATGCTATGCTAGAGGAAGCAAATGAAACTAGATCATGTGTTTAGCATGTCATTATTTGTAATAGATGTAAGGACCTTGATGTTGATGCCTATAATGAACATCTTACTTCTATTACTCAACTAAACGATGAGGTGGCAAGTATTAATGCTCAACTTAAGACTTGCAAGGTTGACTTTAATAAACTAAAATTTGCTAGGGATGCCTACACTGTCGGTAGACACCCCTCAATTAAGGATGGACTTGGTTTTCGAAGGGAAACCAAGAAGTTAACAAGCCAAGGGACTCCAAATCTCAACAAGGAGAAAGGGAAGGCTCCTATGGCTAGTAGCTCTCAAAGGAACCATGCATTTATTTATGATAGGAAAGTTGCTAGTCGTTCTCATTACAATAGGAATTATAATCATGCTGCTCATAATTCACATGCTATGTTTGCCTCTGGTTCTACTTTTGTTCATAGTAGAAGTAGGCCTAGGAGAAATCATGCTATGTCTCATGTGCCTAGGAAAATGTGCAATGAACCCACTACTATTTTTCATGCTTGCAACACTTCCTTTGTTCTTTCATGTAAGAATGCAAAAGTAGTTGCTAGGAAGTTGGGATCTAAATGCAAGGGAGACAAGGCTTGCATTTGGGTTCCAAAAGTTATTGTGACTAACCTTGTAGGACCCAACAAGAGTTGGGTACCTAAAACCCAAGCTTAAAATTGCCTTGAAGGTTTATGCATCCGGGGGCTCTAGCTGGATAATCGACAGCGGATGCACAAACCACATGATGGGGGAGAAGAAGATGTTCACCTCCTACGTCAAGAACAAGGATTCCTAGGATACAATCATCTTTGGAGATGGAAACCAAGGCAAGGTCAAAGGATTGGGCAAGATAGCCATCACTAACGGGCACTCCATATCGAATGTATTTCTAGTAGAGTCGCTTGGGTACAACCTTCTGTCTGTAAGTCAATTGTGTCACATGGGTTACAATTGTCTTTTTACAAACGTTGATGTATCTGTCTTTAGAAGGAGTGTTGGTTCATTAGCTTTTAAGGGTGTATTAGACGACAAACTCTACTTAGTTGATTTTTCGAAAGAGGAGGCCGATCTAGATGCATGCTTAATAGCTAAGACTAGTATGGGCTGGCATTGGCATCACCGTCTAGCACATGTTGGGATGAAGAACCTTCATAAACTTCTAAAGGGAGAAGATGTGTTAGGACTAACCAATGTTTGTTTCGAGAAAGACAGACCTTGTGCAGCATGTCACGCAGGGAAACATGTGGGATGAACTCATCACAGCAAGAATGTGATGACAACATCAAGACCACTGGAGCTTCTTCACATGGACCTCTTTGGACCCGTTGCCTACCATAGCATCGGGGGAAGTAAGTATGGTCTTGTAATTATTGATGATTTTTCCCGCTTCACTTGGGTGTTCTTTTTGCAAGATAAACCAGAAACCCAAGGGACCCTAAAGCGCTTTCTAAGGAGGACTCAAAACGAATTTGAGCTAAAGGTGAAAAAGATAAGGAGCGACAATGGGTCCGAGTTTAAGAATCTGCAAGTTGAGGAGTATCTTGAGGAGGAAGGCATCAAGCACGAGTTCTCCGCTCCCTACACACCACAACAAAATGGTGTGGTAGAGAGGAAGAACAGGACGCTAATCGACATGGCAAGAACGATGCTTGGAGAGTTGAAGACACCTGAGCGGTTTTGGTCGGAAGCTGTGAACACAGCCTGCCACGCCATAAACCGGCTCTACCTGCACCTCTCCTCAAGAAGACCTCCTACGAACTCCTTACCGGTAACAAACCCAATGTTTCTTACTTTCATGTATTTGGGAGCAAATGCTACATTCTGATGAAGAAAGGGTGACATTCTAAATTTGCTCCCAAGGCAGTAGAAGGGTTTTTACTAGGGTATGACTCAAATACAAAGGCGTATAGGGTCTTCAACAAATCATCGAGATTGGTTGAAGTCTCTAGCGACGTTGTATTTGATGAGACTAATGGCTCTCCAAGAGAGCAAGTTGATCTTGATGATGTAGATGAAGAAGAAATTCCAATGGCCGCAATGCGCACGATGGCGATAGGTGATGTGCGACCACAAGAACAGCAGGAGCAAGATCAGCCATCTTCCTCTACAATGGTGCATCCCCCAACTCAAGATGATGAACAGGTACATCAAGAAGAAGGGCATGATCAAGGGGGAGCACAAGAAGATCAAGTGATGGAGGAAGAAGCACCACAGGCCCCTCCATCCCAAGTCCGAGCAACGATCCAAAGAAATCATCCCGTCGATCAGATTATGGGTGATATCATCAAGGGAGTAACTACTCGCTCACGCCTAGCTAAATTTTGTGAGCATTACTCGTTTGTCTCTTCTATTGAGCCTTTTAGGGTAGAAGAGGCCTTGCAGGATCCGGACTAGGTGTTGGCCATGCAGGAAGAGCTCAACAACTTCAAAAGAAATGAAGTCTGGAGCCTGGTGCCATGTCCAAAGCAAAACATTGTGGGAACCAAGTGGGTGTTCCGCAACAAACAAGACGAGCACGAAGTGGTAACAAGAAACAAGGCTCAACTTGTGGCAAAAGGTTATGCCCAAGTCGTAGGTTTGGATTTCGAGGAGACTTTTGCTCCTGTGGCTAGGCTAGAGTCTATTCGAATATTATTAGCCTATGCCGCTCACCACTCTTTTAGGCTGTTCCAAATAGACGTAAAGAGCGCTTTCCTCAACGGGCCAATCAAGGAGGAGGTATACGTGGAACAACCCCCTGACTTTGAGGATGATAGGTATCTCGATCACGTGTATAAGCTCTCTAAGGCGCTCTATGGACTTAAGCAAGCCCCAAGAGCATGGTATGAATGCCTTAGAGATTTCTTAATTACTAATGCTTTCAAGGTTGGGAAAGCTGATCCCACTCTTTTTACAAAGACTTGTGATGGTGATCTCTTCATGTGCCAAATTTATGTCGACGACATAATATTTGGTTCTACTAATCAAAAGTCTTGTGAGGAGTTTAGCAGGGTGATGACACAAAAATTCGAGATGTCGATGATGGGCGAGTTGACCTACTTTCTTGGGTTCCAAGTGAAGCAACTCAGGGATGGCACTTTCATCTCCCAAACAAAGTACACACAAGATCTTCTCAAGCGGTTTGGGATGAAGGAAGCCAAGTTCGCAAAGACACCGATGGGAACCGACGGGCATGTTGACCTCAACAAAGGAGGTAAGTCCATTGATCAAAAGGCATACCGGTCCATGATAGGTTCTTTACTTTATTTATGTGCTAGTAGACCGGACATTATGCTTAGTGTATGCATGTGTGCTAGATATCAATCCGACCCCAAGGAATGTCACCTTGTGGCCGTTAAACAAAATTCTTAGGTATTTAGTTTCTACGCCTTGCTTCGGGATCTGGTATCCAAAGGGGTCTACCTTTGACTTGATTGGAAACTCGGACTTCGATTAAGCCAGGTGCAAGGTTGATAGGAAGAGCACATCGGGGACGTGCCAATTTCTAGGAAGGTCCCTGGTGTCTTGGAGTTCAAAGAAACAGACATCTGTTGCCCTATCCACTGGTGAGGCCGAGTACGTTGTCGCAGGACAGTGTTGCATGCAACTACTTTGGATAAGGCAAACCCTCTAGGACTTTGGCTATAATCTGAGCGAAGTCCCACTCCTATGTGATAATGAGAGTGCAATCCACATGGCAGATAATCCTGTTGAACACAGCCATACTAAGCACATAGACATCTGGCATCACTTTCTAAGAGACCACCAGCAAAAGGGAGATATCGAGGTGTACCATATAAGCACTGAGAACCAGCTAGCCGATATCTTCACTAAGCCTTTAGATGAGAAAAAGTTTTGCAGGTTGTGCAGTGAGCTAAATGTCTTAGATTCGTGTAACTTGGATTGATCTATAGCACACATGTGTTTTATGCCTTTGATCATGTTACTTTGTGCATTTCAATCAATTATTGTTATTTATGGTGCTCAAGTTGTACAAATGATCCCCGGACCTCACAAGTCCATATGCGAATGATGCACATATTAAGGGGGAGATGTGCTACATCTTGACCCTTTGAGACTAACCTGTTGGTTTGAGTACACTTTTAGTCTCAAAGGTGCATTGAAAGGGAAAAATGAACTTGGACGATGAAAAGACTTCCACTGCACTCCGGTATTAGTGTACTTACTTCCAAGTTCACACTTGCAATATCATTGCCTTTTTGCTCTTAATTGACATTTTTGGTGAGGCAATGGGGTTAAAGGGCCAAAAATGATCCCGTTTTGGTGCTTAATGCCAAAGGAGGAGAAATTAAGGCCAAAGCAAATGGATCAGCCAACCACTTGTGAATATCCAAATATGCCAAATCATAAGCAAAAATAATTTGGTCTTTAATTGCATTGATGTTGCACTCTTTTTGTTGCTTTTTGATGTGTTGGCATAAGTCACCAAAAAGGGGGAGATTGAAAGGGAAATATGCCCTTGGGCTATTTCTATAATTGTTTTGCTGATTAAGTGTCCAACACAAATGTTTTGAACTCTTATGTGCTAATCAAGCAAAAGGTGCAAATCAAAGACAAGGTATGTTTCTAGACTTAGTGAATTGTTTTTGAGTACTAACATGGTTATCTAAGTGCTAGAAACAGTGCCGAGGAAAGAAGAAATGAATTGGAAAAGAGTTGGTTGTAACTCCAGCACGGCCTGGCACACCGGACTGTCTGGTGGTGCACCGGATAGTGTCCGATGCCCCAGGCAAGCCTCCGGTGAAGTAGCCGGTCTCGGGAAGCGACGCAGGCGTACGACTATAATTCACCGGACTGTCCGGTGGTGCACCGGACTGTCTGGTGAGTAATCCACGGCGAACTCGTCGCTCTCGGGAAAAGCAATGGGGCGTCATGGCTACAATTCATCGGACTGTCCGATGGCGCACCGGACTGTCCGGTGAGCCAATAGTCACCATCGCCAACGGTCGACCGCGCGATCAACACGCGACACGTGGCTGCTCCAACGGTCGGTTGGGTGCACCGGACTGTCCGGTGTGCACCGGACAGTGTCCGGTGCGCCATCTGACCCGCGGGAGCAATAGTCGACTGTGCCCGATTTGGAAGGAGATCGGGCACTAGACAAGCTACAATGACTGTCTAGTGGCGCACCGGACTGTCCGGTGCGCCACTCGACAGAAGGCAAGGATAGCCTTCCATGTTGATCTCCAACGGCTCCTAGCTGCCTTGGGGCTATAAAAGGGACCCCTAGGCGCATGGAGCATACACACAAGCATTCTCTAAGTATTCTAAAGCATCCAGATTCCGCTCCCGCGCATTCGCTTCATTGTGTTAGTGATTTGGGCTCCATTCGTGTTGTGCCCTCCCTGAGTTGTCATTTGAGCTCAAGTCTTCACTTGTGTGTGTGGTTGTGCTGCGTATTTGAGTCTTGCGTGTGTTGCTTCTCCCAACCTTACTCTGTGCCTTTGCTGTTATCTCTATTGTAAGGGCGAGAGACTCCAAGTTGTGGAGATTCCTCGCAAACGGGAAAATACACTAAAGAAAAGACCGTGGTATTCAAGTTGATCATCGGATCACTTGAAAGGGGTTGAGTGCAACCCTCGTCCATTGGGACGCCACAACGTGGAAGTAGGCAAGTGTTACTTGGCCGAACCACGGGATAAAATCGTGTGTCTCTTGTGCTGCTTTCTCTGTGATTGTTTTCGTTCACAAGAACTCGCCTCAAAACTACTTAGTCGCACTAACACTTCTATAACTAAGTTTTGTGGCTATTTAGTGTTTGATTTTACAGGATCACCTATTCACCCCCCTCTAGGTGCTCTCAAGTCATGAGTGGGGTAGTTCAACTCATGTTTCCGCAACTGACGAGACGCATAGGCAATCACATGTCCCTCTTGCATGAGCACACATCCCAAGCCTTGGCCACATGCATCACAATAAATGTCAAATCCCTTCTGTAGATCTGGTATAACCAACACTGGTGCTGACATTAATCTCTTGTTTAATTGATCGAAGCTATCTTGGCACTTCTTGTCCCACTTAAACTCTCGTCCCTTCTCCAGAAGCGAGGTCATAGGCTTAGCAATCTTAGAAAATCCTTCAATAAATCTCTGATAATATCCTGTAAGTCCCAAGAAACTCTGGATCTTCGTAACTATAGTGGGTACGCTCCACGCCATAATCTCCTTGACTTTATCAGGATCCACTGATATTCCTCCATTAGAAATGATATGTCCAAGAAATGACACCTTGTTAATCCAGAACTCGCATTTACTAAACTTGGCATAGAGTTGATTATCTTGTAGCTTCTGTAGCACCAACAGATGTTCCTCATGATCACTATCACTCTTGGAATAAATAAGAATATCGTTGATGAATACTACAACGAATCTGTCCAAATACTCCATAAACACCTTATTCATCAAATTCATAAAATAAGCTGGTGCATTAGTTAATCCAAATGACATAACAGTGAACTCATATAATCCATATCGGGTTGAGAAAGCCGTCTTGGGGATATCCGATGGTCTAATCTTCATTTGATGGTAACCCGATCGGAGGTCAATCTTCGAGAATACCCTAGCACCTCTCATCTGATCAAATAAATCCTCAATGCATGGTAACGGATACTTGTTCTTCACAGTAACATCATTAAGTGATCTATAGTCCACACACATCCGTTGCAAACCATCCTTCTTCTGTACAAATAGTACCGGTGCTCCCCAAGGTGAGGAACTCGGATGAATGTACCCAGCCTCCTATAACTCAGTTAACTGCTTCTTAAGTTCCTTTAACTCTTCTACGGACATCCTGTATGGCCGTTTAGAAATAGGAGCAGTACCAAGCAAGAAATCAATGACAAACTCAACTTCCCTATCTGGTGGCATCCCTGGCAACTCCTCTAGAAAGACATTCGGAAAATCCCTAACCACACGGATGTTGTCACCAACAAACTCCTCAGCTATAAAGAACATCACACGCCTGGAAGAGGTGGTTACTACAATTTGAAGTTGAAATCTTTCTCTTTAGGGCTAGTGAGTTCTATAGTACCCCTACCACATTGTATAATGGCCTTTGCCTTTCTTAACCATGACATACCAAGGATCAGATCTATACTACTTGCCTCTAATATTATAGCAGTAGCTCCAAATTCTCTTCCCATAATTGTTAATCTACGTGTCATATGATTTGCCTCAATAGGCCCTTTAGGTGTAAATATTATCATTGGTATTCTCATATTTAGCAGTGGTATCTCATTTGTGTTGGCATATCAAGCGAACATAAAAGAATGTGTAGCATCAGAATCAAATAATATTGTTGCAGGAATTGCATTAATATAAAACATACCTAGTGCGATGTCAGCACCATCAGGAGTAGCATCTGCGCTGACTTGATTAACCTTGGCTATAGAGTATCCCTTACTAGGAGTCTGTTGCTTGTTCTTAGCTACCAGAATTCCCCACCGGACAGGCATTATCATAGTGCCCAATCTGACCGCACTTGAAGCATGTAGGGCCGGTCTTCTGTCCTGTAGGCCTCGTTGGGGTGCCAGCGGGAGCAGCCTGACGAGTGGGAGGTGTCCGTGGAGACCCATGTGGAGCATACTGAGCTAGGCGTGGTCCTCCTCCTGATCGAGTTGGTGTACCCTATGGCAGAACGTAACGAGGATGAACACTGCTGCTACCCTGCCCCTGTGAAATAGCCTTCCTCTTCAAGTCTCCCAATTGAACACGCTTGAGTTCAATAGCAAGAGCCTTATCCAGCAGTCTCTGAAATGATGAAAATGTGTGTGCAACCAGTGCATACTGAAGGGGCCCATTGAGTCCTTCTATGAAGTGCTCTTGCTTCCTTTCATCATCAACCACCTCATCCAAAGCATATCTTGAGAGCTAAATGAACTTGTCGCGATACTCGCTGACTGACATGCTTCCTTGCTTCAGCGACAGAAATTATTTCTTCTTAATCTTCATTAGTCCAGCCGGTATGTGGTAGTTCCTGAACTGAGTAGCAAACTTTGCCCATGTGATAGTATCAGTAGCATCGTGGGCAGCAGTATATGAATCCCACCAGTCAGCAGCAGGACCTGTCAGATGACCAGAAGCATAAAGAACCTTCTCTCGGTCAGAGCACTGAGCAATGTTCAACATCTTCTCTATAGACTTCAGCCAATCATCTGCGTCTAGTGGATCAGGAGAACTAGCAAATGTTGGTGGCTTATGGCTCATGAATTCTTGGTGCTTATCTCATTGTGGAACTAGTAGTGGTGGTGGAGGCAGTGGTGCTTGCTGATGTTGCTGCTGTTGTTGTTGTTCCTGCTGCTGCGCCCTTCTCTCCTGGCGTATCTCTTCTCGCTCTTGGCGCAACTCCCGACGTATCTCCTCTCTCTCCTAGCGTATCTCCTAGCGTTCCTCCTGCATCTGAGCATGAATATCTGCCATAGTGTCTGCCATTTGTTGCATCATCCTCATCTGAGCTGCAACCATTGGGTCAACTCCGACTAGTGGAGGCGGTGGTGGAGGATCCATCTCTGCTGGTTGTGGCTGGGGTTGTCTAAATATCCTCCGAGTGTGTCGATTGGGAGGTAGATCAATTCCACCACCCTTCCTGGTATTGGCCATCTGAGTTAGAAACATATGGTAAGAGAGAATAGTAGACAAGGTAGTAATTATGAAGCATGTTACTTTGGGGGAATTTATAAGCTAAGCACCTTGGTGTTTTACCTACTAAAGCTATTTCATTACTTTATGGTGGTACATGCTAAGATGTCCATCTATAATATTTCAATCAATCAAAGAAGCGAATCAGACATTGATTGTCAGAACAATCAACCAACATTTGTAATAGAGAAAATAATTTTAATTTTTGTCTTATGTCTCCTAACTCTTGAAAAGGTCTTAAATGTAGGATTCCAATGTGTCAAATCCATCTTGTCTTCGAATAGAAAAGATAAGAATGATCAGAGTAGAACAGTGGAAGGTGAGATAGGATCAAGATAAGTATAGAGAAAATCAGAGTAAGGTAAGTATAGAATGAGTCAGAGTAAGATAAGTAGGTAAAGGTTTGTCTATTTCTATCTAGGTTTCGTCCTACAGTCAACATTTCCTCTGATACCACTTCTATCACACCTGGGCTTTAAGGAACAAAGTCGGGTGCATCTCATATATGCGCTAGAGAAGACAACACATATAATAACAAAGTGCATAGAGATAAATGTCATAAATCATAAATGTACTTATTACATAGCGGAAGTCTTACAAGAATAAATGATAAAATAGAGCAGACTAAATATTATTCCCTGGCGCCACAAAGCTGACTGGGAAACGCCACCTAGATTAAGTCGAAAGCCTCAGTGTTAGGCGGCTCCTCTTCGACCACCTGTTCTTCTCCTGTGGGGGTGTGAGACAGCAAGAGTGAGCTCACATACGTTCATAGCTCAACAAGTCGTGGAGAATAATGTGCATGAACTCACCGAAGGTGGGAGTTCATGTGAAGTGTAAGGCTGATCAATAAAATAAAGGTTGAAGCTGAGCATTGCTTTTAAAAGTTGGTCAAAATTTTATTAGCAGTTACTAAGTGCAAGTAAATACCAAACCATATTATAATAAGTAAAAGTAATAATAAAATAATCCCAAATGCAATGAAATGACAAATTAAGTTTAAGTTCCATAAATTAATCATGTGAGTGTCCGAGCCGCTCATGACCGTGAGCATGGCTAGTATACCAGTTTTACACTCTGCAGAGGTTGCGCATCTTTACCCACAAGTCGTGTTCAGTAGCGGAGGGCAAAGAAAAAATATGGTATGGCTCAAAAAATGAAATCTGCAAGAATTGTGAATCGAACTCATGGCCTGCTGCTAGAATAGAGGTAACACATTCACCACCACGTCTTGTTTTGTTGTTATAGTAGAAGATTTGAGACTTTTTAAAAGTAAGGTATGGCTGATGCGACACTAAGCCATAATGGCTCCTCCGCCACTGGTCGTGTTACTCATTTGCCACAGAGTTGATCAAACCCCATACACCTCTACCAAGGAAGCGAGGCAGGGTACCACTACGAGGCCTTTACAAAGTTCCACTAGCTTCAGAAAACCCGCTACAGTTATAGGAAGCTCTAGTGCAGGAATCCCTCACCTGACCGCCATCGCAGCAAAATCAACCCAAGGACCTCCCTACACTGACCACTCCCCTACTGCCCTTGCCCCTTTCGGGTAAGGTAGTCATCCACTAGCTTTCCTAGTTAATCAGCCAAGGGCATCCTATTAAACCCTTGTGGTAGCACTGTTTTCCTGGGTGGTTCTCCATGTTCCCATTAACATAATGATCTTATCATGAACAGTAAATAATAAACAGATAATAATAAAAAGTATAACAATGAGTGATGAATCTCTCTATACCCAAAGCCACATAAAGCAATAGCGTGTACTACCCAAAAATTTAGTAGTAAAACCTGTGGTGAAACAAGGTATAAAGATAGTCAAAATCTAGGGTAACCTATTGGGTCCCATCAGAATTAACCTATGCAGAACATTATGATTAATAAGAACATGACTGGGTAAAAGAAGTGATCAAGGGCACAACTTGCCTTTAACGAGCTCCTGCTCAGTAGTCTCTACCAGCTGAACCTCAGGATCCTCTATAGCTTGCTCGTCTACTCGCACCAATACAATACATACATAGTATAGCAAAAATTAACATCACACCAAACATGTAAATAAAATGCACAATAATAATCTAGACATTAAAATAAGATTCTAGGAACAAGAATCATTAAATTTGGAGTTGTAGATTTTAAGTTATGAATTTCCAAAGGTTTTATGCATTTAATACAAGGTTAAGTGAGATATAAATTTTAATATGTCTTTTATATCAAAACGGTGGCACTAATGGATAAACAATGATATTATAAAATTATAGAAATTGGAATGGGTCAATTTGGAATTAAAATGAATTAAATATGAATTTTCTAAGTTCCTATAATTTATTTTGTATTAAAAACCAATTTCTATATTCATTTCTCAGTTTTTATTATCCTCTGAACTGGGCGCACTATTATAGAGAAAGGCAGGGGCCTCAGGGTAAAATTTCCTAGACCCATACTACAACAATACGAGACAGCGAGTTCTATTTCTAATAGAACCAGGGTTTCTTACGCAAAAAGTCCCTGCGAAGGGTTATGGTGAGTTCTGGGCCGTTGGATTCAAATCTCGCAGCCAGGATTAGATTCCGCCACGGTTGACTCGGGGTGTAACTAGAACCGATGAATCGGGATTCAACGACGAGGATCCTAGATCTAACTCTATTCGTCCGATTGAAGATCAACGACCTCAATTTAATGTCGTGAAGGGGTATCGCCTGCTTCTAATTAGAGCCGTTAACCCCCGGATCAACGGTTCACGCGACCCCAACGCTACTCCGCGCCAGTAGTCACCGGACTTGGGCGGCGGGTCCCATTCCAACGGTGGCGATCCTACTAGAGTTCGGCCACTAGGCGTTACGAGGCTCCATTCTCTATCCTGAATAGTGCTACGCGAAGAAAATAGCATGGCGGACTATATGAGTAATGACTCACCGGAGTTAGGTGTGGCAAGCATCGGTATTCCCGGCAATGGCGGACCCACGACGTGAATCTGGATTACGATGAGCAATCCACGTGGAGTCGGGCCGTTCTAGGCAGAAGCGAATCTTCCGCGACCTTTAGTGTCGGGTAGCAAACAACCCGCACCCAATCATAGGGCCGGAACGGCGGCGAGACGCGATGGCCAGCAGACCAACCTCTGTCGGGTGCTGGCAAGCGACGGCGGCACAGTTTAGGGTTTGGGAAGGAGGCGAGGTGGTCTACGAATGTGGCGTACGAATGCACACTGTAACACCACTGGTGTTACTGGCACTAAAACTTGAGCATTGTGGCGGAACAGTTCGAATTATTCCAACTTAAGTGCCTAAGTCCTGCCTTAGAGGCTAGACCACACTTAAATGGGAATAACCCGTCCATCCCTCGGATCTAGTCCGACGAGGCCACTGTCAGGATCAAGTACCCCAATCTCACTCGATGGTGAGTCACAGAGCAAATACAATAAAGCATAAAACCATACATGGAAGTGTATTAGGTTATTACATCATTATCGGAGTTTTGGCAAAAGTAGTCATCATTGTTCGAAGTGCAGCAGAATAAAACTAACGATAAATAAACAGAGAGATGGGGAAGCCTGTCCCATCACTCCTCATGCTCCTCCTCAGCCGAGGCGGGGTCCCACTCGACTGTCCAACCCGGTGGTAAGGTGGACGGCCAAGTCACTCCTGCAACCATGTCCTCCAAGGAACCTGTAAAAAATTATGCCACAAGCAAGGCTGAGTATACTAATACTCAGCTAGACTTACCCGATGTGAGGAGTCTATACTCCTCTACCTCTAGACATGCAACTGTTTGGCTGTGGGGTTTTGGTTGCCAAAATCACTAGCTGAATTTCTAAATCAAGTTTTTAACTTTGTCAAATTTAAGTGTGATTCTCTTAAGGCTAAATATGTACTATCTACTCATACACAGTAGGAAGCATTTTTATCAATCAACATTTTATATCAACTCATCACATTTTCACTTGTTACTCAATGTAGCAGCATGGATCAAGCAGTCTCATTAGCTGCGAGAAGCAGACGATTCGAATCGAGTTTTTTTATCCTTGCAAGGTAAACCTAAACACACGACATGGCGAGGCACTCCGTCCCCACACATATCAACCGTCCCCATCGATTCCCCGTCAGCAGATCAGGGCTCACCGCCTTGGCGTACAATGCCTCACTGACCCCGACTGCCGTCGTGCAGTGACCGCACTTGTACCCACCATAACCGGAATGGGAGACCAAGTCTCAGGTCGCGTGAGGGGATATGTCTACTGCCAGGTTCACTCAGATACTAGGCTTACCGATTTACCATATTTCTCGGCATGTGCTTAGTACGTTCAAACGCTTGACACACGGTACCACACCATAATCCTTAACCAATTTTTCCATCTCGTAGACAACCAATCCCCATGGATTGTTGTCAACAGACTAACATCATTATGCTTTGAATGTGGATACAACCAATTCCTGACCTCGCGCGAGTGCTGGAAAAATCACTCTACTTCTACCGAGATCCCTAATTAGTAAGCAGCTACTCGACCTAGCATACTAGTATCCATCACAAAAAGGATTCCTGAGATCATGCAACTAGGGTTTCAGTCAACTCCTACACTTAAGTGCACAGTACAAGCCTACAAACATTAAGTGCAGTAAAATAGCATATATAAACGGTTATTCATAAAACCGGGGCTTGCCTTCCAAAGCAGTGGCAGGCAGATCCTCTGGTGCAGGCTCGGGTGCTGGATCCAGGGCTACCTCCTGAGCAGCTCCTTGCTCCGGCACGAGGACGTACTCTCCGTCAGCGAGGTTACAGTCTATCGAAATGCAATGAATATGTATGTCATGATTATGCAGGATTTAATAACATTATGCTAAAGGAAGAAAAACTAAGTTAATTGGCTACTTAGGGTCCCTTGGTCATACGTGGCTTTTAGTGGTTTATGCTTATCACTCCCGGTTTAAGTTTTGTTAAGGATGAGCATAGTGGATTGGTAATACCTTTATATATTTCAGTGGACAATTTACAAAGGGTTTTAGGATGACACTAATTTTCATTGTTCATTTTCCCTTTCTTTATCTTCTATTTATGAATTCTAGTGTAGGTTTGAACTACAAAGGTGAATTAACTTTTTCCAAAAATTCTACAAAAATTACAGTAACTTGCCATTGGTCAATATAGCCTGTTTTAGGAATTTGAGGTTCAAAATAAAAAGGCTACGCTTTATACAAAAATAACAAAAGTGGTGCAAATGGGCCACTTTGCACTACAATTCTTAATTAGGGTAGGTTCTGTCCTAAGGGTTATTTTTGTTGGCATCTAATAGTAATAATAAGCTCTTGTACCAAAAATCACAGAAAGCCAAATGATGGTTATTTAATTATGATTTTCTAAAGTTTTATGCCAAAAAGGTGCTTATAACTAACTTGTCATTTGAAAAATATCAAACAACAGACTTCATATTTTTCCTATGTTTTTCATAACATGACATTAGTTATCCCAAAGGTTGGGGTGTTTTTGCCTTGGGGTTATTTTTGTGGGTTTTTTCTAAGTTTCTCTTGTTTTCTTTAAAATAAAAGGTATCCTATTTATGTTATACTAAACCAGGGTATAATAAATTTTTCTAGTGAACTATACTGCATAAGTAGACTAACAAAAATATGGGTACCCTCTGGTTCCTTGGTCAACCCTTCATTTACATTTTCTTTAACTTTAGGCTAGAAAGGGTTTAAGTGGTAAACTATATCTTAGTGGGATGTACAGGGGGGTTTAACATTTTTTTATAGGCTAGTAGGTGGTCAGGTGGTCCTCCAATTTTTCCTAACCTCAATGTAATAGTGTAACTATTTTTCCCTCTATTATTTAGCTTTTGGTCAGAACAATATTTAAATCAGAACCCTAAAGTTTTCTATAGTACATAGGGGTTTTATATTTTTCTTAAGTAGTTCATATTATTTAAAATCTGACAAAATTGGTTTGACTAAATTTGGATGAATAAAACAGAAGATATGAATTATGTATAGAGAACGAGGAAGAAGTAGTGGTTGAAGAAGAAGAGACTACACCACCAACAGAAAATCCACTTGCCGGGAACTGTTTTTATTTTGACATTTGTGGAACAGAGCCCAACTCCCCTACAACACAAGGCAAGCCCCGGTGCATTTACCTTTCCTTGTGATTTTAAACTCTTTATCACTTGAATGATGCATTAGGTGATAGGAGTTAAGTGTTAAGCCAATTGCTGCATTTCCTTCCTTGGAACTATTTTACCATTCCTTGGTTACCTGATTTTATTAAAAGTTTTCCTAATGCTTAGCCTTGCTTTAGAAAAACAAAAAGGTTTTGTTTTACACCAAAGGTGATGCTTCAAAGGGAAGGGGATGTTTTCAAAAATAAAAACATGATGAATCCATCATGGCCCTGATGGGTTCAACATCGGAAAAGATGTACCTCTACCAGGTACCAAATTTTGGGATCCTAAATGATAAAGCTGAGACCGGGCGGGTGACTTGCACGAGAAGAGAGTCTCGGTGTAGTGTCTCCGTCTGAGTCGATTAAGGACCGTGTCGATGTAGGCTTGATGATTGAGGACCTTTTAACTGGTCACATGCCTCATCATGGGTAAGCTTTGCCTCGAGTGGACTAATACTAGAAAGGCCAACACGCAATGGGAGTGGAGAGATGTCGAGAGTAGCGTGTACCCTTCGTGGCAAGAGGCTGGACGGTGGTGTATCTATGCTCTTGGTTGGCGTGAACCTAGTCTGGTCTTAAGAAACCCGGTGGTGAGTTGACATAGGCAAGGGTTAAGGCTACATATGTCGTGTGATTGGAGATCCCGAGCTAGGTATTAATCGATTCGGATCGTCGTTACTTCTCGGACATGAAGACTTGGTCACTGCCCTACACGTAGCAATCCATTAAAGTAAAAGGGTGATAAAAGATGGCTAGCACAGGTCAAGTGCTTGAACTAGGGTAGAAATAACTCTAGTTACAGGTAATGACTTAACTTGCTAATAAAACTGAATTTTTAAGGATCCACTATTAGTAAGCATTTCTGCAAAACAGAGTCTTTGATTTTTGAATAGCCTTACCTTGACTTCTTCAAGCCAGCATATCCTTGAGAGTCTTTTCTTTTGACGGGTAAGACTTACGAAAGTATACTCCGTACTCAGGGTTTTCGAACCCATGTTGTTGTAGGTGGGGAAACAGTAGACTTTTGCTGTTTTTGTTCAAGGGTGGTGCCCAAAGAAGAATCACAGCAGTGAAGCCGCGGGAGGAAGTTGGCCTCCCACTTAAAAAACAATAGACTTTTATGCGGGAGGGGTTTTTGCCTCCCGGGTTTGTAATAATAATACTTATGCACTCATACGTCCTAGTTTTGTAATAACCTTAATACTCTTTCTCTATATTTTAATGAATGTAAATTAAGTTATTATAATTCGCTTCCGCTTATTCTTTCCTCTGATGTGATGTAATATCTGCGTCATGGGTGAAGCGCTCTTAGGCAAGGATTTAGAGATACAGGTACTGAACTTATCGAGTGATGTTGGGGGCCTTCGTCTTCCAAAGGTCCTCAAAAACATGATTTGACAATATTTCCCAAGCGTAATGTATGAACAGGTACCTTCGGACTTGGATCAAAACCATATACAATATGAGAAGCACGAACAATACGAAGGATGACGAAGCTCCAAAGCCACGCGCACAGAAGCTTCGGCATAGCGGTAGAAAGAGGAACCGACTTAAAGGGGAAAAGGCTATATGGACCTCAATGGATTATCCTAAAGTCAATAGTAAATGTAAAGGGCATGAGTGTAATTTTACACAGGCTACGTCCTGTGCCTATAAATAGATGAACAGTGCCCCCATACTGTTCACGCTGTCTTGTACTTGCTCGTGCCTCACATTTGCTGTCAAGCGGAAGGTACAAATGTAATTTAATATTGTTCTTACTCACTCATGATTATATAATAAAGATATGTACATGATATCATATGATTATTCATGTTATTTCTCATGAATAATCATATGATATCATGCTGTGATGATGAAGATATTTCCTTCATGACCTTCGTCCGAAGATCGTTATATCCTTAGAGAAATAATGCTTCGAAGGACGAAGGGCATTAACCGTTAATATATCTTTTGTGTTGCCTTGTTCTTAATTCATAGCATTTGAGAACAAGTCCCCAACATTGGCGCCCACCTCCGGTGAACTCTTTCGACCACCTTCAGCAAGCACTAACCTTCGTCATGCCGCCGAAGAAAGCTTCAGCGCTAGGGACTGCTGCACTGCAGCCGCTGGACCCAAATTAGGAAACTCTTTCTCTCCGAGAGGCTCAAAGCTAGAAGAGGAAAGCCACCAGTCCAACACTCCAGGAGGAGGAGTTGGACCAAGAGATCAGGGACATGGAAATAATCCATCAGCAAGTACAAAGGAAGAAGGAGAAGATGGCGCGGCTGGCTGGTCTTCAAAGGAAGATCGACGAAGCTACAGAAGAAATGTGTCATCTTGTTCAAGATGAACAAGATCGAAGGCCACAACACAGGGAGCTTCATCAGGAAGGCTTGTTCAACGAAGATGGATGGTATGATGATTTTAATCACGATACCTTTACTTTTGATGATGCTTCTCCCTTGGCAGCAGAACTGCAGGCTTCCCCATGGCCCCTGTCATACAAGCCACCTTAGCTTCCCATGTATGATAGGCACTCAGATCCAAAGCAGTTTCTGATGAGCTACGAAGCAACTATATCTTCGTATGGGGGCAATACTGCAGTTATGGCGAAGTCCTTCGTCATGGCAGTCCGGAATGTAGCCCAAACATGGTATTCTTCTCTTCGGCTAGGGACTATCACATCATGGCAGAAGCTTAAGGACATGTTGGTGACCAGTTTCCAAGGTTTTCAGACAAAGTCAGTCATAGCTTAGGCCCTGTTCCAATGCACGCAAGATCATGAGGAATACCTCCAGGCTTATGTCCAAAGGTTCTTGCGATTGAGGGCTCAAGCGCCCATAGTGCCCAATGAAATTGTCATTAAGGCCATGATTAAGGGCCTTCGACCAGGACCTATGGCTCAGTACTTCGCTAGGAAGCCCCCACAAACTTTGGAGAAGCTGCTCCAGAAAATGGATGAGTACATCCGGGCTGACAACGACTTCTGCCAAAGAAGGGATGAAGCTTACAGATTCTCGGAAATGACTAGGGGCTTCGGAGGAAGAATCCACCCGAGGCATATCAGGTCAATCCATAATTCCACTCAGAGTGATGACAAAGGGAGTCAGCCTTAGAGGTCGCAATACACCTCGCAATCTTCGAGGCAACAACAAAGCTCTTTTAGGCCACCAGCTCCAAGGGGCAGAGGTGACAAGGGCTTCGGGGGAAGATTTAGGGATCAGCCTAGAAAGATTTACTGTTTATTCTGTGGTGAGGACAAGGGCCATACTACAAGAATGTGCCAAATCACAATTCAGAAGCAAAAGAAGATAGTAGAAGCCGAAGCTCAGCAGAATCAGTCGAAGCAGGTCTTGCACACTGCTTCGTGTCATTCTCCATATATACCAGAGTATGTAGGCAATCATCCTGTAGCTTCTGTTGCTTCAGCTAGCCATTCACAGGCTTCTTGGCCACAACTCCCACCACCACCACCACTACAACCGACCTATTCACGAAGCTAGCAGCCAGAAGGGCACCAGCACTCTCAACAGCAACCGGAATTCAGGGAGGAATCCGAAGCTCGCACAGTCAACAGTACTGTGCCGGAATCAATGCACATTTATTGAGAGATATCCTACCTCTAAAAATTTTCTTACATTCTATGTCATTTTTGTTTTTCAATAAAGAACAAGTAATGTAAATCTAGTCTTAATTCCTTAAAATAGTTTCGTTTCTATTAAAATGAAATATATCTTCTTCACAGATTTACGAAGCTCAAAAATTACCGAAGCTCAAAAGACGTTCCTAAGGGAGCGCAGTGTATGTTTTGACGAAGCTACAAAAAAGTCGTTCCTAAGGGAGCACAGTGTAAGTTTTCTGCTCAAAAGTCGTTCCAAAGGGAATGCAGAGCCAAATACTACCAGAATATAAGGCGAAGAAGTTCAAAAGACGTACCTAAGGGAATGCAAAACTTACACCAAAAAGTCAACGGTGATACCGCCGAAATAGAAGGCGAAGAAGTTCAAAATACGTTCCTAAGGGGATGCAGAACTTACACCAAAAAATAAGCGGTGAAGCCGAAAAATAAATAGCAAAGAGATTCTGATCGTTCCTAAGGGGGGTGCAGAGATGGTGTGTTCCAGTATGGATGTGTGGGTGCGTATCTTCGGCATTAGCATCATCCTTCGCATCATATCATCACATCATCCCGCATAGCATCACATCATACATCATATTGCACCGATGACACGAATTGAAAACGAAGTCGACCTTCGAAGACTGCTTTATAAAAAATGAAAATGTGCTAAGGCACAAAGTAAGCTGAAAAATACAGCTTCGTCAGAAGGGATCCCTTGTTTACGAAGCTGAGATATTTTTATGAAGCATGGATATTTTCACGAAGCATGGGTTTTCTTCTTTACGAAGCATGAAAAGAAGGGAATGTGTTTTTTCGCCGAAGGCTCAAAAACGGTATGTATATTGAAAGGGAAATAGGCTTACACCTTTTTCCTAAATAGATTTTGGTGGTTGAATTGCCCAACACAAATATTTGGACTAACTAGTTTGCTCTAGTCTATAAGTTTTACAGGTGCCAAAGGTTCAAACAAGCCAATAAAAAGACCAAAGATGGGTTCAAACAAAGAGAGCTAAAGATAACCCAAAGGCACCCTGGTCTGGCGCACCGGACTGTCCGGTGCACCAGGGAACTCCAAGCTCAACTCTTTGCCTTCGGGAATTCTCAGGGGCACTCCACTCTAATTGACCGGACTGTCCGGTGTACCACCGGACAGTGTCCGGTGCCCCAGGGAGAAGCAACTCTAAACTCGCCAGCTTCGGGAATCCGCTCCGCTATAATTCACCGGACTGTCCGGTGTGCCAGCGAAGCAACGACTACTTCGCGCGCAACGGTCGACTGCAACGCATTAAATGCGCGTCTGCGCGCGCAGAGGACAGAGCACGCGTGGGTGGCCAACCGGACAGTCTATAGGACTTGTCCGGTGCACCACCAGACAGCCAGGCGAGCCCACAAGTCAGAGCTCCAACGGTCGAACCCTAACGGCTGGCTGATGTGGCTGGTGCACCGGACAATGCCCAGTGGCGCACCGGACTGTCCGGTGCGCCATGCGACAGCAGACTTCCAACGACCACATTTTGGTGGTTAGAGCTATAAATACCCCAACCACCCCACATTCAATGGCATCCAAGTTTTAAAACTTCTACACCTTACAAGAGCTATAACATTCAATACAAGACACACCAAAGAGATCAAATCCTCTCCCAACTCCACATAAAGCTTTAGTGAATGGAGAGAGAGATTTGTTGTGTTCATTTGAGCTCTTGCGCTTGGATTGCTTCTTTTCTTTCTCATTCTTTCTTGAGATTCATTCACTTGTAACCGAGGCAAGAGACACCAATTGTGTGGTGGTCCTTGCGGGGACTTTGTGTCCCGTGTGATTGAGAAGAGAAGCTCACTCGGTCTAAGTGACCGTTTGAGTGAGGGAAAGGGTTGAAAGAGACCCGGTCTTTGTGACCACCTCAACGGGGAGTAGGTTTGCTAGAACCGAACCTCGGTAAAACAAATCCTTGTGTCTCATTCCTTATTTGCTTGTGATTTGTTTTTCACCCTCTCTCTCGGACTCAACTATATTTCTAACGCTAACCCGGCTTGTAGTTGTGATTAATTTTGTAAATTTCAGTTTCTCCCTATTCACCCCCCTCTAGGCGACTTTCAATTGGTATTAGAGCCCGGTGCTTCATTAGAGTCTAACCGCTCGAAGTGATGTCGGGAGATCAGGCCAAGAAGGAGATGGGGACCGGCGAGAAGCCCACTACAAGCCACGGGAAGGCTTCATCGGGAGAGTCCCACAACAAAGGGAAGGGGAAGGAGAAGGAATCCCCTTCACACAAGTTGCATTGGAGTGGCGATAAGAAAAAGAAGATGAGGAAGGTGGTCTACTATGAGACCGACTCTTCATCACCATCGACCTCCGGCTCTGATGCGCCGTCCGTAACTTCTAAGCGCCAAGAGCGTAAGAAGTATAGTAAGATCCCCCTACGCTACCCTCTCATTCCTAGACATACTCCATTACTTTCCATTCCATTAGGCAAGCTGCCAACCTTTGATGGTGAAGATTATGCTAGGTGGAGTGATTTGATGAAATATCACCTAACCTCACTCCACAAAAGTATATGGGATGTTGTTGAGTTTGGAGTACAGGTACCTTCCGTAGGGGATAAGGATTATGATGAGGACGAGGTGGCCCAAATCGAGCACTTCAACTCTCAAGCCACCACTATACTCCACCAATCTCTAGCCGTGAGGAGTATAACAAGGTGCAAGGATTAAAGAACGCCAAAGAGGTTTGGGACGTGCTCAAAACCGCACACGAAGGAGATGAGGTGACCAAGATCACCAAGCGGGAAACGATCGAGGGGGAGCTCAGTCGCTTCATGCTTCACCAAGGGGAGGATCCGCAAGCTATGTACAACCGCTTGAAGACCTTGGTGAACCAAGTGTGCAACCTCGGGAGTACAAAATGGGATGACCATGAGATGGTCAAGGTTATTCTTAGATCCCTCGTTTTTCTTAACCCTACGCAAGTTCAATTAATTTGAGGTGATCCTAGATACAAGCTAATGTCTCCCGAGGAGGTTATCGGAAAATTTGTGAGCTTTGAGCTAATGATTAAAGGTTCAAAGAAGATCATCGAGCAAGGCACCTCCTCCATGCTTGAGGCACAACCCATCGCATTCAAGGCAACAGAGGAGAAGAAGGAAGAGTCTACACCAAGTAGGCACCCCATCGACGCCTCAAAGCTCGACAATGAGGAGATGGCTTTAATTATCAAAAGCTTTCGACAAATCCTCAAGCAAAGGAGGGGGAAGGATTACAAACCCCGCTCCAAGAAGGTTTGCTACAAGTGTGGTAAGCCCGATCACTTTATTACAAAATGTCCTATTTCTAGTGACAGTGACACGGGCGACGACAAGAAGGGGAGAAGAAAGGAAAAGAAGAGGTACCACAAGAAGAAGGGCGGCGATGCCCATGTGTGCCGCGAGTGGGACTCCGACGAGAGCTCCACCGACTCCTCCGACGAGGACGCCGCCAACATCACCGTCAACAAGGGACTTCTCTTCCCCAACGTCGGCCACAAGTGCCTAATGGCAAAGGACGGCAAAAGGAAGAAGGTTAAATCTAAATCCTCCACTAAATATGCATCATTTAGTGATGAAGACAACTCTAGTAATGAGGAGGATAATTTGTTAACTCTTTTTGCCAACCTTAACATGGAACAAAAGGAGAAGCTAAATGAATTGATTAGCGCCATTCATGATAAGGATGAACTCTTGGATAGCCAAGAGGACTTCCTAATTAAGGAAAATAAGAAACATGTTAAGGTTAAGAATGCTTATGCTCTAGAAAGGGAAAAATATGAAAAATTATCTAATGAGCTAAGCACTTGCCATGATGTTATTGCCAACCTTAGAAGTGAAAATGCTAAATTAGTTGCTAAGGTTGATTCAAATGTTTGTGATGATTCATATGCCAATCTTAGAAATGATCATGCTATTTCTATTACTAAGATTGAGAAATTAAATGCCTCTCTTGCTAGCCTTAGATGTGAAAATGAAAAATTAATTGCTAAGGCTAAAGAGTTAGATGTTTGCAATGCTTCCATTTCCGATCTTAGAAGTGAAAATGATATTTTACATGCTAAGATTGTTGAACTAAAAACTTGCAAAACCTCTACATCTACCATTGAGCATGTTTCCATTTGCACTAGATGTAGAGATGTTGACATTGATGCTATTCATGATCATATGGCTTTAATTAAACAACAAAATGATCATATAGCAAAATTAGATGCTAAAATTGCCGAGCATGAACTTGAAAATGAAAAATTTAAATTTGCTCGTAATATGCTTTATAGTGGGAGACGCCCTGGCATCAAGGATGGCATTGGCTTCCAAAAGGGAGACAATGTCAAACTTAATGCCCCTCCTAAAAAATTATCTAACTTTGTTAAGGGCAAGGCTCCCATGCCTCAGGATAACGAGGGTTACATTTTGTACCCTACCGGTTATCCCGAGCATAAGATTAGGAGAATTCACTCTAGGAAGTCTCACTCTGGCCCTAATCATGCTTTTATGTATAAGGGTGAGACATCTAGCTCTAGGCAATCAACCCGTGCCAAATTGCCTAAGAGGAAAGCTCCTATTGCATCAAATGATCACAATGTTTCATTTAAAACTTTTGATGCATCTTATGTTTTGACTAACAAATCCGGCAAAGTAGTTGCTAAGTATGTTGGGGGCAAACACAAGGGATCAAAAACTTGTGTTTGGGTACCCAAAGTTCTTGTATCTAATGTTAAAGGACCCAAAACTGTTTGGGTACCTAAAATCAAGAACTAAACTTGTTTTGTAGGTTTATGCATCCGGGGGCTCAAGTTGGATCATCGATAGCGGGTGCACAAACCACATGACAGGGGACAAAAGGATGTTCTCCTCATATGAGAAAAACAAGGATCCCCAACGAGCTATCACATTCGGGGATGGAAATCAAGGTTTGGTCAAAGGATTGGGTAAAATTGCTATATCTCCTGACCATTCCATTTCCAATATTTTTCTTGTTGATTCATTAGATTACAATTTGCTTTCTGTATCTCAATTATGCAAAATGGGCTACAACTATCTATTTACTGATGTAGGTGTCACTGTCTTTAGAAGAAGTGATGATTCAGTAGCATTTAAGGGAGTGTTAGAGGGTTAGCTATACTTAGTTGATTTCAATAGAGCTGAACTCGACACTTGCTTAGTTGCTAAGACTAACATGGGCTGGCTCTGGCATCGCCGACTAGCACATGTTGGGATGAAGAATCTTCACAAGCTTCTAAAGGGAGAACACATTTTAGGACTAACCAATGTTCATTTTGAGAAAGACAGGATTTGTAGCACATGCTAGGCCGGGAAGCAAGTTGGCGTTCATCATCCACATAAGAACATCTTGACGACTAACAGGCCACTTGAGCTCCTCCACATGGATCTATTCGGGCCGATCGCTTACATAAGCATCGGCGGGAGTAAGTACTGTCTTGTTATTGTGGATGACTATTCTCGCTTCACTTGGGTATTCTTTTTGCAGGAAAAATCACAAACCCAAGAGACTTTAAAGGGATTCTTGAGACAGGCTCAAAATGAGTTCGGCTTGAGGATCAAGAAAATTAGAAGCGATAATGGGACGGAGTTCAAGAATTCTCAAATCGAAGGCTTCCTTGAGGAGGAGGGCATCAAGCATGAGTTCTCTTCTCCCTACACGCCACAACAAAATGGTGTAGTGGAGAGGAAGAATAGAACTCTATTGGACATGGCGAGGACCATGCTTGATGAGTACAAGACTTCGGATCAGTTTTGGGCCGAGGCGGTCAACACCGCTTGCTATGCCATCAACCAGTTGTATCTACACCGAATCCTCAAGAAGACATCTTACGAACTCCTCACCGGTAAAAAGCCCAATGTTTCATATTTTAGAGTCTTTGGTAGCAAATGTTTTATTCTTTTTAAAAGAGGTAGAAAGTCAAAATTTGCTCCCAAGGCTGTAGAAGGCTTTTTACTAGGATATGATTCAAACACAATGGCATATAGAGTCTTTAACAAGTCCACTGGACTAGTTGAAGTTTCTTGTGACATTGTGTTTGATGAGACTAACGGCTCTCAAGTAGAGCAAGTTGATCTTGATGAATTAGATGACGAAGAGGCTCCGTGCATCACGCTAAGGAACATGTCCATTGGGGATGTGTGTCCTAAGGAAATCGAAGAGCCCATTCAAGCACAAGATCAACCATCCTCCTCCATGCAAGCATCTCCACCAACTCAAGATGAGGACGAGGCTCAAGATGATGAAGAGGAAGATCAAGAAGATGAGCCACCTCAAGACGACGGCAATGATCAAGGGAGAGATGCAAATGAACAAGACAAGGAGGATGAGCAAGTTCCAAGGCCGCCACACCCAAGAGTCCACCAAGCAATTCAACGAGATCACCCCGTGAACACCATCCTCGGCGATATTCATAAGGGGGTAACCACTAGATCTCGTGTTGCACATTTTTGTGAGCATTACTCTTTTGTTTCCTCTATTGAGCCACACAGGGTAGAGGAAGCACTTCAAGATTCGGATTGGGTGATGGCGATGCAAGAGGAGCTCAACAAGTTCACAAGGAACGAGGTATGGCATTTGGTTCCACGTCCTAATCAAAATGTTGTAGGAACCAAGTGGGTCTTTCGCAACAAACAAGACGAGCATGGTGTGGTGACAAGGAACAAAGCCCGACTTGTGGCCAAGGGATATTCGCAAGTCGAAGGTTTGGATTTCGGTGAAACTATGCACCTGTAGCTAGGCTTGAGTCCATTCGTATATTATTAGCCTATGCTACTTACCATGGCTTCAAGCTTTATCAAATGGACGTGAAGAGTGCCTTCCTCAATGGACCAATCAAGGAAGAGGTCTATGTTGAGCAACCTCCCGGCTTTGAAGATAGTGAGTATCCTAACCATGTCTATAGGCTCTCTAAGGCGCTTTATGGGCTCAAGCAAGCCCCAAGAGCATGGTATGAATGCCTAAGAGATTTCCTTATTGCTAATGGCTTCAAAGTCGGAAAGGCCGATCCTACTTTATTTACTAAAACTCTTGCAAATGATTTGTTTGTATGCCAAATTTATGTTGATGATATTATATTTGGGTCTACTAACGAATCTACATGTGAGGAATTTAGTAGGATCATGACACAGAAATTCGAGATGTCTATGATGGGGGAGTTGAAGTATTTTCTAGGATTCCAAGTCAAGCAACTCCAAGAAGGCACCTTCATTAGCCAAACAAAGTACATTCAAGACATTCTAAACAAGTTTGGGATGAAGGACGCCAAGCCCATCAAGACACCCATGGGAACAAATGGACATCTCGACCTCGACACGGGAGGTAAATCCGTAGATCAAAAGGTATACCGGTCGATGATAGGATCCTTACTCTATTTATGTGCTTCACGACCGGATATTATGCTTTCCGTATGCATGTGTGCAAGATTCCAAGCCGATCCTAAGGAAGCTCACCTTAGGACCGTAAAACGAATCTTGAGATATTTAGTTTATACTCCTAAGTTTGGCCTTTGGTACCCTAGGGGAACCACATTTGATTTAATTGGTTATTCCGATGCCGATTGGGCAGGGTGCAAAATTAATAGAAAGAGCACATCGAGGACTTGCCAGTTCTTGGGAAGATCTCTGGTGTCTTGGGCTTCAAAGAAGCAAAATTATGTGGCTCTTTCAACCGCCGAAGCCGAGTATATTGCCGCAGGCCATTGTTGCGCGCAATTGCTTTGGATGAGGCAAACCCCTAGGGACTATGGTTACAAATTAACCGAAGTTCCTCTTCTATGTCATTATGAGAGTGCAATCCGCATGGCGGATAATCCCGTTGAGCATAGCCGCACTAAACACATAGCCATTCGGTATCATTTTCTAAGGGATCACCAATAAAAGGGGATATCGAGATTGCATATGTTAGCACCAAAGAACAATTAGCCGATATCTTTACCAAGCCATTGGATGAACAAACTTTTACCAAACTTAGGCATGAGCTAAATATTCTTGATTCTAGGAATTTTTATTGATGTTTTGCACACATAGCTCATGAATATACCTTTGATCATATATCTTTCTTTGCTATGACTAATGTGTTTTTCAAGTATATTTCATGCTAAGTCATAGGTTGAAAGGGGAAATGGAGTCTTCGATGAAGACAAGGCTTCCACTCCACTCCATCGATTATTCATCCTTCGCCATCGCTCCGCATCACTCTCCACTTTGGTATAATCTTCACTCCTATCGTTTTGACCAAAGGGGGAGAGGGTAGTTCAAAAGGGCTCTAATGACTCCGTTTTTGGCGATTCATGCCAAAGGGGGAGAAAGTATTAGCCCAAAGCAAAAGGATCGCACCACCACACCAGCCCAAAGCAAAAGGACCGCACCACCACACCAATTCAAAAATTTTCAATTTGTATTTAAAGAAGTTTTTCAAAAGAGATTTTCAAATTGGTATCTTATTTGTGATATAATTTCTAATTGGTATACCCTCTTCAAAAATAATATCTAAAACCCTCTTGAACACTAAGAGTAGGGTTTGATTAAGGGGGAGTTTTGTTTAGTCAAAGGAAGAGCATTTGAAACAAGGGGAGAAAATTTAAAATCTTGAAAATGCTTTTCAAAATCTTATTCATTTACCTTTGACTATTTGCAAAATGACTTGAAAAGATTTTACAAAAAGAATTTGCAAAAACAAAACATGTGGTGCAAGCGTAGTCCAAAATTTTAATATGAAGAGAACAATCCTTGCATATCTTATGAGAATATTTATTGGTTCAATTCTAAGTAACCTTGGCACTTAAAATTATGCAAATTAGTTCATTTCTGCACTTCTATATTTGCTTTGGTTTGTGTTGGCATCAATCACCAAAAAGGGGGAGATTGAAAGGGAAATAGGCTTACACCTTTTTCCTAAATAGATTTTGGTGGTTGAATTGCCCAACACAAATATTTAGACTAACTAGTTTGCTCTAGTCTATAAGTTTTATAGGTGCCAAAGGTTCACAACAAGCCAATAAAAAGACCAAAGATGGGTTCAAATAAAGAGAGCTAAAGATAACCCAAAGGCACCCTGGTCTGGCACACCGGACTGTCCGGTGTCCCACCAGACAGTGTCCGGTGCACCAGGGAACTCCAAGCTCAACTCTTCCCCTTCGGGAATTCTCAGGGGCACTCCACTATAATTCACCGGACTGTCCGGTGTGCCACCGGACAATGTCCGGTGCCCCAGGGAGAAGCAACTCTGAACTCGCCAGCTTCGGGAATCCGCTCCGCTATAATTCACCGGACTGTCCGGTGTAACACCGGACTGTCCGGTGTGCCAGCGGAGCAACAGCTACTTCACGCGCAACGGTCGACTGCAACGCATTAAATGTGCGTCTGCGCGCGCAGAGGACAGAGCACGCGCGGGTGGCGCACCGGACAGTCTACAGGACTTGTCCGATGCACCACCGGACAGCCAGGCGGGCCCACAAGTCAGAGCTCCAACGGTCGAACCCCAACGGCTGGCTGACGTGGCTGGCGCACCGGACAGTGTCCGGTGGCGCACCGGACTGTCCGGTGCGCCATGCGACAGGAGACTTCCAATGGCCACATTTTGGTGGTTAGGGCTATAAATACCCCAACCACCCCACATTCAATGGCATCCAAGTTTTCCAACTTCTACACCTTACAAGAGCTATAGCATTCAATACAAGACACACCAAAGAGATCAAATCCTCTCCCAACTCCACACAAAGCTTTAGTGATTGGAGAGAGAGATTTGCTGTGTTCATTTGAGCTCTTGCGCTTGGATTGCTTCTTTTCTTTCTCATTCTTTCTTGAGATTCATTCACTTGTAACCGAGGCAAGAGACACCAATTGTGTGGTGGTCCTTGCGGGGACTTTGTGTCCCGTGTGATTGAGAAGAGAAGCTCACTCGGTCTAAGTGACCGTTTGAGTGAGGCAAAGGGTTGAAAGAGATCCGGTCTTTGTGACCACCTCAACGGGGAGTAGGTTTGCAAGAACCGAACCTCGGTAAAACAAATCCTTGTGTCTCATTCCTTATTTGCTTGTGATTTGTTTTTCACCCTCTCTCTCGGACTCAACTATATTTCTAACGCTAACCCGGCTTGTAGTTGTGATTAATTTTGTAAATTTCAGTTTCACCCTATTCACCCCCCTCTAGGCGACTTTCATATATAAAGTTTCATGCGTCGCAAAGAACTGAATTACAAATAATTTACATATTAGATTCAAAATATGCACATCGAATATTACAGTCTTGATACAACAAAGCTACATTGATCATCTAAAAATGTTTTTACAATAAGTACTAGTCCTCTTTTAGGACCTTCTTCGCAATTTCATTTAACAACTTGTTAACAACTTCGTCAACAATAGATTTGGCCATATTGATGATCTCTATTGCTTTCTTCATTTCTGGGTCGGCCAGGGGGTCGAACGGTTCTGGTGGAGGAGATAGTTCAGCTACAGTAGAAAAAATTAATCATTTCGAAGTCACAAAAACAAATGCCGAAGCTAGATGCCGCGAAACAATACCTATGCGCCTCTCGCGCTCTGCAGCTTCTTCAGCTTGCTTAGCTTGTACTCGGGCGTCATGGATGTCTTTTTCACTCTTCTTCATAATTTCGTGAGCTATTTCTCGGCCACCATTTGCCCAGATAACAGTGTAAAAGTTTCCGCCCATTAAGCTTGCTTCAGCTGAAGGATCCTTTGTGTCATCCACGGAGAAGGCAGCTTTGGCTTGGGCCAGGGTCTTGACATGATCGCAACCTGCCTTCTCTAGGATGGCTGAAATTCCTCTTGCACCAGAGAACACGCAGACATCCTCGCGATCACTTAAAATTTCTTCAAAAGCTTTGGCTTCTCCGCTTATCCATTCGATAACACCTTCAGGGTCGCCTCGTATAAAGTTATCTTCGTTGGAATAGGCACCCGCGTTGGTGAAGCTAGCCTTTATCTTCTCCACGCGTCCCAGGGATTTTTCGAAGCATCTTTCTTTGGATGCGCGTAGTTCTTCAACTGTTTTTTCTAAATAGTTTTTCCAATATTCACTAATATCTCGGTTGGCCTCTGCGAGCCCACATTTTTCTTTGGCTTCGGCCAGCTGTTTCCGAAGGTCTTCGATCTCATTCTTTTGAATTTCAGCTTGAGCCTTGAAGCTTGCTTCATCTTCTTTTACTTTATCCACCAATGAAAGTAGAATTTTGTCTTTTTCAGTGGCTTCGTTTCTCAGTCTGATAACCTCTGTTCGAAGGTTGTTGAGAGCTATAGTGCAGCTCTCGTCTTCAGCATTCTTTTGCGCCCTTAGGGTGTTGCTAAGTATTAAGCCCTGCAAGAAAGAATAAAAGGATTAACATGAGAGTAAAAGACTTCATTCCATAGTTCATAAGCTTCAAAATTTACAATTTTTGTACCTTCAGACTGTTGTATGCAAGACTATCTGCGAGATTGGCCTTTGTCATGGCGCAAAGGCCAGCTTCGAGCTTCGGGAAGCCCATACTTCTGGCCATCTCCCGACAGACGGATAATTCTTTATTGTCCGGGAGACAGTACAAGAAATCATCTTCGTCCATACCGTTGAACACTAAGGCCCCCTTCGGGTACTTCAGTTCCCGGGCATAGTGTTTGGCTTCGAAAATTTCTTCTTCGGACAATCTTTTTCCCGCAGCATGTCGAATGACATAATCAAAATCTTCGGAGAGTGCTTCGGGAGTAAGGGATTCGCCTTCTTTGGCCACGCTTTTCTCAAAAGCTATATTAGTATCTGGAGTTATTCTTTCGGCCCCCTGCTTGGTTGTGGCAAGCTTCGTCTCAGCAGGCACTGTGGGCCCTGCCTCGGTTTTAGCCTGGGTTTTTGTAGCTTCAACTTCTATTTGCTTAGTATCAGCTTTGGGTTGTGTTTTGTCAGCTTCGGCAACCTTCCCTGTGGGAGCAAGACTTATGGAGTCGGTCATTTCCAATACATCTAATACATTTACCATCCTCCTCTTAGGAGTTGTGGTAGAACTCTTTTGTGCCTTCAGCGTTATTGTTTCTGTTGGACTTAAAATCCCTAGCATCTTTGTTACTTCTTCAGTTTTTGACCTTTCAGCCTTATCTTTATCAACCTTCGTTTCAACTAGCTCAACCGAAGGTACTTTCGGCATTGTAGCCGGCTTTTCAGTATTCTGTGTAGTTGAAGCAGTTTCTTTCCTTTCGGCAGCAGAAGATGTCCCTGCACCAAACTCAGGAACCACGACCGGTTCAATGTAATGCGACCGGTGGGTAAGAACCTTCAATTTTTTGTCTTTTGGCACAGGCTTATCTAGGCTATCCAAAGCAGAAGTTTTCCTCTTTTTCCCTTGTTCCCGCAGCGGGTAGCGGTAGTTAGGGTATACGAAGCCAATGGCGTCGAAAACTCTGTTTAATTTTTTCTTTCTCCGGCCACCAAAGGCTGTGAACAAGGCATTATCCTCAGTTTTGGAGTATGCCCCAAGTAACTCGTCGCTAGTAGTTTCAATACACTTTAGCCAATCATCATTTGGTTCATCAAATTTATCTCCAAACCTGAAGGTGTATTTCAGCCCGACCAAATCACCTTCGCTAGAATCATTGATGGTTTCCTTTGGCATTTCCCAGCCTTCCGCAAGCGGCCACACCCTGAAGGCTATGTGCTCCTGAACTAAATCTCTTGTACAAATAAAAGAGCAAATAGTGCCGAAGGCCTTCCGACACACTTCCGCAGCATCATCAATTTCAACCTTCGGCCTTCGGAGGCCGAAGCGAGACCAAATGGGACGCATAATGACTTCCTTAATATCTTCCCTTGCCTTAAAATCATTCTTCACGTAAAACCATTCCTCCATCCAAGCTCCAGGCCACCTTTTCTGGAATGTTGGTACCGGGTGACTTGCGTTGGGGCGGGCAATAAGTCCATAACAACCGAAGTTGTTGTGATACTGTTCTTTACCCATGGCCTTTGTCTCATACAAAAGTTCGTGCATGCTGCAGAAGCACTTCGCGCTTGGCTCTATCCCTTGGCTTCTTACTGCCCAGACGAAGACTCCCATCCTCAATATGGCTTTGGGGGTCATCTGATGAAGGAAGATTTGGTAAGTTTTCAGCACTTCAACTACAAACCTGCTCAGTGGGAACCGAAGCCCAGCTTTGAAGAAGCTTCGGTAAATCACAACTTCGTTTTCCTCAGGGGCAGGGACTTTGTTGTCTCCACCAGCTCTTACAATAGACATATCCCGAAAGTACCTTCCTCTCATATTGTCAAGATGACTCTATTTAATTGTTGATTTCCCAAAGATTGTATGACTCGGCCTCCAAGGCCGATCCTCAGAATCTTTGCCCCCGCTTTTCGCATCATAACTGTCACTATCACTAGTATCTTCAGACAGGCCTTTCAGTATCTTCTTAGTAATCTTCTCTATATTTGTTTTTGCCATTGACTCGATAAATCCAACAATGTAGGGATTCACAACCTTCTTCTCCTCAAAAAGCTTCTCCTCTTCAGTCAGCTTCGTCTCAGCAGTAAACTTCTTGTTCTGAGACATTTCTCCTTCAGGAAGGACGAAAATGCGTCTTTTTAGCCGAAGCTCAGAAAGCTTGAAAAACTAGCAAGCGTTAGTGAGCAAGTGCTGCGAAATTGAGAAAGTAAAACAAATGGCACAAGCAGCATATCAAATATAGCTGGTGTGAGTTCTTATTTATACGCTCAGCGCGCTCCAAATTGGGGGGCCCCGTTTGTCATTGACTGTTGCTATTCTAGCAAGGGAAGGTGTTTTTTCGGACCTTTGGCTTAAGGCCTTCATCCATGTCCCAGTCTGAATTCATTATCTTAACAAATTAATACTGTGAGGGGCTATTGTTAGAGGCCTTCGTCTTCCGAAGGTCCTCAAAAACATGATTTGACAATATTTTCCAAGCGTAATGTATGAACAGGTACCTTCGGACTTGGATCAAAACCATATACAATATGAGAAGCACGAACAATACGAAGGATGACGAAGCTCCGAAGCCACGCGCAGGGAAGCTTCGGCATAGCGGCAGAAAGAGGAACCGACTTAAAGGGGAAAAGGCTATATGGACCTCAATGGATTATCCTAAAGTCAACAGTAAATGTAAAGGGCATGAGTGTAATTTTACACAGGCTACGTCATGTGCCTATAAATAGATGAACAGTGTCCCCATACTGTTCACGTTGTCTTGTACTTGCTCGTGCCTCATGTTTGCTGTCAAGCCGAAGGTACAAATGTAATTCAATATTGTTCTTACTCACTCATGATTATATAATAAAGATATGTACATGATATCATATGATTATTCATGTTATTTCTCATGTTTCATATGCTCCATCTTTCATTAATATATGTTGTGATGATGAAGGTATTTCCTTCATGACCTTCGTCTGAAGATCGTTATATCCTTAGGGAAATAATGCTTCGAAGGACGAAGGGCATTAACCGTTAATATATCTTTTGTGTTGCCTTGTTCTTAATTCATAGCATTTGAGAACAAGTCCCCAACAAGTGATTATGTGCATCTATAGGGGTGTCCAAAGTCTGTTGGACAAGGACCACTGTAGGTGGGCCTTGTTCTTAATTCATAGCATTTAATAACATGAAAGCAATATCAAACTACATTTGTACCTTGAGCTTGACAGAAGACGAAGATACAAGTGAGAAGCGGAAGCGTGAACAGTACGAGGGTACTGTTCACCTATTTATAAACACAGGGCGCAGCCTGTGTGAATTTACATTCATGTCCTCTACAAATGATTACAATTATTACACAGGTTATCATGGCCTCATGGGCCAATTGGTCATCTCATCTTTAAGTTGGTGCATTTTGAAATATACTACAAAGCTCCCTGACTGGTAGCTTCGGCATTGTTCCTGTTCTGCCCTTTCGAAGGTGTTTCTTCTCACAGGACCTTCGGCGACGAAGCAGACCCCCAACAGTAGCCCCTTCACGGTGCCAGATCGTTTTTCGTAACGAGCTCGACCCGTGAAAAATTCTTTTAGGCTTCGGAATGCCGAAGGTTCGAAAAACACCTTCCTTGAGCTCGTTGCCGAGAAATGATTTAAATATTCCAAGTGTAAGGTCGTCCCACCATACGACGGGTACACTCGATCTGGTGATTCGTCTCCTCGCGCAGTATGGTCTACCTTTCAGTGGGTGCAGGCGACTTGTAGGAAACGGGTGACGCCTAAGAGGGGGGTGAATTAGGACTTCTAAAAACTATTTCTAAACTAGGCCACAATAAAATCCCTAAAGCAAAACCTATGCAAATAATCAAACTAGAATGTGCAAACTAGGTTTTGTCTAAGTGTTGCTATCTCTACCGCAAAGGCTAAGTTTCAATCTACACTAGATAAGTATGAATACAAGATTGAAACTTAATTGCTTAATATAAATGCGGAATCTTAAAGGCAAAGTAGAGAAGCAAACTCTCGTGGATGACGCCGGTATTTTTACCGAGGTATCCGGAACTGCACAAGGTCCCGACTAATCCTCGTTGGTGCCCCTACGCAAAGGGAAGCCCACGCGAGGGCCAAGCACCATGGTCGAGTAACTCCGTAGAGAGCTGCGGGCCTTCTCCACGCGCAAGTGGTGCTCCGCTTTCGGCTCCTCTCGGACGCTCCCCGCCGTCTCCACTATCGAGCTTCCGGCCGAAATGCCGCGGGCCTCGTTCCCTCCGGTACACAGTGGCGGCCGTGACACAAACGCGGTTGTCACGGTCTCGCAAGACTCTCGCCCCACTCGGTACAATTACAACGGCTTGCGCAAGAGCCGAGGGGTTGTGTGGTTTTTCTAAACTCACTCAACTAACTAGGATTCACCTAGAGCAAGCGCTAAAGCGGTCGAACTAACCTAAGCACTTCGCAAAGCACCTACGCTAATCACCGAGTGATTCTATTAAGCACTTGGGTGTTTGAGCTCTTGGAAATGTGCACTATGTGCCTTGGTATGTTGCTTGGGCTCTCACACTTGAGAATGGCCGGTTGGGGTGGTATTTATAGCCTCCACACCCCAAACTAGCCATTGGACAGAAAGCTGGAACTTTCTGTCGTCGGGTGCACCGGACAGTCCGGTGCACCACCGGACACTGCACTGTAGCATGTCCGGTGCGCCTATCCGTTGCTCTGACAGAGTAGTCGACCGTTGGGCGCGCAGACTTTTCACACCGGACATGTCCGGTGTGCCACCGGACAGTCCGGTGGTCTTTTCTCCGAGTGCCACCTGGAACTAGCCGTTGGAGCTGGAGTTCCCTGGTGCACCGACAGTCCGGCGTGTGGGCACCGGACAGTCCGGTGTGCCACCGGACAGTCCGGTGCGCCTTCGCACAGACAGTCCGCAGCAGCACACGCCTCCTTTCTTGGACTTTTCTTAATCTTCTTAATGTCTTTTTTTGAGGTGTTGCTTTCCTCAAATCCTTAGTCCAAGTAATTCTTGCATCTTGTGAACTACAATCATAAACACTAGAAAACATATTAGTCCACAGGTTGTGTTAATCATCAAACACCAAAACTCAATTAGCCAAATGGTCGGGGTCCATTTTCCTTACAATCTCCCCCTTTTTGGTGATTGATGACAACACAACCAAAGCAAGTAAATAATACAAGTATTTGAATTAAAATATGCACTCTACTTGCTAAGATGCATGATTGCCCCCACAATGTGATATTATGGACTTAAGCCTCCCCCTAACTCCATAATTCACTTACTTCCTATTTTTGGACCAAATAACCAAAACCACTTGTAAAACCATTTGTAGATATAAAATTTTAAATTGGTGGTGTTTGGTGTTTGATATAGTTTTCATTGCTTTGGTCCCTAAAACTTCTCCCCCTTTGGCATCAACCACCGAAAAGGAAGACATTAAAAGCACATAGGAAGTAAATAAAAGCTTGCCCTCATACAAGATGATACCATTAGAAGGATACTAAATTAAACCACATGAATGATATCAGTTGAAAGGATTACTCCCCCTAAACAAGTGTTCTCTTTAGAAAGAAGTTTCTCCCCCTTTTTAGAGATGAAGAAATACTCCCCCTGACAGAGATTCTTTCCTTAGGAAAAAGCATGTGAAAATTAGAGGTGCAAGACATGATTTGAAAAGACTAACTTCCCTTATGGATAGGTAACAGAATATGAGTTAAGTACTTATGCATTTTTAGCAACAAGGAAGCATATGATATGAAATATAGTCTAATCAAATGTTGGAGAAGACATGTAAATGATATACAAAGTAGTCTCAAAAGATACCAATTGAAAGTCAATGGCGAGCTTGAGAGACATGAGAGATCTTGGAGATTTTGCAGTGGAAGATTGTTGTCTTTCTCCGGGGACCTTATTTTCCTTACAATGAGACTATCACATGAAATAGACTTGAAAAGGTGTTAGTCTCAAAGTATTAGATTATAGAGTAACCACCCCCTAAAGGTGTGCATACAAGTTTTGAATACTTGTAGGAGACATGCACTTTGATTTGATATCAAGAGGGGCAAATTATCCATAATCCTAACTTTGGCACATATAAGTTAAATGATACAACTTGTAGGAATCACAATTTTCAATTGATGCATCATTTACTATGGAGTGATATAAAAGCTATGTGCCGTGCTTAAATAAACATTTTAAGCCATGTAGGTTTGCTTAAGTATATGAATTTAAAACAAGCAATCCTACCATATGATTTACCTGTATGCATGATTTTAAACAAAAGTTCATAACAAATGTAATACTAGGCAAGAAAGGTAAACTAGAAACAAAGTAAATAGATACGCATATCTAAAAACAAGAAATACAATAAATCTAGTTACCTTAGTCATGGGTGGGAAATTTGGGTCCAAAGTTTTCACTAACCTACTTGGCAATAGACTTGATCCAATATGATGTATCCCATGATATACATCCCAACTTTGCCAAGTCTCCAAATTTCCCAAACGGCCTTCGGTCCACTCACTTCCCTTTCGGGATCCAAACCTTCTTGGTGCTTTTCATGGTTGAAATTATTTCCTTTGGCACGCAGATGCGTTTGCCCCCCTTTCCTTTGTTGGCTTGCTTGTTGGCCTTGATTGCTATCACCTTTCCATTCTTTTTCTTCTTGATCAAATATGGTGTAGCATCCTTTTTGTTCACCTTTTTGATGTAGGTGTTGGAGATTTTGCTTGTTGGCTTTTGCTTGAGCTTTTGCCTTTTATCCCCGGTCATCGCCTTGCATTGGAAAGACTTGTGGCCTTCCTTGTGGCATAGCCTACAGATCACAGTTTCTCCCTCCATAGGCTTGTTCACTCCCGCAGTGGTGTTATCCTGTGGAGGTCGGATTTGTTTGGCTTTGCCTTTCTTGTCATACAAAGCCTTGCCAAGGCGAGCCACTTCTTGCTTTAATTGTTCATTTTCCTTTGCAACCTCGTCCGAACATGTCTCTACAATAATATTCTCAACAATGACTTGGTTGCAGGGGTTAGAATCATCAATTAAATCAAAGCAGGAAGTAGAAGCATCTTTCTTAATTATTTTAGGTATTTCAACTAAAGATGCTGCTGGGGTGCTACCAATGTTTTCTAGCTTAGTAGTTAGCTCATTATTTTGTATGCTAAGAATTTCCATTTTCTCTAGCAAATTTTCAATAGCTTCTTGGGAGCTAGCTAACTTAGCCTTTAGTTTTTCATTCTTTTTAATAAGGCTATCATCGGTAGCAGTGGATGTAGCACTAGACTCCAATAGCTCAATTTTAGTTGATAGCTCACAATTTAAGTTTGCAAAAGTTTCAAATTTTTCTAGCAAACCTTTGTAATCATTTTGAGAACTAATCAACTTATTTTTCAAAGTTTTAAGTTGAGCTTTTTGCTTAGTGCAAACATCCTGGAAAAAATTAACAGCTTCCGCAAGCTCATCTAGAGAGACCTTTCCCTCACCTTCATCATCACTACTACTTTCATCACTAGAGGATGGAATGCTTTTGTTACCTCTTTCCATAAGGCATTTGTGTGATGACCGTGATGATCGTGATGAGGACCGGTGGCTGCGCGTCCTTGGAGGTTCATCTTCACTTGAAGAATCATCCCAAGTTCTAACACTTGTTAGCGCCTTGCCTTTGCTCCTCTCCTTTTTGGGTTTGGCCATATTTGGACAGTTGTCCCTGAAGTGGCCCTTCTCCCCACATGTGAAGCATCCTCTCTTCCTTTGTTTTTTCCTGTCAATGTTAAAGAGAAGATCCTCGACCTACAGGGGCACACCCATTAGATTAATCTTGCGGATCATCCTCATTACCTTTCCGAGGCGTCAGATTGTTTCTTCGTCCTCGGAGGATGATGTGCATGGTTGATTATCTTCATCATCATAACTTTCTTTTTCTTCCTCTTCTTCACTTGAGGAACTTGGAGTGGGAGCCTTCTTTTTGTCCTTCCTTTCATCACATGCAAAAGCATATGGTCTTGAGGAAGTTGGCTCCTCTCCCCGACTCATTTTTTCGCGACATCTCAAAGGCCGTGATTTTCCCAATCACAATGGTCGGGGTCATGTTGCTCAAATCCTCCATGTTATGAAGAATAGTGATGATGCTCCCATATCTTTTTTGTGGTAGCAGGGAGATAATCTTCCTCACAATGTCCGCATCACCTAGCTTATTAATGCCAATAGAGTTGAGCTCATTGATAATTAGATTCAAACGAGAATACATGTCTCTAACAAGCTCATCATCTTTCATAGCAAAAGAGTTATACTCATTTAAGACTAGGCCATGTTTTTGCTCACGGACATTGGATGTGCCGTCATGGAGCTCATGCAATTTTAGCCAAATCTCATTAGCAGTTTTCAAAGTGAATACTTGATTAAAAATATCCATGCTAAGAGATTCATACAAGCAATTTTTGGCTCTAGCATTTAAATGAATTTCTTTTTCCTCACTCGTGGTGGGTTTCTCGGGATATTTGAGGGGTTTCATCCCGTCACGAGTGACTCTCCAAACACCTAGATCAATGGCCTCTAGGTAACAAGCCATTCTAGCACTATAATATGGGAAGTTAGTGCCGTCAAAGTGTGGTGGCCTATGGGTATCCATCCCTTCCTCTAAAAAGCGTCGGCTCTTTTAGCGGTGAAGCTAAAGCGTTTCAAATGAGCCAAACCGGGCTTTGATACCAATTATAGGAAACGGGTGACGCCTAAGAGGGGGGTGAATTAGGACTTCTAAAAACTATTTCTAAACTAGGCCACAATAAAATCCCTAAAGCAAAACCTATGTAAATAATCAAGCTAGAATGTGCAAACTAGGTTTTGTCTAAGTGTTGCTATCTCTACCGCAAAGGCTAAGTTTCAATCTACACTAGATAAGTATGAATACAAGATTGAAACTTAATTGCTTAATATAAATGCGGAATCTTAAAGGCAAAGTAGAGAAGCAAACTCTCGTGGATGACGCCGGTGTTTTTACCGAGGTATCCGGAACCGCGCAAGGTCCCGACTAATCCTCGGTGCCCCTACGCAAAGGGAAGCCCACGCGAGGGCCAAGCACCACGGTCGAGTAACTCTGTAGAGAGCTGCGGGCCTTCTCCATGCGCAAGTGGTGCTCCGCTTTCGGCTCCTCTCGGACGCTCCCCGTCGTCTCCACTATCAAGCTTCCGGCCGAAACGCCGTGGGCCTCGTTCCCTCCGGTACACGGTGGCGGCCGTGACACAAACACGGTTGTCACGGTCTCGCAAGACTCTCGCCCCACTCGGTACAATTACAATGGCTCGCGCAAGAGCCAAGGGGTTGTGTGGTTTTTCTAAACTCACTCAACTAACTAGGATTCACCTAGAGCAAGCGCTAAAGCGGTCTAACTAACCTAAGCACTTCGCAAAGCACCTACGCTAATCACCGAGTGATTCTATTAAGCACTTGGGTGTTTGAGCTCTTGGAAATGTGCACTATGTGCCTTGGTATGTTGCTTGGGCTCTCACACTTGAGAATGACCGGTTGGGGTGGTATTTATAGCCTCCACACCCCAAACTAGCCGTTGGACAGAAAGCTGGAACTTTCTGTCGTCGGGTGCACCGGACAGTCCGGTGCACCACCGGACACTGCACTGTAGCATGTCCGGTGCGCCTATCCATTGCTCTGATAGAGCAGTCGACCGTTGGGCGAGCAGGCTTTTCACACCGGACATGTCCGGTGTGCCACCGGACAGTCCGGTGGTCTTTTCTCTGGGTGCCACCTGGAACTAGCCGTTGGAGCTGGAGTTCCCTGGTGCACCGGACAGTCCGGCGTGTGAGCACCGGACAGTCCGGTGTGCCACCGGATGGTCCGGTGCGCCTTCACACAGACAGTCCGTAGCAGCACACGCCTCCTTTCTTGGACTTTTCTTAATCTTCTTAATGTCTTCTTTTGAGGTGTTGCTTTCCTCAAATCCTTAGTCCAAGTAATTATTGCATCTTGTGAACTACAATCATAAACACTAGAAAACATATTAGTCCACAGGTTGTGTTAATCATCAAACACCAAAACTCAATTAGCCAAATGGCCGGGGTCCATTTTCCTTACACGATTGTTCAGCGGGTGCGATCGTCTTGTCGATTTACCTTCCCACCTGCAGCACTATATATACAGACGGGTAGGTGTGAAGTTACCACAGCATCTATTAAAACGAAATCAGCGCACTTTTGCCTCCAGGGAAACTGTCCACGTCACCATAGCGTTTCTGCACCGTTGATTTGCGCTCCGATGCAATATAATCCGTAGGATTTAGACTCCTCTGGAGCACATGTGAAAGTTCAAGAAATTGGTAACGTGGCACATGCTACAAATGCTTTGTTGTATTACCTTTAGTTAAAATATGCCAGGGATTCGAGCCCTCTCCGTGCTTCACGCATTTTCCTTCACACGGTGCCGACGCGTGGAAAAAAAATCGCCACCATCACGGACGCGAAAGTTTTCTCAAATCGGGTTGACTGCTCTCTCCCACATCGCGTCCGCTCCTTTTCACACCGCCTCCTGCCTACCTCTCACGCCTCCCTCACGCTCGCCGTCGCATTCGCCTCATCGGACCCCCCACGTGCCACCACCTCTCGATGCCGCATTCGCCTCATCGGACCCCCCACGTGCCACCACCTCTCGCCGTAGCTCGCGTCCATTACCCGTGACAGGGTCGCCGCTCACCAGAGGAGGTAGAGTGCCACGTCACCGACACCGCCGCGGCCAGGAAGCACTCCCGCTCGGCGCTCGATGTTGCCTTCCATGCGCTCGAGGCGGAGGACAGGGACGCCAAGATGGAGGCGCGTATCCGCCTCGTAAGGGAACGGAGAGCCGCTCCACCGCCGATACTGTCCTCGAGGAGCAGAGGTGTTATGCGACCTCCAATCCGCTCGCAAGGAGAGCCTTTCTGTCGGCGCTAGCGTCCTTGAGGATCAGGTCCACCAGATCTCGCGCTTCTTGAAGTCCCCATTCGCCGCTCCCCAAAGCTTCTTGGCCCCGGGAAGAAGCATTGGGCAGTGTCTCTGTTCTTCTCATTCTCCACGCCGAGCTCGAGCCTCGTGCAACACCTCTCCACCGGCCTTTGCGCCCATGGCCCACCACCTCAGCCAGGCGGCTCCTAAGGCTGCCCTTCCTGCCGTCATCGCCCGCTAAGGACATCCGGCGGCGCTCACAAGGTGCCACGGCCTGCTGCAGCTGTCTATCCCCAAGGAAGGCGGCAACGAGGGGGAGCCTCGGCAAGGGGTTTGGGTTCCCCCTCCCCTTCTGTGAGGAACCCTGGTCTAGGGTTTCGCCCACCCTTGGATCTATGCCCAGGTATGGCTCTCCCTCTCCCTAGGGTTCATCCGACGTGAGGTTTCCCCCTTGGCCGAATCAAGCAAGAACCCTAAATCACACAGGTATGTGGTGGTGCTGGATTTCTGTTTTATTTCATTTCATAGCTTCTCCATTACAACTGCTCAGATTTATAGCAGCCCAAGTGGCTCTAACTGCTAATCAGTTATTACAGCTGGATTACAGCTAGATGACAGATCTAATCAGTTATTACAACTAAATGCCAGCAGCTTACAGCTGTATTACTCTTGCCCTCTTGTTACATTGTCTGCCTCTTATGCACGCCTGGTAGGGTCGTGACAATCCGCCCCCCCTTGAGAGCTTGCTTGACCCCAAGCAAGAGCCTTTGGAAATCTGGTCTTGGCCACAGTAAAATCCTCCCAAGTAGCATAGGATGATGGCAACCCAGACCACCTGAGGAGCACTTGGACCACAGCCGCATTGCCTTTCTTGACCATTCTGCGATCCAGAATCTCCACTGGAGCCAGAGATCCCCTGTCCAAATCCATTGGTTGAGGAAGAGTATCAAAGACCGGAGTATAATTTGGAACAAATGGTTTGAGTTGGGAAACATGGAAGACAGGATGGATCTGAGCTTCTGGTGGAAGAGCCAAACGATAAGCAGCTGGCCCAATTTTCTCAGTCACTGTGTAAGGCCCAAAATACTTGAATGCAAATTTGGGACAAGGTCTATTGACCACAGAATTTTGAGCATAAGGCTGGAGCTTGAGCAAAACCTGTTCCCCGACCTGAAACTCCCTGGGAACCCGCTTCTTATCTGCAAAATGTTTATACCTCTGTTGAGCTCTAGCCAAATTGGCCTTCAACATCTCACTATGCTCAGCTCTGTGCTGAATAAACTGGACAGCTCCCTCATCCTCCTGCCCTGTGACTGAAGGAATTCCAAGAACAGATGCTTCATAGCCATAAAGGGCCTGGAAAGGTGAACAACCCAATGATGAGTGGAAAGTGGTATTATACCATAATTCGGCTAACGATAGCCAAGACTTCCATTTCTGAGGGTTGGAGTGGACAGCACATCTGAGATACATCTCCAAACACTGATTAACTCTCTCACTCTGCCCATCTGTCTGAGGGTGATAGGCTGTGCTTAAAGCAAGCTTAATATCCAAGAGCTTGAACAAATGTTTCCAAAAAGCACTTGTAAAAATCTTGTCCCTATCAGACACCACTGTTTTGGGCACCCCATGCAGTTTGATTACTGAATCTACCATGATTTGGGCCACTCCCTGAGCAGTGAAAGGGTGCTTTAAGGGAAAGAAGTGAGCATACTTGGTGAATCGATCTACCACCACCAAAATCGTATCATATCCTTCTGACCGGGGTAACTTCTCAATGAAATCCATAGTTAAGTCTTGCCAAGCTCCAGCTGGCACAGGCAATGGATGAAGTAACCCAGAAGGATACTGCTTGGGACTTTTGGCCTGCTCACAAACCGCACATTGTTTCACAAATAATTCCACATCAGTTTTCAGGCCTGACCAACAGAACAACTTTTTAACTCTGTGGTAAGTAGCAGTGATTCCAGAATGACCACCCAATGATGAATCATGTAAAGCTGCAATAATTTTGGTTCTGAGGGCAGAATTTTCCCCTACCCAAATTTGCTGATCCTTTCTGATCACTCCCTGCTGAAGAAAATAGCCATCTTCATCAGGACTCTGTATTACCAATTTCTGTAGAAGTTGCTGGGCCTGCAAATCTGTGGCATAAGAGTTCAAAATTTCCTGAAGCCAAACCGGTTGGACCTCCGAAACCAGTGCTAAAGTCATGGCTGCCCCCACCCTAGACAAAGCATCTGCCACCACATTCTCTTTTCCCTTCTTGTACACTATCTTGAACTGGAGACCCATAAGCTTAGCCATAGCTTTTCTTTGCAATTCAGACTGAAGCTGCTGTTCTCCCAAGAAAGACAGAGACTGATGGTCTGTCATAATAGTGAACGAGGACCTTTGCAAATAAGGTCTCCACCTGTCAACTGCCATGATTAAGGCTAGAAATTCCTTCTCATAAATGGATAATTGCTTGTTCTTCATACCCAGGGCCTTACTCAAGAAAGCCAATGGTTTGTGCTCCTGCATAAGAACAGCTCCTATGCCTTCATCACAAGCATCAGTCTCAACCACAAAAGGTATCTCAAATCTTGGTAAAGCCAGAACAGGTGTTTGAGTCATGGCCTTCTTAAGATGTTCAAAAGCCTTCTGAGCTTCAATTGTCCACACCCATGACTTTTTGCCTTGAAGTAATGTTGTCAAGGGCTTTGCCAGCGTACCATAATGCCAGACAAACTTCCTGTAATACCCAGTCAAACCGAGAAAACCTCTTAACTCAGTGACAGAAGTAGGCACTGGCCACCTGACCATGGCCTCAGTCTTGGATGGATCAGTAGCAACCCCTTCCTTAGAAATAATATGGCCCAAATACTGCAATTCCGCCTGAGCAAACACACATTTCTTCCTTTTGAGATAAAACTGGTGATGCCTTAACACAGTGAAAACTTGCTTCAAATGTTGAACATGATCTTGCAATGTTGGGCTGTAAATGAGAATATCATCAATAAAAACAAGCACAAACTTCCTGAGGAAGGGTTCCAAAATACTATTCATAGCACACTGAAAAGTGGCAGGAGCATTTGTCAACCCAAATGGCATTACTCTGAATTGATAATGCCCATGATGGGTTTTAAAAGCAGTCTTGTGCTCATCTTCTTCGCCCATTCGAATCTGATGGTACCCAGCTGTCATATCCAAACTGGAAAAATATTGGGTGCCTGCCAACTCATCTAAAATCTCATCCACCAAAGGCATTGGAAATCTATTCTTCACTGTCATATCATTGAGCTTTCTGTAATCAATACAAAACCTCCATGTTCCATCTTTCTTTTGTACCAGTAATACTGGAGAAGCAAAAGAGCTTACACTAGGGACAATCAAGCCTGCTTTGAGCAATTCTGCCACTTGTCTCTCTATCTCATCTTTGTGCAGTGGAGAGTATCTATATGGTCTGGCATTCACTGGAACCGACCCTGGCAGCAAGGGTATATAATGGTCAAACACCCGTTTGGGAGGTAAGGCTGCAGGCTGAGTGAATAAATCCTAAAATTCTGTGAGTAGTGCTGCTAACTGCCCCTTCACCTCTTCTTCCTTCGGTACCACCTGTTCCAGCAACACAAAAGCCCAGACCTCATTCCCTTTTAACCATTTCTGCACCTGAACAGCATGCACTTGAGACACTTCTGTAACCTTAGCACAGTCTCCTTGTATTTGGACTTTCTGTCCCTGATGGTAAAACTCCAAGGTCTTGTTATCCCAGTCACAGTTCATAGGACTATGGGCCCTCAACCAGCCAAATCCCAAAATGGAATCATATACTCCAATGTCCAACACCCTCATAGGGAAAACAAAAGTGTGCCCTCCAGTCCACCATTTTACTTCCCTTACTTTCTGAGTGCTGACCATAATATCCCCACTAGCCACCTTGACCTTCACTGGGTCACATTCTTCCACCTCCAACTTTAACTTCTCCACCATCTGCTTGCTAATGAAACTGGTAGAACTTCCAGAATCTACCAACATTAATAGCATCTGATGCTGAATCAGTGCTCTAAGTCGGATACATTGAGAATCATCAACCCCATTAATAGCATTCAGAGATAGCTTCAGTTCCTCTTCTTCCTGTTTCTCCTCTTGCTCTATTTGCTCCAATACTTCAGGAGTTAAAACCTTCTCCATGTCCTCAGGAACTAGAACATGTAACTGGACTGCATTCCCTTTTTGGCACCTTGCTTGATGACCAGGCTCAAATTTCTCTCCACAAGTGAAGCATAGACCATTCACTCTTCTATACTCCTTTAGTTGTCTCTCCTTACTCCATCCTCCTACTTCAACACCTTTACCATCTGCTCTATTCCCTCCTCCCAATCTACCAGGAACAGGCTGCTTGGTAAACTTCATTCCTCCCTTATCAATAATATCCTACTGAACTTGAGCCAATAGTTGTGCCTTGTGAACAGTAGCAGGGAGCTGGGACATAACTGGATACTGAATTTCATTCTTCAGTCCTTTGACAAACTAACTGACATAAAATGTTTCATCCATCATAGGATTATGAACAGCAGTAGCATATCTTGCTTCCTGAAACTCCTTCACATATTCTTCCACTCCCCCCTTTTGCCTCATATTCAACAATTTCCTCATCGCTCTTGGGTATTCCTCAGCTCCAAATTCGTCTAATACCAGCCTAGACAAATTTCTCCAATCACCCAACCCTTGCTTCAACCTGACTACCTGCAACCATCGTACTGCATTACCTTCAAAGTTGAGAGACGCCACAGTGGACTTCAAAAAATCAGGGACCCGGTAGAGGTTGAAGTAATCTTCACTTTGTATGATCCAAATGGCTGGATCTGTTCCCCCAAACTTTGGAAAGGGCATCCTTGGTATATGCTGTTGCAACTGTTCCCCATCTCTGTCCAGTTGCCCAGAACTCTCCTCTCTACCTCTGTTCTGAGAATTCCTTCTGTCTCTTTCTCCTGCTTCTTCATTCCCATAACGATCCATAACCCTTGCCATGGCTTCTATCCGAAGAAGAGAAACAGCCTTCCCGGTCTCCTCCATTTGCTTGCGAAACAGCGTCCTCTCTTCCTCCATGGCCTCAACCTTTCTTGTCAGCTTCTCGATGGCCAGCATCATCTTCTCCCAGCGTGCTTCAGCCTGCTTCGCTTTCATGGTGACAGCCTCGATCACCAACCGGGACTGGGCCGACGGCTTAATTGAAGGTGCCGTGATGAACCACAATTTTCTGAGCACCTCCCTTCTTTCAAACTTGTGTCAAACTGTCTTCCCGCCAATCTCTCCTCCAAGGATTCGACGGCTTTGATACCAATTGTGAGGAACCCTGGTCTAGGGTTTCGCCCACCCTTGGATCTATGCCCAGGTATGGCTCTCCCTCTCCCTAGGGTTCATCCGACGTGAGGTTTCCCCCTTGGCCGAATCAAGCAAGAACCCTAAATCACACAGGTATGTGGTGGTGCTGGATTTCTGTTTTATTTCATTTCATAGCTTCTCCATTACAACTGCTCAGATTTATAGCAGCCCAAGTGGCTCTAACTGCTAATCAGTTATTACAGCTGGATTACAGCTAGATGACAGATCTAATCAGTTATTACAACTAAATGCCAGCAGCTTACAGCTGTATTACTCTTGCCCTCTTGTTACATTGTCTGCCTCTTATGCACGCCTGGTAGGGTCGTGACACCTTCGATCGGTCGAGAGCAACCAAGTGAAGCGCCATCGCTGGACACCAGATTTGCAAGTCGTCGGCGTCACCGAGGCACCCCCTACTTCTCACGAAGCATCCGAGTCCAGTATGGAATAAAACTATTGTTCCCCTTCATCTTTGCGTCCATGGCAGACTAGATCACAACTAGATCATGTGATATACTTTATCGTTCATTTAGGTTCCAAATGATGCGTACCCTAGATTGTGGCCTTTTATTTAATAAATTTGTAAATTATATCCAACCAGTTCATCAGATCGTGGCCTTTTATTTAAATCTAAGAACACCAACACGCTTAGGCATTTAGTTGGATATAATTCCTATGTTGTACCCAAGAAAGCAGCACTTACCGATGAACTATATCTTATCAGTCGTGTAAACGGAATGAAATATAACAAAGTTGTTTTTATTATCTGCACATTCCCATTATATTTTGTAGCATATAACCACAAGGTCACAACCAGTTTGTATGATTTAATTGGCGTATGAATCCGAGATGAGTGTTTCGTATGATTTTTTTTACAGTCTATGTACACAAGCATTTCATGAAGAAATTATTTACTTGACTCGATAAGTTCCAAGTTCCTGCTTTTGACATTTATTTTCTTGGTCATCAACATGCGAAGCTTTACATGTCTTCATGTTAGTGGTCGTCAATTTTTCTCCAGTATTGCCTTGAGTAGCTGCAGTGGTGACCACACAAGTGAACGAGATGCAAAGAAGGCAGGTAAGCTACTACAAATTTATACAATAATTTATTGTCAAGAAATGGACGCTAGATTACTGTGCCGGATAGATCTTAGCAGGTAAACAGTAGGAGAACTGATGTAAATGAGAAGACAAAGTTCTTCACGTGAGGTAAAATGTTGTCCAGTTTTTTTTCTTAAAATGAAATATCTATGTCTTTGCTGATTTATTTGTCCAGTTTTTGTTCTTCAGGTGAGAAGACAAAGTTCTTCAGATAAACAGTAGGAGTATAACCAGGGAGTGTGGATTTTCTGAATCTAAATGGAAAAGAGGGGATATGGTACTTTAGAATTTGGTTTTCGGTGAAACTATCAATTCCATTGGCATGCTTGATTTAATGTTCACTTAAATTGCCTAGATCCTTATCCACTTGTCCTCATGGAAGCCTCTCAACCCTCAAATGTTTGTCTTTGCTGATTTATTTGTTTAGACAGCCCTCATTTAGCTGCACCTTTTCCTATTAAGGAAAAAAGAAGCTTTGCATTCAATTTCTCCTAGAATCTTTCTGCGATACCAGCTGATTTATTTATTCTCTTATTTGGAACGTTATGACAACAAGAAGCCACTAGAAAGAATAAAGGAACAGAATGTAGTGACACCACCGCTCCATCATGTAGGTGTTATTACAAATGTTAGTACTAACCTTTTATGTTTATATTTGATCAAACCTAAAATGGCTGACTCATTAAAGAATGAGAAATGACAAACTTTTGTGTTAGAGGGAGTAGATAATGGTGATCTGTGCAAGCTAATCTGCAGTAGTAGTCACCAGCTGATGATCATGTGTTTCTCTGAATTCTGAAACCCAATCCTGCTTCAAAATGGCATATATAATTCCTGGTCCTCTCGAAAAGACAATAGAACCTGAGCTTGTGATCTTGTTTTAGGAGTAGATAATGGTATATAATTCAAGATGTTAAGTATATATAAACAGGAATCGTATATGAACCCAGTTTCTCTGCATTCTGAAACCTAATCCTGAGATGATGTGATTGTGATCCACTGACTGGAGGATCCATGCAAATCTCAGTGTCACCTTCTCCAGCAGGCAACAACTGACTGTTTGTTGGTGTGTAGTGTTCTTCAAACTATTCAGCAACTAAACTGTTCAAACATGTTACTGAAGATTGGCAGCTGAAACACATGATCATCGGCTGAACATGGTAGGCGTGAAAACTAAGATCACCGACTGAACAGTTTATGATCACCAGCTGAAACACAAGCTCTGGGAGGCGTGGAACATGGTAGCTGAACTCTTCAAACATGTTAGGCAATAGCAGGCAACAACAGTGAAACACAATCACCGACTAAAAAGCTGTCCGGCACCTGAACTGAGCAAATTTGGTTGCCTGGTGGAGGGAGGTCTAACGGCTGACGCTGCTATTCAATTATTTTTTTACTTTAGTTTGTATCCTCCTTACAGATGTTGGATGAAAGCAAACCTTCATTTTTTTGTTTAGCAGGCCTACTAAAACAAGCTTAGTGAACCTGGGTGAACAACATGCACTGATTCAAAATTTTATTTGCATTCATTGCATTTAGCTTGCCTTGATGACCCTGTCATTTTAATCACAGTCTTGGGCATTTTATTTGTGTCGGAATCCAAACTTACAAATGTTACCTGCATTTTTTGTTCTTTATGAGTTGATTGTCACAACATCAACTTTAAATTAGTGTCATATGTTACCTGCATTCTATTTTGGTTTGCCATCATTATGCTTCATGCCATTACAAGAAAAAATAATTACGTTCTATTTAGGCTACAACTTTTAAAACTCCTGTGTACCAGATAGTTGTTGTCGTCCAGGTGTCCAGGTGCTGCTCCCGTCTCGTGCTTCCTCACCGTCGGGCACTGGTCCGCCACCGTGACCCACAATGCACAGACCTCTCACCGAGGCACCTCCTTTGGATTTCGGATATGTTGCCCGAAGACCTCCAGATAAGGGTTCCTCTACCGCTCGAAGTCCAGGCCTCGATCATCAAGCGAGCTTCGTTTTATATGGCCTATACTATGTATTATGAGAAGCACAAGCAGTTCATTGACGCATCTATGAATCCACAAGTAAGCCTTTTACTCTTGGTTTATTTTTTTACATTATCTCCTTTGACTATAAATGTTATTTATTGTGTGAACTCGGGTGATGAGTTGTTTCCGTCGCCAATGCAGCAACATTCTTGTTGGACGACATCATGGTGGTGCCTAGGCTCCGTTTTTTCTGGTTCTGCCACTGGAGGGGGACACCCTTTTGGTCCTCTCCATCAGAACAGTAAGGATCCAGTGCTTACTGGATTCCGATGCAGACTTGCTAGGTTGTAGCTCAGTCTAGGCGAGCGCTTAGTTGCGTTTTTTAACACTGTTATCGGCCTAAGGCCAACTGTTGACTTGTTTGGGGCATGATGCGAATCGGTGATCAACCTAGGCGTGTGATTAGTTGTGTTTCTTTAACACTGTTATCTAGAAAACTCGAAAGCACTGCAACAATAACACAACCCCATGATACATGATAAGAAAGATTCATTATGCATAAATCATAATAGCATTAAACTCCCATGTAAACAATTCCCTGTGATGAATCTGCGACAGTGCAAACTTATGAGATGCTTATTATGATCATAATAGCATTAAACTCCCTAAAAGCTCTCAGAGGTCAGAATTGTTCTTTGATTTGACAGGTGAAATTATGGATCCTTTCTTTACCATCTATTACTTATACAGAAAATTTTGTTATAATTCTGGCAACCTTACATGATAGTGTCATTGGTGTTCACTCAGTCGCCCTGCTGTTCCTATCACTTATTTGTAAAAATGTGGCAATAGTAAGGAGTTCAGGACTATCATAGTTACTTCTCATTTGCAATTCACCATTTTGCTCATCATGGCACTGCTAAACTGCGCAGCTGTTATGTCTGCCAATCAAAGATTCATGCATTTAGTGGAATGACACTAATACTGTTTCTGTCATTTCCTGACAGTGATACACTGGTGCACAGGACCTATTATTTTCTTTATTGTTTTTGTGAGTTTTTTAAGTTTTTTGTGCTAGCTCTTAGCATGTTTGGAAGCATTGTTTGTTTTTAATTATCTGGTCAGTGTTCATGCAATTAGTAAGTAGCATAGGCACATAAGTTCTGGTTACCTCTTGCTATTGACAATTGACAGCACGATTCCTATTAGGATAGAATTTTTTCTGTTCAAATATCAAACAGATCTGACATGAAATTTCTTGAAGTATTTGACTGAGCAATCATATGTTTGTTATGTTTTCTTTGTCATATAATTTTTTCCCTTTGGATTATGAAATCCTCAATGACCGGTTATAATTTGGAAGACCAGTTATAAGCTGGAAGGTGGTAAAATTGAGATATACTCGGCTTATTTGCTGTTGCACGGTACCATGTAATTTAGTTACATGCTGTTATATCAGCCACTACCTCTGTTCCTTAGAGAGGTGCATAGCGAGAATGACAGTCTTTTAAGAACGAAGGTAATAGTTGCAACAACGCCTTCTTTGGCTCCAAAAGGATCCTTTTTGGTATGTGCCAAAATATGAAGCTAAGTGTGGTTGAAAAGCCTGCTGAGTTTTCCTGAATGGTGTATGATCCTATGAGATGGGTTCATTGGTTTACTCCTTTTGCCATGGTGGTGATTATTTTGAATGCATAATATTTGTTTTCATATCAGTTGCTATGATGGCTTCGATTTTATTCACTTTCCGTCCCTAATTAATTGTTAATAAAGCCAAAATGAAGTTAAGTAAGCATATTGTATATTAGCTTCGTGTAAACAAATCATTTGAACTGAAACTTGCTATGATCTAATGTTAGTAAGTTCCTTATAAGTGCTTCATTGAAAGATGCTGCTATAACTATTTTTATCTTTGGTGCAGGGATGACTTGATAGCTTTTTTTCCGTTGCGGCTGTAGGCATGACCTGTAAACTACTGGAAACTCAGAATTTAGTATGGTTAGATTTTTTCCTATCTATGGCTTCGTTAACAACCAATGCACAGAATGTTAATGTGATAATAGTGCATAACTGTAAAATTTTTCTGTAATTCAGTGATTGGAAGTTAGTAATCGACACAACATTCACTATTGTCATATTGTGCTTTTGCCCCCATCATTTTGTCCTTCCATAGTTGCACAGTGCTGCTTTTTCATTACAGCCATAGTGTGATTTATACTTAAGCTTCATGTTTAGGGTTTCTGTAGCACAGTTGTTGTCAGGACAGCGGTTTATGGAGCCATGGTCTCACTGGACATGGGAAACAATATATTTCAATAGTCCTGCTTTCTTCCTCGTTAATATCTTGTGCAAGATACATACCAGTTCTCTAGGCAACATTTTGGAAATACGCCTCTTCATTTGTTTTAAACTTTTATCTGTTCTACAGGCATAGTAAGTAAGTCCTGTAATGTGATTTACAGCTTTAGCACTGTCTAGCTTGATCTCCTGAGTGGAAAGCACGTTCAGCCAAATCATGTAAGTTTTCCTACTCCGTGTGTGCTTTTAACATATTCTACAGTTACAATACATTAGTGTTGTATTGCTATTAACATACTCTACAATTTGTATAGACACAAATTTTATACTAACATATTCTCTCCTTTATTTAGTTCTTTGTAGGTGTCCTGGTGTACCAATGGTGAGCATAGCGTAGACACGATTGGCCATCGCCACGACATAGACAAGAGAACATGCTTGCGCTGCTCGCGCTCTGTAAGGAACTACATGACTTCACTATATGTGGTTCTTTGAAGTTTCGGTTAATAGACCTTATGCTAATTCACTACTTCAAAAGCAAAAAGATGGAGATGGCGATTAAATACTTAGGTAGTCATTTGTAACTTATTTTTGCTATTGATATAGTTGTGGCACATTCCTATATGAGAATTTGTAAAAATATTCCATCTGAACTGCCAGACCCTACATCTTCATTTTTTTAACAGACTGACAAGTTCTCTAGAACCTGTTGATTTCACAGGTCCTCTCTTCAGTGGCTTCTTTGATACTTGTGTCCTAAAAAGGGAGCATATATTGTTTATCTCTCTCAGTGGTCTTTTGTCAACCTAGAGTTATGATCTTGTGCAGATGTGAATTGTTTTTCTACTCTGGTAAGTTGGTTTAAATTAGGGCCAGGTACACTAAATGGTTTTGTTGTTGATACAACTACTTTACTTTTGGTCCTAAGTGTAGTTGAGCTCCCAGCTTTATTGAATTGAACTTTAAAACTTATTGAAATAAACATATAGCTCCTATTCCTTTTAAGGCGCATTACAATGTCAGAGCCTACAATATTTAAATCACTTGCACCAGATCCCTTAATTCCTTCAGACACCTCATGATTTGTACCTCCCTGTATATATAGTGGTACTGTGTATGCTTCCTTTTGCTATGTGACCTACCAACAAACTAGATAGATGTAAATATGTCCGGGTTTATTCTACAAATTTTATTATGTTGACTTGAATTAAATTTTTTAGGAGAGGATCTTTTGGTGATTGCTGCTGATCAACCATTTCGCTTCCCTTCCACATTTACATTTGTGGTCAGAGCATTCTCAGGTTTCAATGTCTAATAATCTACATGTTTACAAGGAAATTGTTATTATACTGTGTACTCAGACTGTCTCCTTTTTGTGCAGTTCTAGATGGTATTAGGAAAGGCCTTGATCCTAGGTTTCATATTACAGAGATTGCTAAGCCGTGAGTACTTTTTGCATTACTAGCATCTGAATACTTATTCAAAAACATGCAAAGCTTGCACATCTTCACATATCCAATTGTTTCAACAATTGGATATGTGAGTTCAGAATTATTAATATATTGCATTTTTCTATATTACTTCATGCTGAACCATGAAAAGATAAAGGCAAACTTGTCTGCTGGATGATACTGTCACTAAGTGCATGCAAATTCAGTTAGCCTGCACTGGAATTGTTACAAGAAAATTGAGAGAGGGCACCTGCACATTTGATGCAAGAAACCTGATCAAGTCATCAAGAGAAACAAGAAAATTGAGGTAGGGTAGCTTCCTCCCTTTCCCTCCCCCTTTATTTAGGCCGGAGCTGTTGCAGCAGCTGCAGCAGCACGTGCCCAGCGGCTGTTCCTCTGTTCCCGTGGTTGGCCCGATTCGGATTGTGTGTAAGCAAGGGCTGGCATTGTTTGCAGGTGCGGTGCAGGGACAGCGAGCTGTGCAGTGCCACCGGCGCCAAGGTGGTGGTGACGGACCAGGCGCGAACGTCGAACCGCACAGCCCTGGTGCTGAGCGCCGTGGCGTACGCGGCCATGGCCAGCGCCGGCAAGGCCGCGCGCCTCAGGGACCGGCGCGTTGTCGACGTCGAGTACAAGAGGTACTTGGGCGCAGCGACACCGACACTCTGCTTCGGTCCCGCGGGCCGATGATGCAGAGTTCTTTACTGGTGGGAGAATGATCGAGAGATTGATTTTGTGTATACTACGCTCAGGGTACCCTGCGAGTACTCGAAGGACCGCAACCTATCGATACGCGTGGAGGAGAAGATCCAGCCGCCAAGCAACCTGTCCATCAGGTTTCTGTACCAGGGCGGCCAGACCGACATCGTTGTCGTCGACGTCGCCACCGTAAGCTAACGGGCGGATGCCGTCGTCGTGACGAGGAGGTGAGGTCAGAGACAGACCTCGCACAGCTAAACCGGAAAGAAATGTGGCAGATCAAAAGCAAACGGCACCCTAACATTTTCAGAAATTATTGTTTTGTTTCTTAACGCTTGTACGTAAACCCAGAAATCACTGTTTTGTTTTTTAAACAAATACTATTCTACAAATTTTGCATCGTCCCTGTAGGATGCCCGTAAGGGCGCCGCCTGACAAATAAGGCACGCGACTCTGAAGGTGTCAGCTTACCCGTGGGCCAGGCGTGTCCCACAAGGGCAAAGTTGATTCACTTCTTTTTTTTTTCCTTGCAAGTGTTTCGAAAATTAAAAATAAACAAAACAACAGTCCACTTCTCAGTAGTTACAGGAATTGGATAAGAAAAATAGGCATGCAATTTTAGCGCGTGCTCTCTTTATATTGCCTATTTTTTTTATATATTTCCTTACTATGAAAACAGCTCCAAAACGTGTCTCTGTAGCCTGTCCACGACGGCACAAATTCATGAGGCCGTGCTTATTGCCTATTTTTTTATATATTTCCTTACTATGAAAGCAGCTCCAAAACGTGTCTCCGTAGCCTGTCCACGACGGCAGAAATTCATTAGGTCATGCGATCGTGAACCAATAGCTTATGTTGATCGTGGTCTTCGTAGCATGTGGATAGGCATTGTTGATTTCTATTGCTTACGGTTCAGGATTCAAGAATTTGTTGATGCCATTGTTGATTTGAAACTCTAATTTCTATTACCCGAACATCAGTCATATGATGATCCATGATTTGGTTGCACATAACAGAGGCATATCTAATGGGAGGTTCGGGTGGACCACGACATACCCTAAGCGGGCCCACCAAACCACGAGTCTATTAAGGTCTAGCAAAAAATCTAACACCAGTAGTTATTTTTTATTTGATGTTTACACAATTTTATATTATATTTGCATTTTAATGTATATAATTATGGACTTAAATGCTAATTTTATAATTTCATATGCTAGTCTTGCCTTTATATTTTGATCTGTATACTAAATTATTATGCATTATAAAAAATTATTATAGCATATCTTGTGAAAAAAATTCTAGCTACGCCACTAGCACATAAGTATAGTCAATATAATGTTTCGCAGTGGCATTTCAATATTTCTCTCCTTACACGTAGTAGTATGATAAATGTAGCACACTTACAGGTTTTGTACGCCAACAAGAAATTTCTTTTACACAATTTTGGATTGTCCTAAAAATCACTATACGACAATTATGAGTTTTGGGGCAAATATTTTAAAACTCATTATATGTTTTTATGTTAGTCGATGCTCCCTTTAAGGTTCGTTTTGATTTATTTGAAGTTCTATGAATCTAGCAAGTTGATAACATCTGGAAATTGTGCAGCAGTTTTTATTTGCATCTACGCTAACGATGCTGTTGTCTGTGGGCTCCGCTCCTAGAACTCTCCACGTCTAGCCTGTGAGCAAAACTTGTCGTCCGTGAGGCCATGTCGTGCTTTAACTTCCCAGCGGTTCGAACACCATCCAACATTTTTGGTTAAGGCCTTATTCGGTTATTTATATTACACATGAATTAGATAAGATTGAAAAAAAATAAGAAAAAAATTTGACTTGTTTGTGATTTAAACCCACCAAATCTCACTCAATCCATATAGATTGAGAGCGAACCTAACAAACCCTAAATCGTGTCAAACCTTCGAGACGAAGCCATGCTTCCTCCATCCGACCCAACCCACCAATCCCTGCGAGCCATGTTGTGGAAGAAGTAGGAGACGGATACGGTCGTCTCAAGGATGGCCGGGACCTGGGAGCATGCAAGCGGTGTATGCGGTGGGCCGGATAAGCGCGGCTCGCGCTGCATTGGCTCCTCGTCGTGCTCCGATTGTTGGCCTTGCTCCTGTCCTTCCGGTGGCGCCCGCGACCGTGCCGTCTCATGGCTGCCGCCCACATCGGAGGCTAGCAGGTAGAAGGTGAAGGCGTCTTCGTTGGTGGTTCTACAAGGTACCAGCCAGGTCGCCCATGTCACATCATGCCTACTCCACGGACACCTCCCACTCGTCAGGCTGCCCCACTAGCACCCCGACGAGGCCTATAGGACAGAAGACTGGCCCTACATTCTTCAAGTGCAGTCAGATTGGGCACTATGCTAATGCTTGTCTGGCGGGAAGTTCTAGTTTACTACTATTGCACTGTTGTGCTGCCGAAAAATTTGACCACAGCCGAAGCTTATTCACCATATTCCAAATCAAAGCTTTGTCACAAGAGGGAGCTTCAGCAAAGATAAAAAGTATTCAACTTCGTCAAAACGCAATAAATTCAGCATCAAATGGCCAGGGTCCGTTCAATAGCTAGGGTTACACGCGACGAAGAGGAGACCGAAGCTGCTGAAACTACCCCGATCTCTGAAGTAATGAGGCAGTCGGGACTGGTTGTGATAGAGGGCGCCTCTGACAAAGGTACACTTGCTACCGAAACTGAAGAAGCAGATATTGAAGAGGGTGATGCTGAAGAAGAAGAGGTAGATTATTCTGTTGTGCCATCTAAACCCAACCACTTGGAGTTTGGAAAGTCTACCGTTTCCGAGGCTGATATGCCCATGATGACAAAGCTAGGTTACTTCGGTGAAGCCGAGAAGAAGCTGATTCATTTTGGCGGAGAAGAGATCACTCCGAGGCCAGAAAATGATGAGGTGGTGGTTTTTAAGAGCTTCTTCAAAGTAGGGTTGAGGTTTCCTCTGCATGGAATGATTGCAGATGTTTTGGAAAATTTCGAAGTTTATCTTCATCAGCTGACTCCTAACGCTATCGTTAGACTCAGCGTTTTTATTTGGGCTCTTCGAAGCCAAGGGGTGGAGCCGCTTGCCGAAGCCTTCCGCCGGGTGCACGAACTTCACTATCAGACGAAGGCTAGAGAAGATGGACTGCACGAGAATTTTGGCTGCTATAATTTTGCCTACCGCAAAGACATGAAGACACCGGTGGTTAGCTACCGCACCAAATGGCCAACCGGTTGTAAAACTGAATGGTTTTATGTTAAGGTTGATGAAAAAAGGAGAAGCTAGTTTAGAGCCCGCTGGATCTAACTTTCAGGTTAACTAGGCCTCAGTGCTGCATGACACCGGGGACACCATGCCTAGTTGCTGTGGGCAAATTTAGAATTGTGTCTGAGCATATTGGTACTAGGGATTTGGTTCAGGAATACTTGGCCAATAGAGTATTCCCGACGTTAAAGGAATGGAGTATGCCGAAGCTTAAAGGAGAGAAGAAAAAGAATGAACTTGTTCGACTGCCTTATCATTTTAAGTTCAAGAAGCACTTCAAAGAACCCTGCCAAGAATGGTTGGACACAATTGAAGTTATGTGCAATGAAATCTTGGGCAATTATATGAAGAAAGAAGATCAATTAATGATAGCAGCCTTCGGCACCTGGCTGAAACAAAGGCTGAACCGAGTAATGGATGCTCTAAAGTTTGAATATCCAGACTATGAACGGTTGAACAAAGGTGCCGAAGGGCCAAAACAAAAAAGAGCTGTCAGTGTTATGCAAAGACAAGCTGCCAGAATGATAAAAGAAGATGAAAATTTAGCAAAAAAGAAAAAATCCAGCCCTGAGCCGAAGATGGTCGTTTCGAAGAAGAGAAAAGTTACAGGTCCGAAGCCAAAAGCTGATTTAGAAGAAGAAATCCCCTCAACACCTTCTGCCACTGACACAGAAGAAATTTTAAAGGTAATGACTGAATCTCTACCTAATAAGCTAAGTCCGCTTGGACCGGAACTGATGAAGCTTTTACAGAAGAAGAAGGAGCCTTCGGTTGCTGAGAAGCTCGCTGAACCAAAAAAGCAGAGGATTATTACTGTCATTGAGGCTATTGAAGAAACACCGCCGTCGGCCTTGTAGGAAACGGGTGACGCCTAAGAGGGGGGTGAATTAGGACTTCTAAAACTTTTACTAAACTAGGCCACAATTAAATCTCTAGAGCAAAACCTATGCAAGTAATCAAACTAGAATGTGCAAACTAGGTTTTGTCTAAGTGTTGCTATCTCTACCGCAAAGGCTAAGTTTCAATCTACACTAAATAAGTACGAATACAAGATTGAAACTTAAATGCTTAATATAAATGCGGAAACTTAAAGAGTAAAGTAGAGAAGCAAACTCTCGTGGATGACGCCGGTATTTTTACCGAGGTATCCAGAACCACGCAAGGTCCCGACTAATCCTCGTTGGTGCCCCTACGCAAAGGGAAGCCCACGCGAGGGCCAAGCACCACGGTCGAGTAACTCCGTAGAGAGCCGCGGGCCTTCTCCACGCGCAAGTGGTGCTCCGCTTCCGGCTCCTCTCGGACGCTCCCTGCCGTCACCACTATCGAGCTTCCGGCCGAAACGCCGCGGGCCTCATTCCCTCCGGTACACGGTGGCGGCCGTGACACAAACGCGGTTGTCACGGTCTCGCAAGACTCTCGCCCCACTCGGTACAATTACAATGGCTCACGCAAGAGCCGAGGGGTTGTGTGGTTTTATAAAACTCACTCAACTAACTAGGGTTCACCTAGAGCAAGCGCTAAAGCGGTCTAACTAACCTAAGCACTTCGCAAAGCATCTACGCTAATCACCGAGTGATTCTATTAAGCACTTGGGTGTTTGAGCTCTTGGAAATATGCACTATGTGTCTTGTTATGTTGCTTGGGCTCTCACACATTCAAATGGCCGGTTGGGGTGGTATTTATAGCCTCCACTCCCCAAACTAGCCGTTGGACAGAAAGCAGCAGCTTTCTGTCGTCGGGTGCACCGGACAGTCCGATGCACCACCGGACAGCCACTGTACAGTGTCCGGTGCATGCACATCAGCCGACCGTTGGATCCGACCGTTGCTGTCTGTCCGGTGCACACCAGACAGTCACCGGACTGTCCGGTGTGCATCGGACAGACCGGTGCTACAGCCAGAGAGCGCCTGTCTGTGGCTTCTCTGCGCAGACAGTCCGGTGGTTCACCGGACAGTCCGGTGCACACCGGACAGTCCGGTGCACACCGGACAGCACTGTCCGGTGCGCCACCAGGCGCTGGCTGACAACCCGCTTCTTGGGTTTCTTCGCTAATTTCTTTGGGCTTCTTTTGTTCTTGAGTATTGGACTCCTATGCACCTTTTTATGTCTTCTTTTGAGGTGTTGCATCCTCATTGCCTTGGTCCAATTCTCTTCGCATCCTGTGAACTATAATTATAAACACTAGCAAACATATTAGTCCACAGGTTGTGTTAATCATCAAACACCAAAACTCAATTAGCCAAAAGGCCTGGGGTCCATTTTCCTTACAATCTCCCCCTTTTTGGTGATTGATGACAACACAACCAAAGCAAGCAAATAATACAAGTTTTTGAATTAAAATATGCAATCTACTTGCTAAGATGCATGATTTGCCCCACAATGTGATATTATGGACTTAAGCCTCCCCCTAACTCCATAATTCACTTACTTCCTATTTTTGGACCAAATAACCAAAACCACTTGAAAAACCATTTGTAGATATAAAATTTTAAATTGGTGGTGTTTGGTGTTTGATATAGTTTTCATTGCTTTGGTCCCTAAACTTCTCCCCCTTTGGCATCAACCACCGAAAAGGAAGGCATTAAAAGCATGTTGGAAGTAAATAAAAACTTGCCTTCATCAAGAATTTTATCAAATGATACCACTGGAAGGATATTAAATTAAACCACATGAATGATACCAGTTGAACGGATTACTCCCCCTAAATGAGTGTTCTCTTTAGAAAGAAGTTTCTCCCCCTTTTTAGAGATGAAGAAATACTCCCCTGACAGAGATCCTCTACTTAGGAAAAAGCATGTGAAAATTAGAGGTGCAAGACATGATTTGAAAAGACTAACTTCCCTTATGCATAGTTAACAGAATATGAGTCAAGTACATATGCATTTTTAGCAACATGGAAGTATATGATATGAAATATAGTCTAATCAAATATTGGAGAAGACATGTAAATGATACTAGATGTAGTCTCAAAAGATACCAAATGAAAGTTAATGGCGAGCTTGAGAGACATGAGAGTTCTTGGAGATTTTGCAGTGGAAGATTGTTGTCTTTCTCCAGGGACTTCATTTTCCTTACAATGAGACTATCACATGAAATAGACTTGAAAAGGTGTTAGTCTCAAAGTATTAGATTATAGAGTAACCTCCCCCTGAAGGTGTGCATACAAGTTTTGAATACTTGTAGGAGACATGCACTTTGATTTGATATCAAGAGGGGCAAATTATCTATAATCCGATCTTTGGCACATATAAGTTAAATGATACAACTTGTAGAAATCAAAATTTTCAATTGATGCATCATTTACTATGGATTGATATAGAAGCTATGTGCCGTGCTTAAGTAAACATTTTAAGCCATGTAGGTTTGCTTAAGTGTATGAATTGAAAACAAGCAATCCTACCATATTATTTACCTAGTATGCATAATTTAAAACAAAGGTAAATAACAAATGTAATACTAGGCAAGAAAAGGTAAACTAGATACAAGGTAAATAGATACGCATATCTAAAAACAAGAAATACAATAAATCTAGTTACCTTAGTCATGGGTGGGAAATTTGGGTCCGAAATTTTCACTAACCCACTTGGCAAGTATACTTGGTCCAATATGATGTATCCCATGATATACATCCCAACTTTGCCAAGTCTCCAAATTTCTCGTCGACCTTCGGTCCACTCACTTCCCTTTCGGGATCCAAACCTTCTTGGTGCTTTTCATGGTTGAAATTATTTCTTTTGGCACCCAGATGCGTTTGGCCCCCTTTCCTTTGTTGGCTTGCTTGTTGGCCTTGATTGCTATCACCTTTCCATTCTTTTTCTTCTTGATCAAATATTGTGTAGCATCCTTTTTGTTCACCTTTTTGATGTAGGTGTTGGAGATTTTGCTTGATGGCTTTTGCTTGAGCTTTTGCCTTTGTTTATCCCCAGTCATCGCCTTGCATTGGAAAGACTTGTGGCCTTCCATGTGGCATATCCTACAAATCACAGTTTCTCCCTCCATAGGCTTGTTCACTCCCGCAGTGGTGTTATCCTGTGGAGGTCGGATTTGTTTGGCTTTGCCTTTCTTGTCATACAAAGCCTTTCCAAGGCGAGCCACTTCTTGCTTTAATTGTTCATTTTCTTTTGCAACCTCATCCGAACATGTTTCTATAACAATATTCTCAACAAGAACTTGGTTGCAGGGGTTAGAATCATCAATTAAATCAAAGCAGGAAGTAGAAGCATCTTTCTTAATAATTTCAGGTATTTCAACTAAAGATGCTGCTGGGGTGCTACCAATGTTTTCAAGCTTAGTAGTTAGCTCATTATTGTGTATGCTAAGAATTTCCATTTTCTCTAGCAAATTTTCAATAGCTTCTTGGGAGCTAGCTAACTTAGCCTTAAGTTTTTCATTCTTTTTAATAAGGCTATCATCGGTAGCAGTGGATGGAGCACTAGATTCTAATAGCTCAATTTTAGTTGATAGCTCACTATTTAGGTTTGCAAAAGTTTCAAATTTTTCTAGCAAACCTTTGTAATCATTTTGAGAGCTAACCAACTTATTTTTCAAAGTTTTAAGTTGAGCTTTTTGCTTAGTGCAAACATCTTGGAAAAATTCTACGGCTTCTGCAAGCTCATCTAGAGAGGGCTTTCCCTCACCTTCATCATCACTACTACTTTCATCACTAGAGGATGGAATGCTTTTGTTACCTCTTGCCATAAGGCATTTGTGTGATGATCATGACGAGCATGATGAGGATCGGTGGCTGCGCGTCCTTGGAGGCTCATCTTCACTTGAAGAATCATCCCAAGTTCTAACACTTGTAAGCGCCTTGCCTTTGCTCCTCTCCTTTTTGGGTTTGGCCATATTTGGACAGTTGTCCCTGAAGTGGCCCTTCTCCCCACATGCGAAGCATCCTCTCTTCCTTTGTTTTTTCTTGTCAATGTTAAAGAGAAGATCCTCGACCTGCAGGGGCACACCCATTAGATTAATCTTGCGGATCATTGTCAGCAACACTCCATCGCTGGGTCACAACACAGCCACCGACACTGGTCCGGTGCTGTCGCCACGCTTGTTGGGCCGTAGAGTAAAAAGGCCGAATGCTCGGTACTCTGGTCCGGAGTGGACTGTGTAAGCGGATGGGTATAACCCTACGCAAAGAAGTCTGTGTCGGTAGCGAAAAACAGATGCTAAACTCCAGTTAAACTTCATTCCTCGCCTATCCTCGTCTTCTTCTTCCTCGATCTGCTCTTCCCATTCGAGTAGGCTGCTAACAAATTGGTATCAAAGACTACCGATCTTGGCACTGGAGATTCCCCCTTACTTCACTCGCTCGGCAAAAATGGCGGGCGCCCCCGATCCCAACCTGGCGGCTGCTCTGAATGCCCAATCCAAACAGATCGAAGCCCAATCCAAGAGCCTAACCACCCAATCCAAGCTACTTCAGCAGTTATGCGACCGATTGGAAAACCAGGATGCACGGTGGCGCCATCTGGAGAAGTCTGTGGCCGCCAATTCCGACGACATCGCCGCGATCCAGGTGCAGGTCGCAAATCGCGACACCACGCCAGATTCCACAGGGGCGCTCGGCTGGGCTCCTCTCGAGGAGTTCGCGGCGGACGCCATGACCCGGGTGGCCGCGCTGGAGAACGTCACTTCAATCTTCGAATCATGGAGGCCGCGCGTCGAGGCATCAGTCGACGGCGTGAAGGACTCGGTCGACGCCGTTCGCGCGGAGCTGTCCAGGGTAGCGCGCTTCCTCGAACGCGGGGCCATCCACGACTCGCCAGATCTGCGCGGCGTACTCGGTCCTCACCAGTCGACGACGGAGCGCGTGCCTCCTCCCTCATGGAACACCGACGGCCCAAGCGGGCACCGCATCGACAATCAACCACGGGAGACGGGTTTTGGGGGTTTTTACCCCCATCACTCCCTCCCGGCCATGGGTATGCACTCTAATCCTCAGGGTGCTCCTTCATTTGCTTCAGATGTCCACACTGGGGGCACATCGGGAACTGGTCTCAACCCGCCTCCCGCAGCATTCGGCGGTCGTGCTTACGGCGCCCAATTCACCAATTACTTAGGCCAGTTGCCCAAGCTGAATTTTCCTGAGTTCGACGGTTCCTACCCCAAACTATGGCAAACACGTTGTGAATCATATTTTCGCATGTACTCTGTAGATCCCTCTGTCTGGATTGAAGTAGCCACAATGAGTTTCACCGGTCCTGCAGCCAGATGGTTACAGTCGATCGAACACAGCCTTCACCAGGTCACTTGGCACGAGTTTGGGCTATTAATTCGTGAGAGATTTGGCAAAAACCAGCACGAAACTCTTCTTAGACAACTCCTGCACATCCGTCAATATTCCAGTGTCTCTGATTATATTGAACAATTTGCACAACTAGTTGACCAGTTAAAGGCTTATCAACCCCATGCTGACCCACTTTACTATATCACTAAGTTTGTCGATGGGTTGCGTGATGATGTCCGCTCTATTGTGTTGGTGCAACGCCCACGAGATCTCGATACTGCCTATGTTCTTGCTCAGTTGCAGGAGGAGGTGCGCGAGGGTACCCGACAGCGGGAGGGCAAGTTCCCTCCACGAACATTCAGCAAACCAGCGGCCTCAGGCACCAGCCTTACACCTGAGGGTAAAGCAACTCATTCCCTAAAGTTGGATCATGCGCCTGCTGCCATTCCTTCTCGACAAGCTCAGTCCGAGGACAAATTGGCTACATTATATGCATATCGGAAGGCCAAGGGACTTTGTTACAAATGCGGACTCCAATATAATCGAGGTCACAAGTGCCCTGACACCGTGCAGTTACACCTGGTCGAAGAAATGTGGCAGTCCTTTCAGTTACCGGAAGATGAGGAACCTGTTACTGATGTCGCAGCTGAAGAGTTGCTTCTATTACATATGTCGCAGGCTGCTGTTCTCAGTGCAGATACTCCCAAGACCATGCGGTTTATTGGCCACATTGGTGGTATGGATATGTTGGTACTGTTGGATTCGGGCAGCTCGACTTCATTTATCAGCCACCGAGTTGCTTCACATTTGCCCAATTGGACTCCCTTACCAGCTTCACTTCGTGTACAGGTGGCCAATGGCTCCCAATTACCGTGTGACCATGAATTAACTAATGTCACATGGTACCTCAATGAGTATGCCTTCTCCTCAAACTTGAAGATTATTCAGCTCACTCACTACGACCTCATCTTAGGTATGGACTGGTTGAGTTCCCACAGCCCTATGTGGGTACACTGGGAAGATAAGTGGCTGATTATACCTTACCAAGGCTCCACTATCAAATTGTGTGGTATGGGAGTTCAGGACATGCAGTGTACTGTTATGGAGGTATCTTCCTTGGAATCCCTCACTGACAAGGATCAAGCCATTGTTCACAAGTTGCCCGCGGAACTGCAGCAGCTACTCACTCAATATGCTGATATATTTGAAGTTCCACAGGGTCTTCCTCCCCCACGCGAGTGCGACCATCGTATTCCGTTGCTGACCGGTGTAAGCCCAGTACAACTCAGGCCGTATCGTTATGCTCCAGCTCTGAAATCAGAAATTGAGAAACAAGTAGCGGACATGCTCCAGACAGGAATTATTCAGAACAGCAGCAGTGCATTCTCATCTCTAGTAATTCTAGTGAAGAAAAAAGACAACACATACCGGTTTTGTGTCGACTACAGACATCTAAATGCACTGACCATCAAAACCAAGTTTCTGGTACCCATTATTGACGAATTTTTGGATGAGCTTCATGGCGCAGCCTGGTTCTCCACTCTCGACCTGCGAGCGGGGTTCCATCAGATCCGAATGGCTTCCGAGGACCAACACAAAACGGCATTTCAAACCCATCATGGTCATTTCGAGTTTAAAGTCATGGCCTTCGGATTGTCTGGTGCACCTGCAACATTTCAGGGAGCGATGAACAGGACTCTTTCCCCACTGCTCCGGAAATGTGCCCTTGTTTTCTTTGATGACATATTGGTCTACAGCCATACATGGTCTGATCATATTCAGCATTTGGAGTTAGTATTCAGTCTTCTTCGAGCCGATCAGTGGCAGATTAAATTGTCCAAATGCTCCTTTGCACAACAAGAAATTGCATATTTGGGCCATGTCATTTCAGCGCGCGGGGTGGCAACAGATTCCTCAAAAGTGGACGCCGTTACCTCATGGCCAGTACCTGCAAACTGTCGAGAGTTACGGGGATTTCTCGGCCTCGCGGGATATTACCGGAAATTTGTGCGACACTTCGCGGTGATCTCTAAACCCCTAACTCAGTTACTGAAGAAGAACACACATTTCGTATGGACTCAAGACCACGATCATGCTTTTCGTACACTCAAGACAGCACTATCTTCTGCCCCAGTCTTGCAACTGCCTGACTTCTCATCCCCGTTTGCCATTGAAACTGACGCGTCGGGATTAGGCATTGGTGCAGTTCTCAGCCAGAACAGCCACCCTCTCGCTTTTGTCAGTAAAGCTCTGGGTCCAAAGAATAGAGGATTATCGACCTATGAAAAGGAGTACCTAGCTATTCTGATGGCTGTCGACCACTGGAGACCCTACCTCTTGCACGATGAGTTCATAATTTACACTGATCAACGCAGTCTCTCACACTTGACAGAGCAAAAGCTTAATACGCCGTGGCAGCAAAAAGTTTTCACCAAACTCTTGGGTCTCCAATACAAAATATTATACAAGAAAGGAATTGAAAATGGTGCGGCGGACGCCCTGTCACGTCGTCCCCATGAATCCTCAGAGCTTTATCATATTTCTAGCAGTAGCCCCCAGTGGCTTTCAGAAATTATGGACGGTTATCAATAGGATAATCACGCCCAGCAGCTGCTATCTGAGCTGGCCGTGACTGCTTCACCTGCTGGCCATTACACACTTCAGAATGGGGTCATCAAATACAAAGGTCGTTTCTGGCTGGGTGCTAATTCAAATCTGCAGCGTAAGGTCATCTCTGCATTTCATGACAGTCCTATGGGAGGGCACTCTGGATTTCCAGTTACCTACCGCCGGATTCATCAACTGTTTGCATGGCCTTACATGAAACAACAGGTGAAAGATTATGTGGCAGCTTGCTCCATTTGCCAACAGTCCAAGCCCGATAGGTCCAAGTATCCTGGACTGCTCCAGTGTAAACCCTAAAATACATTTTTGAGAAAGTAGGAAGTCATGTTGTTCTCTTTGAGGATTAATAATGGGATTGACTGTAGTATATGATTAAACCTCTCAAATGATTAAACAAATAAAAATAATATTTGGGATTAATGGCTCATATTTAAATTTTACTTATAAAAGAAAATGAGTTTTCCTATTTAATTTAATAAATGCTTCTTTCACCAATAATACATATAGAAGCATAAAGACTAAGATAAGCTAATAAATAAATAATCCACTTTTGCATTCAAGCTGGGAATTATTTGAATGATTTCATAGGGTATAGATATCAGATTTGAGTAAAGTTTGAACTTGTAATAAAAACAGAAAATAGAAACAGGGAAATAAATAAAAAGAAAAGAGGAAGACTCTTCCTGGGCCGAATTCCATCCGCTGCCAGCCCAACAGACATCCCGGCCGGCCCATCCTTCTTTGCGTACCGAACTACTTACATGTGGGGCCCGCTTGTCGGTCCCTCAATCCAGAAACTGTGCGCGCGCTTCCTAAGGCACCTAAGTCATTGACGCTTGGGCCCCACGGGTCGGAACCAGCTCTTCTCTGTCTGTTGCTCCGCCGGCCGCAAATCTCGGCGGCGTCCTCGGGCAACCCGTCGGTGGCCAGCTCGGAGTCGACCGCTGATCTCTGCGCGGGTTGTTACAGGTGCGATCGACGGGCTAATAAATATGGACGCGTACAATCTTCTTTCCCCTCACCGGAATCTCCTCCACCGTGCTCGCTCTGCCGCGTAGAGGGTCGTTGGGCCGCCACCGGCTAATCGGGATCACACCGTTGCTGGGGGCTCGGAAGTTGCACCGTGGGATTCGGCGACGAGCGTAGAAACTGGTGGTGGCATCGGTGGGCGAGGGTATCCACCGGGGGTGGTCTAATTGCTCGCCGGAGCACTTCGGTCGAGCCAGGGCCGCCATGCGTCGTGGTCGCGGCTTACGGCTACGCAATTCACGGTAAGATCCCTCCCGGAGTATTCGTCGTTTCCTATAGTTTGTGTGGAAGCCCTTGGATTCACCTATGGGCCTCTGGCGTGGCTGCTCGGGGAAGCTCGCCGGCGTTTAAGGCACTGGCGGGGTTGCGCCGCCGCGCTCAGCCATCGGCGGGGTGAAGACGATACGGTAACCGTCGATCTCGTAGGTAGCGGCTCGGATTAGATCTGGCATAGGATGGCCCTCGTCCGTCGATCATGTAACAAGCGGCCACGATTAGATGTGGATACCGGTTCACCCAGTGTGGTTATGGGCCGTTTGATCTCGATCGTGTGGCTCTGGGGGGATCTCGACTTCTTTAAATCCCTGCCCTTGATTTTAGATCCAACCGCGGGGATCGTGTACCGGTTCAGGATTAAACCGATCTAATCTGAGCCCTCAAACGCCGATCCAACGGCCGATAGCCCTCCTTACCCCTTCGCCGGGGCCATTTTCTAAAAGAGACCCTGCGCTTTACTTATATCAACCCGCCGTCCATAATAGGATTCGCTTGAGTCTTAGGAACTTTTGCGGATTAGTCCCTGCACTTTCCAGATTTCATGCGCGCAGTCCAGATAACAGAGAAATAAGATTATTAATATTAAAAATTGATTTTTAGTATAAAAATAAATCTTAAAACTTGTATAATTCATATTTAATTCATTTTAGCTCCAAATTGAGTCATTCCAATTCCTAAAATTTTGTAATAATATTCTCTATCACTTAGAGCCTCTGTTTTGGCATGAAAACAATTAGAAATTTAATCTCTTATTTAATCCATTTTAATCACATAAAACCTTTGAAAATTCATAACTTAAAATCTATAACTCCAATATTAATAATTCTTGTTCCTGTGATCTTATTTTAACATGTAGATTATTAATGTGTATTTTGTTCTTATGTTTGGTGTAATGTTAATTTTGCCTATGCAATGTTTGTCTGTATTGCTACGACTAGCAAGTGAGGTCACGAGTCATCTGAAGATCATCCTGGTACCTGGAATCTCAAGGCCCAGGCAAGTTGTGCCCTTGATCACTTCTTTTTACCCAGCCATGTTCTAATTAATCATAATGATCTGCATAGGTTAATTTTGATGGGACCCAATAGGTTACCCTAGTTTGTCTATCTTTATACCTTGTTTACCACTGAACTTTCTGGGTAGTACTTGCTTGTGCTATATGTGGTTTTGGGTATGAAGATTACACTATTCATGATTATACTTTTGTTATCAGTTGTTATTTATGGTTCATGTTAAGATCATTATGTTAATTGGAACATGGAGCGACCACCCGGGAAAACAGTGCTACCACAAGGGAGGAATGGGACCCCTTGGCTGATTAATTAGGAAAGCTAGTGGAAGACTACCTTACCCGAAAGGGGCAAGGGCAGTAGGGGAGAGGTCAGTGTGGGGAGGCCCTCGGGAGGATTTTGCTGCGATGGCGGTCCTGCAAGGGATTCCAGCACTGGATCTTCCTATAAACTGTAGCGGGTTTTCGGAAGCTAGTGGAACTTTGTAAAGGCCTCGTAGTGGATCCCTAGCCATTCACCTCGGAAGTGTCTAAGGGCCTTGCAAACCCTGGCGACATGGGATACACGACTTGTGGGTAAAGATGCGCAACCTCTGCAGAGTGTAAAACTGGTATACTAGCCGTGCTCACGGTCATGAGCAGCTCGGACCCTCACATGATTAAATTATGGAACTTAAACTCAATTTGTAATATGCATTGCATCGCAGGTGAAGTTGTTACTTTTGTTCTACTATTTAACTGGGTTGGTATTTACTTATACTTAGTAACTGCTAATAAAATTTTGACCAACATTAAAAGCAATGCTCAGCTCTAACCATCTTCTTTGGTAAGCCTTACACTTCACGTGAGCTCCCACCTTTGGCGAGTTCATGCACATTATTCCCCACAACTTGTTGAGCGATGAACGTATGTGAGCTCACTCTTGCTGTCTCACATACACCACAGGTCAAGACCAGGTACTACAGGATGATGCTCATGGAGGATGCTGCGATGAGTTCGTGAGAGGTCTAGGCCGTCGTCTCCCAGTCAACTTTGGGTTGCTGGACCGTTGTCTCCTTATAATGTAATTATTTATTTTGTATAGAACTCTTGTTATATATAAAGTTGTGACATTCGATCCTGTGCCACTATACATCATATGTATGAGACTTGGTCCCAGCATACCTGGTGTTTATGTTAGCACCCGGGTTTTGGATCCCTAAAATCCGGGTGTTACAGAAGTGGTATCAGAGGAATGTTGACTGTAGGACGAAACCTAGATAGAACTAGACAACCATTAAATACTTATCTTACTCTGATTCTTTTCTAAACTTATCTCAATCTTTTCTCATCTATTTCCGCTTTACTCTGATTACTCTTACCTTTCTGCTTCCAAAGACAAACGTGGAATTCACACTTTGAAATCCTTAACCTAAAAGTGACTTTAGGAATAGGAGACCTAATCTTAGGGACAAAAGCAAAACTATTTTTAGATATTGGTATGCTTGAGTGTTTGTTCTTATGATACTTGTCTGATTTGGATCTTTGATTGAGTGTGATGGGTTGTGGAGTAATGTTCACAATTGCATCTGCATATACACATAGGTGTAAACATATAAAATAACTAGACAACCTAGATTGTCCCCATTGGAACATATCTAGCTTAAGAGATTTATCTTATCCTAAAGGCTCTCATTCTAACCAATTCATCTTATCTTAAAAGGATTCTCCCTTATCTTAATAGATCCATCTCATCTTAAAAGATACTCATCTTATCTTGAAAAGATTTTATCCTTATCCTAATAGATCTAACTGGCCTCAGAAGATTCTATCTTATCCTTATGGATTCATCTTGCCCTAATAAGCATATTTACCCCACCCTAGTAACAACCATGATCTAATGCAAATTAATTAGATCTTATCTAGTCAAACTAGTCACACCAATCTAACCTGGATCTGATCAAATCTAAAGTGACTTATCAAACATGTTAGATAATACTGATGAAATAGTTTAGACTCTACCCCCATAGAACAGGACTTAACTTAGTTCACCCTGCACTAAATTAAGAATGACAGATCGACTTGGCTATATGCAACTACCTTAACCATCTGATAGTTGCATAATCCCTCTGTGTTAACCTAATAGAGCTTCGGACCTACCTACACTGTATACCCCATCCTATCTCAAAAGATTCTAACATATCCTAACAAGATATATCTTACCCTGATAAATCTATCTAACTTAAACTAGTCTAATCTAGATCATAGCTAGTTTAATATGGTCTAATCTAGTTTGAGTTACTTAATGCTGGTACACAAGATATGGCCATACTCCTAAATCACTTAAGCCTAATTTGGAGACTTATATCAACTTGGCCATACACAAACAACCCGACCTATATAACAAGTTACATAACTTACCCAATCAATAGAGTCTTAATGGATTACATAATCTATCAACCAACACCTGACATCAAACCAGATTTTGACCTACATCATGTAGTCCATCTCACCCATAACTATTCTAACCATATTTCCCCCAACTCCGATAATATACACTAGCTCCTAATCAAAGAGACAAGATCGAAGAATATGATCAACTTCATCAAGTAAGGATGAGCACCAACTCAAGTCTTCAAGGATCAAGTGAGGCCACCAAGATGAATCAAGATCCACAAAATCTTGGAGGAAGTCTTTCCTTACCCTACACTTTCTTACCCAAACCTATCTATACTTTAAAGACATCTTCTATCCTACATAATAAAGTGGACATACATATATACACCCATGCTTTCCTAATCACCTGCCAATTTGGGTTTAGACTTGAAAAAAAAAATCTTTTGGTACTAAAACCACTTAGACACTGAAATATAGATTACAAACCAATCTCTCTGTAACCCTTTTCTTACAAATCTCGAGGACGAGATTATTTTTAAGGGGGGTAGGATTTGTAAACCCTAAAATACATTTTTGAGAAAGTAGGAAGTCATGTTGTTCTCTTTGAGGATTAATAATGGGATTGACTGTAGTATATGATTAAACCTCTCAAATGATTAAACAAATAAAAATAATATTTGGGATTAATGGCTCATATTTAAATTTTACTTATAAAAGAAAATGAGTTTTCCTATTTAATTTAATAAATGCTTCTTTCACCAATAATACATATAGAAGCATAAAGACTAAGATAAGCTAATAAATAAATAATCCACTTTTGCATTCAAGCTAGGAATTATTTGAATGATTTCATAGGGTATAGATATCAGATTTGAGTAAAGTTTGAACTTGTAATAAAAACAGAAAATAGAAACAGGGAAATAAATAAAAAGAAAAGAGGAAGACTCTTCCTGGGCCGAATTCCATCCGCTGCCAGCCCAACAGACATCCCGGCCGGCCCATCCTTCTTTGCGTACCGAACTACTTACATGTGGGGCCCGCTTGTCGGTCCCTCAATCCAGAAACTGTGCGCGTGCTTCCTAAGGCACCTAAGTCATTGACGCTTGGGCCCCACGGGTCGGAACCAGCTCTTCTCTGTCTGTTGCTCCGCCGGCCGCAAATCTCGGCGGCGTCCTCGGGCAACCCGTCGGTGGCCAGCTCGGAGTCGACCGCTGATCTCTGCGCGGGTTGTTACAGGTGCGATCGACGGGCTAATAAATATGGACGCGTACAATCTTCTTTCCCCTCACCGGAATCTCCTCCACCGTGCTCGCTCTGCCGCGTAGAGGGTCGTTGGGCCGCCACCGGCTAATCGGGATCACACCGTTGCTGGGGGCTCGGAAGTTGCACCGTGGGATTCGGCGACGAGCGTAGAAACTGGTGGTGGCATCGGTGGGCGAGGGTATCCACCGGGGGTGGTCTAATTGCTCGCCGGAGCACTTCGGTCGAGCCAGGGCCGCCGTGCGTCGTGGTCGCGGCTTACGGCTACGCAATTCACGGTAAGATCCCTCCCGGAGTATTCGTCGTTTCCTATAGTTTGTGTGGAAGCCCTTGGATTCACCTATGGGCCTCTGGCGTGGCTGCTCGGGGAAGCTCGCCGGCGTTTAAGGCACTGGCGGGGTTGCGCCGCCGCGCTCAGCCATCGGCGGGGTGAAGACGATACGGTAACCGTCGATCTCGTAGGTAGCGGCTCGGATTAGATCTGGCATAGGATGGCCCTCGTCCGTCGATCATGTAACAAGCGGCCACGATTAGATGTGGATACCGGTTCACCCAGTGTGGTTATGGGCCGTTTGATCTCGATCGTGTGGCTCTGGGGGGATCTCGACTTCTTTAAATCCCTGCCCTTGATTTTAGATCCAACCGCGGGGATCGCGTACCGGTTCAGGATTAAACCGATCTAATCTGAGCCCTCAAACGCCGATCCAACGGCCGAGAGCCCTCCTTACCCCTTCGCTGGGGCCATTTTCTAAAAGAGACCCTGCGCTTTACTTATATCAACCCGCCGTCCATAATAGGATTCGCTTGAGTCTTAGGAACTTTTGCGGATTAGTCCCTGCACTTTCCAGATTTCATGCGCGCAGTCCAGATAACAGAGAAATAAGATTATTAATATTAAAAATTGATTTTTAGTATAAAAATAAATCTTAAAACTTGTATAATTCATATTTAATTCATTTTAGCTCCAAATTGAGTCATTCCAATTCCTAAAATTTTGTAATAATATTCTCTATCACTTAGAGCCTCTGTTTTGGCATGAAAACAATTAGAAATTTAATCTCTTATTTAATCCATTTTAATCACATAAAACCTTTGAAAATTCATAACTTAAAATCTATAACTCCAATATTAATAATTCTTGTTCCTGTGATCTTATTTTAACATGTAGATTATTAATGTGTATTTTGTTCTTATGTTTGGTGTAATGTTAATTTTGCCTATGCAATGTTTGTCTGTATTGCTACGACTAGCAAGTGAGGTCACGAGTCATCTGAAGATCATCCTGGTACCTGGAATCTCAAGGCCCAGGCAAGTTGTGCCCTTGATCACTTCTTTTTACCCAGCCATGTTCTAATTAATCATAATGATCTGCATAGGTTAATTTTGATGGGACCCAATAGGTTACCCTAGTTTGTCTATCTTTATACCTTGTTTACCACTGAACTTTCTGGGTAGTACTTGCTAGTGCTATATGTGGTTTTGGGTATGAAGATTACACTATTCATGATTATACTTTTGTTATCAGTTGTTATTTATGGTTCATGTTAAGATCATTATGTTAATTGGAACATGGAGCGACCACCCGGGAAAACAGTGCTACCACAAGGGAGGAATGGGACCCCTTGGCTGATTAATTAGGAAAGCTAGTGGAAGACTACCTTACCCGAAAGGGGCAAGGGCAGTAGGGGAGAGGTCAGTGTGGGGAGGCCCTCGGGAGGATTTTGCTGCGATGGCGGTCCTGCAAGGGATTCCTGCACTGGATCTTCCTATAAACTGTAGCGGGTTTTCGGAAGCTAGTGGAACTTTGTAAAGGCCTCGTATTGGATCCCTAGCCATTCACCTCGGAAGTGTCTAAGGGCCTTGCAAACCCTGGCGACATGGGATACACGACTTGTGGGTAAAGATGCGCAACCTCTGCAGAGTGTAAAACTGGTATACTAGCCGTGCTCACGGTCATGAGCAGCTCGGACCCTCACATGATTAAATTATGGAACTTAAACTCAATTTGTCATATGCATTGCATCGCAGGTGAAGTTGTTACTTTTGTTCTACTATTTAACTGGGTTGGTATTTACTTATACTTAGTAACTGCTAATAAAATTTTGACCAACATTAAAAGCAATGCTCAGCTCTAACCATCTTCTTTGGTAAGCCTTACACTTCACGTGAGCTCCCACCTTTGGCGAGTTCATGCACATTATTCCCCACAACTTGTTGAGCGATGAACGTATGTGAGCTCACTCTTGCTGTCTCACATACACCACAGGTCAAGACCAGGTACTACAGGATGATGCTCATGGAGGATGCTGCGATGAGTTCGTGAGAGGTCTAGGCCGTCGTCTCCCAGTCAACTTTGGGTTGCTGGACCGTTGTCTCCTTATAATGTAATTATTTATTTTGTATAGAACTCTTGTTATATATAAAGTTGTGACATTCGATCCTGTGCCACTATACATCATATGTATGAGACTTGGTCCCAGCATACCTGGTGTTTATGTTAGCACCCGGGTTTTGGATCCCTAAAATCCGGGTGTTACATCCAGCCCCTCCCCGTGCCAGAACAAGCTTGGCAGGTGGTGTCGATGGACTTCATCGAAGGTCTGCCGCGTTCTGCTCATGCTAATAGCATCCTCGTGGTCGTGGATAAGTTTTCTCGCTATGCCCATTTTATTCCACTCTTGCATCCTTACACAGCTTTCAAAGTGGCTCAGCTGTTTATGTCATCTGTTTACAAGCTACACGGCATGCCAGAAGCTATCATTTCCGACCGTGATCGCATTTTCACCAGCTCTCTGTGGCAGGAATTGTTCAAGCTGGCTGGTACACAGCTGCGTATGGGGACAGCCTACCATCCTCAGTCGGACGGCCAGACTGAGCGAGTCAATCAGTGTTTGGAGACCTATTTACGCTGTTTCGTCCATGCCTGTCCGCACAAGTGGAACCTGTGGTTGTCTCTGGCCGAATACTGGTACAACACGTCCTTTCACTCGGCTCTTGGTCGCTCTCCATTTGAAGTCCTCTACGGTCGACCTCCACGACATTTTGGCCTGGCTGCAGAAGACTCAGTTACTGATGTGGATCTGGCTACCTGGTTGTCCAACCGTGAGTTGATGACCAAGGTAGTGCGTCAACACCTTTACCGCGCCCAGTCCCGTATGAAGTCCCAAGCAGACAAGGGCCGATCAGAGAGGGAGTTTGCTGTGGGGGAGCGTGTATACCTCAAGCTCTAGCCATATATTCAAACATCCGTCGCACCCCGGGCCAACCACAAGCTGTCTTTCAAATATTTTGGGCCTTTCACAGTACTGCAGCGCGTGGGTTCAGTTGCATACAAATTGGAGCTACCAGCTGAGTCTTCAGTCCATCCTGTCTTCCACGTCTCACTGCTCAAGAAGGCTGTCTCGCCCATACATCAGATCAGCAGCACCTTGCCAGATTCATCAGCTACAAACCAGATTCCTGTCCAAGTGCTCGACGCCAGAACCATCTCCCGTGGAGGTACATCCATTCCCCAGGTGCGGGTGCGCTGGTCCGGTTGCGACGACGCGCTGGCAACATGGGAAGACCTGGACGCCATTCGCCAACAGTTTCCTCGATCCGCTGCTTGGGGGCAAGCAGCATCGCAAGAGGGAGGGAATGTCAGCAACACTCCATCGCTGGGTCACAACACAGCCACCGACACTGGTCCGGTGCTGTCGCCACGCTTGTTGGGCCGTAGAGTAAAAAGGCCGAATGCTCGGTACTCTGGTCCGGAGTGGACTGTGTAAGCGGATGGGTATAACCCTACGCAAAGAAGTCTGTGTCGGTAGCGAAAAACAGATGCTAAACTCCAGTTAAACTTCATTCCTCGCCTATCCTCGTCTTCTTCTTCCTCGATCTGCTCTTCCCATTCGAGTAGGCTGCTAACAATCATCCTCATTACCTTTCTGATGCGTCGAATTGTTTCTTCGTCCTCGGAGGATGATGTGCATGGTTGATTATCTTCATCATCATCACTTTCTTCTTCTTCCTCTTCTTTACTTGAGGAACTTGGAGTGGGAGCCTTCTTTTTGCCCTTCCTTTCATCACATGCAAAAGCATATGGCCTTGAGGAAGTTGGCTCCTCTCCCCGACTCATTTTTCGCGACATCTCAAAGGCCGCGATTTTCCCAATCACAATGGTCGGGGTCATGTTGCTTAAGTCCTCCATGTTGTGAAGGATGGTGATGATGCTCCCATATCTTTGTTGTGGTAGCAGGGAGATAATCTTCCTCACAATGTCCGCATCACCTAGCTTATTAATGCCAATAGGATTGAGCTCATTGATTATTAGATTCAAACGAGAATACATGTCTCTAACAAGCTCATCATCTTTCATAGCAAAAGAATTATACTCATTTAAGACTAGGCAATGTTTTTGCTCACGGACATTGGATGTGCCGTCATGGAGCTCATGCAATTTTAGCCAAATCTCATTAGCAGTTTTCAAGGTAAATACTTGATTAAAAATATCCATGCTAAGAGATTCATACAAGCAATTTTTGGCTCTAGCATTTAAATGAATTTCTTTTTCCTCACTCGTGGTGGGTTTCTCGGGATTCTTGAGGGGTTTCATCCCGTCACGAGTGACTCTCCAAACACCTAGATCAACGGCTTCTAGGTAACAAGCCATTCTAGCACTATAATATGGAAAGTTAGTGCCGTCGAAGTGTGGTGGCCTATGGGTATCCATCCCTCCCTCTAAAAGTGTCGGCTCTTTTAGCGGTGAAGCTAAAGCGTTTCGAATGAGCCAAACCGGGCTCTGATACCACTTGTAGGAAACGGGTGACGCCTAAGAGGGGGGGTGAATTAGGACTTCTAAAACTTTTACTAAACTAGGCCACAATTAAATCCCTAGAGCAAAACCTATGCAAGTAATCAAACTAGAATGTGCAAACTAGGTTTTGTCTAAGTGTTGCTATCTCTACCGCAAAGGCTAAGTTTCAATCTACACTAAATAAGTATGAATACAAGATTGAAACTTAAATGCTTAATATAAATGCGGAAACTTAAAGAGTAAAGTAGAGAAGCAAACTCTCATGGATGACGCCGGTATTTTTACCGAGGTATCCGGAACCACGCAAGGTCCCGACTAATCCTCGTTGGTGCCCCTACGCAAAGGGAAGCCCACACGAGGGCCAAGCACCACGGTCGAGTGTAACGCCCTGAATTTGGGGGTAGAATTTTTTTCTTCTTTTCTCTCACCAAATTCGGGCGTTACTCTCTTTTCTCTTCCCGTTTCGCTCCTTCTTCCTAATTTCAAACTAGTATAGTGACAGGTGTCCGTGTCATATATAAACCAAAACCTAAGTGTCATGGGTGTTGCATCATGCCGAAGCACATTTCTTTGTCTGATGTTGCGTGTTTGTCTCGTTCCGTCTCGGTTTTTGGTTCGCGATTGGAGTCTGTTTGATGGTCGTGCGTGTCGTGGGTTTCAACCCGCGAAGTGGCTCGGCCCAACCCAACCCGGCCCGGTCCGGCCCAGTCCGGCGCTGCGCGTCCCTGGCGCCCACACCCCCCCATGCGTCCCCTTCTCTCCTCCCTCTCTCATTTGGATTTCCCGCGCAGCAACCTCCCTCTCCCTCCTCCACCTCTCTCTCCCCATGGTGCCCTAGGGATTGGAGACGGCGATCACCGGAATTTGATCCCCGAGGTGAGCTCCCCTCCCCTTCCCTTCTTCTCTCTCTCCCTCTCCCTCCCCTTCTCTTCCCTGCGCACGCCCCCCCTCTCTCTCCCCTGCGCGCGTGCCCCTGCCCCTCCCCCGGCGCGGCGGCGCTCGCCCCCTACCCCCTCCCCCGCGCAGCGGCGCCCGCCCCGACCTCCCCCGCGGCGGCGCTCGCCCCCCTGCCCCTATCCCGGCCCCTGCGCGGCGGCGCCCGCCCCTGCCCTCTTCCCGCGGCGGTGCCCCGACCTGGCGTGGTCCGCCCGCCCTTGCCCCCGGCGTGGCTCGGCGCCCCGGCGCGGCCTCCCCTGCCCCCGGCGCGCAGCCCCCTACGCGTGGTCCCGGCCCCCTGCGCGCGGCGTCCCGGCCCTCGGCGTGGCTCGCGTGGCCTTGGCGTGGCCTCGCGCTCCCCCCGTTTACCCCTAACGTGTTCCCGCGTGCGCAACCCCACGTGCGCGGTGATTATTCTTGATTTTTAGTTAGTTTCTAACTCCGTTAGTTAGTGTGCTGCGTCGTGCGCTCGGTCGCGCGACGAGTTTGTTTAATTTCAGATTCTATTAATGTGTTGCGTCGCACGCTTCGTCGCGCGACGACTCAATTTAAATTTGTGTTTATTAATGTGCTGCGTCGCGCGCTTCATCGCGCGATGATTCTTTTAGTTTATATTCATTAAAGTGTTGTGTCGCGCGCTTCGTCGCGCGATGATCTATTTTAATTTCAGGTTGTTTAATGTGTAACATCGCGCGTGTATTCACGCGACGTTCCACTTTAGACTCAGTTCAGTTGACTTATGCCATCGTGCGTTTCGTCGCGCGAAGCTTAATGTCTCTTTATAATTAATGCAAAGTGTCTCGTTGTGCGCTCGGTTGCGCGACGAGTCGTTGATTTCCTTAATTCAATTTAAAGTGCTATGTCGCGCGTCTCGCCGCGCGACAATCCTTTTAATTTATCTTCATCTTCTTATAATGATTAGACATGAAACATGACTTTACTTTATGCTAAACTTAGTGTCTACATTAATGCCTTTCAATTGAGCGAGTGATTTAATTCATAATAATGTAACGTGATCGTTTCTCGACTGTTTTTTCCTTTTTCTCTCTTAACCGTAATTGCGAGCCCGCGTGGAACGTCTGTTTACTTACTGCATTCTATTGTATGGTGTACTGTTCTTTTGTATTAAATATGTGGATGTATGTATGTTTGCGCTCGCATAGAGAACGATCCGGTCGGAGAACCCGAAGAACTCGCAGGAGAAGCCCCTGAGCAGCAGTCGGTTGGTGGAGGCAAGTGTCCCTTGACCTATCTCTGTCCTATACATTCTTTAATTCACTTCCCGCATTACACATTTATACCTAAGGATTGACTAGCTTTTGTTGTCCATGTCCTTGTTTACCTATTTGGGTTGGATTGTTATTGCTTAGTCTTATGCTATTGCTCAACACTAATCAATGAACATGATGAGAATTATCAATGATACGATGTTTTCCCCTCTTTTATTATGATGTTATACTTGTGACCTTCAAGGGGGCTCGAGCGGTTTCTCGAGTGCCTCTCCGTAAGGACCTATTCGTTGCATGACCGCCTAGGAAAACAGTGCAACCATGAGGGTGGAGTGGGACGCCCTTAGCTGAATAATTAGAGGAACCGGGGTGTAGATCGCTTAGCCGTTGTGCCATCAATGGGGCTCGGTGTATGCGGCTCACTCTGCCAAGGTTGATTTGTCCCTTGGGGAGGAGTGCGATACATTTAGGAAACCTAACGGGCGGCTACAGCCCCGAGGAATCTTTGTAAAGGCTACGTAGTGATATCCTGCTGGGTCACCTTGGTAGTGATCAATGGAGAGTCATGATCTCCGGGCAGAAAGGGAAATCACGGCTTGTGGGTAAAGTGCACAACCTCTGCAGAGTGTATGAAAAACTGATATATCAGTCGTGCTCGCGGTTATGAGCAGCCAAGGGAGCTCTAGTGATTAGTGGTACTTGATCAGAGATGTTCGGATTACAGGTGGCAATGAGATTGATGGTTTTTGGTATTGACTCCGGTAATGGTAAGTGGTACTCTTTCTGTTTAGAAAGGAGTATGTTTGGGTTAATAACGTGGGTTAAATCTAAAACTTGGCTTTCTCTACTAGCAATAATAATAACCTGACCAACTAAAAGCAACTGCTTGACTTACCCCCCACATAAAGCTAGTCCACTACAGCCAAACAGGACACTTGCTGAGTATGTTGATGTGTACTCACCCTTGCTCTACACACCAAACCCCCCCAGGTTGTCAGCATTGCAACCACTGCTCAGGAGAAGATGAAGCCATGGAAGGAGACTTCCAAGAGTTCCAAGACTACGACGAGTTCTAGGTGTGGGTTAGCGGCAACCCCCAGTCGGCTGCCTGTGAAGGCCGCGTTTATCTACGTTTCTTTTCCGCACTTTGATTTATTGTAAAGACTATGTAGATGTCTCAGACATATGATGTAACCGACTATTATTTCCCCTTTTAATACTATTTGAGCACTGCGGGATGATGTCCATGTTATGTAACTGCTGTGTACGTGAATTGCTGATCCTGGCACGTACATGGTTCACATTCGGTTTACCTTCTAAAACTGGGTGTGACATAGGTGGTATCAAAGCCGTGCTGACTGTAGGACCGCTAACCTAGAGTAGAATGGTCATTCTAAGGACTGTAGACCTCTGTCCTTGCCTTGACTTTGGTATCCCTTCAAAAGTTGGTCATATCGACCAAACCTATGTTCTACTATATATTATACCTTGCTGAAAATTGTGTTTATTCTAATCCTTCATTTATTTATGGTTCATTATTTGCTGGTCATACTAGTTCTGTTCTCACTCTTTTGCTTACGGTGTCTTTTGTAGATGGCTCGTCTTAGACACAACGCACGGAAGTCTGTCATCCCCTTCTTACTTTCCCGTCTCACGGAGCGTCCGCTTCGCTGTCCTATGGCCGGTCAGTCCAGTCACTTGGAGAGGCTGCACCACCGCCTGCATGAGGAGAAGGAGCATCGACGACAGGAGCAGGAGCAGCAGGGCTCTTCTTTCTCGCTCCAGCAGGAGATAGAGTCCGTGAGGAGCTGATCCCCTGTGCTTCCTCTGGAGGCGCCCCCTGCACCGCCACTGAGCGCCCCAGCCCCTGGAGTAGCTGCTGGAGGAGACCTAGACAACGGAGGAGGCGACAGTAGCTCGAGCCACGACACCGACTTTTCTGCTGACCAGGAGCTGGAAGGATGGGTTGCTCGACCCATCACTCGCGACGCTGCTCGCGAGTGTCACTTCCATGATGCGCTCGACACCGTGCTACGTCGGGCACTTGATCGGCGTACTTGGTCTATCGAGTATCGTTGTGTGGTCTACCAGCATAGTCACGGGGTCTACCCGGACCACTGGAAGGCGACCTGCTTGGTGCGCCGTCCAGAGAACAGTCTCTGGGGTGCTGAGGTCTGCTCGGAGCACTATTCCATCTCTGAGCGGGACTCAGCAGAGGCGACCATGCAAGATGCCGCACGGCGTGCGCTTTCGCACTACTGTTCGGTGCTCGGTGGGGTAACTGATGGTCTCAACCTGAAGTATTACCCCCGCCGTCCATCTGGCAGCACAGGAGGCGTGATTGTTTCGCCTGTCGGTGAGGACAATCCTAGGTTGAGCAGCACAGTCAACCTAGCCGCCGTGCTAAACACGGAGCTGGACCATGCATTAGACGAGCTGAGTAGGGCTCGTGCTGAGATCGCCCAGCTGCGGGCTGAGCGCGCGGAACGTCGTCACCTGGATGATGGTTCCCCCGCTCCTGTCGGGACTCAGCACCCGTACCGCTCACCTCGGCGTAGACACCAGTCTTATGGCAACCCCGACTGCAAGACCAAGATAAATTTAGAACCATAGATCGTTAGAGTCGGATCTTGTAATTAATACGAAATATATACATAGAAGCTACAGTCTTAGCGTTAGTCTCGCTCTTAGTTAGTCTTAGTTAGACAGAGTAGTTTGCTATATCCTGTGCATTTATGTTTGTCATGATGAACTATGTTTGATTTGGATCTTTGTAATGACTGTCACCAGGATGTGGGTATCCCCTGCATTTTGGTTTACCTGTTAAATGTTAATGGAGTTAGCTATTTAGTTGGGAAGCCTTTTATTCCACTTTCCTATTTATTTGAGAAGCTGTGTTGGTCTGTGTTGGAGATCAGTGAAGATGCTCGTCTGTTCAGCGTTGTGGAGAATTCTATACTCTTTTCTTATGCTACAAGATTTGCAAGATCAGTTCTGATGTGTGGTTGCATTCTGCAGATGTCAGAAAACAGGCGCAGAGGAGGAAGGCGTGCTCAGCAGGAGCGGCCAGCTCAGCAGGATGAGGTACCCCAGCAGTAGCACCTGTCGCCCCCCCGATGTCCATCAAGCAGATGTTTCTGATGCAGACTCAGGCAGTTCAAGCTATTGGTCAGACTCTGGCCGCTATTCAGCAGCAGCAGCAGCAGCAGCCACCACCTCAGCCCCAGATGCCTCAGATGCCTAGGGACAAACGTGTTGAATTCATGAGAGGTCATCCTCCAACGTTTGCTCACTCTTCTGACCCCATGGATGCTGAAGACTGGCTGCACACTATGGAGCGGGAGTTGCATACCGCTCAATGTGATGACAGGGAGAAAGTCCTGTATGGTCCTCGTCTGTTGAGAGGAGCAGCCCAGTCATGGTGGGAGTCTTATCTCGCCACCCATGCCCACCCCGACACCATCACCTGGGAAGAGTTCAGAGGTAGCTTTCGTCAGTACCATGTTCCTATAGGTCTGATGACAGTGAAGAAGGAAGAGTTCCTGGCCCTCAAGCAAGGGTCATCGTCTGTCAGTGAGTACCGGGACAAGTTTCTGCAGTTGTCTCGCTATGCTCCTAAAGATGTCAACATCGACGCCAAGAGACAATACCGTTTCTTGAGAGGCTTGGTTGACCCTCTGTAGTATCAGCTGATGAATCATACCTTCCCGACATTCCAGCACCTGATTGACATAGCAATCATGACAGAGAGGAAGCGCAAAGAGATGGAGGATCGCAAGCGCAAGATCAGTGGACCCCAGCCTGGAAGCAGCAATCGTCCTCGTTTCTCAAGCAATCAACCTTAGCAGTTCAGGCAAAACCAGCGTCCACCTCAGCAGTAGCAGTTTCAAAGGCAGTTTCCTCAGCACCAGTATCAAAATCGTCAGAACAATCAGTCAGGAGGAGGTCAGTTCCAGAGGCAGAAATAGCAGGCACCTCGTCTTCCTGCCCAGCAAACCAGCAGAATAATCAAGCAGCACCAGCTCAGGTTGGAAACAGGGCATGTTTCCACTGTGGAGAGCAAGGCCATTGGGTGATGCAATGTCCGAAGAAGGCAGCCCAGCAGCAATCAGGCCCAATGCCCCAGCAAAGCAGAATGTGTCTCAGCCTGGAGCAGGCAACCGCTCTCAGCCACGCTATAATCATGGGAGACTAAACCACTTGGAGGCTGAAGCAGTTCAGGAGACCCCCGACATGATAGTAGGTATGTTCCTAGTTGACTCCCATATTGCGGAAGTGTTATTTGATACTGGAGCAACGCATTCATTCATTACTGCATCATGGGTAGAAGCACATAATCTTCCAATTACTACCATGTCAACCCCCATTCAAATTGACTCAGCTGGTGGTAGAATTCGAGCCGATAGCATTTGTTTGAATGTAAGTGTGGAAATAAGGGGGATAGCGTTTCCCGCTAATCTCATAGTAATGGGTACTCAGGGAATAGATGTCATCCTAGGGATAAATTGGCTAGATAAGTATCAGGCAGTTATCGGTTGTGATAAGAGGACAATCAAGTTGATGTCCCCACTTGGAGAGGAAGTGGTGATGGAGTTAGTCCTGCCTGAGCCGAAGAAAGGAAGTTGTTATCAGATGGCTGTCGATAGCAGTGAAGCAGACCCAATTGAGAGTATCAAGGTTGTGTCTGAGTTTCCAGATGTGTTTCCAAAGGACTTGCCAGGTATGCCACCAGAGGGGAAAGTTGAGTTTGCCATAGAGCTTCTTCCTGGCACCGCCCCCATCTTTAAGAGAGCTTACAGAATATCTGGACCAGAGTTAGTTGAACTTAAGAAGCAAATTGATGAGTTATCAGGGAATGGTTACATTCGGCCAAGCACCTCGCCTTGGGCTGCCCCTGTCCTATTAGTGGAGAAGAAAGATGGCACCAGAAGGATGTGTATCGATTATCGAGCTCTGAATGAGGTCACAATTAAGAACAAGTACCCCTTGCCCAGAATAGAAGATCTGTTCGACCAGTTGAGAGGAGCCAGCGTGTTCTCCAAGATAGATCTGAGGTTAGGTTATCATCAGCTCAGGATCCGACCTTCGGACATTCCGAAGACGGCATTCATTACCAAGTAAGGGTTGTATGAATTCACTGTGATGTCTTTTGGTCTAACAAATGCACCAGCCTTCTTTATGAACTTGATGAACAGTGTATTCATGGATTATCTTGATAAGTTTGTGGTGGTATTCATCGAGGACATTCTGATATATTCTCAAAGTGGAGAAGAGCATGCAGATCATTTGAGGATGGTATTGTAGAGATTGCGAGAGCACCAGCTGTATGCAAAGTTGAGCAAGTGTGAGTTCTGGATCAGTGAAGTCCTGTTCTTGGGTCACATAATCAACAAAGAGGGATTGGCTGTGGATCCAAAGAAAGTGGCAGACATTCTGGACTGGAAAGCGCCAACAGATGCCCGAGGGATCAAGAGCTTCATTGGAATGGCCGGATATTATCGGCGATTCATTGAAGGGTTTTCAAAGATTGCGAAACCAATGAGAGCGTTGCTAGGCAACAAGGTTGAGTTCAAGTGGACCCAGAAATGTCAAGAGGCCTTCGAAGCGCTGAAAGAGAAGTTGACTACAACGCCTGTCTTAGTCTTGCCTGATGTGCACAAGCCCTTCTCGGTGTATTGCGATGCTTGTTACACTGGTTTGGGATGCATGTTGATGCAAGAGGGAAGAGTTGTGGCTTACTTGTCCCGACAGCTGAAGGTTCATGAGCAGAATTACCCAATCCATGACCTAGAGTTGGCAGCAGTGGTTCACGCGTTGAAGACATGGAGGCACTATCTGTATGGACAGAAATGTGATGTTTACACGGACCACAAGAGTCTGAAGTACATATTCACTCAGTCAGAGCTGAATATGAGGCAACGAAGATGGTTAGAGCTGATCAAAGACTATGAGTTGGAGATTCACTACCATCCAGGCAAAGCGAACGTAGTGGCAGATGCTTTGAGCAGGAAGAGTCAGATCAATCTGATGGTGGCTCGTCCGATGCCTTATGAGTTGGCCAAAGATTTTGACAGGTTGAGTCTTGGGTTTCTGAACAACACTCGGGGAGTCACAATTGAGTTGGAACCTACCCTAGAGCAGGAAATTAAAGAAGCGCAGAAGAATGATGGGAAGATCAGTAAGATCCGGCAACTGATTCTGGAAGGCAAAGGCAAAGATTTTCGGGAAGATGCGGAAGGTGTGGTATGGTTCAAAGACCGCTTGTGTGTTCCCAATGTCCAGTCTATTCGGGAATTGATTCTCAAGGAAGCTCATGAGACAGCTTATTCGATTCACCCTGGAAGTGAGAAGATGTATCAGGATCTGAAGAAGAAATTCTGGTGGTACGGAATGAAGAAGGAAATCACAAAGCATGTGGCTATGTGTGATAGTTGTCGGCGAATCAAGGCAGAGCACCAGAGACCAGCTGGATTGTTGCAACCGTTGCAAATCCCTCAGTGGAAATGGGATGAAATCGGCATGGACTTCATAGTCGGATTGCCTCGCACTCAAGCCGGCTATGATTCCATTTGGGTAGTGGTGGACCGCTTAACCAAGTCAGCCCACTTCATACCTGTCAAGACCAACTACAGCAGTGCAGTATTGGCAGAATTGTACATGTCTCGGATCGTTTGTCTTCACGGTGTGCCAAAGAAGATAGTGTCAGACAGAGGAACGCAGTTCACCTCTCATTTCTGACAGCAGTTGCATGAAGCCTTGGGCACACATCTGAATTTCAGTTCAGCTTATCATCCGCAGACAGATGGTCAGACCGAAAGGACCAATCAAATCCTTGAAGACATGCTGAGAGCCTGTGCGTTGCAAGATCAGTCCGGATGGGACAAGCGATTGCCTTATGAGGAGTTCTCCTATAACAATAGTTACCAGGCCAGCTTGAAGATGTCCCCTTTTCAGGCGCTCTATGGGAGGAGTTGTAGAACTCCATTGCAATGGGATCAGCCTGGGGAAAAGCAAGTGTTTGGGCTAGACATTCTGCTTGAAGCTGAAGAGAACATCAAGATGGTCCGAGAGAATTTGAAGATAGTGCAATCAAGGCAGCGAAGCTATGCAGACACAAGAAGAAGAGAGCTGAGTTTCAAAGTTGGAGACTTTGTCTATCTGAAAGTGTCACCGATCAGAGGAGTCAGAAGATTTAGAGCCAAAGGCAAGCTAGCACCCCGCTACATCGGTCCGTATCAGATTCTCGCAAAGCGTGGAGAAGTGGCCTATCAGCTCAGTTTGCCAGAAAGCTTGTCCGCAGTGCATGATGTCTTTCATGTGTCTCAGTTGAAGAAATATTTGCGCGTGCTAGAAGAGCAGTTGCCAGTGGAAGGTCTTGAAGTCTAGGAGGACTTGACCTACATTGAGAAGCCAGCGCAAATCCTTGAGACTGCAGATAGAGTCACCCGAAGGAAGACCATCAGAATGTGCAAAGTCAGATGGAATCACCACTCTGAGGAAGAAGCAACCTAGGAGCGTGAAGATGATCTGATGGCTAAATACCCTGAGCTCTTTGCTAGCCAACCCTGAATGTCGAGGGCCAGATTCTTTTAAGGGGGATAGGTTTGTAACGCCCTGAATTTGGGGGTAGAATTTTTTTCTTCTTTTCTCTCACCAAATTCGGGCGTTACACTCTTTTCTCTTCCTGTTTCGCTTCTTCTTCCTAATTTCAAACCAGTATAGTGACAGGTGTCCGTGTCATGTATAAACCAAAACCTAAGTGTCATGGGTGTTGCATCATGCCGAAGCACATTTCTTTGTCTGATGTTGCGTGTTCGTCTCGTTCCATCTTGGTTTTCGGTTCGTGATTGAAGTCTGTTTGATGGTCGTGCGTGTCGTGGGTTTCAACCCGCGAAGTGGCTCGGCCCAACCCAACCCAGCCTGGCTCGGTCCGGCGCTGCGCGCCCCTGGCACCCACACCCCCCATGCGCCCCTTTCTCTCCTCCCTCTCTCATTTGGATTTCCCGCGCAGCAACCTCCCTCTCCCTCCTCCACCTCTCTCTCCCCGTGGTGCCCTAGGGATTGGAGACGGCGATCACCAGAATTTGGTCCCCGAGGTGAGCTCCCCTCCCCTCCCCTTCTTCTCTCTCTCCCTCTCCCTCCCCTTCTCTTCCCTGCGCGCGCCCCCCTCTCTCTCCCCTGCCCCTCCCCCCACGCGGCGGCGCTCGCCCCAGCCCCTCCCCCGCGGTGGCGCCCGCCCCCTGCCCCTCCCCCGGCGCGGCGGCGCCCGCCCTGACCTCACCCGCGGCGGCGCTCGCCCCCCCCACCCCCATATCGGCCCCTGCGCGGCGGCGCCCGCCCCCGCCTTGGCCCCACGGCGGCGCCCTGGCCCCGGCGTGGTCCGCCCGCCCTTGCCCCCAGCGCGGCTCGGTGCCCCGGCGCGGCTCGGCCCCGGCGCGGCCTCCCCTGCCCCCGGCGCGCAGCCCCCTGCGTGCGGTCCCGGCCCCCTGCGCGCGGCGTCCCGGCCCTCGGCGTGGCTCGCGTGGCCTTGGCGTGGCCCCACGCTCCCCCGTTAACCCCTAACACGTTCCCGCGTGCGCAACCCCACGCGCGTGGTGATTATTCTTGATTTTTAGTTAGTTTCAAACTCCATTAGTTAGTGTGCTACGTCGTGCGCTCGGTCGCGCGACGAGGTTGTTTAATTTCAGATTCTATTAATGTGTTGCGTCGCGCGCTTCGTCGCGCGACGACTCAATTTAAATTTATGTTTATTAATGTGCTGCGTCGCGCGCTTCATCGCGCGACGATTCTTTTAGTTTATATTCATTAAAGTGTTGTGTCGCGCGCTTCGTCGTGCGACGATCTATTTTAATTTCAGGTTGTTTAATGTGTAACGTCGCGCGTGTATTCACGCGACGTTCCACTTTAGACTCAGTTCAATTGACATATGCCGTTGTGCGTTTCGTCGCGTGAAGCTTAACGTCTCTTTATAATTAATGCAAAGTGTCTCGTTGTGCGCTCGGTCGCGCGACGAGTCGTTGATTTCCTTAATTCAATTTAAAGTGCTATATCGCGCGTCTCGCCGCGCGACAATCCTTTTAATTTATCTTCATCTTCTTATAATGATTAGACATGAAACATGACTTTACTTTATGCTAAACGTAGTGTCTACATTAATGCCTTTCAATTGAGCGAGTGATTTAATTCATAATAATGTAACGTGATCGTTTCTTGTCTGTCTTTTCCTTTTTCTCTCTTAACCGTAATTGCGAGCCCGCGTGGAACGTCTGTTTACTTACTGCATTCTATTGTATGGTGTACTGTTCTTTTGCATTAAATATGTGGATGTATGTATGTTTGCGCTCGCATAGAGAATGATCCGGACGGAGAACCCGAAGAACTCGCAGGAGAAGCCCCTGAGCAGCAGTCGGTTGGTGGAGGCAAGTATCCCTTGACCCATCTCTGTCCTATACATTCTTTAATTCACTTCCCGTATTACACATTTATACCTAAGGATTGACCAGCTTTTGTTGTCCATGTCCTTGTTTACCTATTTGGGTTGGATTATTATTGCTTAGTCTTATGCTATTGCTCAACACTAATCAATGAACATGATGAGAATTATCAATGATACGCTGTTTTCCCCTCTTTTATTATGATGTTATACTTGTGACCTTCAAGGGGGCTCGAGCGGTTTCTCGAGTGCCTCTCCGTAAGGACCTATTCGTTGGATGGCCGCCCGGGAAAATAGTGCAACCATGAGGGTGGAGTGGGACGCCCTTAGCTGAATAATTAGAGGAACCGGGGTGTAGTTCGCTTAGCCGTTGTGCCGTCAATGGGGCTCGGTGTATGCGGCTCGCTCTGCCAAGGTTGATTTGTCCCTTGGGGAGGAGTGTGGTACATTTAGGAAACCTAACGGGCGGCTACAGCCCCGGAGAATCTTTGTAAAGGCTACGTAGTGATATCCTGCTGGGTCACCTTGGTAGTGATCAATGGAGAGTCATGATCTCCGGGCAGAAAGGGAAATCACGGCTTGTGGGTAAAGTGCACAACCTTTGCAGAGTGTATGAAAAATTGATATATCAGCTGTGCTCGTGGTTATGAGCGGCCAAGGGAGCTCCAGTGATTAGTGGTACTTGATCAGAGATGTTCGGATTACAGGTGGCAATGAGATTGATGGTTTTTGGTATTGACTCCGATAATGGTAAGTGGTACTCTTTCCGTTTGGAAAGGAGTACGTTTGGGTTAATAACGTGGGTTAAATCTAAAACTTGGCTTTCTCTACTAGCAATAATAATAACCTGACCAACTAAAAGCAACTGCTTGACTTACCCCCACATAAAGCTAGTCCACTACAGCCAAACAGGACACTTGCTGAGTATGTTGACGTGTACTCACCCTTACTCTACACACCAACCCCCCTAGGTTGTCAGCATTGCAACCACTGCTCAGGAGAAGATGAAGCCATGGAAGGAGACTTCCAGGAGTTCCAAGACTACGACGAGTTCTAGGTGTGGGTTAGCGGCAACCCCCAGTCGGCTGCCTGTGAAGGTCACGTTTATCTACGTTTCTTTTCCGCACTTTGATTTATTGTAAAGACTATGTGGATGTCTCAGACATATGATGTAATCGACTATTATTTCCCCTTTTAATACTATTTGAGCACTGCGTGATGATGTCCATGTTATGTAACTGCTATGTACGTGAATTGCTGATCCTGGCACGTACATGGTTCGCATTCGGTTTACCTTCTAAAAGTGGGTGTGACATCGAGTAACTCCGTAGAGAGCCACGGGCCTTCTCCACGCGCAAGTGGTGCTCCTCTTCCGGCTCCTCTCGGACGCTCCCCACCGTCACCACTATCGAGCTTCCGGCCGAAACGCCGCGGGCCTCGTTCCCTCCGGTACACGGTGGCGGCCGTGACACAAACGCGGTTGCCACGGTCTCGCAAGACTCTCGCCCCACTCGGTACAATTACAACGGCTCACGCAAGAGCCGAGGGGTTGTGCGGTTTTACAAAACTCACTCAACTAACTAGGGTTCACCTAGAGCAAGCGCTAAAGCGGTCTAACTAACCTAAGCACTTCGCAAAGCACCTACGCTAATCATCGAGTGATTCTATTAAGCACTTGGGTGTTTGAGCTCTTGGAAATATGCACTATGTGTCTTGGTATGTTGCTTGGGCTCTCACACATTCAAATGGACGGTTGGGGTGGTATTTATAGCCTCCAATCCCCAAACTAGCCGTTGGATAGAAAGCAGCAGCTTTCTGTCATCGGGTGCACCGGACAGTCCGGTGCACCACCAGACAGCCACTATGTACTGTCTAGTGCACGCCACATCAGCCGACCGTTGGTGCCTGTAGCAGTCGACCGTTGGATCCGACCGTTGCCGTCTGTCTGGTGCACACTGGACAGTCACCGGAATGTCCGGTGTGCACCGGACAGACCGGTGCTACAGCCAGAGAGCGCCTGTCCGTGGCCTCTCTGCACAGACTGTCCGGTGGTTCACCGGACAGTCCGGTGCACACCGGACAGCACTGTCCGGTGCGCCACCAGGCGCTGGCTGACAGCCAGCTTCTTGGGTTTCTTCGCTGATTTCTTTGGGCTTCTTTTGTTCTTGAGTATTGGACTCCTATGCACCTTTTTATGTCTTCTTTTGAGGTGTTGCATCCTCATTGCCTTGGTCCAATTCTCTTCGCATCCTGTGAACTATAATTATAAACATTAGCAAACATATTAGTCCACAGGTTGTGTTAATCATCAAAAACCAAAACTCAATTAGCCAAAAGGCATGGGGTCCATTTTCCTTACAGGCCTCAGCACCGAAAACAGCAGCAGCAGTGAAGCTGCTCCTGCCGAAGCTTCTACTTCTGAAGCAGCAGTAGCCGAAGCCACAAATTTGGAAAACACACTTACTGGTATTGATGAAATGATTTTGAATATGGCTGAGGAAGAAACTGCAACGGCTGCTGAGGAAACCCCGGCTGCAGTATCTGAAAAAGAGAAAGAGCTTGCCGAAGATGCTTCGGAAGAAGGAAATTTCAACTTTCAAAACATAATTGGGCAAGAATTGTCTAAGGCTGAAAAAGAAGAGTTGAGGGACTATGCTATATCTTGCGGATACCAGCCAGGTGCGCTGCTTATCGGCGGTATAGACGAAGAGAGTTTAGGTTGCCTTCGGGACCGGACTGGGACGAAAGTTGTCAGCACTTTATCAAAGGGTGTTGGCTTTCTGAAGCTTGAGGCTGAACTCAGCAGATACCGGCGGCAACATATTGCCGGTAGCTTGTTTTATTCTAACTTTAAGGTAAAATTCTTCCCTTAACTTTTTATTATTTTGATATGAGAATGTTTTTTGATGAAGGTTATTTTGTCAGAGCCTACTATTAAGCAAAGCCTTAAGGATGCAACAAGACCTCGAGGATAAGAAAAACAAAGTTATAATCGAGGGCTTAGAAAGCAAGATTAAAGATCATGAAGCTGCCCTAGAAAAGAAAGACTTCGTACTTCAAACGATGGAAGGTTCACTGGTAGAAGCTCAAGCTGAGATCGCCAGATTGAACAGTGAACTTTCCATGAAATCAAAAAACTTTGAGCAAGAAAGAAAGATTTTGAAACAAAAATCAAAGCTGAAATTGAAAAAAGTTCAAATCTACAGAAATTGCTCAAAGAACTTCAAGAAAAATGCTTAGGCTTCGGCACCCGGTGCATTCAACGGCTGAAGCAGGTCTTCAACTCAGTTGGAGCCAGTTCCGAAAAGTTTAAACCTTCGGTTGAAGACCTGCCAGGCACGTTTGATCATATTGAAGGTGAAGTTGATGCTCTCGACGAAGTTATAGCTGGACATGGTGACTTTTGTGCTCTGCTAGCATCTCGAGGCACGGCTGTCGCTTTCATGAAGGCTGGCTGTACACATGGAAATATTGTAAATAGACCAAACTTCAGCCTGTCACCAGCAGACTTGGATAACATTCCCGGCCTGGCCCGAAGCATCGGCAATAGATTCGTTACTCAAATCTGGGCAAAGGGTGGGCGAAGCTTGGCTGGTGACGAAGCTCGAAGTCACCTTAAACCGGTAATAAACTCATACCTTGTGCTTACCTTTTCTTTGATAGTTGAATTTACCTTATAATGCTTTGACATGTACAGGATGACGAAGCCGAGGAGCATTGAGCCAAAACTTAGCAGATGGTCCGAAGCTTAGCAGATGATGATGAAGCCGAAAACCTTGCTGCGAAAAAACTCTAGAAAAACTCTTGTACTAACCTTGTAAAAAATATTGTAATCAAATACTACTCTGTAAATTTGTCCATACCTTGTAATATATTTTTACCTTTTCGTCCATGTATGAACTGCTTTGATGTGGATGAAACCTGTATTTTTGAGCCGAAGGCGAAAAACACCTTCCCTTCTTTTCGTACACAACGAAGCATAACACTGCTTTCGAAGCCGTATCCATAGAGCCGAAGCAACTGTCGGTATCTGTATGATATGATGATGATCCTATGTATGTCTAAATGAATGTTTATGAATGCAATGTATGATGTAATGTATCATGCAAATGAACGCCCAAACACACATATACGAAGTCACATCCATAATCTTCATTCCCTTAGGAATGACTGAAATATTTTTGTAGTTTATTTTTCGGCTGCACCGCTTATTTTTTGTGTAAGTTCTGCATCCCCTTAGGAATGTCTTTTGAACTTCTTCGCCTTCTATTTTGGTGGTATTCGTGTTGACTTTTCGCGCTTCGCCTTATATTTCGGTGGTATTTGGCTCTGCATTCCCTTAGGAACGATTTTTGAGCAGAAAACTTACGTTGCGCTCCCTTAGGAACGACTTCTTGTAGCTTCGTCGTGCTCTGCATCCCCTTAAGGACGACTTTCGAGCTTCTCCTTGTTCTTTTTTTTTCTCTCTTTGCACTCGATGGTGCATGCTCAGATGTTACATTTTACATATTTTTGGGGGATTTTGCTCTCGTAGAGCTGAATAAGAAAGGAAAAATTACAAACTATGGCCCCATTAAAAACATTTCTCCCCCTTTGGAAAGGAAAAGGGTGCCATAAGAAAAAATGAAAAAGATTACATCAATTTATACATAATATTGTCGAAGCTCATCCGCATTCTAGGATCTAGGAATGTCGTTGCCATCCATGTCCTTTAACCTATAAGAACCGGGTCTTGACGAAGATACTACTAGAAAGGGTCCTTCCCACTTCAGCTGAAGCTTGCCTACTGTGTCAGGGTTGGCTACTCACCGAAGCACAAAGTGTCCTGGCTTAATGTCTTTCAATCAAACTTTTGTATTGCGCCATTTTATTGTTTCGGCTTGATATTTGTTGATATTTTCCACAGCCTGAAGTCTAGTCCCTTCTATAGTATCTTTTGTCACATAATAATTAGCTTAGTCTTCGGCCGAAGCTATTGTTCTTATTGACCCCGCTTTAGCCTTTTTGGGGGTTATGGCTTCGCCACCGAACAATAACTTAAATGGTGTAAAACCTGTTGACCTTGATATAGTTGTATTGTGGCTCCACACCACTTTAACCAACTCATCTGGCCACTTTCCTCTAGGCTGATTGAAGATTAACTTCATTATTCCTGTCATTATAATACCATTTGCCCTTTCAACTAGTCTATTTGATTTCGGGTGTCTAACTGATGCAAAATGAATTTTTGTGCCGATCTGATCACAGAAATCTTTGAAAGTATCAGCATCAAACTGCGTTCCATTGTTCACAGTTATAGCCTTCAGCACACCGAAGCGACAAACTATATTCTGTCAGAAAAATTTTTGGACTGTAGCCGAAGTTATTGTAGCCAAAGGCTTCGTTTCGATCCACTTAGAAAAATATTCTACCGCCACCACAACATATCTCAAGTTGCCCTGTGCTAGTGGAAGTGGACCTAGTAGATCCAGGCCCAATCTTTGCAACGGCCAGGTTGGTTGTATTAGCTGAGTCAATGGCGAAGGTTGTTTCTGATCTCTTGCACATTTTTGGCAATTTTCACACTTTTGAACCAAATCTACTGCGTCTGAAGCTGCCTTCAGCCAATAGAATCCTTGTCGGAAAACCTTTCCTAGAAGAGGTCTGGACCCAATATGAGATCCACACAATCTTGCATGTATCTCCTTCATTAATTCTATACCTTCAGTTCTGGATAAGCACTTGAGAAGTGGGGAACAAACTCCATGTTTATATAATTCCCCTTCTATTATGACATATGGTCTTGTTCTTGCTTCCATTCGTTTGTTATAAACCTCTCATCCGAGAGATAGTTACCTTGGAGGAAAGATATAATCTCAGTCCTCCAATCTTCACTATGGACAGGAGATATTGTAAGCACTGCTCTTTCGAGGAGTTCCACCGAAGGTGCTCTTATTGTCTCGAAAAATACTTCCGGAGGTAGAGGAAGCCCCTGTGCCACTGACTTGGCTAGTAGATCAGCATGCTCATTTTCCCCTCTTGGAATATTCTTAACAGAAAATCTTTCGAAAGGAGCTTCAAGCCTTCGAACTGTGTCCAGGTATCTCTCAAGCTTCGGATCTCTTGCCTTGCAACTCTTGTCAACATGACCAGAAATAACTTGAGAGTCGGTTTTGAGGACTGTCCTTATTATTCCCATTGCCTTTTAACTTTCAAAGTCCCAAAAGTAATGCTTCGTATTCAGCAATATTATTTGTACTGCTGAAATCAAGCCTTGCTGCATAGCATGTTCTAACTTTGAAAGGTGCAACTAAGACAGCAGTCGTACCTGCACCGAAGGTTCCCCAGGAACCATCGCAGAACATTGTCCAGGCTTCAGCATCTTTATTTGCTTCTTCTTCCTGAGCCCCTGGCGTCCAATCAGCAATGAAGTCTGCTAACGCTTGGGACTGAATTGAGGATCTATGGACATAGTCAATAGTGAATTCTTTAAGCTCCGCAGCCCACTTTCCAATCCTTCCAGTAGCTTCTCTGTTCCTCATAATATCCTTCAGAGGCTGTGATGAAGGAACAATTATGTGGTATGCTTGAAAATAGTGCCGAAGCTTCCTGGAGGCCATTAACACAGCATACAACACCTTCTCCAACTCTGTATAGTTTTTCTTTGATAAACTTAGAACTTCGGAGACAAAGTATACTGGGGCTTGCTTTTTAATTTGTCCTTCAAGCTTCTCCTGTACAAGCACCGCACTCACTGCAGAGTACGAAGCTGCCACATGCAATAGTAACGGAGCCCCTGGCGCAGGTGGAGTTAATGTTGTTAGATCAATCAAGTATTGCTTTAGCTCTTCGAAGGCCTTCTATTGAGCTGGGCCCCATTGAAAAACTTCGGCTGACTTTAGTATTTCAAAGAATGGCAAATTTCTTTCTGCTGATCTAGATATGAATCTATTTAATGATGCCAGTCTTCTTGTCAGCCGTTGGGCCCCCTTCTTTGTGCTTGGTGGTTCCAACCGAAGGATAGCTTCGATCTTGCTTAAGTTAGCTTCAATCCCCTTCGTTGAAACTAGACAGCCAAGGAACTTACCCTTCTTCACTCCAAAGACACATTTTTCTGGATTTAATTTTAGGCCAGCTTGCCTAAAATTAGCAAATGTTTCTTGCAGAGCAGTAATGTGATTTTCTTGCTTCGTACTTTTTACTATGATGTCATCAACGTATGTTAGCACATTTCTTCCTATCTGGGAATGAAGGACCTTGGCTGCCATTCTGCCGAAGCTTCCTCCAGCATTCTTGAGCCCCTCAGGCATCCGAAGATAGCAATAGGTGCCACTAGGAGTTATGAAGCTAGTCTTTGGCTCATCCTCCTTCTTCATCCATATTTGATGATATCCTGAGTAGCAGTCTAGCAGACTCATAAGCTCTAAAGAAGCTGCTGCATCTACAAGAGAGTCTATTCTTGGTAATGGAAATTCGTCCTTTGGACAGGCCTTGTTAAGATCTGTGAAGTCAATACACATTCTCCATTTGCCGTTGGACTTCTTCACCATAACAGTATTGGCTAGCCACTCTGGATATTTTACTTCTCTAATGACCCCAGCACTGAGAAGCCTTTTTACTTCATTCCGAGCACCTTCGGCTTTATCATTAGACATTTTCCGAAGCCTTTGTTTTCTTGGCCTGAAGGATGGGTCGACATTGAGTGAATGTTCAATGACGTCTCTGTTGATAGAGGTCATTGGCCAACCAAGCAAAAAAACATCTTTGTTGTTGAATAAAAACCTTATCAAAGTTTTCTCCTGTTCTTCAGATAGTTGAGACCCCAGCAGTACCTTCTTCTCTGCTATGTCTTCACATAGAAGCATGGGCTTCAGCTGATCAGCCGAAGCAGCCTTCTCTCTTCTGTACTTGTACTGTTCACAAGCTTCGACTTCATCTATATTATGAATTGCTTTTGAATCTGTCCAGTTTCCTTCGGCCTTCCTGGTAGCTTCATGACTGCCATGAATAGCAATGGGCCCTTGTTCCGAAGGTATCTTCATGCATAGATATGCTGGATGGAGTATTGCTTCGAAAGCATTAAGCATCCCATGACCAATGATTGCATTGTAGGGGTATTCCATATCAACAATGTTAAACACAACCTGTTCAGTCCTTGTATTGTGGACAAAGCCGAAGGTCACTGGCATCGTGATTTTGCAGAGCGCTGCAATTTGCCTACCTCCAAAGCCACAAAGAGGGTGTGTAGCATCATGAATCTTGTCCTCTGGCTCTTGCATCTATCTGAAGGCCTTAGCAAATATGATATCCGCGGCACTACCTATATCAACCAGAACATTGTGGACCAGAAATCCCTTGATGACGCAAGATATGACCATAGCATCATTGTGAGGGTAATCGTTGAGCTGAAGGTCCTCCTAGGAGAAGGTGATTGGGATGTGAGACCATTTTGACTTGATGAAAGGTCCCTACACCCCAGCATGCTGCACCCTTCTCTGTGCTTCCTTCTTCTGCTTCTTGTTAGCTGGCTCTGAACTTGAGCCGCCTATTATTGGGAGCACTAGTTTCGTAGCCAAAGGTGCTTCAGCTTGGTTGTTGAACGAAGCCATCAGCTCAACAGTGGAAGTGAGTTTACCGGAGGTGGGTGCCAATGTTGGGGACTTGTTCTCAAATGCTTTGAATTAAGAACAAGGCAACACAAAAAATGTTAAATGTTAATGTCCTTCATCCTTCGAAGCATTATTTCCCTTAGGATATAATGATCTTCGGACGAAGGTTATGAAGGACATACCTTCATAAGCATGATATGTATAATCAAAGGATGAAGCTTATGAAACATAAGACAACAACATAAACAATTACATGATATCGAAATATGAACATTTATTGTTAAATAATCATGAATACATGAAAGCAATATCAAACTACATTTGTACCTTGAGCTTGACAGAAGACGAAGATACAAAAGAGAAGCGGAAGCGTGAACAGTACAGGGGTACTGTTCACCTATTTATAGACACAGGGCGCAGCCTGTGTGAATTTATATTCATGTCCTCTACAAATGATTACAATTATTACACAGGTTATCATGGGCCAATTGGTCATCTCATCTTTAAGTCGGTGCATTTTGAAATATACTACAAAGCTCCCTGACTGGTAGCTTCGGCATTGTTCCTGTTCTGGCCTTCCGAAGGTGTTTCTTCTCACAGGACCTTCGGCGACAAAGCAGACCCCCAACATATACGTTCCTTTTAGTTATATGGTGGTCCTCCTTAAAAAGCGAATAACTGCTCTCTAAGGTTGTTGAAGGACAAGGAGAAGAACAAGACGTGTAGGATAGGGACCCGAGTACAATAAGGGATGGAGTTAAAGCAAGGACTGTAATCTACAAGGGAGAAAATGCAACCAAGGGTAGGGTAGGTAAAACACCATTCTCAAATCGAGGTGGAAAACATGATATTTGAAAAGGTAGGCATAAGATAAGCATCATGGGAAGATCTAGAGATTACAAAGGTAAGGGAGGTAACAGGAAAAAGCACACCAAAAGATCGAGTTTAGGCAAGACTTGTAGAGTAGCAGATGAAAAGGGAACGAACAAGAGCGGGATGGGTAAGACAACACTCTTGAACTAGGATGGGAGGGGAGGCATAAAAATGCACGTACAGGATAAGCATCAAGGTAAAGATCGAGGGATGACAAGGGTTAAGGTGATAACGGGAAAACACACAACAAAGGATGTATTTGAGGCAAGACTTGCAAGATGTCAAAGAAGGGGGAGCAGTCAATTATGAAATAGATGAGGCATTATCCTCGAATGGGGAGGGAAAAGAGGAGGCTTTAAAGGGTAAGTTCAAAGTAAGCACGAAGGTATGGGTATAGATATTACAAGGTTTTTTTAAGTTATTAATGAGCAAGGATGTATGAGAGGAGGTAAATAGGCATAAGACGAACGATATAAGTACCCAAAAAATGAGGTTAAGACAGGACCTACAAATGGAAAAGGAGAGGGTACGTCCAAGGGCCAGATGGGTAAATTGCCACTCTCAAATTGAGGTGGAAGAGAGGGGATTTTTAAAGAGTAGGAATAAAGATGAGTATCAAGGCAAGATCGATGGATGACAAGGTGAGGGTGATAGCAAATAAAAACAAGCAAGGGATGGAATTAACACAAAACTTTTATGGCGATTAGAAGTGAAAAGAAATCAAGGGAGAGATAGGTAACTCATAGCTCTCAAACTGGGTTGAAAGAAAGGGAAGACTTTTAAAGGATAAGTTCAAAGTAAACATTTAGGTAGAAGGCCTCAATAACGCAAGGGTCAAAGGCGACAACAGACAAGGGTATGAGAGAAGAGATGAAGGCATTGGAGAGCCAGTGGTATGAGTACAACAAAGAATGGAGGTCTGTCAAGGCTTACATGCAGTAAAGAAGATGGTATTGCCAAGGGTAAGATAAGTAAAACACCACTCTCAAATTGGGATAGAAGATTGGAGATTTTAGATAACATACATAATGTCATCACCAAGGTATGGTCGAGAGATGGGAAAGGTCAACACAACACTAAATAGAGGCACAACAAAGGATGGAGTTGAAAACTCGCAAGCGATGAGGAAGAGGATACGACCAAGGGAAAATAGGTAAAATACAACTCTAAAATTGAGATGGAAGAGATAAGGTTTTAGAGGACAAGTATAATATAAGCTTCAGGTAAGATATTGTAGCATCCCAAAAATTCAAATCTTGAAATTTTCTCAAACTTGCTCTAAATTCAAAATGAATTTCAAATTTCATTTCAAAATGTTTGTTTGTGAGTTGATATCAACAAATAAAATATAGTGGTCTATATTCTCTCCAAAATCCTCCTCAAAATATCCTACAAATATTTCCCTAGTGATCCCCTCAATTTCTTTCTAGAAATACTGCCCAAATATTCCACCGATATATCTCCAAGTATTTTCTTCCTGAGAAATACCTTCAGAATCATTTTTCAAGTCCCTACAAATATTTTCTCCATAACTTTCCTCATGCTCATACGTATACGTATGCCTCCGGTGTCATACGTTGAGCTCTACAAGCTAATTACACTCATATAAGACAAATCCATGCTAATCTCCCACTAATCCTCTCATCCTCCCACTAATCCCCTCATCCCTCCCCCTAATCCCCCCACCATGGCTATAAATAGAGGGGCAAGGGCCTCCTCTCATCCCACCCCAAGCCATTTCATGGCAACTCCCTCCCCCCCACACGCCCACTCCCACTCCACTTCCCACACAAGCACACACTAGCACAAGGATCGTTCGGTCGTTCTTCGATCGTTCGTCCACCTGTTCTTAGTTTGTTCGTTTGTTCGTCCAATCGTTCGATCGTTCGTCCGATCGTTCATGGTTTGTTCATCCGTTCGTCCGATCATTCGATCGTTCGTCCGTTCATTCGTCCAAATAATCTTTACCCTGCTGTTATGCTGCCGAAATTCCGATCGTTCGTTCGTTCGATCATTCGATCGTTCATCGTTCGTTCATAGTTTCTATTCATCGTTCATCGTTCATTCATCGTCACAATTCATCGTTCGTTCATAAGAACTATTCACCATCACTATTCACCGTCACTATTCATCGTTATTATTCATTGTTACTATTCATCGATCATCTGATTACCCCAAATTTCAACTACTCATCCGTCATGCTGTCCAGTCCACCTAAGACCAGCCAAACCCATATTCCAGTCATACGAACTCCGGTGACTGTGATTTTCCTTCCAGTAGGGAACTTCCTATTTGGTCACCCATCCCAGATTTCTCTAAGTTGAGCACGCTTAACTTTGGGATTCTTTCAAGCCAGACTTCCAAAAAGAAATGCGAACCATGTTTGTATGGATATGTCTTCAATCCTATAAAACCTGGCCCAAGATACCACAGCCCACTCGGACCAGAATACCACAACATTCCAGCTATTTGGGTCCCGCCTTACTGTTGTCTGATGAGACACAGTAGGTAGGAATAGTTTCCACCAACATAAACCTCTGCCAAGAAAAGCCCAAAAATAATTCCTCGCACCCCGCTCAAAAATACATTTGTATTTTTGATTTTCCAAATATCTCTAAATATTCAAATTCTAGAATATTCCTTTCCTTTTCTTTTTCTCCCTATGATTATAAAATCCAAAACTCCTCCATCCAAACTCAAATTTCAGTCATTTTTGTTTCTAAAATTCTTGTCAAACTATTCTCTATCCAACCATGTCATCCCTTAAGCATGGTTTATATTCCAGAAAACTCCCAAAATACTCTTGTCCCATATTCTGCCTATAACTCCTGTCCATGCTAAGTCAGACGATTCTTTCGTCACTATTCTCACCAATAGTGAACTTCACTGAGCTACACCACATACACCCAGCTATAAATACACCCAGCTACCCTCTCTCACTCCACACACTCAACACCCTCAGCCAAGGCAAACACCCCACCCACTCAGTTACCCCGCTCTGCCGGCTACACACACAGTGTCGCTTCGCCTCCAGTCCACCCTCCTGGTAAGCACCTCCACCACTAGTAGTACCTCAACACCACACGACACAAATTCTAGTCAAGACTCTGTCCATCCATATATCGCTATTCTGACCACTATACTAAATATTTGTTGGTATACTTGCTGGTTTGTTGTATGCTTGTTCATGTTGCATAGTTATCGGAGCGTTCGTGCCGTCTTGTGGAGGCCAGATCTGCAAGTCTACACCAGGCAGTGGAGCTAGAAGCCAGTTCCACGAGCTCCCCTTCCCCCTTCGCCGGATAAGCACGACAAGCTCACTGGATCCCTTTGATGCATAAATTACCTATGATTTTTCAACCACAACCCTCAGCCTGTTATTTTATGCATGATATGATTTTGAGACAAGTTATTATGGCCACCCAGCCGCTTGCCACAATCAATCCCTGATATATTTGTTACAAATGATTTGAGAAAAGGTGTGATTTTCAAAAGAAAATGCTTTTCAAAATGTGTATGATGAAGGGTTTTCACCCTTATCACCTTTGAGTAGGGATGATCAGGGACTCCCTGGTTAAGGGGTGGGCCTAAGGTGATGGCTCAACTGGTTTAGGCATGAGCAGAAGGATTGTCCCCTCATATAAGGACCGATTTGTCATCCTTCACTGCCTGTACTCATGTCAAGTACAACCACTCGAGACTGTGTGGGTAGTCACTCAATCTGAACTCGTACGGTTCAAACCCTAAGGTTATGAAGGCTGGGGAGCACCGGGAGGATAAGGAGGGGGAATGTTTTGTCCGGTTTGGACATGGCGGTGGCCTGACTCCTTCTGGTATAACCGTTAAGGTTAGGACGTGCGAGGAAAGAAAGAGATTCGGATTCGGATCTCATTGATCATGAGATCGTAGAGCCGGAATAGTGGGTAAAGTGTACACCTCTGTGCAGAGTTTCAAACCTATTCGAATAGTCTGTGTCCACAGGAATGGACGAGTCTGGTGTGGTATGATAATTAGTGTTTTGTTTTCCAAAAAAAGGTACTTTTGAGAAAAGTGGTTTTTAAAAGGTCCGGCGGTTGAGCCGTGAGCTATGGTGGACGGGAAGTCCGGTAGCTATTTTTTGAAAATGAAAACCAGTGGGAAACTGCTGAGATACCTGGATGGTTTAGTCCAGGGGATTTTGTTCTATAATGAAAAACTTCCTGCTCCTTTGGGAGAGGATGCGCTTTGAAAATACAAAATATTTTACAAAACAACCCTGCATCAAATATTGCTGCTTCTGCAAAATATCCTAAGCTCCACATATTCCATGCATTATATATGATTTCCCCATTCCTGGGTGAAGGTGGGCTGCTGAGTACGTTTGTATTCACCCTTGCTTATTTGTTGTTTTTCAGAAAAAGGAAATCGGGTAAGAGTTATGCCTGTTCCCAACCTTGCCTGTGGCTGTTGGACCGCTGAATTGCTTCGCTGCGTATATCAGGCTGCTTCAGCCCCACTCTGATGATATGTCCCGAGTTGTGGACTAACTCTTAAAGTTGATCGCCACCTTTATAGGTTTGCCTAGTTTAAGCAGATCTAAAATCATCTGTTGTATAAATGTGTTTACTAGCCTCCTGGGACTAGTAATTGTATCACATTTGAGTCCCAGAGGATTGGGGCGCTTTAGGTGGTATCAGAGCTGTCAGGTTGGCCGCAGGACGTAACCCTTAGCCTGATCAAAAGTTTTTGAGTCAAAACTATTTTCTTAAAAAATTCTTGCTCTCATCCCTTCATTTCAAAAATGCTTTCCCCTTTCCTTCTCTCAGAAGTCAGATGGAGGTTCGCTGCCAAACCAGCTTTTGCCAGAATGAAGATGGTTTTCCCAAGTTGCTGAAAGCATGCACAATCCGCCTCGGAATCAGGAGCCAGCCAGAGTATGATGGTCGTGAATTCATCGAGCATAGCACGGAGAAGTGTGTCGTGACTGTATACATTGGATTCGGTCCGCACCATGTGGAATGGAGTGTCACTGCTGCGGGGCACAGATTCAAAGACACCTGCCAAGTCATCACTCGCAAGGCATTGAGGGTCCTGTGTCAGATCTATGAAGAAGAAGTGACCGACATGTAACACCCAGGTGTTACCCTGGCTAAGAGCCACTTTGGCACTAGAAGCTGTGATCACATAAGATAAAGGCTTAGGGCAGCACATAAGAACCCTGGGGCTCATGTTATAATTGAGTAGCCCATGACATGAGAAACATTACCCTAAGACCTTGCACACTTACTATCTTGGACAGTAGGGGGGAGAAGAACCCTAGCTCTCTCCAAAGCCCTACCTTCCCAAACCCTAAGTAAGGGGGGGGAGAGAATGATCAAATAGGTAAAGCATGTGTAACTTTTACCCAAACCTTAAGCAACATTATAACCAACATTTTGGAGAAGAAAATTTTGCAAAAAGGCCCCTGGAGAAACCCCATTTCAAATCTCCAAGTGGAGAGAGAGCTAGAGCTCTCTAATTTTCTCTAAGTCACATTTTAGCCCTACTTCAAAGACCAGCCGTGTTCACTTTGAAAATGGCGCCAAAACCACTTGGGTTCTATACCAAAAATGTGCTATACCACTTAAGGCACCCCCTGGAAAAATTTGAAACCGAGACTCGGACATTTGACAAGCTTTGACATCGGTTTTGTCGCGGAGTGTGCAGTGAGACAAACCAAACTTGGCGCCGGTCTATCTCCTAACCTAGGGCGTATCCTCCCTTGGAACTCACATGAAATAGGTAGCTCTAGGTGCAGGGAAGAGATCTTTCATAGTCGACATGGCGAGATTCGTACGCTTGGCCGCTCAGCAGGGCGAAGAACACGGGCAGAAGCAAAGCGCCACGTGTTCGACGCGCTCTGAGCACGCCAGAGCACGCCCGCGCGCGCCCCTCGCGCCCGCGTCGTGCCAAACGGGCAAGCCAACGCCCTGGTGCGCGCCCGCGCCTATAAAACCCTCCCGAGCGTCGACCATACCCGTCCGCACCCACCCGACCCTCGCCGGAGCTCGTTTCACCGTCGTTGGCCCGTGCGCCGCCGTCCGCGGCCACCCAGTCCCCCCCTGCCATCGTAGACCGGCCCGCTCCGCCATTTCCAGCCCCGTCCCGCCCTCGGAGAAGCTTGTGCACCCCTCTGCGAGACTCCCCGAGCGAGGAATTGGAGTTTCCTTCGCCGGAGAAGCCAGTCCACCCACGCCGGAGCACTTAACCTCGCCGGAGTTCGTGGACCGGGTAATCCACTCAGCCATTCTTTGATTCCTTGTGCACACAGTCGCTGCGTGACCCCGTGAAGCTCACCGTGCCGTCGGATTGAACCAGCTCGCCGTGGTTTGGCCGGTATACTCGCCGCCGACGAGGACACCCGCCTGCGCTCGTGGACCAGGCAATTCCGGCCACCTCCGACGACGAGCCGTACCTCGACGTGACCGCCAGAGCCTCCCCGAGCCGACCCCACCCTTCGCCGGACCTCCCTCGCCGCCGGTAAGCCGCGCCTTCCTTTCTTTCCTGCGGCTACTGTTCGGTTTAGAAGAAGGACCGCGGGTGTAAGGAAGAAAACCCTGGGGGGTTAAGTGTAAAGCCCAAGACTCATTTGAATAGTGACCTGAGGGTAGATCTGCGAGAGTTGAATCAGTTTAACCCTAGGGGTCTCGGTGCAAACTGGTTTTTCCAGAAAACCTTAAGTAAATCTGTTTTTAAATTGGACATCAACTTTGAAAATGCATAACTTTTGTTTAAATCATCCAAATGTGGTCAAACCAATTTTGCCAAACTCTAAATACTGTAACCTGTCTAAGAAAAATATAAAACCACATAGGAACTAGAGAAAAATATAAGGTTCTGATTTATTTTCAGTTTTGGCCAAAAGCTTAATAATAGCAAGAAAAATAGTTGCACTATTTAACTAGGGTTAGAAAAATTTGGAAAAGTTTGTATTCACTCACTAACTTAGTTAAAAATATTAAACCTCTCTGTCTATTACTTTAAGATAATTTTAACCCCTTATTCTATAATATGCTTAAGTTTAAGGAAAATAGAAAAGGCAATATAAATGATGAACCAGAGGGCACACCTATTTTTGTTGAGATACTTAGTCAATGTAGTTCACTGGAAAAATATGTCCTACCCTGTTGTAGTGTAAAATAAACAAGATACCTTTTTAATGAAGAAAATAGGAATAACTTAGAAAAACCCTACAAAAATATCCCTAAGGTGAAACCTCCCCAAACCTTAGGATAACTAATGTGTTGATAATAAGAACTTAAGAAAAATCTGAAATCTGTTGTTTGATATTTTTCAAATGACAAGTTAGTTCTAATCACTCTTTTTGCACCCAAGTTTAGAAATTCACCATTAATTAACCACCATGTAGCTCTCTGCCATTTTTGGTACAAGAGCTTTTTATCACTACTAGAGGCCAGCAAAAATAACCATTAGGTCAGAAACCACTTTAATAAAGGACTTGTAGTGTAAAGTGGCCCCAATTACCTAACCATTGTTATTTTTTGTTTAAAGATTAGCTTTTATACTTTAAGCCTCAAATTTTCAAAACAAGCTAGTATAGCCAGTGACCACCCACTGTAATTTTTACAGAATTTTTGGAAAGTTTTAAACTACTATCATAGTTCAAAACCCCTACTAGAAGTCCTAGGTGGAAATTAAGAAAGGAAAATGGATGATGGAACTGAATGTCCCCCTAAGGCCTTTATAATTGTCCACTGAAATTTATAAAGGCCATACAACTCCAATAAGTCATTTTAGAAAGAAAACCTAAAACTAAAAAGTAATAAGTCTATGAATACCACTAGAAGACCCTCGTAACCAAGAAACCCTAAGTTAAATTCTTAACTTGAATTCTGTAGCTTAATGTTCTTAAATTTTGCATAATCATGACATACATGTTCATTGCATTTCGATAGACTGTAATCTTGCTGACGGAGAGTACGTCCTCGTGCCGGAGCAAGGAGCTGCCCAGGAGGTTGCCCCCGACCCAGCACCCGAGCCTGCACCAGAGGACCTGCCTGCCACTGCTTTGGAAGGCAAGCCCCGGTTTTATGCATAACCCGTTATTTATGCTATTTTACTTCACTTAATGATTGTAGGATTGATTGTGCACTTAGGTGTAGGAATTGTTTGAAACCCTAGTTGCATGATCTCAGGAATCCTTTTGAGATGAATACTAGTATGACAGGTCGAGTAGCTGCTTTATTTAATTAGGGTCTCGGTAGAAGACGAGTGATTTTTCTAGCACTCGCGCGAGATCAGGAAGTTGATTGTACCCACTTTCATACTGTCAGGATACTAGTTGGTGGACCACAATCCATGGGGATTGGTTGTCCACGAGATGGAAAATGGAATAAGGATTAACGTGCGGATACCTGTGTCAAGCGTTTGAACGTACTAAACACATACCGAGAAATATGGTAAATCGGTAAACCTAGTACCTGATTGAACCTGCCAGTGGACATACCTCCTCACGCGACCTGAGACGTAGTCTCCCATTCCGGTTATGGTGGGTACAAGTGCGGCCACTGCACGACGGCCAGTCGGGGTCAGTGGGGCATTGTACGCCAAGGCGGTGAGACCTGATCTGCTGCCAGGGAATCGATGGGGACGGTTGATGTGTGTGGGGACGGAGTGCCCCTACATGTCGTGTGTTTAGGTTTACCTTGCAAGGATAAAACTCGATTCGAATCGTCTGCTTCTCGCAGCTAATGAGACTGCTTGACCCATTGTACTGCATTGAGTAAGAAGTGGAACTGTGATGAGATGATACAAAATGATGATTGCTAAAAATGCTTGCTACTATGTATGAGTAGATAGTACACTTTTAGCCTTAAGAGAGTCACACTTAATTTTGGCAAAGTTAAAATCTTGATTTAGAAACTCAGCTAGTGCTTTTGGCAACCAAACCCCACAGCCAAACAGCTACATGTCTAGAGGTAGAGGAGTATAGACTCCTCACACCGGGTAAGTCTAGCTGAGTATTAGTATACTCAGCCTTGCTTGTGGCATAATTTTTACAGGTTCTCTGGAGGACATGGTTGCTGGAGTGACTTGGCCATCCACCCTGCCACCGGGTTGGACTGTCGAGTGGGACCCTGCCTCGGCTGAGGAGGAGCATGAGGAGTGATGGGACAGGCTTCCCCATCCCTCCATTTATTTACCGTTAGTTTATTTTCCGCTGCACTCCAAAAACAATGATGGTTACTTTTGCGAAAACTCCGATGATGACAATGGGGATGTAATAATTTAATACTCTTCCATGCATGGTTTTATGCTTTATTGTATTTGCTCTGTGACTCACCATCGAGTGAGACTGTGGTACTTGATCCTGTCAGTGGCCGCGTCGGACTAGATCCGAGGGATTGACGGGTTATTCCCTTTTAAGTGTGGTCTAGCCTCTAAGGCCGGATTGAGGCACTTAAGTTGGAATAATTCGGGCAGTTCCGCCACAGCTGGTATCGGAGCTTGTACCACCACAGAGGAATCAATAAAACATGGATACCATCCCTTTTCAAAAGTAAAACTTGATAGAAACAATGATTGGATAGATAGTAGGGCGAGCAGGATAGACCTAGGACGTGAAGCCTTAGGATGATAGAAGGGTAGCTAGGTGGCTAAGTGACTAGGCCCTACAGGCCACTTTTACAGGATGGGAGTTCTTCCCTATTCTTCTATTTTCTGGTGAGGTCGTTCAGGACGTGCATGCATGCATTCTTAATCAAGTAAATAATTGACTAAATAAAAAGACTTAAAAGTGAAATAGCAGCCAACTAGGTCCTCACTACCTTTTTCTTTTAACCAGAGGCAGGTTGAGTTTTGTTTTCCCTGTTCTTTTTACTTCTTTTTCTTTACTTACGCTTAACCGTGCACAGATGACTTCCCACGGATCCTCTGAGGATGGAGATGCACTGACCCACACTGACGGACTTGCACGAGAGGGTTTTCCCCGCATCTTGTGGGAGGTGCTTCAGGGGGCAGGATATTTGACTCCCCCTCAGTACGCGGTGCAGCTCTTCGAGAAGCACCGGGTGCCCCGCTGCCGGGTGAGGATGACCTTGGAGCCTCATCCCCTGCAGCCAGGCTGGCGTTCACTGGACTCTGAGTCCTATGGATACCGGGCTGAGGACACTATTGAGGCTATCGCTCTGCATGGACTGACCACCTTCTGTGGATTTCACCCCTTGGAGTTGGCCACTCACCCCATTAGGTTGTTCCCTGCGGAGAAGGAGGACGACCCGATGTGGAAGGACCGGGTGGAGCATGCCAAGGACATCTGGGCTCTCTACCCAGGCCACACGGCACACTTGTCGGTACGGTGCATGAACGCTCTGTATCGTCTGCAAGTGATGCGTGGGGAGGCCATGTCCCACCTGATGGCGTTGCTAGAGGACACCAAGATCACCCTGGATAACAGGGAGGAGCTCGTGGTGGATTTATCCCAGGAGCTGGTGGAGAAGGATTTGCAGGTGGAGCAGCTGACAGACGAGGCTCATGAGTTGGAAGAGCTGGTGGGTACCAGGGAGAATACCATAGAGGTCCTCGAGGATCAGCTCCTCAACACTCAGCAGCAGTTAGCAGAGGCTAATGCGCATCTGGACATGCATCACCAAGAGATCCATGATGCGGAGGCTGACGAGGACGTCGACATCGAGGGAGGAGATGAGTCTGCCTCCAGTGTAGACACCGCTGGCTCAGGGAGACCCCCTTCCCCCGAGTCTAGCGTCGCCTCGTTCGCTCAGTAGAGGCCAGACTAATGTTAGAAATTGGTGATAGTTGGACTCCTCGCCGCTAGCTTAGCTTTTGCACCCTTAGGGTACTAGGCTAGGTAGAGTTGAGTCTTTTGATTCCTTGATGTAACCAGTGGTAAAACTCTTTTGGATGTTTAGGGATGACTGATGGTAATTTTAATTCGGATGGAAGGATCATGTTTTCATTTGTTTTATTTGGAATCTATCAATTACTTTGACTCCCCTACCATGTTCGAACCTTAAGCTTGGAGATGTGTTATTAAGCAACCATGTGGCTTTTTCAGATGGCTGGGAGAGCGCGCCGTGGACAGAATGAGCACGTTCCTCCACCGCCACCGCCTCCCACTCTGCAGGAGCTCATGGCCCAGCAGAATGAGATTCTGAGGCAGCTAGCTCAGCGGCAGCCACCACCTCAGCAGTATGGTGGAGACCATCAGCGTCACCCCGTCGCTGCTACTTACCAGGAGTTTCTCAGCACCCAGCCGCCATTGTTTACCAGGTCGGAGGACCCACTGGATGCAGATGTGTGGTTGAGGGTGGTAGAATCCAAGTTCCCATTGCTCCATGGGGCTTGCTCGGAGGTCACCAAGGTCAGGTTCGCCACACAGCAGCTTCGCGGACCCGCAAGGACTTGGTGGGACCATTTTCTGGCTATGCAGCCGGATGGTAGAGAGGTGGAGTGGAGGGAGTTCAAGGCCGCTTTCAGAGGGCATCATATTCCCGCTGGCATCATGGACCGGAAGCTCAATGAGTTTCTGGCACTTACTCAGGGCAGCAGGACCGTGTTACAATATGCCCAGGCCTTCAACGATCTGTGTCAGTATGCCGGATACCATGCAGATACGGAGGAGAAGAAGCGAGACAGGTTCAGGAGAGGGCTCAGCACCAAGCTCCGTGACCGTCTCAACACCGTCCGGGCCCATAGTTACAATGAGTTGGTCAACATGGCCATCTCCCAGGAAGACTGCATCTTGGCTCGGCAGGCGGAGAAGAAGAGGAAGACCCCTGTGGCCGGATCCTCGTCACAGCCCCAGCGCTTCAGGATTGTGTCTGATTCCCAGAGCAGGGGACCCCAGCAGCAGCAGGGAAGGTGGGTGATCAGGCCACCACAGCAGCAGCAGCAGCAACAGCAGCAGGCACCCAACCGTGCCCAATTCCCAGTTCAGAGGAACAACCAGCAGCAGCAGTACCGCCAGGCTAATGATAACCGGTGTTTCACTTGTGGCAGTACTGGGCACTATGCCAAGAATTGTCCCAAGAATCAGCAGAGGCAGGGGCAAAATGTCAACCAGAACCAGGGGAAGAGGCAGAAAGTGCAAGTGAGGCAGGGCAAGCTGAACTTCACTACAATGGCTGACATTCCAGAGGGAGCACCCGTCATGACTGGTATCTTTACAGTTTTAAATTTTCCTGCTACTATTCTTTTTGATTCTGGTGCATCGCATAGTTTTGTCAGTGCCAAATTTAGTGTCAAGTGCCAGTTGCCTTTTTGCCACACCCACGGGGCTATTACCATTTCCACCCCAGGAGGCAGGATTGCCACTAACCAAATCAGCATGAAGGTACCTCTAAAGTTTGGTAGTTTGATAGTTAAAACTGACCTTCTTATCTTGGGACTGGATAGTGTGGATATCATCTTGGGAACTGATTGGTTGGCCAAACACCAGGCAATATTGGATATTGCAGCCAGAGCCGTTGAAATTCATTCTCCTGCTTATGGCGAGACTGTTTTGTATTTACCCAACCAGGGTGATGCCCAGTCTTGTGCCTTTGTTATGGCAGAGTCTCCCGTAAGGCAGATCCCAGTGGTCTGCGACTACCCCGACGTTTTCCCGGATGAATTGCCAGGGATGCCACCTGACCGAGACATTGAGTTTGCCATTGAATTGCAACCCGGGACTGCTCCTATCTCCAAGAGACCTTATAGGATGCCTCCCACGGAGTTGGCAGAACTGAAGAAACAATTGCAAGAATTGTTGGACAAGGGGTTTATTCGTCCAAGCACTTCACCATGGGGATGTCCAGCATTATTTGTGAAGAAAAAGGATGAGAGTTTGAGAATGTGTGTTGACTACCGCCCTCTCAATGCGGTGACTATCAAGAACAAGTACCCGTTACCTCGCATTGATGTTCTGTTTGATCAATTGGTGGGAGCCAAGGTATTCTCCAAGATAGACCTTCGCTCGGGCTACCATCAGATCAAGATTCGAACCAGTGATATTCCCAAGACGGCTTTCTCTACCAGATATGGGCTCTATGAGTTTTTGGTGATGTCCTTTGGGCTAACCAATGCCCCGGCTTATTTCATGTACCTAATGAACTCAGTGTTCATGCCAGAGCTGGACAAGTTTGTGGTTGTTTTCATTGATGACATTCTGGTTTATTCCAAGAATGAGGCTGAGCACACTAAACATTTGCATATCGTGCTTCAGAGACTTCGCGACCATCAGTTGTATGCTAAGTTGTCCAAGTGTGAGTTCTGGCTGAAAGAAATAAAATTCTTGGGTCACACAATTTCTCAGGATGGGATATCAGTTGATCCTGAGAAGGTGCAAGAAGTGATGGGCTGGAAACCCCCGACTACAGTGAAGCAGATTAGGAGTTTTCTGGGATTGGCAGGGTATTACCGACGATTCATTCCGGATTTCTCTAGAATTGCCAAGCCAATGACTGAACTGTTGAAGAAGGGAGCCAAATTTGAGTGGAGCCAAAAGTGTGAAGATGCTTTTCATACCCTAAGGCAACATTTGACAACAGCTCCAGTGCTAGCTCAACCCGACAACACCAAGCCATTTGAGGTTTATTGTGATGCTTCTGGTACGGGATTGGGTTGTGTGTTGATGCAAGAGAACAGAGTGATTGCTTATGCTTCCCGAGCCCTCAGACCTCATGAGCAGAATTACCCGACACATGACTTGGAGTTGGCAGCAGTAGTTCATGCTCTCAAGATATGGAGACACTACTTGATGGGAGCCCACTGTAACATGTACACTGATCACAAGAGCCTCAAGTACATTTTCACTCAGGCAGATCTGAATATGAGGCAGAGGAGATGGTTGGAATTAATCAAGGACTATGATTTGGAGGTACATTACCATCCTGGCAAGGCAAATGTTGTGGCAGATGCTTTGAGCCGAAAGGCCCAATGTAATTGCATGAACATGGACGTAAGAATCACCACCTTGTGTGATGAGTTGTGCAAACTGAACCTGGAAGTTGTTCCTTCCGGTGAATTGGGATATATTGCGGTGGAGCCTACACTGCAAGAACAAATAGCTCAGGCACAGTTTGGGGATAAGGGTGTTCAGATCATCAAGGATATGATCAAGCAAAAGGCCGAGAAATATAAGTGTTTCCGTCAGGACAGCAAGGGAATTTTATGGTTTGAAGATCGATTGGTTGTTCCCAAGAATCTAGAGCTCAGAAGGAAGATATTGGATGAAGCTCACCTTTCTAAGTTCTCCATGCACCCCGGTAGCAGTAAGATGTACCATGATCTCAGACCCCTTTATTGGTGGACCAGGATGAAGAGAGAAATTGCCAAGTACGTTTCAGAATGTGACACTTGTCAGAGAGTAAAAGCTAGTCATCTGAAAGCAGCAGGCCCTTTGCAACCCCTTCCCATACCATCTTGGAAATGGGAGGACATCTGCATGGACTTCATAGTGGGATTACCCAATACCTCCCGGCACCATGATTCCATATGGGTTATTGTGGATAGATTGACCAAGACTGCTCATTTCTTGCCAGTGCACACCACCCACAAGACAGAGAAGTACGCAGAGATTTATGTTGATCAGATAGTAAGGTTACATGGTATGCCAAAAACCATTGTATCTGACAGAGGAGCACTGTTTGTGGCACGCTTTTGGGAGAAACTGCAAGAATCACTTGGAACCCAAGTAATCCGAAGCTCAGCCTATCACCCTCAGACTGATGGCCAGACAGAAAGGGTGAATCAGATTTTGGAAGACATGTTGCGGGCATGTGCACTACATTATGGGAAGGATTGGGACAAGTGCCTCTCTTTGGCAGAATTCTCCTATAATAACAGTTATCAGTCCAGTCTGAAGATGGCACCTTTTGAGGCCTTATATGGGAGAAGATGCAGAACCCCGCTAAATTGGTCTCAAGCAGGGGAAAGGGAAATTTTTGGGCCAGATTTGGTGCTTGAAGCAGAGGCAAAGGTTAGAATTATCAAAAAGAACCTGGAAGCTGCGCAGGCCAGACAAAAGAGTTATCATGACAAGAGGCGGAAGCCTCTACAGTTTGCGGTGGGAGATCATGTCTATCTTAAGGTATCACCAACCAAGGGTATCCAAAGATTTGGGATCAAGGGCAAGTTGGCCCCTCGCTACATTGGACCTTATAAGATCAAGAAAAGTTGTGGACCCGTAGCCTACCAATTGGAATTACCATCCCATATGTCCGCAGTTCACAATGTGTTCCATGTGTCTCAGCTGCGGAAATGTGTTCGTCTACCCACTGAAGTGCTACCAGAACTAGACATTGAGATAGAATCAGACTTGTCCTACCAGGAGTACCCCGTCAAGGTATTGGATCAGAAGGAAAGATCAACTCGGGCAAGGTCGATCAGAATGTATAAGGTTCAGTGGAGTCATCATTCAGCAGAAGAAGCTACATGGGAGACGGAGGATTTTCTACGCTCTCGCTTCCCCGACTTTCTACCCAAAGAAGCCGGTACGTAACCCCAAAACCCCACCCCCACCTGCCCTTTGAATACAATTATAAGAAAAACTTAGATAACAAGGATAGTCTAAGTTATGGATACAACTTAAGAAGGGCTTCCTTCTGAAGTTGCAAAGAGGATGACATTCGAAGAGCAGTCAACAAGAGAAACTTGGGTAAAGGAGAGACACCACCATCACCCCCTCAAGCACCCCTCCCAGGAACTCTACCTAAATCTCGGGACGAGATTCCTTTAAGGGGGGGAGGGTTGTAACACCCAGGTGTTACCCTGGCTAAGAGCCACTTTGGCACTAGAAGCTGTGATCACATAAGATAAAGGCTTAGGGCAGCACATAAGAACCCTGGGGCTCATGTTATAATTGAGTAGCCCATGACATGAGAAACATTACCCTAAGACCTTGCACACTTACTATCTTGGACAGTAGGGGGGAGAAGAACCCTAGCTCTCTCCAAAGCCCTACCTTCCCAAACCCTAAGTAAGGGGGGGGAGAGAATGATCAAATAGGTAAAGCATGTGTAACTTTTACCCAAACCTTAAGCAACATTATAACCAACATTTTGGAGAAGAAAATTTTGCAAAAAGGCCCCTGGAGAAACCCCATTTCAAATCTCCAAGTGGAGAGAGAGCTAGAGCTCTCTAATTTTCTCTAAGTCACATTTTAGCCCTACTTCAAAGACCAGCCGTGTTCACTTTGAAAATGGCGCCAAAACCACTTGGGTTCTATACCAAAAATGTGCTATACCACTTAAGGCACCCCCTGGAAAAATTTGAAACCGAGACTCGGACATTTGACAAGCTTTGACATCGGTTTTGTCGCGGAGTGTGCAGTGAGACAAACCAAACTTGGCGCCGGTCTATCTCCTAACCTAGGGCGTATCCTCCCTTGGAACTCACATGAAATAGGTAGCTCTAGGTGCAGGGAAGAGATCTTTCACAGTCGACATGGCGAGATTCGTACGCTTGGCCGCTCAGCAGGGCGAAGAACACGGGCAGAAGCAAAGCGCCACGTGTTCGACGCGCTCTGAGCACGCCAGAGCACGCCCGCGCGCGCCCCTCGCGCCCGCGTCGTGCCAAACGGGCAAGCCAACGCCCTGGTGCGCGCCCGCGCCTATAAAACCCTCCCGAGCGTCGACCATACCCGTCCGCACCCACCCGACCCTCGCCGGAGCTCGTTTCACCGTCGTTGGCCCGTGCGCCGCCGTCCGCGGCCACCCAGTCCCCCCTGCCATCGTAGACCGGCCCGCTCCGCCATTTCCAGCCCCGTCCCGCCCTCGGAGAAGCTTGTGCACCCCTCTGCGAGACTCCCCGAGCGAGGAATTGGAGTTTCCTTCGCCGGAGAAGCCAGTCCACCCACGCCGGAGCACTTAACCTCGCCGGAGTTCGTGGACCGGGTAATCCACTCAGCCATTCTTCGATTCCTTGTGCACACAGTCGCTGCGTGACCCCGTGAAGCTCACCGTGCCGTCGGATTGAACCAGCTCGCCGTGGTTTGGCCGGTATACTCGCCGCCGACGAGGACACCCGCCTGCGCTCGTGGACCAGGCAATTCCGGCCACCTCCGACGACGAGCCGTACCTCGACGTGACCGCCAGAGCCTCCCCGAGCCGACCCCACCCTTCGCCGGACCTCCCTCGCCGCCGGTAAGCCGCGCCGTCCTTTCTTTCCTGCGGCTACTGTTCGGTTTAGAAGAAGGACCGCGGGTGTAAGGAAGAAAACCATGGGGGGTTAAGTGTAAAGCCCAAGACTCATTTGAATAGTGACCTGAGGGTAGATCTGCGAGAGTTGAATCAGTTTAACCCTAGGGGTCTCGGTGCAAACTGGTTTTTCCAGAAAACCTTAAGTAAATCTGTTTTTAAATTGGACATCAACTTTGAAAATGCATAACTTTTGTTTAAATCATCCAAATGTGGTCAAACCAATTTTGCCAAACTCTAAATACTGTAACCTGTCTAAGAAAAATATAAAACCACATAGGAACTAGAGAAAAATATAAGGTTCTGATTTATTTTCAGTTTTGGCCAAAAGCTTAATAATAGCAAGAAAAATAGTTGCACTATTTAACTAGGGTTAGAAAAATTTGGAAAAGTTTGTATTCACTCACTAACTTAGTTAAAAATATTAAACCTCTCTGTCTATTACTTTAAGATAATTTTAACCCCTTATTCTATAATATGCTTAAGTTTAAGGAAAATAGAAAAGGCAATATAAATGATGAACCAGAGGGCACACCTATTTTTGTTGAGATACTTAGTCAATGTAGTTCACTGGAAAAATATGTCCTACCCTGTTGTAGTGTAAAATAAACAAGATACCTTTTTAATGAAGAAAATAGGAATAACTTAGAAAAACCCTACAAAAATATCCCTAAGGTGAAACCTCCCCAAACCTTAGGATAACTAATGTGTTGATAATAAGAACTTAAGAAAAATCTGAAATCTGTTGTTTGATATTTTTCAAATGACAAGTTAGTTCTAATCACTCTTTTTGCACCCAAGTTTAGAAATTCACCATTAATTAACCACCATGTAGCTCTCTGCCATTTTTGGTACAAGAGCTTTTTATCACTACTAGAGGCCAGCAAAAATAACCATTAGGTCAGAAACCGCTTTAATAAAGGACTTGTAGTGTAAAGTGGCCCCAATTACCTAACCATTGTTATTTTTTGTTTAAAGATTAGCTTTTATACTTTAAGCCTCAAATTTTCAAAACAAGCTAGTATAGCCAGTGACCACCCACTGTAATTTTTACAGAATTTTTGGAAAGTTTTAAACTACTATCATAGTTCAAAACCCCTACTAGAAGTCCTAGGTGGAAATTAAGAAAGGAAAATGGATGATGGAACTGAATGTCCCCCTAAGGCCTTTATAATTGTCCACTGAAATTTATAAAGGCCATACAACTCCAATAAGTCATTTTAGAAAGAAAACCTAAAACTAAAAAGTAATAAGTCTATGAATACCACTAGAAGACCCTCGTAACCAAGAAACCCTAAGTTAAATTCTTAACTTGAATTCTGTAGCTTAATGTTCTTAAATTTTGCATAATCATGACATACATGTTCATTGCATTTCGATAGACTGTAATCTTGCTGACGGAGAGTACGTCCTCGTGCCGGAGCAAGGAGCTGCCCAGGAGGTTGCCCCCGACCCAGCACCCGAGCCTGCACCAGAGGACCTGCCTGCCACTGCTTTGGAAGGCAAGCCCCGGTTTTATGCATAACCCGTTATTTATGCTATTTTACTTCACTTAATGATTGTAGGATTGATTGTGCACTTAGGTGTAGGAATTGTTTGAAACCCTAGTTGCATGATCTCAGGAATCCTTTTGAGATGAATACTAGTATGACAGGTCGAGTAGCTGCTTTATTTAATTAGGGTCTCGGTAGAAGACGAGTGATTTTTCTAGCACTCGCGCGAGATCAGGAAGTTGATTGTACCCACTTTCATACTGTCAGGATACTAGTTGGTGGACCACAATCCATGGGGATTGGTTGTCCACGAGATGGAAAATGGAATAAGGATTAACGTGCGGATACCTGTGTCAAGCGTTTGAACGTACTAAACACATACCGAGAAATATGGTAAATCGGTAAACCTAGTACCTGATTGAACCTGCCAGTGGACATACCTCCTCACGCGACCTGAGACGTAGTCTCCCATTCCGGTTATGGTGGGTACAAGTGCGGCCACTGCACGACGGCCAGTCGGGGTCAGTGGGGCATTGTACGCCAAGGCGGTGAGACCTGATCTGCTGCCAGGGAATCGATGGGGACGGTTGATGTGTGTGGGGACGGAGTGCCCCTACATGTCGTGTGTTTAGGTTTACCTTGCAAGGATAAAACTCGATTCGAATCGTCTGCTTCTCGCAGCTAATGAGACTGCTTGACCCATTGTACTGCATTGAGTAAGAAGTGGAACTGTGATGAGATGATACAAAATGATGATTGCTAAAAATGCTTGCTACTATGTATGAGTAGATAGTACACTTTTAGCCTTAAGAGAGTCACACTTAATTTTGGCAAAGTTAAAATCTTGATTTAGAAACTCAGCTAGTGCTTTTGGCAACCAAACCCCACAGCCAAACAGCTACATGTCTAGAGGTAGAGGAGTATAGACTCCTCACACCGGGTAAGTCTAGCTGAGTATTAGTATACTCAGCCTTGCTTGTGGCATAATTTTTACAGGTTCTCTGGAGGACATGGTTGCTGGAGTGACTTGGCCATCCACCCTGCCACCGGGTTGGACTGTCGAGTGGGACCCTGCCTCGGCTGAGGAGGAGCATGAGGAGTGATGGGACAGGCTTCCCCATCCCTCCATTTATTTACCGTTAGTTTATTTTCCGCTGCACTCCAAAAACAATGATGGTTACTTTTGCGAAAACTCCGATGATGACAATGGGGATGTAATAATTTAATACTCTTCCATGCATGGTTTTATGCTTTATTGTATTTGCTCTGTGACTCACCATCGAGTGAGACTGTGGTACTTGATCCTGTCAGTGGCCGCGTCGGACTAGATCCGAGGGATTGACGGGTTATTCCCTTTTAAGTGTGGTCTAGCCTCTAAGGCCGGATTGAGGCACTTAAGTTGGAATAATTCGGGCAGTTCCGCCACACGACACACCGCTCAGATTCTTTTCGCCCTTTCAGAGAGATCGTCCAGTCTGGATGGCCAAGATGCGTGCATTGGAAGGGTAATAGCTGCTTGAGGACGACCCCTCAGTCGTGTACCTCACTGCCTACCTGCTCACCCTAGATGCACAGTATGATTTCTTGGCTCGACACCACCATCAGATGATTGCCCGAGCAGAAGATGCAGAGAAGCGCAACCGTCAGCTCCATGTGGATCTCACCTCAGCTCAAGCCCGTGTAGCTGCCTTGGAAAGTCGTGAAGCCATTGCTGTTGAAGCCCTAAAGCAAGCTAAGGATGAGCATGTCCAGAAGTTGATGGAGGCCTACTTGGTAACCCATAACCAACGTAGAGCCCTGCGGATCCAAGAGCCCGCTTCATCCAACCTAGTTCAATCCGTCAGAGCTGAAGACCCCCAGATTCTTGAAGGTCACCCGGTCTCTATCAGAGGAGAGAAGAAGGCTTGGGAACTACCGGAAGGAGCCATAGTATTGGAAGGAATTCCAGTCTTCCCTCAGGCTATGGATAAGCAAGAGCACCCCGAATCCTCCCAAGATCCCCCGCCAGAGTTGTTTGAGCCCCTCACCATGAAGAAGATTCTAGCACCGTCCTGTGAGATCAAGGAAGAAGCCGCAAGCACCCCACCAGCATCGCCGCCCTCTGAGGAGCTACAAGAGCAAGTCCAACTTGAAGAAGAGTTCAACCCAGTGTTGCCATCTCCGTCGCCGCCAGAAGAAGTCATCAACATCAGCTCCCTCTTGACCCATCTGGGAGATGCCTCAGATTGAAGTTGTGCGCCAGCCTTGCTAGAAGAGAAGCTGCCTAGTCTAATGTTAGTATTGCCCAATCCTCTGCATGCATTAGGTAGTGAAGTTTTTCTTCACTTTGGCTAGAGCCCTGCATGTATGAGTGGTAATCGTGTAGTCTCGTGTTTTATAAAAACTCTATTTATGTGGCCCCTAGGGCATTTCAAAATGAATTTCGCTTGATGTTTTCTCCCCTTTTGAGTGCATATGTGATGCTTTAACATTAGTGCTCATAAGTTGCATTTAGCATAGTTCTCAATTCAGGAGCCAAGCAATAGTAGTTATGCTTAGCCTCCGAATCTGAGTAGTCCGTGCTTTGCAAAACTCTATTCTTCCCTTATTCAAAACAGTTGATTTGTTTGTGCTTATCATTGCTGAGCTTCTGTGTTTTCTTTCTTTTTAAGAAAGGTTTTCTCTAAAAACATATATAACAAATTAGAGCTAATCCTCACCTTATGTTTCCATTCTCATCTTAACCCATCTCAAGAGAAAAGTGCCTTACCCAAGAAGATATCGAGAAGCTTACCCTTAAAGCCTGGAATAAGCTACAGAAGAAACTTGTCCAGTCGCTCAGTCAAAAGGACTGACCGTGAGAATCAAAGCACTGCCCCTGAGTCAAAGTAAACAGGAAAAAAGAACAGAAGGAGTTATTACCATACAGAGAGGCAAAGATTCTTGGAACTAGAGACCACAAACATCAGGGTCATTGACCCCACCACTCACCCGTGCCCCCCGCACGCGTGTCCCATCTCCAACTACCGCCCCACGCCCCCTTTTGCAGTGCACCCACCACCATTACCGCCAGCAACACCATCCCCCCTCCATCGCACGTGTTGCCTTGTGTCGCCTGCTCCATCACCACCACTCTGCACCCAAGCACCCCCACTCGCCTATAAAAACCCACACCAGCTCCCTCAACTCCCATCTCGCTCAAAGCAAAGCACACTCTAGATAAATCCCCTCTGCCAAATTGCAAGCAACTCCATTTTCCACTCCCTCGCCCCTAAGATCACAATGCTTGGTGATTCTTGGGTTGAAGACTGTTGTACATGGTTCATAGTCTTTGGTTTCCTCCTCTGTATGATGGTAATACTCTTTGATAGAATCCTCCAGTGGAAAGAGCAAAGAGAAAGAAAGAGGCAGTGAGAAGAGAAAAAGAAAATAGCGAGGAGAAGATAAGAAGAAGGTTCTCCCAGAATCAACCCTGTGTCAGTCATCTCTCTGCAGCCTGCTCAAGCAGCAACAGCAGAAGAAGGCCCCATAACACCCTTGTTATGAGGTACTTCAAGGAGTTCAAATCCCCAAAATTCAAGGGTTCTACCCTCATTCTTTTTAAGTGGGGTAGTATTCCAGCAAGGTTCCCACCATGGAGAAAAAGAAGAAGGCCTGTAGCAAGCTTGTGGAGGACCAGATCATCGAAGCTTATAAGTTTCTGGATGAGAAGTGGTCACCCAAGTTCCGTTGATGAAGCATCAGAAGACCAATCAAAGAAGAAATCCATGTGGAAGTTCGCAAGAGAAAGGTTTGCGTGTTGGCATCGATGCTTCTTCAATAAGCTAGCTACCAAGCAAAAGCCAGAAGCCTAACGATGATCTTTGAGTAGCCAGAATCAGCATTTGCAATCGGCAACCAGATGCTCCTCCAAGGCCAAATGTTGTTGAAGCTCCATCTCCTCGAAGAGTCTGCAAAGTGAAGATATGTAGCTAAAGTAAAGCTATACCCATAACCCTTCTAAGTCGAATCTCGAGGACGAGATTCATTTTAAGTGGGGTAGTTTTGTAGCATCCCATAGGATTCAAATCTTGAAATTTTCTCCAAAATCCTCCTCAAAATATCCTACAAATATTTTCTCCAAAACCCTCAGCCTGTTATTTTATGCATGATATGATTTTGAGACAGTTATTATGGCCACCCAGCCGCTTGCTGCAAGCAATCCCTGATATATTTGTTACAAATGATTTGAGAAAAGGTGTGAGTTTTCAAAAGAAAATGCTTTTCAAAATGTGTATGATGAAGGGTTTTCACCCTTATCACCTTTGAGTAGGGATGATCAGGGACTCCCTGGTTAAGGGGAGGGCCTAAGGTGATGGCTCAACTGGTTTAGGCGTGAGTAGAAGGATTGTCCCCTCATATAAGGACTGGTTTGTCATCCTTCACTACCTGTACTCATGACAAGTACAACCACTCGAGACTGTGTGGGCAGTCACTCAATCTGAACTCGTATGGTTCAAACCCCAGGGTTATGAAGGCTGGGGAGCACCGGGAGGATAAGCGGGGGAATGTTTTGTCCGGTTTGGACATGGCGGTGGCCTGACTCCTTCTGGTATAACCGTTAAGGTTAGGACGTGCGAGGAAAGAAAGAGATTCGGATTCGGATCTCATTGATCATGAGATCGCAGAGCCGGACTAGTGGGTAAAGTGTACACTTCTGCGCAGAGTTTCAAACCTATTCAAATAGTCTGTGTCCACAGGAATGGACGAGTCTGGTGTGGTATGATAATTAGTGTTTTGTTTTCCAAAAAAAGGTACTTTTGAGAAAAGTGGTTTTTAAAAGGTCCGGCGGTTGAGCCGTGAGCTATGGTGGACGGGAAGTCCGGTAGCTATTTTTTGAAAATGAAAACCAGTGGGAAACTGCTGAGATACCTGGATGGTTTAGTCCAGGGGATTTTGTTCTATAATGAAAATTTTCCTGCTCCTTTGGGAGAGGATGCGCTTTGAAAAATACAAAATGTTTTACAAAGCAACCCTGCATCAAATATTGCTGCTTCTGCAAAATATCCTGAGCTCCACATATTCCATGCATTATATCTGATTTCCCCATTCCGTGGGTGAAGGTGGGCTGCTGAGTACGTTTGTACTCACCCTTGCTTATTTGTTGTTTTTTAGAAAAAGGAGATCGGGTAAGAGTTACGCCTGTTCCCAACCTTGCCTGTGGCTGTTGGACCGCTGAATTGCTTCGCTGCGTATATTGGGCTGCTTCAGCCCCACTCTGATGATATGTCCCGAGTTGTGGACCAACTCTTAAAGTTGATCGCCACCTTTATAGGTTTGCCTCGTTTAAGTAGATTTGAAATCATCTGTTGTATAAATGTGTTTACTAGCCTCCTGGGACTAGTAATTGTATCACATTTGAGTCCCAAAGGATTGGGGCGCTTCAGATATAGAGGCGACAACGGTAAAGATGATGATCGTGAAAGCATAACCAAGGATGCAGTTAAGGAAAGACTCTCAAAGTGGCGAAGTGGATGAGACAATCAAGGGTGATCAAGGGCATATTAACTGAAAGGTTTTGAACAGTCATTGGGATATGAAGGTAAGCACATATAAAAATATTAGTATGCAAGATTCCAATGGTACGAGCGTACCAAGACCAAGGGAATAGAAAAGGCTAAAAGATAACGGCTTCACAACATAATAGAAAGGGGTCTCAGAAGACAAGAAGTTCACAGACATATAAACTGAAATGTCTAAGTAGGCAGTAGAAATTTAGATGTAAGTATTTGAAACAAGAGTATTAAAGAATTCAGGGATACGAGTATGTCGATAACAAAGGGATAAGGATTGCCAAATGGTAGAAATTAAATGATGGAAGAGGAATAATTCCCAAAATGCAAGAAGGTTATGGTCCGAGACATCTACAAGGATGTCGCAAGCACAAGAGTGAGATCAGATCTAGTAGATTGAGAAAAAGTGTAGACCGTAATGGAATAAAACACTTTTGGCAAGGGGGCATATACGAGCACAACATAGAATTTGTTGAGGTGACTAATATTTTGAAGCAAAAACAAGGATGAGGTGAAGTAATAATCAATAAGTCCTTAAAACGGCCGGTGCTACTCTAGGATAGCGGTCCTACAGTCAGCAAGGGCTTTGATACCATTTATGTCACAACCGGTTTTGAAGGTAAACCGAATGCGAACCGTGTACGTGCCAGGATCATAAGTTCACGTACACAGCGATTACATAAATGACTCAACATAGCACAATGCTTCGAATTACAATAAAGAGTAAGTAATAATATTAAAGACTAGATTCATTTACATAATATAAATCAAAGTACACAGAATCAAAACATAGCCAACGTAAATTAACCCACCACAGGCAGCTGACTGGGGGAGGTCGCTAGCCTAATCCTCGAACTCGCCGAATTCCTAGAACTCCTGGAGGTCCACCTCGACACCTTCTTCTTTTCCTGAGCATAGATTGCACCAAAGGCAACCTAGTGTTTTGTGAAAGCAAGGGTGAGTACACATCAACGTACTCAGCAAATGTCCCATTTAGCTGAGGTGGACTAGCTTTATGTGGAGTTAAGGTTGAAGCAGTTGCTTTTAGTTGATCAAGTATTTATTATTAGTGGGAGCCAAGTTTTAGCAATAACCAACCTGTGAATCATTTCCTCATCGAGGAACATCATTATCATCATCGAACCAAAACCATAAATAGAACCATTTAATCTTAGGCATCTGTATCTCTAATCAAAGAGGATCCCAAGGCCACTCATAACCGTGAGCACGACTGATATATCAGTTTCATAACACTCTGCAGAGGTTGCACACTTTACCCATGAGCCATGATCACCTTTCTGCCCGAGGATCGCGACTCCCCATTGATCACTTCCAAGGTGAACTGGCAGGGTCTCACTACGTGGCTTTTCCCTAGGGTCCTCACTATGTGAATGTTGGAAATGACCATTGCATAAAGTCCATCTGACGTCCCAAAACCTATACCTCTGCCCTCAGGAAAAAGCCGTGGGACGATGCCCGTACCCAAATCCCTGAGCGAGAATATAGGAGCCATAACAGATGCCTCCGTTTCCCAATGACCAAAAACCAACACCCAACATAAGACTTCCCTAATTACTTGGCCAAGGGCGTCCCATACCACCCTCATAGTTGCACTGTTTTCCCGGGGTGTCGCTCATCGAACAGGTCTTTACGGAGAGGCACTCAGGAAATAGCCTGAGTCCCCTAAAGTATCACAGGATCATCATCGGGGTAACATCATCGTATCATAAGTAATCATATCATGTTCATTAATTAGAGTAAAGCAATAGCATAAAGCTAACCATGGTAACCCAAAAGGTAAACAAGGATGAGGTAAATACAGACTAGTCAATCCTTAGGTTTCAATAATGTAATGCGGGACGATGAATTATAAGTATGTAGGACATAATGGGTCAGAGGACATTTGCCTTCACCAAATAGATGCTCAGGGTCTTCAATCTCATAGAACTCGAAGAACCAGATCACTTGGTCGCCAACGCTTGACCGTCGATTCCTCGAAGCTTGGAAACGAACCACGATCTATTCGCGACGCGCAGCGAATACGAACAGACATAGACAAACAAACATATACATGCATAAGAACATTACACCATATAAAGGAAACCATTATAAAAACATGTACTATAAAATAGAGATCGCTTCTACAGTCACGCGAGGAAACAAGCGCTGAAATCGAAACTATGGTTGAGATGGTATGGTTTTCAGAAGGTTTACATAATAAACGCGTAACCTATGTTCTAGGTCGATTTTAATTAATATAAATCATTTGCGGAAGATACTCATCTAATGTGGCATTAATCGAGATTGTAATTTGATCGGAAACCACATTTTTAAACTGGTCGGATTATATTTAGGAACATGACGCATAAGACTCGCTATGTTTAAACATATAATAAATTTATAAACGACACGATATACGGGTACCACTAAATTATATCGTTTTATAATAAACAAATATTGAATATAACGTCTAAGTCGGCATAATCGCTTAACAGGTTTGATCGAACTGTTATTTTAACTAACCAGCGCTAAACAAGAAATTAATTATTTAACATGAACGATGCGGCGAGGCAATTTTATAAAAGCGCCTGAACAGCGATTTATGCGAGCGGCGACGCGAGCGAACAGCGTGTGAATTAGCACGCGCGACGACACGTGAAACAACCCTACGGCACGCACGAAGAAGCACACGGACAGCACGCACGACAACACGTGACTATGTGCGACTAACGCGCGACGACGCGCACGAACAACACGTGACAACACGCGAACCATACGCGTGGCATGAACGCGCGAACGAACGACGAAGACGTACAAGCAGCACGCGAATGACACGCGAAATAGCGTGCCACCGCATGCGGAACAGGCCACGCGACAGGCGGAGAAAAACCAATTAGATGACGTGCTTAAACTAAACAAGTATTAAATAAATAAAAAGTATTCAAGTTAATATTAACCATGTTAATGTTTATTATCAAAGCGCAAGTTGAACACTACACTTTTAATCTAATTAGAATATTAATCTAACAATTATTAGTCGAGCAAACCTTAAGTTAACAATCTAAAATATGCGACCTGACAAATTAATATTATTAACATGAGTGTTTATAAGCGAACACAATTTATTATAACAGGCAGACATCGCGCGACACACGTGATCGACACGTGAGATACGCGCGACACGAACGCGTGAAGGAATGTCGACGACGCACAAACAACGTGCGAATAATATGCGACGACGCATGAACACACGCGACCTAGCATGCGGACAACACGCGGCGATGCGCACGATCCGCACGCGCGACACGCGAAAACAACACGTGGTGACGCTCGCAAAACAGCACGCGCGGCCCAGCACGCCCTCGTGCGCGGAACAGCATGCGCGACATACGAGAAATACTTAAATAGATGTCATGCATATGCTAAGCGAGTATTAATTCAAAGTGTTTGAGTTGGCATAATCAAATTAACACGTATTTGTAAGACAAAAGTTAGAAGTATAAATTAGTTTTAATTGGAGAGTCATTTTTTAACCACTAATGAATGAACAAATAATTAATTACTTGAGATCCGCGACATACCAAAATAATGTTACTAATACAAAATTGATGCTATTACGAAGTTAACGCAACTGGGACAAGTCGTGACGGGTTTTCGACGCAAATTATATTGAATAAATAGCATTTCTCGAATTTAAACTACGCGGCGCGATTCTATTGGTCGAAGCGAAGCCACCCGAAGGGCCACATGGGGACACAGCCACATAGGATGAAAAAGAAGTGGGATCTAATGTGGTTGGCATCTTCCCAAATCCCAACTGCACGGTTGGTTTCTTCTCATCTCCTTCCATAACGCACAAACACAGCAGGGCTTCTTCTTCCACGAACGGAACAGAGAACAGAGGGAGAGGAGGCCGGCTAGCAGGGATCTCGCCGGGGCCATGGGCCATTGCCCGCGCTGGCTGCAGGGCGAGCTCGGCTGTAACACCCTGAATTTAGGGGTGTAAAATTTCTTTTCTAATATCTCTCAAATTCAGGTGTTATTTTGAATATATATACATATATACGTGTGTGTTGCATCTTATGTCGAGAGATAATTTCTTGTTTGCTAAAATGGTTTTGGTGGCGTTTCCATTTGGGAAAAAATATTAAATTTGGATGATCTAATATAAATAAATATAGTTATATATATAAATATAAATACACATCTACACATATAATTACATAAAACAAAAAGGGAAAAAACTAACATAATCCCACCCCTACCCCTGCGGCCGGCTCGGCCCAGCGGTTGCGCGGGCACGCGCGTAGAGCCCGGGCACCCAGCTATTGCTCCGCGTCGTGGCCCCACTCGTAATCCCCTCCTTAATCTGCTTCTTCCGCTTGAATTGGCCATGACGCACGCCAGCAACCGATCGCCAAGTCGCCCGTATTTGAAGCTCTGGCACCTGCTCTCCCCTCCCTCGATCTCGTAAAATGCCGCATTCTTGCAACTGCACAGCAGCCGCCCCACGCCGAGCTCGCCGTCGTGCAAGGAGTCCGTGCTGCGCTCGCCACTGTTCCTGCCCAAGCCACCGACGTCGTCGAGCCTCGCCAGCGCTTCACTAAAGTCACCTCACCAAAGCGCCAAGCAGCATGCCATCGTCGTCACCCCAGCTGGTAAGCCCCACCGGCCCCTCCTCGCTGCAGCGTGCCGCCATGGTCGAAGTTCCTGCGCCATGGAAGAAATTGCCTAGCAACAGCCATCGTGCGTTCTGGTTTTGGAATAAGCCAAATAGGAAACACCTTGTGGGCCCCATGCATGCCATACATCCACGCTGCATGCAGGGAAAAATCTAGAAACCGCTCCACACTAGATCCTTTCCAGACTTGTTGTGGTTGTGCTCTTTGTAGCCCTCCAAATGGCCAGTCTTTCATCCAATAAATTTAAGACACATCACTCAACTGCTTAGAAAAGACACTGCTTTGATTCCAGAATTAACTCGCTATTCTTCTAAGTCATGCAAAAACTAATTGCTAGTCCTCGAAGCATACAGTTCATTACGCATAAGTTCCTAGTTCGTTAAATAAGCGACATCTTTTATGTTATAAATCAATTTCGATCTGTTCAAATTGAGTTAGCTTCGAGATAACATTGCATGTTAATAAGGTTACTTCATCATGTCTCGTGTTTTAATTAATTAATTATTTGTTTATCTATTGGTTATTAAAATAACTTTCTAACTAAAACTAGGTTATCGTTTAAATTTGCACTTTCATAAATACATGTTAATGTGATTAGTATGACTTAAATGCTTGATTTAGCTTTCGTTTATAATAAACATTATATCTGTTAGCGATTCTCGTGTATCGTCGCGCTATTCACGCGTCGTTCGCACATGTCGTGCATGCTGTTTCGCGTAGTGTCGTGCGTCGTCACGTGTGCCGATTTCGCGCGTGTCGCGCATGCTGTTTTCAAGCGCGCGCCATTCATGTGTGTCGTTTGCGTCTGTGCGTAATAATAAATCGTTTTCGCTTATAAACACTCATGCTAATACGTTAATTCGCCAGGTCGCATATTTTAGATAGTTAATTTAAGTTTGCTCGACTAATAATTATTAGATTGATATTCTAATTAGAGTAAATGTGTAGTGTTCAACTTGCGCTTTTATGATAAACATTAACATAGCTAATATTAACCGAACTACTTATTTAATAATTGTTTAGTATAAACGTGTCACCTATTTAGTATTTTCTCGCCTGTCGCGCGTGTCCGCGTGTCGTTCGCACGCTGTCATGCTGTTTCGCGCGTCGTAAATTTGCCTCACTTAGAATCTCCCACTTTAATTAAATTATGTGTTTAACTGATAGCTGCTAGTGTAATAGGCTAAGCGAAACTAAATATTAGATATAGTTTGTATTTAATAATGTCGAATTAAAGGTTATAATTATACTTTTTTTAACGTAAACACAATAACTTATCAACCGTAGATTCGACCGTTGCATTTCTTATCTTCGTGTAACCGTACAAGCGCTCTCTATTTTTATATTGTGGGTTTTGATAATATTTTATCTTGTATGGTGTAATGTTCTTATGCAAATATATGTTTGCTTGTGCCTGTTTGGATTCGTTGCGCGTCTCGAATAAGATTGCGATCTGTTCCCGAGCTTCGAGGAATCGACGATCAAGCGTTGGCGACCAAGTGATCAAGCTCTCTGAGTTCTATGAGGTTGAAGATCCTGAACATCTGTTTTGTGAAGGCAATTGTCCTCTGACCCATTATGTCCTATTCATTTATAACTTACTACCCCGCATTACTTACTTGAAACCTAAGGATTGACTAGCTTTACACTTTACTTTATCCTTGATGACCTTATGGGCTGTCATGGTTAGCATTCTGCTATTGCCTTAACTTAATCAATGAACATGATGTGACTATGTATGATACTGTTATCCTGATGATGTTGATGATCTTGTGATACTCTAGGGGGCTCAGGCTGTTTCCTGAGTACCTCTCCGTAAGGACCTGTTCGTTGAGAGACCACCCGGGATAACAGTGCAACCATGAGGGTGAAATGGGGCGCCCTTAGCTAATTAATTAGAGGAACTAGAGGTGTAGTTGCTTCGCCGTCGTGCCGTCAATGGGGTCCAGGCACAGTGCTTGCTCTGCCGAGGCTGAGTGCCGAGGTTCCTTCGTTTTGCTTTTGTTAGTCACTCTCCTGCGGGGAGGGGTACTGTGTTTATCAAACTGGAGAAACCTAACGGGCGGCTATGACCTCTAGAGAATCTTTGTAAAAGCTACGTAGTGATACCCTGCCGGACCACCTAGGAAGTGATCAATGGGGAGTCATGATCCCCGGGCAAAATGGGAATCACGGCTCATGGGTAAAGTGTGCGACCTCTGCAGAGGGTAATGAAACTGATATATCAGCCGTGCTCACGGTTATGAGCGGCCTTGGGATCCTCTTTGATTAGAGATACAGATGGTTCAAGATTCAATGGTTCTTTTTATTATTTCGGTTCGATGATGATAATGAGGTTTCCTCGATGAGGAAATGGTTCACGGGTTGGTTATATGATAAAACTTGGCTTCCACTAATAATAAATACCTGACCAACTAAAAGCAATCTGCTTTGACCTTAACCCCACATAAAGCTAGTCCACCTCAGCCAAACAGGACATTTGCTGAGTACGTTGATGTGTACTCACCCTTGCTTTTACAAAACACCAGGTTGCCTTTGGTGCAATCTATGCTCAAGTAAAGAAGAAGGCGTCGAGGCGGATCTCCAGGAGTTCCAGGACTTCGACGAGTTCGAGGATTAGGCTAGCGACCACCCCTAGTCAGCTGCCTGTGGTGGGTTTATTTACGTTGGCTACGTTTCTATTCTGTGTACTTTGATTTATATTATGTAAATGACTCTAGTCTGTAATATTATTACTTACTCTTTATTGTAATCGAAGCATTGTGCTATGATGAGTCATTTATGTAATCGCTGTGTACGTGAATTACTGATCCTGGCACGTACATGGTTCGCATTCGGTTTACCTTCAAAACCGGGTGTGACATATGTGGTATCAAAGCCGTGCTGACTGTAGGACCGCCGACCTAGAGTAGCATTGGTCGTTTTAAGGACTTATTGATTATTACTTCATCTCATCGATTCTGCTTCAAAATATTAGTCACCTCGACTAATTCTATGTTGTGCTCCTATATGCCCCCTTGCCAAAAAGTATTTCATTCTAGTATGGTCTATACTTCTCTCAATCTATTAGATCTGATCTTATCTTATGCTTGCGACATCTTTATAGATGCCCCCTGACCATAGCCTTTAGTCTTTTGGGACTCTTTTCTCGTCCATTATTAAATTGCTACCATTTGACCATCTCTATTCCATTTTGTTATTGACATGCTTGTATCCTTGCGTTTTTAATACCCTTATCCCTTAATCTAAAGTACTTACCCTTGTACCTCTATTGCCTATTTAAACAGTTCAGTTTATGTGTCCACGACCTTCTTGTCTTCTGAGATCATTTCTTATTCTGTTGTTAAGTCGCTATCTTTCGGCAATTTCTATGCCCTTGGTCTTACTCTGCTTGTATCCTTGGAATCTTGCATACTCTTATATTCTTATGTATGCTTATTTTCATACCCCAATATTTGTTTAAGACATTTCAGTTAACATGCCCTTGACCACCCTTGTTTCTTAATGATCCATGAGCGGTCATTTTACTTTGCATATCCTTGGTGATCTCGTTGTCTCCTTGTAACTCCACTTGGTAATTAATTTTCTTTACTTCAACCATTTTGTTGAACCTTACCTATCTTACCCTTGCTTGTTTTCTCCACTTTGTCAGTCTTGCCTTAACTCTGTCCATGGTTATGCTTTTCATCATTATCACCTTTACCCTTATCACCTCTATATCTTACTTGAGGTTTATCTTATACCGACATTTAAAATCTTCTCCTTTTCCATCTCAATTTGAGCATCGTACTTTACCTGCTTTTCCCTTGGTCGTATCCTCTTCTTTGTCACCTGCGAGTTTTTAACTCTATCCTTTGTTGTGTTTTTGTTTGTTATTTCCTTTACCCTTCTCATCACTCTATCCTGCCTTGTGATTACATTATGTCTGTTATTTAAAATCTTCAGTCTTCTATCTCAATTTGAGAGTGGTGTTTTACTTATCTCACCCTTGGCAATATCCTCTTCTTCACCGCGTGTAAGCCTTGATGTAACTCCATTTTTTATTGTACTTATACCACTGGCTCTTCTGTGCCTTCATCTTTTCTCTTATTCCCTTGTCTACTATCGCCTTTGACCCTTGTGATATTTATGTCTTCTACCTAAATTCTTGCCTTGAACTCATCCTTTAAAAGCCTCCCCTTTCTTTCGACCCGATTTGAGAGCTGTGAGTTACCTACCTCTCCCTTGATTTCTTTTTACTCCTTGTCACCTTACAAGTTTTGCCTTAATTCCATCTTTTGATGTGTTTTTATTTGCTATCACCATCACCTTGTCATCCATCCATCTTGCGTTGATACTCATCTTTATTCCGGCTCTTTAAAAAATCACCTCTCTTCCACCTCAATTTGAGAGTGGCAATTTACCTATCTGGCCCTTGGATGTACCCTCTCCTTTTCCATTTGCAGGTCCTGTCTTAACTACATCCTTTATGGTACTTATATCTTTTGTATTATGCCTATTTATCTCCTCTTTTACATCCTTGTTTGTTATTACCTTCAAAACCCTCATGATATCTATGCCCTAGACTTCTTGCTTACCTTGAACCTACCCTTTGAAACCTCCTCCTTTCCATCCCTGTTCGAGGATAATGCCTCATCTATTTCATCATTGACTGCTCCCCCTTCTTTGACACCCTGCTAGTTTTGCCTAAAATACATCCTTTGTTGTGTACTTGCTCGTTATCACCCTCACCATTGGCGTCCCTCGATATTTACCTTGATGCTTACTCTGCCCCTGCATTTTAAAGCCCCCTCTCTCGTTCCAGTTCAAGAGTGTTGTCTTACCTACCCGCTCTTGGTCGTTCCCTTTTCCTCTGCTGCGTTGCCAGTCGTAGCTTTTGTTTGATATCCCCTTACCCTTGTAATCACTAGATCTTGACTTGATACTTATCCTAGGTCTGCTTTTGGAAATCTCCCCTTTTCCATCTCAACTCGAGAATGTTGTTTTACACATTATGCCCTTGGTCGTATCCTTTTGTTGACCGCTTACAATGCTTGCTTTAACTACATCCTTTATTGTGCTCATGACCCTATCATGCACATCTTGTTCTTCTCCTTGTCCTTCGACAACCTTAGAGAGTAGTTATTCCCTTTTCAAGAAAGACCACCATTTAATTAAAAGAAACATATAGCAACGAGATGTTTGTTGTTGTATGCTTGTGCTGTTTGTCTTTGTTTCATGACTGTTTTGCTTCTTTGTAATGAGTGTTTATGTGTTGTGGCCCTTGGTCCGCAATGACATTAGCTTACTAGCTGAGTGTCATAGAGTTAGATAGCTGGGTGCTCTTCCTTTTCTCTCTTTAATCCATCTATGCTTACCTTTTCTATCTATACCCTTCCCTCTTGCACCTGTCCGGTTGGCATTCTTCAACTTCTCTTAATCAGTCAAGATCAGAGTCAACAACATCTTCACCAAGTGCATATCAACGCTCTTGTTAAGGGGGTTAGCCGCTAACCCCAATGAAGACAATGCGATCAACATCAACCAACAAGATTAGAGTGGCACAACGAAAGCGTGTGTGGGTCTTAACCCACAGGTCCAAGAGGTCCTCAAGAATTGCATCAATGGGTCGTGAACATCTAAAGGTCAAAGCAACCAATCCATAAGTTAAGCTGGTAGAGTTAAAACTGAGTTAGAATAAGCTATGAAAAAAAACCCAATGAACCAATCTCATTTTCTTGCTAGCCTCTTCTTGAATCTCGAGGGCGAGATTCTGTTAAGGGGGTTAGAATTGTAACACCCTGAATTTGGGGGTGTAAAATTTCTTTTCTAATATCTCTCAAATTCAGGTGTTATTTTGAATATATATACATATACGTGTGTGTTGCATCTTATGTCGAGAGATAATTTCTTGTTTGCTAAAATGGTTTTGGTGGCGTTTCCATTTGGGAAAAAATATTAAATTTGGATGATCTAATATAAATAAATATAGTTATATATATAAATATAAATACACATCTACACATATAATTACATAAAACAAAAAGGGAAAAAACTAACATAATCCCACCCCTACCCCTGCGGCCGGCTCGGCCCAGCGGTTGCGCGGGCACGCGCGTAGAGCCCGGGCACCCAGCTATTGCTCCGCGTCGTGGCCCCACTCGTAATCCCCTCCTTAATCTGCTTCTTCCGCTTGAATTGGCCATGACGCACGCCAGCAACCGATCGCCAAGTCGCCCGTATTTGAAGCTCTGGCACCTGCTCTCCCCTCCCTCGATCTCGTAAAATGCCGCATTCTTGCAACTGCACAGCAGCCGCCCCACGCCGAGCTCGCCGTCGTGCAAGGAGTCCGTGCTGCGCTCGCCACTGTTCCTGCCCAAGCCACCGACGTCGTCGAGCCTCGCCAGCGCTTCACTAAAGTCACCTCACCGAAGCGCCAAGCAGCATGCCATCGTCGTCACCTCAGCTGGTAAGCCCCACCGGCCCCTCCTCGCTGCAGCGTGCCGCCATGGTCGAAGTTCCTGCGCCATGGAAGAAATTGCCTAGCAACAGCCATCGTGCGTTCTGGTTTTGGAATAAGCAAAATAGGAAACACCTTGTGGGCCCCATGCATGCCATACATCCACGCTGCATGCAGGGAAAAATCTAGAAACCGCTCCACACTAGATCCTTTCGAGACTTGCTGTGGTTGTGCTCTTTGTAGCCCTCCAAATGGCCAGTCTTTCATCCAATAAATTTAAGACACATCACTCAACTGCTTAGAAAAGACACTGCTTTGATTCCAGAATTAACTCGCTATTCTTCTAAGTCATGCAAAAACTAATTGCTAGTCCTCGAAGCATACAGTTCATTACGCATAAGTTCCTAGTTCGTTAAATAAGCGACATCTTTTATGTTATAAATCAATTTCGACCTGTTCAAATTGAGTTAGCTTCGAGATAACATTGCATGTTAATAATGTTACTTCATCATGTCTCGTGTTTTAATTAATTAATAATTTGTTTATCTATTGGTTATTAAAATAACTTTCTAACTAAAACTAGGTTATCGTTTAAATTTGCACTTTCATAAATACATGTTAATGTGATTAGTATGACTTAAATGCTTGATTTAGCTTTCGTTTATAATAAACATTATATCTGTTAGCGATTCTCGTGTATCGTCGCGCTATTCACGCGTCGTTCGCACATGTCGTGCATGCTGTTTCGCGTAGTGTCGTGCGTCGTCACGTGTGCCGATTTCGCGCGTGTCGCACATGCTGTTTTCAAGCGCGCGCCATTCATGTGTGTCGTTTGCGTCTGTGCGTAATAATAAATTGTTTTCGCTTATAAACACTCATGCTAATACGTTAATTCGCCAGGTCGCATATTTTAGATAGTTAATTTAAGTTTGCTCGACTAATAATTATTAGATTGATATTCTAATTAGAGTAAATGTGTAGTGTTCAACTTGCGCTTTTATGATAAACATTAACATAGCTAATATTAACCGAACTACTTATTTAATAATTGTTTAGTATAAACGTGTCACCTATTTAGTATTTTCTCGCCTGTCGCACGTGTCCGCGTGTCGTTCGCACGCTGTCATGCTGTTTCGCGCGTCGTAAATTTGCCTCACTTAGAATCTCCCACTTTAATTAAATTATGTGTTTAACTGATAGCTGCTAGTGTAATAGGCTAAGCGAAACTAAATATTAGATATAGTTTGTATTTAATAATGTCGAATTAAAGGTTATAATTATACTTTTTTTTAACGTAAACACAATAACTTATCAACCGTAGATTCGACCGTTGCATTTCTTATCTTCGTGTAACCGTACAAGCGCTCTCTATTTTTATATTGTGGGTTTTGATAATATTTTATCTTGTATGGTGTAATGTTCTTATGCAAACATATGTTTTCTTATGCCTGTTTGGATTCGTTGCGCGTCTCGAATAAGATTGCGATCTGTTCCCGAGCTTCGAGGAATCGACGATCAAGCGTTGGCGACCAAGTGATCAAGCTCTCTGAGTTCTATGAGGTTGAAGATCCTGAACATCTGTTTTGTGAAGGCAAGTGTCCTCTGACCCATTATGTCCTATTCATTTATAACTTACTACCCCGCATTACTTACTTGAAACCTAAGGATTGACTAGCTTTACACTTTACTTTATCCTTGATGACCTTATGGGCTGTCATGGTTAGCATTCTGCTATTGCCTTAACTTAATCAATGAACATGATGTGACTATGTATGATACTGTTATCCTGATGATGTTGATGATCTTGTGATACTCTAGGGGGCTCAGGCTGTTTCCTGAGTACCTCTCCGTAAGGACCTGTTCGTTGAGAGACCACCCGGGATAACAGTGCAACCATGAGGGTGAAATGGGGCGCCCTTAGCTAATTAATTAGAGGAACTAGAGGTGTAGTTGCTTCGCCGTCGTGCCGTCAATGGGGTCCAGGCACAGTGCTTGCTCTGCCGAGGCTGAGTGCCGAGGTTCCTTCGTTTTGCTTTTGTTAGTCACTCTCCTGCGGGGAGGGGTACTGTGTTTATCAAACTGGAGAAACCTAACGGGCGGCTATGACCTCTAGAGAATCTTTGTAAAAGCTACGTAGTGATACCCTGCCGGACCACCTAGGAAGTGATCAATGGGGAGTCATGATCCCCGGGCAAAATGGGAATCACGGCTCATGGGTAAAGTGTGCGACCTCTGCAGAGGGTAATGAAACTGATATATCAGCCGTGCTCACGGTTATGAGCGGCCTTGGGATCCTCTTTGATTAGAGATACAGATGGTTCAAGATTCAATGGTTCTTTTTATTATTTCGGTTCGATGATGATAATGAGGTTTCCTCGATGAGGAAATGGTTCACGGGTTGGTTATATGATAAAACTTGGCTTCCACTAATAATAAATACCTGACCAACTAAAAGCAATCTGCTTTGACCTTAACCCCACATAAAGCTAGTCCACCTCAGCCAAACAGGACATTTGCTGAGTACGTTGATGTGTACTCACCCTTGCTTTTACAAAACACCAGGTTGCATTTGGTGCAATCTATGCTCAAGTAAAGAAGAAGGCATCGAGGCGGATCTCCAGGAGTTCCAGGACTTCGACGAGTTCGAGGATTAGGCTAGCGACCACCCCCAGTCAGCTGCCTGTGGTGGGTTTATTTACGTTGGCTACGTTTCTATTCTGTGTACTTTGATTTATATTATGTAAATGACTCTAGTCTGTAATATTATTACTTACTCTTTATTGTAATCGAAGCATTGTGCTATGATGAGTCATTTATGTAATCGCTGTGTACGTGAATTACTGATCCTGGCACGTACATGGTTCGCATTCGGTTTACCTTCAAAACCGGGTGTGACATCGGCCGACCGCGTGCCGTGAGCCACGCCAGGCCGCACCCAACAAGGGCGAGCTCGGTCGGCCGCACGCCGCGAGCCGCTGGCTGCGCCCAGCAAGGGCCGCGCCAGGCCACGTCTAGCAGGGGTGAGCTCAGGCGGTTGCGCTGGCCGACGCGTTTGCCGATCCGCAGGGGGTCGGGGCGCGAGAGGGAGAATAGCGGAGGGGGCCATGTCGTGCAGTGGGCAGTGCTTGCCGGGGGCTCGTCGGAGGTCCAAGGGCGATGGGAGCAGGGCTGGCCGCTGCGCAGGGAAGCAACGGAGCAGGAGGTGTGGCGTGTGGCGGACGAAGGGAGAAGAAGAGTACTCACCTTGTATGACGATCGGTAACTGAAGGGCGTCTACTCTATCTGATCTGGATCTGATCTGGGGAAAGTGGAGGGGTGGCGAGGAGGGATGTGTGCGTATATATAGAGGAGTGGTGCGACAAGGCGGTTGCGCGCACGACACGCGGGGCATTACGCGACGGGACGAGGTAAAATGAGGTGACCACGACCGAGCGAAAAAGACAATTGCGCGAGACAGTGTAAGGTAGACTGACTTAGGCGGGTTAGATAAAATTAGATGAAGACGGTCAGAGCTGGCCTGTGGGCCCAAAATGACGAGGATAGCCGACGAGGGCAGCATACCGTTCGCGAGAAGACGCGATTCGGTGATCTCGCAAAAAAAAGGTAAGAGGTTTGGAACAGGCTCGACGAGAGGAAGAAATATATATATTATCGCGTTTCCAAGATTTTTGTAGTTTTCGCAAATACTAAAATTTAGGTATTTAATTAATATTAGGGAGACTGAAATTCATATTTAATACTCGAAGGAACGTTTCGAAGGTTCTCGAAAGCCTCCGGAAACAAGATCAAGATAATTCGATATAGTTTGAAAAACCTTTACACCCATAAACATCATGCAACGACATGAATGCAACAATCAAAGCTTCTCCAGGATTTTATTTTATTACGCCTAAAACTCATATATACATATATATATAATAAAATAACTTTCCATCATTTAGAGAAAGAGAAGAAAAGCAGGTAAAGAAGAGGGTAACACCCGAATTTGGTGAATATTAGAAAAGAAATTTTATACCCCAAATTCAAGGTGTTACACCTACCGACCGTGCGCCACGTGCCTTAGGGCGTTACCACGTCGTAGTAAACCACTGATGCGTGTCCGGTCATTGCTGGTGACCTTGCCACGGTGAAATCCATGAATCCTTTGCGCCAATGCTCTCCTCTCTCTCCGGCCGCCATCGCGCCATTCCAAATTCAAGAGCCACTGCCCTCGGGCCCTATATATTAAGTGTGCCATCAGCTCCGTTAGATAATCACGAAGCCAGAGCACTCGCTCCTGCCTCCGATTAGCCACCATAGCTCTCTAATTCCTCTTTCTCCCCAAATCAATTTTCCGCACTCGTGAACACCTCGTCGTGGCCAGACGTCTACAAGTTAGCTCATGCTCTTCTGTGGGATGTTCTAGCCTCCCTCATGTCCCCTGTTACTCACAGAACCATCCGATTGAATTAGACCGCCTTGAATCACCCAAAACACGTTAAGTTATCTCCGGTTTCCATCGCCACCGTGGACAAAACGATTGTGAGCTGGAATCTTGCAATTTATTGAGGGGTTATATGCATTATAGGTAGAATTGGGTGTCAGCCGCACCGAAGCGCCGGTCATTGCGTCATCCGGCTGGTACAGGCTCGCCGGAGTCCCTGCTCCGCCGTCCATGGTCGTGGACCTCCACTTGCAAAGGAATAGAAAGGGAGGGACCTCAACGCAAATGTCAGTGACACATAGAATAATACGCAGGACTCTTTACGGGTTTTTCAAATCACTAGGGTCCCCTGTGCAAATTTGACACCGCGGGCACGCGCGGGCGCGTTTTCGCCTGTGCGTGGGCCGGCTTGGGCTAGTTTCAGCCCAATACTATTCACCTTTTTCCTTTTTTTCTGCCAGACTTAGGAAATTCATAGGAAATCATTGAAAAATGATAAAAATATGAGACCAATTTTGTTGATTTCCTAAATTTCTCTAGTATTTACTAAAAATAGTTTTAGGATTTTTAGTCTAAACCAGGAATTATGTAGTATTTAAGAAGGCCAAAACCTAGACTTTTGGAATTTTAGAAATTATTTGATTACTCCAAAAATCATGAAACATTTTAGATAAGCTTATTTTGATAATTAGAACCCATGGGTGAAGTTTGACATGTGTTGGACATTGTTTGATGCCCAAACCTAAAACCCTAGCCCCTTAGGGTAAAACTGTCTAACCCTACTAGTGTGTTGACCCAGAAGACCCTAGTTTCCCTAGTGCACCGTGAAGGAAAATTATATTCAAGACACCACTTAATATACCTTTACTACAATTGCATATTCATAACATCACATGAGCATTCATGGTTATTTATGGTTATGTATAGAGAACGAGGAAGAAGTAGTGGTTGAAGAAGAAGAGACTACACCACCAACAGAAAATCCACCTACCAGGAACTATTTTTATTTTGACATTTGTGGAACAGAGCCCGACTCCCCTACAACACAAGGCAAGCCCCGGTGCATTTACCTTTCCTTGTGATTTTAAACTCTTTATCACTTGAATGATGCATTAGGTGATAGGAGTTGAGTGTTAAGCCAATTGCTGCATTTCCTTCCTTGGAACTGTTTTACCATTCCTTGGTTACCTGCTTTTATTAAAAGGTTTTCTGATGCTTAGCCTTGCTTTAGAAAAACAAAAAGGTTTTATTTTACACCAAAGGTGATGCTTCTATACAGGCGGTCTAGTTAGCCTCTACACAGGCGGTTCCAAGAACCGCTTGTGGTGCACCGCCTGTGATGTAAAACAACATCACAGGCGGTCAATCAAAAACCGCTTGTGATAGACACACATCACAGGTGGTCCAGTTTAAAGGAACCGCCTGTGATAGACACACATCACAGGCGGTTTCTAATTCTAGCCGCTTGTGTTAGCCACACATCACAGGCGGTTTTAAATATAGGTCTGACTGTATTTCAATATACAGATTCCAGATTCATATTCAGATTCCGGATTCATATACAGATTTAATAACAGATTCAAACACAGATTCAAACACAGATTCACTCACAGATATGTTGCATAACAAGTTCCATACATAGATTCATACACATATCAAGTTCCATACACAGATTTATACACATATCAAGTTCCATATCTCAACATCTCAAGTTCCATAGACAACTAAACATCTCAAAGTTCCATAGACAACTAAACATCTAAAGTTCCTAACTAAAGACCTAAACACTGTGTGATATTGTGTACAAACTTAGTTTTGGGAATTGTTGCAAATTTCCATTTCTATTGTAGAATAGCCCTTGTTGATGAAGAACTTCACGGCGCATAAAGTAAAGCAATTCTCTTACAACCTTAGCCACGCCGACGGAAACCATATCTCTTTCTAACCATTCAGCATTGATCTTGGATTTAGGAACCTGCAATGAAAGCAAAAAGCAAGCAGTGCTAAGAGAGTAATGTGATGAGCAACAATATAATATAAAAATTGCAACATAGACAATGATAGCGAACTTACATCCTCACGATTGACCATGTAATGGAAGGTGACACGACACCATTCGCATACATAATAACCGCACAGGACAGTACCCGGAGGTTGTTTGTCACCATATGGAAATAATGATATTGACAAATTAGGCTTGTCCTCTGGATGTTTGCCGCCAAGATCTTTCCAATAAAAACGGTATGCATTGCATATAAGAATAGCATTGTGAGATTAAGAATACATTTGTTAAGTTGTAATAAGTACAAGTGTGCAATAATAATCATACTTCTCTAAAATCTTCAAGAAGTCATTATACGTAGCCTTTTCCATTCTCAGTGAGTCGAAGACCATGACTTTACCATCCTTTGGAAAGATCATGGTACAAATGTAGTGGTCACTATATACACATAGACAAAAACACATGTTAAGATCACGATTGCCATAATTTATAGTTCAAAACCATGTCGATAACTTACTTAAAGTGGTGCGGAGCTATTATTAAGTCCTTGCCATGTTGTACATGATTATACATGGCTCGACCAATGTATGCCGCCATTACCTTCATTTTCTTTCTCTGATTCTGTTTGACGGCTTTCTCAAATTCAGCATCGTCCAAGTCTTTGTATCCTTCTCCATGTCTCTGAGCAACTTCTTTGTAGCGAGCTTGGGATATCATCAACGGGTCAAGAAACCCTGTCTTAAGTTGTTTCTTCTTATCATCCATGTATTGCATCCTACGTGTAAAAGTGTTAATCGTTAGACTCTCGTTTATGTGTGCGTGTACAAAACTAACAAATATGAAAGTTTAGAGGTACTTACAAGCAAAAGAGAGTTAAGTAGTTGGTTTCCATCCTTTGTCGGTGGTACAACGACCAGAGATCGTCAAAGAATAAATGCCGCACAGGATCTATATGATCATTGCTCCAAAATGCATCTTCTGGCACAACAAATGTGAAGTCCTCGAGTTTGTATTTGTTGCTAGCCACCATGTACCACTCATGCATTCTAATCTCCGGAGTCGACAACTTAGAAAGTTGCACCGTCGTCAAGAACGGCCTCCCATTCACAAATTTAGGAGGAACATCCTCCTTCTTGTATATCGAGATATTGGTTTTAAGACATAATGATTCTCGAGTATGAATCCTTCCATCTTCTTCCCATACTTCGAAATTGTCTATTTGGGACCGTGTGCCTACTCCATGAGATGCTGATTTCGCTTTTGATTGATTTGTCATAACTCTCCACAATTTATGCAGGTAGTGTGACACTGATTCTGACGGTTTCTTGACATCGTCAGTGGCGATTCGCTGATGAATTTTCTTTGAAATAGTTGGCCCTTCAACATTGGTGCCAACCTTTGCTTCCTTTTTGATGTTGACGTCGACATTCTGAGGAACAATTTTGTCTACGTCCCCCTCGTCGAGTTCCTTCGCAAGAGGCGATATGATTGTTTCAACGATTTTTTTGGAGGTCGGTGTCATATTTTCCTGCACCATGGGGTGTGGAATGATCGAACTACCTTTTTGTTGCATTGGTGTTGAATTCGGCATTGGTGACTTATGACGCGATACAAGGCTTAAGATCGGCTCATCACCCAACTTGATGTCGCGTCGATGCCAAAGGACCAACTCGTTCATTGCCTCCTGCAAAGTTATGATCCCCTCAACTGGAAAGTCTATCTCCCAATCTTCACAACCACTGTCTGTGATTTCTAGAACTTGGACCACAGCATAGTATGGCGGGACAGGATTATCCCTGTAGTTAACAAGTCCTGATTTTACCAAACCAGTAGCAGCTTGTTTTGTTTTTGTCCCAGATCGATTGATTGGAATATGAAGAAAGCAAGGCTTGTCCTCAACAATATCGTCTACAGGGTACTTGGTGAAGTCTTGCATAGATCCTACGCTGCTAGGGACTATAGGTGGACTCATGTGGCTTGGATTGAGTTCAAATGATATGCATTCTGTTTTCTTCATTTTGTTCATCACATCATTAATAGCCTTTTGTACCCTTTCATCAATAGTCTCTTCAAGGGTCCTTTTCGACTTCTCGTGTTTCCTATATGACGACGCATACTCTGGAAACGCCTCTCTCTAGGAAATCTTAGAAGAGATTCCCTGAGCCCGTCTAGTGTGTTCAGGATTGCCTAGTGCTGTAGTTAGTATGTCATTCTCCCTTCGAGGCTTAAATTCGCCTTTTTTCTCTTATCTGCATATTCTTGAATTTTTGTCGAAACTTCGCCTACCAATTCTGGATGCAAAAGTTTGTCGTCCTCACTCAAACCTGCCCGACCTAAGATCCAACGAATAGCTCGCTCATCGATATCTTTTAATATTGGGTCCAAAGTGCCGTTAGCTATAGCTTCCTCGATTATCCTGTTCCACTGCACAACTTTATGGTGATATCCGGTTGACCCCAGGCGATGGGGGTGTTTGTTCATCTTCGCTCTCTGAGAATTAGTTTTGCCTAGTTCTTTGGCCTTCAGTTCGGTCTTCTGACGAACAAATTCCTCCCACTGAGCTTGAGTGATTTTCCCCATTTTCTTGGGCGGACGAACCTTATTCTTCTTAACAAATTCCCTATTCATCTCGGCCTTCCACCCACGAAACATCTTGGCCATAGCAGAGAGCATCGACTTCCTTACTGCATCCTCTGTGCCTTTTGGGAACTTGAATGACTCAGACAACTTAGCCCATAGCTTATTGCGGGTGTCTTCATCTAAATCCTTCCATTTTTGAAGTGTGATTGGCACTATATCTCTAACAGTAGACCCGCAGGAATTTCGAAACTTTGTAACCACGTCAAGTGGTTCTTTAGGAAACCCCTCTGCATTTAGTTTTGTTACGTACATAACTGCACCTTCTTTCATCTAATTCGGACCTTGTTGCCCTCGTTTCCGCTTATGTGAAACAGATGATTCAGGCATCAGAGCATCCTCCGTGTTTCGTGTAGAACATGCATCCTCTTTCTTCTCTTCATTTCAAATCTATATATTGAAACAATTAATGGCCTTTCATATATGAACATTATTTTAGAATAAAGTCGGCATATTTCTATTTACCTCTTCATCGTTGGGAATATAGTCGGCATCAAGCTCATCTGATGTTTTTTTCTTCCTTGGAGGTATAGGAGTACAAGGATTGTCGTCACTAGAACTATCCTCCCTGCTCCCTACATCGGAGCTGCTCGTTGTCTGCCATTCAAGTTTGGTCGCGTCTTCATCAACTTTGTTAGACGCACCAGTGCAGACCACATCCATCCTAGGCTGCTCGTTGTCTGCCATTCAAGCTGGTTCCATCGATAAAGGGATATACTATTAGTCTGATATACTGGTTCCATCAATAAGGGAACTTGGAGAAAAGGTGATTCAAAAGAAATCGAGCCCAAACCCGCCTTCGTGTCCCTCCTTTACTCCCTAAACCGAAAGCCCAAACCCGCCTTTACTCCGGGGCAGGATTGGGTCGGGAAGCACGGAGTAGATAGAAGTGCACTTTCCAATGTAGTTAGACAGAGAAGGCATGGCTGTGATGTTATAATGCTGAAGGACCCCAAGAAGAGATTAAGCCCTGTCATCCACCACTGCCCGTTATTTGTGGGCTTCACCGAGGGCTGGAAACATTTGGTGACATCAAACGACCTTCGGGCTGGGGTCATCTGCGAGCTTGTTAAGGGGCCAGACGATGGTGAGCCGGTGTACTCTATCCGGATGTGTGGTCACAAAATTTAAAGCCGCCTCGGCTTCATCTGTGCGCTTCTCTTCTCTTATGTCGGCTACTAAGATCACTTAGCACCCCACCTAAGAGAAGAGAAGCGCACACATGAAGCCGGGCGGCTTTAAATTTTGTGACCACACATCCGGACATAGTACACCGGCTCACCATCGTCTGGCCTCTAAACAAGCTCGCAGACGTCCTCAGCCCGAAGGTCGTTTGATGTCACCAAATGTTTCCAGCCCTCGGTGAAGCCCACAAATAACGGGCAGTGGTGGATGACAAGACATAATCTCTTCTTGGGGTCCTTCAGCATTATAACATCACAGCCATGCCTTCTCTGTCTAACTGCATTGGAAAGTGCACTTCTATCTGCTCCGTGCTTCCCGACCCGATTCAGGCATTCAGCCGATGCCATTCTCCATATAAGTCCCAAACAGAGAATAGGGATGAGTTAGTCAAGATTGTAGGCGCTAGTGCTCAACTACTAGCATCTATAGATATGGACACAAGTCTAAATTTGGTGCTACTCGGCACCATCGATATCACTAGGGAAAAAATACATCAAAGAGATCCACTTCCCAATAGTACTCGAAGATAGTTCATTGACTTGACACTCTCTAAGAGGTTCATACAAAATACATTATCTCTAAGAGTGAAACCTACGATACTCATATCGTGTTGTTTAGGACTAAACATCAACAACCCCTTGACTAGTCGCTATCATACTCAATTCCAAAATATTTTCCAATATGTCGGCTTGAGTAAGGAGATCTGGGCTTGGGAGTTCCTCCAAATCATCTGCAGCTTCATCATCTCCAGCATATTGCAGGGCTTCATCTTGAATAATTTTAGCCCTCTTGGAGTCAGCATACTTTTTGATGGACAGAGCACACTTCTCAAGCATGTCGCATACATCTCCAATTTCAAACAAAGTGGTCTTAAGTGTGTACACTGATTCCGGTTCACTAGTATCCACAACCCCATCAGTCACTAGACTGCGAATGATGTCAACATGTGTCTCGATGACTCGAACTGAGCTCTCAACCATGTCAAGTGGCTCTTTTTCCATCTCTGAAATTGAAAATGACCAAGTCTCACAATCAAAATTGAGATCGTAACAAAGGCAGGGATCAGAGGGAAAACAAGGATGTGGCTTATAGGGCAAAAAGAGGGGTCCAAATAACATTGTCATGTCTATGAACAAGTCAAAGATGGGAGATAAGAACAAGTCTTATAACATAGGGTTGGGAAGCAAAGATAGGTAGTCAAAAAACTAAGAAGGGAGATAAGAACAAGTCTTATAACATAGGGAGATAATAACGTTGTCATAGCTATGTACTTCCATGATGTATGTGGCCATAAGCACATTTGCCCTAATGATTATCAAACAAAGATAGGTAGTCAAAAAACACTAAAAATAGACTTGTTGCCCTAATAAAAAAACTGATACATGAGAAGTAATTGACAACCAAGCAATAAGCATATGATTCAGGGATAGCCAAACAAGTAATTGACAACCAAGCAATAAGCAATAAGCATATTGACAACCAAACAAAATATGTAAGTGAAAACACCAACAGTAATTAATCTAAGCACTGATAATTAGGGATAGCCATTGATTAACACCTTAATGTGTTTGAACCATATATTAACCTAAGCATTTGATTAACCTAACCATTTGATTAACCTAAGCATTTGAGGCAGTGCATAAGGTAAGCCATGCAGTAGACACCTCCGGAGCCACTAGAAAATCAAGTGATTAATAAGGAATGTTCTAGAATAATGTTCAGATAACATCCGATTAATTCATGAATTAAACACCATATTTTTATGCTATTAAACATCATATCAAGTAATTAATATGGTGTTTCAGAATAATATGTACACCGTTCTGAAACTTGATGTGTAAATTATGGTGTTTCAGAACGGTAGCACAATAATCTTAACATCAAATCTAGAAAGCATCAATAGATACTCGCATAATCATTAACAAACATGAACCGTGTACTCACATAATCTTTACATGAATGATGTAATGCCTCAAAGAAATCAAACTAAACGGTGGCCGATTCACTTGGAGCAATGAACAGAACAACCAAATTCTTACTAGAATTTGGATCATTGTCGCTTGCCTGTCATCCATGACCATGAGCCATCGCACCTGGGGGACGGCGGCGCTCGGAGACATTTGAATACTCACCTGGGGAACGGTGGCGCTCGGGGACGGTGGCGCTCGGGGATGGGGACGGCAGCGCTCGGGCTCGGGGATGGCGGCGCTCGGAGACAGTGGCGCTCAGCCTCAGGCTCGGGGACGGTGGCGCTCGGGGACGGCAGCCCTCGGCGCTCACCTCGGAGACGGGGATGGGGACGCTCAGGCTCGGGGACAGCGGCGCTCGGAGACGGAGACGGCGACGCTTGGGCTTGGGCTCGGCGACGGCGTGGCATAGTAACAGCCTGGCGGCGCAGTATCAATCCGAGCGGGAGTTAGGGTTCCTGCGCTGGAACCACCGAGCCTTTTATACTACATACACATCACAGGCAGACTTTTAGAAAAACCGCTTGTGATGTGTAACATCACAAGCGGTTTTATATTTTGACCGCCTGTGATATGTAAACTTCACAGGCGGTCGAAATATAAAATCGCTTGTGATGTTACACATCACAAGCGGTTTTTCTAAAAGTCCGCCTGTGATGTGTATGTAGTATAAAAGGCTCGGTGGTTCCAGCGCAGGAACCCTAACTCCCGGAGCCCGAAACGCCGCCAAGCTGCGCACTGTAGCGGCAGCGGATTTTTTTGATCTACGGGGAGAAGGTTTTGTTTTTGATTTTATTGATTGATTTTAAGAGTTTATGCATATATATGATCTCCGTTTGTTTTCTTTCTCATTTTGATACGATTTTTGCCTCAATTTTGTAATATAGACCGGAATTGAAGAAAAACTCAAGAATTCCAAGATTTGGACTTGTAGTTGATCTAATTTAAAGATTTTTTATAAAGAGTTGTCTCACCTCAAGGTACCTATATTGCTGCAATCTTGTTTCATTTTCATGCACATTAATTCGTTCATGATTTAGGGATTAAATTCAATTAATTAGGGATATTTTAAATTTTTTTGTATCATGTACTAGGTACATCTCGATATGATCTTGTTTAACTTTCATGTACATTTATTTTTTCATGTTACATCTCGATATTAACCTTAATCAATATAGGGATAGGTAATGGACCGAGGTTGGATGTATAATGTGCCAAAACCACATCCGTCGTACATTCGAAATTTGAGAAGCTTTATTGAAGCAGCCAACAAGCACGCGAATTTGCGAAAGAGTAAGGAGATATTATGTCCGTGCATCGATTGTGATAATAAGATAGCTTGGAGAGATATAGGAGTAATCCAATCACATCTGCTAAAAAGAGGGTTTAAAAACAATTACACGATATGGTCAGAACATGGTGAGTTGGATCCGTGTGAAGTGCCTGGTAATGACGAGAGAGTTGTCGGAATTTTAGATCTTAAAGTTGATGGCAAAGTGGATAATGTGGACGCTAATAAGGATTTTGAAGAATTTGATTGCGAAGAGATGTTGTGCCATATGGAACCAGAAATGTTGAGTTCTGTGGGATCGCAGAAAGGGCTATCTAAAATGGAGGGACTGGAAAGTGCCTCAAAAGAACCTTTATATGATGAATCAAAGGGTTGTGACAAAGAGTTTACTACACTGCGTACAGTTCTAGAACTTCTGAAGTTGAAGGCTAGCACCGGATGGTCTGATACTAGCTTCACAGATCTTTTGAATTTTCTATCCCAATTACTACCAAAACCCAACAAACTACCAACAAGCACTTATAAAGCGAAGAAGCTTATATCTCCCATAGCTCTGGGTGTGCAAAAAATTCATGCATGTCCGAACCATTGTATTCTGTATCGTGGCGATTTTGAGAACGCATCAAGATGCTCAGTTTGCAATGTCAGTCGATACAAGAAGAGCTACAATCAAGACTGTGTAAAAAAATTCCCGAGGAAAAATAAAAACAAGAAATCCACTATTGGACCTGAAAGTGACGATGACACTTTTGATGACATGGATGGGAAAAAGAAGTCAAAGATCCCAGCTTTGGTGATGTGGTATCTTCCAGTAATTGATCGCTTAAAACGTTTGTTCTCAAATCCTAGGGAGGCTGAGCTTATGCGTTGGCATGCTGAAAATCGCAAGCAGAATAACAAACAGATTCGACACCCTGCTGATGCATCACAATGGAAAAATTTCGATCTTATGTATCCTGAGTTTGCCAAAGAAACCAGAAATGTAAGATTTGCTTTGGGTACAGACGGAATGAATCCATTTGGTGAAAAAAGAAGTGTACATAGCACCTGGCCCATGACTTTAACGATGTACAACCTTCCATCATGGCTGTGTCACAAAAGAAAGTACATTATGTTGACTATTCTTATTCAAGGTCCGAAATCAGCTGGTGTTGATATTGATGTGTTCCTAGAACCTCTTATGGAAGATATGACAAAGCTCTGGAATGAAGGAGTTAGAACATGGGATGAGTATTGCCATGAGTATTTCAACTTAAGAGCAATTATATTTGTTACCATCCATGATTCTCCCGGTGGCGCCACACTATCAGGGCAAAAGACTAAAGGAAAGAATGGTTGTGTAGTGTGCGTTGATGGAACTGCTTCCATGTACCTTAAATCATCCAAGAAGTTGGTGTTCATGGGACACAGACGGTTCTTGATGAAGCAGCATAAGTACCAAAAGATGAAAGAGGAATTTAACAATCAACTGGAAAGTGAAGGTGCACCAAAGCCTTATAGTGGGAAACTTGTTTTTGAAATTGTAAAGAACATTCATGTTGTATTCGGAAAGGGAAAAACAAAGGAGAAAAGAGAAAGAGAGCTGACCCTTCAACTTACACAACTTTCAAGAAGCAATCAATTTTTTTTCAAGTACCTCCCATACTGGAAGGATATGGAAATTTGCCACAGCATTGATTTGATGCACGTAACAAAAAATGTTTTTGACAGCATCATTGCAACCTTGCTGGGCATGCCGAGTAAGACAAAAGACGGACTCAAATCACGCAATGATCTAGTAGATCTTCAAATCAGACCAGAACTTCATCCAGTGGATAGTGGCAAAGGGAAGCCTTACCTCCCCCCAGCTAGCTACAACTTGTCAGTTGAGGAGAGAACAAAGATTTGCAAATGTTTGCGTGGGGTCAAAGTGCCCACAGGTTTCTCATCCAATATCAGCAGACTAGTCAGGATGAAGGACTTGTCTCTATTTGGCTACAACTCTCATGACTGCCATGTGATGATGACGGTGTTCCTCCCAATTGCGGTAAGAGCCCTCGAAACAGAGCATGTCAAAGTTGTCATCACACGCTTGTGTTACTTTTTCAATGTGGTTTCTCAAAAAGTAATAGCTTTAGAAGACTTGGACTATCTAAAGGCATACATCATCGATACTATGTGCAAGCTTGAAATGTGTTTTCCTCCATCATTTTTTGATATGCAAGTACACCTAATCATACATCTCGTGGATCAGATAAAAATATTAGGGCCACTATATTTACATCATATGTTTCAGTTGGAGCGATACTGGGAGTATTAAAAGGTTATGTGCGAAATCGCGCTCACCCAGAGGGTTCAATCATGGAGGGATACACTACAGAAGAAGTGATGTGAGAGCTGTATAGATTACATCAGTGACGGAACAATGATAGGTGTGTCTGTACCTAAACATGAGGGTAAACTATGTGGGAGAGGGAGAATGGGCAAGAAAACTTTTCGCATTGAGGATTACAAGCTAGTACATTGTGCTCATGGTAGTGTACTACAACATCTCACGATAGCCGAGCCTTACATAGAGAAACACCTGGATGAGCTTCGTAAAGAAAATCAGAACCGCACAGAGGACTGGATCATGAGGGAGCACAAACATCGTTTCAGCGAATGGTTAATGGACAAAAACATCCCATTCGGAGACTCTTTGGAAGAGAAAACAATGAAGAATTTGGCTTCTGGGCCATCGTGTTTTGTGACATCATGGCAAGCATATGACATCAATGGGTACACATTCTATACTAAATCAAAAGACATGAAAAGTGTTGCACAAAATAGCGGTGTTCGTATCGATGCTTTTGACCTACATGGACAGAGGACCACATATTTTGGATTCATAGAGGAAATATGGGAACTTGATTATGGCCCAAGCATGAAAATACCCTTATTTAAGTGCCAATGGGTATAACATCCCGTGGGGGTGATAGTGGATAACTACGGACTCACACTGGTAGACTTAAAGAAAGTAGGATATAAAGATGACCCATGGGTTCTCGCCGAATGTGTTGCACAAGTGTTCTATGTACTCGATCCAGCAGATGAGAAGATGCATGTAGTTATTTCTGGAAAGCAAAAAATTGTTGGAGTTGAGAATGTGGGAGACAAATATGAGGAATACAATAAGTATGAAGAGATGTTCGTCTTTAACGGTCCAGAGAGAATCAAGCGTGTGGAAAAGAAAATTGATAAGAACTTAAAGCCATACATGCGGAAAAATGGTAGTTCATGAAAAATTGTATGAATCAAATTGTATTTGTTATCATGTATGATCGACTATGAATTGTGGTTGCCAATTAATTTAAAATCTCTCTAGTTATCTATGTGTGCTATTATAATTCATTTAAATTGAATTTGCATATTTTTGTTAAAAATTAAATATTAATTCAGTTAAATTGTATTTGCATATTTCTGTTAAAAATTAAATATTAATTCATTTAAATTGTAATTCATTTAAATTATAATTCACAATCACAGGCGGTTTTTCCTTACGGTCCGTTTGTGAAAAGGATAGAGCACCACAGGCGGTTCTAAACAAAAACCGCTTGTGATACTATTACATCACAGGCATACCGAACCGCCTGTGACATCACAGGCGGTTTTCTAACCGAACCGCCTATGATGTAAAAAGTCTACTGCTTGTATAGAGCCAAATTGTACTAGTGCGGGCAGCATGCCGTTCGCGAGAAGACGCGATTCGGTGATCTCGCGAAAAAAGGTAAGAGGTTTGGAACAGGCTCGACGAGAGGAAGAAATATATATATTATCGTGTTTCCAAGATTTTTGTAGTTTTCGCAAATACTAAAATTTAGGTATTTAATTAATATTAGGGAGACTGAAATTCATATTTAATACTCGAAGGAACGTTTCGAAGGTTCTCGAAAGCCTCCGGAAACAAGATCAAGATAATTCGATATACTTTGAAAAACCTTTACACCCATAAACATCATGCAACGACATGAATGCAACAATCAAAGCTTCTCCAGGATTTTATTTTATTACGCCTAAAACTCATATATACATATATATATATATATAATAAAATAACTCTCCATCATTTAGAAAAAGAGAAGAAAAGCAGGTAAAGAAGAGGGTAACACCCAAATTTGGTGAATATTAGAAAAGAAATTTTATATCCCAAATTCAGGGTGTTACACCTACCGACCGTGCGCCACGTGCCTTAGGACGTTACCACGTCGTAGTAAACCACTGATGCGTGTCCGGTCATCGCTGGTGACCTTGCCACGGTGAAAGCCACGAATCCTTTGCGCCAGTGCTCTCCTCTCTCTCCGGCCGCCACCGCGCCATTCCAAATTCAAGAGCCACTGCCCTCGGGCCCTATAAATTAAGTGTGCCATCAGCTCCGTTAGATAAACACGAAGCCAGAGCACTCGCTCCTGCCTCCGATTAGCCACCATAGCTCTCTAATACCTCTTTCTCCCCAAATCGGTTTTCCGCACCCGTGAACACCTCGTCGTGGCCAGACGTCTACAGGTTAGCTCATGCTCTTCTGTGGGATGTTCTAGCCTCCCTCATGTCCCCTGTTACTCACAGAACCATCCGATTGAATTAGACCGCCTTGAATCACCCAGAACACGTTAAGTTGTCTCCGGTTTCCATCGCCACCGTGGACAGAACGATTGTGAGCTGGAATCTTGCAATTTATTGAGGGGTTATATTCATTATAGGTAGAATTGGGTGTCAGCCGCACCGAAGCACCGGTCATTGCGTTATCCGGCCGGTACAGGCTCGCCGGAGTCCCTGCTTCGCCGTCCATGGTCGTGGACCTCCACTTGCGAAGGAATAGAAAGGGAGGGACCTCAACGCAAATGTCAGTGACACATAGAATAATACGCAGGACTCTTTACGGGTTTTTCAAATCACTAGGGTCCCCTGTGCAAATTTGACATCGCGGTCACGCGCGGGCGCGTTTTCGCCTGTGCGTGGGCCGGCTTGGGCTAGTTTCAGCCCAATACTATTCACCTTTTTCCTTTTTTCTTTTTCTGCCAGACTTAGGAAATTTAGGAAATCATAGAAAAATGATAAAAATATGAGACCAATTTTGTTGATTTCGAAAATTTCTCTAGTATTTACTAAAAATAGTTTTAGGATTTTTAGTCTAAACCAGGAATTATGTAGTATTTAAGAAGGCCAAAACCTAGACTTTTGGAATTTTAGAAATTATTTGATGATTCCAAAAATCATGAAACTTTTTAGATAAGCTTATTTTGATAATTAGAACCCATGGGTGAAGTTTGACATGTGTTGGACGTTGTTTGATGCCCAAACCTAAAACCCTAGCCCCTTAGGGTAAAATTGTCTAACCCTACTAGTGTGTTGACCCAGAAGACCCCAGTTTCCCTAGTGCACCGTGAAGGAAAATTATATTCAAGACACCACTTTATATACCTTTACTACAATTGAATATTCACAACATCACATGAGCATTCATGGTTATATATGGTTATGTATAGAGAACGAGGAAGAAGTAGTGGTTGAAGAAGAAGAGACTACGCCACCAACAGAAAATCCACCTACCAGGAACTATTTTTATTTTGACATTTGTGGAACAGAGCCTGACTCCCCTACAACACAAGGCAAGCCCCGGTGCATTTACCTTTCCTTGTGATATTAAACTCTTTATCACTTGAATGATGCATTAGGTGATAGGAGTTGAGTGTTAAGCCAATTGCTGCATTTCCTTCCTTGGAACTGTTTTACCATTCCTTGGTTACCTGCTTTTATTAAAAGGTTTTCTGATGCTTAGCCTTGCTTTAGAAAAACAAAAAGGTTTTGTTTTACACCAAAGGTGATGCTTCAAAGGGAAGGGGATGTTTTCAAAAATAAAAACATGATGAATCCATCATGGCCCTGATGGGTTCAACATCGAAAAAGATGTACCTCTACCAGGTACCAAATTTTGGGATCCTAAATGATAAAGCTGAGACCGGGCGGGTGACTTGCACGAGAAGAGAGTCTCGGTGTAGTGTCTCCGTCTGAGTCGATTAAGGACCGTGTCGATGTAGGCTTGATGATTGAGGACCTTTTAACTGGTCACATGCCTCATCATGGGTAAGCTTTGCCTCAAGTGAACTAATACTAGAAAGGCCAACACGCAATGGGAGTGGAGAGATGGCGAGAGTAGCGTGTACCCTCCGTGGCAAGAGGCTGGACGGTGGTGTATCTATGCTCTCGGTTGGCGTGAACCTAGTTTGGTCTTAAGAAACACGGTGGTGAGTTGACATAGGCAAGGGTTAATGCTACATATGTCGTGTGATTGGAGATCCCCAGCTAGGTATTAATCGATTCGGATCGTCGTTACTTCTCGGACATGAAGACTTGGTCACTGCCCTACACGTAGCAATCCAGTAAAGTAAAAGGGTGATAAAAGATGGCTAGCACAGGTCAAGTGCTTGAACTAGGGTAGAAATAACTCTAGTTACAGGTAATGACTTAACTTGCTAATAAAACTGGATTTTTAAGGATCCACTATTAGTAAGCATTTCTGCAAAACAGAGTCTTTGATTTTTGAATAGCCATACCTTGACTTCTTCAAGCCAGCATATCCTTGAGAGTCTTTTCTTTTGACGGGTAAGACTTGCGAAAGTACACTCCATACTCAGGGTTTTCGAACCCATGTTGTTGTAGGTGGGGAAACAGTAGACTTTTGCTGTTTTTGTTCAAGGGTGGTGCCCAAAGAAGAATCACAGCAGTGAAGCCGCAGGAGGAAGTTGGCCTCCCACATAAAAAACAATAGACTTTTATGCGGGAGGGGTTTTTGCCTCCTGGGTTTGTAATAATAATACTTATGCACTCATACGTCCTAGATTTGTAATAACCTTAATATTCTTTTGAAAGGGAAATGTGCCCTTGGGCCATTTCTAAGTGTTTTGGTGATTTAGTGTCAAACACATGTGCCTAAGTGTTAAATGGTGGACAAAATACAAATCAAGTGTAAAGGTATGTTTCTCAGACTTAGTACATTGTTTTAGAGACTAATGTGTTGTGTCTAAGTGCTGGAAACAGGAAAAGAACAATAGGAAATGTCTTGGCTCGAGCAGCCAAGACTCTGCTCAGTCTGGAAGCACCGGACTGTCCGGTGGTGCACCGGACAGTGTCCGGTGCGCCAGGCTGGCTCGAGCGAACTGGCCGCTCTCGGGAATTCACCGGCGACGTACGGCTATAATTCATCGGACTGTCCGGTGTGCACCGGACTGTCCGGTGAGCCAACAGTTGGCCGGGCCAACGGTCGGCCACGCGATCCACGCGGGACACGTGGCTGAGCCAACGGCTAGAAGAGGGCACTGGACTGTCCGGTGTGCACCGGACAGTGTCCGGTGCGCCAACGGCTCTCAGGCGCCAATGGTCGGCTTCGCCATTTAAGGAAAGAAATCGGGCACCGGACAGTGTCCGGTGGTGCACCGGACATGTCTGGTGCGCCAGTCGACAGAAGGCAAGATCAGCCTTCCTAGAATGCTCTCAATGGCTCCTAGCTGCCTTGGGGCTATAAAAGGGACCCCTAGGCGCATGGAGGAGCACATCAAGCATACTTACAACATTCCTAAGCACCAAGACATCGATTTCGCGCATTTGTTTCATTGTGATAGCATATAGAGCTCTAGTGGGGTTGTAAACTCATTGGGTTGTGTTGCGAGCTCTTGTTGTGACTTGTGTGCGTGTTGACTCTCTGATTCTTGTGTCTTGTGTGCGTTTCTAATCCCTCCCTTGCTCCGTGCTTCTTTGTGAATTTCAAGTGTAAGGGCGAGAGGCTCCAAGTTGTGGAGATACCTCGCAAACGGGATTGAGAAAAGCAAGCAAAACACCGTGGTATTCAAGTGGGTCTTTGGACTGCTTGAGAGGGGTTGATTGCGACCCTCGTCCATTGGGACGCCACAACGTGGAGTAGGCAAGCGTTGGTCTTGGCCGAACCACGGGATAACCACTGTGCCATCTTTGTGATTGATCTCTTGTTGGTTATTGTGTTTTGTCGAGACTCCTCTCTAGCCACTTGGCAATTACTGTGCTAACCTTAACCAAGTTTTGTGGCTTAAAGTTTTAAGTGTTACAGGATCACCTATTCACCCCCCCCTCTAGGTGCTCTCAATTGGTATCAGAGCAGTTCTCTTCACTAAGGGACTAATCGCCCGAAGAGATGGATCCTAAGGGGAAGGGTGTTGTGATCAACGACAAGGAGAAGGAGACGTTCGTCAACGAGCCAAAGGATGACAAGCCTATTGACTCAGGCTCGGGTTACAAGCGAAAGGAAGGGAAGAAGAAGACAAGACGCATCAAGGAGATTGTCTACTACGACGATAGCGATGAGTCTACTTCTTCCCACAAGGACGACGACAACGACTACAGTAAGACGGTCAATTCGAACTTTTCATTTGATTATTCTTGTATTCCTCAAAGTTCGAATTCTCAATTGCTCTCTATTCCACTTGGCAAACCTCCTCACTTTGATGGAGAGGACTACGGATTTTGGAGCCACAAAATGCGTAGTCACCTGTTCTCTCTCCATCCAAGCATATGGGAGATTGTGGAAAATGGAATGAAGTTTGATAGCTCGGATAGTCCCACTTTTATTAATGAACAAATTCATAGAAATGCACAAGCTACTACTGTGTTGTTAGCCTCCTTGTGCAGGGACGAATATCATAAGGTGAGCGGCTTGGACAATGCCAAGCAAATCTGGGACACCCTCAGGATCTCTCATGAGGGGAATGACGTCACCTTGCTCACCAAAATGGAGTTGGTGGAGGGTGAGCTTGGACGATTCGCGATGATAAGGGGCGAGGAGCCAACTCAAACTTACAACCGGCTCAAGACCCTTATCAACAAAATAAGGAGCTACGGAAGCACGCGATGGACGGATCACGACGTCGTCCGACTGATGCTAAGGTCCTTTACCGTTCTTGATCCTCATTTGGTGAATAATATTTGTGAGAATCACAGGTACACCAAAATGTCGCTCGAAGAAGTCCTTGGAAAATTCATAAGCAGGCGAATGATGATCAAGGAGGCGAGGTACGTGGATGACGCGTTGAACGGTCCAATCAATGAGCCTCAACCCCTTGCTCTAAAGGCAACAAGAAGCAAGGAGGCGCTACCTAGCAAGGTGGCACAAATTGAGGCGGCCAGACTTAATGATGAAGAGATGGCCCTCATCATCAAAAGATTCAAGACGGCGCTAAAGGGTCGCAAGGGGCAGCCAAGCAAGACCAAGACCAAAGGGAAGCGATCATGCTTCAAATGTGGTAAGGTTGGTCATTTTATTGCTAACTGTCCCGACAATGATAGTGATCAGGATCAAGGGAACAAGAGGGAGAAGAAGAAGAACTATAAGAAGGCAAAGGGCGAGGCACATCTTGGCAAGGAGTGGGATTCGGATTGCTCCTCGTCTGACTCCAACAATGAAGGACTCGCCACTATCGCCTTCAACAAGTCATCCCTCTTCCCCAACGAGCGTCACACATGCCTTATGGCAAGGGAGAAGAAGGTATGTACTCGAAACTCTACTTATGCTTCTTCGAGTGAGGACGAATCTAGTGATGAGGATGAAATTGATTATTCATGTTTATTTAAGGGCCTAGATAGAACCAAGGTAGATAAAATTAATGAATTGATTGATGCCTTAAATGATAAGAATAGGCTCTTAGAAAAGCAAGAGGACTTGTTATATGAAGAACATGACAAATTTGTAGAAGCTCAAAAATCTCATGCCTTAGAAGTTAAGAGAAATGAAATGCTTTCTTTGGAATTATCTTCTTGCCATGAGACAATCTCTAGCTTAAAGAATATTAATGATGATTTGAATGTTAAGTTAGAAATAGCTAGTAAATCAACAACTTGTGTAGAAAATGTTGTTATTTGCAATAGATGTAAAGATTTTGATATTGATGCCTGTAGTGATCACATAGCTTCTATTGCAAAATTAAACAATGAAATGGCTAGTCTTAATGCCCAACTTAAGGCTAGCAAAAATGAGTTTGATAAACTAAAATTTGCTAGGGATGCCTACACGGTTGGTAGACACCCCTCTATTAAGGATGGGCTTGGCTTCAAGAGGGAAGCCAAGAACTTAACGAGCCATAAGGCTCCCATCTCTGCCACGGAGAAAGGGAAGGCCCCTATGGCAAGTAGTACTAAAAAGAATCATGCTTTTATGTACAATGATAGAAGACAGTCTCATAGGAGTTGTAATGCTTTTGATTCACATGCCTATGATTCTTATGCTATGTCCGCTTCTAGTTCTTCTATATGCATGGTAGAGATATGCCTAGGAAAAATATTCATCATGTGCCTAGGAAGAATATTGTTCATGTTCCTAGGAAAGTTATGAATGGACCCTCTACAATTTATCATGCTTTAAATGCTTCCTTTGCTATTTGTAGAAAGGATAGGAAGATTGTTGCTAGGAAATTAGGGGCAAAATGCAAGGGCGATAAAACTTGCATTTGGGTCCCTAAGACAATTGTGACTAACCTTGTAGGACCCAACAAGAGTTGGGTACCTAAGACCCAAGCCTAAATTTGCCTTACAGGTTTATGCATCCGGGGGGCTCAAGCTGGATTATCGACAGCGGATGCACAAACCACATGACGGGGGAAAAGAGGATGTTCTCTTCCTACGTCAAGAACAAGGATTCCCAAGATTCAATAGTATTCGGTGATGGGAACCAAGGCAAGGTAAAAGGGTTAGGTAAAATTGCTATTTCATCTGAGCACTCCATTTCTAATGTGTTTTTAGTTGAGTCGCTTGGATATAATTTGTTATCTGTTAGTCAGTTATGCCAAATGGGATATAATTGTCTATTTACAAATGTAGACGTGTCTGTCTTTAGAAGGTGTGATGGTTCACTAGCTTTTAAGGGTGTACTAGACGGCAAACTTTATTTAGTTGATTTTGCAAAAGAGGAGGCCGGTCTAGATGCATGCTTAATTGCTAAGACTAGCATGGGCTAGCTGTGGCATCGCCGCTTAGCACATGTGGGGATGAAGAACCTTCACAAGTGTCGGGGACCATAATTAGGGGTACCCTCAAGACGCCTAATTCTCAGCTGGTAACCCCCATCAGCATAAAGCTGCAGAGGCCTGATGGGTTTGATTAAGTCAGGGATCAGTCCATACGAGTGACTTGACCACGCCACGCCCGAGCCTAGCCTCGGGCGAGGGCAGCCGACCCTAAGATGACTCCGTCTCGCCTGAGGCCTCCTCTTTCACGGCAGACGCATCTCCGGCTCGCCCGAGGCCCCGCCTTCGATAAGAAGAAACCCTGACTAAATCACCGCGCCAACCGACCCAGTCACCGGGGCGTTTAACGCAAAAGGTAAGACCGACGGGCGACCGGACTTCGCCAGAGGTGCCCTAGGAGGCTCTGCCCGACCCAGGGCTCGGACTCGGGCTAAGGCCCCGGAAGACGGCGAACTCCGCTCCGCCCGACCCAGGGCTCGGACTCGGGCTAAGGCCCCGGAAGACGGCGAACTCCGCTCCGCCCGACCCAGGGCTCGGACTCGGGCTAAGGCCCCGGAAGACGGCGAACTCCGCTCCGCCCGACCCAGGGCTCGGACTCGGGCTAAGGCCCCGGAAGACGGCGAACTCCGCTCCGCCCGACCCAGGGCTCGGACTCGGGCTAAGGCCCCGGAAGACGGCGACCTCCGCCTCGCCCGACCCAGGGCTCGGACTCCGCCTCAGCCTCTGCCGAACGATCTCCGCCTCGCCCGACCCAGGGCTCGGACTCTGCCTCTGTCTTGCAGGACGGACTCGACCTCGGCTTCGGAGGAGCCTCCACGACGCCCGACCTAGGACACGAGACCGCCACGTCAACGGGGAGCGTCATCATCACCCTGTCCTGAGCCAACTTGGGTCGCAGAGAACAAGACCGGCGTCCCATCTGGCCAGCTACACCAGATAGGCAATGATGGTGCCCCGCTGGATCATGACGACGGCGGCTCTCAGCTCCCTTACGAAAGCAGGAGAACGTCAGCAAGGGCCCAGCCACTTCGACAGCTGTCCCCCCGTCCGGCTCCGTTACTCCTCCAACAGCCACGACGCCACACCAACAGGGTGCCAAGATCTCTCCGGCTGCCACCTTGGCATGTACTTAGGGCGCTAGCTCTCCCTCGCTAGACACGTAGCACCTTGCTACACCCCCATCTTGTACACCTGGATCCTCTCCTTACGACTATAAAAGGAAGGACCAGGGCCTTCTTAGAGAAGGTTGGCCTCGCGGGGACGAAGGGCAGGGGCAGGCGCTCTCTCGGGGCCGCTCGCTCCCCTCACCTCGCGCGGACGCTTGTAACCCCCTACTGCAAGCGCACCCGACCTGGGCGCGGGACGAACACGAAGGCCGCGGGAATTCTCCGACTCCCTCACGACCCGGCTCCGGCCACCGACCTCTCTCTCTGTTCCCCCCTTCGCGCTCGCCCACGCGCTCGACCCATCTGGGCTGGGGCACGCGGCACTCTCACTCGTCAGCTCGGGGACCCCCCGGTCTCGGAACGCCGACAGTTGGCGCGCCAGGTAGGGGCCTACTGCGTGTTGACGAGTACATCCCCGTCAAGCTCCAGATGGGCAGTCTCCAACAACCTCCCCAACCCGGGACGGTGCTCCGTTTCGGGAGCCTCGAGTTCATGTCTCTCGACAGCGGCTACGACATGATACTCCTTCCACCGCCGCGCGACAGCGACAATGGTGGCGGACAGCCCGCCCGCCGGCGGCGGAATCGACGACGTCTTTCCCGCGTGGGGGAAGGACAACTTTCGAGCTCGCCCCATCCTCTCCCTCGCCATCGGAGGAGGAGGAGGCGGGGCAACCAGGGCCGAGCGGGAGGCCGCGCTCCGACGGCTGTCGAGCGAATCGACATCCCCGGCGCCCCAACGGAGGACACGCCAAGCGTCGCCCTCGCGTTCGAGGCGAAGGCGAGCGCCAACCCCCCGCAACACGTCGACCCCGAGCAGATGGACGACGCCAGCACGCTCACGGAGGGCCTGCAGGACGTCGCCCTCGTACCCAAGACGACGGCGCGGTCAGCCCCCGACGTGACTCCATCGCTCCTCGTCGACAAAAAGGTACCGACTGCTACCCATCTTTCGTCATTTCGACTCGGCCTCAACCCGCCTGGCGACCTCGCTTTGGCGGGCGCTCACACTGAGGCGAGTGCAACCTCTCTGGGGTTTCGTGTGCGGTCGCCTTGGGACCGATTGACGGGTGTCTCGACCTACGGACCCTCTGGGTCCGAGGAAGATGACGACCCCAGCATCTGCTGGGATTTCTCCGGATCTGGCAACCCTAGTGCCATGCGGGACTTCATGACCGCATGTGACTACTGCCTCTCCGACTGTTCCGACGGCAGCCGCAGCCTTGGCGACAAGGACTGCGGCCCGAGTCGCGAATGTTTCCACATCGAGCTAGGGGATCCCTCCGGAGGCGGCTGTCTCGGCATGCCGGAGGACGGTGATCCCCCTAGGCCAGCGCCTCGCGCCGACATCCTGCGGGAGCTAGCTGTGGTCCCCGTTCCGGCGGGGGGACACGACCCACAGCTCGAGCAAGTCCGCGGGGCGCAGGCCGGGCTCGATGAGGGAGCAGGAGCGCTCGAGGCAATCCGCCAGAACATCGGGCAGGTATGGGCGAGCCAGCCCCCGGCCGGAGGAATACGTCACCTGCCCCAAGGTCTCCAGCACCGCATCGCCAACGATGCCAGGGACAGACCGCCACCCGCATCCGGCGGAACCGGTCAGGACCTGGCCGCCGCAGCGATGCTCCTCCGCGCGATGCCGGAGTCATCAACCACCGAGGGTCGGCGAATCCAGGGAGAACTCAAGCATCTCCTGGAAGGCGCTGCGGCCCGGCGAGCCGAAAGCTCTGCCTCCCGCAGGCAGGGATACCCCTCAGAACCTCGTGCCGCGACTTCCCGACTCACGCGGGAAGCCTCGGTCTTCACCGGGCGCACGCGCAACACCGCGCCTGCGGCCCCGGGCCACCTCGGCGACGAGCACCCTCATCGTGACCGTCGGGCACGCCTCGACGAAAGGGTGCGCCGAGGCTACCACCCCAGGCGTGGGGGACGCTACGACAGCGGGGAGGATCGGAGTCCCTCGCCCGAACCACCCGGTCCGCAGGTCTTCAGCCGAGCCATTCGGCGGGCGCCGTTTCCGCCCCGATTCCGACCCCCGACTACTATCACGAAGTACTCGGGGGAAACGAGACCGGAATTGTGGCTTGCGGACTACCGCCTGGCCTGTCAACTGGGTGGGACGAACGATGACAACCTCATCATCCGTAACCTCCCCCTGTTTCTCTCCGACTCCGCTCGTGCCTGGTTGGAGCACCTGCCTCCGGGGCAGATTTCCAACTGGGAGGATCTGGTCCAGGCTTTCGCCGGGAACTTCCAGGGCACGTACGTGCGCCCCGGGAATTCCTGGGACCTCCGAAGCTGTCGGCAACTGCCGGGAGAGTCTCTTCGAGACTACATCCGGCGGTTCTCGAAGCAGCGCACCGAGCTGCCCAACATCACCGACTCCGATGTCATCGGCGCGTTCCTCGCCGGCACCACCTGCCGTGACCTGGTGAGCAAGTTGGGTCGCAAGACCCCCACCAGGGCGAGCGAGCTGATGGACATCGCCACTAAGTTCGCCTCCGGCCAGGAGGCGGTCGAGGCCATCTTCCGAAAGGACAAGCAGCCCCAGGGCCACCCATCGGAAGATGCTCCCGAGGCGTCTGCTCCGCGCGGCGCCAGGAAGAAAGGCAGGAGGAAGTCGCAAGCGAAACGCGACGTTCCCGATGCCGACCTTGTCGCCGCTGCCGAGCACAAGAACCCTCGGAAGCCCCCCGGAGGTGCTAACCTCTTCGACAAGGCACTCAAGGAGACGTGCCCCTACCATCAGGGGCCCGTCAAGCACACCCTCGAAAAGTGTGTCATGCTTCGGCGCCACTTCCACAGGGCCGGGCCACCCGCAGAGGGTGGCAGGGCTCGCGACGACGACAAAAGGGAAGATCGCCAAGCAGGAGAGTTCCCAGAGGTCCGCGACTGCTTCATGATCTACGGAGGGCATGCGGCAAACGCCTCAGCTCGGCATCGTAAGCAAGAGCGTCGGGAGGTCTGCTCGGTGAAGGTGGCGGCGCCAGTTTACCTAGACTGGTCCGACAAGCCCATCACCTTCGACCGAGATGACCACCCCGACCACGTGCCGAGCCCAGGGAAGTACCCGCTCGTCGTCGGCCCCGTCATCGGCGACGTCAGGCTCACCAAGGTCCTGATGGATGGAGGCAGCTGCCTCAACATCATCTACGCCGAGACCCTCAGGCTCCTGCGCGTCGACCTGTCATCCGTCCGAGCAGGCGCTGCGCCCTTCCACGGGATCATTCCCGGGAAGCGCGTCCAGCCCCTCGGACGGCTCGACCTCCCCGTCTGCTTCGGAACACCCTCCAACTTCCGAAGGGAGACCTTGACGTTCGAGGTGGTCGGGTTCCGAGGAACCTACCACGCAGTGTTGGGGAGGCCGTGCTACGCGAAGTTCATGGCCATCCCCAACTACACCTACCTGAAGCTCAAGATGCCGGGCCCCAACGGGGTCATCACTGTCGGCCCCACGTACAAACACGCATTCGAATGCGATGTGGAGTGCGTGGAGTACGCCGAGGCCCTCGCCGAGTCCGAGGCCCTCATTGCCGACCTGGAAAGCCTCTCCCGAGAGGTGCCGGACGTGAAGCGGCATGCCGGCAACTTCGAGCCAGCGGAGACGGTTAAGGCCGTCCCTCTCGACCCTAGTGGCGACACCTCCAAGCAGATCCGGATCGGTTCCGGGCTCGACCCCAAATAGGAAGCAGTGCTCGTCGACTTTCTCCGCGCAAACGCCGACGTTTTTGCGTGGAGTCCCTCGGACATGCCCGGCATACCGAGGGAAGTCGCCGAGCACTCGCTGGATATTCGGGCCGGGGCCCGACCGGTCAGACAGCCTCTGCGCCGATTCGACGAGGAAAGGCGCAGGGTGATAGGCGAGGAGGTCCACAAGCTGATGGCAGCAGGGTTCATTAAAGAGGGCGAAGGGCGTCAAGCTCAATCCCGAGAAGTGCGTCTTCGGGGTGCCCCGAGGCATGCTCTTGGGATTCATCGTCTCCGAGCGGGGCATCGGAGCCAACCCGGAGAAGATCGCAGCGATCACAAACATGGGGCCCATCAAGGACTTAAAAGGCGTACAGAGGGTCATGGGATGCCTCGCGGCCTTGAGCCGTTTCATCTCGCGCCTCGGCGAAAGAGGCCTGCCCCTGTACCGTCTCTTAAGGAAGGCCGAGTGCTTCACTTGGACTCCCGAGGCCGAGGAAGCCCTCGGGAACCTGAAGGCGCTCCTCACCCAGGCGCCCGTCTTGGTACCCCCAGCTGATGGAGAAACCCTCCTGGTCTACGTCGCCGCAACCACTCAGGTGGTCAGCGCCGCGATCGTAGTCGAAAGGCAGGAAGAGGGGCATGCTTTGCCCATTCAGAGGCCAGTTTACTTCGTCAGCGAAGTGCTGTCCGAGACCAAGATCCGCTACCCACAAGTCCAGAAGCTGCTATATGCAGTGATCCTGATGAGGCGAAAGCTGCGACATTACTTCGAGTCCCATCCGGTGACTGTGGTGTCGTCCTTCCCCCTGGGGGAGATCATCCAGTGCCGAGAAGCCTCGGGGCGGATCGCGAAGTGGGCGGTGGAAATCATGGGCGAGGCAATCTCGTTCGCCCCTCGGAAGGCCATCAAGTCCCAGGTACTGGCGGACTTCGTAGCCGAATGGGTCGATACCCAGTTGCCAACGGCTCCGATCCAACCAGAGCTCTGGACCATGTTTTTCGACGGGTCGCTGATGAAGACGGGAGCTGGCGCGGGCCTGCTTTTCGTCTCGCCCCTCGGGAAACACCTGCGCTACGTGCTCCGCCTCCATTTCCCGGCGTCCAACAATGTGGCTGAGTACGAGGCTCTGATCAACGGATTGCGAATCGCCATCGAGCTAGGGGTCCGACGCCTCGATGCACGTGGCGACTCGCAGCTCGTCATCGACCAAGTCATGAAGAACTCCCTCTGCCGCGACCCGAAGATGGAGGCCTACTGTGAGGAGGTTCGACGCCTGGAAGACAAGTTCTACGGGCTCGAGCTTAACCACATCGCCCGGCGCTACAACGAGACTGCGGACGAGCTGGCGAAGATAGCCTCGGGGCGAACGACGGTTCCCCCGGACGTCTTCTCCCGGGATCTGCACCAACCCTCCGTCAAGATAGGCGACGCGCCCGAGCCCGAAGCACCCTCGGCCTCATCCGAGGTGACCTCGGCCCAGCCCGGGCCATCCTCGGCTCACCCCGAGGAACCCTCGGAGCCCGAGGGCGAAGCGCTGCGCATCGAGGAGGAGCAGAACGGGGTCGTGCCAGATCAAGATTGGCAAACCCCGTACCTGCAATATCTCCACCTAGGAGAACTGCCCCTCGACCGGGCCGAGGCTCGGCGGGTAGCACGACGCGCAAAGTCGTTCGTCTTGCTGGGCGATGAGAAGGAGCTCTACCACCGCAGCCCCTCGAGCATCCTCCAGCGATGCATCTCCATCGCCGAAGGACAGGAACTCCTGCGGGAAATACACTCGGGGGCTTGCGGTCATCATGCAGCACCTCGAACCCTCGTCGGGAACGCTTTCCGCCAAGGCTTCTACTGGCCAACGGCGGTGGCTGACGCCACTAGAATTGTCCGCGCCTGCGAAGGGTGCCAATTCTATGCGAAGCAGACCCACCTGCCCGCTCAGGCTCTGCAGACGATACCCATCACTTGGCCCTTCGCTGTGTGGGGTCTGGACCTCGTCGGCCCTCTGCAGAAGGCGCCCGGGGGCTACACGCACCTGCTGGTCGCCATCGACAAATTCTCCAAGTGGATCGAGGTCCGACCCCTGAACAGCATCAGGTCCGAGCAGGCGGTGGCGTTCTTCACCAACATCATCCATCGCTTCGGGGTCCTGAACTCCATCATCACCGACAATGGCACCCAGTTCACCGGCAAAAAATTCTTGGATTTTTGCGAGGATCACAACATCCGGGTGGACTGGGCCGCCGTAGCTCACCCCATGTCGAATGGGCAAGTGGAACGTGCCAACGGCATGATTCTACAAGGGCTCAAGCCTCGGATTTACAACGGTCTCAACAAATTCGGCAAGCGATGGATGAAGGAACTCCCCTCGGTGGTATGGAGCCTGAGGGCGATGCCAAGCCGAGCCACAGGTTTCACGCCGTTCTTCCTGGTCTACGGGGCCGAGGCCGTCTTGCCCACGGACCTGGAGTACGGCTCCCCGAGGACGAGGGCCTACAACGAAGAAAGCAACCAAGCTAGCCGAGAAGACTCGCTGGACCAGCTGGATGAGGCTCGGGACAGGGCCTTACTACACTCGGCGCGGTATCAGCAGTCCCTGCGACGCTACCACGCCCGAGGGGTCCGACCCCGAGATCTCCAGGTGGGCGATCTGGTGCTTCGGCTGCGGCAAGACGCCCGAGGAAGGCACAAGCTCACACCCCCCTGGGAGGGGCCGTTCATCATCGCCAAAGTTCTGAAGCCCGGAACGTACAAGCTGGCCAACAGTCAAGGCGAGGTCTACGGCAACGCTTGGAACATCCAACAGCTACGTCGCTTCTACCCTTAAGATGTTTCCAAGTTGTTCATATACCCCGCACCCACGCAAAGTTTAGTCAACAAGGAAGGGTCGGCCTCGCCTCGGCAAAGCCCGACCCTCCCTCGGGGGCTAAAAGGGGGGAAACCCCCTCTGCGTCAAAATTTTCCTCGAACAAAAAATCTCTTTTACCAGAACATCTTTCGTGCTTTTTGACTACTTCGAAAAGTGGGTCCTGGAAACGACGGGGTACACGTAAGCAGTCAAGGCTGACCGAGCCGAGGGACTCCTACGCCTCCGGGATACGGATACCTCACTCATCACCTTCTGCGATAAGTAACTCGCGCTCGGATTAAGTGACTCCGCGGATCGAACGAGTCTTTACGTACGGAAGCTCTTCTGTTGAAGCGATTCTTCGAGCCTTCTCGACCGAGTCGGTGGCAAGGCCTCATGGACGGGTAAAAGTACGCGTAAGCGGCAAGGCCGACCGAGCCGAGGGACTCCCACGCCTCCGGGATACGGATACCTCACTCATCACCTTCCGCGAGAAGCAACTCTCGCTCGCACTAACATCCCTGCTGTTGGGGGCCTTCGTCCTCCGAAGGTCCTCAAAAACATGATTTGACAATGTTTTCCAAGTGGATTATATGAACAGGTATTTTCGGATTCGAAATTACGGATATGGAGCACGACCAGGACGAAGCCTGAACCAGACGAAAGTCGAGGGCAGCCGAAGCTATGCGCAGGGAAGCTTCGGCGCGATGGCATAAGGGGGAACCGACTTAAAGATGAAAAAACTTCGGGGGCCTCGGCAGATTTTCATAAACCGTTAACAAATGTAATGGACATGGATGTAATTTTACGCGGGCTGAATCCCGCGTCTATAAATAGATGAACAGTACTCCCGTACTGTTCACGTTGACTGGGCATTTGCTTTTGCGTCACGCTTGTACTTTTATCTTTTCTCAAGACCGAAGGTATATTTGTAATTTGAAATCATTTCTATTTCTTCATGTTAATAATATAAAAATGATTTTATGATGTTTATATTATATTTCATGCTTTATATGAATCCTTCGTCATCACTTGTTATATTTACGAAGGTATGTCTCTTGTGATCTTCGTCCGGAACTCATTATTTCCCGAAGGGGAATAATGTTTCAAAGGACGAAGGACTTTAACACTTAACACTTTTTATGTTGCCTTGTTCTTAACTCTTAGCATTTGAGAACAAGTCCCCAACACCTGCTACCGACAAAAAGTCCAGATACTCGAAACAAGAGGAAAAGAGACGCAGCTTTATAACGCAGCAAGGGTATGTGTTCTGGCCTCAACGGCCGCGCAAGGCCCACGCTACAAGACGATTTGAACCTGCAGGCTCGGATCTTGACGCTGGAGGAGGGCGATGACACCCTCGGCATCAACAGCACCTTCGGCAAGGCCCAACCTAGCCTCGGACGGCGACGCGGTCCGAGGGCCTCCGCTCCGAAGGACGACGTCATCACCACGTTCGAGCAATCTCTGCCAGGGACTTCTCCGAGAACCCGGCCCGAGCGGACGGCTCGGCTGGCCACCTCCGGGGCCTCGGCCGACCGCCTTCCGAGGGCGCCAGCTTGGTCCGAAGCCTCGGCTGATCAACTCCAACGTCGATCCTGCCAACGGACAACCCGGCTATGCTCCGGCCAACCAGGTTTCATTTCCAAGCCAACAACGCCTCTGCTCATGCTGATATCGCTACCCCTAGCCTCGGCTCGTCGAAGAGCGGCCGAGGGGTCTCTTTAACTAAGCTAGAGGAGCCTCGGACAACAGGTCCGACCGAGCCGAGGGATTCCTACGCCTCCGGGATACGGATACCTCACTCGTCACCTTGACACGAGGCAACTCACGCTTGGTGAAGCGGTTCAGACAATCAGCAGGCGAGTCTTAGTGCTCAGAAATAAGGAAAAAACACGGCTCTGTGCCGAAGTTACATACATGTTCAGGCCCCGAAAGCCGAAATGAACAAAAAAACCCGGCACTCAAAGTGCCATTACAAACGGAACTCCGGTTCCCCCCCGCGGGTACGAACAACCCCACTCGATGGGGGTGGGCCTGCGGGGCAGCAGAAGACCAACGAACGGCACGTCGCCGCCCGCCCCAGCAGCGGCGACGATGAAGACGTCTGTCCTGGGGAGCCCAACAGCAGCAGTGATGGCCTCAGGGCGGATGCTGCTGCTGGGAGGCCCCCGCCCTTGCCCAAACTCGAGAGGCAAGGACGGACAGAAGGCCGTAGAGTCGGAGGTCGGTCCGTGGCCAACCTCGGCTGTCGCGCCGGCGGAAGAACCTCTTCCAGCTGCCGTGGCGGGAGGCGGCACCGGGGGCGGCTCCGAGAGTGCTCGGCTCAGAGAGCCGGGCACGCTGCAGCTGTTGGCGCCACGGATGACTCCCGCCCTTCCCCCCGATCACTGAGGGAAGGAGCGGGTCACCACCCGCGCAGGGGCCAACCCCGACCCGGCACACGCCCCTCCTCAGCCCTGGTGATGAAAATCCTTGAGGCTGAGGAAGGGGCGGCTGCCGCAGCCCGGCTCGCTTTCCCCCACCATCAAGCCGGAAGTCACCACCCTGGGTGACCGCCGGTGGAGGGGTGCAGCCGGGCTGCATGATGAAAATCCTTGAAGCCGAACGATGGCTGAAAGGTACCAACTCCCACGGAGTTGCGTTTCTCCAGCGATGGAGCGAAAAGATGGCGGTTTCCCCCCATCCGGGGGCTCGGAAGATGGAGAGACACAATGCATAGGGGAGGAAGGAGACATGGTTACCTTACGAAGGGGGTCGCCCTCCTTTTAAAGGCAACTCCCCCTGCTTGCGCCCTCAACCATCACGGGCTGAGTCTTCTCCAACACGCCTCCAAAGCCCTTCCCTGCGGCGCGGGGGCTGGGGCCCGCCTGTCATGCAGACCGGCTCTAAGCAGAAGAAGCCAAACCGCCGCGCACGACGCACGCAACCACCCAGCGGTTACAAGTAACCCTCCACTTTTGCCCAGACCAGCGGGCAAAGAGGGCAAGCGGCCATGCAGGCGGCATGCAACCGCGCCAAGTGGATGCGCCTCTCCGACTCCTGACAGGCCAGCGCGACAGCTCAAGCCCACGCGTCGTGCAACTGGCGCGCCGGGCGCTGCATGCGAACCGCTGTGCCACTCGCTCCACCACCGCACCTCCTCGATTGCGGAACCGATACCGCGATTCGAGGCGACCCAGCCCGCGACCCAGCAGCGCCAGCCTGGCGCAGCGGTCAAACGCGGTCAAGAATGGGCCGGCAGTAATGACGGTGGTAGGCGCGCGAGAGCAGCGATCACGCCATCAGCCAGGCTCACGTCCCATCCGGAGGCAGCAAGAGAACCCCCTCTCACGGCGTGAAGACGACGCACCCGTGACCCGTACCTCGAACGGCTCGCGCACGCGCAACGGCAACCTCGCCAACTACTCACCCCGGCGCATTAACTCCGCGGCTCGACGGGCAGCGCTACGGGCGGGAGCGGCTGGTGACGTTTCGCCTTCGCCAAAACAACCGCGCCGAAAAAGGTACGCCACGACGTTCAATTTCGAATCCTTTTTCCCTTTTCCTTCTTTCTCTATCTCTTGCAACAGGGACCGAGAAGGGGGATAACCCCAAAGGGATCCTTCCCCGTGAAGGAACTAGGCTCCGAGCCTCCCTACTGATCAGGGGTTCGAAGGCTGGCCCCCCGAGGGGTTCAACAGCCGCCTCAGATCGCGTGGGCCCGACACCCACTACTGGTCAGGGGTTCGAAGGTCGGCCTCCCGAAAGGTTCCGTGACCGCCTCAGGCTACTAGGGCTCCGTGCCCCCTACTGATCAGGGGTTCGAAGGCTGGCCTATTGAAGGGTACACAGTCGCCTCAGACGCCGAGCGAGGGATGACCAGGGGTACGTTCGATACATAACCAAGGCTCGAGCTGCGCTCCCGAGGTACCCTAGGACATTTCCGAGACCAGCGGGAACGACTCTGTAACGGAATCCCATCGGAGGGAGGCAACGAGCCCTCGGACCCCGTCGCTAGGGGACCGGGTCTGGCAGATCACCCGCAGGTACTTTTGGGCGTGCCTCCGGGCCCCTAGCCGACCCCCAACGAACGGGGCACGGACGTCCACTCGGATTACCCGATTGCAGCTCACCGGAGACACCATGTTCGGTGCCCATCGAGGGTAACATGGCGCACTCCCCCCCTCCTCCTTGCGGAAAGGCGACGTAGGGGCGTATATAAAAAGTCGAGTCTGTCCCTGATCGTCCTCTCGCTCCGTGCGAAGGCTCGGGGGCTACTCTCGCAAACCCGGCTCCGGCCGAACCGTTGACAGCGTCAACATACCAGCCCGAGAACTTGGGCCCCGACAGTGCACCTGGGTTACGCCCTGCTCGCATGAGGGAACCGCCAGACCAGCCGAGGCATTACGCAAGGCATTAAGACCTCGAAGGAGTGAAACCACTCCTCCGAGGCCTCGGGGGCTACACCCGGCGGGTGCGCTCGCGCGCACCCACCGGAACAAAGTACCACCGAGAAAGGCTGGTCCCCTTGCAAAAAAGTGCGACGCAAGCCTCCAAGCGAGTGTTAACACTCTCTTCGAGGCTCGGGGGCTACTGTCGGGGACCATAATTAGGGGTACCCTCAAGACGCCTAATTCTCAGCTGGTAACCCCCATCAGCATAAAGCTGCAGAGGCCTGATGGGTTTGATTAAGTCAGGGATCAGTCCATACGAGTGACTTGACCACGCCACGCCCGAGCCTAGCCTCGGGCGAGGGCAGCCGACCCTAAGATGACTCCGTCTCGCCTGAGGCCTCCTCTTTCACGGCAGACGCATCTCCGGCTCGCCCGAGGCCCCGCCTTCGATAAGAAGAAACCCTGACTAAATCACCGCGCCAACCGACCCAGTCACCGGGGCGTTTAACGCAAAAGGTAAGACCGACGGGCGACCGGACTTCGCCAGAGGTGCCCTAGGAGGCTCTGCCCGACCCAGGGCTCGGACTCGGGCTAAGGCCCCGGAAGACGGCGAACTCCGCTCCGCCCGACCCAGGGCTCGGACTCGGGCTAAGGCCCCGGAAGACGGCGAACTCCGCTCCGCCCGACCCAGGGCTCGGACTCGGGCTAAGGCCCCGGAAGACGGCGAACTCCGCTCCGCCCGACCCAGGGCTCGGACTTGGGCTAAGGCCCCGGAAGACGGCGAACTCCGCTCCGCCCGACCCAGGGCTCGGACTCGGGCTAAGGCCCCGGAAGACGGCGACCTCCGCCTCGCCCGACCCAGGGCTCGGACTCCGCCTCAGCCTCTGCCGAACGATCTCCGCCTCGCCCGACCCAGGGCTCGGACTCTGCCTCTGTCTTGCAGGACGGACTCGACCTCGGCTTCGGAGGAGCCTCCACGACGCCCGACCTAGGACACGAGACCGCCACGTCAACGGGGAGCGTCATCATCACCCTGTCCTGAGCCAACTTGGGTCGCAGAGAACAAGACCGGCGTCCCATCTGGCCAGCTACACCAGATAGGCAATGATGGCGCCCCGCTGGATCATGACGACGGCGGCTCTCAGCTCCCTTACGAAAGCAGGAGAACGTCAGCAAGGGCCCAGCCACTTCGACAGCTGTCCCCCCGTCCGGCTCCGTTACTCCTCCAACAGCCACGACGCCACACCAACAGGGTGCCAAGATCTCTCCGGCTGCCACCTTGGCATGTACTTAGGGCGCTAGCTCTCCCTCGCTAGACACGTAGCACCTTGCTACACCCCCATCTTGTACACCTGGATCCTCTCCTTACGACTATAAAAGGAAGGACCAGGGCCTTCTTAGAGAAGGTTGGCCTCGCGGGGACGAAGGGCAGGGGCAGGCGCTCTCTCGGGGCCGCTCGCTCCCCTCACCTCGCGCGGACGCTTGTAACCCCCTACTGCAAGCGCACCCGACCTGGGCGCGGGACGAACACGAAGGCCGCGGGAATTCTCCGACTCCCTCACGACCCGGCTCCGGCCACCGACCTCTCTCTCTGTTCCCCCCTTCGCGCTCGCCCACGCGCTCGACCCATCTGGGCTGGGGCACGCGGCACTCTCACTCGTCGGCTCGGGGACCCCCCGGTCTCGGAACGCCGACAACAAGCTTCTAAAGGGAGAACACGTGATAGGTTTGACTAACGTGCATTTCGAAAAGGATAGACCATGTGCAGCTTGTCAAGCAGGGAAACAGGTAGGGAGCTCACATCATTCCAAGAATGTGATGACCACGTCGAGACCACTGGAGATGCTTCATATGGACCTCTTCGGACCCGTCGCCTATCTGAGTATAGGAGGAAGTAAGTATGGTCTTGTTATAGTTGATGATTTTTCCCGCTTCACTTGGGTATTCTTTTTGCAGGATAAAACTGAAACTCAAGGGACCCTCAAGCGCTTCCTCAAGAGAGCTCAAAATGAGTTTGAGCTCAAGGTGAAGAAGATAAGGAGCGACAACGGGTCCGAATTCAAGAATCTTCAAGTGGAGGAGTTCCTTGAGGAGGAGGGGATCAAGCACGAGTTCTCCTCCCTACACACCACAGCAAAATGGTGTGGTAGAGAGGAAGAACAGGACGCTAATCGACATGGCGAGGACGATGCTTGGAGAGTTCAAGACCCCCGAGCGCTTTTGGTCGGAAGCCGTGAACACGGCTTGCCATGCCATCAACCGGGTCTATCTTCACCGCCTCCTCAAGAAGACTTCGTATGAGCTTCTAACCGGTAACAAACCCAATGTTTTGTATTTTCGAGTCTTTGGGAGTAAATGCTACATTCTAGTGAAGAAGGGTAGAAATTCTAAATTTGCTCCCAAAGCTGTAGAAGGGTTTTTATTAGGTTATGACTCAAATACAAAGGCGTATAGAGTCTTCAACAAATCCTCGGGTTTGGTTGAAGTCTCTAGCGACGTTGTATTTGATGAGACTAATGGCTCTCCAAGAGAGCAAGTTGTTGATCTTGATGATGTAGATGAAGAAGATGTTCCGACGGCCGCAATTCGAACCATGGCGATTGGTGATGTGCGACCACAGGAACAAAATGAGCAAGATCAACCCTCTTCCTCAACGATGGTGCATCCCCCAACCCAAGATGGCGAACAGGTACCTCAAGTGGAGGCGCATGATCAAGGGGGAGCACAGGATGTTCAAGTTGAAGAGGAAGAAGCACCTCAGGCACCTCCAACCCAAGTTCGAGCGACAATTCAAAGGGATCATCCCGTCGACCAAATATTGGGTGATATTAGCAAGGGAGTAACTACTCGTTCAAGATTAGTTAATTTTTGTGAGCATTACTCTTTTGTCTCTTCTATTGAGCCTTTCAGGGTAGAAGAGGCCTTGCTAGATCCGGACTGGGTGTTGGCCATGCAGGAGGAACTAAACAACTTCAAGCGCAATGAAGTTTGGACACTGGTGCCGCGTCCCAAGCAAAATGTTGTAGGAACCAAGTGGGTGTTCCGCAACAAACAGGACGAGCACGGGGTGGTGACGAGGAACAAGGCTCGACTTGTGGCAAAAGGTTATGCCCAAGTCGCAGGTTTGGACTTTGAGGAGACTTTCGCTCCTGTGGCTAGGCTAGAATCAATTCGTATTTTGCTAGCATATGCCGCTCACCATTCTTTCAGGTTGTACCAAATGGATGTGAAGAGCGCTTTCCTCAACGGGCCGATCAAGGAGGAGGTGTACGTGGAGCAACCCCCTGGCTTCGAGGATGAACGGTACCCCGACCACGTGTGTAAGCTCTCTAAGGCGCTCTATGGACTTAAGCAAGCCCCAAGAGCATGGTATGAATGCCTTAGAGACTTTTTAATTGCTAATTCTTTCAAGGTTGGGAAAGCCGATCCAACTCTTTTCACTAAGACTTGTGATGGTGATTTATTTGTGTGCCAAATTTATGTCGATGACATAATATTTGGTTCTACTAATCAAAAGTCTTGTGAAGAGTTTAGCAGGGTGATGACACAGAAATTCGAGATGTCGATGATGGGTGAGTTGAACTACTTCCTTGGGTTCCAAGTGAAGTAACTCAAGGACGGCACTTTCATCTCCCAAACGAAGTACACGCAAGATTTGCTAAAGCGGTTTGGGATGAAGGACGCCAAGCCCGCAAAGACGCCGATGGGAACTGACGGACACACCGACCTCAATAAAGGAGGTAAGTCCGTTGATCAAAAAGCATACCGGTCCATGATAGGTTCTTTGCTTTATTTATGTGCTAGTAGACCGGATATTATGCTTAGTGTATGCATGTGTGCTAGATTTCAATCCGATCCTAAGGAGTGTCACTTAGTGGCTGTGAAGCGAATTCTTCGATATTTAGTCGCTACGCCTTGCTTCGGGATCTGGTATCTAAAGGGGTCTAACTTTGACTTGATTGGGTACTCAGATTCCGACTATGCTGGATGTAAGGTCGATAGGAAGAGTACATCGGGGACGTGCCAATTCTTAGGAAGGTCCCTGGTGTCGTGGAACTCTAAGAAACAAACTTCCGTTGCCCTATCCACCGCTGAGGCCGAGTACGTTGCCGCAGGACAGTGTTGTGCGCAACTACTTTGGATGAGGCAAACCCTCAGGGACTTTGGCTACAATCTGAGCAAAGTCCCACTCCTATGTGACAATGAGAGTGCTATCCGAATAGCGGAAAATCCTGTTGAGCACAGCCACACAAAGCACATAGACATCCGGCATCACTTTTTGAGAGATCATCAGCAAAAGGGAGATATCGAAGTGTTTCATGTTAGCACCGAGAACCAGCTAGCCGATATCTTCACTAAGCCTTTAGATGAGAAGACCTTTTGCAGGCTGCGTAGTGAGCTAAATGTCCTAGATTTGCGGAACTTGGATTGAATTATAGCATACATGTGTTTATGCCTTTTTTCCTTTTGCATTTGTTGCTTATGTTTGGTGCTCAAGTTGTACAAACTCTCCCTGGACCTCACAAGTCCTTTTTGCAAGTGATGCACATGTTTAGGGGGAGCTGTGCTACAACTTGACCCTTTGAGACTAACCGTGTGCTTGAGTTTACTTGTTTTAGTCTCAAAGGTGGATTGAAAGGGAAAGGTGGACTTGGACCATAAAAGACTTCCACTGCACTCCGATGAGAGGGTAACTACTTCCAAGTTCATCTTATGAACTCTTATTGCCGTTGGACTCTTATTTGAAGATCTGGTGAGGCAATGAGGTTAAAGGGCCAAGATTGATCCCGTTTTGGTGCTTGATGCCAAAGGGGGAGAAAATAAAGGCCAAAGTGATAAATGGATCAGCTACCACTTGAGAGATTTTGAAAACAGTAGAGTAGAGCTTTTGGTTTGTTAAAACTCTGTTGTTGTCTCTCTTGTCAAAAGTTGGCTTCTTGTGGGGAGAAGTGTTGATCATGGGAAAACATGGGAAAAAGGGGGTTTTTGTGTTGTCTTGAATCAATTTCTCTTGGAATGACTCTCTTTATGTTTTAACAAGTGTGTTTGACTTAGAGATAGAGATTTGAGTTTGATTTGGAAAAACAAATCAAGTGGTGGCAAAAAGGGTGATCCATATATGTCAAATTTGAATCAAAACAATTTGAGTTCTTATTTGAAGGGTTTTTGTATTTGTTTCACTTGCTTTATATTGTGTTGGCATAAATCACCAAAAAGGGGGAGATTGAAAGGGAAATGTGCCCTTGGGCCATTTCTAAGTGTTTTGGTGATTTAGTGTCAAACACATGTGCCTAAGTGTTAAATGGTGGACAAAATACAAATCAAGTGTAAAGGTATGTTTCTCAGACTTAGTACATTGTTTTAGAGACTAATGTGTTGTGTCTAAGTGCTGGAAACAGGAAAAGAACAATAGGAAATGTCTTGGCTCGAGCAGCCAAGACTCTGCTCAGTCTGGAAGCACCGGACTGTCCGATGGTGCACCGGACAGTGTCCGGTGCGCCAGGCTGGCTCGAGCGAACTGGCCGCTCTCGGGAATTCACCGGCGACGTACGGCTATAATTCACCGGACTGTCCGGTGTGCACCGGACTGTCTAGTGAGCCAACAGTCGGCCGGGCCAACGGTCGGCCGCGCGATCCGCGCGGGACACGTGGCCGAGCCAACGGCTAGAAGAGGGCACCGGACTGTCCGGTGTGCACCGGACCGTGTCCGGTGTGCACCGGACCGTGTCCGGTGCGCCAACGGCTCTCAGGTGCCAACGGTCGACTTCGCCATTTAAGGAAAGAAATCGGGCACCGGACAGTGTCCGGTGGTGCACCGGACATGTCCGGTGCGCCAGTCGACAGAAGGCAAGATTAGCCTTCCTAGAATGCTCTCAACGGCTCCTAGCTGCCTTAGGGCTATAAAAGGGACCCCTAGGCGCATGGAGGAGCACATCAAGCATACTTACAACATTCCTAAGCACCAAGACATCGATTTCGCGCATTTGTTTCATTGTGATAGCATATAGAGCTCTAGTGGAGTTGTAAACTCATTGGGTTGTGTTGCGAGCTCTTGTTGCGACTTGTGTGCGTGTTGACTCTCTGATTCTTGTGTCTTGTGTGCGTTGCTAATCCCTCCCTTGCTCCGTGCTTCTTTGTGAATTTCAAGTGTAAGGGCGAGAGGCTCCAAGTTGTGGAGATACCTCGCAAACGGGATTGAGAAAAGCAAGCAAAACACTGTGGTATTCAAGTGGGTCTTTGGACCGCTTGAGAGGGGTTGATTGCGTCCCTCGTCCATTGGGACGCCACAACGTGGAGTAGGCAAGCGTTGGTCTTGGCCGAACCACGGGATAACCACCGTGCCATCTCTGTGATTGATCTCTTGTTGGTTATTGTGTTTTGTCGAGACTCCTCTCTAGCCACTTGGCAATTACTGTGCTAACCTTAACCAAGTTTTGTGGCTTAAAGTTTTAAGTGTTACAGGATCACCTATTCACCCCCCCCCCTCTAGGTGCTCTCATCTTTCTCTATATTTTAATGAATGTAAATTAAGTTATTGTAATTCGCTTCCGCTCATTCTTTCCTCCGATGTGATGTAATATCTGTGTGACAGGTGAAGCGCTCTTGGGCAAGGATTTAGAGATACAGGTACCGAACTTGTCGAGTGACAATGTGCATCTACAGGGGTGTCCAAAGTCTGTTGGACAAGAACCACTATAGGTGGGGCCTAATAACTTGGGAGGTTCCGTCACACGCACGAGGATAGAGGAGAGGTCGCCGCTATTTATCCAGGGATACCCGGTCGCCGGGTTTGATCATCGCGCGTGCTAGCTGCGGGATGCCGTTCGGCCAGGTTGGGGATGGCGCTGATGAAGCCGGCCCACGCGTCGGTGAGAAGGTGAGGCAAGCGTGCGCGAGAGACTGACAAGCCAGCCCCAGAGTGCAGCGCCAGAAGCGGACTCATCTACACGCGGTCGTGGGTTTAGTGCGTGGGACCCGCAAAGTAGTGGGTGGCGTGACTGACTAGTGGGGCTCTCGTGTCAGCGCGACGAGGAGGTTGGCAATGCAGTCGTGGGTTAAATGGGCCGCCTGAGAGAGGAGCCAATGGGCCGAGCAGGCCGATTTCTTTACCAGTGCAGTCTTCTCATTTCTTTTCTTTTTCCTTTCCATTCCATTTTCCTTTTATTTGAATCTCAAGTTAAATTCAAATTTAAATTCAAACTTGGTGGCACTTCATTCACAAATTATATTTGTATAATAAAAGTGATAAGTTTGAGGATATTTATTTAAATATATTATTTATATTTTTATATCCCTTCTCTTTTTCTTATTTTCAAACCATAATTTCAATTTAGGGTTTAATTCAACTTCTAGTAATTATTATCTTATTATTATTATCCTTATTATTTTATTTAATGCACAAACATATAAAACTCCAACAACATGCACTTTATTTTATTTTAGTGTCATTTGTTTTAATTAATCACTCTTAATTATATTTATGCTCTTTTTATGATGCAAATAAGGCACATAAAATAAGGAAATCAAATATAGTATCACTTTATACATTTTGGGTATTACAAACCTCCTCGGCGAGGTTCTCCAAGTCGGCGAGTAGTGCCTCGGACTCTACGAGTGCTTTGGCGTACTCGACGCACTCGACGTCGCACTCATAGGCATAGCGATACGTGGGGTCGACAATGATGATGCCTGCTGGCCCAGGCATCTTTAGCTTGAGGCATGAGTAGTTCGGGATGGCCATGACTTGGCGAAACACAGCCTCTCGAGCACAGCGTGGTAGGTACCTCGGAACCCTATCACCTCAAAGGTCAGGACCTCCTTCCTGAAGTTGGTCAAAGTCCCGAAGCAAACGGGCAGATTGATCTGCCCAAGGGGGTGAACTCTTTTGCCGGGGGTGATACCATGAAATGGTGCAGCCCTAGCCCAAACCTAGGACTGGCCTATCCACATGAGATCCAAGGTGCTAGCATAGATGATGTTGAGGCTGCTGCCTCCATCCATGAGCACCTCGGTGAGATGTGTGTTGCCGATAATGGGGTCGACGACGAGCGGGTACCTCCCGGGGTTCGAGACGTAGTTCGGGTGCTCGTCTCTATCGAAGGTGATGGCACGGTCGGACCAGTCTAAGTAGACTGGTGCCGCTACCTCGACGGAGAAAACCTCCCATCATTCTTGCTTCCGCTGCCTCGAGGAGAGGTTCATGGTCTGTCCACTGAATATCATGTAATAGTTGTGGACATTAGGGAACTCCTCTCCCTGGTCATCTTGCCTATCACCGGATCCCTTCTTGCCATCTTCTGCCGAGGCACCGGGCCTATTGTTGAAGTGTCGGAACATGTCGCACTCCCTGAGGGTGTGCTTGACAGGGCCCTTATGGTAAGGACATGACTCCTTCAACATCTTGTCAAAAACATTGGCACCCCCTTGGGGGCCTCGGGGGTTTTGTCGTTCTGCCGCACCAACAAGATCCATGGCGAGGGCCTTGTGTTGGCCCTGTGGTGCTTTCTACTTCTTGTTCTTCTTAGGGTTGCGTTGGAAGGACTCCTCAGGGGCATCCTCCTTTCGCTTCTCATTGCCCTGTTGAAAGGGAAATTGGGCTACCCATTTCCTATAATTAATTTTGGTGGTTGACGACCAACGCAAACCTATGGACTAACTAGTTTGTTTAGAATACATGTATTACAGGTGCATAAGGTTCAATACAAACCAAGAAAAATATCAAGTTAGGGTCATGATTTTATTGGAGCAAAAAGACTTGAGTGTGCTGAAAAATGGCGCACCGGACAATGTCCGGTGCACCAGGACCTTACAATCATCAACCAGTCACTCTCGGGAATTTGGAGACGCGCTCCGCTATAATTCACCGGACTGTCCGGTGTGCCACCGGACTGTCCGGTGAGCCAGCGGAGCAACGACTCCCTGCGCCAACGGTCGACTCTGCAAAGTGCTACAATGATGAACAGTGTCTTGCAGAAGTTAGAGCAGTAAAGTCAGAGGGGCACCGGACTGTCTGGTGCAGCAAGACGACAGACAGCTCCAACTGTCAACTACTCAGAACCCTAACGGTTGGGTGACGTAGCGGGCCGGCGGCGCACCGGACTGCACGGTGCGCCCTTCGCCAGCAGCCGTGGCCAACGGCTACCAAGTGGTTGGGGGCTATAAATACCCCCCACCACCACAACCTTTGGCATCCAAGTTTTTTCAGAGATCACATTCAACACAAGAGCTAGTGCATTCACTCCAAGACACATTTCCAAAGATTAAACCCTCTCCAAGTCTAGAATTCATCTCAACCACTTAGTGACTTGAGAGAGTGCGTGTTCGTGTTCTTTGCGCTCTTGTTTCTTGGATTGCCTTTCTTCCTTTCTCATTCTTGTTCCCAAGTGACTTGTAATCAAAGCAAGAGACACCTAAGTGTGTGGTGGTCCTTATGGGGTCTTAGTGACCCGATTGATTAAGGAGAAGGCTCACTTGGTCTAAGTGAAGTGTTTGAGAGAGGGAAAGGGTTGAAATAGACCCGGTCTTTGTGACCTCATCAACGGGGACTACGTTCTTTGGAACCGAACCTCGGTAAAACAAATCACCGTATTCACTCGCCTTGATTCTTGACTGATTTGTTTTTCCCTCTCTTTCGGACTTGAATTTAATTCTAACACTAACCCCGGCTTGTAGTGTGTGTTTAAAGTTATAAATTTCAGGTTTTGCCTATTCACCCCCCTCTAGGCGACTTTCACTTGTCCTTGTGGAAGATGGCTTCGATGGCCTCCTGTCCCGAACCAAACTTGGCGATGTCCATCAGTTCGCTTGCCTTGGTGGGGGTCTTGTGATCCAGCTTGCTGACTAGGTCATGGTAGGAGGTACCGGCGAGGAATGCTCCAATGATGTCGGTGAAAGTCGCCTAGAGGGGGTGAATAGGCGAAACCTGAAATTTACAACCTTTAAACACGCACTAAGGCTGGGGTTAGCGTTAGAATTAAATCGGAGTTCGAAAGATAGTTCTCCTTGCTTAGAGTTGCTCAATCAATGTGGATGACGTTTAGGAGCAAACTCAAGTCAATATGAGCAAGGGAACTTTAGAGAGAGGAATGAGGGAAAAAATCAAGTGTAGATCAACACAAGTGAACACAGTGATTTGTTTTACCGAGGTTTGGTTCCAAGAACCTAGTCCCTGTTGAGGAGGCCACAAAGGCCGGGTCTATTCCAACCCTTTCCCTCTCTCAATCGGTCACTTAGACTAGTCGAGGCTTCTCCTTAGTCACTTGGGTCACTAAGACCCCGCAAGGATCACCACACATTTAGGTGTCTCTTTCTAGCTTTACAAAACACTTAGAAGAATAAGAATAGAAAGGAGTAAGCAATCCAAGCAACAAGAGCAACAAGAGCAACAAAAGAACACAAAACACCCTCTCTCAAGTCACTAAGGAATTGAGTTGATTTGGAGGCATGGAGAGGATTTGATCTATTGAATGTGTCTTAGAGTGAAGTCTTTTGCTCTTGTAATGAATGTTGAGTTTAGAAAACTTGGATGGCTTGAATGGAGGTGGTTGGGGGTATTTATAGCCCCAATCACTATTCTAGTCGTTGCTGTTGATGGCGCACCGGACAGTCCGGTGGTGCATCGGGAGGACACTGTTCACTGTCCGGTGCGTGCCATGTCAGCACGTCGTTGGGGTTTGCAGCAGTTGACTGTTGGAGTCTTCTGTCCTGTAGCTGCACCGGACAGTCCGGTGGCACACCAGACATGTCTGGTGCATTCTGACTTGCTGCTCTGACTTCTGACCGCGTAATGTACACCTTTTTCAGTCGACCATTGGGCGCAGGTTACCGTTGCTCTGTTGGCTCACCGGACATGTTCGGTGCACACCGGACAGTCCGGTGAATTATAGCGGAGCGTCCCCCTGGAAAACCCGAGAGTGGCCTGTTCGAGTGGTGCTTGGCCTAGGGTATAAATAAGCTATGTGTGCGATGTTTCAATCAAAATTCTAAGAATCAAGTATATTTAGCTCATTCCTATGTTTGCTAAAAGTCTTTTAATCTAGGTGCTTGGTAAAGATATCATTTTGTTGGTGATCTCTCAAAAAGTGATACCGGATGTCTATGTGCTTAGTGCGGCTGTGTTCAACGGGATTATCCGCCATGCGGATTGCACTCTCATTATCACATAGGAGAGGGACTTTGCTCAATTTGCAGCTATAGTCCCTAAGTGCTTGCCTCATCCAAAGTAATTGCGCATAACAATGTCCTGCGACAATATACTCGACTTCGACAGTGGAAAGAGCTACTGAGTTTTGTTTCTTTGAAGGCCAAGACACCAAGGATCTTCTCAGAAACTGACAAGTCCCTGATGTGCTCTTCCTATCAATTTTACATCCATCATAATTGGCATCGAAATACCTAATTAAATCAAAGATAGATCCCTTGGGGTACTAAAGCCCAAACTTAGGAGTGTAAACTAAATATCTCATGATTCTTTTCACGGTCCTAAGGTGAACTTCCTTAGGATTTGCCTAGAACCTTGCACACATGCATATAGAAAGCATAATGTCTGGTCGTGAAGCACATAAATAGAGTAAAGAACCTATCATCGACTGGCACCTTTTGATCTACGGACTTACCTCCCATGTCGAGGTCGAGATGCCCATTTGTTCAAATGAGAGTCTTGATGGGTTTGGCATTTTTCATTCCAAACTTCTTGAGTATGTCTTGAATGTACTTGGTTTGGCTGATGAAGGTGCCCTCTTGGAGTTGCTTGATTTGAAATCCAAGGAAATACTTCAACTCCACCATCATAGACATCTCGAATTTCTGTATCATTATCCTACTGAACTCTTCACAAGATGACTTGCTAGTAGACCCAAATATAATATCATCAACATAAATTTGGCAAATAAACAAGTCTTTAGCAATTGTTTTAGTGAAGAGAGTAGGATCAGCTTTTCCAACTTTGAAGCCATTAGTGATAAGGAAGCCTCTCATGCATTCATACAATGCTCTTGGGGCTTGCTTGGGCCCATAAAGTGTCTTTGATAGCTTATAAACATGGTTAGGATACTCACTATCTTCAAAGCCGGGAGGTTGCTCAACATATACCTATTCCTTGAAAGGGCCATTGAGGAAGACACTCTTCACGTCCATTTGATATAACTTAAAGCCATGGTAAGTAGCATAGGCAAGTAATATTGGAATTAACTCAAGCCTAGCTACGGGTGCATAGGTTTCATCGAAATCCAAACCTTTGACTTGTGAATAACCTTTTGCAACAAGTCATGCTTTGTTCCTTGTCACCACACCATGCTCATCCTGTTTGTTGTGGAATACCCACTTGGTACCTACAACATTTTGATTAGGACGTGGAACTAAATGTCATACATCATTCCTCGTGAAATTGTTGAACTCCTCTTGCATTGCCACCACCCAATCCGGATCTCTTAGTGCATCCTCTATCCTGTATGGCTCAATAGAAGACACAAAAGAGTAATGTTCATAAAAATGAGCAACTCGAGATCTAGTGGTTACCCCCTTGTGAATGTCACCAAGTATGGAGTTGACGGGGTGATCTCTTTGAATTGCTTGGTGGACTCTTGGATGTGGTGGTCTTTGATTTTGAATCTCTTGATCATCTTCCTTGTCTTGATCATCTTCATCTCCCCCTTGATCAATGTCCTCGTCTTGAGGTGGCTCATCATCTTGGTCTTCATCCTCTTCTTCTTGAGCCATGTCCTCTTCTTGAGTAGTTGGAGATGCTTGTACGGAAGATGATGGTTAATCTTGTGTTTGTGGAGGCTCTTTGGATTCCTTTGGACACACATCCCCAATGGACATGTTCCTTAGCGCGACGCATGGAGCCTCTTCAACATCTAATTCATCAAGATCAACTTGCTCCACTTGGGAGCCATTAGTCTCATCAAACACAATGTCACAAGAAACTTCAACTAATCCAGTGGATTTGTTGAAGACTCTATGTGCCCTTGTGTTTAAGTCATAACCAAGTAAAAAGCCTTCTACTGCTTTAGGAGCAAATTTAGAATTTCTACCTCTCTTAATAAGAATAAAGCATTTGCTCCCAAAAACTCTAAAATAAGAAACATTAGGCTTTTTACAAGTGAGGAGTTCATATGATGTTTTCTTGAGGATTCAGTGAAGATATAACCGGTCGATGGAGTAGTAGGCGGTGTTAATCGCCTCCGCCCAAAACTGATCTGGTGTCTTATACTCATCAAGCATGGTCCTTGCCATGTCCAATAGAGTTGTATTCTTCCTCTCCACTACACCATTTTGTTGAGGTGTGTAGGGAGAAGAGAACTCATGCTTGATGCCCTCCTCCTCAAGAAATCCTTCAATTTAAGAATTCTTGAACTCCGTTCCATTGTCGCTTCTAATTGAAAGTCGCCTAGAGGGGGGTGAATAGGCGAAACCTGAAATTTATAACTTTAAACACACGCTACAAGCTGGGATTAGCGTTAGAGTTAAATTCAAGTCCAGAAGAGAGGGAAAAACAAATCAAACAAGAATCAAGCAAGTGGACATGATGATTTGTTTTACCGAGGTTCGGTTCCAAAGAACCTAGTCCCCGTTGAGAAGGTCATAAAGACGGGTCTATTTCAACCCTTTCCCTCTCTCAAACGGTCACTTAGACCGAGTGAGCCTTCTTCCTTAATCTCACGGGTCACTTAGACCCCGCAAGGACCACCACACACTTCGTGTCTCTTGCCTCGCTTACAAAGCACTTGAGAGTAAGAATGGGAAAAGAAGAAAGGCCAAACCAAGCAACAAGAGCAATAAAAGAACATAAAACACCCTCTCAAGTCCCTAATGGAATTGAGTTGATTTTGGAGGCTTGGAGAGGATTCAATCTATTTGATGTGTCTTGGAGTGGAGTCTTTTGCTCTTGTATTGAATGAGATGTTTGGAATGCTTGGATGGGTATGAATGAGGTGGTTGGGGGGTATTTATAGCCCCCAACCACTTCCATAACCGTTGGTGAAGCTACTGGCGAAGGGCGCACCGGACAGGCACTGTTCCTTGTCCGATGCGCTTCCACGTCACCCAACCGTTAGGGTTTGGAGCTCGGTCGACCGTTGGAGCTTTGTCCTCTTGCGGCACCGGATAGTCTGGTGCCACACCGGACAGTCCGATGCCCCTCTAACTTCGCTGCTCTGACTTCTGCGCGGAACTATTGCTCACTGTAGCACTTTGCAGAGTCGACCGTTGGCGCTGGATAGCCATTGCCCGTTGACTCACCGAACAGTCTGGTGGCACACCGGACAGTCCGGTGAATTATAGCGGAGTGCGCCCTAGAATTCCCGAGAGTGGTTGGTTGGCATCTGTACGGACCTAGTGCACCGAACACTGTCCGGTGCGCCAATTTTCAGCACACTCAAGTTCTTTGCTCCGTTTCAAATTGAGTCCCTAACTTGATTTCTTTCTTGGTTTGTGTTGAACCTTATGCACCTGTAATAGATGAATTCTAGAACAAACTAGTTAGTCCACGTGTTTGCATTGGTCATCAACCACCAAAATTAATTATAGAAAATGGTTAACCCTATTTCCCTTGCACTAATCTTCTTGATTCTCAATCCGAACTCATTTTGAGCCCGTCTTAAGAATCTCTTTAAGGTTTCTTAGGTTTGATATTTTTCCTGCAAAAACAATACCCAAGTGAAGTGAGAATAATCATCCACAATAATAAGACAATAGTTACTCCCGCCGGTGCTTATATAAGCGATCGGGCCGAATAGATCCATGTGGAGCAGCTCAAGCGGCCTATTGGTCGTCATGATGTTTGTCACACCCGGGTTTCGGGGCACCAAGACCCGGGCGCGAACATAATCACCAGGTGTGCTAGGACCAAGTCTCACACATATGATGAATCATGGCACAGGATCGAATGTCACATCTCTACTACATAATAGGAATTCTATACAAAATAAATAATTACATTATAAGGATACAACGGTAAAGCAACCCACAGTTGACTGGGAGACGACGGCCTAGACCTCTCACGAACTCGTCACAGCATCCTCCATGCGCCTCATCCTGCGGTACCTGTTCTTGACCTGTGTGGGGGGTGTGAGACAGCAAGAGTGAGCTCACATATGTTCATAGCTCAACAAGTTGTGGGGAATAATGTGCATGAACTCGCCAAAGGTGGGAGCTCACAAAGTGTAAGGCTTACCAAAGAGGATGGTTAAAGCTGAGCATTGCTTTTAGAGTTGGTCAAAATTTTATTAGCAATTACTAAGTATAAATAAATACCAACCCAATTAAGTAGTAGAACAAAAGTAACAACATCACCTGCGATGCAATGCATATGACAATTTGAATTTAGTTCCATAAATTAATCATGTGAGGGTCCGAGCTGCTCATGACTGTGAGCACGGCTAGTATACCAGTTTTACACTCTGCAGAGGTTGCGCATCTTTACCCACAAGTCATGTTACCCATCTGCCAAGGGATCACGACTTCCCATACACCTCTACCGAGGAGGCGAGGCAGGGTAACACTATGAGGCCTTTACAAAGTTCCACTAGCTTCAGAAAACCCGCTACAGTTTATAGGAAGCTCCAATGCAGGGACCCCTCGCATGACCGCCATCGCAGCAAAATCATCCCAAGGGCCTCCCTACACTGACCACTCCCCTACTGCCCTTGCCCCTTTCGGGTAAGGTAGTCTTCCACTAGCTTTCCTAATTAATTAGCCAAGGGCGTCCCATTAAACCCTTTTGGTAGCACTGTTTTCCCGGGTGGTCGCTCCATGTTCCAATTAACATAATGATCTTATCATGAATAGTAATAATAAATAGATAATAAAAGTGTGATCATGAATAATTTATCTTCATACCCAAAACCACATAAAGCACTAGCAAGTAATACCCAAAAAGTTCAGTGGTAAACAAGGTATAAAGATAATCAAACTAGGGTAACCTATTGGGTCCCATCAAAATTAACCTATGCAGATCATTATGATTAATTAGAACATGAGTGGGTAAAAAGAAGTGATCAAGGGCACAACTTGCCTGGGACTTGAGATTCCAGGTACTAGGATGATCTTCAGGCGACTCATGACCTCACGCTAGTCATAGCAATACAAACAAGCATGATATAGGCAAAATTAACATCACACCAAACATAAAAACAAACTATATAAGAATATTCTATGTGTCGGCATTTCGACCCCGGGGGGTCCCTAGACCGACGAGTAAATTGTCGCTGCGTGTCCCAGCCCAGATGGGTCGGCGCGAGACGGAGACACAAGGGGGAAACAGTAAGGGGAAACCCGCGGCCTCATGTTGTCCTACGCCCAGGGTGGATGCGCTTGCAGTAGGGGGTTACAAGCGTTCGCGAGGGAGAGAGAGACAGGGGGCATGAGGCTGCCCGTTCTCCCGCGTGGCCACCTCTTTCGTATGAGAGCCCTGGACCTTCCTTTTATAGACGTAAGGAGAGGGTCCAGGTGTACAACGGGGGGTGTAGCAGTGTGCTAATGTGTCTAGAAGAGAGGAGCTAGAGCCCTATGTACGTGCCGACGTGGTTGTCGGAGAGGTGTTGGAGCCTTGTTCATGTGGCGTCGTGGCCGTCGGAGTAGTGCTTGAGCCCTGTAGAAGCACAGCTGTTGGGGCTGCCGGATCCTTGCTGACGTATCCTTGCTTCCATAGGGGGCTGAGAACCACCGTTGTCATGGAGCACGTGGGGTGCCATCATTACTTGTTTTACCGGGGCGAGCCAGATGGGACGCCGGTCTTGTTCCCCGTAGCCTAGGCTAGCTAGGGGTAGGGTAATGATGGCCTCCCCTTGTGGCGTGGTCGGCCCGAGTGAGGTGGTGACTCCTCCGAGGTCGAGGTCGAGTCTGAGCCCTGGGGTCGGGCGAGGCGGAGACCTTCTTCTGGAGTCGAGGTCGAGTCCGAGCCCTGGGGTCAGGCGAGGCGGAGACCGTCTTCCAGAGTCGAGGCTGAGTCCGAGCCCGGGGGTCGGGCGAGGCGGAGATCGTCTTCCGGAGTTGAGGTCGAGTCTGAGCCGGGGGTCGGGCGAGGCGGAGATTGTAGTCCGAGGCGAGGTCGAGTCCGAGCCCTAGGGTCGGGCGAGGCGGAGATTCCTATGGCGCCTGAGGCTGGACTTGGTTGCTGTCAGCCTCACCCTGGTGGGTGGCACAACAGTCGGAGCAGCGCAGGTGGCGCTGTATTCCTGTCAGGTCAGTCAGTTGAGGGGCGAAGTGACTACGGTCACTTCGGCCTGATCGACTGGAAAGCGCGTGTCCGGATAAGGTGTCATGCGATCCTTGCATTGAATGCTCCTATGATCCGGTCGGCGGGCGAGGCGATCTGGCCAATGTTGCTTCTCCGTGAAGCCTACTCGAGCTGGGCCTCAGGCGAGTCGAAGGTGCGCCCATTGCTTGAGGAGACCCTCGGGCGAGGCGCGAATCTGCCTTGGTCTTCCATTCCTGCCCGAGGCTGGGCTCGGGCGAGGCGAGATCGAGTCCCTCGAGTGGGTGGAGCCTTAACCGGAATTGCGCCCATCAGGTCTTTGTAGCTTTGTGCTGATGGGGGTTTACCAGCTAAGATTAGGAGCCTTGGGGGTACCCCTAATTACGGTCCCCGACACTACGCGTCCTAACGAGATCGTAAAAACAAGAACCACTAAATTCGGAGCTATGATTATTAAGTTATGAATTTCTGAAGTTATTTAACGCTTAGAATAGATTAAACCTAATGAACAATTTTAATTCTAGTTTCATGGCTAAAAAGTGTTACTAGTTGGTAGACAATATTAATACAAGATTATTGCAACTAGAATGACTCAATTTGGAGTTAAAATGAATTAAATATGAATTTTCTAAGTTCTCAAGTATTTTTGATATTGTTTTTATACAAAAATAAATTTCCAGAATTAATTTAACAAGGAAATAAGATCTCTTGGGCTGCGGCTACCATTCCCCAAAAGGTCAAGGGTCTATTTGCAAAAACCTGGACCCGACTGTGATGTTCTTTGAATATGCGTGGACGGCGGGTTGGTTTGGATAAAGATCGAGGGCCTTTCTGCAACTTTCGCACAGTCAAAGGAGTATGGTGATATCTAGGCCATGTGATCCAAACCTCACGGCCCAGATTACAACGAGCTAACAACGAAACGGTACGCACCGGACACCGCCCGATCTGGAAGCAACGGCTCAGATTTTATTAAACTGAACCTAATCTCCGCCATCCGACACGCGATCGACGGCTACCACGCTTCCTTTCCCTATTCTAATCGTGACCATCCATCAGCAGATGGACGATCCAGAGATCTTCTCCCTCCCCACGGCGGTCTGGACAGCAGCGCCGCCCACCCACGACGGAGCTTCGCCGGCGGACGCGCAATCCGATGCTCGGACGCCCCTAACCTAAAATTGGTCGGTGATAAACCTAGAGGGGGTGATGGCGAACTCGATTAGAGCACGTACCGCTGATGGAGGTCAACGGGACGAAGAGGCCACGGTGAATAGCGGCTCGCAGGCTACGGCGAGCGATTCACCGCGAAACCGCACTGTCCTGAGCCCCGATGCCCACGGTGTGGTCTCAGCGACGCTTGATGATGCTCCCAAACCCGAGAGCAAGATCCTGACGAGGGTGTATGCGCGACTTCGACCACGGCGGATCGATTCCTCTCTGTGCTACGCTAATACCCCACGGTAGAGGACCATGAAGAAGGGGGGATTGACTGGTACATTTATAGCGCAGGGGAAGGAGTCCACGTCGAGGACAATTGGTTGGCGGGGAAGGGAGGACCCCGAGATCCCCGACGACGGCCATGGCAGGATTGCGCTCGTCCGTCGCGGACTCTGTTCCTATCCAGAGGAGGAAGCTGACACCGGCGGCCCCATGCGTTAGTGGGTGGAGGGGAAACCGAGCGATAGGGCCCGCGTGTCAGCGAAATAGGCGCAGGCGCGAGATCCAAAGGCTAGGGAATGTCCCAACAGCCTGACCGACAAGATCGCAGAGAGGTCGCGGCAATTGTTGCGATGGAGAAGATCAACCTGATGACTCGGGCCCATACACCAGGGACAGCTAGAAACATCAGTGGGCGTGCGCGGCGCGGATGGTTCGTCTGACACGCGGGGCCCACATCGCAGTGGCAGCAACGAGCCAGCGCGCGTGGTGAAGTGGGATTTGGGCCGAGGAGAGGGGAGATTCAGCCCAAGAGGGGGTTTTCTGTTTTTTTTCTTTTTCCTTTCTCTTTCTTTTCTAGTATCCTCTTTTTATTCCAAATTCCAATTTCCAGTTCAGTTTATCTTTCATTCAAAAATTCAAATTCTTTTAACTGCATGAGCTACAATTATGTATATATATATTTTTATTTACTTATTTCCCTTAATTGAGTATGCACAAAGAAGGGGGGATTCTATTAATTCCCAAAACATTTTTTATATGAAGGCACGTATTTATTTATTTTATTATTATTATTTTACCTTATGCAAATTTTAGGGCTTTACAAATCCTACCCCCCTTAACAAAAATCTTGCCCTCGAGATTTGTAAGGAAAGGGTGTATACTCATATTATCTCAACACATGTACGCAAACAAAATCTCAGCATAATGCATACTTCATTAGCAAGACATGGCGTCGATTAGACCTTATTATTCCTTCTAAAATAATATCATATCATCTACTAACTAAAGCGACATCTAGATATTACAAATAGTAGTAATTTATATATATGTTTATGTAGCTTGGTGGAGCTGGTGGTGGTGGTGGAGGTTGTTGTTGTCGTTGTCTCTCCAAATACGCTTGCCTTATTTCTTGGCGTATCTCCAGACGGACCTGACGTATTTCCTCGCGTTCTTGTCTTATCTGATTTTGCATCTCGGTCACTAGGTCTGTCAATTGTTGTATTACCAGCCTTTGGGCAACAACCACTTGATCGATTTCAACAGGTGGGGGGTTTGGAGGATTCATTTCTGTTTGCTGTTGCGTGATAATCTTTCCTTTCCTGGTATTGACCATGAAAGTTAGAAGCATGTGGGAATAACTATATTTTTTTTTGCAAGGAAAAATTATTTGGCAGGCAAACAAACAGGCCAATAACTGGTTATGATCTGAGGATTGTTTGGCATGGCTTAATCTTTATTTTATACCAAGCTTGGGATAACTAGTCGTATAAGGTGAATATCCAAGGTAGGATAGAATTTTGTTAAGATGAGATAGTCTATATGGTGTAGGTTAAAAGTTTGTTTGATGTTAAGTGGGGACAGATAGATTATACCTTTCATCATGACTCTATGGGTTGGATTAGCTCATGGTTGAGTTGATCCAATGTGCTAAGTTAAGTTAATATATGGCTAGTAGGGTCTAATCTCTTCTACTAGTGTCACTAATCTGTTTAAGTGGACCACATTAGGTTAGATTACATTAGACCACACTAGATCAGATCATATTAGGTAAGATAAGATCTAGATTAGATTGGATATGACTAGATTAGACTAGTTTAGGTTACATAGGTCTAACAGGGTAGAATATGTATTATTAAGATATGTTAGAATCTTTTGAGATTAGTTAGATATGTTATGATAAGATAGAATCTCTTCAAGATAAGATGAATTTATTAAGGTAAGAAGAATCTTTTAAGATGAGGTGGATCTAGTAAGATAAGAGAGAATCTTATAAGATACGATGAATCTATTAAGATAAGGGAGAGTCTTTTAAGATTAGAGGGATCTCTATAAAATAGATACATTTTAATGGAGGATAATCTAAGTTGTTTAGTTATCTTATCAATTCTACTTATGCCTATACGTATATGCAGATGTAATTGTGGACATTACTCCACAACCCATCACACTCAATCAAAGATCCAAATCAGACAAGTATCATAAGAACAAACATTCAAGCATACAAATACCTATAAAAATAGTTTTGTTTTTGTTCCTAAGAGTAGGTCTCCTATTCCTAAAGTCACTTTTAGGCACAGGATTTCAGAGTGTGAAATCCACATTTGTCTTTAGAAATGAAGAGGTAAGAATAATCAGAGTAAAGCGGAAATAGATGAGAAAAGATTAAGAAAAGTTTAGAAAAGAATCAGAGTAGGAAAGATAAGTAGTAATGGTTGTCCAGTTCTATCTAGGTTTCGTCCTACAGTCAACATTCCTCTGATACCACTTCTGTCACACCCGGGTTTCGGGGCACCAAGACCCGGGCACGAACATAATCACCAGGTGTGCTGGGACCAAGTCTCACACATATGATGAATCATGGCACGGGATCGAATGTCACATCTCTACTACATAATAGGAATTCTATACAAAATAAATAATTACATTATAAGGAGACAACGGTCCAGCAACCCACAGTTGACTGCGAGACGACGGCCTAGACCTCTCATGAACTCGTCACAGCATCCTCCATGCGCCTCATCCTGTGGTACCTTTTCTTGACCTGTGGGGGGGTGAGACAGCAAGAGTGAGCTCACATACGTTCATAGCTCAACAAGTTGTGGGGAATAATGTGCATGAACTCGCCAAAGGTGGGAGCTCACAAAGTGTAAGGCTTACCAAAGAGGATGGTTGAAGCTGAGCATTGCTTTTAGAGTTAGTCAAAATTTTATTAGCAATTACTAAGTATAAGTAAATACCAACCCAATTAAGTAGTAGAACAAAAGTAACAACATCACCTGCGATGCAATGCATATGATAATTTGAATTTAGTTCCATAAATTAATCATGTGAGGGTCTGAGCTGCTCATGACCGTGAGCATGGCTAGTATACCAGTTTTACACTCTGCAGAGGTTGCGCATCTTTACCCACAAGTCATGTTACCCATCTACCAAGGGATCGCGACTTCCCATACACCTCTACCGAGGAGGCGAGGCAGGGTAACACTACGAGGCCTTTACAAAGTTCCACTAGCTTCAGAAAACCCGCTACAGTTTATAGGAAGCTCCAATGCAGGGACCCCTCGCATGACCGCCATCGCAGCAAAATCATCCCAAGGGCCTCCCTACACTGACCACTCCCCTACTGCCCTTGCCCCTTTCGGGTAAGGTAGTCTTCCACTAGCTTTCCTAATTAATCAGCCAAGGGCATCCCATTAAACCCTTGTGGTAGCACTGTTTTCTCGGGTGATCGCTCCATGTTCCAATTAACATAATGATCTTATCATGAACAGTAATAATAAATAGATAATAAAAGTGTGATCATGAATAATGTATCTTCATACCCAAAACCACATAAAGCACTAGCAAGTACTACCCAAAAAGTTCAGTGGTAAACAAGGTATAAAGATAATCAAACTAGGGTAACCTATTGGGTCCCATCAAAATTAACCTATGCAGATCATTATGATTAATTAGAACATGAGTGGGTAAAAAGAAGTGATCAAGGGCACAACTTGCCTGGGACTTGAGATTCCAGGTACCAGGATGATCTTCAGGCGACTTGTGACCTCACGCTAGTCGTAGCAATACAAACAAGCATGATATAGGCAAAATTAACATCACACCAAACATAAAAACAAACTATATAAGAATATTCTACGCGTCCTAACGAGATCGTAAAAACAAGAACCACTAAATTCGGAGCTACGATTATTAAGTTATGAATTTCTGAAGTTATTTAACGCTTAGAATAGATTAATCCTAATGAACAATTTTAATTCTAGTTTCATGGCTAAAAAGTGTTACTAGTTGGTAGACAATATTAATACAAGATTATTGCAACTAGAATGACTCAATTTGGAGTTAAAATGAATTAACTATGAATTTTCTAAGTTCTCAAGTATTTTTGATATTGTTTTTATACAAAAAAAAATTTCCAAAATTAATTTAATAAGGAAATTAGATCTCTTGGGCTGCGGCTACCATTCCCTAAAAGGTCAAGGGTCTATTTGCAAAAACCTGGACCCGACTGTGATGTTCTTTGAATATGCGTGGACGGCGGGTTGGTTTGGATAAAGATCGGGGGCCTTTCTGCAACTTTCGCACGGTCGAAGGGGTATGGTGATATCTAGGCCATGCGATCCAAACCTCACGGCCTAGATTACAACGAGACAACACCAAAATGGTACGCACCGGACACCGCCCGATCTAGAAGCAACGGCTCAGATTTTATTAAACTGAACCTAATCTCCGCCATCCGACACACGATCGACGGCTACCACGCTTCCTTTCCCTATTCTAATCGCGGCCATCCATCAGCAGATGGACGATCCAGAGATCTTCTCCCTCCCCACGGCGGTCTGGACAGCAGCGCCGCCCACCCACGGCAGAGCTTCGCCGGCGGACGCGCAATCCGATGCTCGGACGCCCCCTAACCTAAAATTGGTTGGTGATAAACCTAGAGGGGGTGATGGCGAACTGGATTAGAGCACGTACCACTGATGGAGGTCAACGGGATGAAGAGGCCACGGCGAATGGCGGCTTGCAGGCTACGGCGAGCGATTCACCGCGAAACCGCACTGTCCCGAGCCCCGATGCCCACGGTATGGTCTCAGCGACGCTTGATGATGCTCCCAAACCTGAGAGCAAGATCCCGACAAGGGTGTATGCGCGACTTCGACCATGGCGGATCGATTCCTCTCTGTGCTACGCTCATACCCCACGGTAGAGGACCATGAAGAAGGGGGGATTGACGGGTACATTTATAGCGCAGTGGAAGGAGTCCGCGTCGAGGACAATTGGTTGGCGGGGAAGGGAGGACCCCGAGATCCCCAGCGACGGCCATGGCGGGATTGCGCGCGTCCGTCGCGGACTCTGTTCCTATCCAGAGGAGGAAGTTGACACAGGCGGCCCCATGCGTCAGTGGGTCGAGGGGAAACCGAGCGATAGGGCCCGCGTGTCAGCGAAGCAGGCGCAGGCGCGAGATCTGAAGGCTAGGGAATGTCCCAACAGCCTAACCGACGAGATCGCAGAGAGGTCGCGGCAATCGTTGCGGTGGAGAAGATAAACCTGATGACTCGGGCCCATACACCAGGGACAGCTAGAAACATCAGTGGGCGCGCGCGGTGCGGATGGTTTGTCTGACACGCGGGGCCCGCATCGCAGTGGCAGCAATGAGCCAGCGTGCGTGGTGAAGTGGGATTTGGGCCGAGGAGAGGGGAGATTCAGCCCAAGAGGGGGTTTTCTGTTTTTTTCTTTTTCCTTTCTCTTTCTTTTCTAGTATCCTCTTTTTATTCCAAATTCCAATTTCCAGTTCAGTTTATCTTTCATTCAAAAATTCAAATTCTTTTAACTGCATGAGCTACAATTATGTATATATATATATATAATTATTTCCCTTAATTGAGTATGCACAAAGAAGGGGGGATTCAATTAATTCCCAAAACATTTTTGTTATATGAAGGCACGTATTTATTTATTTTATTATTATTATTTTACCTTATGCAAATTTTAGGGCTTTACAATGTTCTTGTGTAGATGATGGACTCCAACTTGCTTCCCTGCTTGACATGCGCTACAAATTATGTTTTTCTCAAAATGAACATTTGTTAGTCCTAAAATGTGTTCTCCCTTTAGAAGCTTGTGAAGGTTCTTCATCCCAACGTGGGAAAGTCGGCGATGCCAGAGCCAGCCCATGTTAGTCTTAGTAATTAAGCAAGTGTCTAGTTTAGCATTGTTATCATTAAAATCAACTAAATATAGCTGACTATCTAACACTCCCTTAAATGCTATTGAGTCATCACTTCTTCTAAAGACAGTAACACCAACATCAGTAAAGAGACAGTTGTAGCCCATTTTATATAATTGAGAAACTGAAAGCAAATTGTAGTCTAAAGAATCTACAAGAAAAACACTAGAAATGGAATGGTTAGGGGATATAGCAATTTTACCCAAACCTTTGCAGCTTTGTGCTGATGGGGGTTACCAGCTGAGATTAGGAGCCTTGGGGGTACCCCTAATTACGGTCCCCGACAGTAGCCCTCAAGCCTCAAAGGGAGTGTGGGTACTCGCTTGGAGGCTTTGCCGCACTTTTTTGCAAGGGGACCGGCCTTTCTCGGTTGCATTTTGTTCCGGTGGGTGTGCGCGAGCGCACCCGTCGGGTGTAGCCCCCGAGGCCTCGGAGGAGTGGTTTGAGTCCTTCAAGGTCTTAGTGCCTTTCGTGATGGCTCGGCCAGTCTGGTTGTTACCTCATGCGAACTAGTCATTGCCCGGGTGCATAGTCAGGTTCCGAGTTCTCGGGCTGGTATGTTGACGCTGTCAACGGTTTGGCTGGAGCCGGGTTCGCGAGAGCAGCCCCCGAGCCTCTGCACAGGGCGAGAGGACGGTCAAGGGCAGACTTGGCTTTTTTCATACGCCCCTGCGTCGCCTTTCTGCATGGAGGAGGGGGGAAAGCGCCATGTTGCCCTCGGAGGGTGCCGAACATGGTGTCTCTAGTGAGTTGCTAACGGGTGATCCGAGTGGACGCCCGTGCCCCGTTCGATAAGGGTCAGCTAGTTGCCCAGAGGCACGCTCCAAAAGTACCTGCAGGTGATTTGCCGGACCCGGTCCCGTTCGATTGGGTCCGAGGGCTCGATGCCTCCCTCTGATGGGATTCCGTTACAGAATCGCTCCTGCTGGTCTCGAAAATGTACTAGGGTACCTCGGGAGCGTAGCCCGAGCCTTGGTTATGTATCGAACGTACCTAGAGTCATCCCTCACTCTGCGTGCTCTGGGGCGACTGTCGAACCCGTCGGGGGGCCAACCTACGAACCCCTGATCAGTAGTGGGCGCGGAGCCTGAGTGGCCTGAGGCGGCTGTCGAACCCTTCCGAGGGGCCAGCCTTCAAACCTCTGACCAGTAGTGGGCGCGGAGCCCGAGTACTCTGAGGCGGCTGTTGAACCCTTCCGAGGGGCCAGCCTTCGAACCTCTGATCAGTAGGGGGGCTCGGGGTCCGCTTCCTTCGCGGAGAAGGATCCCTTTCGGAGTATCCCCTTTCCCGGTCCCTGTAGCAAGAGAGAGAAAGGGGAAGAAGAAAAGGGTACAAAATTGAACGATGTGGCGCATCTTTTTTGACGCGGTCATTATGGCGGAGGCGAAGCATCGCCCGCTTCGCCTGCCAAAGGTGTCGCCTGCCCTACCGCAGAGTTAATGTGACGGGACGAGTGGTTCGCGGGGTAGCTGTTGCGCGGGCCGTTCCAGGAACGGAACACGGGCGCGTTGTCTTCACGCCGTGGGAGAGGGCTCTCTCGCTGTTCTAGGAGGGGACATGAGCCTGCAGATGATTTGACTGCTGCTTCCGCCCGCCTGCCGCCGCCATTACTGCCGGCCCACTTCTGGCCATATCGATCGTCGCGCCTTCTCCCGCGGCTGACTGACCCGTGACCGGCGTGCCTGGTTGGCACTGCTGGGCCATGCGCAGGGTTGCCTCGAGTCGCGGCACCGGTTCTGTAGTCGAGAAGGCACGGCATTAGCGCAAGTAGCGCTGCAGTTTTTTGCACGTAGTAACCGGCGCGCCGGTTACATGACGTGTGGGTCTGGGCCTCCAAGCTAGACGCGTCAAAGTCGAAAGGGTGCGCCCCCTTGGTGCAGTTGCATGCCGCCTGCATGGCGGTCCGCCCTTTCACCCGCTGGTTTGGGCGAAGATGGAGGAATGCTTGTAACGCTGGGCGGTTACATGCTCCACGCGCGGCGGTTTGGCTTCTTCTGTCCTGGGGCAGCTTGCATGACGCGTGGGGCCCAACCCCCGTGCCGCAGGGGGAGGACCTTGGAGCGTGTTGGTGAAGACTCAGTCCACGACGGCTGAGGACGCGAGCGGGGAGAGCCGCCTTTAAAAAGGGATCGACCTCCTGGGCGGTAGCCATGCCTTCGCACTTTCCACATGCATCGCGCCCTTCCGTCTTCCGAGCCCTCGGATGGGGAGCGCCCGTGTTGTCTTCGTCTCATCGTGGAAGGAGCGCAACCTCGTGGAGGTTGGTACCTTTCAGCCATCGCTCGGCTTCAAGGATTTTCGTCGTGCAGCCCGGCTGCCTTCCCCCACCAATGGGCAGTTTGGTGGAGAGAAACAAGCCGGGCTGCGGCCTCCGACCCGCCCTCAGCTTCAAGGATTTTCGTCATTCGGGCTGAGGCGGAGGAGCGCACCGAGTGGGGGGTTGCCTCCGCGTGGGCCGGTAACCCTTTTCTTCCCCCGGCGTTTGGGGGAGAAAGGCATCCTCCACCCCGCGGAGGCTTCCTTCAGCCATGCCGGGGAAGGCAAACTGCTACTGCCCAGCTAGGGTGCAGCATTCCGTCCTCTGTCCGGGCGATGGTCGCGCCGTGCACGGGCCGACCATCTCCAGGTCTTTCTTGCGCCGACAGCTGCGCCAGAGGGTTGCCCAGCACGTCGTGCACCACGAGGGTGGTGCTCATGTTCTGGGGCGGCCTCGGCGAGGGCGGGAGTGAGGACCTGCCGGTGCGCTTTGGAGCGGCCGGCGCCCGCTGGTGCGGTGTTGGCGGATAGGTGGATGCCGCCATCGGTGCTGAGGTGGTGGTAGCCAGAGAAGGCTTCTCTACCGACGAGATTGCCAACTCCGCCTGCACCCCTGGACCTCCGTCTCTCTGGCTTGAATGGCTGGTTCTCGTCCTTTGTAGGCGAGAGCTTTTCCACCGTAGCGTTTGCCCGGAAGCCGTTGCTGCAGCTGTCTTGCCACCCGAGACGGAGGTCGTCGCCGCTGTTGTCGGAGCGGGCGGTGATGAGCCACTTGGAGTTCGTCGTCCCACAGGCCTCCTGGTATGGAGGTTGTTCGTACCTGCGGGAACGGAACCGGAGTCCCGTTTGTAATGGCACCTTGAGTGCCTGCGTATGTTCATTGCGGCTGTCGGGGCCTAAACATCTGTGTATTTGGGCGTAAAGCCATGTTTCTTTCCCATTTCAAGCACTAGGACTCGCCTGTCGGCTAGCTGGACCGCTTAATCAAGTGTGAGTTGCCCTGAGCGGAAGGTGACAAGTGAGGTATTCGTATCCCAGAGGCGTAGGAGTCCCTTAGCTCGGTCGTCCTTGCCGCTCGAGGCTTCTCTTGCTTAGTGAAGGAACCCTCGGCTGCTCTGCGATGAGCCAAAGCCGAAGGCAGTGGTGTCAGCATGGACAGAGGCGGAGTTGGCTGGAGAAGAAACTTCGTCGGCCCAGGAGTAGGGGACTTCCCAGGCCGACGAGGCGCTGCAGTGGCGGTTGGGACCTGGCCAGGTCATCCACTAGCGGGACCAACCCTAGAGTCGGGCTGCCGAGGCCATGAGCTGGGCTGGTGTCCTCGGGGGACAGCTAGCTGAGGCTACGGAGCGGCCGGTCCGGCCGTCTGCTTGGGCCGGGTTCCCGGAGGAGACCCTAGCGATGATGGCTCAGGCGTGGTGCTAACATCTTCCTTCGAGGTGGAGATCCTCTGACCATGTTGCTGTCTGAGGCCGGGTCGGATTCCGTCGAAGGTGGAGTCGATGCCGAGGGTGCTGCTGCTCCCCCTACTAACGTCTGAACCTGCAGGGACAGTTTATCTGTAGTGTGTGTATGTTTTTTGCGGCCGCTGAGGCCAAAACATACCGTCGTTGTGTTGTAAAGCTGCTTTTCTTTCCCTTGTTTCGAGTATCAGGACTTGTTCGTCGGTAACAGAATCGTTTGTCCGAGCGAGAGTTACTTATCACAGAAGGTGATGAGTGAGGTATCTGTATCCCGGAGGCGTAGGAGTCCCTCGGCTCGGTCGGCCTTGCCTGCTTACGTGTACTCTTACTCGTCCGTAGGATTCTGTTATCAATATAGTCGAGATGGCACGAAAAATCGTTTTGGCCGAAAAAGTTTTCAAGCGTTAAGACTTGTTCGGTCAGTGGAATCCCTTATCCGAGCGTGAGTTACTTATCGCAGAAGGTGATGAGTGAGGTATCCGTATCCCGGAGGCGTAGGAGTCCCTCGGCTCGGTCGGCCTTACCTGCTTATGTGTACTCCATCGTTTTCAGGATTCCACTATCGAAGTAGTCGAAAAGCACGAAAGATGTTCTGGCAGAAAGACTTTTTCCGAGGAAAATTTTGACGCAAAGGGGGTTCCCCCTTCTAGCCCCCGAGGGAGGGTCGGGCTTTGTCGAGGCAAGGCTGACCCTTCCTTGATGGTTAGACTTTGCTTGTGTATGTAAACAAGGTACATGAACGACTTGAAAACATCTTAAGGGTAGAAGTGACGTAGCTATCGGATGTTCAAAGCGTTGTTGTAGACCTCGCCTTGACTGTTGGCCAGCTTGTATGTTCCGGGCTTCAGAATCTTGGCGTTGATGAACGACCCTTCCCAGGGAGGCGTGAGCTTGTGGCGCCCTCGGGCATCTTGTCGTAGCCGAAGCACCAAGTCGCCCACCGGGAGGTCTCGGGACCGAACCCCTTGGGCGTGGTAGCGTTGCAGAGACTGCTGATACCGCGCCGAGTGTAGCAAGGCCATGTCCCGAGCCTCTTCCAGCTAGTCAAGTGAGTCTTCTCGGTTTGTCTGGTTGCTTCAGGCGTCATATGCCCTCGTCCTCAGGGAGCCATATTCTAAGTCTGTGGGCAAGATAGCCTCGTCCCCATAGACTAGAAAAAACAGCGTGAAGCCCGTGGCTCGGCTTGGCATCGTCCTCAGGCTCCATACCACCGAGGGGAGTTCCTTCATCCACCGCTTGCCGAGTTGTAGATCCTCGGCTTGAGTCCCTGTAGAATCATGCCGTTGGCACGCTCTACCTGCCCATTAGTCATGGGGTGAGCTACGGCAGCCCAGTCCACCCGGATGTGGTGGTCCTCGCAGAAGTCCAGTAACTTTCTGCCAGTGAACTGGGTGCCGTTGTCGGTGATGATAGAGTTCGGGACCCCGAAGCGATGGATGATGTTGGTGAAGAACGCCACCGCCTGTTCGGAACTGATGCTGTTTAGGGGTCGAACCTTGATCCACTTGGAGAATTTGTCGATGGCGACCAGCAGGTGCGTGAAGCCCCCAGGTGCCTTCTGCAAGGGACCGACGAGGTCCAGACCCCACACAGCAAAAGGCTAGGTGATGGGTATTGTTTGCAGAGCCTGAGCGGGTAGGTGGGCTTGCCTTGTGTAGAATTGACACCCTTGGCAGGTGCATACAATCCTAGTGGCGTCGGCCACCGCGGATGGCCAGTAGAAACCCTGTCGGAAGGCGTTTCCCACGAGGGCCCGAGGTGCTGCGTGGTGACTGTAAGCCCCCAAGTGTATTTCTCGCAATAACTCCTGACCTTCAGCGATGGATATGCATCGTTGGAGGATGCCTGAGGGGTTATGGTGGTAGAGCTCCTTTTCGTCACCCAGCAAGACGAACGACTTGGCGCGCCGCGCCAGTCGCCGAGCTTCGGCTCTGTCGAGGGGTAGCTCTCCTTGGTGGAGATATTGCAGGTATGGGGTCTGCCAGTTTCGATTAGGCGTGACCCCATTCTGCTCTTCGTCGATGCACAGTGCCTCACCCTCGGGGGCCGAGGGTGCCTCGGGCGGGGCCGAGGCTGCCTCGGGCTGAGCTGAGGGCGCCTCGAGCTGGGCCGAGGGCGCTTGGGCAGAGCCGAGGCCGTCTCGAGCTCGGGCGTGTCGTTGGTCTTGACGGAGGGTTGATGTAGGTCTCGGCAGAAGATGTCCGGAGGAACTGTTGTCCGCCCCGAGGCTATCTTAGCCAGCTCGTCTGCAGTCTCGTTGTATTGTCGAGCGACGTGGTTGACCTCGAGCCCATAGAACTTGTCCTCCAGGCGCCGAACCTTGTCGCAGTAGGCTTCCATCTTCGGGTCGCGCAAGCGGGAGTTCTTCATGACTTGGTCGATGACAAGCTGCAAGTCGCCACGAGCGTCGAGGCGCCGAACCCCTAGCTCGATGGCGATGCGCAACCCGTTAACCAGAGCCTCATACTCGGCCACGTTGTTGGACGCCGGAAAATGGAAGCACAGCACGTAGCGGAGGTGCTTTCCGAGGGGTGAGATGAAGAGCAGGCCCACGCCCGCTCCTATTTTCATCAGTGACCCATCGAAATACATGGTCCAGAGTTCCAGTTGGATCGGAGCTGCTGGAAGCTGGGTGTCGACCCATTCAGCCACAAAGTCTGCCAAGACTTGGGACTTGATGGCCTTCCGAGGGGCGAACGAGATTGTCTTGCCCATGATCTCCACCGCCCACTTTGCAATCCTACCCGAGGCCTCTCGACACTGGATGATCTCCCCTAGGGGGAAGGATGACACCACAGTCACCGGATGAGACTCGAAGTAGTGTCGCAACTTTCGCCGTGTCAGAATTACCGCGTACAGTAGCTTCTAAATTGGCGGGTAGCGGATTTTGGTCTCGGACAGTACCTCACTGATGAAGTAGACCGGCCTCTGGACGGGCAATGCGTGCCCTTCTTCTCGTCTCTCAACCACGATTGCGGCGCTGACCACCTGAGTGGTAGCGGCGATGTAGATCAAGAGGGCTTCTCCAGCAGCGGGGGCACCAGGATGGGCGCGCTTATAAGGAGTGCCTTCAAGTTCCCGCGGGCTTCCTCGGCCTCGGGGGTCCAAGTGAAGCGCTCGGTCTTTCTTAAGAGGCGATACAGGGGCAGGCCTCTTTTGCCAAGGCGCGAGATGAAGCAGCTTAGAGCCGCAAGGCATCCCATGACCCTCTGTACTCCTTTCAAGTCCTTGATAGGCCCCATGTTGGTGATGGCCGCGATTTTCTCCAGGTTGGCCTTGATGTCCCGCTCGAAGACGATGAACCCCAGGAGCATGCCTTGGGGGACTCCAAAGACACACTTCTCGGGATTGAGCTTTACGCCTTTCTCTTTGAGACACTTGAATGTTGTTTCAAGGTAGGAGAGGAGGTCAGAGGCTTTTCCTCGTCTTGACTACGATGTCATCGACGTAAGCCTCGACCGTTCGGCCAATGTGCTGCCCGAACACGTGGTTCATGCACCTTTGGTATGTCGCACCCGCATTCCTCAAACCAAATGGCATAGTAATGTAGCAGTACATGCCAAAAGGTGTGATGAAAGAAGTCGCGAGCTGGTCGGATTCTTTCATCCTGATTTGGTGATACCTTGAGTAGGCATCGAGGAACGACAGGGTTTCGCACCCAGCAGTGGAATCCACAATTTGATCGATGCGAGGCAGAGGTAGGGAACCTTTGGACATGCTTTGTTTAGACCAGTGTAGTCTACACACATCCGCCATTTCCCACCTTTCTTTTTCACAAGCACAGGGTTGGCTAGCCATTCGGGATGGAATACCTCTTTGATGAACCCTGTAGCCATCAGCTTGTGGATCTCCTCGCCTATGGCTCTGCGCTTTTCTTCGTTGAATCGGTGCAGAGGCTGCTTCACGGGTCGGGCTCCAGCTCGAATATCCAGTGAGTGCTCGGCGACATCCCTCGGTATGCCTGGCATGTCTGAGGGACTCCACGCAAAAACCTCGGCGTTTGCGCGGAGAAAGTCGACGAGCACTGCTTCCTATTTGGGGTCGAGCTCGGAGCCGATCCGGATCTGCTTGGAGGTGTCGTTGCTGGGGTCGAGAGGGACGGACTTAACCGCCTCTGCTGGTTCGAAGTTGCCGGTGTGGCGCTTCGTATCTGGCGCCTCCTTGGGGAGGCTCTCCAGGTCGGCGATGAGGGCCTCGGATTCGGCGAGGGCCTCGGCGTACTCCACGCACTCCATGTCGCATTCGTACGCGTATTAGTATGTGGGGCCGATGGTGATGACCCCGTTGGGGCCTGGCATTTTGAGCTTGAGGTAGGTGTAGTTGGGGACGACCATGAACTTGGCGTAGCATGGTCTCCCCAGCACGGCGTGGTAGGTTCCTTGGAACCCGACCACCTCGAACGTGAGGGTTTCCTTTCGAAAGTTGGAGGGATTCCCGAAGCAGACGGGCAGATCGAGTTGTCCAAGGGGATGGACGCGCTTCCCGGGAATGATCCCGTGAAAGGGCACCGCGCCGGCCCGGATCGAGGACAGGTCGATCTGCAGGAGCCCGAGGGTGTCGGCGTAGATGATGTTGAGGCTGCTGCCTCCGTCCATGAGGACCTTGGTAAGCCTGACGTTGCCGATGACAGGATCAACAACGAGCGGGTACTTCCCCGGGCTCGGCACACGGTCGGGGTGGTCGCCATGGTCAAAGGTGATAGGCTTGTCGGACCAGTCTAGGTAGACTGGCGCCGCCACCTTCACCGAGCAGACCTCCTAGCGCTCTTGCTTGCGGTGCCGAGCCGAGGCGTTCGCCACCCGTCCACCGTAGATCATGAAGCAGTCATGGACCTCGGGAAACTCCTCTGCCTTGTGGGCTTCTTCTTGTCGTTGTCGGGGGCTCTGCCACCTTCCGTCGGGGGCCCGGCCTTGTGGAAGTAGCGCCGAAGCATGACGCACTCCTCAAGGGTGTGCTTGATGGGACCCTGATGGTAGGGGCATGACTCCTTGAGCATCTTGTCGAACAAGTTGGCGCCTCTGGGAGGCTTCCGAGGGTTCTTGTGCTCGGCGGCGGCGACAAGGTCTGCGTCGGTGGTGTCGCGTTTCGCTTGAGACTTCTTCTTGCCCTTTTTCCTCACGCCGCGCTGAGCGGACGCCTCGGAGACATCATTCGGCTGGCGCCCCTGAGGCTGCTTGTCCTTCCAGAAGATGGCCTCGACTGCCTCCTGGCCAGAGGCAAACTTGGTGGCGATGTCCATCAGCTCGCTCGCCCTGGTGGGAGTCTTGCGACCCAGCTTGCTCACTAGGTCGCGGCAAGTTGTGCCGGCGAGGAACGCGCCGATGACATCTGAGTCGGTGATGTTGGGCAGCTCAGTGCGCTGCTTCGAAAATCGCCGGATATAGTCCGGCAGGGATTCTCCCGGCTGCTGGCGGCAGCTTCGGAGATCCCAGGAGTTCCCGGGGCGCACGTATGTGCCCTGGAAGTTGCCGGCGAAGGCTTTGACCAGGTCGTCCCAGTTGGAGATCTGCGCGGGAGGTAGATGCTCCAGCCAGGCTCGGGCGACGTCGGAGAGGAACAGGGGGAGGTTGCGGATGATGAGGTTGTCATCGCCCGTTCCACCCAGCTGGCAGGCTAGCCTGTAGTCCGCGAGCCACAGTTCCGGCCTTGTCTCCCCTGAGTACTTGGTGATGGTAGTCGGGGCCCAGAATCGGGTCAGGAACGGCGCCCGTCGTATGGCTCGGCTGAAAGCTTGCAGACCGGGAGGTTCGGGCGAAGGGCTCCAATCCTCCCCGCTGTCGTAGCGTCCCCCACGCCTGGGGTGGTAGCCTCGGTGCACCCTCTCATCGAGGTGGGCTCGACGGTCGCGGCGATGGTGCTCATTGCCGAGGTGGCCTGGGGCCGCAGGTGCTGTGTCCCGCGTGCGCCCGGTGTGGACCGAGGCTTCCCGCATGAATCGGGAAGTCGCGGCGCGATGCTCCGGGGGGTATCCCTGCCTTCGGGAGGTAGAGCTTTCGGCTCATCGGACCGCGGCATCCTCTAGGAGATTCTTGAGCTCTCTCTGGATACGCCGCCCCTTGGTGGTGGATGGTTTCGGCATCGCCCGGAGTAGTATTGCCGCTGCAGCCAGGTTCTAGCCGACCCCACTGCAAACCGGGGGCAGCCTTGGCCTGGCATCGTCGGTGATGCTGTGCTGGACGTCCTGGGCCAGATGACGCGCTTCTCCGGCCGGTGCTCGGCCTGCCCGCTCCTGCCCGATGTTCTGCCGGAGCTGCACAAGTTGTCCTGCTTCCTCATCGAGCCTGGCCTGCATCTCGCGGATTTGCTCAAGCTGTGTGTCCTGACCCCCCGCAGGGACTGGGACCACAGCTAGCTCCCAAAGGATGTCAACGCGAGGTGCAGGCCTAGAGGGATCGCCGTCCTCCGGCATACCAAGGTGGTTGCCTTCGTCGAGACCCTCTAGATCGACGTGGAAACATTCGCGACTTGGGCCATAGTCCTCGTCGCCGAGGCTGTGGCTATCATCGGAGCAATCGGAGAGGCAGTAGTCACATGCAATCATGAAGTCTCGCATGGCACTGGGGTTATCGAGCCCGGAGAAATCCCAACCAGAGTCGGGCTCGTCATCTTCCTCGGAACCCGGGGGCCCGTAGATCGAGACGGCCGTAAATCTGTCCCAGGTTGACCACATATGGTACCTCGGAAGGTTTAGATATGCCTTTATGAAAGCGTCCACCGAAGCGGGGTTGCTTGGTGGGTCGAAGCTGAATCTAAAAGGCATAGGATGGGAAACTGTCGGTACCTCTTGATCGACGGACGGTGATGAAGCACCGTTATCTCAGGTACGAGGCTAACGCCCAGCAAGTCCTTCGCGAGCGTGCTGGCGTCGTTCGTCTGCTTAGGGTTGGCGTGTTGCGGGGAAACGACGCTCGTCTTCGTCTCAGACGCGAGGTAAACGCCCGACGTGTCCCCCGCTAGGGCGCCGGCGTCGTTGACTCGCTCGACAGCCGACGAGGCGCCGCCTCCTACTTGGCCACGATTGCCCTGCCTCCTTCCCTGTCAACGGGGAAGGTGACGGGACAGACTCGGATGGTGTTCTTCCACCACACGGGGAAGACGTCGTCGATTCCGCCGCCGGCGGGCGGGCTGACGGCCGCCATTGTCATTGTCGTGCGGCAGAGGAAGGAGTATCATGTCGTAGCTGCCGTCGAGGGACATGAACTCGAGACTCCCGAAACAGAGCTTTGTCCCGGGTTGGAGAGGTTGCTGGAGACTCCCCATCTGGAGCTTGACGGGAAGCTGTTCGTCAACACGCAGCAGGCCCCTACCTGGCACGCCAACTGTCGGCGTTTCAACCCCGGGGGGTCCCTGGACCGATGAGTAAATTGTCGCTGCATGTCCCAGCCCAGATGGGTCGACGCGAGACAGAGACACAGGGGGAAACAGTAAGGGGAACTGCGGCCTCGTGTTGTCCTGTGCCCAGGGCGGATGCGCTTGCAGTAGGGGGTTACAAGCGTTCGCGAGGGAGAGAGAGAGGGGGGGCGTGAGACTGCGCGTCAGCCCGTTCTCTCGCGCGGCCACCTTCTCGTACGAGGGCCCTGGACCTTCCTTTTATAGACGTAAGGAGAGGGTCCAGGTGTACAATGGGGGGTGTAGCAGTGTGCTAACGTGTCTAGCAGAGAGGAGCCAGAGCCCTATGTACATGCCGACGTGGCTGTCGGAGAGGTGTTGGAGCCCTGTTCATGTGGTGTCGTGGCCGTCGGAGGAGCGCTTGAGCCCTGTAGAAGCACAGCTGTCGGGGTTGTCGGATCCTTGCTGATGTCTCATTGCTTCCGTAAGGGACTGAGAACCGCCGTCGTCATGGAGCACGCGGGGTGCCATCATTACTTGTTTTACCGGGGCGAGCCAGATGGGATGTCGGTCTTGTTCCCCGTAGCCTAGGCTAGCCTGGGCTAGCTAGGGGTAGGGTAATGATGGCCCCCTTGTGGCATGGTCGGTTCGAGCGAGGTGGTGACTCCTCCGAGGTCGAGGTTGAGTCCGAGCCCAGGGGTCGGGCGAGGCGGAGACCGTCGTCCGGAGGTCGAGGTTGAGTCCGATCCCGAGGGTCGGGCGAGGCGGAGACCATTGTCCGGTGGTCGAGGTTGAGTCCGAGCCCGAATGTCGGGCAAGGCGGAGACCATCATCTGGAGGTCGAGGTTGAGTCCGAGCCCGGGGGTCGGGCGAGGCGGAGACCATCGTCCGGAGGTCGAGGTTGAGTCCGAGCCCGGGGGTCGGACGAGGCGGAGACCGTCGTCCGGGGTCGAGGTTGAGCCCGAGCCTTGGGGTCGGGCGAGGCGGAGACCGTCGTTCGGGGTCGAGGTTGAGCCCGAGCCCTGGGGTTGGGCGAGGTGGAGACTGTCTTCCAAAGTCGAGGTTGAGTCCGAGCCCAGGGGTCGGGCGAGGCAGAGATTCCTATTGCACCCGAGGCTTGACTTGGCTGCTGTCAGCCTCACCCTGGCAGGTGGCACAGTAGTCGGAGCAGTGCAGGCGGCGCTATTTCCTATCAGGTCAGTCAGTGGAGGGGCGAAGTGTTTGCGGTCACTTCGGCCTTGTCGAGTGGAGAGCTCGCGTCAGGATAAGGTGTCAGGCGATCCTTGCATTAAATGCTCCTGCGATCCGGTCGGCTGGCGAGGCGATCTGGCCAAGGTTGCTTCTCCGTGAAGCCTGCCCGAGCTGGACCTCGGGCGAGTCGAAGGTGCGTCCGTTGCTTGAGGAGACCCTCGGGCGAGGCGCGAATCTGCCTTGGTTTACCGTTCCTGCTTGAGGCTGGCTCGGATGAGGCGAGATCGTGTCCCTTGAGTGGACGGAGCCTTGACCGGAATTGTGCCCATCAGGCCTTTGCAGCTTTGTGCTGATGGGGGTTACCAGCTGAGATTAGGAGCCTTGTGGGTACCCCTAATTACGGTCCCCGACATCGTTGGAGGAGTCGGTGGAGCTCTCGTTGGAGTCCCATTCTCACCCCATGTGCGCTTCACCACCCTTCTTCTTGTAATACTTCTTCTTCTCCATCTTCTTCTTCCCTTTCTTGTCGTCGTCCCTGTCACTATCACTTGTATATGGACATTTAGCAATAAAATGACCATACTTACCACATCTGTAGCACACCCTCTTGGAACGGGGCTTGTAGTCCTTCCCCTTCCTTTGTTTGAGGATTTTCTGAAAGCCCTTAATGATAAGAGCCATCTCCTCATTGTCGAGCTTGGAGGCCTCAATTGGGAGTCTATTTGGTGTAGACTTGTCCTTCTTCTCTTCTGTTGCTTTGAATGCAAGGGGTTGCACCTCGGGTGTAGAGGTGGTGCCTTGCTCCAAGTTGACAATATGTTTGGAGTCTTTGATCATTAGTACAAAGTTCACAAATTTGCCAATCACTTCCTCGGGAGACATCTATTTATATCTTGGGTCTCCACGGATTAATTGCACTTGAGTGGGATTACAAAAAACAAGAGATCTAAGAATAACCTTGACCATTTCATGGTCATCCCACTTGGTGCTCCCGAGGTTGCGCACTTGATTGACCATAGTCTTGAGCCGGTTGTACATTGCTTGTGGCTCCTCTCCTTTGTTGTGGACGAATCGACCGAGCTCTCCCTCGATCGTCTCGCGCTTGGTGATCTTGGTCACCTCGTCCCCTTCATGCGCCGTTTTGAGGACATCCCGAATTTCTTTGGCATTTTTCAACCCTTGCACCTTATTATACTCCTCTCGACACAAGGAAGCGAGGAGTATAGAAGTTGCTTGGGAATTAAAATGCCTAATTTGGGTGGCCTCGTCCGAGTCATAGTCCTCGTCGCCCACCTGTGGTGCCTGCGCTCCAAACTCAACAATATCCCATATGCTTTCGTGGAGTGAGTTTAGATGGTGCCTCATTTTATCACTCCACATGCAATAATCTTCACCATCAAAGTATGGTGGTTTTCCTAGGGGTACCGAAAGTAAAGGAGCGCGTTTTGGAATACAAGGATAGCATAGAGGCATCTTACTATACTTCTTGCACTCTTGGTGCGTCGAAGTAGTGGACTCGGTGCCGGATGTGGAAGGTGATGAAGAGTCAGTCTCGTAGTAGACCAGCTTCTTCATTTTCTTTTTCTTCTTGTCACCCTTCCTATGTGACTTGATGGAGGAAGAGGATTCCTCCTTGTATTTGTCGTTGGACTCCCTTGACGGAGTCCTTCCCGAGCCTATGGCCTTGTCGCCGGTGACAATCTCCCTCTTGGCGTGATCTCCAGACATCACTTCGAGATTGTTAGACTCTTAATGAAGCACTGGCTCTGATACCAATTGAAAGTCGCCTAGAGGGGGTGAATAGGCGAAACCTAAAATTTACAAACTTTAAACATGCACTAAGGCCGGTGTTGGGGACTTGCTCTCAAATGCTATGAATTAAGAACAAGACAACATCGAGAACGTTAAATGTTAAAATCCTTCATCCTTCGAAACATTATTTCCCTTGGGATATAATGATTCTCGGACAAAGGTTATGAAGGACATACCTTCATAAGTCATAACATATAATACTGAAGAAAGAATCATGTAACAGAAGATAATATGAACAGCCATATCTTTTTATTAACTCATTTCTATCTTATTACTATGGAAAAATAGAAATGATATTAAGTTACAAGTGTACCTTTGGCTTGAATGAAGGTAAAGATACAAGCGTGACTCAAAAGCAAATGCCAAGTCCGCGTGAACAGTATGGGGGTACTGTTCATCTATTTATAGGCACGGGATGCAGCCCATGTAAAATTACACCCATGCCCTTTACATTTGCTAATAACTCTATAGTAACCTGTCGAGGTCTAAATATCCTTTTCATCTTTAAGTCGGTTGCCTTTCCTGCTATCATGCCAAAGCTCTTCTGCGCGCAGCTTCGGCTCCGCGCCATCCTTCGTACTCCTTTTGTGCTTCTCCACACTGTGGTTTTAACTCAAGTCCGAAGATACCTGTTCATGTATCATAATCCAGAAACTTTGTTAAATTATGTTTTTGAGGACCTTCGGAAGCCAAAGGCCCCCAACAGTAGCCCCCTCGCAATATTAATTTGTTAGAATGATAAATTCAGATTGCGATATGGACGAAGGCCCTAAACCGAAGGTCCGAAAAACACCTTCCCTTTACTAGAATAGCAACAGTCACTGACAAGCGGGTCCTTCCAGTTTTCAACGCACTAGGCGTATAAATAAGAGCGCACCACGAGCTCATTTGGCACGCTTTCTTGCCATCTGCTCTTGCTTATTCAATTTTTAGCTCTTGCGCACCAACATTTGCTTGACTTTTTTTAAAAAAAATTAAGCTTCGGCTTTGAGAGCACTTTTTCAGCATTTCCGAAGATGTCTCAAGATAAAAAAGTTGTTGCTGAAACGAAGCTAAGCCTTTCTGAGGAGAAGAATCTTGGCTTTCTTGAATCAATAGCGAAGACAAATACGGAGAAGAATACAAGGGAGATTTTGGAAGGTTTATCTGAAGACACTGGTGATAGTGACAGTTATGATGTGGAAAGTGGTGGAAAAGACTCCGAAGATCGACCCTGGCGGCCTAGCCATACAGTTTTCGGAAAATCAACTATTAAACAGAGTCATCTCGACAATATGAGGGGAAAATACTTTCGAGATGTGTCTATCGCGAGGGCTAACAATGGAGATAAGACTTCTCCTACTCCTGAAGAGAACGAAGTCGTGACCTTCCGTAGCTTTTTCAAGGCTGGACTTCGGTTCCCCCTAAGCAGTTTTGTGGTGGAAGTTCTGAAGACCTTCTAGGTTTACCTTCATCAAATTACGCCCGAGGCACTCATAAGAATGGGGATCTTCGTATGGGCTGTAAGGAGTCAAGGCTTGGAGCCAAATGCAAAAAGTTTCTGCAGTATGCACGAACTATTATATGAGACAAAACCCTAGGGGAAGGAGCAGTATCATAACAATTTTGGCTGCTATAGCTTCGTTGCTCGCTCTAGGTCAAGCTGCCCCGTGCCGACCTTTTGGAAAAGATGGCCTCGAGATTGGATGAAAGAATGGTTCTACGTGAAAAATGATTTAAAGGCACGAGAGCATATTAAAGGGATCATTATGCGCCCTATCTGGCAATGCTTTGGCCTCCGGAAACCGAAGGTAGAAATTGACGAAGCGGTCGAAGATTGTCGCCAGGCCTTCGGCTTAGTCTGCTCTTTCATCGGGACAAGAGACTTAGTTCAGGAGCATGTGGCCTACAGGATATGGCCATTGGTAGCCAACTGGGAGATGCTAAAAGAAACCATCAGCAATCCTCACGAAGGTGGTTTGGTTCGACTAAAATATACCTTCAGGTTTAGAGACCAGTTTATCGAGCCAGACGACGACTGGCTGAAAAGCGTCGAAGCTACAAGCGATGATCTGCTTGGGCCATACTCCAAGGCGGAGGAAAATGTGTTATCTACGGCCTTCAGAAGCCAAAAAAAGAAGAGATTAAATAGAGTTTTTGATGCCATCGGATTCATGTATCCTGACTACCGCTACACGATGCGGGGGCAAAAAAGAAAGAGTGTAACTTCCGGGAAAGATGATGCTTCAGCTGCTCCAACCGAGCCTGCGCCGAAGGGAAAAAAGGTGAAGGTCCTTACTCACCGACCGCGCTTCATAGAACCGGCCATAGTGCCCGAATTTGGCGGTGAGACCTCTTCGGCTACTGAAGCCGAAGAACCTGCGATTGCACAGAAAATTGAAGAGCCGACTGTAATGCCGAAGTCGTCATCAGCCAAATCAGATGAATCAAAGGCCACTAATATTGAAGAGATAACAGTCGAGAAAACAAAGATATTAGAAGTTATAAGCCCTTCGGCAGAGACGACAATGCCGAAGGCACAAAAGGATCTTACAACGACTCCCAAAAGGAGGAGGATGGTGAACGTACTAGATGTGTTGGAAACAATAAAAACTTCAAGCTCTACTCCAAAGAAGACTGTCAAAGCTTTAAAACCACAAATTGAGGCAAAACTATTCGAAGCCAAAGCTGCCAAGAGCCAAGACAAGGCCGAAGCTGGGCCCTCAGAGCCTGCCAAGGAGAAATCCTTGGAAATAGAAGAAGAAACAGAAAAAGAGGCTGCAGAAGAAATTGTGTCTGAAAAAACTGCCATTCCTATTTCCAAAGCATCTTCTGAAGCTCTCGATTATATTATACGACATGCTTCGGGAAAGAAGCTATCTGCAGAAGAGAAGCGAGAAGCCCAATGTTATTCCCAGAGACTGAAATATCTGAAAGGGGCATTGATATTCAACGACAGCGGAGAAGAAGACTTCTTGTATTGTCTCCCTGACAATAAAGAGATTTCTGTCTGCCGGGAGATAAGCAGGAGCTTCGGATTCCCGACACTAGAAGAAGGGCTCTCGGTGCTATCAAAAGATGAACTGGCCGACATCTTAGCATACAATAGCTTAAAGGTGAGAGAATTAGCTTTTTGTACTTAAAAACAAAATTTTCTCTTTGCTTATACTTAATACTGCACTCCTTTTGAAGGGCCTTATTCTTAGCAACGCCCTCAGGGCGCAAAAAAGTGCCGAAGACGAAGGATGCGCCATAGCTTTGAGCAACCTTCGTTCCGAAGTAATTGAACTAAGGAACAAAGGTCTTGAAAAAGATAAAATATTGAACTCATTAGTGAATAAAATAAAAAGAATACAAAGCTACTTCCAAAGCTCAATCTGAAGCTCAAAAATGCGAAATTGAAGATCTTCGGAAACAGCTGGCCGAGGTAAATTTGAAATGCGCTATCGTCAAAGCTGACCAAGATGCCAGTAACTATTGGAAAAATTATTGGGAGAAGATTGTTGTAGAACTTCGCTCTTCGAAAGAGAAATGTTATGAAAAATCTATAGAATGTGTAGATAAAATAAAAACTAGCTTCGCCAAAGTTGGCGCATACTCTAGCGAAGATAACTTTGTAAGAGGCGATCCTGAGGGCCCGATTGACTGGATCAGCAATGAGGCCAAAGCTTTTGAGGAAATTTTGAGTGATCGTGGGGATGTCTGCGCCTTCTCAGGTGCCAGAGGGATTGCGGCTGTTTTGGAGAAGTCTAGTTGCGAGCATGTGAAAGCTTTGGCCCAAGCCGAAGCTAGTTTGTCCATTGAAGATACAAAAGACCCCTCGGCCGAAGCAAGCTTAGTTGGCGGAAAATTCTTCACTGACATCTAAGATAATGGTGGCCGAGAGATGGCCCACGAGATAATAAAAAAGAGCGAGAAAGATTCTCATGATGCAAAAGAAGCGACAAAGGCAGCTGAGAAAGCTGTAGAACTCGAGAGGCGAATAGGTATTATTTAATAACTTTTAACTTTATTTTCTAATTTTGTGACTTCGAACTTATTTAAGTTTTCTACCGCAGCTGAACTATCTCCTTCCCTGGAGCTCTTCGAGCCAACAGTCGACCCAGAAGCAAAGAAAGAAGATGAGATCATTAAAATGGCCGAAGCTATTTTGGACGAAGCTGTTGCTCAACTGCTAAACGAAACTGCAGAAGCAGTTTTAAAAGAAGAATAGCTATTATTGTAAAAACATTTGGAATGTAGTATTTGCTGAACAAAGTGTGTAACATCTTGCAGTCTTGAATGTAATATATAAGCTATTTGTGACTTAATTCTTTACGATGCATGAAACTTTACGTACATACCATTTTTGAGCCTTCGGCGAAAAAACACCTTCCCTTCTTTTCATGCTTCATGAAGAAAATCCATATTCTGTAAAAACATTAAGCTTCGTGAACAATAGATTTCTTTCCACATTAAAATTGGTGAAGCTGCACTTGTTCAAAACATTTTGTGCCTTGGCACAACTTCTTCGAAGCAATTTCCGAAGATCAATATTATATCCCCTTCTTGTGCCATTAATGCGATATGATGTATGATGTTATGCTATGGGAATGATGTGATGATGTTATGCTATGCAAAATGATATTCGTGCCGAAGATACACACACATTCCCTCAGTGTTATACACAATCACTTTGCCGTTTATTTTTCGGCTTCACCGCTTATTTTTCGGTGTATCAGCATTGACTTTTCGCTGTAAGTTCTGCATCCCCTTAGGAACGTCTTTTAAACTTCTTCGCCTTCTATTTCGGCGGTATTCGCGTTGACTTTTCGCGCTTCGCCTTATATTTCGGCGGAATCAGCGTTTATTTTTCGCTCTAAGCTCTGCATTCTCTTTGAAATGACTTTTGAGCAGAAAACTTACGTTGCGCTCCCTTAGGAACGACTTTTTGTAGCTTCAGCAAGCTTACACTGCGTTCCGTAGAACGACTTTTTGTAGCTTCGGAGAAATTTTTTGTAGCCACAAGTTCTCTTAGGAACGAATTTTCATGCTTCGGCAACTTTCGGACTCCGTAGGTCTGTGAAGAAGGTATATTATATCTTGACAATAACGAAGCTACTACAAGATTCTACAAAAAACAAAAGGAACTATGCTTTCAATGATTGCACTTTATTAAAAAGAAAACGATGGTGAATGCAAAAAACTGTTGCAGAGGTAGGATATCTTCTAGTAAATGTGCTTCGATTCTGGCACAGTACTGTTGATTGTGCGAGCTTCGGACTCCTCTCTGAAATCTCGTTGTTGGTGAGTGTGCTGGCTCCCTTCTGGCTGCTAGCCTCGTTGCATTGGTGGTGGAGGTGGAGGCTGTTGCCAAGATGCCTGAGGTTGACTTGCCGAAGCAACAAAAGCTGCAGGATGGTTACCCACATACTCTAAGATGTACGGTGAATGATACGAAGCAGTATGCATAACTTGCTTCAGCTGGTTCTGTTGGGCTACAGCTTCTGCTATCTCCTTCTGTTTCTGGATGGTGACATGGCACATCCTTGTAGTATGACCCTTGTCCTCACCGCAGAATAGACAATAAATTTTCCTGGGCTGATCCCCAAACCTTCCACCGAAGCCCCTGGCGCCTCTGCCCCTTGGAGCTGAAGGCCGAGGATAGCTTTGTTGCTGTCCTGAAGCTTGGGAAGAATATTGTGGCCTCTGTTGTTGACCTCCTCTATCGTCATTCTGAGTGGAGTGAATCGACCTAACGTGCCTTGGGTGGATTCTCCCTCTGAAGCCCCTGGTCATTTCGGAGAACCTGTAAGCTTCCTCCCTTCTCTGACGAAAGTCATTATCAGCGCGAATGTATTCATCCATCTTTTGGAGCAGCTTCTCCAGAGTTTGAGGGGGTTTCCTGGTGAAGTATTGGGCTGTAGGTCCTGGCCGAAGCCCCTTGATCATGGCCTCAATGACAATTTCATTGGGCACCGTTGGCGCCTGTGCCCTCAGACGCAAGAAACTTCGAACATACGTTTGAAGGTATTCTTCGTGATCTTGGGTGCACTGGAACAAAGCTTGAGCGGTGACCGGCTTCATCTGAAACCCTTGGAAACTGGTGATCAGCATGTCCTTCAACTTCTGCCATGATGTGATTGTTCCTGGCCGAAGAGAGGAGTACCAGGTTTGTGCAACATTCTTGACTGCCATGACGAAAGACTTCGCCATGACCGCAGTGTTACCACCATACGAAGATATGGTCGCTTCGTAGCTCATCAGAAACTACTTCGGATCTGAGTGTCCGTCATACATGGGGAGCTGGGGTGGCTTGTAAGACGGGGGCCAAGGTGTAGCCTATAGTTCTGCTAACAGAGGAGAAGCATCATCAAAAGCAAAATTTCCATGATGGAAATCCTCATACCAGTCATCCTCGTTGAAGAAGCCCTCTTGATCATCAAGATCTCTGTGCTGGGGCCTTCGATTTTGCTCATCTTGAGCAAGATGACGAACTTCTTTAGTGGCTTCGTCTATCTGCCTTTGTAGGTCAGCTAGCCGAGCCATCTTTTCCTTCTTCCTTTGCACTTGCTGATGGAGCATCTCCATATTCCGGATCTCTTGGTCCAAGTCATCCTCTTGGGGCATTGGACTGGTGACCTTCCTCTTCTGGCTTCGGGCCTCTCGAAGAGAAAGGGTGTCCTAATTCGGGTCCAGCGGCTGCAGAGCGACAGTCCCAGTCGCTGAAGCTTTCTTTAGCGGCATGACGAAGGTCGATGCTTGCCGAAGGTGGTCGAAAAGGGTTCACCGGAGGTGGGCGCCAATGTTGGGGACTTGCTCTCAAATGCTATGAATTAAGAACAAGACAACACAGAGAACGTTAAACGTTAAAATCCTTCGTCCTTCGGAACATTATTTCCCTTGGGATATAATAATTCTCTGATGAAGGTTATGAAGGATATACCTTCGTAAGTCATAACATATAATACTGAAGAAAGAATCATGTAACAGAAGATAATATGAATAGCCATATCTTTTTATTAACTCATTTCTATCTTATTACTATGGAAAAATAGAAATGATATTAAGTTACAAGTGTACCTTCGGCTTGAATGAAGGTAAAGATACAAGCGTGACTCAAAAGCAAATGTCAAGTCCGCGTGAACAGTACGGGGGTACTATTCATCTATTTATAGGCACGGGACGTAGCCCATGTAAAATTACACCCATGCACTTTACATTTGCTAATAACTCTATAGTAACCTGTCGAGGTCTAAATAGCCTTTTCATCTTTAAGTCGGTTTCCTTTCCTGCTATCATGCCGAAGCTCTTCTGCGCGCAGCTTCGGCTCCGTGCCATCCTTCGTACTCCTTTTGTGCTTCTCCACACTATGGTTTTAACTCAAGTCCAAAGATACCTGTTCATGTATCATACTCCAGAAACTTTGTTAAATTATGTTTTTGAGGACCTTCGGAAGCCGAAGGCCCCCAACAGCCAGTGTTAGTGTTAGAATTAAATCGGAGTTCGAAAGATAGTTCTCCTTGCTTAGAGCTGCTCAATCAATGCGGATGATGTTTGGGAGCAAACTCAAGTCAATATGAGCAAGGGAACTTTAGAGAGAGGAATGAGGGAAAAACAAATCAAGTGAAGATCAACACAAGTGAACATGGTGATTTGTTCTACCAAGGTTCGGTTCCAAGAACCTAGTCCCCGTTGAGGAGGCCACAAAGGCCAGGTCTATTCCAACCCTTTTCCTCTCTCAATCGGTCACTTAGATCAGTCGAGGCTTCTCCTTAATCACTTGGGTCACTAAGACCCGCAAGGATCACCACACACTTAGGTGTCTCTAGCTAGCTTTACAAAGCACTTAGAAGAATAAGAATAGAAATGAGAAAGCAATCCAAGCAATAAGAGCAACAAAAGAACACAAAACACCCTCTCAAGTCACTAAGAAATTGAGTTGATTTGTAGGATTGGAGAGGATTTGATCTGTTGAATGTGTCTTGGAGTGAAGTCTTTTGCTCTTGCAATGAATATTGAGTTCAGAAAACTTGGATGGCTTGAACGGGGGTGGTTGGAGGGTATTTATAGCCCCAACCACTATTCTAGTCGTTGTTGTCGATGGCGCACCGAACAGTCCGGTGGTGCACCGGACATGACACTGTTCACTATCCGGTGCATGCCACGTCAGTACGTCGTTGGGGTTTGGAGCGATTGACCGTTGGAGTCTTCTGTCCTGTAGCTACACCGGACAGTCCGGTGGCACACCGAACATGTCCGGTGCATTCTGACTTGCTGCTCTGACTTCTGACCGTGCACTGTACACCTTTTTCAGTTGACCGTTGGGTGCAGGTTACCGTTGCTTCGTTGGCTCACCGGCCATGTCCATTGCACACTGGACAATCTGGTGAATTATAGCGGAGCGTCCCCCTGGAAAACTCGAAAGTGGCTTGTTCGAGTGGTGCTCGGCCTAGGGCACCGGACAGTGTCCGATGCACACCGGACACTGTCCGACGTGCCACTTGGTAGCACCAATACAAGTCTTTGCTCCAAATTTATTTGAGTCCCCAACTTAATTTCTTTCTTGGTTTATGTTGAACCATATGCATCTAAGATAAAAGACATCTTGGCAAACTAGTTAGTTCACATGGTTTGTGATGGACGTCAACCACCAAAATCGATTATAGGAAATGGTTAAGCCCATTTCCCTTTTAGTCGAAGTCAGTGATGTTGGGGAGCTCGGTGCACTGCTTGGAGAACCAGCGAATGTACTCCCACATGGTTTCATCTTACTTCTGCCGGCAACTTCGGAGGTCCCAATAATTTCTAGGGTGTACGTATGTGCCCTGGAAATTCCCCTCGAAGACCCTGACCAGGTCTTCCCAGTCATGGTTCTAGTCAGGTGGGAGATGCTCTAGCCACGCTCGGGCGGAATCCAATAGAAATAGGGGCAATTTATGAATGATGAGGTTGTCATCACTCGTTCCCCTGAGCTAACAGGCCAACCGGTAATCAGCAAGCCATTGCTCTGGTTTGGTCTCCCCCGATTACTTGGTCATAGCAGTCGGGGCTCGGAACCAGGCTGGGAACGATGCCCTACGGATGGTTCGGCTAAATATCTATGAACCTGGTGGCTCGAGAGAGAGGTAGTCGTGGGCGACATGTCGTTGGTCGTTGTGGTGCAGCCGTCCACCGAGGCGGTCGTGAACACCGCGGTTCTAATGGTTGTCAAGGAGGCGATCTTGTACCACGGGGGCTTTCTCCCTTGGTGGGTTCAGAGTAGATCGAGGCCTCCCTCTCGAAGCAAGAGGGTCTCGCCTGGTGCTCCTAGGCGGGCTCCCGAGACTAAGAGATAGAGCTCTCGGCCTGCTAGACCGCAGTACACTCCAAGAGTTCCCGGATCTCACCGTGGATTCGGCGTCCCTCGGTGGTCGATGGCTCTAGCATGGTATGGAGCAATATTGCTGCTACGACGAGGTTCTAACTAGACCTGTGAAACCCAAAGGGGCTTTGGCTTTGGAACCCTCCATGATGTGACAATGGATGTCGCATGCCTTGGCGCGTGCTCCCTCGTCAAGAGCCTTGCGCTACTTCCCGATCGAGAACCTGCCAAAGTTGTTACATTCGTTGTTGTTCCTCTCCAAGCTTGGCGTGCAACTCGTAGAGCTGCTCGAGGTGGGCCACGTGACTCGAGGGGCTGAGCCTCACCCATCTCCATTAGTTCCCTAGCGTGTGGGGGTGGCACGTTGTTCTCCTGAGGCATGCCGAGCTGGTCCCCTTCGTCATGCTCCTCGTGCCCCACATTGAAGCACTCTTGAGTTGGGTCATAGCCCTCCTCATCCTTGCTATAGTCATCAGAGTCGTTGGAGAGCAGTTTGTTACAGGCGAATAGGAATTGCAACATGACCTTAGGGTTGCAAAGCCCAAAGAAGTCCAGGGCAGAGCCTAGACCATCCTCCTCCTCGGAGTCTGAGCACCCCAAGGGAAGGGAAGACCAGTGTACATGCTGGTGAAGGCACTTGTGTCGACGCTTGGCTGAAAAGGGATAGGGTTGAACACTGATGGTTCTCCCTTAGCCCCTGACAGAGCTATCATGTCTTGCCACAATGAGGCCGACACCTCCCAACCCGCAGGTGGAAGGGACAGTGAGGCTGGCGCAACCTGACACATGGCTTAGGGAGCTGGTGAAGACGGTACTCCCCACGCCATAGGAGGAGGAGTCAACAGAGTTGGTGTTGGGGATATGTGTGCTACCGATGATGCTCCAGGCGTGATGCTGACGTTGGTCAGATCCCTCGCAAGGGAGTTTGCGTCAGCAGCCAGCCCAAGAGCTTCAACGGGGCACGAGGCACCACCCGTAACGTGGTTGTGATTGCTCTGTCTTCGCTTCCTGTGACAAGAAGGACAGGGACGAACGTCTGGTTGTCCCTAAGTGCAACCAGGGGACCAAGTGGGAGGAGCACCATATCATACTTGATGCCGAGTGACACGAACTCCAGAATCCCAAACCTAATCACTGTACCGAGCCTCAGGGGTGGTGGAAGCTAGCCATATAGAGTTTTGATGGAAACTTGATGCTTTGCACGCAGCGTGCCCCTACCTAGTGCACCAACTATCGGTGTCTCAACCCGAGGACCTAACCAACTAGTCAAATATAGTTGCGTGCCCCTAACCCGGATGGTGGTGCAAGATGACACAAGTCTTTTGTCCTAGTTTAGGCAAGAGAAGGCCCTACTTCCAGCAGAGGGGATAAGACTTATATTACTTCCACCTAAGTGTTTGCAGTAGGGAATACAAGCTGAGTGGGAGAGGGAAGGATCCCAAGTCTGTGGGGTTGATTGAGGCCGGTGCCAATATCGCGGTGGAGGAGAAAACTATGAAGTGTTTGCATGCCTTCCTGATGTCGTAAGCTATCCTATTTATAGCCACAGGAGGGCCTGCCCGGAGTACTGGAGTTGGCCGCACATTGTGAGGGTGTCACAGTGCCCCTGTAGACGGTATGGTCTTGTACTTATTGTTAACGTGTGCCCGCTTGATTTCTGCTGAGAGCCGAGGCCAGGGCCATGGGCTCGGTCACATACCCGAGCCCCCTAGCGAGGGGGTTGCCCATACTGTAGTGGTTGACACAGTACTAAGTATGGGAAAGAGCCCCTAAGTAGTGCACCAGCTCTCTAGTATCTAATGATGTTGGACGCCTTTTTGTTGTGGATATCGAGGTCAGAGCCGGGCTCGGGCGAGGCGGAAGTCTGCCCCTGGTCGCGACCGAGCCTGTTTCGAGATTCGAAGACATGCACACCACAGTTGTAGGAGTGCCTCCTGCGGGATTCGTGGGGAGCAGGTAGCTGAGGCTGGGCTTGAGCGAGGCGGAGTTTGTCTCGAGAATGGATTCTACTTCGGGTGAGGCGGAGTTTTGCACGCGAGGGCTAGTGAAGCGCCCCAATCCTCTGGGACTCAAATGTGATACAATTACTAGTCCCAGGAGGCTAGAAACACATTTATACAACAGATGATTTCAGATCTGCTTAAACGAGACAAACCTATAAAGGTGGCAATCAACTTTAAGAGTTGGTCCACAACTCGGGACATATCATCAAAGTGGGGCTGAAGCAGCCCGATATACGCAGCGAAGCAAATCAGCGGTCCAACAGCCACATGCAAGGTTGGGAACAGTCGTAACTCTTACCCGATCTCCTTTTCTGAAAAACAACAAATAAGCAAGGGTGAGTACAAACATACTCAGCAGCCCACCTTCACCCACGGAATGGGGAAATCAGATATAATGCATGGAATATGTGGAGCTCAGGATATTTTGCAGAAACAGCAATATTTGATGCAGGGTTGTTTTGTAAAACATTTTGCATTTTTCAAAGCGCATCCTCTCCAAAAGGAGCAGGAAGTTTTCAATATTAGAACAAAATCCCCTGGACTAAACCATCCAGGTATCTTAGCAGTTTCCCACTAGTTTTCATTTTAAAAAACAGCTACTGGACTTCCTGTCCACCATAGCTCACGGCTCAACCGTCGGACCTTTTAAAAACCACTTTTCTCAAAAGTACCTCTTTTTTTGAAAACAAAGCACTAATTGCCATACCACACCAGACTCATCCATTCCTGTGGACACAGACTATAGGTTTTCAAACTCTGCGCAGAGGTGTACACTTTACCCACTAGTCCGGCTCTGCGATCTCATGATCAATGAGATCCGAATCTGAATCTCTTTCTTTCCTTGCACGTCCTAACCTTAACAGTTATACCAGAAGGAGACAGGCCACCGCCATGTCCAAACCAGACAAAACATTCCCCCTCCTTATCCTCCTGGTGCTCCCCAGCCTTCATAACCCTGGGGTTTGAACCGTACGAGTTCAGATTGAGTGACTGCCCACACAGTCTCGAGTGGTTGTACTTGTCATGAGTACAAGTAGTGAAGGATGACAAACCAGTCCTTATATGAGGGGACAATCCTTTTGCTCACGCCTAAACCAGCTCAGCCATCACCTTAGGCCCTCCCCTTAACCAGGGAGTCCCTGATCATCCCTACTGAAAGGTGATAAGGGTGAAAACCCTTCATCATACACATTTTCTTTTGAAAACTCACACCTTTTCTCAAATCATTTGTAACAAATATATCAGGGATTGATTGTGGCAAGCGGCTGGGTGGCCATAATAACTTGTCTCAAAATCATATCATGCATAAAATAAGAGGCTGAGGGTTGTGGTTGAAAAATCATAGGTAATTTATGCATCAAAGGGAACCAGTGAGCTTGCCGTGCTTATCCGGCGAAGGGAGAAGGGGAGCTCGCGGAACTGGCTTCTAGCTCCACTGCCTGGTGTAGACTTGCAGATCTGGCCTCCACGAGACGGCACGAACGCTCCGAGTGGAAACTGTTCCTACCTACTGTGTCATATCAGACAACAGTAAGGCGGGACCCAAATAGCTGGAATGTTGTGGTATTCTGGTCTGAGTGGGCTGTGGTATCTTGGGCCAGGTTTTATAGGATTGAAGATGTATCCATATAAACATGGTTCGCCTTTCTTTTTGGAAGTCTGGCTTGAAAGAATCCCAAAGTTAAGCATGCTCAACTTGGAGAAATCTTGGATGGGTGACCAGATGGGAAGTTCCCTACTGGAAGGAAAATCACTGTCACCGGAGTTCATATGACTGGAATATGGGTCTAGCTGGTCTTAGGTGGACTAGACAGCATGATGGATGAGTAGTTAAAACTTGGGGTGGTCGGATGATCGATGAATAGTAACGATGGTGAATAGTAATGGTGAATAGTGACGACGGAAAAGTGATTATAGGTATCATCGATGAATAGTAACGATGACGAATAGTAACGATGATGAATAGTGTCATTGAATAGTAACAGTGAATAGTAACAGTGAATAGTAAACGATGAATAGTCATGATGAATAGTTCGTATGAATGAACGATAACGATGAATAGTGACGATGAACGAACGATGAACGATGAATAGGAACTATGAATGAACGATAAACAATCGAATGATCGAACGAATGAACGATCGGAATTTCAGCAGCATAATGGCAGGAAAAAGATTATTTGGACGAACGGACGGACAAACGGACGAACGAACCATGAACGATCGGGCGAACGATCGAACGATCGGACGAACAAACAAACTAACTAAGAACAGGTGGACGAACGATCCTTGTGCTAGTGTGTGCTAGTGTGGGAGGTGGTGTGGGAGTGGGCATGTGTGTGGGGGGAGAGGGAGTTAACATGAAATGGCTTGGGGTGGGATGAGAGGAGGCCTTTGCCCCTCTATTTATAGCCATGGTGGGGGGATTAGGGGGAGGGATGAGAGGATTAGTTGGAGGATGAGAGGATTAGTGGGAGATTAGCGTGGATTTGTCTTATATGAGTGTAATTAGCTTGTAGAGCTCACCGTATGACACCGGAGGCATACGTATACGTATGAGCATGAGGAAAGTTATGGAGAAAATATTTGTAGGGACTTGAAAATTGATTCTGAAGGTATTTCTCAGGAAGAAAATACTTGGAGATATATCGGTGGAATATTTGGACAGTATTTCTGAAAGAGTTTGAGGGTGATCACTGGAGAAATATTTGTAGAATATTTTGAGGAGGATTTTAGAGAGAATATAGACCACTATAATTTTATTTGTTGATATAAACTCGCAAACAAACATTTTGAAATGAAATTTGAAATTTATTTTGAATTTAGAGTGAGTTTGAGAAAATTCCAAGATTTGAATTTTTGGGATGCTACAAATCTACCCCACTTAAAATGAATCTCGTCCTCGAGATTTGGTTGAGAAGGGTTATGGGTATAGCTTTACTTCAGCTACATATCTTCACTTTGCAGACTCTTCGAGGAGATGGAACTTCAACAAAATCTGGCCTTGAGGAGCATCTGGTTGCCGATTGCAAACGCTGATTCTGGCTACTCAAGATCATCTTCAGGCTTCTAGGTTTCGCTTAGCAGCTAGCTTATTGAAGAAGCATCGATGCCAACACACAAACCTTCCTCTTGCAAACTCCCACATGGATTCCTTCCTTGACTAGTCTTCTGGTGCTTCATCAACAAAACTTGGACCACTTCTCATCCAGAAACTTATATGCTTTGATGATTTGGTCCTTCACAAGCTTGCTATAGGCCTTCTTCTTTTTCTCCATAGGAACCTTACTGGAACACTACCCCACTTAAAAAGAATGAGGGTAGGGCTCTTGAATCTTGGGGATTTGAACTCCTTGAAGTACCTCATAACAAGGGTGTTACGGGGCCTTCTTCTGCTGTTGCTGCTTGAGCAGGCTGCGGAGAGATGACTGGCACAGGGTTGATTTTAGGAGAACCTTCTTCTTATCTCCTCTTCACTATCTTATTCTCACTTTTCACTTTTCACTGCTTCTTTCTTTCTCTTTGCTCTTTTCACTGGAGGATTCTATCAAAGAGTATTACCATCATACAGAGGAGGAAACCGAAGACTATGAACCATGTACAACAGTCTTCAATCCAAGAATCACCAAGCATTGTGATCTTAGGGGCGAGGGAGTGGAAAATGGAGTTGCTTGCGATTTGGCAGAGGGGATTTATCTAGAGTGTGCTTTGCTTTGGGTGGAATAGGAACTAAGGGGGCTGGTGGGGGAATTTATAGGCGAGTGGTATGCGAGGGGTTGCTCGGGTGCGGAGTGGCGGTGATGGAGCAGGCGACACGAGGCAGCAGGTGCGACAGAGGGGGGATGGTGTTGCTGGCGGTAATGGAGGTGGGTGCGCTGCAAAGGGGGGCATGGGTAGTGCGCATGGAGGCGGGCACGCGTGCGAGGGGGCATGGGTGAGTGGTGGGGTTAATGACCCTGATGTTTGTGGTCTCTGGTTCCAATAATCTTTGCCTCTATGTATGGTAATAACTTCTTCTGTCCTCTTTTTCTGTTTACTTTGATTCAGGGGCCGTGCTTTGATTCTCACGGTCGGTCCTTTTGACTGAGCAGTTGGATAGGTTTCTTCTGTAGCTTATTCCAGGCTTCAAAGGTAAGCTTTCTGGTATCTTCTTAGGTGAGGCGCTTTTCTCTTGAGATGGGTTAAGGGGAGAATGGAAGCATAAGATGAGGATTAGCTCTAATTTGTGATTTATGTTTTTAGAGAAAACCTTTCTTAAAATGAAAGAAAACACACAAGCTCAGCAATGATAAGCACAAACAAATCAAATGTTTTGAATAAGGGAAGGATATAATTTTTTCAAAGCACAGACTACTCAGATTCAGGGGGCTAAGCATAACTACTATTGCTCGGCTCCTAAACTGAGAACTATGCTAAACAGGACTTATGAGCACTAACGTTAAAGCATCACATATGCACTCAAAAGGGGAGAAAACATCAAGCGAAATTCATTTTGAAATGCCCTAGGGGGCCACACAATTAGAGTTTTGCAAAACACGAGTCTACACGATTACCTCTCATACATGCAGGGCTCTAGCCAAAGTGAAGAAAAACTTCACTACCCAATGCATGCAGAGGACTGGGCATAACTAACTTCAGACCAGGCAACTTCTCTTCTGGCGAGGCTTGCACACAACTTCAATCTGAGACATCTCCTGGATGGGTCAAGAGGGAGCTAATGTTGATGACCTCTTCTAGCGGCGACTGAGATGGCAAGACGGGGTTGAACTCTTCTTCAAGCAGGACTGACTCTTGTAGCTCCTCAGAGGGCGGCGGTGCTGGCGGGGTGCTCGCAGCTTCTTCTTTGATCTCACGGGACGGTGCTGGAATCTTCTTCATGGTGAGGGGCTCAAACAACTTTGGCGGGGGATCTTGGGAGGACTCGGGGTGCTCTTGCTTATTCATAGCCAGAGGGAAGACTGGAATTTCTTCCAAGACCATGGCTCCTTCCGGTAGTTCCCAAGCCTTCTTCTCTCCTCTAATAGAGACCGGGTGACCTTCAAGAATCTGGGGATCTTCAGCTCTCCTAGGTTGAACTGGGTTGGATGGAGCGGGCTCTTGGATCCGCAGGGCTCTACGTTGGTTATGGGTTACCAAGTAGGCCTCCATCAGCTTCTGGACGTGCTCATCCTTAGCTTGCTTCAGGGCTTCAACAGCAATGGCTTCACGACTTTCCAAGGCAGCTACACGGGCTTTAGCTGAGGTGAGATCCATATGGAGCTGACGGTTGCGCTTCTCTGCATCTTCTGCTCGGGCAATCATCTGACGGTGGTGCCGAGCCAAGAAATCATACTGTGCATTCAGGGTGAGCAGGTAGGCAGTGAGGTACACGACTAAGGGGTCATCCTTAAGTAGCTGTTGACCTTCCAATGCACGCATCCTGGCCATCCAAACGGGACTGTCTCTCTGAAAGGGTGGAAAGAATCTGAGCGGTGTGTCGGGCACTTCTTCTTCATACAGTTGACACAGGGTCCTCAATGCCTTGCGAGCGACGACTTGGCAGGTGTCTTTGAATCTGTGCCCAGCAGCAGTGACACTCCATTCCACATGGTGTGGACTAGATCTAATGTATACAGTCACGACACACTTCTCTATGCCATGCTCGACGAATTCACGACCATCATACTCTGGCTGGCTCCTGATTCCGAGGCAAACTGTGCATGCTCTCAGCAACTTGGGGAAACCATCTTCATTCTAGCAAAAGCTGGTTTGGCAGTGAACCTCCATCTGACTTCTGAGAGAAGGAAAGGGGGAAAGCATTTTTGAAACGAAGGGATGAGAGCAAGAATTTTTTTAAGAAAATAGTTTTGACTCAAAAACTTTTGATCAGGCTAAGGGTTACGTCCTGCGGCCAACCTAACAGCTCTGATACCACCTGAAGCGCCCCAATCCTCTGGGACTCAAATGTGATACAATTACTAGTCCCAGGAGGCTAGTAAACACATTTATACAACAGATGATTTCAGATCTGCTCAAACGAGACAAACCTATAAAGGTGGCAATCAACTTTAAGAGTTGGTCCACAACTCGGGACATATCATCAGAGTGGGGCTGAAGCAGCCCGATATACGCAGCGAAGCAAATCAGCGGTCCAACAGCCACAGTCAAGGTTGGGAACAGTCGTAACTCTTACCCGATCTCCTTTTCTAAAAAACAACAAATAAGCAAGGGTGAGTACAAACGTACTCAGCAGCCCACCTTCACCCACGGAATGGGGAAATCAGATATAATGCATGGAATATGTGGAGCTTAGGATATTTTGCAGAAACGGCAATATTTGATGCAGGGTTGTTTTGTAAAACATTTTGCATTTTTCAAAGCGCATCCTCTCCAAAAGGAACAGGAAGTTTTTCAATATTAGAACAAAATCCCCTGGACTAAACCATCCAGGTATCTTAGCAGTTTCCCACTGGTTTTCATTTTCAAAAACAGCTACTGGACTTCCCATCCACCATAGCTCACGGCTCAACTGTCGGACCTTTTAAAAACCACTTTTCTCAAAAGTACCTCTTTTTTTGAAAACAAAACACTAATTGCCATACCACACCAGACTCGTCCATTCCTGTGGACACAGACTATTCGAATAGGTTTTCAAACTCTGCGCAGAGGTGTACACTTTACCCACTAGTCCGGCTTTGCAATCTCATGATCAATGAGATCCGAATCCGAATCTCTTTCTTTCCTTGCACATCCTAACCTTGACAGTTATACCAGAAGGAGTCAGGCCACCGCCATGTCCAAACCGGACAAAACATTCCCCCTCCTTATCCTCTCGGTGCTCCCCAGCCTTCATAACCCTGGGGTTTGAACCGTACGAGTTCAGATTGAGCGACTGCCCACACAGTCTCGAGTGGTTGTACTTGTCATGAGTACAGGTAGTGAAGGATGACAAACCGGTCCTTATATGAGGGGGACAATCCTTCTGCTCACGCCTAAACCAGCTGAGCCATCACCTTAGGCCCTCCCCTTAACCAGGGAGTCCCTGATCATCCCTACTGAAAGGTGATAAGGGTGAAAACCCTTCATCATACACATTTTCTTTTGAAAACTCACACCTTTTCTCAAATCATTTGTAACAAATATATCAGGGATTGATTGTGGCAAGCGACTGGGTGGCCATAATAACTTGTCTCAAAATCATATCATGCATAAAATAAGAGGCTGAGGGTTGTGGTTGAAAAATCATAGGTAATTTATGCATCAAAGGGAACCAGTGAGCTTGCCGTGCTTATCCGGCGAAGGGAGAAGGGGAGCTCGCGGAACTGGCTTCTAGCTCCACTGCCTGGTGTAGACTTGCAGATCTGGCCTCCACGAGACGGCACTAACGCTCCGATAACTATGCAACATGAACAAGCAAACATACAAACCAGCAAGTATACCAACAAATATTCAGTATAGTGGTCAGAATAGCGATATATGGATGGGTAGAGTCTTGAGTAGAATCTGTGTCATGTGGTGTGGTGATATTACTGGTGGTGGAGCGGAGGTGCTTACCAAGAGGGTGGACTGGAGGCGAAGCGACACTATACGCGTAGCCGGCAGAGCGGGGTAACTGAGTGGGTGGGGTGTTTGCCTTGGCTGAGGGTGTTGAGTGTGTGGAGAGGGAGAGGGTAGTTGGGTGTATTTATAGTTGGGTGTATGTGGTGTAGCTCAGTGAAGTTCAATATTGGTGAGAATAGTGATGAAAGAATTGTCTGACTTAGAATGGACAGGAGAGTTATAGGCATAATATGGGACAATAGTATTTTGGGAGTTTTCTAGAATACGAACCATGCTTAAGGGATGACATGGTTGGATAGGGAATAGTTTGACAAGAATTTTATAAACAAGAATGACTGAAATCTGAGTTTGTATGGAGGAGTTTTGGATTTTATAATCATAGGGAGAAAAAGAAAAGGAAAGAAATATTCTAGAATTTGAATATTTAGAGATATTTGGAAAATTAAAAATACAAATGTATTTTTGAGCGGGGTGCGAGGAATTATTTTTGGGCTTTTCTTGGGCAGAGATTTATGTTGGTGGAAACTGTTCCTACCTACTGTGTCATATCAGACAACAGTAAGGCGGGACCCAAATAGCTGGAATGCTGTGGTATTCTGGTTTGAGTGGGCTGTGGTATCTTGGGCCAGATTTTTATAGGATTGAAGATGTATCCATATAAACATGGTTCGCCTTTCTTTTTGGAAGTCTGGCTTGAAAGAATCCCAAAGTTAAGCGTGCTCAACTTGGAGAAATCTGGGATGGGTGACCAGATGAGAAGTTCCCTACTGGAAGGAAAATCACTGTCACCGGAGTTCATATGACTGGAATATGGGTCTGGCTGGTCTTAGGTGGACTGGACAACATGATGGATGAGTAGTTAAAACTTGGGGTGGTCAGATGATCGATGAATAGTAACGATAGTGAATAGTAACGGCGAATAGTAACGATGAATAGTAATGGTGAATAGTGACAACGAAAAAGTGATTATAGGTATCATCGATGAATAGTAACAATGACGAATAGTAACAATGATGAATAGTGTCGTTGAATAGTAACGGTGAATAGTAAACGATGAATAGTGACGATGAACGAACGATGAATAGGAACTATGAACGAACGATGAACGATCGAATGATCGAACGATCAGAATTTTGGTAGCATAATGGCAGGAAAAAGATTATTTGGACGAACGAACGGACGAACGATCGGACGAACGGACGAACGAACCATGAACGATCGGGCGAACGATCGAACGATCGGACGAACGAACGAACAAACTAAGAACAGGTGGACGAACGATCGAAGAACGACCGAACGATCCTTGTGCTAGTGTGTGCTAGTGTGGGAGGTGGAGTGGGAGTGGGCATGTGTGTGGGGGGAGAGGGAGTTGCCATGAAATGGCTTGGGGTGGGATGAGAGGAGGCCCTTGCCCCTCTATTTATAGCCATGGTGGGGGGATTAGGGGGAGGGATGAGAGGATTAGTGGGAGGATGAGAGGATTAGTGGGAGATTAGCATGAATTTGTCTTATATGAGTGTAATTAGCTTGTAGAGCTCACCGTATGACACCGGAGACATACGTATACGTATGAGCATGAGGAAAGTTATGGAGAAAATATTTGTAGGGACTTGAAAATTGATTCTGAAGGTATTTCTCAGGAAGAAAATATTTGGAGATATATCGGTGGAATATTTGGGCAGTATTTCTGAAAGAGTTTGAGGGTGATCATTGGGGAAATATTTGTAAGATATTTTGAGAAGAATTTTAGAGAGAATATAGACCACTATAATTTTATTTGTTGATATCAACTCGCAAACAAACATTTTGAAATGAAATTTAAAATTTATTTTGAATTTAGAGCGAGTTTGAGAAAATTCCAAGATTTGAATTTTTGGGATGCTACAGCTAGCCTGTACCCTTGTCGTATTGTATGTCCCATCAAGAGTTGGGCGACGACGTGCGAGAATAGTGGTCGTATGCGTAATCATAGTTGGTGAAGCTTGACAGGACCACGGTCTTGTTGCTCCTGTACACCTACAACCCTACGTGGGGTAGGTATGCTCATTGAATGTTGTTGTCTCTTGCGGACTTTGACTGATCTTGCCCTGGGTTTGTCTAGCTCACCCGAGGCGGGCTCGGGCGAGGCGGAAACCTCCGTTCTGGGGAGAGGGGACCTCAGCCGGCACGAGGATTCTCCCGAGAACACACCCTGTCTGAGGGCAGGCTCGGGTGAGGCGGCGTTGAGGGGGGCCTAGGGCGAAGGTGGCTTATGATACTTCGTCCTTGAAACACGCTTTGATGGTGGTCTAGGGGTTAAATGTTTTTAGGGGTATAATCTAGGTATCCCTAATTATTATACTCGATATATTGCAAACATCTAAATGTAATATGTACCTACTATATAATATATCTATCTGCAATTTGAGAATCCAGAATTGTATTTTACGTCGCGCGGAGTGCGCACGACATAGACTAGTATTAATAACGCCACATACTATAGTTTATTTATAACAAATATGTATATTTTCTATTTAAGGGCTAGTTTGGGAAACCCCATTTTCCAACAGATTTTTATTTTTTAGTACTAGTTTAGAAACCTTATTTTCCCAAGAGATTTCCATTTCACCAAGGGAAATTAGTTCATCTTCCCTTATGAAAATAGGAATCCCTAGGACTAGTTAGGGATTCCTATTTTCATAAGGGAAGATGAACTATTTTTCCTTGGGAAAATGAAAATCTCTTGGGAAAATAAGGTTCCGAAACTAGCCATAAGGGAAATTAGTTTATCTTCCATTAGAAAAATAGAAATCTCTTGGAAAAATGGAGTTCCAAAATTAGCCCTAATTAAACATATACTCCATCCGTCTTAAGATAGAATTCATTTTAATTCTTATTTATTACATCTATATTTAAATAGATGGTGATAAATTTAGACGCATATATTAAATATTGTATGAGTCTATTAATTATTTAAATCTAAAATTAATGTTAATTTAGGACAAAGAGAGTAGTAAATAAACATTTTCTTTAGCTTGTGAACATTAAATACTAAAGTGTTAGGGGTGTTTGATTTCTATCTTAGTGACTAAAATTTAGTTACTTTTAGGGGTGTTTGGTTTATATGGACTAAATTTTAGTTCCTATATTTTATTTTATTTTAGTCTCTAAATTACTAAAAATAGAAACTAAAATTTTATTTTAGTTTTTGAATTTAGCAATTTGAAACTAAAATAAAATGAAATCGAAGGACTAAACATTAGTCTCTAAACCAAACACCCCTTAGTTATTAAAATACTAAGTAAGTGTTTGGTTTATAGGCACAAATTTTTAGCTCCCCATTTTATTCTATTTTAGTTCATAAACTGTTAAATACAGAAACTAAAACTCTATTTTGATTTCCGTATTTAGTAATGTATTAGTAATGTAGGGATTCAATGGATTATAATGGAGGGACTAAAGTTTAGTCTTTATAAACCAAACACTCCTAAATGAAGGTGATTAAAATAGGTCTTCTAAATATAATCTTTAGGAACTAAAGTTTCTTCCTAAGAGCTAGTTTGGCAACCCAATTTTTCTATGAGATTTTTAATTTCCCAAGAGAAAATGAACTAATTTTCCTTGAAAAAATAAAAACCCTCGGAGCTGATTTGGTGATCATGGATCCCTGGAGGATCTATGGGGGAGTAATCCCCTTGTTATTTAAATTTGAATAGCAAGGGGATTTTACCATATGAATCCCTTCAGGATCTTTGATCATCAAATCAGTTCTTGGAAAATTAGAGTTTCTAAACTAGCACTAAAATATAAGAGAATGGCTGAAGAAACCAAACACCTACTTACGTTATTATGAAACATAATTTAGTACACGGTATAAATTTTCGTGCAACCGAGGAGTGAAAAACAGACTTGTGCTAACATCCCTCGCAAAACAGAACAAAATCAGTAAAACGACGGAAAAGAAAAGAAAAAAAAAACAGGAAAAAAGGGCCCTCCCCTCCGTCGCCAATCCCAATCCCGATCTCCAAGCAAACCCACCTCCCCGGCTGTCCCCCACTCGCCGATCCAGATCTCCTCCACTCCAACCGGACGCCTCCGCCGCCGCTGGCATCGGTTGAGCCACACGCGCACGCCGCTGAGGAACCCGGAGCGGGCGCCGGCAATGGAGCAGCTGCGGACGATCGGGCGGGAGCTGGCGATGGGGTCGCAGGGCGGGTGGGGGCAGTCCAAGGAGTTCCTCGACCTCGTCAAGTCCATCGGCGAGGCGCGCTCCAAGGCGGAGGAGGACCGCATCATCGCGCGCGAGCTTGAGCACCTCAAGCGCCGCCTCGCCGACCCCGACGTGCCACGCCGCAAGATGAAGGAGCTCCTCCTCCGCCTCGTCTACGCCGAGATGCTCGGCCACGACGCCTCCTTCGGCCACATCCACGCCGTTAAGATGACCCACGACGAGTCGCTCCCGCTCAAGCGGACCGGTTACCTCGCTGTCGCGCTCTTTCTCGACGAACGCCACGACCTCGTCATCCTCGTGGTCAACACCATCCAGAAGGACCTCAGGTCGGACAATTACCTCGTCGTCTGCGCAGCGCTCACCGCCGCGTGCCGCCTTATCGGTGAGGAGGCCATCCCTGCCGTGCTGCCCCAGGTTGTAGAGCTGCTCGCGCACCCCAAGGAGGCTGTGAGGAAGAAGGCCGTCATGGCACTACACCGGTTCTACCAGCGATCCCCCTCCTCCGTCTCCCACCTCGTCTCCAACTTCCGCAAGGTCCGCACTTTTCTCCTCCATATTTTGGTTCTAGATAAATTCATGTTTTTATAACCTACGGCCATTTCTGTTCTAGATGAATGGTAGTATGCATTTAGAAATGTCCCTTTCCACATGCCTTGGTGTTTAGGCCCTGTTAGTTTACCCTCTACATTATATAATCCAGATTAAATAAGTTAAGAGGCAAACAAACAACACAGATTATTGGAGTGGATTATATAATCTAGGTACCTAGATTATGATAATTCATAAGCAGGTCATTAGTTGCTTATTTTAGATTATTGTTGGCTTTTTACCCACTAATAATTTATGTAAACAAACATCTCTAATAGGATTATATAATCTATATAAAATAAGCTGGATTATGTAATCCTGCAAGGAAACAAACATTCTCTTAGTATGCCATTTTAGATAGCACAGATTGTAGCTTTGGACCGATTATGCCTGGACTTCCAAAGATGTTTTTTTGCAACAGTACATTTTTACCTAGGTTCTTAAATTCTTGCAAGATAGAATAACTTTCCTTATCTTAATCTCTGCATGGAGCAGTGATGTTATTAACATTGTTGGTTCTTTCTGTGCAGAGGCTCTGTGATAATGATCCAGGGGTGATGGGTGCAACTCTTTGCCCCCTCTATGACCTGATTTTGGAGGAACCAAATTCGTACAAGGATTTGGTTGTTAGTTTTGTTAACATCCTCAAACAAGTTGCAGAGAGGAGACTACCGACTTCCTATGATTACCACCAAATGCCCGCACCGTTTATTCAGGCATGAGTTAAACTAGACATTATTTATTTGTTAGGTTGCCAAGCTGCCAGTGCAAATTATGCTTCTAATGGGTTTAAGTCTTCGGTTGTCGCCATGCTATCTGCCTTAGATTTTGTGTCTGTCATCTGCAGATAAAACTATTGAAGATACTTGCTGTACTTGGTAGTGGCGATAAACAAGCAAGTGGGCATATGTACACTGTATTGGGTGACATATTCAGGAAAGGTGACACTGCAAGCAACATTGGCAATGCTATACTGTATGAATGCATATGCTGTATTTCATCCATTTTCCCAAACCCTAAGATGCTAGAGGCTGCAGCTGAAACAACATCAAAGTTTCTGAAGGTTTGCGCATGATCTTTATTATGGAAAAAATGGCATGTTGTCTTTTTTGGAGGCTAACTAACTTAATCATCCCTTTCGTTGATTTCAGAGTGATAGTCATAATCTTAAGTACATGGGTATTGATGCTCTTGGCCGGCTAATAAAAATAAACCCAGATATTGCAGAAGAGCACCAGCTAGCTGTCATTGATTGCCTAGAGGTGAGGGATGTGCCATGTGAAGCATTAAAAATTTATGACAAACATTGATTCTGTGTAACATGTTACTCACTGCAAAAAAATAAGTCAACCATTTTATTGTAGTCATGTTCTACTTTCAGAACTTAACACAAGGAATGCTTTTTTTTCAGTTTATCATGTCCAACCTTAGTATACATATTTCTTTTGTATCAGCGATTTAGCATTTTTTGTTACTGTGTTTTGTCAGTAGCACTCTCGATTTCTCACACTGTGCAATCCTGTGAATAGGATCCAGATGACACTTTGAAGCGCAAGACCTTTGAGCTTCTTTATAAGATGACAAAATCAACAAATGTTGAAGTGATTGTTGATAGGATGATTGAATACATGATCAACATAACTGATCATCATTATAAGACAGAAATTGCATCACGTTGTGTTGAACTTGCAGAGCAATTTGCGCCTAGCAATCAGTGGTTCATCCAGGTAATCACATGAGTATTGTCCAACATATTGTCAAGCATCCTTTGTTGCTTCTTGAGAGCTGAACCCTTTCTTCCTCTATTTTCTTACAGACCATGAACAAAGTCTTTGAGCATGCCGGAGATCTTGTCAACATCAGAGTGGCGCACAATCTGATGCGGCTAATTGCTGAAGGCTTTGGAGAGGAGGATGAAGGTGCTGACAGTCAGCTAAGATCATCGGCTGTATGTACTCTCAGCGCCGAAGTTTCATTGTAGCCACTTTCTTAACGCCAAAAATGATTAATGTAGTTAAATACACCTTCAATCGTAATTTCATCCCCCCAGACGGGCAATTTTTCTTGAAATTTCGAAACCAAAAGGACTTTATTAATTTAGCTTGATAAATTCACTTTAGTTTACCAATGACTGTACAGAGATAGGCTGAATTTGGAAACTTATGTAAAGCTGGCCCAAAGCAAATAGCTCCTGGTTTTTAACTTGACCGTCGAGGAAAATTTTAAATCTTTCATGTTTCAATTCATGCAATGCCGTTAAACTTTATTCTAGAGTATGTAAACAACGTTTTATTTAGCCGCAATCGAACCTCCTTTTCCATGTCTTCTCTGCTTGATCTGCCAGTGCCAATGTTATAACATTTTTTCTACTAAAGAAAACACATCTTTTGTGCTTAAACAGGTGGATTCATATCTCCGCATTGTCGGAGAGCCAAAGCTTCCTTCTTCGTTTCTGCAGGTAGTTGTTTTCCTTGTCCTATCTATTCCAGATTATAGTTTTGGGATATTATATGTTGATTCATTTCATGTTCAGATAATATGCTGGGTTTTGGGGGAATATGGAACAGCAGATGGAAAATATTCAGCTTCTTATATTATTGGGAAGTTGTGTGATGTGGCAGAGGCCCACCTCACTGATGACACTGTCAAGGTATGCATTTTGTAGTGTAGCTCATGTTTCATTGGTCACTTGCCTTGGCCTCCTTATAACCTTCATGCTATATGCTGAAATATGACAATAGGTTCTAGTTGAGGAACTCTGTCATTCAGTTCTGGGTTTTTTTCTGATTAAGCATCTCCACCAGATCTCTTGTATTACATCTCCTATAAGCTGTTTTAGAAGAGTACCTTAAAATCAGTTTACGATATAAGAGAATACTGCTGTAGCAGATTACCTAAAACTTGTCTGCTATACTTCTTGAGGGATAGGGGAGGAGATGTTATCTCCTTTATTTAGGAGAAAGGGTGCTTCTTTTGGTAGATCTCTTAAAAATTATAGGTATGTGAGATGAGATAGTAGATCTTGTTGCAGCACCTCCATCTCCTAAAATGCTACTTTTTAGGTATTTGAGATTGGATAGGATACCTGGTGGCGATGCTCTCTTTTTCTGCAGTTTGGCGAGTACAGCACAATAGCACATGGCACATTGTTGTTGGAGAATATGAAACTTGGTATAGATACTTGGTTCCAAAAAGGATGCAATTTTAGAATAGTGCTAAGTCAAAGTATCCCAGGTTTGACTAAATTTATATAAGTACTGTTAGATTTATCATGAAATATATTTTCATGGTATACCTATTTGAAATCATGCATGCTGATACTATTTTCTATAAACTCAGTCAAACTTAAGATAGTTTTTTAACCAGACCTAAAATTGGACTGAGGCAGTATATGTTTTTTTCCTACATACAAATATATATTGATGTTATCCACCACTGTACATGACAATGTTTTTCCTTTACATGTGAAAAAAATTCATTTAGTGTCTTTATACCAGAGAAGTGGAAGTGTTGTATATTATGCATTGGACACTGACTATTATTGATTGTTTTTTTGGAAGTTTATGCGCTGTTGTTGATATGTCCTTTTGTATGCCATTATTGACGTATGGTGTTATTATTTATTTGATTTTGTCTTATTTAAGGCATATGCGATCTCAGCAATTCTGAAGACATTTGCGTTTGAAATCACTCTTGGAAGAAAGATCGATTTGCTGCCTGAGGTAAATGAACATCTGTGACTTTCTTTTTGCATAGTCTGATTTCAGTCGCTATGTGTATCTATTTAATATCAGCTTTAGTTTGTTTCAAGCCACACTGTTTCATTACACGTCTTCACATTCACATAAAGAATATCATATTTCTCAGTGAAACTATAAATAAAATTAGTTCTGATATCATGGGCGTGCATTTTCTTATTGGAGCAATTGTGATTATAATCTTCTCTAGTTTTGCAATTGCGATTTTACTATCGTTTTCTAACTTTGTGATTTTACTCTTCTGTTTTGAAAATGAAGCTGCAGTTTGCCCCTCTCTTAACACCTTTAGTGAAAATCAGAATTAGTGATTAAAAAAATAAACAACGAGGGGTAAAATCACAATTGCAAGGTGAGAGAAGGGTATAATCACAATTAACCCTGAAAAATAATGTTGAAAATTTCAGGGTTAATTGTGATTATACCCTTCTTTCACCTTGTAATTGTGATTTTACCCCTCATTTTTAATTTTTAATTACTCATTCTGATTTTTTCACTAGCTGCGTTAAGGGAAGGGGCAAATGGCGGCTTCATTTTCAAAACATAGGGGTAAAATCACAAAGTTGGAAAACGAAGGGTAAAATCACAATTGCAAGGTCAGAGAAGGGCATAATCACAATTGCCCCCTTATTGGAGCAATTGTGATTATAACTTATTCTAGTTCCTGTTTGGTTCATTGAGTTCGTGAGGGCTACTATTTTTGAAGACATGAATGTTGGTTAAAAACATGCAGTAGTTTCAATCATTGCAAAGTTGGACGATCGGTTATATAAAGCAGTCACGAGTATTCAGTTCTTCATATATCTTCGGGTGCTTGCATTGCATATGATTTTATGACAACCTTTACTAAAATAATTTATTATCATTATATTTGGTGTCAAGGAACCACATGTATATTTAATCAATTACATGATTTAGCACTAGATGAGGTAGGAATCACACATGTATATGATGTAAATATAATTCCTATCGTAAGGAGGCCATACTGATGAAATCATTAATAAACTTTCTTCAGGCATAATTGTACTATGAATTCATAAAAGCAGAACTTTATTGTGGATTTGGTAGCGTTTTTTAGTTTCTACTTTAAATATCTATAAATATTCTCTCTTCTTGCAGTGTCAAACATTGGTAGATGAATTGTCAGCTTCACATTCGACGGACTTGCAGCAACGGGCATACGAGCTACAGGCTTTACTAGGCTTGGACAAAACTGCTGTGGAAAGTGTTATGCCCGCAGATGCAAGCTGTGAAGACATTGAGGTAGTGTTATGTCATCCTTTTAAATAAACCTGATTATTTAACTATCTAGTTTGCTTACTTCGAGATGTGAATGTTGGGGCATATCTTTTCCTGTTTCACCAGAGCAGGAATTTCATTTTACACACATTTCTCATGTGTGGTACAGACCTACAAGTGTGTGATTATAGGCCAGTTGCCCAGTTTACACTATCTAGGGTGTTTAAGGGGTTTTCTTTTGGTTAGAGAGGTACTCTAAGTTGAATTGTATGTCTATGTGGTTTGAATTGGTTATTGCTAAATCGAATCTGCTAGGAGAGCTTTATGATCGTTCTTTTTTTCAGTTAGGGAAGACAAACAGAAAGGTAAAGTGCACCAATGATCCTTAAACTTCTTTTTGGGGGTTGGGTCGGGTGTTATCTAGGTCTTAATTGCAGGATCTATATCTCTAGACTTATTAATTGTGCTGCTCAAGCTCCAAATGTCATTAATCAACGTATGTATGCCTTTGTGCCACACATGGTAGAATTAGGACGATGATGCTAGGGATTTAACATGTAGGCCCCACACTATTTTTATTTTCTATTTGCTGTCACGTGTGTTCCAAGTCCCAACAATGACATGAAGAGTGATGAAAAAACAGGGTGACATGAATGTCAAGTAGGCTAGCCACGATATGAATAATGGTGAAAAAAACAGGGTGGCATGAATGTCCAGTAGGCCAGCCAGAATCAGCACTGTCTAGAAAGTTCGGACCTCAAATGAACCAGTTGGCTATTGTGGGGAACGAGAACTGCGACTTATTAATTTGGGGGCCTACTTGATACTCCTGAACAAGTCCTGTTTGGCACGGCTCCAACTCTGAGATCGAGGTTGAATTCTTAGTTTGTTGACTAAAATAAAGTGGTTCAAATATTTATATGGAGCCTAAATGTAGAAAAATGATCCATGTAAATTAAATGTGCTCGATGTACCTCCTCTAGACCCAAGATTTCTTGGAGCTACAAATACTTGGATTCCTTGAACCTGGAGCTCGGCCACACCACCAAACATGCCCTAAGAACCACCGGTTCATTTTCCCAAAATGAAATATCGTTTTCTAGCTCAATGTTCTATGGTCCCATCTTTCTCCTAAGACCCCTCCCTTAAGCTATTGTCACACTTTCTTTTTCATTGAGGGGTGTTTGGACTGGGGGATATAGCAATTGCCAATTGGGATAGGAGTGGTGATGTTAATCCTAAGACCGTGTCCAACGGTTCATCCATGTGGTCACTCAAAACACTGTTCTGCATTGTAGAGTGTAGACTACTGTTCGAAGAGTGGAGTTTGAATATGGGTATGATGATGGGTAAGCTGCTGGAGATAGCCTAACCCTACAACTTTTCCCTAGCCCACATTCAAGTCCTCTTATCTTTCGCCGACGCCATAGCACGGTCTTCACATATCCCTAAACTCCTTAATTGCAATGGTTAAAGGTTGAGATTCCAAGTGACCAAAGGTGGCTATTGTGAGTTTTCATGCACGTAGAGTTCCCTTCTGTTTTTTTTATAGAATAACAATCTTGTAAATTTATGTTTGTATTGCAGGTCGACAGAAGCCTCTCATTTCTAAACAGTTATGTGCAGCAAGCCTTGGAAAATGGTGCGTCCCCTTACATTCCAGAGAGTGAACGCTCTGGTGTTATAAGTGTCGGCAGCTACAGAAGCCAAGAACAACAGGAAACATCTGCCCATACTCTTAGATTTGAGGCCTATGAGATGCCTAAACCTTCGTTGCCACTAGCAACTTCACAAACCAGCATGTCCACACCACCTACTGACCTGGTTCCAGTTCCAGAGGCAGGCTACTACAAGGAAGACAATCAAACATCAATGTCTCAACCACCAAGTGATGCAATTTCTGGTGAGTTTGGTGTCAAACTTCGCCTTGATGGTGTTCAAAAGAAATGGGGAAGGCCAACATATTCTTCTTCTACACCCTCAAGCTCGATCTCTAGTCAACCAACACCCAATGGGGCCTCTCATTCTGATGGGGGAGGGTCAAGTTCGCAACCACGGGAGTCATCATACGGTTCTAAGAGACAGCAGGGCACGGAAGTTTCAGCAGAAAAGCAACGGCTGGCTGCTTCACTTTTTGGTTCAGCAGCAGTTAAAGCTGATAGGAAACCACAAGCTTCTCGAAAGACAGCAAAGGACAGTCCCTCAACTGAGAAAGTGGCTACCACTAATGTGACTGCCCAGCCTGTTAAGGAGCAAGTAATCCCTGCTGCACCACCGCCTGATCTGCTGGATCTGGGTGATGAGCCTGTTTCATCGAGTCCACCGTCGGCTGACCCTTTCTCACAGCTAGAGGGGCTCCTTGGACCAGCATCGGCTGCCCCGGTGCTTTCTGGAACTCCGGCTACCAGCACTTCCAAAGCACCAGGCCTTCTGTCAATCTTCTCAGATGATGTACCAACCGGAGTGACGTCCACCGATCCCACTCTAGGTGATGTTAATTCGATGGGCTCCCGCAAAGGAGCAGCTGCAGTGGCTTCAATGAAGGGCCCGAGCCTCCAAGATGCCTTGCAAAAGGATGCGGCTGCACGACAAGTAGGAGTGACACCAACAGTGAACAACCCCAATCTTTTCAAGGACTTGCTAGGCTGAAGGGGACAGTACGGCACACCATATGCTCTGTGTGGCCTCTTTGGGTACGTGGAGTTCGTCTCCGACATGGTTCGATCACCGAAACGACGCCGAACTCGCTGTTTGATCAGCGTAGGCTGGGGTTTTAGGGTTACAAGGGCTAATATTTGTTTGAGAGTCACAAGACACGACCTATCTCCTTCCAATTGTGGTTTGTGGAGATTTGTGGATGGTTGCGGGTATTTTTTTTCCCTTTACGCTCTTGTAATTTTGTCCTGAGACTGGTGTACATGTGTCTACATGATGTGTAATTTGTACATGAGACTATGGTCCGTCCAGAAGTGTATGCCGTCGTCTTTTTGTTCATTCATGTAGGAGGGGCATGCTCATCTGTGCTTTTAGAGTTTCCCATATATGATGATTAATATAACAATCGATGTCATTCTCTGGAACTTGGGTGAAATAAAAAAATGGTACATGTGGGGTTTGTTCGTCGCCTTGTTTTAGCCGGTGATAACCGTTACCGGATTTTTGCAACTATTATAACTAGTTTGGGAACACTGTTTTTATTTTAAAGAAAATTTAGTTTATTTTTCAAAAAAAATAGAAATTTATTTAGAAAATAGAGTTTTCAAACTAGCACTTAGCTGTTGAGAAGAATTGCAATCTTGTTTTTTTTTTCTTATCGGATTTATTCAAATTCTGCTTGCAGCGGAGTACGGCCATAGGGGTATCCAGTATTTTGCTCGTAAAAAGGTAATCTATTCTTTGCTGGTACTGTTCATTGCCTAGCTAGTTGAGATCGTTGTTGTTGCTTTTTTTCCTCAGGCGTTTGTTTTTTTAATAAGGAAGAATTTCATTGCATAAAAAGTTTGATATAAATCATCTTTCGGCCTCTGGTTGATTTTCCGGCCTTTGCAACCATAAGATGCACACAGGTCAACAAAGAAAAAAAAAAGAAAAGAGACAAACACATTCTTAATGGTTCTCAATCCTATAACTAAAGCGCCACTCATGTGCTTGGGACAAGAGGCTTATAGCCACATGCTCCAAACGTTGTAAAGCATCCGCCCAAACGTTGTAAAGCATCCGTTATTAAAGAATGTTGTTCATGTCTCTATAGTACAACCCAAGATTAAAGGCAGTAGATAGTATTAAAAATAACCTACAAAGAAGACATATTAATTTTTTTTTGGAAAACAAGATCATTCCTACTAAACCAGAGTGACCAGCAGATGGTTGCTACTCTTAGTATGGTGGTCGATGAAGATCTAACGACATCCCTTCATGTAGCTTGTGGTAGGCTCGGTTCCACAATTGTTAACGAGCTAGCTCGGTTTATTAACGAGTCAGCTTACCAGATACCATACCTTAGCAAAATAAAACTATGTGTATATCATTGTATGTGTGATGTCTATGGACTATGGGTGAAATTGATGATTGATGAACTATGTATGTGTGTTATTTGGTTTGTGTGACTATACACATGATTTAAACTGATAGACATGTCACGTGTGTGTGAATTGTGAATTTATGATGGAGTGACGAGTATGTTAATTTGGTGTCGAATTCATGTGGTCGGTAAAAAATATACTTACTATCAATAACTAGAGGAAGCCCAGGTCGGACGGTGCACATCGGTCGAGCCGGACTAGATCCGGACGTCTATAAAACAGGACCCGGAGTGCTAGGGTTCAGTTTTTTACACTCCACCCCGATTCATTAGCGACGCCGCATGCGACGACGGCGGTTGCCCCAGAGCGTGCGCGACGGTGGACCCCCAGCCGGTGGCCGCAGCTCCATAACCTCGACGCGTGTGGCAGAGGTTCCTCGATCCGGAGTAGTGGCGGCGGTTCCCAGGTCGGTGGTGGCGGCTCCCCGATCCAGAGGGCGAGCGACAGCAGGGCCCTTGTGCGGGCAAGCAGCGGCATCCCCGAGGCTCCGAGGAGGCGGCACTTCCAAGGCCGGCGAGCAAGTGGCGCCAGTCGATGTGCGAGTAGCGACGACGACGCATGAGGCGCGAGGTTTGTCGGCGTTTCGACCCCAGGGGTCCCTGGACCGACGAGTAAATTGTCGCCGCGTGCCCCAGCCCAGATGGGTCGGCGCGAGGTGGAGCACGAAGGGGGGAAGAGACAGGCAAAGGGGAATCTCGCGGCCTCCGTGTTGCCCTGCGCCCAGGTCGGGTGCGCTTGCAGTAGGGGGTTACAAGCGTTCATGAGGGATAGTGAGAGAGGGAGACTGTCCGCCAGCCCGTTCTCCCGCGCGACCAACCTTCTCGTACGAGTGCCCTGGACCTTCCTTTTATAGGCGTAAGGAGAGGGTCCAGGTGTACAATGGGGGGTGTAGCAGTGAGCTAACGTGTCTAGCAGAGAGGAGCTAGCGCCCTAAGTACATGCCGTCGTGGCAGCCGGAGAGGTTTTGGCACCCTGTTCCTGTGATGTCGTGGCCGTCGGAGGAGCGCTGGAGCCTTGCGGAAGGATAGCTGTCGGGGCTGTCGAGTCCTTACTGACGTCTCCTTGCTTCCGTAAGGGGTCGAGAGCCGTCGTCGTCATGGAGCACGCGAGACACCATCATTACCTGTTTTACCGGGGCGAGCCGGATGGGACGCCGGTCTTGTTCCTGTAGCCTGAGCTAGCTAGGGGTAGGGTAATGATGGCCCCTCCTGTGGCGTGGTCGGTCCGAGCCCTAGGTCGGGCGAGGCGGAGGCTCCTCCGAGGTCGAGGTTGAGTCTGTCTTCCGAGGTTGGGGTCGAGTCCGAGCCCTGGGGTCGGGCGAGACAGAGTTCGTTGTCTTCTGAGGCCGAGGCGGAGTCCGAGCCCTAGGTCGGGCGAGGCGGAGTCCGTCGTCTTCCGAGGCCGAAGCTGAGTCCGAGCCCTGGGGTTGGGCGAGGCGGAGTTCGTCGTCTTCCGAGGCTGAAGCCGAGTCCGAGCCCTGGGGTCGGGCGAGGCGGAGTTCGTCGTCTTCCGAGGCCGAAGCCGAGTCCGAGCCCTGGGGTCGGGCGAGACGGAGTCCGTCGTCTTCCGAGGCCGAGGCCTAGTCTGAGCCCTGGGTCGGACGAGGCGGAGTTCGTCGTCTTTCGAGGCCTAGTCCGAGCCCTGGGTCGGGTGAGGCGGAGTTTCCTATGGCGCCCGAAGCCAGACTTGGCTGCTGTCAGTCTCACTCTGTCGAGCGGCACAGTAGTCGGAGCGACGCAGGCGGCGTTGTCCTCTTGTTAGGCCGGTCAGTGGAGCGGCGAAGTGACTGCGGTCACTTCGGCTCTGTCGACTGAGGGGCGCGCGTCAGGATAAGGTGTCAGGCCACCTTTGCATTAAATGCCTCTGCAATGCGGTCGGTCGGCGTGGCGATCTGGCCAAGGTTGCTTCTTGGCGAAGACCGGGCCTCGGGTGAGCTGAGGGTGTGTCCCTTGCCTGAGGGGGTACCTCGGGCGAGGCGTGAATCCTTCGGGGTCGGCTGACCTTGCCCGAGGCTGGGCTCGGGCGAGGCGGGATTGTGTCCCTTGAGTTAATCGCACCCATCAGGCCTTTGCAGCTTTGTGCTGATGTGGGTTACCAGCTGAGATTAGGAGTCTTGGGGGTACCCCTAATTATGGTCCCCAATAGTAGCCCCCGAGCCTACAAGGGAGTGTTAATACTCGCTTGGAGGCTTTTGTCACACTTTTTTGCAAGGGGACCGGCCTTTCTCGGTTGCGTTTTGTTCCGGTGGGTGCGCGTGAGCGCACCCGCCGGGTGTAGCCCCCGAGGCCTCGGAGGAGTGGTTAGACTCCTTCGAGGTCTTAATGCGTTTTGTGATGCTTCGGCCGGTCTGGTTGTTCCCTCATGCGAGCTGGCCGTAGCCCGGGTGCACCATCGAGTCCCAAGTTCTCGGGCTGGTATGTTGACGCTGTCAACAGTTTGGCCGGAGCTGGGTTTGCGAGAGCAGCCCTCGAGCCTCCGCACAGAGCGAGAGGACGATCAAGGACAGACCCGACTTTTTTACATACGCCCCTGCGTCGCCTTTCCGCAAGGAGGAGGGGGCGGGAAAGCGCCATGTTGCCCTCGATGGGCGCCGAACATGGTGTCTCCAGTGAGTTGCTAACGGGTGATCCGAGTGGACGCCTGTGCCCCATCCGTTAGGGGTCGGCTGTAGCCCGGAGGCGCGCCCAAAAGTACCTGCGGGTGATTTGCCGGACCCGGTCCCCTTTCGACGGGGTCCGAGGGCTCGATGCCTCCCTCTAGTGGGATTCCGTTACAAAATCGTTCCCGCGGGTCTCGGAAATGTCCTAGGGTACCTCGGGAGCGTAGCCCGAGCCTCGGTTATGTATCGAACGTACCCAGGGTCATCCCTCACTCTGTGTCTGAGGCGACTGTGAACCCTTCGGGGGCCAGCCTACGAACCCCTGATCAGTAGTGGGCGCGGAGCCCGAGTAGCCTGAGGCGACCGTTGAACCCTTTCGAGGGGCCAGCCGTCGAACCTCTGACCAGTAGTGGGCGCGGAGCCCGAGTGCTCTGAGGCGGCTGTTGAACCCTTCCGAGGGGCCAGCCTTCGAACCTCTGATCAGTAGTGGGGGCTCGGGGCCCGTTTCCTTCACGGAGAAGGATCCCTTTCGGGGTATTCCCTTTCCCGGTCCCTGTTGTAAGAGAGAGAGAGAGAAAGAGAAAAAGGGGAAAAGATACGAAATCGAACGTCGTGGCGCACCTTTTTTGACGCGGTCAATACGGCGGAAGCGAAGCGTCGCCTGCCAAAGGTGTCGCCTGTCCTGCCGCAGAGTTAATGCGATGGGACGAGTGGTTCGCGGGGCAGCCGTTGCGCGTGCGCGAGCCGTTCGAGGAACGGGACACGGGCGCGTCGTCTTCACGCCATGGGAGAGGGCTCTCTCGCTGTCCCTGGAGGGGACGTGAGCTTGGCTGATGACCTGACCGCTGCTTCCGCCTGCCTGCCACCGCCATTACTGCTAGCCCATTTCTGGCCGTATCGACCGTCGCGCCTTCTCCCGCGGTTGGCTGTCCCGTGACCAATGCGCCTGGTTGGCACTGTTGGGTCATGCGCAGGGTTGCCTCAAGTCGCGGTACTGGTTCCGCAGTCGAGGAGGCACGGTAGTGGCGCGAGTGGCGGTGCAGTTTCTTGCACGCAGTAATCGGCGCGCCGGTTACATGACGCGTGGGCCTAGGCCTCCATGCTGGACGCGTTGAAGTCAAAAGGGTGCGCCCCCTTGGTGCGGTTGCATGCCGCCTGCGTGGCGGTCCGCCCTTTCGCCCGCTGGTCTGGGCGAAGACGGAGGAGTGCTTGTAACCGCTGGGCAGTTACGTGCACCACGCGCGGCGGTTTGGCTTCTTCCGCCTTGGCCAGCTTGCACGACGTGTGGGGCCCAGCCCCCGTGTCGTAGGGGAGGACCTTGGAGCGTGTTGGAGAAGACTCAGCCCGCGACGGCTAAGAACGCAAGTGGGGAGAGTTGCCTTTAAAAGGAGGGTGACCCCCTTGAAAGGCAACCATGTCTTCACGCTCCCCTCATGCATCGTGTCTTTCCACCTTCCGAGCCCCCGGGCGGGGGGCGCCCGTGGTTCTTCCGCCTTGTCGTCGTTGGAGGAACACAACTTCACGGAAGTTGGTACCTTTCAGCCATCGTTCGGCTTCAAGGATTTTCGTCATGCAGCCTGGCTGCATCCCCTCACCAATGGTTGGTCTGGTGGGGAGAAGCAAGCCAGGCTGCGGCCTCTGCCTCGCCCTCAGCTTCAAGGATTTTCGTCATCCGGGCTGAGGCGGAGGAGCGCACCGAGTGGGGGGTTGCCTCTGCGTGGGTCAGGAACCCTTTTCTTCCCCCGGCGTTTGGAGGAGAAAGGCCTCCTCCAGCCCTGCGGAGGCTTCCTTCAGCCACGCCGAGGAAGGCGAACTGCTACTGCCCAGCCAGGGTGCAGCATTCCGTCCCCCGTCCGGGCAACGGTCGCGCCGCGTACAGGCCGGCCACGTCCAGGTCTTCCTCGCACCGACAGCCGCGCCAGAGGGTCGCCCAGCATGTCGTGCGCCGCGAGGGCGGTGCTCATGTTCTGGGGTGGCCCCAGCGAGGGCGGGAGCGAGGACCTGCCGGTGCGCTTTGGGGCGGCCGGCGCCCGCTGGTGCAGTGTTGGTGGACAGGTGGACGACGGCGTCGGTGCTGAGGTGGTGACAGCCGGAGAAGGTTTCTCTGCCGATGAGCTTGCCAACTCCGCCTGCACCCCTGGGCCTCCGTCTCCCTGGCTTGAATGGCTGGTTCTCGTCCTTGGTGGGCGAGAACTTTTCTGCCGCGACGTTGGCCCGGAAGCCATTGCTGCAGCTGTCTTGCCGCCCAGGACAGAGGTCGTTGTCGCTGCTGTCGGAGCGGACGACGGTGAGCCACCTGGAGCCTTGTCGCCCCGCGGGCCCTCCAATGCGGGGGGTTGTTCGTACCCGCGGGGGCGGAACCGAAGTTCCATTTTTAATGGCACCTTGAGTGCTGGCGTCTGTTCATTGTGGCTGTCGAGGCCTGAACATGTATGTATTTTCGGCACGGAGCCGTGTTTTTTCCTCATTTCGAGCACTAGGACTCGCCTATCGGCCAACTGAACCGCTTAACCAAGTGTGAGTTGCCTCGTGCGAAGGTGACGAGTGAGGTATCCGTATCCCGGAGGCGTAGGAGTCCCTCGGCTCGGTCAGCCTTGCCGCCCGAGGCTTCTCTTGTTTAGTTAAAGGAAACCCTCGGCCGCTCTTCGATGAGCCGAAGCTAGAGGCAGCGGTGTTAGCATAGACAGAGGCAGAGTTGGCTCGAAAAGAAGACCTCGTCGGCTAGAGCCTGGTCAGGCCGTCCACTAGCGGGACCAACGCCGGAGTCGAGTTGTCGAAGCCACAAGCCGGGTCGATGTCTTCGGAGGGCAGCTGGCTGAGGCTTCGGGGCGACCGGCCGAGCCGTCTGCTCGGGCCGGATTCCTGGAGGAGATCCTGGCAGCGATGGCCCGGGCGCGGTGCTAACGTCGTCCTTCGGAGTGGAGATCCTCCGACAGCGCTATCGTCCGAGGCTCGGTCGGACTTCGCCGAGGGTGGAGTTGACGCCGAGGGTGCTGCTGCCCCCTCCGTCGACGCCTGAGCCTGCAGGACCGATTCCTCTTGTAGTGTGCGTATGTTTTCTATGGCCGCCGAGGCCCAAACATACTGTTGTCATGTTGTAAAGCCGTGTTTCTTTCCCTCTTGTTTCGAGTATCTGGACTTATTTGTTGGTAACAGAATCGTTTGTCCGAGCGAGAGTTACTTATCGCAGAAGGTGATGAGTGAGGTATCCATATCCCGGAGGCGTAGGAGTCCCTCGGCTCGGTCAGCCTTGGCTGCTTACGTGTACTCTTACTCGTCTGTAGGATTCTGCTCCCGATATAGTCGAGAAGACACGAAAAATTGTTTCGACAGAAGAGTTTTCGAGCGTAAAGACTTGTTCGGTCCGTGGAATCGCTTATCCGAGCGTGAGTTACTTATCGCAGAAGGTGATGAGTGAGGTATCCATATCCCGGAGGCGTAGGAGTCCCTCGGCTCGGTCAGCCTTGGCTGCTTATGTGTACTCCGTCGTTTTCAGGATCCCACTTTCGAAGTAGTCGAAAAGCACGAAAGACGTTCTGGCAGAAAAGATCTTTTTCGAGGAAAAATTTGACGCAGAGGGGGTTCCCCCCTTCTAGCCCCCGAGGGAGGGTCGGGCTTTGCCGAGGCAAGGCTGACCCTTCCTTGATGGTTAGACTTTGTGCGTGAACGAGGTGTGCGAACGACTTGAAAGCATCTTAAGGGTAGAAACGACGTAGCTGTCGGATGTTCCAAGCGTTGCTGTAGACCTCGCCTTGACTGTTGGCCAGCTTGTACGTCCCGGGCTTCAGAACCTTGGCGATGACGAACGGCCCTTCCCAGGGAGGCGTGAGCTTGTGCCGCCCTCGGGCGTCTTGTCGCAACCGAAGCACCAAGTCGCCCACCTGGTGGTCTTGGGACCGAACCCCTCGGGCGTGGTAGCGTCGCAGGGACTGCTGATACCGCGCCGAGTGTAGTAAGGCCATGTCCCGAGCCTCTCCCAGCTGGTCCAGTGAGTCTTCTCGGTTGGTCCGGTTGAGTCGGTCGTCGTAGGCCCTTGTCCTCGGGGAACCGTATTCTAAGTCCGTGGGCAAGATGGCCTCGACCCCATAGACTAGAAAAAACGGTGTGAAGCCCGTGGCTCGGCTCGGCGTCGTCCTCAGACTCCAGACCACCGAGGGGAGTTCCTTCATCCATCACTTGCCGAACTTGTTGAGGTCGTTGTAGATCCTTAGCTTGAGTCCTTGCAGAATCATGCCGTTGGCACGCTCCACTTGCCCATTCGTCATGGGGTGAGCCACGACGGCCCAGTCCACTCGGATATGGTGATCCTCGCAGAAGTCCAGGAACTTTCTGCCGGTGAACTGGGTGCCAGGTCGGTGATGATGGAATTCGGGACCCCGAAGCGATGGATGATGTTGGTGAAGAAAGCCACCGCCTGTTCGGACCTGATGCTGTTTAGGGGTCGGACCTCAATCCACTTGGAGAATTTGTCGATGGCGACCAACAGGTGCGTGTAGCCCCCGGGTGCCTTCTGCAAGGGACCGACGAGGTCCAGGTGAAAGGGAAATGTGCCCTTGGGCCATTTCTATGTATTTTGGTGATTGGGTGCCAACACAAATGCCTAAGTCAGAAACTATGCCAAATGATGGTCAAGGTGCAAATCAATACAAAGGTATGATTCTAGACTTATTACATTGGTTTTTGTGTACTAACATGTTTGTCTAAAGTGTTAGAATCAGAGAAAATTCAATTGAAAAAGAGTGGCTCGAAGCAGCAAAGAGTCTGCTCAGTCTGGGTGCACTGGACTGTCCGGTGGTGCACCGGACAGTGTCCGGTGCGCCAGGCTGGCATCCATCAACTTGCTGCTCTCGGGACTTCGTCGGTGGTGTACGGCTAAAATTCACCGGACTGTCCGGTGGTGCACCGGACTGTCCGGTGAGCCAACGGTCGGCCGGGCCAACGGTCGGCCACGCGATCCGCGCGGGACACATGGCCGAGCCAATGGCTAGAAGGGGGCACCGGACTGTTTGGTGCGCCAACGGCTCCAAGGCTGCCAACGGTCGGCTTCGCCAAATCGGGAAAGAAATCCGCACCGGACAGTGTCCGGTGGTGCACCGGACATGTCCGGTGCGCCAGTCGACAGAAGGCAAGAATTGCCTTCCCGGATTGCTCTCAACGGCTCCTAGCTGCCTTGGGGCTATAAAAGGGACCCCTAGGCGCATGGAGGAGTACCCAAGCAACCTTAGAGCATTCTTGATCATCCACACTCAGTCTTTGCGCATTCGTTTGTCATTCTCGGTGATTCGAGCCCCGTTCTAGTGAGAACTTTGAGATAGTCATTTGAGCTCGATTCTTGGCCGTGTGTATGCGTATTTTGCTGTGGATTTGTGTGTGTTGCTTCCCTCCCTTACTCCGTGCTTCTTTGTGAACTTCAAGTGTAAGGGCGAGAGAATCCAATTTGTGGAGATTCCTTGCAAGCGGGATAAAGATAAGCAAAGCAAAACACCGTGGTATTCAAGTGGGTCTTTGGACCGCTTGAGAGGGGTTGATTGCAACCCTCGTCCATTGGGACGCCACAACGTGGAGTAGGCAAGCATTGGTCTTGGCCGAACCACGGGATAAACCACTGTGCCATCTCTGTGATTGATCTCTTGTGGTTATTGTGTTTTGTTGAGACTCCTCTCTAGCCACTTGGCAATTATTGTGCTAACGCCTAACCAAGTTTTGTGGCATTAAGTTTTCAAGTTTCACAGGATCACCTATTCACCCCCCTCTAGGTGCTCTCAATTGGTATCAGAGCCATTCTCTTCACGAAGGGACTAATCGCCCGAAGAGATGGATCCTAAGGGGAAAGGAATTGTGATCAACGACAAGGAGAAGGAGTCCTTCATCAACGAGCCGAAGGATGACAAGCCTATCGACTCGGGCTCGGGCTACAAGCGGAAGGATGGGAAGAAGAAGAAGACAAGGCACATCAAGGAGATCGTCTACTATGACGACATCGATGAGTCCACTTCTTCCCAAAAGGACGACGACAACGACTACAGGAAGACGGTCAATTCGAACTTTTCCTTTGATTATTCTCGTATTCCACATAGTTCAAATACGCATTTGCTTTCCATTCCTCTTGGCAAACCTCCACACTTCGATGGGGAGGACTACGGATTTTGGAGTCACAAAATGCGTAGTCACCTGTTCTCTCTCCATCCAAGCATATGGGAGATTGTAGAGAATGGAATGAAATTTGATAGCTCGGATAGCCCTATGCTTATAAATGAACAAATCCATAGAAATGCACAAGCTACTACTGTTCTCTTAGCGTCTTTGTGCAGGGAAGAGTACAATAAGGTGAGCGGCTTGGACAATGCCAAGCAGATATGGGACACCCTTAAGATCTCTCATGAGGGGAATGACGTCACCATGCTCACCAAGATGGAGTTGGTGGAGGGAGAGCTTGGAAGATTTGCGATGATCAGGGGCGAGGAGCCAACCCAAACATACAACCGGCTTAAGACCCTCATCAACAAGATAAGGAGCTACGGAAGCACGCGATGGACGAACCACGACGTCGTCCGCCTAATGCTAAGGTCCTTTACCGTTCTTGATCCTCATCTCGTGAACAATATTCGTGAGAATCCTAGGTACACGAAGATGACGCCCGAGGAGGTACTTGGAAAGTTCGTAAGCGGGCGGATGATGATCAAGGAGGCGAGATACATCGACGACGCATTGAACGGTCCAATCCACGAGCCTCAACCCATTGCTCTCAAGGCAACGAGGAGCAAGGAGACGCTACCTAGCAAGGTGGTGCAAGTTGAGGCGGTCGGGCTCAATGATGAAGAGATGGCCCTCATCATCAAGCGCTTCAAGACGGCGCTAAAAGGTCGCAAGGGTCAGCCAAGCAAGACCAAGACAAAGGGGAAGCGCTCATGCTTCAAATGTGGTAAGGTTGGTCATTTTATTGCTAACTGTCCCGATAATGATAGCGACCAGGAACAAGGAAAGAATGGGAAGAGAGAGAACAAGAAGGTTTACAAGAAGGCCAAAGGCGAAGCACACCTTGGAAAGAAGTGGGATTCAGATTGCTCTTCGTCCGACTCCGACGACGAAAGACTCGCCGCCACCGCCTTTAACAAATCGACTCTCTTCCCCAACGAGCATCACACTTGCCTCATGGCAAGGGAAAAGAAGGTAAGCACTCGTAATGCTAGTACTTATGCTTCTTCAAGTGAGGATGAGTCTAGTGATGATGATGAAATAGATTATTCATGTTTATTCAAGGGCCTAGATAGAACCAAGGTTGATAAAATTAATGAATTAATTGATGCCTTGAATGATAAGAATAGGCTATTAGAAAAGCAAGAGGATCTTTTGTATGAATAGCATGACAAATTTGTTAGTGCACAAAATTCTCTTGCTCTAGAAGGTAAAAGGAATGAAATGCTTTCTTGTGAACTATCTACTTGTCGTGAAACCATTTCTACTTTAAAAGGTGTTAATGATGATTTAAATGCTAAACTAATAGAAGCAAATAAATCTAACTCTTGTGTTGAACATGTTGCAATTTGCACTAGATGTAAGGATTTTGATATTGATGCTTGTAGTGAACACCTAGTTTCAATTTCAAAATTGAATGATGAATTGGCTATTCTTAATGCCCAACTTAAGACTAGCAAGAGTGAATTTGAAAAACTAAAATTTGCAAGGGATGCCTACACTATTGGTAGACACCCCTCAATTAAGGATGGACTTGGCTTCAAGAGGGAAGCCAAGAACTTAACAAGCCATAAGGCTCCCATCTCCATCAAGGAGAAAGGGAAGGCCCCTATGGCAAATAGTATTAAAAAGAACCATGCTTTCTTATACCATGATAGGAAATACTCTAGGAATGTCCATTGCAACAATGTTATTTCACATGCTTATGATTCATATGCTATAGCTGCTTCTAGTTCCCATGTTGTGCATGATAGAAATGTTGCTAGGAAAAATGCTATGTCTAGAAAAAATGTTGTTCATGCTCCTAGGAAAGTGATGAATGAACCTTCTACAATTTATTTTGCTTGCAATGCTTCCTTTGCTATTTGTAGAAAGGGTAAGAAAGTAATTGCTAGGAAATTAGGGGCCAAATGTAAGGGAGACAAGACTTGCATTTGGGTCCCTAAGACTATTGTAACTAACCTTGCAGGACCCAACAAGAGTTGGGTACCTAAAACCCAAGCCTAAATTTGCCTTGCAGGTTTATGCATCCGGGGGTTCAAGCTGGATTATCGACAGCGGATGCACAAACCACATGACGGGGGAGAAGAAGATGTTCACTTCCTACGTCAAGAACAAGGATTCCCAAGATTTAATCATATTCGGTGATGGGAACCAAGGCAAGGTGAAAGGGTTAGGAAAAATAGCTATTTCATCCGAGCACTCGATTTTTAATGTGTTTTTAGTAGAGTCTCTTGGATATAATTTGTTATCTATTAGTCAATTATACAATATGGGATATAATTGTTTATTCACAAATGTAGATGTGTCTGTCTTTAGAAGATGTGATGGTTCACTAGCTTTTAAGGGTGTACTAGACGGCAAACTTTATTTAGTTGATTTTGCAAAAGAGGAGGCCGGTCTAGATGCATGCTTAATTGCTAAGACTTGCATGGGCTGGCTGTGGCATCGCCGTTTAGCACATGTGGGGATGAAGAACCTTCACAAACTTCTAAAGGGAGAACATGTGATAGGTCTAACTAATGTACATTTCAAAAAAGATAGACCTTGTGCAGCTTGTCAAGCAGGAAAACAGGTAGGGAGCTCACATCATTCCAAAAATGTGATGACCACGTCAAGACCACTGGAGATGCTTCATATGGACCTCTTCGGACCCGTCGCCTATCTAAGAATAGGAGGAAGTAAGTATGGTTTGGTTATAGTTGATGATTTTTCCCGCTTCACTTGGGTATTCTTTTTGCAGGATAAATCTGAAACCCAAGGGACCCTCAAGCGCTTCCTCAGGAGAGCTCAAAATGAGTTTGAGCTCAAGGTGAATAAGATAAGAAGCGACAACGGGTCCGAGTTCAAGAACCTTCAAGTGGAGGAGTACCTTGAGGAGGAAGGGATCAAGCACGAGTTCTCCGCTCCCTACACACCACAACAAAATGGTGTGGTAGAGAGGAAGAACAGGACGCTAATCGACATGGCGAGGACGATGCTTGGAGAGTTCAAGATCCCCGAGCGCTTTTGGTCGGAAGCCGTGAACACGGCTTGCCACGCCATCAACCGGGTCTACCTTCATCGCCTCCTCAAGAAGACTTCGTATGAGCTAGTGACCGGTAACAAACCCAATGTTTCGTATTTTTGAGTTTTTGGGAGTAAATGCTACATTCTAGTGAAGAAGGGTAGAAATTCTAAATTTGATCCCAAAGCCGTGGAAGGGTTTTTGTTAGGTTATGACTCAAATACAAAGGCGTATAGAGTCTTCAACAAATCATCGGGTTTGGTTGAAGTCTCTAGCGACGTTGTATTTGATGAGACTAATGGCTCTCCAAGAGAGCAAGTTATTGATCTTGATGATGTAGATGAAGAAGACGTTCCAACTGCTGCAATACGCACCATGGCGATTGGAGATATACGGCCACAGGAACAAAATATGCAAGATCAACCCTCTTCCTCAACAATGGTGCAACCCCCAACTCAAGACGATGAACAGGTTCATCAAAAGGAGGCATGTGATCAAGGGGGAGCATAGGATGTCCAAGTAGAAGAGGAAGAAGCACCTCAGGCCCCTCCAACCCAAGTTCGAGCGACGATTCAAAGGGATCATCCCGTCAACCAGATTTTGGGTGACATTAGCAAGGGAGTAACTACTCGGTCTCGATTAGTTAATTTTTGTGAGCATTACTCTTTTGTCTCTTCTATTGAGCCTTTCAGGGTATAAGAGGCCTTGCTAGATCCGGACTGGGTATTGGCCATGCAAGAGGAGCTCAACAACTTCAAAAGGAATGAAGTCTGGACACTGGTGCCTCGTCCTAAGCAAAATGTTGTGGGAACCAAGTGGGTGTTCCGCAACAAACAAGACGAGCACGGGGTGGTGACAAGGAACAAGGCTTGACTTGTGGCAAAAGGTTATGCCCAAGTCGCAGGTTTGGACTTTGAGGAGACTTTTGCTCCTGTGGCTAGGCTAGAGTCCATTCGTATCTTGCTAGCATATGCCGCTCACCATTCTTTCAGGTTGTTCCAAATGGATGTGAAGAGCGCTTTCCTCAATGGGCCAATCAAGGAGGAGGTGTACATAGAGCAACCCCCTGGCTTCGAGGATGAACGGTACCCCGACCACGTGTGTAAGCTCTCTAAGGCGCTCTATGGACTTAAGCAAGCCCCAAGAGCATGGTATGAATGCCTTAGAGACTTTTTAATTGCTAATGCTTTCAAGGTTGGGAAAGCCGATCCAACTCTTTTCACTAAGACTTGCGATGGTGATCTTTTTATGTGCCAAATTTATGTCGATGACATAATATTTGGTTCTACTAATCAAAAGTCTTGTGAAGAGTTTAGCAGGGTGATGACACAGAAATTTGAGATGTCGATGATGGGCGAGTTGAAATACTTCCTTGGGTTCCAAGTGAAGCAACTCAAGGACGGCACCTTCATCTTCCAAACGAAGTATACGCAAGATTTACTAAAGCGGTTTGGGATGAAGGACGCCAAGCCCGCAAAGACTCCAATGGGAACCGACGGACACACCGACCTCAACAAAGGAGGTAAGTCCGTTGATCAAAAAGCATACCGGTCAATGATAGGGTCTTTACTTTATTTATGTGCTAGTAGACCGGATATTATGCTTAGTGTATGCATGTGTGCTAGATTTCAATCCGATCCTAAGGAGTGTCACTTAGTGGCGGTGAAGCAAATCTTTAGATATTTAGTAGCTACGCCTTGCTTCGGGATCTGGTATCCAAAGGGGTCTACTTTTGACTTGATTGGATATTCAGATTTCGACTATGCCGGATGTAAGGTCGATAGGAAGAGTACATCGGGGACGTGCCAATTCTTAGGAAGGTCCCTGGTGTCATGGAAGTCTAAGAAACAAACTTCCGTTGCCCTATCCACCACTGAGGCCGAGTACGTTGCCGCAGGACAGTGTTGCGTGCAACTACTTTGGATGAGGCAAACCCTCCGGGACTTTGGCTACAATCTGAGCAAAGTCCCACTCCTATGTGATAATGAGAGTGCTATCCGCATAGCGGAAAATCCTGTTGAGCACAGCCGCACAAAGCACATTGACATCCGGCATCACTTTTTGAGAGACCACCAGCAAAAGGGAGATATCGAAGTGTTTCATGTTAGCACCGAGAACCAGCTAGCCGATATCTTTACCAAGCCTCTAGATGAGAAGACCTTTTGCAGGCTGCGTAGTGAGCTCAATGTCTTAGATTCGCGGAACCTGGATTGATTTATAGCATACATGTGTTTATGCCTTGATCATGTTCCTTATGCATTGTGTTGTCTATTTATGGTGCTCAAGTTGTACAAACACTCCCCGGACCTCACAAGTCTTTGTGCAAGTGATGCACACATTTACGGGGAGATGTGTTACAACTTGACCCTTTGAGACTAACCGTGTGCTTGAGTTTGCTTAATTTAGTCTCAAAGGTGGATTGAAAGGGAAAGGTGGACTTGGACCATGAAAGACTTCCACTGCACTCTGATGAGAGGGTAACTACTTCCAAGTTCATCTCGTGAACTCTTATTGCCTTTGTACTCTTATTTGAAGATTTGGTGAGGCAATGAGGTTAAAGGGCCAAGATTGATCCTGTTTTGGTGCTTGATGCCAAAGGGGGAGAAAATAAAGGCCAAAGCAAGAAATGGATCAGCTACCACTTGAGGAAATTTGAAAATAGTAGAATAGAATAGAGCCTTTTGTTTTGTCAAAACTCTCTTATTGGTTCTCTTGTCAGAAGTTGGCTTTTTGTGGGGAGAATTTTGATTATGGGAAAAAGGGGGAGTTTTTGAAATCTTTGATCAATTTCTATTGAAATAGCTCTCTTTATGTCTCTACAATTGTGGTTGAACTAGAGATAGGAGTTTGAAGTTGATTTGCAAAAACAAAACCAAGTGGTGGCAAAGAGTGATCCATATATGTCAAATTTGAATCAAAACAATTTTGAGTTCTTATTTGAATTGATTTTGCACTTGTTCTATTTGCTTTATGTTGTGTTGGCATAAATCACCAAAAAGGGGGAGATTGAAAGGGAAATGTGCCCTTGGGCCATTTCTAAGTATTTTGGTGATTGGGTGCCAACACAAATGCCTAAGTCAGAAACTATGCCAAATGATGGTCAAGGTGCAAATCAATACAAAGGTATGATTCTAGACTTATTACATTGGTTTTTGTGTACTAACATGTTTGTCTAAAGTGTTAGAATCAGAGAAAATTCAATTGAAAAAGAGTGGCTCGAAGCAGCAAAGAGTCTGCTCAGTCTGGGTGCACCGGACTGTCCGGTGGTGCACCGGACAGGGTCCGGTGCGCCAGGCTGGCATCCATCAACTTGCTGCTCTCGGGACTTCGTCGGCGGCGTATGGCTAAGATTCACCAGACTGTCCGGTGAGCCAACGGTCGGCCGGGCCAACGGTCGACCGCGCGATCCGCGCGGGACACGAGGCCGAGCCAACGGCTAGAAGGGGGCACCGAACTGTCCGGTGTGCACCGGACAGTGTTCGGTGCGCCAACAGCTCCAAGGCTGCCAACGGTCGGCTTTGCCAAATCGGGAAAGAAATCTGCACCGGACAGTGTCCGGTGGTGCACCGGACATGTTCGGTGCGCCAGTCGATAGAAGGCAAGAATTGCCTTCCCGGATTGCTCTCAACGGCTCCTAGCTACCTTGGGGCTATAAAAGGGACCCCTAGGCGCATGGAGGAGTACCGAAGCAACCTTAGAGCATTCTTGATCATCCACACTCAGTCTTTGCGCATTCGTTTGTCATTCTCAGTGATTCGAGCTCCGTTCTAGTGAGAACTTTGAGATAGTCATTTGAGCTCGATTCTTGGCCGTGTGTGTGCGTATTTTGCTGTGGATTTGTGTGTGTTGCTTCCCTCCCTTACTCCGTGCTTCTTTGTGAACTTCAAGTGTAAGGGCGAGAGACTCCAATTTGTTGAGATTCCTTGCAAGCGGGATAAAGATAAGCAAAGCAAAACACCGTGGTATTCAAGTGGGTCTTTGGACCGCTTGAGAGGGGTTGATTGTAACCCTCATCCGTTGGGACGCCACAACGTGGAGTAGGCAAGCGTTGGTCTTGGCCGAACCACGGGATAAACCACTGTGCCATCTCTGTGATTGATCTCTTGTGGTTATTGTGTTTTGTTGAGACTCCTCTCTAGCCACTTGGCAATTATTGTGCTAACGCCTAACCAAGTTTTGTGGCATTAAGTTTTCAAGTTTCACAGGATCACCTATTCACCCCCCCTCTAGGTGCTCTCACCACTGCCGCGACCAGAAGATGGAAGCCTACTGCGATGAGGTTCGGCGCCTGGAAGACAAGTTCTACGGGCTCGAGCTCAACCACGTCGCACGACGATACAACAAGACTGTGGACGAGCTGGCTAAGATAGCCTCGGGGCAAACAACGATTCCCCCGGACGTCTTCTCCCGAGACCTACATCAACCCTCAGTCAAGACTGACGACACGCCCGAGCCCGAGAAGGCCTCGGCCCAGCCCGAGGCACCGTCGGCCCAGCCAGAGGCACCCTCGGCTCGGCCCGAGGCACCCTCGGCCCCCGAGGGTGAGGCACTGCACGTCGAGGAAGAGCGGAGCGGAGTCACGCCTAATCAAAACTGGCGGACCCCGTACCTGCAATATCTCCACCGAGGAGAGCTACCACTCGACCGAGCCGAAGCTCGGCGATTGGCACCGCGTGCCAAGTCGTTCGTCCTACTGGGGGAAGGGAAGGAGCTCTACCACCGCAGCCCCTCAGGCATCCTCCAGCGATGCATATCCATCGCCGAAGGTCAGGAATTATTACAAGAAATATACTCGGGGGCTTGTGGTCATCACGCAGCGCCTCGAGCCCTTGTCGAAAAAGCTTTCCGATAAGGTTTCTACTGGCCGACCGCGGTGGCCGACGCCACTAGGATTGTCCGCACCTGCCAAGGGTGCCAATTCTACGCAAGGCAGACCCACCTGCCCGCTCAGGCTCTGCAGACAATACCCATCACCTGACCATTTGCTGTGTGGGGCCTAGTGTTGAAACCGGACCGCTGACACACGGCATGTCTGTTGGGGCCGCCCGCACACACGACACCCCCACCCAGGCTGTCGGGCCGCGACACACGCGCCCGCACATATAGCAGCGGGCTTTAGGTCTCTTGGGCCAACACTCCCCCCAAAAAGCTAGCCTTTAGGGGGTTGCACCCTCAACCATATAAACCTTGATTTCTCACTCTCACTAGACAATGTGGGACTATTCCCAACAATCTCCCCCTCACACATTGTGAGCCGAGATTTGTCTTGAGAATGCACTGGGCCAAACTGGCTCTGATACCAATTGTTGAAACTGGACCTGAAAGTTCCCTTTGGCCCGGGAACAGGATCTGGATGTCGCCTAGAAGGGGGGGGGTGAATAGGCGAATAAAAATTATTACTTTAAAAACTTAAACTCTTACTCTACTTGAAGACTGGAGCGCAGTGGAATGAAAGATCCTTCGAGTAGGTTGCAGCGGAATAGAAGATCCTGTCTCAAAATGTCCTGCACTTCAAATATAACTTGTACCACAGATAAGTATTGAAGTGCAGATATAAAGAGTAGATACGACAAAGAGACATCACACAATACAGAGCGAAGCACACAGACGCAGGGATTTATCCCGAGGTTCGGCCAAGCCTGAAATGCTTGCCTAGTCCCCGTTGGAGTTAGCCACACCTGGGCTTGGAGTCTATATCAACTCCGTCCTCCGTTTGCTCAGATCTGTCAGTATGACAGATAGAGCCTTCCACTATGTTGATTTGGTTACAGTAAGACCGCGGCTGCTTACAATCTTCTTGGCAGCACTCCGGCAGAGTAACGATACGCTCAAGACCTTGCTCTTGCTCTTAGCAGCACTTCTCCTCTCTCTAAAGGCTTATAGCTGTGCCTTCTACACAAACTATAGAGATACACACAAGAGGGAGAGTGAGAATTAATTCGAGTGATGTCTACACTTGTTGGCTGCTCTTCTATCTTTGCTTGAGGCGCCTAGGGGTCCCTTTTATAGGCACAAGGGGCCTAGGAGCCGTTGGAATCCCATTTGGAAGGCAACACTTTCTTTCTGTCTGGTGGTGCACCACCGGACACTGTCCGGTGCCCGATTTCCTTCCAAAATTGGTGCAGGCGACCGTTGCTGCTTTGGAGCCGTTGGCGCACCGGACACTGTCCGGTGCACACCGGACAGTCCGGTGCCCCCTTCTAGCCGTTGGCTCTGCCACGTGTCCCGCGCGGATCGCGCGGTCGACCGTTGAACCGACCGACTGTTGGCTCACCGGACAGTCCGGTGCACCACCGGACAGTCCGGTGAATTATAGCCGTACGTCGCCGATGAACTCCCGAGAGCGACGAGTTCGTCTGAGCCAGCCTGGCGCACCGGACACTGTCCGGTGCACCACTGGACAGTCCGGTGACCCCAGACTTAGCAGACTTTGGCTGAACTTATCCATCTCTTCTCCAACTCGATTTTTTATTTACTTTTGATTTTTCCATCTATGGCATTTGACATGCTTGAGCTTTGATGTTGAACTCATAAATCATCAAGTCAGCTTGACTTGATCTAGATTGACATTACTTAGCTCCAACATCCTGCAAAGGTCACATAGAACATCTCCAAACATAGGAACCACCCAAACTAAAGATCAAGGTGAACTTAGCTATTTTGGGCTGCCTCCAGTTCTGGTTTTGACACTGCTTCTTCTTCTAGTGACCTTGTGCACTTCATCTTAGAGCTTGATCTTGAGCCTTATGACTTACACCACATAGCTAGAGATGTTTCCTCATTGGTGGTAAGTCACGTCCTTATGTAGTGATCCTTGATGTGTCGTAGCTGTTCTCAACTCGATCACCCTTGAATTGCAAGCCTTCTTCTTCACCCTTGGCTTTGGGTTCCTCAGCCTCCTTGACCTTCTCCCGTGCACTTGGTACCTCGAAGCTTTTCTTGCCTCCGTCCTTGGCTTGATCAGTTGTCTCCGAGCTACGCACCCGAGTCTCACTTTATGCAATTACCATCTTACTTGTGATGTCCATTATGTATCCATAATCCAGTTCTTGGACCATCACATTTGTTTACTTGTGTTGAACCCTGTTAGCTTTACCTTAAGCACCTGTTCAACACTTAGTACACTTGTTAGTCCGTTAATTGAGTTGTCATCCAAACACCAAAACTCACAAGAGAGCTTTCAATCTCCCCCTTTTTGGTGATTGATGGCAACACAATTAAAGCTTACATAAGAATAAGATTTGAAGCACAAATTTTGAATTCTAAGTTTATAGAATGCTCCCCCTAAATATGTGCTTACTTCAAAAACATAATTTTGGCCTCAGACGCCAATTTGCACATACTTAGGCAATTCGAAACATTTCTACACCTTAGAACTTTTTGGGATGCATTGTGTAAAGAATCAAACCATGATGCTATAACACACAAATGCACATAATTAGAGTTAAACACCATTCAATTTAGTGGATATATCACAGGAATATCAACCTACCATTATTCACCATTTAGATACCAATTTAAACTAAGATATCAATTTAAAGCAATCGTAAAGCACCATTAATCACACAAACACCATTAATCACATAACTATCTATTACCCTATAGAGGCCAATTAATTCATAGCAGCGGAAACACTAAACACTAGTTCATATGATGCAACACATATAATACTGCAAGAAGCATATGATAAGTGTCAGGGACCATAATTAGGGGTACCCCCGAGGTTCCTAAATCTCAGCTGGTAACCCCCATCAGCATAAAGCTGCAGAGGCCTGATGGGAGTGATTAGATTAGGGATCGGTCCGTTCGAAGGACGCGATGACACCTCACTCGAGCCTAGCCTCGGACAAGGGCAACCGATCCTGGAGGATCTCCGTCTCGCCCGAGGCCCCCTCAGCGGCTGACGTATTTACAACTCACTCGAGGCCCTGTCTTCGCCAAGAAGCCGCCCTGACCAAATCGCCACACCGACCGACCAAATCGCAGGAGCATTTAATGCAAAGGTGACCTGACACCTTATCCTGGCACGCGCCCTGTGGCTGACAGAGCCGAAGTGACCGCCGTCACGTCGCCGCTCCACTGTCCGGCCCGACAAAAGGACAGCGCCGCCTGCACCACTCCGACTGTAGCGCCACTCGATAGAGTGAGGCTGACAGGCAGTCAGACCCGGCCGCAGACACCGTAGGAAGCTCCGCCCGACCCTAGGGCTCGGACTCGGGCTAAGTCCCGGAAGACGGCAAACTCCGCTCCGCCCGACCCCAGGGCTCGGACTCGGGCTAAGTCCCGGAAGACGGCGAACTCCGCTCCGCCCGACCCCAGGGCTCGGACTCGGGCTAAGTCCCGGAAGACGGCGAACTCCGCTCCGCCCGACCCTAGGGCTCGGACTCGGGCTAAGTCCCGGAAGACGGCAAACTCCGCTCCGCCCGACCCCAGGGCTCGGACTCGGGCTAAGTCCCGGAAGACGGCGAACTCCGCCTCGCCCGACCCCAGGGCTCGGACTCGGGCTAAGTCCCGGAAGACGACGACCTCCGCCTCGCCCGACCCCAGGGCTCGGACTCCGCCCAGGCCTCAGCCGACCGACTCCGCCTCGCCCGACCCCGGGGGCTCGGACTCGGCCTCGGTCACAGGAGACAGACTCGACTTCGGCTTCGGAGGAGCTTCCACGTCGCCCAGCCTAGGGCGCGGACTGGCCACATCAATAGGAGGCGCCATCATCACCCTACCCCGAGCTAACTCGGACCTCGGGGGACAAGACCGGCGTCCCATCTGGCTCGCTCTGCCAGATAGGCAATGATGGCGTCCCCGCACGCACAGTGACGATGGCGGCCCGCGGCCCCCTTACGGAAGCAAGCGGACGTCAGCAAGGACTCGACGGCTCCAACAGCTGCCCCTCCACTAGGCTCCAGTGCACCTCCGACGGCCACGACATCACACCAACAGGGTGCCAATATCTCTCCGGCTGCCACAATGGCATGTACTTAGGGCGCTAGCTCTCCCCCGCTAGACACGTAGCACTCAGCTACACCCCCATTGTACACCTGGATCCTCTCCTTACACCTATAAAAGGAAGGACCAGGGCCCTCTTAGAGAGGGTTGGCCGCGCGGGGACGAGGACGAGACGAAGGCACTCGCGTGAGGCCGCTCGCTCCCTCTCCCGCGTGGATGCTTGTAACCCCCTACTGCAAGCGTACCCGACCTGGGCGCGGGACGAACACGAAGGCCGCGGGATTCTCCACGTCTCTCTCTCTCTCTCCGCCTCGCTCTCCCCCCTTCACGCTCGCTCTCGCGCTCGACCCATCTGGGCTGGGGCACGCGGCGACATTCACTCGTCGGCATTAGGGACCCCCGGTCTCGAAACGCCGACAGTTGGCGCGCCAGGTAGGGGCCTGCTGCGTGTTGACGAACAGCTACCCGTCAAGGTCCAGATGGGCAGTCTCCAGCGACCTCTTCGACCCGGGACGGTGCTCCATTTCAGGAGCCTCGAGTTCATGTCTCTCGACGGCGGCTACGACATGATACTCCTTCTTCCGCCGCGCGACGGCGACAACGGCGGCCAACGACCCGCATGCCGGCGGCGGAATCGACGGCGTCTTCCCCACGTGGTGGAAGAGCAACCTTCGAGCTCGTCTCGTCGCCTTCCCCGCCGCCGGAGGAGACGACATGGTCGCCAAGGCCAAGCAGGAGGCGGCACCGCGTCGGCTGTCGGGCGAGTCGACGACACCAACGCTCCGCCAAGGGGCGTGCCGGGCATCGACCTCGCGCCTGAGACGAAGGCGAGCGCCGGTTCCCCGCGACACGTCTACTCCAAGCGGACGGAGTCTTCTCGTGAAGGACTTGCTGGACGTCACCCTCGTACCTGCGACGACGACGCAGTCTACTCCTGACGCGACATCATCACCGCTCGTCGACCAAAAGGTACCGACCGACTCCCGTCTCGTACATTTTGGATCCAGCCTCGACCCACCGAGCGGCCCCGCTTCGGTGGGAGCCCTCATAGAGGCATGTCCAAACCCTTTTGGGCTTCGCATGCGATCACCTTGGGACCAGCTGACGGACGTCTCGACCTACGGGCCCTCTGGGTCCGAGGAAGACGACGAACCCAGCTTCGGTTGGGATTTCTCTGGACTTGGCAACCCCTGTGCCATGCTGGACTTCATGACCGCATGCGACTACTGCCTTTCCGACTGTTCCGACGGTAGCCGCGGCTTCAGCGACAAAGACTGCGGCCCAAGTCGTGAATGTTTCCACGTCGATCTAGGGGGGCCCGCCGAAGGCAACCATCTTGGCATGCCGGCAGACGGTGATCCCCCTAGGCCGGTGCCTCGCGTTGACATCCCTCGAGAGCTAGTTGTGGTCCCAGTCCCTGCGGGGGGTCAGGTCACACAGCTCGAGCAAATCCGAGAGGTACCGGCTAGGCTCGACGAGGGAGCAGGAGCGCTTGAGCCGATCCGCCGGGACGTCGGGCAGGCACGGGTGGTCCAACCTCCTGCCGGAGAAATGCGTCATCTACCCCAGGGCTTCCAGCACCGCATCGCCGACGATGTCAGGCTCAGGCCGCCACCCACATCCAGCGGGGTTGGCCAGAACCTGGCTACAGCAGCAATGCTCCTTCGCGCAATGCCGGAGCCATCAACTACCGAGGGGCGACGCATCCAAGGAGAGCTCAAGAATCTCCTGGAGGACGCCGCAGCCCGATGGGCCGAGAGCTCCGCCTCCTGAAGGCAGGGCTACCCCTCGGAACATCATGCCGCGACTTCCCGCTTCATGCGGGAGGCCTCGGTCAACACCAGGCGCACGCGCCACACAGCGCCTGCAGCCCCGGGTCACCTCGGCAACGAGCAACCTCGCCGCGACCATCGGGCCCGCCTTGACGAGAGGGTGCGCCGAGGCTACCACCCCAGGCGTGGGGGACGCTACGACAGTGGGGAGGATCGGAGTCCTTCGCCCAAACCACCTAGTCCGCAGGCCTTCAGTAGGGCCATACGACGTGCGCCGTTCCCGACCCGGTTCCGACCCCTGGCTACTATCACGAAGTACTCGGGGGAGACGAGACCGGAGCTGTGGCTCGCGGACTACCGTTTGGCCTGCCAACTAGGTGGAACGGACGATGGCAACCTCATCATCCGCAACCTCCCCCTGTTCCTCTCCGACACCGCTCGCGCCTGGTTGGAGCACTTGCCTCTGGGGCAGATCTCCAACTGGGACGACCTAGTCCAAGCTTTCGCCGGCAATTTTCAGGGCACATACGTGTGCCCCGGGAACTCCTGGGACCTCCGAAGCTGCCAACAGCAGCCGGGAGAGTCTCTCCGGGACTACATCCGACGATTCTCGAAGCAGCGCACCGAGCTGCCCAACGTCACCGACTCGGATGTCATCGGCGCGTTCCTCGCTGGCACCACTTACCGCGACCTGGTGAGCAAGCTGGGTCGCAAGACCCCCACCAGGGCGAGCGAGCTGATGGACATCGCCACCAAGTTCGCCTCTGGCCAAGAGGCGGTCGAGGCTATCTTCCGGAAGGACAAGCAACCCCAGGGCCGCCCATCGGAAGGTGCCCCCGAGGTGTCAACTCAGCACGGTGCCAAGAAGAAGGGCAAGAGGAAGTCGCAAGCGAAACGCGACATAGCCGACGCGGACCTTGTCGCCGCCGCCGAGTACAAGAACCCTCGGAAACCTCAGGGAGGTGCCAACCTCTTCAACAAGATGCTCAAGGAGCCGTGCCCCTATCACCAGGGGCCCGTCAAGCACACCCTCGAGGAGTGCATCATGCTTCGGCGCCACTTCCATAGGGCTGAGCCGCCCGCGGAGGGTGGCAGGGCCCACGACGATGACGATAGGAAGGAAGATCGCCAAGCAGGAGAGTTCCCCGAGGTTCGCGACTGCTTCATGATCTACGGTGGGCAAGCGGCAAATGCCTCGGCTCGGCACCGCAAGCAAGAGCGCCGGGAGGTCTGTTCGGTGAAGGTGGCGGCGCCGGTCTACCTAGACTGGTCCGACGAGCCCATCACCTTTGACCGAGCGTCAGGCTCACCAAGGTCCTCATGGACGGAGGCAGCAGCCTCAACATCATCTACGCCGAGACCCTCGGATTCCTGCGCATCGATCTGTCCTCCATCCGGGCGGACGCTGCGCCCTTCCACGGGATCATTCCCGGGAAGCGCGTTCAGCCCCTCGGACAACTCGACCTTCCTGTCTGCTTCGGAACACCCTCCAACTTCCGAAGGGAGACCCTGACGTTCGAGGTGGTCAGGTTTCGAGGAACCTACCATGCGGTACTGGGAAGACCATGCTACGCGAAGTTCATGGTCGTCCCCAACTACACCTACCTGAAGCTCAAGATGCCGGGCCCCAACGGGATCATCACCGTCAGCCCCACGTACAAACACGCGTTCGAATGCGACGTGGAGTGCGTGGAGTACGCCGAGGCCCTCATCGCCGACCTGGAGAGCCTCCCCAAGGAGGTGCCAGACGTGAAGTGTCACGCCGGCAACTTCGAGCCAGCAGAGACAGTCAAAGCCGTCCCCCTCGACCCCAGCAGCGACGCCTCCAAGCAGATCCGGATCGGCTCCGGGCTCGATCCCAAATAGGAAGCAGTGCTCGTCGACTTTCTCCGTGCGAACGCCGACGTCTTCGCGTGGAGTCCCTCGGACATGCCCGGCATACCGAGGGATGTCGCCGAGCACTCACTGGACATCCGGGCCGGAGCCCGACCCGTCAAGCAACTTCTGCGCCGATTCGACGAGGAGAAGCGCAGAGCCATAGGCGAGGAGATCCACAAGCTGATGGCGGCAGGGTTCATCAAAGAGGTATTCCATCCTGAATGGCTTGCCAACCCTGTGCTTGTGAGAAAGAAAGGTGAGAAATGGCGGATGTGCGTAGACTACACCGGTCTGAACAAAGCATGTCCGAAGGTTCCCTACCCTCTGCCTCACATCGATCAAATTGTGGATTCCACTGCTTGGTGCAAAACCCTGTCATTCCTCGATGCCTACTCAGGGTATCACCAAATCAGGATGAAAGAGTCCGACCAGCTCGCGACTTCTTTCATCACACCCTTCGGCATGTACTGCTATGCCACCATGCCGTTTGGTTTGAGGAATGCGGGCGCGACGTACCAGCGGTGCATGAACCATGTGTTCGGAGAACATATTGGCCGCATGGTCGAGGCCTACGTCGATGACATCGTAGTCAAGACAAGAAAGGCCTCCGACCTCCTTTCCGACCTTGAAGTGACGTTCCGATGTTTCAAGGCAAAAGGCGTCAAGCTCAATCCCGAAAAGTGTGTCTTCGGGGTGCCCCGAGGCATGCTCTTAGGGTTCATCGTCTCCGAGCGGGGCATCGAAGCCAACCCGGAGAAGATCTTAGCTATCACCGGCATGGGGCCCATCAAGGACTTGAAGGGCGTACAGAGGGTCATGGGATGTCTCGCGGCTCTGAGCCACTTCATCTCACGCCTCGGCGAAAGAGGTCTGCCCCTGTACCGCCTCTTAAGGAAGGCAGAGTGCTTCACCTGGACCCCTGAGGCCGAGGAAGCCCTCGGGAACCTGAAGGCACTCCTCACGAAGGCGCCTATCTTGGTGCCCCCAGCCGCCTGAGAAGCCCTCCTGGTCTACATCGCCGCAACCACTCAGGTGGTTAGCACCGCGATTGTGGTCGAGAGGCAAGAATAGGGGCATGCATTGCCCGTTCAGGGGCCAGTCTACTTCGTCAGCGAGGTACTGTCCGAAACCAAGATCCGCTACCCACAAGTTCAGAAGCTACTGTATGCGGTGATCCTGACACGACGGAAGTTGCGGCACTACTTCGAGTCCCATCCGGTAACTGTGGTGTCATCATTCCCCCTGGGGGAAATCATCCAGTGCCGGGAGGCCTCGGGAAGGATTGCAAAGTGGGCAGTGGAAATCATGGGCGAGACGATCTCGTTCGCCCCTCGGAAGGCCATCAAGTCCCAGGTCTTGGCGGACTTCGTAGCTGAATGGGTCGACACCCAGCTCCCAACAGCTCCGATCCAGCCGGAGCTCTGGACCATGTTCTTCGACGGGTCGCTGATGAAGACAGGGGCAGGCGCGGGCCTGCTCTTCATCTCACCCCTCGGGAAGCACATACGCTATGTGCTACGTCTCCATTTCCCAGCGTCCAACAATGTGGCCGAGTATGAGGCTCTGGTCAATGGGTTGCGGATCGCCATCGAGCTAGGGGTCCGACGCCTCGACGCTCGTGGTGACTCGCAGCTCGTCATCGACCAAGTCATGAAGAACTCCCACTGTCGCGACCCGAAGATGGAGGCCTATTGCGATGAGGTTCGGCGCCTGGAAGACAAGTTCTACGGGCTCGAGCTCAACCACATCGCCCGACGCTACAACGAGACTGCGGACGAGCTGGCTAAGATAGCCTCGGGGCGGACAACGGTTCCCCCGGACGTCTTCTCCCGAGACCTACATCAACCCTCAGTCAAGACTGACGACTCGCCCGAGCCCGAGAAGGCCTCGGCCTAGCCCGAGGCACCCTCGGCCGAGCCCGAGGCACCCTCGGCTCCGCCCGAGGCACCCTCGGCCCTCGACGGTGAGGCACTGCGCGTCGAGGAGGAGCGGAGCGGGGCCACGCCTAATCGAAACTGGCAGACCCCGTACCTGCAATATCTCCACCGAGGGGAACTACCCCCCGACCAAGCTGAGGCTCGGCGATTGGCAAGGCGTGCCAAGTCGTTCGTCCTACTGGGGGACGGTGAGGAGCTCTACCACCGCAGCCCTTCAGGCATCCTCCAGCGATGCATCTCCATCATCGAAGGTCAGGAACTCCTTCAAGAGATACACTCAGGGGCTTGTGGCCATCACGCAGCACCTCAAGCACTCGTCGGAAATGCTTTCCGACAAGGTTTCTGCTGGCCAACGGCGGTGGCCGACGTCACTAGAATTGTCCGCACCTGCGAAGGATGTCAGTTCTACGCAAGGCAGACCCACCTGCCCGCTCAGGCTCTGTAGACCATACCCATCACCTGGCCTTTCGCTGTATGAGGTCTGGACCTCGTCGGCCCCTTGCAGAAGGCACCCGGGGGCTACACGCACCTGTTGGTCGCCATCGACAAATTTTCCAAGTGGATCGAGGTCCGACCCCTAAACAGCATCAGGTCCGAGCAGGTGGTGGCGTTCTTCACCAACATCATCCATCGTTTCGGGGTCCCGAACTCCATCATCACAGACAATGGCACCCAGTTCACCGGCAGAAAGTTCCTAGACTTCTGCGAGGATCACCACATTCGGGTGGGCTGGGCTGCCGTAGCTCATCCCATGACGAATGGGCAAGTGGAGCGTGCCAACGGCATGATCCTACAAGGACTCAAGCCTCAGATCTACAACGACCTCAACAAGTTCGGCAAGCGATGGATGAAGGAACTCCCTTCGGTAGTCTGGAGCCTGAGGACAACACCGAGTCGAGCCACTGGCTTCACGCCGTTCTTTCTAGTCTATGGGGCCGAGGCCATCTTGCCCACAGACTTAGAATACGGTTCCCCGAGGACGAGGGCCTACACCGACCAAAGCAACCAAGCTAGCCGAGAAGACTCGCTGGATCAGCTGGAAGAAGCTCGGGACAGGGCCTTACTACACTCGGTGCGGTATCAGCAGTCCATGCGACGCTACCACGCCCGAGGGGTCCGGTCCCGAGACCTCCAGGTGGGCGACCTGGTGCTTCGGCTGCGACAAGACGCTCGAGGGCGGCACAAGCTCACGCCTCCCAGGGAAGGGCCGTTCGTCGTCGCCAAGGTTCTGAAGCCCGGAACGTACAAGCTGGCCAACAGTCAAGGCGAGGTCTACGGCAACGCTTGGAACATCCAACAGCTACGTCGCTTCTACCCTTAAGATGTTTTCAAGTCGTTCATATACCTCGCTCCTACACAAAGTTTAGTCATCAAGGAAGGGTCAACTTTGCATCGGCAAAGTCTGACCCTCCCTCAGGGGCTAAAAGGGGGAGAACCCCCCCTCTGCGTCGAATTTTTCCTCGAAAAAAGATCTTTTCTGCCAGAATATCTTTCGCGCTTTTTGGCTACTTCGAAAGTGGATCCTGAAAACGACGGAGTACACGTAAGCAGCCAAGGCTGACCGAGCCGAGGGACTCCTACGCCTCCGGGATATGGATACCTCACTCGTCACCTTCTGCGATAAGTAACTCGTGCTCGGATAAGTGACTCTGTGGACCGAACAAGTCTTCATGCTCGGAAGCTCTTCTGCCCAAACGATCTTTCGAGCCTTCTCGATTGCGTTGGTGACAGAGCCCCATGGACGGGTAAGAGTGCGTGTAAGCAGCAAGACCGACCGAGCCGAGGGACTCCTACGCCACCAGGATACGGATACCTCGCTCGTCACCTTCTGTGACAAGCAACTCTCGCCCGAACAAACAACTCTGTTACCAACAAAAGAGTCCAGATACTCAAAATATGGGGAAAGGAGACGCAGCTTTACAATACGACGAGGGTGTGTTTTGGCCTCGGCGGCCGCAGAAGACACACACTACAAGATGATCCGACCCTGCAGGCACGGATCCTGACGCTTGAAGGGAGCAACAACACCCTCGGCATCGACAACGCCTTCGGCGAGGTCCAACCTAGCCTCGGACGGCGACACGATCTGAGGGTCTCCGCTCTGAAGGACGACGTCATTACCACGCCCGGGCCGTCGCCGCTAGGGTCTTCTCCGAGAATCCGGCCCGAGCAGGCGGCTCGGCTGGACACCTCCGAGGCCTCGGCAGGTCAACTCTAGAGTCGGTCCCGCTGACGGACGACCCAGCTAGGCTCCGGCCGACCAGGTTTTCTCTTCGGACCAACTCTGCCTCTGTTCGCGCTGACACCGCTACCCCTGGCCTCGGCTCATCGAAGAGCGGCCGAGGGGTTCCTTTAACCGAGCGAGGGAAGCCTTGGGCAATAAGGCCGACCGAGCCGAGGGACTCCTATGCCTCCGGGATACGGATACCTCACTCGTCACCTTTACATGGGGCAACTCGCGCTTGGTGAAGCGGTTCAAGCAATCAACAGGCGAGTCTTAGCATTCGAAAACGAGGAAGAAGCACGGCTCCGTGCCGGAATTACATACATGTTCAGGCCTCGAAAGCCATGATGAACAGACACCGGCATCGAGATGCCATTACAAGCGGAACTCTGGTTCCGCCTCCACAGGTACGAACAACCCCACGCGACTGGGGGGGCCTACGGAGCAACAGAAGACCGACGAACGGCTCGCCGTCGCCCGCCCCGACAGCGGCAGCGACGATGACTTCTGCTCCGGAGGGCCGAACAGCAGCAGCGATGACCTCAGGGCGGATGCTGCTGCCACAAGGCCCTCGCCCATGCCCCCAACTCGAGAGGCAAGGACGGGCAGGAGGCCGTAGAGTTGGAGGTCGGTCCATGGGTGGCGCCGGCAAGCTCATCGGCGTCGGAACCTCTTCCAGCTGCCGTGGCGGAGGATGGCACCGGGAGCGGCTCCGAAGCTGCTCGGCTCGGAAACCGGGCACGGTGCAGCTGCCCATGCCGCGGCCACCGCACGCACGGGGACTGACCCCAACTCGACACACTCCCCTCCCCAGCACCAATGACGAACGTCCTTGAAGCTGAGGGAGGGGCACAGGCCGCGGCCTGGCTCGCTTCTCCCCGCCATCAAGATGGAGGTCACCGTCTTGGGTGGCCCCCGGCGAAGGGATGCAGCCAGGCTGCTTGACGAAAATCCTTGAAGCCGAACAAGGGCTGAAAGGTACCAACTCCCATGGAGTTGCGTTCCTCCAACGACGAGGCGGAAGAACCCCGGACGCCCCTCGCCCGGGGGCTCAGAAGCTGGAAAGACACGATGCATGAGGGGAGCACGAAGACATGGCCGCTTTCCAAGGGGGTCGCCCTCCTTTTAAAGGCGACTCTCCCCACTTGCGTCCTCAGCCATCACGGGCTGAGTCTTCTCCAACACGCTTCGAGGTCCTCCCCTACAGCGCGGGAGCTGGGGCCCACACGTCATGCAAGCTGCCCCAAGGCGGAAGGAGCCAAACCGCCACGCGAGGCGCGCGTAACTGCTCAGCGGTTACAGGTGCTCCTCCACTTTTGCCCAGACCAGCAGGCGAAAGGGCAGACCACCATGCAGGCGGCATGCAACCGCGCCAAGTGGGCGCACCCCTTCGACTCCAACGGCCTAGCATGGAGATCTAGGCCCACGCGTCGTGCAACCGGCGCGCCGGTTGCCACGCGCAAGAAACTGCATCGCCGCTCACGCCACTACCACGCCTCCTCGACTGCGGGGTCAAGACCGTGACTCGAAGCGACCCAGCGGCGCCAGCCTGGCGCGACGGTCAAAAGCGGTCAAAAATGGGTCGGCAGTAATGGTGGTGACAGGCGGGCAGGAGCAGCGGTCAAGTCGTCTGCAAGCTCACGTCCCCTCCGGGGATAGTGGGAGAACCCTCTCCCACGGCGTGAAGACGAAGCGCCCATGATCCGTACCTCGAACGGCTCACGCGCGCGCGCAACGGCTACCCCGTGAAACACTCGTCCCGTCGCATTAACTCCATGGCGGGACACGCGGCGCTTCGGCTGGAGAAGCGAGCGACGCTCCACCTTCGCCACAATAACCGCATCGAAAAAAAAGGTACGCCACGTCGTTCAATTTCGCATCCTTTTCCCTTTTTCCTCTTTCTTTCTCTTGCAACAGGGACCAGGAAAGGGGGAAACCCTGAAAAGGATCCTTCTCCGTGAAGGAACCAGGCTCCGAGCCTCCCTACTGATCAGAGGTTCGAAGGCTGGCCCCTCGAAAGGGTTCGACAGCCGCCTCAGATCGCGTGGGCTCGACACCCACTACTGGTCAGGGGTTCGAAGGTCGGCCCCTCGAAAGGGTTCAACGACCGCCTCAGGCTACTCGGGCTCCGCGCCCACTACTGATCAGGGGTTCGAAGGCTGGCCCCCGAAGGGTTGAAAGGGAAATGTGCCCTTGGGCCATTTCTAAGTATTTTGGTGATTGAGTGCCAACACATGTGTTTATTTGTGAATTTGTGTACATGGATGAACAAGGTGCAAATCATGAAGTAAAGGTATGTTTCTAAGCCTTAGTACATTGGTTTTGTGGACTAACATATTTGTCTAAGTGTTAGAAACAGAAAGAAGAAAAAGAGAAAAGGGGAGAGAATGACTTGGCTGTGTGCAGCCAAGTCCCAGCTCGGTCTGGAGCACCGGACTGTCCGGTGTGCACCGGACAGTGTCCGGTGCGCCAGACTGACTCGACTCGAACTGGCCGCTCTCGGGATTTTGGCCGGCGGCGTACGGCTAAAAATCACCGGACTGTCCGGTGTGCACCGGACTGTCCGGTGAGCCAATGGTCGGCCAGGGCCAACGGTCGGCCGCGCAATCCGCGCGGGACACGTGGCTGAGCCAACGGTCGGAAGACGGCACCGGACTGTCCGGTGTGCACCGGACTGTCCGGTGCGCCAACGGCTCGCAGATCTACGGCAGTCTTCCAACGGTCGGAAGCGCCAGAAAAGGAAACAGATCGGGCACCGGACAGTGTCCGGTGTGCACCGGACTGTCCGGTGCCCCCGACGACAGAAGGCAAGGATGGCCTTCCGGATTTGCTCTCAACGGCTCCTAGCTGCCTTGGGGCTATAAAAGGAGCCCCTAGGCGCATGGAGAAGACACACAAGCAACTCTTGAGCATTCTTGATCATCCACACAAGTTCTTTGCGCATTCGTTTGTGATTCTAAGTGATTCGAGCTCTGTTCTAGTGTGAACTCTGAGATAGTCATTCGAGCTCGAGTCTTGGCCGTGTGTGTGCGCTTTTGTTGTGGATTTGTGTGTGTTGCTTCCCTCCCTTACTCTGTGCTTTCTTTGTGATCATATACTTGTAAGGGCAAGAGACTCCAATTTGTGGAGATTCCTTGCAAACGGGATAGTGAAAGGAACAACAAAAGAACGTGGTATTCAAGTGGGTCTTTGGACCGCTTGAGAGGGGTTGATTGCAACCCTCGTCCATTGGGACGCCACAACGTGGAAGTAGGCAAGCATTGGCTTGGCCGAACCACGGGATAAACCACTGTGTCCCTCTGTGCTTGATTCTTGTGGTATTGTGTTTTGTTGAGACTTCACCTTAGCCACTTGGCATTAATCGTGCTAACGCTTAACAAGTTTTTGTGGCTTAAGTTTGAAGTTTTTACAGGATCACCTATTCACCCCCCCCTCTAGGTGCTCTCAATTGGTATCAGAGCCGTTCTATTCACAAAGGGACTAACCGCCCGAATAGATGGATCCTAAGGGGAAGGGTATTGTGATCAACGACAAAGAAAAGGAGACCTTCGTCAACGAGCCGAAGGACGACAAGCCTACCGACTCCGGCTCGGGCCATAGACGAAAGGAAGGGAAGAAGAAGAAGACGAGGCGTATCAAGGAGATCATCTACTACGACGATAGTGATGAATCCACTTCTTCCCAAAAGGACGACGACAACGACTACAGGAAGACGGTCAATTCGAACTTTTCATTTGATTATTCCCGTATTCAACATAGTTCGAATTCGCATTTGCTTTCCATTCCTCTTGGCAAACCTCCACACTTCGATGGGGAGGACTACGGATTTTGGAGTCACAAAATGCGTAGTCACTTATTCTCTCTCCATCCTAGCATATGGGAGATTGTGGAGAACGGAATGAAATTCGATAGCTCGGATAGCCCTATGCTTATAAATGAACAGATTCATAAAAATGCACAGGCTACTACTGTTCTCTTAGCATCTTTGTGCAGGGAAGAGTACAATAAGGTGAGCGGCTTGGACAATGCCAAGCAGATATGGGACACCCTCAAGATCTCTCACGAGGGGAACGACATCACCATGCTCACCAAGATGGAGTTGGTGGAGGGCGAGCTTGGACGGTTAGCCATGATAAGGGGAGAGGAGCCAACTCAGACGTACAACCGGCTCAAGACCCTCATCAACAAGATAAGGAGCTACGGAAGCACGCGTTGGACGGATCACGATGTCGTCCGCCTAATGCTCAGGTCTTTTACCGTACTTGATCCTCATCTCGTGAACAATATTCGTGAGAATCCCAGGTACACGATGATGACGCCCGAGGAAGTGCTTGGAAAATTCGTAAGCGGGCGGATGATGATCAAGGAGGCAAGATACGTCGACGAAGCGTTGAACGGTCCGATCAACGAGCAGCAACCCCTTGCTCTCAAGGCAACACGAAGCAAGGTGGCACAGATTGAGGCGGCTGGCCTTAATGATGAAGAGATGGCTCTCATCATTAAAAGATTCAAGACGGTGCTTAAAGGTCACAAGGGACAACCAAGCAAGACCAAAGCCAAGGGGAAGCGCTCATGCTTCAAGTGCGGTAAGCTTGGTCATTTCATTGCTAACTGTCCCGATAATGAAAGTGACCAGGAAAAGGGGAACAAAAGAGAGAAGAAGAAGCAATACAAGAAGGCAAAGGGCGAGGCGCATCTAGGAAAGGAGTGGGACTCGGATTGCTCCTCCTCCGACTCCGACAACGAAGGACTCGCCGCCACTGCCTTCAACAAATCGGCTCTCTTCCCCAACGAGCGTCTCACTTGCCTTATGGCAAGGGAGAAGAAGGTGAGTACTCAAGACTCCACTTATGCTTCTTCTAGTGATAGGGAGTCTAGTGACGATGATGACATAGATTATTCTTGCTTGTTCAAAGGCTTAGATAGATCTAAGATAGATAAAATCAATGAATTGATTGATGCTTTGAATGAAAAGGATAGGCTTTTAGAGAAGCAAGAGGATTTATTGTATGATGAACATGATAAGTTTATAGAGGCACAAAAATCATATGCTTTAGAAGTGAAAAGAAATGAAGTGCTTTCTAGTGAAATATCTTCTTGTCATGAAACCATTGCTACTTTACAAAGTGTTAACCATGATTTAAATGCTAAATTAGAAGTAACAAATAAATCTAAGTCTTGTGTTGAAAATGTTACAATTTGCACTAGGTGTAAGGATTTTGATGTTAACACTTGTAGCAAACATTTAGTTTCAATTTCAAAACTAAAAGATGAAGTGGCTAGTCTTAATGCCCAACTTAAGACTAGCAAGAGTGAAGTTGAAAAGATAAAATTTGCAAGGGATGCCTATACAATTGGAAGACATCCCTCAATTAAGGATGGGCTTGGCTTCAAGAGGGAAGCCAAGAACTTAACAAGCCATAAGGCTCCCATTTTCGTCAAGGAGAAGGGGAAGGCCCCTATGGCTAGTAATGCTAAAAAGAATCATGCTTTTATGTATTATGATAGGAGACATGCTAGAAATGCTTATAATCATTTTGATTCACATGTTTATGATTCTCATGCAATGTTTGCTTCTAGTTCTTCTTATAATCATGGTAGAGATATGTGTAGGAGAAATGTTGTACATATGCCTAGGAGAGATATTGCTCATGTGCCTAGAAAGAATGTTATTCATGCTCCTAGGAAAGTAGTGAATGAACCTTCTACCATTTATTATGCTTGTAATGCTCCTTTTGCTATTTGTAGAAAGGGTAAGAAGGTTGTTGCTAGGAAATTAGGGGCTAGATGCAAGGGAGATAAATCTTGCATTTGGGTCCCTAAAGATATTTGTGCTAACCTTGCAGGACCCAACATGAGTTGGGTACCTAAGACCCAAGCCTAAATTTGCCTTGCAGGTTTATGCATCCGGGGGTTCAAGCTGGATTATCGACAGCGGATGCACAAACCATATGACGGGGGAGAAGAAGATGTTCACCTCCTACGTCAAGAATAAGGATTCCCAAGATTCAATTATATTCGGTGATGGGAATCAAGGCAAGGTAAAAGGGTTAGGTAAAATTGCAATTTCCAATGAGCATTCTATATCAAATGTATTCCTAGTGGAGAGTCTTGGATATAATTTGCTATCTGTTAGTCAATTATGTCAAATGGGATATAATTGTTTATTTACAAATGTAGATGTGTCTGTCTTTAGAAGATGTGATGGTTCACTAGCTTTTAAGGGTATACTAGACGGCAAGCTTTACTTAGTTGATTTTGCAAAAGAAGAGGCCGGTCTAGATGCATGCTTAATGGCTAAGACTTGCATGGGCTGGCTGTGGCATCGCCGCTTAGCACATGTGGGGATGAAGAACCTCCACAAGCTTCTAAAGGGAGAACACGTGATAGGTCTAACCAATGTTTATTTCGAAAAAGATAGACCTTGTGCAGCTTGTCAGGCAGGTAAACAAGTTGGAGGAGCACATCACAGCAAGAATGTGATGACCACGTCAAGACCTCTGGAGCTGCTGCATATGGACCTCTTCGGACCCGTCGCCTATCTAAGCATAGGAGGAAGTAAGTATGGTTTAGTTATTGTTGATGACTTTTCCCGCTTCACTTGGGTGTTCTTTTTGCAGGATAAGTCTGAAACCCAAGGGACCCTCAAGCGCTTCCTCAGGAGAGCTCAAAATGAGTTTGAGCTCAAGGTGAAGAAGATTAGGAGCGACAACGGGTCCGAGTTCAAGAACCTTCAAGTGGAGGAGTTTCTTGAGGAGGAAGGGATCAAGCACGAGTTCTCCGCTCCCTACACCCCACAACAAAATGGTGTGGTAGAGAGGAAGAACAGGACGCTAATCGATATGGCGAGGACGATGCTTGGAGAGTTCAAGACCCCCGAGTGCTTTTGGTCGGAAGCCGTGAACACGGCTTGCCACGCCATCAACAGGGTCTACCTTCACCGCCTCCTCAAGAAGACGTCATATGAGCTACTAACCGGTAACAAACCCAATGTATCGTACTTTCGTGTTTTTGGGAGCAAGTGCTACATTCTAGTGAAGAAGGGTAGAAATTCTAAGTTTGCTCCCAAAGCTGTAGAAGGGTTTTTATTAGGTTATGATTCAAATACAAAGGCGTATAGGGTCTTCAACAAATCATCGGGTTTGGTTGAAGTCTCTAGCGACGTTGTATTTGATGAGACTAATGGCTCTCCAAGAGAGCAAGTTGTTGATTGTGATGATGTAGATGAAGAAGATGTTCCAACGGCCGCTATACGAACCATGGCGATTGGAGACGTTCGGCCACAGGAACAAGATGAACGAGATCAACCTTCTTCCTCAACGACGGTGCATCCCCCACCTCAAGACGATGAACAGGTTCATCAAAAGGAGGCGTGTGATCAAGGGGGAGCACAAGATGATCACGTGATGGAGGAAGAAGCGCAACCGGCACCTCCAACCCAAGTTCGAGCGATGATTCAAAGGGATCATCCCGTCGACCAAATTCTGGGTGACATTAGCAAGGGAGTAACTACTCGATCTCGATTAGTTAATTTTTGTGAACATTACTCTTTTGTCTCCTCTATTGAGCCTTTCAGGGTAGAGGAGGCCTTGCTAGATCCGGACTGGGTGTTGGCCATGCAGGAGGAACTTAACAACTTCAAGCGCAATGAAGTTTGGACGCTGGTGCCTCGTCCCAAGCAAAATGTTGTGGGAACCAAGTGGGTGTTCCGCAATAAACAGGACGAGCACGGGGTGGTGACGAGGAACAAGGCTCGACTTGTGGCAAAAGGTTATGCCCAAGTCGCAGGTTTGGACTTTGAGGAGACTTTTGCTCCTGTGGCTAGGCTAGAATCCATTCGCATCTTGCTAGCATATGCCGCTCACCATTCTTTCAGGTTGTACCAAATGGATGTGAAGAGCGCGTTCCTCAACGGGCCAATAAAGGAGGAAGTGTACGTGGAGCAACCCCCTGGCTTCGAGGATGAGTGGTACCCCGACCACCAGGGTGATGACGCAGAAATTCGAGATGTCGATGATGGGCGAGTTGAACTACTTCCTTGGGTTCCAAGTGAAGCAACTCAAGGACGGCACCTTCATCTCCCAAACGAAGTACACGCAAGATCTGCTAAAGAGGTTTGGGATGAAGGACGCCAAGCCCGCAAAGACGCCGATGGGAACCGACGGACACACCGACCTCAACAAAGGAGGTAAGTCCGTTGATCAAAAGGCATACCGGTCAATGATAGGGTCTTTACTTTATTTATGTGCTAGTAGACCGGATATTATGCTTAGCGTATGCATGTGTGCTAGATTTCAATCTAATCCTAAGGAGTGTCACTTGGTGGCGGTGAAGCGAATTCTTAGATATTTAGTCGCTACGCCTTGCTTCGGGATCTGGTATCCAAAGGGGTCTAACTTTGACTTAATTGGGTACTCAGATTCCGACTATGCTGGATGTAAGGTCGATAGGAAGAGTACATCGGGGACGTGCCAATTCTTAGGAAGGTCCCTGGTGTCATGGAACTCTAAGAAACAAACCTCCGTTGCCCTATCCACCGCTGAGGCCGAGTATGTTGCCGCAGGTCAGTGTTGCGCGCAACTACTTTGGATGAGGCAAACCCTCAGGGACTTTGGCTACAATCTGAGTAAAGTCCCACTCCTATGTGACAATGAGAGTGCTATCCGAATAGCGGAAAATCCTGTTGAGCACAGCCGCACAAAGCACATAGACATCCGGCATCACTTTTTGAGAGACCACCAGCAAAAGGGAGATATCGAAGTGTTTTATGTTAGCACCGAGAACCAGCTAGCCGATATCTTTACCAAGCCTTTAGATGAGAAGACCTTTTGCAGGCTGCGTAGTGAGCTAAATGTCTTAGATTCGCGGAACTTGGATTGAAATATAGCATACATGTATTTATGCCTTTGATCATGTTCATTCTGCATTTTGTTGCTTATTATGGTGCTCAAGTTGTACAAACACTCCCTGGACCTCACAAGTCCGTTGCAAAGTGATGCACATGTTTAGGGGGAGATGTGTTGCAACTTGACCCTTTGAGACTAACCATATGCTTGAGTTTGTTTGATTTAGTCTCAAAGGAGAATTGAAAGGGAAAAGGTGGACTTGGACCATGAAAGACTTCCACTGCACTCCGATGAGGGGTAACTTACTCCAAGTCCATCTCATTAACTCTTATTGCCATTTGCTCTTAAGTGAAGATTTTGGTGAGGCAATGGGGTTAAAGGGCCAAAATTGATCCCGTTTTGGTGCTTGATGCCAAAGGGGGAGAAAATAAAGGCCAAAGCAATAAATGGATCAGCTACCACTTGAGAGATTTTGAAAATAGTAGAATAGAGTTTTTGATTTGTCAAAATTCTTAAGTTGTCTCTCTTGTCAAAAGTTGGCTTCTTGTGGGGAGAAATATTGATTATGGGAAAAAGGGGGAGTTTTTGAAATCCTTGATCAATCTCTTTTTGAATGACTCTCTTTATGCTTAAACATGTGTGTTTAACTTAGAGATAGAGATTTGTGTTTGATTTGCAAAAACAAACCAAGTGGTGGCAAAGGATGATCCATATATGCCAAAATTGATTCAAAATAAATTTAAGTGTTATTTGAATTGAGTTTGCACTTGTTCTAGTGGCTTTATGTAGTGTTGGCATAAATCACCAAAAAGGGGGAGATTGAAAGGGAAATGTGCCCTTGGGCCATTTCTAAGTATTTTGGTGATTGAGTGCCAACACATGTGTTTATTTGTGAATTTGTGTACATGGATGAACAAGGTGCAAATCATGAAGTAAAGGTATGTTTCTAAGCCTTAGTACATTGGTTTTGTGGACTAACATATTTGTCTAAGTGTTAGAAACAGAAAGAAGAAAAAGAGAAAAGGGGAGAGAATGACTTGGCTGTGTGCAGCCAAGTCCCAGCTCGGTCTGGAGCACCGGACTGTCTGGTGTGCACCGGACAGTGTCCGGTGCGCCAGACTGACTCGACTCGAACTGGCCGCTCTCGGGATTTTGGCCGGCGGCGTACGGCTAAAAATCACCGGACTGTCCGGTGTGCACCGGACTGTCCGGTGAGCCAATGGTCGGCCAGGGCCAACGGTCGGCCGCGCAATCCGCGCGGGACACGTGGCCGAGCCAACGGTCGGAAGACGGCACCGTACTGTCCGGTGTGCACCGGACTGTCTGGTGCGCCAACGGCTCGCAGATCTACGGCAGTCTTCCAACGGTCGGAAGCGCCAGAAAAGGAAACAGATCGGGCACCGGACAGTGTCCGGTGTGCACCGGACTGTCCGGTGCCCCCGACGACAGAAGGCAAGGATGGCCTTCCGGATTTGCTCTCAACGGCTCCTAGCTGCCTTGGGGCTATAAAAGGAGCCCCTAGGCGCATGGAGAAGACACACAAGCAACTCTTGAGCATTCTTGATCATCCACACAAGTTCTTTGCGCATTCGTTTGTGATTCTAAGTGATTCGAGCTCTGTTCTAGTGTGAACTCTGAGATAGTCATTCGAGCTCGAGTCTTGGCCGTGTGTGTGCGCTTTTGTTGTGGATTTGTGTGTGTTGCTTCCCTCCCTTACTCTGTGCTTTCTTTGTGATCATATACTTGTAAGGGCAAGAGACTCCAATTTGTGGAGATTCCTTGCAAACGGGATAGTGAAAGGAACAACAAAAGAACGTGGTATTCAAGTGGGTCTTTGGACCGCTTGAGAGGGGTTGATTGCAACCCTCGTCCATTGGGACGCCACAACGTGGAAGTAGGCAAGCATTGGCTTGGCCGAACCACGGGATAAACCACTGTGTCCCTCTGTGCTTGATTCTTGTGGTATTGTGTTTTGTTGAGACTTCACCTTAGCCACTTGGCATTAATCGTGCTAACGCTTAACAAGTTTTTGTGGCTTAAGTTTGAAGTTTTTACAGGATCACCTATTCACCCCCCCCCCCCCCTCTAGGTGCTCTCAAGGGTTCACAGTCGCCTCAGACACAGAGCGAGGGATGACCAGGGGTACGTTCGATACATAACCAAGGCTCGGGATACGCTCCCGAGGTACCCTAGGACATTTCCGAGACCAGCGGGAGCGATCCTGTAACAGAATCCCATCGGAGGGAGGCATCGAGCCCTCGGACCCCGTCGCCAGGGGACCGGGTCTGGCAGGTCACCCGCAGGTACTTTTGGGCACGCCTCCGGGCCACAGCCGACCCCTAACGAATGGGGCACGGGCGTCCACTCGGATCACCCATTCACAGCTCACTGGAGACACCATGTTCGTCGCCCATCGAGGGCAACATGGCGCTTTCCCCCCCTCCTCCTTGCGGAAAGGCGACGCAGGGGCGTATGTAAAAAAGTCGGGTCTGTCCTTGATCGTCCTCTCGCTCTGTGTGGAGGCTCGGGGACTGCTCCCGCAAACTCGGCTCCGGCCAAACCGTTGACAGCGTCAACATACCAGCCCGAGAACTTGGGACTCGACGGTACACCCGGGCTGTGGCCAGTTCGCATGAGGGAATGAACAGACCAGCCGAGCCATCACTCAAGGCATTAAGACCTCGAAGGAGTCTAACCACTCCTCCGAGGCCTCGAGGGCTACACCCGGTGGGTGCGCTTGCGCGCCCCCGCCGGAACGAACAGCAACCGAGAAAGGCTGGTCCCGTTGCAAAAAAGTGCGACGAAAGCCTCCAAGCGAGTGTTTACACTCCCTCGGAGGCTCTGGGGCTACTGTCGGGGACCATAATTAGGGGTACCCCCGAGGTTCCTAAATCTCAGCTGGTAACCCCCATCAGCATAAAGCTGCAGAGGCCTGATGGGAGCGATTAGATTAGGGATCGGTCCGTTCGAAGGATGTGATCACGCCTCGCCCGAGCCTAGCCTCGGACAAGGGCAACCGATCCTGGAGGATCTCCGTCTCGCCCGAGGCCCCCTCAGCGGCTGACGTATTTACAACTCACTCGAGGCCCTATCTTCGCCAAGAAGCCGCCCTGACCAAATCGCCGCACCGACTGACCAAATCGCAGGAGCATTTAATGCAAAGGTGACCTGACACCTTATCCTGGAACGCGCCCTGTGGCTGACAAAGCCGAAGTGACCGCCGTCACGTCGCCGCTCCACTGTCCGGGCTGACAAAAGGACAGCGCCGCCTGCACCACTCCGACTGTAGCGCCACTCGATAGAGTGAGGCTGACAGGCAGTCAGACCCGGCCGCAGACACCGTAGGAAGCTCTGCCCGACCCCAGGGCTCAGACTCGGGCTAAGTCCCGGAAGACGGCGAACTCCGCTCCGCCCGACCCCAGGGCTCGGACTCGGGCTAAGTCCCAGAAGACGGCGAACTCCGCTCCGCCTGACCCCAGGGCTCAGACTCGGGCTAAGTCCCGGAAGACGGCGAACTCCGCCTAGCCCGACCCCAGGGCTCGGACTCGGGCTAAGTCCCGGAAGACGACGACCTCCGCCTCGCCCGACCCTAGGGCTCGGACTCCGCCTAGGCCTCAGCCGACCGACTCCGCCTCGCCCGACCCTGGGGGCTCGGACTCGGCCTCGGTCACAGGAGACAGACTCGACTTCGGCTTCGGAGGAGCTTCCACGCCGCCCAGCCTAGGGCGTGGACTGGCCACGTCAACAGGAGGCGCCATCATTACCCTACCCCGAGCTGACTCGGACCTCGAGGGACAAGACCGGCGTCCCATCTGGCTTGCTCTGCCAGATAGGCAATGATGGCGTCCCCGCACGCACAGTGACGATGGCGGCCCGCGGCCCCCTTACGGAAGCAAGCGAACGTCAGCAAGGACTCGACGGCTCCAATAGCTGCCCCTCCACTAGGCTCCAGTGCACCTCCGACGGCCATGACATCACACCAATAGGGTGCCAATATCTCTCCGGCTGCCACAATGGCATGTACTTAGGGCGCTAGCTCTCCCCCGCTAGACATGTAGCACTCTGCTACACCCCCATTGTACACCTGGATCCTCTCCTTACGCCTATAAAAGGAAGGACCAGGGCCCTCTTAGAGAGGGTTGGCCGCGCGGGGACGAGGACGAGACGAAGGCGCTCGCGTGAGGCCGCTCGCTCCCTCTCCCGCGTGGACGCTTGTAACCCCCTACTGCAAGCGTACCCGACCTGGGCGCGGGACGAACACGAAGGCCGCGGGATTCTCCACGTCTCTCTCTCTCTCTCCGCCTCGCTCTCCCCCTTCGCGCTCGCTCTCTCGCTCGACCCATCTAAGCTGGGGCACGCGGCGACATTCACTCGTCGGCATTAGGGACCCCCGGTCTCGAAACGCTGACAATAAGATTTATCAATAACACACTAACAATGCTCAAACTAACACATCACCCCTTAGGATAAGCTTTCCTCTCAGGTTGAGATAAGCTTTAATGCACATATTCTCCCCCTTTGACATCAAACACCAAAACCATATGCAAGCAAGAACATAGGATGATGTCAAGGGACAGCAGGGTGTTAAGGAGGAGAGACACATTATCAAAACTCCCCCTTACTTATTGAGCATATGAACTACCAACATTTAAGTAAGATACATATACGCAAAAAGATTAATACCTTTACCATGTTGTAGTGTACTTCCCATCTTGAAAGTATTTAATCTCTCGAGAGCTTCTCCACACTTGTGCCTGATTCTTTATCCTAACCTTTTCTTATTGCTAAGACACCAAACTTAGAACAAGTTATAGTATTGGGCTCAAGAAGAAAATTCTATTCTAATGATTATCAAAGAATGTCAATTGAAGCAAACTATCACGGCTACCAATTGAAAGATACCAATTGCAAGATCATTTATTATCATAGCTCCATGATATTTAAGGATAGGCATAGAGTATCACCAAATATTATAGAGCATGAGCAATCTAAAAATATGCAATTTCTCATGACTTAAGATACCAATTACTTGACTTACAGAGGTACCCAAGTCCTGATTGCTCCATTTCTTGCTCATCTTCTCTTTTCCACCTTGAGACTGTACAAGATCACTCAAGAAACAGTTAGTCTCAAAAGACACAAGTTATGTGTGCTCCCCCTCAAGTTGTGCATCAAGTATTTGAATGACTTGCACTTTGCACATTCTAGCTTCCTCAGAACTAGAGGGGATCACAACATACCTTGGTCAAGGCATACTCTATCACTTTCATCACACCAAGATACCAATTTGAATATCAATTGAAAGATTGACTTAATTCAACAATGCATGCCTCAAGAAGTGTAACATTTTACAAGCAACCTAGACATGCTTCATACTTGACAATCATTGCACTACATATACCAATTGAAAAACAACACGATCATGAATATAAAGCGCAATGTCTAAGCACATCATAATTAAGAAGGTTCCTTAGATACACCAAAAGAATCAACATTATAAAGAAGGAGCACCTAAGCCAAGATACTACCAATTCAGAGGCAAAACCATAGCTGTGATCACAATTAATGGAACTTCAAGATATTCAATAAAATTTCATAGTTCCATTCTCCATACCTTTGCCTTTTCTTGAATTTCTATGAGAGCACCAGTTGTCACTAATTGAGGGCTCCTTTTGTTCATACACCTTATAGCTCAAAAGAGTGCATTAGAGGCACAACATGGAGTTGGTATTCACACAATACTAGACTAGAGTAATTGTATGAACATTAACTGAACAAAATATCATATTCGCACATAGGTTAATCATTAAAACCATATAGCATAACTCACAAAGGAATACATGTTTATTCATGAACACGAAAAGAGTTAATCATGATGGATATATCTAGTGAGAAACTACCCATTAAATGATTCAAGAGATAAAACCTCTAAAGCATACAATCATGATTAAGCACGCATGGTTACGATCTTGGAAATCACTAATCATTGATTGAAAGGTACTCAACATAGGCAATCAAGAGGCATAACTACTCCAAGGACAGGTAGCACAACAATCAGTTTTAAGAGCAATACTGATTATCAACAAAGTACTTAAGATACAAGGGTACCATCCTATGGAGAGCAAGTTGAAGAATCTCATCAAGGTCCTTTGTTTGATTCACCAATAATGATTAAGAACCTATTCAACTTATTTCACTTGAGATGAACATGGGATTAGTGTCTCACAATAATTCAACCTTGGGTTAAAGATTAAACACCAAAACAATTAACAGCTTAAGCATAGATTTTGAGATAACCGTCTTAAGCTCTCCCATGGTCTCCAGTTCATCTCAAGGTACCTGCATGATCTAGTTAGCATAGTTTGGTACCCACCTTGGGATGGGTCCATGACGTTCAACAAAAAGTGCCTTTGGTACCCAAATAGTCTTTGTGCTAGTCCTAGGTGATCTCATGATTGATCTAGCACAAGCGTATGATTTGGGTCTCCTAAGCGAATAAGACTGAGACAAATTTACTTGCTTAGGAACCTCACCTTTATTACATACCTTGGATAGATGACCCTGCTCACCACACTTGTAGCAGAAACGTCGTGACGCTTGTTGTTTGTCATTTTTCTTGGTGAGAGTCATCTTGGAGAATGCACATGCTTGGTTCATCATTAGCGGACAAGAGGTGATCGTGTGGCTCTTGTCATTGCATCTGAAGCATTTCCTTATCCCTTCTTCCTTGTCGTTGTATGGACACGATGCAATGAGGTGTCCTGCCTTATTGCACTTAAAGCACCCCCTTTTCCCTTTTCTCTTTTTGTTCTTTGATGACACAGAGAAATGGTTAATGCAAGCAACATGATTAATTGAATCTTTACCTTTTTCTAAGCTCATGTTGATTTCTTTATCTTTAGGAACATTCTTCTTATGGAGCTAACACTTGCTGCAGTTTTTCCTTTCTCAAGCTTCTTCACCACGCGCCCGTGGATATCTTGAGAGAGTTGAGCAATGTGTCTTCTCCTTAGTTGTCTTTGCTTCTTGTTCCTACATAATTTCTTTTGTGACCCTAAAACTTGTTGCTCAATCAATGATTGGCTTTCTTTTGAGCAACAGGGGTTAGCACATGGTGATATACAATTCAAATGCGCACACGTGCGAGATTGAGGTTCACATGAATTTAAGTTCGCAATTATAACCTCATGATCAACATTAAGCATGATATGTCTATCCAAGAAATAATCATGAGAATAAGACAATGAATCATATTTTTCAGTGAGAGCTAGTTTATCATGACTTAGCAATTCTACTTGCCTCTCAAGCATGGCATTTTTCATTTTAAGTTGAGCAACACAAGATTTATCACTACTTTGCTCAATTAAAATTGAATCATACCGTTGGACCAAGACATCGTGAGAGCACCTTAGCTCCTCATGTTCTTTGGTCATCTTCTCCAGGCTGTTGTTTGTTTTGATGAGAGTTTCCTTTAGCCTGAGAAGCGTCTCGCCTTGTTCCTTGTTCCTTCTCAACAGCTTGATTAAGAGCGCTTTGTCTTCTTTGTTGAGATGGGTGTAGAAACGGCGAATCTCCTCTTCTTCCACATCGTCGGTATCATTTTCCCTGTCATCAATGTTAGTGGAAGCAATACAGGAAAATGCACCTTGTGGTGATGAAGATTCATCCTCGCTATCATCCTCATATTCCTCCTCATTATGGCTTTCGTCTCCACCGTCATTGTTAGCAATAAAACATTTATCACTAGTGGAAGACAAACCTGTTGATGAGGTGGATTCATCGTTTGGTTTCCATCGTTCTTGTTCTTCTCCCTTGGACAAGTCAGTATTACCAGCAATAAAGGGAGCAGAGGAAGTGCATATAGACTTAAAAAATTTCAACTTAAGTTTAGTCCATAGATCATGAGCATCAACAAATAAGTCACTATCACCACTCATGATGGCAAAATAGGCACCTCTAGATAGAGAATCAACTAAGATGTTGCATGCATGGTGATTTAGAGTTAGACATCTTAGTTCTTCATTAGAAGGATTTTTACTAACATTAGAGGGAAATATACTTCTACTAAAAACCTGTCTCAAATCAGGATCAACACTCATGAAAGCATTATAAATAGAGACAGACCAAGACTTGTAATTAGAGCCATTGCCTAAAAGAAGTTCTACATTTACCTCTTGTGACGACATCGTTATCTCCGGACGACTAAGCCCACACTAGAGAGGCCTAGCTCCGATACCAATTGAAAGTTCCCTTTGGCCTGGGAATAGGATCTGGATATCGCCTAGAGGGGGGGTGAATAGGCGAATAAAAATTATTACTTTAAAAACTTAAACTCTTACTCTACTCGAAGACTGGAGCGCAGTGGAATGAAAGATCTTTCGAGTAGGTTGCAGCGGAATAGAAGATCCTGTCTCAAAATGTCCTGCACTTCAAATATAACTTGTACCACAGATAAGTATTGAAGTGCAGATATAAAGAGTAGATACGACAAAGAGACAGCACACAATACAGAGCGAAGCACACAGACGCAGGGATTTATCCCGAGGTTCGGCCAAGCCTGAAAGGCTTGCCTAGTCCCCGTTGGAGTTAGCCACACCTGGGCTTGGAGTCTATTTCAACTCCGTCCTCCGTTTGCTCAGATCTGTCAGTATGACATATAGAGCCTTCCACTATGTTGATTTGGTTACAGCAAGACCGTGGTGCTTACAATCTTCTTGGCAGCACTCCAGCAGAGTAACGATACGCTCAAGACCTTGCTCTTGCTCTTAGCAGCACTTCTCCTCTCTCTAAAGGCTTATAGCTGTGCCTTCTACACAAACTATAGAGATACACACAAGAGGGAGAGTGAGAATTAATTCGAGTGATGTCTACACTTGTTGGCTGCTCTTCTATCTTTGCTTGAGGTGCCTAGGGGTCCCTTTTATAGGCACAAGGGGCCTAGGAGCCGTTGGAATCCCATTTGGAAGGCAACACTTTCTTTCTGTCGGGTGGTGCACCGGACAGTCCGGTGCACCACCGGACACTGTCCGGTGCCCGATTTCCTTCTAAAATTGGTGCAGGCGACCGTTGCTGCTTTGGAGCCGTTGACGCACCGGACACTGTCCGGTGCACACCGGACAGTCCGGTGCCCCCTTCTAGCCGTTGGCTCTGCCACATGTCCCGCGCGGATCGAGCGGTCGACCGTTGAACCGACCGACTGTGGGCTCACCGGATAGTCCGGTGCACCACCGGACAGTCCGGTGCACCACCGGACAGTCCGGTGAATTATAGCTGTACGTCGCCGATGAACTCCCAAGAGCGACAAGTTCGTCTGAGCCAGCCTGGCGCACCGGGCACTGTCCGGTGCACCACCGGATAGTCCGGTGACCCCAGACTTAGCAGACTTTGGCTGAACTTATCCATCTCTTCTCCAACTCGATTTTTTCTTTACTTTTGATTTTTCCATCTATGGCATTTGACATGCTTGAGCTTTGATGTTGAACTCATAAATCATCAAGTCAGCTTGACTTGATCTAGATTGACATTACTTAGCTCCAACATCCTGCAAAGGTCACATAGAACATCTCCAAACATAGGAACCACCCAAACTAAAGATCAAGGTGAACTTAGCTCTTTTGGGCTGCCTCCAGTTCTGGTTTTGACACTGCTTCTTCTTCTAGTGACCTTGTGCACTTCATCTTAGAGCTTGATCTTGAGCCTTATGACTTACACCACATAGCTAGAGATGTTTCCTCATTGGTGGTAAGTCACGTCCTTATGTAGTGATCCTTGATGTGTCGTAGCTGTTCTCAACTCGATCACCCTTGACTTGCAAGCCTTCTTCTTCACCCTTGGCTTTGGGTTCCTCAGCCTCCTTGACCTTCTCCCGTGCACTTGGTACCTCGAAGCTTTTCTTGCCTCCGTCCTTGGCTTGATCAGTTGTCTCCGAGCTACGCACCCGAGTCTCACTTTATGCAATTACCATCTTACTTGTGATGTCCATTATGTATCCATAATCCAGTTCTTCGACCATCACATTTGTTTACTTGTGTTGAACCCTGTTAGCTTTACCTTAAGCACCTGTTCAACACTTAGTACACTTGTTAGTCCTTTAATTGAGTTGTCATCCAAACACCAAAACTCACAAGAGAGCTTTCAGGACCGCCGACACACGGCATGTCCGTTGGGGCCGCCCGCACACACGGCGCCCCCACCCAGGCTGTCGGGCCACGACACACGCGCCCGCACGTATAGCAGCGGGCTTTAGGTCTCTTGGGCCAACACTCCCCCCAAAAAGCTAGCCTTTAGGGGGTTGCACCCTCAACCATATAAACCTTGCTTTCTCACTCTCACTAGACAATGTGGGACTATTCCCAACAAGTGGGAGTTCTTCATGACTTGGTCGATGACAAGCTGCGAGTCACCGCGAGCGTCGAGGCGTAAGACCCCTAGCTCGATGGCGATGCGCAACCCATTAACCAAAGCCTCGTACTCGGCCACGTTGTTGGACGCCGGGAAATGGAGGCGCAACACGTAGCGAAGGTGTTTCCCGAGGGGTGAGATGAAGAGCAGGCCTGCGCCCGCTCCTATTTTCATCAGCGACCCGTCGAAAAACATTGTCCAGAATTCCGGTTGGATCGGAGCCTCTGGAAGCTGGGTGTCGACCCATTCAGCCACAAAGTCCGCCAAGACTTGGGACTTGATGGCCTTCCGAGGGGCGAACGAGATCGTCTCGCCCATGATTTCCACCGCCCACTTTGCAATCCTACCCGAGGCCTCTCGGCACTGGATGATCTCCCCCAGGGGGAAGGATGACACCACAGTCACCGGATGAGACTCGAAGTAGTGTCGCAACTTCCGCCGCGTCAGGATCACTGCGTACAGCAGCTTCTGAATTTGTGGGTAGCGGATCTTAGTCTCGGATAGTACCTCACTGATGAAGTAGACCGGCCTCTGGACGGGCAATGCATGCCCCTCTTCTCGTCTCTCAACCACGATCGCGGCGCTGACCACCTGAGTGGTAGCGGCGACGTAGATCAAGAGGGCTTCTCCGGCAGTGAGGGGAACCAAGATGGGCGCGTTCATGAGGAGCGCCTTCAAGTTCCCGAGGGCTTCCTCGGCCTTAGGGGTCCAAGTGAAGCACTCAGCCTTCCTTAAGAGGTGGTATAGGGGTAGGCCTCTTTCGCCGAGGCGCGAGATGAAGCGGCTCAGAGCCGCAAGGCATCCCATGACCCTCTATACGCCCTTTAGGTCCTTGATGGGCCCCATGTTGACGATGGCCGCGATTTTCTCCGGGTTGGCCTCGATGCCCCGTTCGGAGACGATGAACCCCAAGAGCATGACTCGGGGTACTCCGAAGACGCACTTCTCGGGATTGAGCTTTACACCTTTCGCCTTGAGACACCGGAATGTCGTTTCAAGGTCGGAAAGGAGGTCAGAGGCCTTCTTCGTCTTGACTACGATGTCATCGACGTAAGCCTCGACCGTTCGACCAATGTGTTGGCCGAACACGTGGTTCATGCACCGTTGGTATGTCGCACCCGCATTCCTCAAACCAAACGTCATAGTAACGTAGCAGTACATGCCGAATGGTGTGATGAAAGAAGTCGCGAGCTGGTCGGACTCTTTCATCCTGATTTGGTGGTACCCTGAGTAGGCATCAAGGAAAGACAGGGTTTCGCACCCAGCAGCGGAATCCACGATTTGATCGATGCGAGGCAGAGGATAGGGAACTTTCGGACATGCTTTGTTCAGACCAGTGTACGCACATCCGCCATTTCCCCCTTTCTTCCTCACAAGCACAGGGTTGGCAAGCCATTCGGGATGGAATACCTCTTTGATGAACCCTGCTACCATCAGCTTGTGGATCTCCTCGCCTATGGCTCTGCGCTTTTCTTCGTCGAATCGGCGCAGAGGCTGCTTCACGGGTCGGGCTCCAGCTCGGATATCCAGCGAGTGCTCGGCGACCTCCCTCGGTATGCCAGGCATGTCCAAGGGACTCCACACGAAAACATCGGCGTTTGCGTGGAGGAAGTCGACGAGCACTGCTTCCTATTTGGGGTCGAGCTTGGAGCCGATCGGATCTGCCTGGAGACGTCGTTGCTGGGGTCGAGAGGGATGGATTTGACTGTCTCTGCTGGCTCGAAATTGCCGGCATGGCGCTTCACGTCGGGCACCTCCTTGGAGAGGCTCTCCAGGTCGGCGACGAGGGCCTCGGATTTGGCAAGGGCCTCGGCGTATTCCACGCACTCCACGTCGCATTCGTACGCATGTCGGTACATGGGGCCGACGGTGATGACCCCGTTGGGGCCCGACATCTTGAGCTTGAGGTAGGTGTAGTTGGGGACGGCCATGAACTTGGCGTAGCATGGCCTCCCCAGCACTGCGTGGTAGGTTCCTCGGAACCCGACCACCTCGAACGTGAGGGTTTCCCTTCGGAAGTTGGAGGGAGTCCCGAAGCAGACGGGTAGGTCTAGTTGCCCGAGGGGCTGGACGCGTTTCTCGGGGATGATCCCATGGAAAGGCGTCGCGCCCGCCCGGACCGAGGACAGGTCGATCCGCAGGAGCCCGAGGGTCTCGGCGTAGATGATGTTGAGGCTGCTGCCTCCGTCCACAAGGACCTTGGTAAGCTTGACGTTGCCGATGATGAAATCAACAACGAGCGGGTACTTCCCCGGGCTCGGCACGTGGTCGGGATGATCGCCCTGGTCAAAGGTGATGGGCTTGTTGGACCAGTCTAGGTAGACTAGCGCCGCCACCTTTACCGAGCAGACCTCCCGGCGCTCTTGCTTGCGGTGCCGAGCCGAGGCGTTCACCACCCGCCCACCATAGATCATGAAGCAGTCATGAACCTCGGGGAACTCTCCTGCCTTGTGATCTTCCTTCTTATCGTTGTCGGGGGCCCTGCCACCTCCCGCAGGTGGTCTGGCCTTGTGAAAGTGGCGCCGAAGCACGACGCACTCCTCAAGGGTGTGCTTGACGGGCCCCTGATGATAGGGGCACGACTCCTTGAGCATCTTGTCAAAGAGATTGGCGCCCCCGGGAGGTTTCCGAGGGTTCTTGTACTCAGCGGCGGCGACAAGGTCCACGTCAGCGGCGTCGCGTTTCGCTTGCAACTTCTTCTTGCCTTTCTTCTTGGTGCCGCGCTGAGTAGACGCCTCGGGGACATCTTTCGACTGGCGGCCCTGGGGCTGCTTGTCTTTCCGAAAGATGGCCTCAACCGCCTCCTAGCCAGAGGCGAACTTGGTGGCGATGTCCATCAGCTCGCTCGCCCTGGTGGGGGTCTTGCGACCCAGCTTGCTCACCAGGTCGCGGCAGGTGGTGCCGGCGAGGAACGCGCCGATGACATCCGAGTCGGTGACATTGGGTAGCTCAGTGCGTTGCTTCGAGAATCGCCGGATGTAGTCCCGGAGAGACTCTCCTGGCTGCTGGCGGTAGCTTCGGAGATCCTAGGAGTTCCTAGGGCACACGTATGTGCCCTGGAAGTTACCGGCGAAGGCTTGGACTAGGTCGTCCCAGTTGGAGATCTGCCCCAGAGGCAGGTGCTCCAACCAGGCTCGAGCAGTGTCGGAGAGGAACAGGGGGAAGTTGCGGATGATGAGGTTGTCGTCGTCCGTTCCACCCAGTTGGCAGGCCAGCCGGTAGTCCGCGAGCCACAGTTCCGGCCTCGTTTCCCCCGAGTACTTTGTGATGGTAGTCGGGGTTCGGAACCGGGTCGGGAACGGCGCCCGTCGTATGGCTCGGCTGAAAGCCTTCGGACCGGGTTGTTCGGGCGAGGGACTCTGATCCTCCCCGCTGTTGTAGCGTCCCCCACGCCTGGGGTGGTAGCTTCGGCACACCCTCTCGTCGAGGTGGGTTCGACGGTTGCGGTGATGGTGCTCGTTGCCAAGGCGTCCCGGGGTCGCAGGCGCTGTGTTGCGCGTGTGCCCGGTGTGGACCGAGGCTTCCCGCTCGAACCGGGAAGTCGCGGCGCGATGCTCCGGGGGGTACCCATGCCTTCGGGAGGCAAAGCTTTCGGCCCGTCGGACCGCGGCGTCCTCCAGGAGATTCTTGAGTTCTCCTTGGATGCGCCGCCCCTCGGTGGTTGATGGCTCCGGCATCGCACGGAGAAGTATTGCCGCTGCAGCCAGGTTCTGGCTGACCCCACTGGAAGCTAGGGGCGGTCTCGCCCTGACATTGTCGGCGATGCGGTGCTGGATGCCCTGGGGTAGACGACGTGCTTCTTCGGCCGGAGCTTGGCCTGCCCATCCCTGCCCGATGTCCCGGCGGAACGGCTCAAGTGTTCCTACTCCCTCGTCGAGCCTGGCCTGCACCTTGCGGATTTGCTCGAGCTGTGTGTCCTGACCCCCCGCAGGGACTGGGACCACAGTTAGCTCCCGAAGGATGTCAACGCGAGGCGCAAGCCTAGGGGGATCCTCGTTTTCCGGCATACCAAGATGGTTGCCTTCGCCGGGACCCCCTAGATCGATGTGGAAACATTCACGACTTGGGCCGCAGTCCTCATCGCTGAAGCTGCGGCTTCCGTCGGAACAATCTGAAAGGCAGTAGTCGCATGCGGTCATGAAGTCCCGCATGGCACTGGGGTTTCCAAGTCCGGAGAAATCCCAACAGAAGTCGGGCTCGTCATCTTCCTCGGGATCCGAGGGCCCATAGGTCGAGTCGGCTGTCAGCCGGTTCCAGAGTGACCGCATACCATACCTCGGAGGGTTTGGACATGCCTCTATGAAGGCTCCCACCGAAGCGAAGTCGCTTGGTGGGTCGAGGCTGAATCCAAAAGGCACGAGATGGGAATCGGTTGGTACCTCCTGGTCGACAGGCGGTGATGAAGTTGCGTCGGGGGCAGACTGCACCGTCGTCTCGGGTGCGAGGGTGACGCCCAGCAAGTCCTTTGCGAGCGTGCTGGCGTCGTCCGTCCGCTTGGAGTTGGCGTGTCGCGGGGAAACGACGCTCGTCTTCGTCTCAGACGCGAAGGCAACGCTCGACGTGTCCCCCGTTGGGGCGCCGGCGCCATCGACTCGCTCGACAGCCGACGAGGTGCCGCCTCCTGCTTGGCCTTGGTTGCCCCACCTCCTCCTCCGTCGGCGGGGGAGGTGTCGAGACAAACCCGAATGTCGTTCTTCCGCCACGTGGGGAACACGTCGTCGATTCCGCTGCCGGCGAGCGGGTTGTCGGCCGCCATTGTCGTTGTCGCGCGGCGGAAGAAGGAGTATCATGTCGTAGCTGCCGTCGAGGGACATGAACTCGAGACTCCCGAAACGGAGCACCGTCCCGGGCTGGAAAGGTTGCTGGAGACTACCCATCTAGACCTTGACGAGAGGCTGTTCGTCAACACGCAGCAGACCCCTACCTGGCACGCCAACTGTCGGCGTTTCGACCCCGAGGGTCCCTGGACCGACAAGTAAATTGTCGCCGCGTGCCCCAGCCCAGATGGGTTGGCGCGAGGCAGAGCACGAAGGGGGAAGAGACAGGCAAAGGGGAATCCCGCGGCCTCCGTGTTGCCCTGCGCCCAGGTCGGGTGCGCTTGCAGTAGGGGGTTACAAGCGTTCGCGAGGGAGAGTGAGAGAGGGATACTGTCCGCCAACCCGTTCTCCCGCGCGGCCAACCTTCTCATACGAGTGCCCTGGACCTTCCTTTTATAGGCGTAAGGAGAGGGTCCAGGTGTACAATGGGGGTGTAGCAATGAGCTAACGTGTCTAGCAGAGAGGAGCTAGCGCCCTAAGTACATGCCGTCGTGGCAGCCGGAGAGGTTTTGGCACCCTGTTCCTATGATGTCGTGGCCATCGGAGGAGCGCTCGAGCCTTGCGGAAGGACAGCTGTCGGGGCTGTCGAGTCCTTGCTGACGTCTCCTTGCTTCCGTAAGGGGTCGAGAGCCGCCGTCGTCATGGAGCATGCGGGGCGCCATCATTACCTGTTTTACCAGGGCGAGCTGTATGGGACGCCGGTCTTGTTCCCCGTAGCCTGAGCTAGCTAGGGGTAGGGTAATGATGGCCCCTCCTGTGGCATGGTCAGTCCGAGCCCTAGGTCGGGCGAGGCGGAGGCTCCTCCGAGGTCGAGGTAGAGTCTGTGTTCCGAGGTTGGGGTCGAGTCCGAGCCCTGGGGTCGGGCGAGACGGAGTTCGTCGTCTTCCGAGGCCGAGGCCGAGGCCGAGCCCTGGGTCGGGCGAGGCGGAGTCCGTCGTCTTCCGAGGCCGAAGCCGAGTCCGAGCCCTGGGGTCGGGCGAGGCGGAGTTCATCGTCTTCCGAGGCCGAAGCCGTGTCCGAGCCCTGGGGTCGGGTGAGGCGGAGTTCGTCGTCTTCCGAGGCCGAAGCCGAGTCCGAGCCCTGGGGTCGGGCGAGGCGAAGTTCGTCATCTTCCGAGGCCGAGGCCTAGTCCGAGCCCTAGGTCGGGCGAGGCGGAGTTCGTCGTCTTCCGAGGCCGAGGCCTAGTCCGAGCCCTAGGTCGGGTGAGGCGGAGTTTCCTATGGCGCCCGAAGCCAGACTTGGTTGTTGTTAGTCTCACTCTATCGAGCGGCACAGCAGTCAGAGCGATGCAGGCGGCGTTGTCCTCTTGTTAGGCCGGTCAGTGGAGCGGCGAAGTGACTGCGGTCACTTCGGCTCTGTCGACTGAGGGGCGTGCGTCAGGATAAGGTGTCAGGCCACCTTTGCATTAAATGCCTCTGCAATGCGGTCGGTCGACGTGGCGATCTGGCCAAGGTTGCTTCTTGGCGAAGACTGGGCCTCGGGTGAGCCGAGGGTGTGTCCCTTTCCTGAGGGGGTACCTCGGGCGAGGCGTGAATCCTTCGGGGTCGGTTGACCTTGCCCGAGGCTGGGCTCGGGCGAGGCGGGATTGTGTCCCTTGAGTTAATCGCACCCATCAGGCCTTTGCAGCTTTGTGCTGATGTGGGTAACCAGCTGAGATTAGGAGTCTTGGGGGTACCCCTAATTATGGTCCCCGACAAGGTTCGAGCGAGCGGCGTCACGGAAGGCGCGAGATGCGCGCAGCGTTGATCGCGCGTGACATCCTCCGATCTGGCGAGGTTTGGGTGGCCTGAGTGACGATCTACATTTGTGCTTTTGTCATCGACGACGTCCTCCGGCCACTACCTCCTTAGATTCGTGTTTTCTTTTCGATTATTGTGTTTTATGCCTACCACTTGTATTATTTACGCTAAAAACTGTACGATTTTATGCTTGAACACGGAGTTCGTATATCAGTTTACTGCATGCACATTGGAAAGACAATTTCTTGATTTATGTTGTTCGTAATTTGCGGGCATGCAATGGAAACTCCCATGATTTTGCTATAATTTTTGGATCTGTATAAAAATAGAAACCGCATAATTTGCGCGTATGCAATGGAAACTCCCACAATTTTGCCATAATTTTTGGATCTGTATAAAAATAGAAATCGCATGCATACGGCTGCCATGTTTTTCGGATCTGCCATAAAAATAGGATCGTAATAACAACCTACTAGAGCTATCAACCTCTCACATTGGCTCGGTATTTACGCTTATAATTGAGGGATTTTATGCTTAAAACTTAAGGATTTTACGCTCCACCCGGAGATGCGTCCACCAGTGAACAACATGCCAGATTTTTTACGCAGTGTAACGAATTGCATAAATACCTACACTGTGTAGTATAATTTGTATCAGTATATATCATAAACTAGTTCTAATGCGTTTAGCTGCATGGCTGTTGGAGGGATCCTATATTTATGATGGAAATAAAACATTAAATACGATTTTTTTTGTTTCTATGCATGCAATTCATTTCCTTTCATTGCATATTTTTTTCATCATAAATTTGTGCGTATGCAACCGGTAACAGATTTTTACGCAATATACCGAATTGCATAATTATCTACACAATGTAGTATATTTAGTATCAGTATATAACATAAAATGGTCATTACGAGTCTAGCTGCATGGCTGTTGCAGCGATCCTAAATTTATGAAAGAAATAAAGCATTTAAAAATAGAAACCGCCACACATATCTTTCCTAAATTTACACGTATGCAAAGGAACGTGTTAGACCAATGCATGCATTTTGCCATAATTTTTGGATCTGTATAACCGCATGCATGCGACTGCCATGTTTTTGGATCTGCCATAAAAATAGGATCATAATAACAACCTACTAGAGCTATCAACCTCTCACATTGGCTCGATATTTACGCTTATAACTGAGAAGTTTTATACTCAAAACTTAAGATTATTACGCTCCAACCCGGAGATGCGTCCAACAGTGAACAACATGCCAGATTTTTACGCAGTGTAACGAATTGCATAAATACCTACACCATGTAGTATAATTTGTATCAGTATATATCATAAACTAGATCTAATGTATTTAGTTGCATGGCTGTTGAAAATATACTATATTTATGAAGGAAATAAAACATTAAATACGTTTCTTATGCATGCAATTCATTTCCTTTCATTGTATATTATTTTCATCATAAATTCGTGCGCATGCAACTGGTAACAGATTATTACGCAGTATACCGAATTGCATAACTATCTACACATGGTAGCATATTTAGTAGCAGTATATATCATAAAATAGTCCTTACGAGTCTAGCTACATGGCTGTTGCAGCGATCCTAAATTTATGAAGGAAATAAAGCATTTAAAAATATAAACCGCCACACATATCTTTCCTAAATTTACGCGCATGCAAGGGAACATGTTTGACTCATGCATGCATTCCTTTTTTGCGCGCACAGACGTGGGGTGGGTGGCGCAACCGATAGTCTGGTTCAGTCGGTGCGCTGGGTTGAACCAGGTTGCAGCGGTGATCGGTCTGGGCTTCCTTTAACTATTGGAAGCCCAGGGCTCCCGTTATACCTGCCCTATATATTGTATATTAGGAGCCCTAGGTTTCCAATAACTAAAGAAAGCTCAGGCCAGACAGTGCAATCCGGTCGAGCCAAACCAGGTCCAGACGTCTATAAAAGAAAATCCGTAGTGTTAGGGATCAGTTTTTCACGCCCCATCTTAATTCATTAGTGACGGCGGTTGCCCGATAGTGCGTGCAGCGGTGGACCCCCGGCCAGCGGTTGCGGTGGCCGCGGCTCCCCGACCTTGACATGCGGTGGCGGCGGTTCCCAAGCCGGCGACGGCGACCCCCGATCCAGAGGGCGAGCGACGGCAGTGCTCTTATGCGGTGGCGGCGGTTCCCAGGCCGGTGGCCGCAACTCCATTACCTCGACACGCGGTGCGGAGGTTCCTCGATCCGGAGTAGTGGCGGCGGTTCCCCGATTCAGAGGGCGAGCGACAGCGGGGCCCTTGTGCGGGCAAGCGGCGGCGTCCCCGAAGCCCCGAGGAGGCGGCACTTCCAAGGCCGGCGAGCAAGCGATGTCCGTCGACGTGCGAGTAGCGACGGCGAGGCATGATGCGCGATGTTCGAGCGAGCGACGTCACGGAAGGCGCGAGATGCGCGCAGCGATGATCGCGCGTGACATCCTCTGATCCGACGCAATTTTCTTTTTGATTATTGTGTTTTATGCCTACCACATGTATTATTTACGCTAAAAACTATACGATTTTATGCTTGAACACAGAGTTCGTATATCAGTTTACTGCATGCACATTCGAAAGGCAATTCCTTGATTTATGCTGTTCGTAATTTGCGCGCGTGCAATGGAAACTCTCACGATTTTGCCATAATTTTTGGATCTGTATAAAAATAGAAACCGCATGCATGCGGCTGCCATATTTTTCGGATCTGTCATAAAAATAGGATCGTAATAACAACCTAATAGAGCTATCAACCTCTCATTGACTCGGTATTTACGCTTATAATTGAGGGATTTTATGCTCAAAATTTAAGGTTTTTACGCTCCACCCGGAGATACGTCCACCAGTGAACAACATGCCAGATTTTTTACGCAGTGTAAGGAATTGCATAAATAACTACACCGTGTAGTATAATTTGTTTCAATATACATCATAAACTAGTTCTACTATGTTTAGCTGCATGGCTGTTGGAGGGATCCTATATTTATGAAGGAAATAAAACATTAAATGCGATTTTTTGTTTCTATACATGCAATTCATTTCCTTTCATTGCATATTCTTGCCATCATAAATTCGTGTGCATGCAGCTGGTAACAGATTTTTACGCAGTATACCGAATTGCATAATTATCTACACAGTGTAGCATATTTAGTATCAGTATATATCATAAAATGGTCATTACAAGTCTAGCTGCATGGCTGTTGCAGCGATCCTAAATTTATGGAGGAAATAAAGCATTTAAAATAAAAACTGTCACACATATCTTTCCTAAATTTACGCGCATACAAGGGAACTTGTTGACTCATGCATGCATTTTGCCATAATTTTTTGATCTGTATAACCGCATGCATGCGGCTCCCATGTTTTTCGGATCTGCCATAAAAATAGCATCGTAATAACAACTTACTAGAGCTATCAACCTCTCACATTGGCTCGGTATATACGCTTATAATTGAGGGATTTTATGCTCAAAACTTAAGGTTATTACGCTCCAACCCAGAGATGCGTCCACCAGTGAACAACATGCCAGATTTTTTACGCAGTGTAACGAATTGCATAAATACCTACACCATGTAGTATAATTTGTATCAGTATATATCGTAAACTAGATCTAACGTGTTTAGGCTGTTGAAGGGATCTTATATTTATAAAGGAAATAAAACATTAAATACGATTTTTTGTTTCTATGCGTGTAATTCATTTCCTTTCATTGCACATTATTTTCATCATAAATTCGTGTGCATGCAGCTGGTAACAGATTTTTACGCAGTATACCGAATTACACAATTATCTACACATGGTAGCATATTTAGTAGCAGTATATATCATAAAATGGTCCTTACGAGTCTAGTTGCATGGCTGTTGCAACGATCCTAAATTTATTGAGAAAATAAAGCATTTAAAATAGAAACCGTCACATATACCTTTCCTAAATTTAAGCGCATGCAAGAAAACGTGTTTGACTCATGCATGCATTTTCTTTTTGCACGCACAGACGTGGATGAGGGTGGTGCAACCGACAGACTGGTCCAGTCGGTACGCTGGATTGAACCAGGTTGCAGGGATGATCGACCTGGACTTCCTTTAACTATTGGAAGCCCAGAGCTCCCGTTATACTGAAAGTTGCCTAGAGGGGGGGTGAATAGGCAAGTTAAAACTTTTTCAACAAAAACTAGAAGCAAACTGGGTAAAACTGAATTGATCTCGAAATTCACCCAGTTAACTTTGGAAATGAGATGTTCTAAATGATCCACAGGGTTCAAAGTAGTAGATCTGAGAAGGGCACTTCTCAAAATCCACACACCAAAAAGATATAAACAATTCTTTCGCGGGATGGTGAGAGAACGAAGAACACAAACAAACACAATGAGCAAGAACACAAGAGACACAAGATTTATCCCGAGGTTCGGTCACACCACCAAGGTGCCCTACTTCCTCGTTGAGGCGCCCACAAAGAGCCGGGTCTCTTTCAACCCTAATCCTCCCTTTGCCGACCACAAAGGTCAAGCTCACACACTAATCTTTGCTCAAACGAGCGGGTAATACAAACTTTCTTGTGGTCTTCCACAAGATTTGGAGACTCACAAGTGACACCTAGTCGTCTAGGAGCTAGAAGCTCCAAGAGTAATGAATCCACAAAGAACTCGATGTAGTACCAAAGCTCGAATGAAGAAGAAGAGCAAGAGAGATTTAGAGATGAAGCACAAAACCGCAGCTCTCAAGCTCACTCAAAGATTTCTCTCCAAAGATTTGAAATGGGAGAGGCAAGAGATGTGTGAGAGAGAGAGGGAGGTGTTTCTTGGGTTAGAAATGGAGTTCAAATCGTGCTCACTGCTTTTGGGAGAGAGGTAGGAGGTAGTATATATAGGTGGAGCTCAAAACTAGCCGTTGGGCAGATTTTTCTGCCTGAGGGCGGTTGAGCCTCCCCCTAGGGCGGTTGAGCCTCCCCTGGCAGGCCTGGCAGCCTGTCTGCCAGTCTGACTGGCAGACTGACCTGCAGACTGGTCAAGTTGACCAAGACCGGTTGAACCGCCCAGGGGGGGGGCGGTTGAACCGCCCCTGACACTTCTGGCGACCTGTTTGCCAGTCTGACTGGCAGACTGTTGGTCAGAGGTCAGAGGGGTCAGAGACCAGCTGAACTGCCCCTCAGGACCAGTTCAACCGGTCTTGACCAGTGAGTTTAGGAGAGAAAACCCCAGCTCAACTGCCCAGAGGCAAGTTCAGCTGGTGTATGGTCAAAGAGGTTCACAGCTGAAGTTGAGTTCAGCTGAAGTTCAGCCCAGATGAAAAGCTCAGCTCAGCTGAAGTTCAGCTCAGCTGAAAAGCTCAGCTCAGCTGAAGTCCAGCTCAGCTGAAAAGCTCAGCTGCAGCTGAAGGAGCTCAGCTCAGCTGAAGTCCAGCTCAGCTGAAAAGCTCAGCTGCAGCTGAAGAAGCTCAACTCAGCTGAAGTTCAGCTCAGCTGAAAAGCTCAGCTGTAGCTGAAGAAGCTCAGCTCAGCTGAAGTCCAGCTCAGCTGAAAAGCTCAGCTGCAGCTGAACAAGTTCAGCTGCTTTTCAGCAAGAACACTCTAGGTTTCTCAACCCTAACCACGGTCAACCATAGAACGATAAAGAGTTTTTTGCTTTTCAAAAATAGCTTTTGAATAGAGAGGTTTGAGCTTTGGCAAACACCAACCTTCTTTTTGGATCCCCCTTTATAGTACGACGATTCCTATACTCAAGTTAAATAAAATAAAATGAAGTAAACTCCTTGAGTCATTGGTGTCTCATGTGTGATTTCTCCATGGCATTGCTTCATAAGGATCACAAACATCTTTGTCTCACCTTTTGAAGCAAACTCAAATCAAACCCTGTGACTTGTACCATATCACCTTATATGAGTTCAAATCATGGCTTCAAGTCACCTTACTGATGCATCAACATGTTGTAACTCTTCATAGCTGATTAGTTCATCGACTTAGTGCAAGTACTCTCTTCTTCACCTTAGCCATGGTACCTCGGTCTACAAGCCGTCGCTTGGCCTTCACCTTCGCTTAGTTCCTCGAAGCCCTTTCCTTGCTATCTTCACCCTATCAAGCCATTCTTGAGTCACATCCTATTGAGCATCCATTAAGAGAATCATTTCTTCAATATTGTGAACCTTGCTTGAATGTCTTCTAGATATAACTATTAAGATTAATCAAGCTTTAGTTTGATTCTCATATATTCATATATGGACTAATAGTAATATGGTCAAGCCAATTCACGATTCCTCATATCTTATTCACTTGGGCTTGACCAATCCTCTTAATCACTTCAACCTCTATTATGATCATATTTATGCATAGTGATTTCTCAGGACTTGTCCATATATTCAAACCAATATAGAGACCATATTATATCCATTTGCATTGTCTCACTGGTTATTTCACCTTGTGTTGAACCTTGTTCACTGATCATTATACACTATTCAAGTATGTTCATCATACTGAATTTCCTGTTCAACACTTAGCAAACTTGTTAGACCTTTAAATGTGTTGTTATCCAAATCACCAAAACTCACAAAAGGGATGAATGCACTTTCATATACCTTTAACGACCTGAGCCAGGCTCCCTACATCCCGTTTCCTGATTGAGAGAAGCCTGTAGGAACAGGTTGCTCGCGCAGTCATTGGCCTCACTATAACCATGGGACGACACCCGACGGCTGTTTGTTTCAACTTTTTGAAGCTTCTGGCCACCAAAAGCTGCTGCAGACTGTCAAATACTCAACTTTTCAGTCAGCTTCTATAAAAATCATTCAAAATCAACATAAACACATAATCGGTTGAGTCGTTGCAATAGTAGGAATCCGTCACTTTCTAGATCCCGAGTCATATGGACACCTTTATCTTCCTCCATACGTAATCCTGATGATACTCAGATTCTCTACACAGCTAGATTCTCAGAAAAGCTGGTCAGAAAAAAGCTGAACCAAACAGGCCCGAGGTGCCAGGCCTCAGCACTGACCCAGACCGGTTTAGTAAAGTTTGTTCGATTAATCCCGTTATCTATAGATTAAATAGAATTAAAAAAAATTAAAAAGAAATTTAACTTACTTAGAATTTAAACTCACTTAATTCTACTTAATCTATATAAATTAGATTAAGAGCTAACCGAACAAACCTAATACATATAGCAAAATAACCCCTACGCCTAGTAGTGCATCACCCGTGACGTACCCTGCTCCTACTTGAATCTGGATCGACTTGCATCCGAGTCGGTCAGTCAAGTAGTGTTTATGATCTGTCATAAAAAAGTTGACCATCATGTCAGGTTGTCAGCATCACCCGTAGTTTCTCCGCTCAGTGGTGGATCTAGGCACGAATATTATTAAGATCATTAGGTCAACTTGATTATATCATATAATATTTTAAAACTTTGGCAAAGTTTTTTTTTTTAAAATTATAAATTTTATTGGGATCGACTGACTCTCCACTTGTATGTGGCTAAAAAAAACCGAACCCTTCGAACAGGAAGCCGGGCTACCGAACAACTTGGATGCTAAAGTCTAACCAAATTAAAGTTTTGTCGGCATCCACGTCGTTCGCCTCCTTGAAAGAAAGACATAGCCTGGCAACAACCACATCGATCCAGCTAGCATGCATCCATTATCCATCCGGAGATGACAGTACGTGTACGTGCCAGCAACCAAAAAAGAAAAAAGATATCTTGATTGGATCAGCTGACGTGGGCGATCGTTAACCATAGCGTTTAATGTGATACACACACGCGCATTTGAAAATACACACACGCGCATTTGAAAAATAAACTCGCCTCGATCGTTGTCTATTCTAACATTATTGTCTTATAATTTTGAGGGCCCCTATGCAAGCTTATTACGATAGACTTCTACGTATACTTTTTTATTATACATATAAATAATATGTGTTAAGTTTACTTGCAAAAACATAAACACGTACATTGATATATATTCAATTTAACATATCTTATAATTATCGAGATATAAAATCGACTAAAATAAAAATATATTTAGTGTTAGTTTGATAACCTAATTTTTCTAAGGAATTTCATTTTTTCAGGGAAAATTAACTCCCTTAAGAAAATGAGAATTTTTTGGAAAAATGATGTTGCCAAACTAGCCCTGATATATTGGAGCTAATATGATTACCTTAATGAAGAACAGAACTCCATCACATCCATTATTTCTCATGAAAAATAAACATCTAAGACCTAATCAGAAAAGCAAGTAATTATTTCATCAGAATTGAAAGTTTACAACTAAATATATAAGACGTTAGATAAATAAAAAAATAACTATAAAAGAATATGTCTGAATATGAAAGAATAAGAATTAGTGAATAGTGAATTATCTAGGAGCTACGAGCCTTTGACATGCGATTGGCGACAACAGTGAGGACGAGACTAGTTCTGTGCAACGGCGTAGGAGGCCTTCAATCGACGCTTTAGTCTGATGTGTGTTGTCTTTTCCGTTTTTGTGCAATTCGGTAAGACAATAATTTAACATTAACCATACTATTTTATTAGATATTGAGCCCTTTTTTTCTTGGGCCCCCGGCGATCGCCTCCGCTGCATGGCCCTAGGGCCCGCCCTGCTATTAGGTACTAGTCGCATTGCAATAATGGAGATAGTAAATAGTCGACACATGATCTAGGAATTGGCCATCACCATATCTTGGAAAAATTCCTGATATGCCATCAAATTTTATACTCATTCCTTGTGTGCCACTGAGTGGCATATAGATATATTTTTTGGCGCGCGCAGCACCGTTCATGAGTTTTTAGGGGTCATAACAATATTGGGCTAGATATGGAGCCATCTCGGCTCGTTCGAGTTCGAACTCGCTCGGCTCGTTAAGCTAACGAGTGATAGAGTTAACTCGACTCAGCTTATTTACGAGCTCGAGCTAGAGCAGAAAAAACATTATGTATATAATAATCCATTTCTAGTTAATTTCAAACTAATTTAATAATAGAAAATAATAATTATACTCATAGTTTCAAATACAACATCAATGTAACATCAAATTAACATAACCCACTAGTCATAAATTTACAATTCACACACATATTCATCAGTTTAACCAAAGTTAATTTTGCATTTATCAATTTAACATATAGACATAGTTTATTTATCATTAGTTTATATATATATATATAACATGTTGATCAATTGTTACGTAAAGGATATGCATATAATTTTGTTTTGCTGAATTGTGATAGCTTCTTTAGCTCATGGGATTTAAAATATACACGTGAATATTGTACCTCTTCAAACACTAGATTCAATAATTTGGACCGTTTCTTGTTCTATAATACGGAGGTGACAAAACTGACGGGGATATAATACGCCTGCACGGCTTGACGGATGTTTGTGAAAAAAGAAGAGCGTGTTTTTTTTTTCTGTTGACCTACAAGTAGACGTTGACCTGGAGTCCCTTTATCAAGGCTGCTTGCTCCCACCGCTCGTTGCAAAGGCAGCTACCTGCTCACCGTCCTATTGTCTCTTGCTCTCTGCCACCACCAGCCGGTACGACGCGCGTACATGCTGCAACCAAAACGCCTCTCCTCATCTCTCTCTCTCTCTTCACTTTTTACTGTTTGTATATCCCGGATCTCCAAATATCTATGAATCTATCTTTAGTTATATATACATACGCCTACACCAGTATGTGTATCAAATTACTAACGTGCAAGCAGAAGCAACAGTGTTGTTTCAATTCCTGTGTTGTAGTCGTATAGCTAAATAGTAACAGTATCGATCGTCTCACTTTTCTTGATCAACTCGGTCTACTGTGTGTGGGCAGTGTGCACGTACCAGCAGGGATGTTGAACAGCGGATCATGCTTGACCGGCGGACATGACGACGGCAATAACGACCAGTCGAACGGAGACGGTGGTGGCCAGCAGTATGAAGCGACCGGCGGCAAGAAGCAGCTCGAGTCCTCTAGGATCAAGAAGAGCAGCGGCAACAAAGATAAAGAAGCCGACGCCGCAGAGGACGACTACCCCAACCCCAAGTACTGCACCAACAACACCAGCGGCGGTACCAGCGTAGCCGGCGCGCCCTACTGCGTCGGCGTCGGCGTCGGCGGATACGGGAACAGCTCTCCCTGCGGCGGCGGTGGCGACGGCGACAGCTATGGCAACAGCTGTCCCTACGGCACCGGCGGCAACGCACCATACAACAACGCTCCCGCCGCCTTCTGGGCTCCCCAGGACGGCGCCAGGTCGCCGTTGTACATCAATACCCAGGCGGTGCACGTGTACGGCATGCCTTGTGTGTCCAACAACGATAACAACAACGACGACGACAAGAGGACGAAGAGAGGCGACGGGTTCTTCGGCCCGGTGTTCCATGCCGCTGGCCACTTCTTAGATCGAAAGTTCGGCTTCGACGGCAGGGACTGATGACTGATCCATATGTAGACATGACCGACGTGCCATCTATATATGATCATATATGTTTAATTTGCTTCACCCTAGCCGTCTCCACATGTAGACATCTATATATGATCATATTTTTTCTATATATTAAAGACGACCACAAAGCTGTGCTCACGTTTGTCCACGTCACGCTAAAACTTTGCAGCCGTTAGATTTTAGTTGCACAGCCAGATTAGTCATGTCATGTGTACATGCAAACAGAGGGATAAGTGCACTGTACACGCAAAAAAGTGGCCTTGTTGGTATATGCTTGTCTCAACTCAGTGGCGGACGCAGGACCAAAATTTATGGGGGGCCAAAAAACCACATTACAAAATCAAGCAAGACGGTAAAAACTATAGTTGCATAAAATTCAAGTTTCATATCTATCAATATAACATACAAGTTTAAAGAAGAGAAACAAACATACAACTAAGTTCTTACTGACCGAATCAAGTCGTGTGTACGTTGTCAAATATTGATCTCCTCGAAGGGTGGGACACCGAGAAAGAGGCGAGGTCAAATGATGTCTCCAGCTAAGAGCCAGGGCTCGCTGGTTCGTCAAGCTCGCCAGTTGTCGGGGATGGGTCGCATCGTCGAGGCGAGCGAGGTCGGGTCTGCCAAGAGCGGGATGGTGTCATGACGATAACGAGCGGGACGAGGACGTTGGGAAGGGACCAGGGCAGGCGTCAAGGAGGCGGCGGTGTCAAGAACGAAGCATCTGGGCGGATTGGCCTCAGCAAGTCGGGACGTTAGAAGAAATGGGACCTAATGGATAGATGCGAGAACTAGACCAAAGAGGGTAGAAGTTGAGAGAACTGCTCAGAACAATTTTAGCCTATCCAAACCTTATTTTTATATACTTTACAGTAGGTTAACATTAGGTATAAGAGGTTATAAAATATTGAGGGAGTCCTTCTATGGCTCCGACAGCGTCAGAAAGAATGAGACTGGATGGATAGATGTGAGGATTAGACCAAGTAAAAGGACGAGAGTCGATAGAACTAGACTAATTTGACGAGGAGATCCATAACAGAACTGTTTTAGCCTATCTAAATCTTTATTTTTAAATATACTTAACAGTAAATAAGTATGATATATAAAAGGTCATAAAATTGAGGGGGGAGGGTCGTGGCCTACTTTGCCCCCCCTGTGCGTCCGCCCCTGTCTCAACTCGAGTCGATGGGAACCTTCTATGAAGGACTGTTGCAAGGATCCCACGGCTACAAAATGGAGTACCCGCCGTTGTTTGCATCGGTGGTGGGCACCCTGATGTCACGAACCTGTTTGGTTAAGCTTTTTTCTGACTAGCTTTTCTGAAAATCTGGCTGTGGTAAAAATCTGGCTGTAGGAAGAATTTGAGTATCATTACGATTACGTGTGGAGGAAGATAAAATTATTCATAAGGCTTAGGACGTAGAATATGACATATTCCTACTATTACAACGACTCAACTGATTATATGTTTATGTTGATTTTGGATGGTTTTTGCTCCAACGAATTTTATAAAAAACTGGCTGAAAAGCTGAGTGTTTGGCAGTCCGCAGCAGATTTTGATGGTCAGAAGCTGCCAGAAGCCGAAACAAACAGGCACGTGGTCGCACGTGGTCTGCTGCTGCTTTTTCCCACCACATCCTCACCTATTAGCTCCTCCCAACGCCACCGAAGTTCTCCAGAAGAAGGCACGCAGTCGCAAGGAAGATCGTTCGGTTTCCAGAGTTAACGATGGTTCCGGATTTCTCTATACGACCCCCTCACGCAGTGCCTCTAGGTGGGAGAAAAAAAAAGTTTACATGCAGCTCTGGATACTTCAATCCTGAGGGGACAGCTTCGCCTTGGTCCAGGTCACCAGGTTCAGCGAATCCGGCTCCTTGCATCGCTCCTCCGGTAACCTTCTCTTCCTCAGTTTCCCTTTGAGAATATTCCGCACTCAATTTTCCTCACTTCATTTTAGGTCCTTTATTTTTATACCTACAACCACTAGTACAATTTGGCTCTATACAAGCGGTAGGTTTTTTACATTACAGGTGGTTTGGTTAGAAAACCGCCTGTGGTGTCCCAGGCAGTTGAGTACGCCTGTGATGTAATAGTATCACAAGCGGTTTTTGTTTAGGACCGCCTGTGGTGCTCTATCTTTTTCACAAACGGACCCTAAGAAAAAACCGCATGTGATTGTAAAAATATGAAAATACAATTTAAATATAAAAATAATTTTAATTTTTAACAGAAATATGCAAATACAATTTAAATGAATTAATATTTATTTTTTAACAGAAATATGCAAATACAATTTAAATGAATTAATATTTATTTTTTAACAATAATATGCAAATACAATTTAAATGAATTATAATAGCACACATAGATAACTAGAGAGATTTTAAATTAATTGGCAACCACAATTCATAGTCGATCATACATGATAACAAATACAATTTGATTCATACAATTTTTCATGAACTACCATTTTTCCGCATGTATGGCTTTAAGTTCTTATCAATTTTCTTTTCCACACGCTTGATTCTCTCTGGACCGTTAAAGACGAACATCTCTTCATACTTATTGTATTCCTCATCTTGGTCTCCCATATTCTCAACTCCAACAATTTTTTGCTTTCCAGAAATAACTACATGCATCTTCTCATCTGCTGGATCGAGTACATAGAACACTTGTGCAACACATTCGGCGAGAACCCACGGGTCATCTTTATATCCTACTTTCTTTAAGTCTACCAGTGTGAGTCCGTAGTTATCCACTATCACCCCCACGGGATGTTGTACCCATTGGCACTTAAATAAGGGTATTTTCATGCTTGGGCCATAATCAAGTTCCCATATTTCCTCTATGAATCCAAAATATGTGGTCTTCTGTCCATGTAGGTCAAAAGCATCGATACGAACACCGCTATTTTGTGCAACACTTTTCATATGCTTGCCATGATGTCACAAAACACGATGGCCCAGAAGCCAAATTCTTCATTGTTTTCTCTTCCAAAGAGTCTCCGAATGGGATGTTTTTGTCCATTAACCATTCGCTGAAACGATGTTTGTGCTCCCTCATGATCCAGTCCTCTGTGCGGTTCTGATTTTCTTTACGAAGCTCATCCAGGTGTTCCTCTATGTAAGGCTCGGCTATCATGAGATGTTGTAGTACCATGAGCACAATGTACTAGCTTGTAATCCTCAACGCGAAAAGTTTTCTTGCCCATTCTCCCTCTCCCACATAGTTTACCCTCATGTTTAGGTACAGGCACACCTATCATTGTTTCGTCACTGATGTAATCTATACAGCTCTCAATCACTTCTTCTGTAGTGTATCCCTCCATGATTGAACCCTCTGGGTGAGCGCGATTTCGCACATAACCTTTTAATACTCCCAGGTATCGCTCCAACTGAAACATATGATGTAAATATAGTGGCCCTAATATTTTTATCTGATCCACAAGATGTATGATTAGGTGTACTTGCATATCAAAAAATGATGGAGGAAAACACATTTCAAGCTTGCACATAGTCTCGATGATGTATGCCTTTAGATAGTCCAAGTCTTCTAAAGCTATTACTTTTTGTGAAACCGCATTGAAAAAGTAACACAAGCGTGTGATGACAACTTTGCCATGCTCTGTTTCGAGGGCTCTTACCGCAATTGGGAGGAACACCGTCATCATCACATGGCAGTCATGAGAGTTGTAGCCAAATAGAGACAAGTCCTTCATCCTGACTAGTCTGCTGATATTGGATGAGAAACCTGTGGGCACTTTGACCCCACGCAAACATTTGCAAATCTTTGTTCTCTTCTCAACTAACAAGTTGTAGCTAGCTGGGGGGAGGTAAGGCTTCCCTTTGCCACTATCCACTGGATGAAGTTCCGGTCTGATTTGAAAATTCTGTATATATGAATCTTGTCGGGGACCATAATTAGGGGTACCCCCGAGGTTCCTAAATCTCAGCTGGTAACCCCCATCAGCATAAAGCTGCAAAGGTCTGATGGGTACGACTAAGTCAGGGATCGGTCCATTCGAAGGACGCGATCGCGCCTCGCCCGAGCCTAGCCTCGGACAAGGGCAGTCGACCCCGGGGGATCTCCGCCTCGCCCGAGGCCCCCCTCCAGAACCTAATGTATTCCCGGCTCGCCCGAGGCCCTGTCTTCGCCAAGAAGCAACCCTGACCAAATCGTCGCACCGACCGACCAAATCGCAGGAGCATTTAATGCAAAGGTGGCCTTGCACCTTATCCTGACGCACGCCCCTACAGTCGACAGGGCCGAAGTGACCGCCGTCACTTCGCCGCCCCACTGACCGGCCTACCAGACAGACAGCGCCGCCTGCGCCACTCCGACTGTGGTGCCACTCAACAGAGTGAGGCTGACAGGCGGTCAGGCCCGGCTGCAGACACCATAGGAAACTCCGCCCGACCCCAGGGCTCGGACTCGGGCTAAGTCCTGGAAGACGGCGACTCCGCCCGAACCAGGGCTCGGACTCGGGCTAAGTCCCAGAAGACGGTGAACTCCGCCCGACCCCAGGGCTCGGACTCGGGCTAAGTCCCGGAAGACGGCGAACTCCACCCGAACCAGGGCTCGGACTCGGGCTAAGTCCCGGAAGACGGCAAACTCCGCCCGACCCTAGGGCACGGACTCAGGCTAAGTCCCAGAAGACGACGAACTCCGCCTCGCCTGACCCCAGGGCTCGGACTCCGCCCTGGCCTCTGCCGACGAACTCCGCCTCGCCCGACCCCAGGGCTCGGACTCCGCCCTGGCCTCTGCCGACGACCTCCGCCTCGCCCGACCCCAGGGCTCGGACTCCGCCCTGGCCTCAGCCGACGGTCTCCGCCTCGCCCGACCCAGGGGTTCGGACTCGACCTCGACCACAGAAGACAGACTCGGCTTCAGCTTCGGAGGAGCTTCCACATCGCCCATCCTAAGGCGTAGACCGGCCACGTCAACAGGAGGCGCCATCATCACCCTACCCCGAGCTGACTCGAACCACGGGGGACAAGACCGGCGTCCTATCTGGCTCGCTCCGCCAGATAGGCAATGATGGCGTCCCCGCATGCTCAGTGACGGTGGCATCTCGCAGCCCCCTTACGAAAGCAAGAGGACGTCAGCAAGGGTTCAACAGCTCCGACAGCTGTCCCTCCGCCAGGCTCCAGCGCTCCTCCGACAGCCACGACATTACCCCAACAGGGCGCCAAGATCTCTCCGGCTGCCACCATGGCATGTACTTAGGGCGCTAGCTCTCCCCTGCTAGACACGTAGCACTCTGCTACACCCCCATTGTACACCTGGATCCTCTCCTTGCGCCTATAAAAGGAAGGACCAGGGCCCTCTTAGAGAGGGTTGGCCACGCGAGGACAAGGACGAGACGAAGGCACTCGCATGAGGCCGCTCGCTCCCTCTCCCGCGTGGACGCTTGTAACCCCCTACTGCAAGCGCACCCGACCTGGGCGCGGGACGAACACGAAGGCCGCGGGACTTCCACCCCTCTCTCTCGCCGTCTCCGGCCACCTCGCTCTCCCCCCTTCGCGCTCGCTCTCGCGCCGACCCATCTGGGCTGGGGCACGTGGCGACATTCACTCGTCGGCATTAGGGACCCCGGGTCTCGAAACGCCGACAGTTGGCGCGCTAGGTAGGGGCCTGCTGCGTGTTGACGAACAGCTACCCGTCAAGCTCCAGATGGGCAGTCTCCATCGACCTCTTCGACCCAGGACGGTGCTCCGTTTCGGGAGCCTTGAGTTCATGTCCCTCGACGGCGGCTATGACATGATACTCCTTCTTCCGCCGCGCGACGGCGACAATGGTGGCCAACAACCCGCACACCGGCGGCGGAATCGACGGCGTCTTCCCCACGTTGCGGAAGAACTACATTCGAGCTCGTCCCGTCGCCTCCCCCATCGGCGGAGGAGGAAGCGGGGCAACCAAGGCCAAGCGGGAGGCAGCGCCTCGTCGACTGTCGAGCGAGTCGACGGCCCCAACGCTCCGCCGAGGGGCGCGCCGGGCATCGACCTCACGTTTGAGACGAAGGCGAGTGCCATTTCCCCGCGACACGCCTGCTCCAAGCAGACGGACGACGCCAGCATGCTCGCGGAAGGCTTGCTGGGCGTCACCCTCGCACCTGAGACAACGGCGCGGTCTGCCCCCGACGTGACTTCATCACCGCCCGTCGACCAGGAGGTACCGACCGACTCCTATCTCGCACCTTTCGGATTCAGCCTTGACCCGCCAAGCGGCCTCGCTTTGGCGGACGCTCTCGTAGAGGCAAGTCCGGACCCTTTAGGGTTTCGTATGCGGTCACCTTGGGACCGGCTGACGGACGTCTCGACCTACGGGCCCTCTGGGTCCGAGGAAGACGACGAACCCAGCTTCTGTTGGGATTTCTCTGGGCTTGGCAACCCCGGTGCCATGCGGGACTTTATGACCGCGTGCGACTATTGTCTTTCCGGCTGTTCCGACGGTAGCCGCGGCTTCGGCGACGAAGACCGCGGCCCGAGTCGTGAATGTTTCCACGTCGATCTAGGGGGTTTCGGCGAAGGCGACCATCTTGGTATGTCGGCGGACGATGATCCCCCTAGGCCGGTGCCACGCGTTGATATCCTTCGGGAGCTAGCTGTGGTCCCAGTCCCTGCGGGGGGGGGGTCAGGACACACAGCTCGAGCAAATCCGCGAGGTACAGGCCAGGCTCGACGAGGGAGCAGGAGCGCTTGAGCCGATCCGCCGGGACGTCGGGCAGGCATGGGCGGCCCAGCCTCCAGCCGGAGAAATATGTCATCTACCCCAGGGCTTCCAGCACCGTGTCGCCGACGATGTCAGGGTCAGGCCGCCACCCACATCCAGCGGGGTTGGCCAGAACCTGGCTGCAGCAGCAATGCTCCTCCGCGCAATGCCGGAGCCTTCAACCACCGAGGGGCGACGCATCCAGGGGGAGCTCAAGAATCTCCTGGAAGGCGCCGCGGTCCAACGGACCGAGATCTCTGCCTCCCGAAGGCAGGGCTACCCCTTAGAACCTCATGTCGCGACTTCCCGATTTATGCGGGAAGCCTCGGTCTACACCGGGCACACGCGCCACACATCGCCTGCGGCCCCGGGTCACCTCAGCAACGAGCAACCTCGCCGCGACCATCGGGCCCGCCTTGATGAGAGGGTGCGCCGAGGCTACCACCCCAGGCGTGGGGGACGCTACGACAGCGGGGAGGATCGGAGTCCTTCGCCCGAACCACCCGGTCCGCAGGCCTTCAGCCGGGCCATACGACGGGCGCCCTTCCCGACCCGTTTCCGACCCCCGACTACTATCACAAAGTACTCGGGGGAGACGAGGCCAGAACTGTGGCTCGCGGACTATCGTCTGGCCTGCCAACTAGGTGGAACGGACGATGACAACCTCATCATCCGCAACCTCCCCCTGTTCCTCTTCGACACCGCTCGCGCCTTGTTGGAGCACCTGCCTCCGGGGCAGATCTCCAACTGGGACGACCTAGTCCAAGCTTTCGCCGGCAACTTCCAGGGCACATACGTGCGCCCTGGGAACTCCTGGGACCTCCGAAGCTGCCGACAGCAGCCGGGAGAGTCTCTCCGGGACTACATCCAGTGATTCTCAAAGCAGCGCACTGAGCTGCCCAACGTCACCGACTCGGATGTCATCGGCGCGTTCCTCGCTGGCACCACCTACCGCGACCTGGTGAGCAAGCTGGGTCGCAAGACCCCCACCAGGGCGAGCGAGCTGATGGACATCGCCACCAAGTTTGCCTCCGGCCAGGAGGCGGTCGAGGCTATCTTCCAGAAGGACAAGCAGACCCAGGGCTACCCATCGGAAGATGCCCCCGAGGCGTCAACTCAGCGCGGCGCCAAGAAGAAGAGCAAGAAGAAGTCGCAAGCGAAACGCGACGCCGCCGACGCGGACCTTGTCGCCGCCGCCGAGTACAAGAACCCTCGGAAACCCCCAGGAGGTGCCAACCTCTTCGACAAGATGCTCAAGGAGCCGTGCCCCTATCACCAAGGGCCCGTCAAGCACACCCTTGAGGAGTGCATCATGCTTCGGCGCCACTTCCACAAGGCCGGGCCACCCGCGGAGGGTGGCGGGGCCCATGACGATGACAAGAAGGAAGATCACCAAGCAGGGGAGTTCCCCGAGGTCCGCGACTGCTTCATGTTCTATGGTGGGCAAGCGGCGAATGCCTCGGCTCGGCACTGCAAGCAAGAGCGCCGGGAGGTCTATTCGGTGAAGGTGGCGGCGCTAGTCTACTTAGACTGGTCCGACAAGCCCATCACCTTCGACCGAGCCGACCACCCCGACCATGTGCCGAGCCCGGGGAAATACCCGCTCGTCGTCGACCCCGTCATCGGCGACGTCAGACTCACCAAGGTCCTCATGGACGGAGGCAGCAGCCTCAACATCATCTACGTCGAGACCCTCGGGCTCCTGCGTGTCGATCTGTCCTCCGTCCGGGCAGGCGCTGCGCCCTTCCACGGGATCATTCCCGGGAAACGCGTCCAGCCCCTCGGACAACTCGACCTTCCCGTCTGCTTCGGAACACCCTTCAACTTCCGAAGGGAGACCCTGACGTTCGAGGTGGTCGGGTTCCGAGGAACCTACCACGCGGTACTAGGAAGACCGTGCTACGCGAAGTTCATGGCCGTCCCCAACTACACCTACCTGAAGCTCAAGATGCCAGGCCCCAACGGGGTCATCACCGTCGGCCCCACGTACAAACACGTGTTCGAATGCGACGTGGAGTGCGTGGAGTACGCCGAGGCCCTCACCGAATCCGAGGCCCTCATCGCCGACCTAGAGAGCCTCCCTAAGGAGGTACCAGACGTGAAGCGTCATGCCGGCAATTTCGAGCCGGCAGAGACGGTCAAGTCTGTCCCTCTCGACTCCAGCAACGACGTCTCCAAGCAAGTCCGGATCGGCTCCGAGCTCGACCCCAAATAGGAAGCAGTGCTCGTCGACTTCCTCCGCGCAAATGCCGACGTTTTCGCGTGGAGTCCCTCGGACATGCCTAGCATACCGAGGGAGGTCGCCGAGCACTCTCTGGATATCCGAGCTGGAGCCCGACCCGTCAAGCAGCCTCTGCGCCAATTCGACAAGGAGAAACGCAGAGCCATAGGCGAAGAGATCCACAAGCTATTGGCGGCAGGGTTCATCAAAGAGGTATTCCACCCCGAATGGCTTGCCAACCCTGTGCTTGTGAGAAAGAAAGGTGGGAAATGGCGGATGTGCGTAGACTACACTGGTCTAAACAAAGCATGTCCGAAGGTTCCCTACCCTCTGCCTCGCATCGACCAAATTGTGGATTCCACTGCTGGGTGCGAAACCCTGTCTTTCCTCGATGCCTACTCAGGGTATCACCAAATCAGGATGAAAGAGTCCGACCAGCTCGTGACTTCTTTCATCACACCCTTCGGCATGTACTACTATGTCACTATGCCGTTCGGCTTGAGGAATGCGGGCGCGACGTACCAACGGTGCATGAACCATGTGTTCGGCGAACACATCGGCCGCACGTTCGAGGCTTACATCGATGACATCATAGTCAAGACGAGGAAAGCCTCCGACCTCCTTTCCGACCTCGAAATGACATTCCGATGTCTCAAGGCGAAAGGCGTCAAGCTCAATCCCGAAAAGTGTGTCTTCGGAGTGCCCCGAGGCATGCTCTTGGGGTTCATCGTCTCCGAGCGGGGCATCGAAGCCAACCCGGAGAAGATCGTAGCCATCACCGGCATGGGGCCCATCAAGGACTTGAAGGGCGTACAGAGGGTCATGGGATGTCTCGCGGCTCTGAACCGTTTCATCTCACGCCTCGGCGAAAGAGGTCTGCCTCTGTACCGCCTCCTAAGGAAGGCCGAGTGCTTCACCTGGACCCCCGAGGCCGAGGAAGCCCTCGGGAACCTGAAGGTGCTCTTGACGAAGGCGCCTATCTTGGTGCCCCCAGCCGCTGGAGAAGCCCTCTTGGTCTACGTCACCGCGACCACTCAGGTGGTTAGCGCCGCGATTGTGGTCGAGAGGCAAGAAGAGGGGCATGCATTGCCCGTTCAGAGGCCAGTCTACTTCGTCAGCGAGGTACTGTCCGAAACCAAGATCCGCTACCCACAAGTTCAGAAGCTACTGTATGCGGTGATTCTGACACGGCGCAAGTTGCGACACTACTTCGAGTCTCATCCGGTAACTGTGGTGTCTTCCTTCCCCCTGGGAGAGATCATCCAGTGCCGGGAGGCCTCGGGGAGGATTGCAAAGTGGGCGGTGGAAATCATGGGCGAGACAATCTCGTTCGCCCCCCGGAAGGCTATCAAGTCCCAGGTTTTAGCGGACTTCGTAGCTGAATGGGTCGACACCCAGCTCCCAATAGCTCCGATCCAGCCGAAGCTCTAGACCATGTTCTTCGACGGGTCGCTGATGAAGACAGGAGCCGACGCAGGCCTACTCTTCATCTCGCCCCTTGGAAAGCATATACGCTATGTGCTACGCCTCCATTTCCTGGCGTCCAACAATGTGGCCGAATATGAGGCTCTGGTCAACGGGTTGCGGATCGCCGTCGAGCTAGGAGTCCAACGCCTCGACGCTCGCGGTGACTCGCAGCTCGTCATCGACCAAGTCATGAAGAACTCCCACTGCCGCGACCCGAAGATGGAGGCCTATTGCGATGAAGTTCGGCGCCTGGAAGACAAGTTCTACGGGCTCGAGCTCAACCACATCGCCCGACACTACAACGAGACTGCGGACGAGCTGGCTAAGATAGCCTCGGGGCGGACAACGGTTCCCCCGGACATCTTCTCCCGAGACCTACATCAACCCTCAGTCAAGACTGACGACTCGCCCGAGCCCGAGAAGGCCTCGGCCCAGCCCGAGGCACCCTCGGCTCCGCCCGAGGCCCCCTCGGCCCTCGAGGGTGAGGCACTGCGCATCGAGGAGGAGCGGAGTGGGGTCGCGCCTAATCGAAACTGGCAGACCCTGTACCTGCAATATCTCCACCGAGGAGAGCTACCACTCGATCAAGCCGAAGCTCGGCGATTGGCACGGCGTGCCAAGTCGTTCGTCCTACTAGGAGACGGCAAGGAGCTCTACCACCGCAGCCCCTCAGGCATCCTCCAGCGGTGCATCTCCATCACCGAAGGTCAGGAACTCCTTCGAGAGATACACTCGGGGGCTTGCGGCCATCACGCAGCACCTCGAGCCCTTGTCGGGAATGCTTTCCGACAAGGATTCTACTGGCCGACGGCGGTGGCCAACGCCACTAGAATTGTCCGCACCTGCGAAGTGTGTCAGTTCTATGCAAGGCAGACCCACCTGCCTGCTCAGGCTCTGCAGACGATACCCATCACCTGGCCTTTTGCCGTATGGGGTCTGGACCTTGTCGGCCCCTTGCAGAAGGCACCCGGGGGCTACACGCTCCTGTTGGTCGCCATCGACAAATTCTCCAAGTGGATCGAGGTCCGACCCCTGAATAGCATCAGGTCCGAGCAAGCGGTGGCGTTCTTCACCAACATCATACATCGATTCGGGGTCCTGAACTCCATCATCACCGACAACGACACCCAGTTCACTGGCAGAAAGTTCCTGGGCTTCTGCGAGGATCACCACATCCGGGTGGACTGGGCCGCCGTAGCTCATCCCATGACGAATGGGCAAGTAGAGCGTGCCAACGGCATGATTCTACAAGGACTCAAGTCTCGGATCTACAACGACCTCAACAAGTTCGGCAAGCGATGGATAAAGGAACTCCCCTCGGTGGTCTAGAGCCTGAGGACAACACCGAGCCGAGCCACAGGCTTCACGCCGTTCTTTCTAGTCTATGGGGCCGAGGCCATCTTGCCCACAGACTTAGAATACGGTTCCCCGAGGACGAGGGCCTACGCCGACCAAAGCAACCAAGCTAGCCGAGAAGACTCACTGGACCAGCTGGAAGAGGCTCAGGACAGGGCCTTACTACACTCGGCGCGGTATCAGCAGTCCATGCGACGCTACCACGCCCGAGGGGTCCGGGCCCGAGACCTCTAGGTGGGCGATCTGGTGCTTCGGCTGCGACAAGACGCCCGAGGGCGGCACAAGCTCACGCCCCCCTGGGAGGGGTCGTTCGTCATCGCCAAAGTTCTGAAGCCCGGAACGTACAAGCTGGCCAACAGTCAAGGCGAGATCTACGGCAACGCTTGGAACATCCAACAGCTACGTCGCTTCTACCCTTAAGATGTTTTCAAGTCGTTCATATACGTTGCTCCTACGCAAAGTTTAGTCATCAAGGAAGGGTCAACTTTGCCTCGGCAAAGTCCGACCCTCCCTCGGGGGCTAAAAGGGGGGAACCCCCCCTCTGCGTCGAATTTTTCCTAAAAAAAGATCCTTTCTGCCAGAACGTCTTTTGTGCTTTTTGACTACTTCGAAAGTGGGTTCTGAAAACGACGGAGTACACATAAGCAGCCAAGGCTGACCGAGCCGAGGGACTCCTACGCCTCCGGGATACGGATACCTCACTCATCACCTTCTGCGATAAGTAACTCGTGCTCGGATAAGTGACTCCACGGACCGAACAAGTCTTCATGCTCGAGAGCTCCTCTGCCGAAATGATTTTTCGAGCCTTCTCGACTGCGTTGGTGACAGAACCCCATGGACGGGTAAGAGTGCGTGCAAGCGGCAAGGCCGACCGAGCCGAGGGACTCCTATGCCTCCGGGATACGGATACCTCACTCATCGCCTTCCGTGAAAAGCAACTCTCACCCGCACAAACAATTCTGTTACCGACAAATAAGTCCGGATACTCGAAACAAGAGGAAAAGGGACGCAATTTTACAACACGACGACAGTGTGTTTAGGCCTCGGCGGCCACAGAAAACATACGCACACTACAAGACAACCTGATCCTGCAGGCTCGGACATCGACGGCCGAAGGGGGCGGCAGCACCCTCGGCGTCAACCACACCTTTGGCAGGGTCTGACCTAGCCTCGAACGGCGACGCGGTCAGAAGGCCCCCAATCCGAAGGACGGCATCAGCACCACACCCGGGCCATCGCCGCCAGGGTCTTCTTCGAGAATCCGGCCCGAGCAGGCGGCTCGGCCGGCTACCCCGAGGCCTCGGCCCGCTGTCCTCCGAGGACACCAGCCCGACCCGAGGCCTCGGTGGCTCAACTCCAGCGCCGGTTCCGTCAGTGGACAACCCGGCCAGGCTCTGGCCAATCACACATCCTTCTCGGGCCAACTCTGCCTCTGTTCGTACTGACACCGCTACCCCTGGCCTTGGCTCATCGAAGAGCGGCCGAGGGGTTCCTTTAACCAAGCAAGGGAAGCCTCGGGCAACAAGGCTGACCGAGCCGAGGGACTCCTACGCCTCCGGGATACGGATACCTCACTCGTCACCTTTACATGGGGCGACTCACACTTGGTGAAGCGGTTCAAGCAATCAACAGGCGAGTCTTAGCGCTCGAAAATAAGGAAGAAACATGGCTCCGTGCCAAAATTACATACATGTTCAGGCCCCGAAAGCCACAATGAACGGACACCGACACACAAGGTGCTATTACAAACGGAACTTCGGTTGCACCTCCGCGGGTATGAACAACCCCCCACGAGGGAGGGCCTGCGGAGCAATGGAAGGCCGACGGGCGGCTCGCCGGCGCCCGCCCCGACAGCAGCGACAACGGCCACCGCTTCGGGCAGCCAGACAGCAGCAGTGATGAGCTCAGGGCAAACGCTGCTGCTGCGAGCTCCTCGCCCGCGTCCCCACTCGAGGGGCGAGGACAAGCGATCAAAGCCAAAGAGCCGGAGGCCCAGAGCGCAGATGGTGGCGGCGATCCCGTCGGCAACAGGGACTTCTTCAACTGCCACCACCTTAGCACCGACGACGGCAGCCACCTGCCCGCTGGCAGATCCCCACTCGGATCCTCCCAGGCGAGCGGAGCACCGACATCCGCGCGGGAGCGCTGTACCGGTGTAAAGGCAGGATCGCCTCGGAACACGAACGCCGCCCTAGCAGCGCGCGATATCTTGGGCGGTCCTCCTGTGTGCACGGCGCGGCAACCGCCCATGCGCCGCTCCTTCCGCCAAGCCGGTGAGCGCCCCCTCCCCCGAATGACGAGGGTAAGGATGACCCACGAGCCTGTGCGGGAGGTGGAGCTCCAGCTCAGCCCGCCCTCCGCCCCAGCGAGGATGATGAAGATCCTTGAAGCTGAGGGCGGGACCAAGATCGTAGCCCGGCTCGCTCCTCCCCACCGTCGAGCTGGTAGTCACCGTCTTGGGTGACCGCCGGCAAGGGGATGCAGCTGGGCTGCCTGACGAAAATCCTTGAAGCCGAACGATGGCTGAAAGGTACCAACTCCCACGGAGTTGCGTTCCACCAACGACAAGGCGGGAAGACTGCAAGCGTCCCCCATCCGGGGGCTCGGAAGGTGGGAAGACACGATGCATAAGGGGAGCACGAAGACATGGTCGCTTTCGAAGGGGGTCACCCTCCTTTTAAAGGCGGTTCTCCCCACTTGCATCCTCAGCCATCGAGGGCCGAGTCTTCTCCAACACACTCCAAGGTCCTTCCCCCCACGACGCGGGGGCTGGGTCCCACACGTCATGCAAGCTGCCCCAAGACGGAAGAAGCCAAACCGCCGCGCGAGGTGCGCGTAACTGCCCAGCGGTTACAGGCGCTCCTCCACTTTTGCCCAGACCAGCGGGTAAAAGGGCGGACAGCCATGCAGGCGGCATGCAATCATGCCAAGTGGACGCGCCCTTTCGACTCCAACGAGCCCAGCATGGAGGTCCAGGTCCACGCGTCATGCATCTGGCGCGTCGATTGCCACGTGCAAGAAACTGCACCACCGCTCACGCCACTACCGCGCCTTCTCGACTGCGGAGTCGAGACCGTGACTCGAGGCGACCCAGCGGCGCCGGCCTGGCGCGACGGTCAAAAGCGGTCAAAATGGGCCGACAGTAATGGCGGTGGCAGGCGGGCAGGAGCAGCAGTCAAGTCGTCTGCAAGCTCACGTCCTCTCCAGGGACAGCGAGAGAACCCTCTCCCACAGCGTGAAGACGACGCGCCCGTGATCCGTACCTCGAATGGCTCGCGCACACGCAACGGCTACCCCGCGAACCACTCGTCCTGTCGCATTAACTCTGCAGCAGGGCACGCGGCGCCTCTGGTAGGAGAAGCGAGCGACGCTTCACCTTCGCCACAATAACCGCATCGAAAAAGGTACGCCACGTCGATCAATTTCATGTCCTTTTCCCTTTTTCCTCTTTCTCTCTCTTGCAATAGGGACCGGGAAAGGGAGAAACCCCGAAAAGGATCCTTCTCCGTGAAGGAACCAGGCTCCGAGCCTCCCTACTGATCAGAGGTTCGAAGGCTGGCCCCTCGGAAGGGTTCAACAGCCGCCTCAGATCGCGTGGGCTCTACACCCACTACTGGTCAGGGGTTCGAAGGTCGGCCCCCCGAAAGGGTTCAACGACCGCCTCAGGCTACTCGGGCTCCGCGCCCACTACTGATCAGGGGTTCGAAGGCTGGCCCCCAAAGGGTTCACAGTCACCTCAGACACAGAGCGAGGGATGACCAGGGGTACGTTCGATACATAACCAAGGCTTAGGCTACGCTCCCGAGGTACCCTAGGACATTTCCGAGACCCGCGGGAGCGATCTTGTAACAGAATCCCATCGGAGGGAGGCATCGAGCCCTCGGACCCCGTCGCCAGGGGACCGGGTCTGGCAGATCACCCGCAGGTACTTTTGGGCACGCCTCTAGGCCACAGCCGACCCCTAACGAATGGGGCACGGGCGTCCACTCGGATCACCCGTTCGCAGCTCACTGGAGACACCATGTTCGTCGCCCATCGAGGGCAACATGGCGCTTTCCCCCCTCCTCCTTGCGGAAAGGCGACGCAGGGGCGTATGTAAAAAAGTCGAGTCTGTCCTTGATCGTCCTCTCGCTCTGTGCGGAGGCTCGGGGGCTGCTCTCGCAAACTCGGCTCCGGCCAAACCGTTGACAGCGTCAACATACCAGCCCGAGAACTTGGGACTCGACGGTGCGCCCGGGCTACGGCCAGCTCGCATGAGGGAACGACCAGACTAGCCGAGCCATCGCACGAAGCATTAAGACCTCGAAGGAGTCTAACCACTCCTCCGAGGCCTCAGGGGCTACACCCGGCGGGTGCGCTCGCGCGCCCCCGCCGAAACAAACAGCAACCGAGAAAGGCTGGTCCCCTTGCAAAAAAGTGCGACAAAAGCCTCCAAGCGAGTGTTGACACTCCCTTGGAGGCTCGGGGGCTACTGTCGGGGACCATAATTAGGGGTACCCCCGAGGTTCCTAAATCTCAGCTGGTAACCCCCATCAGCATAAAGCTGCAAAGGCCTGATGGGTACGACTAAGTCAGGGATCGGTCCATTCGAAGGACGCGATCGCGCCTCGCCCGAGCCTAGCCTCGGACAAGGGCAGCCGACCCCAGGGGATCTCCGCCTCGCCCGAGGCCCCCCTCCAGAACCTAATGTATTCCCGGCTCGCCGGAGGCCCTGTCTTCGCCAAGAAGCAACCCTGACCAAATCGCCGCACCGACCGACCAAATCGCAGGAGCATTTAATGCAAAGGTGGCCTTGCACCTTATCCTGACGCACGCCCCTATAGTCGACAGGGCCGAAGTGACCGCCGTCACTTCGCCGCCCCACTGACCGGCCTGCCAGACAGACAGCGCCGCCTGCGCCACTCCGACTGCGGTGCCACTCGACAAAGTGAGGCTGACAGGCGGTCAGGCCCGGCTGCAGACACCACAGGAAACTCCGCCCGACCCCAGGGCTCGGACTCGGGCTATGTCCCGGAAGACGGCAAACTCTGCCCGAACCAGGGCTCGGACTCGGGCTAAGTCTCAGAAGACGGCGAACTCCACCCGACCCCAGGGCTCGGACTCGGGCTAAGTCCCGAAAGACGGCGAACTCCGCCCGAACCAGGGCTCGGACTCGGGCTAAGTCCTGGAAGACAGCGAACTCCACCTGAACCAGGGCTCGGACTCGGGCTAAGTCCCGGAAGACGGCGAACTCCGCCTGACCCCAGGGCTCGGACTCGGGCTAAGTCCCATAAGACAACGAACTCCGCCTTGCCCGACCCCAGGGCTCGGACTCCGCCCTGGCCTCTGCCGACGAACTCCGCCTCGCCCGACCCCAGGGCTCGGACTCCGCCCTGGCATCTGCCGACGACCTCCGCCTCGCCCGACCCTAGGGCTCGGACTCCGCCCTGGCCTCAGCCGACGGTCTCCGCCTCGCCCGACCCAGGGGTTCGGACTCGACCTCGACCGCAGAAGACAGACTCGGCTTTAGCTTCAGAGGAGCTTCCACATCGCCCATCCTAAGGCGTAGACCGGCCACGTCAACAGGAGGCGCCATCATCACCCTACCCCGAGCTGACTCGAACCACGGGGGACAAGACCGGCGTCCTATCTGGCTCGCTCCGCCAGATAGGCAATGATGGCGTCCCCGCATGCTCAGTGACGGTGGCATCTCGCAGCCCCCTTACGAAAGCAAGAGGACGTCAGCAAGGGTTCAACAGCTCCGACAGCTGTCCCTCCGCCAGGCTCCAACGCTCCTCCGACAGCCACGACATTACCCCAACAGGGCACCAAGATCTCTCCGGCTGCCACCATGGCATGTACTTAGGGCGCTAGCTCTCCCCCGCTAGACACGTAGCACTCTGCTACACCCCCATTGTACACCTGGATCCTCTCCTTGCGCCTATAAAAGGAAGGACCAGGGCCCTCTTAGAGAGGGTTGGCCGCGCGGGGACGAGGACGAGACGAAGGCGCTCGCGTGAGGCCGCTCGCTCCCTCTCCCACATGGACGCTTGTAACCCCCTACTGCAAGCGCATCCGACCTGGGCGCGGGACGAACACGAAGGCCGCGGGACTTCCACCCCTCTCTCTCGCCGTCTCCGGCCACCTCGCTCTCCCCCCTTCGCGCTCGCTCTCTCGCCGACCCATCTGGGTTGGGGCACGCGGCGACATTCACTCGTCGGCATTAGGGACCCCCGGTCTCGAAACGCCGACAAATCTGTATAATGAAAACCGTCTGTGATTTATATTGTATGCAGTTGGACTTATATAAAAAACCGCCTGTGATGTGTGGCTACACAAGCGGCTAGGATAAGAAACCGCCTGTGATGTGTGTCTATCACAGGTGGTTCCTTTGAACTGGACCGCCTGTAATCTGTGTTTTTCACAGGCGGTTTTTGATTGACCGCCTATGATGTTGTTTTACATCACAGGCGGTGCACCACAAGCGGTTCCTAGAACCGCCTGTGTAGAGGCGAACCAAACCGCCTGTACAGAGGTATGCTGTAGTAGTGAACATATACTTTCTCTACTATTTCGATAAGGAACTGCGCCTCTATCTGGGTCAACGGGCGAGTTTGGCTACTTCTACGTTGCTATCATTGTACTGCTTATTGTACTGCTTATTGCCTCTTTTTCCTAAAGAAAATGTTCACTACCTGCTTAGCATACTGATTTTTCTACTGCTATTTGTCGGGGACCATAATTAGGGGTACCCTCAAGGCTCCTAATTCTCAGCTGGTAACCCCCATCAGCATAAAGCTACAAAGCCCTGATGGGTGCGATTAAGTCAGGGATCGGTCCATTCGAAGGACGCGATCACGCCTCGCCCGAGCCTAGCCTCGGACAAGGGCGACCGACCCCGGAGAATCTCCGCCTCGCCCGAGGCCCCCCTCCAGCGGCTTACGTATCTCCGGCTCGCCCGAGGCCCTGTCTTCGCCAAGAAGTAACCCTGACCAAATCGCCGCGCCGACCGACCAAATCGCAGGAGCATTTAATGCAAAGGCAGCCTGACGCCTTTATCCTGACGCGCGCCCTGCAGTCGACAGAGCCGAAGTGACCGTCGTCACTTCGCCGCTCCACTGACTGGCCTGACAGAAAGACAGCGCCGCCTGCGCCACTCCGACTGTGGTGCCGCTTGACAGAGTGAGGCTGACAGGCAGTCAGGCCCGGCCGCAGGCACCATAGGAAACTCCGCTCCGCCCGACCCAGGGCTTGGACTCGGGCTAAGTCCCGGAAGACGGCGAACTCCGCTCCGCCCGACCCAGGCCTCGGACTCGGGCTAGGTCCCGGAACACGACGAACTCCACTCCGCCCGACCCAGGGCTCGGACTCGGGCTAAGTCCCGGAAGACGGCGAACTCCGCTCCGCCCGACCCAGGGCTCGGACTCAGGCTAGGTCCCGGAAGACGGCGAACTCCGCTCCGCTCGACCCAGGGCTCGGACTCGGGCTCAGCCCCAGAAGACGACGAACTCCGCTTCGCCCGACCCCAGGGCTCAGACTCCGCTCTGGCTTCAGCCGACGATCTCCGTATCGCCCGACCCAGTGGTTCGGACTCGACCTCAGCCACGAAAGACAGACTCCACCTCGGCTTCGGAGGAGCTTCCACATCGCCCAACCTAGGGCGCGGACCGGCCACGTCAATAGGAGGCGCCATCATCACCCTACCCCAAGCTGACTCGAGCCACGGGGAACAAGACCGGCGTCCCATCTGGCTCGCTCCACCAGATAGGCAATAATGGCATCCTGCATACCCAGTGACGATGGCGGCTCTCAACCCCCTTATGGAAGCAAGAGGACGTCAGCAAGGACTCAACAGCTCCGACAGCTGTCCCTCCGCCAGGCTCCAGCGCTCCTCCGACGGACACGACATCACGCCAGCAGGGTGCCAAAATCTCTCCGGCTACCACAATGGCATGCACTTAGGGCGCTAGCTCTCCCCCGCTAGACACGTAGCACTCTGCTACACCCCCCATTGTACACCTGGATCCTCTCCTTACGCCTATAAAAGGAAGGACCAGGGCCCTCTTAGAGAAGGTTGGCCGCGCGGGGACGAGGATGAGGCAGGCACTCGCGTGAGGCCGCTCGCTCCCTCTCCCGCGTGGACGCTTGTAACCCCCTACTACAAGCGCACCCGACCTGGGCGTGGGACGAACACGAAGGCCGCGGGATTTCCACCTCTCTCACGCCCATCTTCGGCCACCTCACTTCCCCCCTTCGCGCTCGGCCTCGCGTCGACCCATCTGGGCTGGGGCACGCGGCGACATTCACTCGTCGGCTTAGGGACCCCCCGGTCTCGGAACGCCGACAGTTGGCGCGCCAGGTAGGGGCCTGCTGCGTGTTGACGAACAGCTTCCCGTCAAGCTCCAGATGAGTAGTCTCCAGCAACCTCTCCGACCCGGGACGGTGCTCCGTTTTGGGAGCCTTGAGTTCATGTCCCTCGACGGCGGCTACGACATGATACTCATTCCACCGCCGGGCGACAGCGGCAATGGCGGCCGACAGCCCGCCCACCGGCGGCGGAATCAACAACATCTTCCCCGCGGGGTGGAAGAACAACCTTCGAGCTCGCCCCATCTTCTCCCCCACCAACGGAGGAGGAGGCGGGGCAACCAAGGCCAAGCGAGAGGCAGCGCCTCGTCGACTGTCGAGCGAGTCGACGGCCCCAGCGCTCCAACGGGGGGCACATCGGGCATCGACCTCACGTTTGAGACGGAGACGAGCGCTGTTGTAACACCCCTGGTGTTACTGTAACTATAACTTGAGCATGACATCATAAACATTGACATTTCATATGTTTGACACACCTAGAGTGCATTTACTAGGTAAAAATTTCAAACAAGTGTATTGTTTTTGGTATTTTGCAAATAGACCCCTGGTTAAGGAATTTGACCCTGAATAGAGTTTAATGGGGCAAAACTTAACCCAAATGAGAAAAACCTAAAGGCTTTTGGGAAAGAGACATAAAATGTCCCCAAAAACAAAGTTGAATCACATTTATATCCTTGGGATACTAAAAACCCTAATTAGAACCCTGGAAAACCCTAAAACTAAACCCTAGGGACCTAAGTGCAGAATTAGTCCACTTTTGGGCTAAAGTGCCAAAAATCAAGTCAAATAAGTTTCTTAAGTCCCTTGGTTCACAAATGTGTGGACTTGAAAGCCAAATGGGGAGTTTTGGACTTAAATGCAAAAAGGACCCCCAATTGAGATTTCTCTAAGTCTGAATTTCAGATTGGAAAGCTCAACTTTGGAGCATGGGATCTTCCAAATTATTGAGAATTTGCCCTAGGTCACCACATCAAAATTATAGCCCAATTCAAGGTGAACAACTTTGCTTAAGAGTGGGAGCATTGTTGTTAAGGAAAAATTGGAAATAATCAAGCCTAAAGATAGGTGGTCAGGCTGATTTAGTCTGAATTTCAGAGTTTCAGTGTAATGGAGCCAACTTTGAGCCCGAATTCAACCTTGATTTAATTCTCAAACATGTTTAAATCCTATAATTGAATTGTAGCTGGTTTATAACTCTACAACTTTGCCACAGAGAGTTGATAAAGTTCTTATGAAAAATTTAGAGAAAACCTGACCCAAACCTGCTCTGTCAGGTTGTCTGAATGAACACCTTCCATGGTACAGTGCCTGCACTGGATTAGATCGCCAGCGGGACTATCCTCGCCGCCGACGACTCTTTCTGCCGCGATTCGTGCTGTGGTCACCGTGATTTGTGCCCAAGCTGATCTGGTAGCGCTCAAGCCACGTCGCCGTGGATAAGTCCGGCCGGTAAAGCAATTCCGACCACCGTACTAGCTCGTCGCGGTGGAAACCGATAGGCACGCCGGTGAACGCCGCTTTCCGGTCGTGTGCCACGTGCCTGAGTACCTCCACCACATCGCCGTGATTCGTTTTAGCTTCCCGTCGATCACCGGAATGATCGCCACGACGGGTGACACGAATTCACTTGCACCAGTAACCTTTCCCCTCTCCGGCCGCCACCGCGCCATCCAAAATTCACAGGCCACCGCCCCCGGCGCCTATGTAACACCCGGTTTTAAAGAAACAAAGCCGGGTGCATCTCATACATGCGCCAAAGAAGACAACATATATAATAACAGAGTGTATAGAGATAAATGTCATAAAACATCAGAGTAATTATTACATAGCGGAAGTCTTATTACAAAGTAAAAGAATAAATGTAAAACGAACTAAGGATCGTCGGCGCCAATGTCAACTGAGAAACGCCACCTAGATCAGATCATACTCCTCGCCTTGTGGCTCCTCCTGAACCACCTGCTCTTCTCCTGTGGGGGGGGTGTGAGACAGCAAGGGTGAGCTCACATACGTTCATAGCTCAACAAGTTGTGGGGAATAATGTGACATGAACTCACCAAAGGTGGGAGTTCATGAAGTGTAAGGCTGATCAATGAAATAAAGGCTGAAGCTGAGCATTGCTTTTATAAGTTGGTCAAAATTTTATTAGCAGTTACTAAGTGTAAGTAAATACCAAACCATAGTAATAATAAGTAAAAGTAATAATAAAATAATCCCAAATGCAATGAATGACAGATTAAGATTAAGTTCCATAAATTAATCATGTGAGTGTCCGAGCCGCTCATGACCGTGAGCACGGCTAGTATACCAGTTTTACACTCTGCAGAGGTTGCGCATCTTTACCCACAAGTCGTGTTACCCATTTGCCACGGAGTTGATCAGACTCCATACACCTCTACCTAGGAAGCGAGGCAGGGTACCACTACGAGGCCTTTACAAAGTTCCACTAGCTTCAGACTACCCGCTACAGTTTATAGGAAGATCCAGTACAGGGTTCCTGGCTGACCGCCATCGCAGCAAAATCAACCAGGGACCTCCCTGCACTGACCTCTCCCCTACTGCCCTTGCCCCTTTCGGGTAAGGTAGCCCTCCCCTAGCTTTCCTAGTTAATCAGCCAAGGGCGTCCCATTAAACCCTTGTGGTAGCACTGTTTTCCCGGGTGGTTCTCCATGTTCCCATTAACATAATGATCTTAACATGAACAAGGAAGAATAAAACAGATAACAATAAATAGTATAATATTGAGTGATGAATATCTCTATACCCAAATCCACATAAAGCAATAGCATGTACTACCCAAAACTTTAGTAGTAAAACCAGTGGTGAAGCAAGGTATAAAGATAGTCAAAATCTAGGGCATCCTATTGGGTTCCAGCAAAATTATCCTATGCAGATCATTATGAATAATAAGAACATGAATGGGTAAAAGAAGTGATCAAGGGCACAACTTGCCTTCAACGAGCTCCTGCTCAGCTACTTCAACTTGTTGAGGCTCACGTTCCACAGTGGGTTGCTCGTCTACTCGCATCAATACAATACATACATGACATAGCATAAATTAACATCACATCAAACATGCAAATAGAATATACAGTAATAAACTAAACATTAAAATAAGATCACAGGAACTGGAATCATTAAATTTAGAGTTATATATTTTAAGTTATGGATTTTCTAAGGTTTTATGTGCTTAATACAAGATTAAGTGAAAGAATAATTTTAATGTGTTTGTCATGTCAGAACAGAGGCACTAATGGGTAGATAATAATATTACGAAAATTTAGAAACTGGAATGGACCAATTTGGAGTTCATATGAATTTTCTACAAATTAAACAAGTTCTATGATTTATTTTCACACTAAAAATCCTTTTTCTAATAAGTTTTCTCTGATTTTATAATTCTCTGGCCTAGGCGTCAAAATCTGTAAAGCGCAGGGGCTAGCTCGCAAGTTTGCCCGAGACTCAGAATAACCCCAAGGTGGACGGCGGGTTGATTTCCGCAAAGTCCAGGGACTCTTATGCAAAACGACCCGGCCGAAGGGGTATCCAACGACCCTGGCCGCAGGATCACTATCTGACGGTCACAATTAGATCGAATCACTTAACGAACCGGTACGCACTGCTACGCGTCGGATCGGAAATCAACGGCGTAGATTTAAATACCCCGGATCTGCCCAGATCCGTCCGATCGGATCCGACGGCTATGGTTTACTCACACGAAAGGGTATCACCAAGTTCTAATCGCAGCCGTTCATTCACGAATCAACGGCCAGCAACCCCTCTTCCCTCTCCCGCGGCCAGAACAGCGGCGCCGCCGCCCCAACACGGCGGAACATCGCCGGACTACCGATGATTTCACGCTTCGGAGCTCTAATCTCCAAATTCAACTACCCTGCACCTCGACCAGTGAAAAGCGAAGAAGATGGTACACCGATTACCTCGATTCGCGGCGAAGAATCCCCTGGCCGCGCGATGGCGCAATCCCGCGGCGGAGGTCCAACAACGGTAAGAATCGCCGTTCACCTGGGGCCAAAATCCTCCCGCTGAGGCGACCCACACGATCAACGTCGCACGGCACTGCTTCTCTGGCACCACCCGAGGTTCTAGAAATCGTGGAAGCCTAGACGCGCCACGACCCCCCCTCCCTCTGACGGCGGCGGAAGGAAAAGTGGCAAGGAGAGGAGTTGAAAGGGAGAGGCGATGAGGATCTTCGGCCCGCTTTTGAGGCCAGGACGCGGCTAGCTTTATGCGCAGGGGAATCGGTCAGCGACGGACTCCGAAGCTCACGCAGCGACCCGCCGTAAGACCCGCCGCGCCGTTCGCGAGGTCCGTTGGAGACGATGAGCACGCGCGCTGACAGGTGGGGCCGCGTTGCAGTGTCACGCGAGACTGCGGGAGCGAGCGCGAGCCGTGCGCGAAGGCGCCTGACGAAGCTGGCCCACTGGTCAGTCTACGGGCGCGCAGCGGAGGTGGAGTCATGGGCCACGCGATCAGGAAGGTCTGATGGGCCGAAATCAAGAAATCAGGCCCGTCCAGGTATAGTACTCTTTTCTTTTTCTTTTATTTCCTTTTTCTCCATTATTTCAGAAATTCCAATTTAAATCCTGATTTAAATTTAAACTTGTGACAAATTAATCCTTAGATTACATGGTGCCATAAAAGTTTCAAATATTTATATATATATTATTTATACTTTTGTATCCTTTCTCTCTTTCCTTAGCTCTAGGATTATTTTAGGATTTAAATCCCCATTTGGATATTTAACATATTTCTTTTTTTACATTATTGTAATATTGTCACAAAATGCACACAAGAGTGAAAAACCAGCATGATGCAAAATTTTGTGGTATGTCTTTTATTAATTACTTGTTTTTAAATGTGGGGTTCACATGCTCCACTAAATAGAGACAAAATATTCAAGGGAATAACCTCTTATCATATGATGTGCACATTTGGGTGTTACAAATCCTACCCCCCTTAAAAATAATCTCGTCCTCGAGATTTAAGAAGATCTAGGGAAAAGATGGGGAAAATCTATGCGAAGTTCTTCTTCTCTTTCCCAAGTGGCTTCATCTTCACCATGGTGACTCCATTGTACTTTGCACATCTTTATCACCTTGTTTCTTGTAACTCGAGTCAAAGTGTCCAGGATCTTGATAGGGTATTCAGCATAAGTCAAATCCTCTTGAACACTAAGGTCCTCCAGTGGTAGCTGCTCCTCAGGTACCCTGAGGCACTTCTTTAGCTGAGACACATGAAACACATCATGTACATCTGACAGATGATCGGGTAACTCCAGTTGATATGCAACTTCACCCACTCGCTTCAAGATCAAGAAAGGTCCAATGAAGCGAGGGGACAACTTTCCCTTAACTTTAAATCTCCTCATACCACGAAGTGGTGACACCTTCAAATAGACATGATCACCCTCCTTAAACTCCAGTAATCTTCTTCTATTATCAGCATAGCTCTTTTGCCTGGATTGTGCAACTCTCAAATTTTCTCTTATCATTCGAACTTGTTCTTCTGCCTCTTGAATAAGTTCAGGCCCAAAGAACTGTCTTTCTCCAGTTTGATCCCAATACAGTGGAGTCCTGCATTTTCTGCCATACAAAGCCTCGAATGGTGACATCTTCAAACTGGCCTGATAGCTATTATTATAAGAAAACTCAGCATATGGTAAACTCTTCTCCCAACTGCCACCATGTTTAAGAGCACAAGCTCTTAACATATCCTCCAGGACTTGATTAGTTCTCTCTGTCTGTCCATCAGTCTGGGGATGGTAGGCTGAACTAAAATTCAACTTTGTATCCAAGCTCTCATGCAACTTCTTCCAAAATCGAGAAGTAAACTGTGATCCTCGATCAGACACGATCTTCTTAGGCACTCCATGTAGACAAACTATCCGAGTCATATACAATTCTGCTAGCTTGGCTCCCGTGTAATTAGTCCTCACAGGTATAAAATGAGCCACTTTTGTCAATCTGTCCACAATTACCCAAATAGAGTCATATCCTGCTGGAGTGCGGGGTAGCCCAACAATAAAATCCATACCAATTTCTTCCCATTTCCACTCAGGTATCTTCAATGGGTGCAGTAGTCCAGCGGGTCTTTGATGTTCAGCCTTAACCCTTTGACACACATCACACTTAGCCACATGAGCAGCCACATCTCTTTTCAGTCCATACCACCAATACTTTTGCTTCAAATCTTGATACATCTTAGTGCTTCCAGGGTGGATGGAGTAATCAGAATCATGAGCTTCTTTCAATATAGCCTCACGGAGGCTATCAATCTCTGGAACACATATCCGATCTTTGAACCATATGGTACCTTGCTCGTCCTCCGTGAATTCCGGAACACGACCATCCGTGATTAGATCCTTAATCTCTTGGATTTTAGCATCACCAACCTGACCTTTACGAATCTCTTGTTCCAAGGTAGGTTCCAACTCAATGGTAACTCCTTCAGTATGAGTAACAATTCCCAGGTTGAGCCTCTCAAAGTCTTTTGCCAATTCATCAGGTAGCTGGACAACGAAAGCGGAGTGAACACGCTCCTTCCGGCTCAAGGCATCTGCAACCAAATTCGCCTTGCCTGGGTGATAGTGAATCTCCAAGTCATAATCCTTAATGAGCTCCAACCAACGGCGTTGCCTCAGGTTGAGATCCTTCTGAGTGAATATATACTTCAAACTCTTATGATCCGTGTATACTTGGCACTTAGTTCCCATAACGTAGTGTCTCCAAATCTTAAGTGCATGCACAACTGCAGCCAATTCCAAATCATGAGTGGGGTAGTTCAATTCATGCTTCCTCAACTGACGAGATGCATAGGCAATCACATGACCATCTTGCATAAGCACACATCCAAGTCCTTGGCCACATGCATCACAGTAAATGTCAAATCCCTTCTGCAGATCTGGCATAATCAATACTGGTGGTGACATCAAACTTTCCTTCAATTGATCAAAGCTCTCTTGACATTTCTCATCCCACTTAAATTCTCTTCCTTTCTCCAAAAGCGAGGTCATAGGCTTGGCAATCTTAGAAAATCCTTCAATAAATCTCCGATAATATCCTGCGAGTCCCAAGAAACTCCGAATCTCCGTAACTGTAGTGGGCACTCTCCACTCCATAATCTCCTTCACTTTAGCAGGATCCACTGCTATTCCTCCATTAGAAATAATATGACCAAGGAATGGCACCTTGTCAATCCAAAACTCGCACTTGCTGAACTTAGCGTAGAGTTGATTATCTCGCAACTTCTGTAGCACCAACCTCAGATGTTGTTCATGATCACTTTCATTCTTAGAATAGATAAGAATATCGTCGATGAACACCACGACGAATCTGTCCAAATACTCCATAAACACCTTATTCATCAAATTCATGAAATAAGCCGGTGCATTGGTTAGTCCAAATGACATAACAGTAAACTCATATAATCCATATCGAGTCGAGAAAGCCGTCTTGGGAATATCCGATGGTCTAATCCTCATCTGATGGTATCCCGATCGGAGATCAATCTTCGAGAATACCCTGGCTCCTCTCATCTGGTCAAACAAATCCTCAATACGGGGCAACGGATACTTGTTCTTCACCGTAACATCATTAAGAGATCTATAATCCACACACATCCGTTGTGATCCATCCTTCTTCTGTACAAATAGAACCGGTGCTCCCCAAGGTGAGGAACTCGGACGAATGTACCCAGCCTCTTGTAACTCAGTTAACTGCTTCTTAAGTTCCTTCAACTCCTCTACGGACATTCTATATGGCCGTTTAGAAATAGGGGCGGTTCCAGGTAAGAGATCAATAACAAACTCAACTTCTCTATCAGGTGGCATCCCTGGTAACTCCTCTGGAAAGACATCCGGAAAATCTCTAACCACCCGGATGTTGTCGCCAACAAACTCCTCAGGCATAAAGAACATTGCACGCATGGATGAGGAGGTTACTGCAATATTAACTTGAAACCTTTCTCCCTTAGTAGTAGTGAGTTCTATGGTACCTCTACCACATGCTATAACGGCCTTTGCCTTTCTTAGCCATGACATACCAAGGATCAGATCTATACTGCTTGACTCTAATATTATAGCAGTAGCTCCAAATTCTCTACCCATAATGGTTAATGTCAATCTACGTGTCATTTGATTCGCCTCAACAGGCCCTTTAGGTGTAATTACTATCAGGGGTTTTCTCATATTTAGCAGTGGTATTTCATTTGTGTTGGCATAACGAGCAGACATGAATGAATGTGTAGCACCAGAATCAAATAATATGGTTGCAGGAATTGCATTAACATAAAACATACCAATTACGAGGTCACCACCATCAGGAGTATCATCAACGCTGACTTGATTCACCCTGGCTATAGAATATCCCTTGCCAGGGGTCTGTTGCTTGTTCTGAGCTGGAGTAGTAGCAATCCTCTGTGGGCAGACATTTGCATAATGACCAATCTTCCCACACTTGAAACATTGAGTGCCCGGACTCTGTCCTGCAAACTTCGTCGGGGTGCCAGTGGGAGTAGCCTGTCGAGGAGGTGGAGTCCTCAGTGGTGATTGCTGAACTGGGCGTGGTCCTCTGGGTCGAGTCGGTGTACCCTGTGGTGAACTGTAGCGAGGACGAACACTGCTGCTTCCTTGTCCTTGAGATATTGCCTTTCTCTTCAAATCACCCAATTGAACACGCTTGTGTTCAATAGCAAGAGCCTTATCCAACAGCCTCTGAAATGATGGAAATGTGTGTGCCACTAGAGCATACTGCAGCGGTCCATTAAGTCCTTCAATAAAATGCTCCTGCTTCCTCTCGTCACTACTAGAGATATGCTTATTTAGGACACACATTTTAAGACAAATATTAGTGTATTTTATAGAAGCGTCTTTTATCATATGGTGATGAGTAAGGTAAGACGGTTTGTTGAAGATATGTCTTTAATAAAGATGTGTTTTGAGACAGTTACATCGTAAGAAATGTCTTATATTGATTTAAGACGGATTGTTATTGAAAATTGTCTTAGATAAATATACCTTTTGAGTCATTAAGATTACAAGAATTGTCTTAGATTTTGGTTAGTATATTATACACTTTTGTTAATGAAACCATATCAAATAAATATATTATTATAGTCATCTAGACTATAAAAACTGTCTTAGATGTTAGTGAGTATACTAGACACTTTAATATATGAAACCATCTTCATATCATATTTCTGATAAGATGTATAACGAAAAAAACATAGTAAATAATGAATTTAGGTTAGTTTGATGATATATCTATCAGGATTCGTAACACTTGAATCGGTTTCATTGTCCCCCACTCCCACATTCCGGCATCGAGAGCGGCAAGTTAGCCATCCACGACAATATGGGAGGCGGACGCCGGCGGTCCTGCAACCCATGAATCGGAGCCCCATCCACTCTCTTGGACAGCTGAGTCGTGGTCCTCGCTGACGGGCGTTGTCCTAGGTCTACTACCGTCATCGACGATGCCCGGGCCACCGCCACCGCAAGCACCGTTGTCGCCGTCAGGGAACCTCAGCAAGATCATCAGCGTCCTCGGAGTTAGGATAAGGCAAGCGCTCGTCACCGTGTCCCAGATCTGGTCTTCTCCACCACTCCCCTCTAGCCACTGCCGCCTGGTGAAACTGGTGTCCGCTGCCCTGGCAAATGTTCAAATTTGTTAGTGGTGATTTATTGGTTAGGGCTGGGTGGTAATGTCAAATATGAGTGCTCCAATCTGCTTGTTGCTCAGACCTAGTTCGCTAGTATCGGCAAAGCACAGATCAAATAATCTGAAATGTGAAGTCGATTGTTTTGTGAAATCAGAGCACTTCGATCTGCACGGTTGATGGATATTAGTGGGCATACTTGTGATTATTCTAGTGATTTTTATTGTTGAGTATGTACTCAATCCCCTGTTGTTCTTGCTAATTATTTCAATTCCTCCATCAGACATAGGAAATTTACTCTAAAATGATGAATTTTTACAGTGCATAATTTGTTTTCAGAACATGATAACAATACATATTTACTCCACATAATTGTACATGTGAAGTACTTTGGAGTAGAAGGAGAGATGACTCATGTTCTCTGTGGGATTTGTTTGTTAGTTTCTAGATTATTATTTACTTGGAACACTTTTCTAGATTTTTTCTCACACCGTCTTTTCTCACAACAATCTGTTCTACTTGTGAGTGTTGTAATGAAACTGAACTAGCTACTGAGATAGGTAATTTTGTTGACTGAAAAAGAAAGAATGATAGTTAGTTGTGTTCTGTAATGAAGCAAAATCTTTGAAATCCTTGCTACCTTTACTTTAAATTGGAGGATGGCTCTACCATTTTTTGGTGTATCCTTTTCATTTGACAGTACCATCTCACATCCACTTTATTCTCTTGTACGTGCAGGTACTGTTTTGTGTCGTGTTGCAATCCTCATCAAAATTAAAAAAAAAACATCAATGTGATCGGTGAGCTTCTACAATTACTCTTTTATAAGTTGTAGTATATTAGTATAATGACCAGTCGAACGGCTGGTTATGTAAGAAGTGGAAGCATAAATATGTATAGTTGGCTGCCTAATCACCTTTTCTCAAACAATTCGTAATACCAGCTTAGTCAATCGATTATGAACCAACAACCTTGTGCAAAAGAAGGGACAATTCTGAGAGTTGCTCATCTTCAAAATTTGTTGATACACCAGACCATGCAACACATCATTCAGTTGACTCATTACAAGTAACTTCATCTACTTCCAGCACATATGACTTATCAGATAACAAAATCAATGTGCCACTAATATTCTGCATTTTCCCTTAATTCTTCCTATGTTTAACATTTCAGGAGGTGATGAAATGCAAGTTGGTGGTGCAGATAGGTCCGCAATCTGTTGTGGTCGCTAGAGGGCAGGCTTACCCTCCAAAGGATGTTGTAACCGTCCATGGGATTGAGCGGCGAGATGACCACACAAAAGTGCAGGTTGATTTTGTGTTTGACAACTTCTTGGAATTTCCACTCCCTATACCTATCGCTGGTGGTGATATGTTCACTCTTGGCGAAGCCAAAAATTCATTTGTGTTATGGCCTAAGTCAGGCATACAACTAGCAGAGGTACACTTTTACTAACTTCATTTGTTGTTTGCCAGGAAGGGTATGTCCTAGCACTAATAATACTCTATAGTTTTTTAATCTGTATCTTAATGTTCTATCTTCCTCATTTCAGTTACCGAGTCCGGAATGATGACATACGAGAGAGAGTAGGAGTGGCGCCAATTGAGGAGAAGCTTATGCAACATCGTTTGAGATGGTTTGGACATATCCAACGAAGACCTGAAGAGGCACCAGTGCATATCGGAATAATTAGGCGTCCCGAGAATGTGAAGAGAGGTAGAGGTCGACCAACCTTGACGTGGACAGAGGCAGTGAAGAGGGACCTGAAGGAGTGGAATATTGATAAAGAGCTCGCCGTGCATAGGAAGGGGTGGAAGTGTGCAATTCACGTGCCAGAACCTTGATTTATAGTTCCGCTTTTCCTCCTTAATCGTTTGACCTTTTCTTGTGCCCATTTAGACCTTGCTGGTTCTTGTGGGTTTTATCTCTTTTATGTGTTCCCCCGTTTCGTCGTTTTCGGTTCTCCTTTGCCTTTGTTTCCCCTGTTTTCTTTGGGGGTTGAGCTCTGAGGTTTTCATACGGGGTTTCATCTCTAGCCTACCCCAACGTGCTTGGGACAAAAGGCTTTGTTGTTGTTGTTGTTGTTGTTGTTGTTCCTCATTTCAGTTACCATTGGGCCTTGTTAGTCACAATGGTCACATGGCGGCTACCAAACCCTAAATAGCACATCCCTCCTCCTCCCCTACGCTTCAGCCTCGACTCAGTATTCCCCCTTCCCCGCTTCGACAAGTCTCGTCCCCCGCCCCCTTATTCCATTACGAGCAACTCCGTCGGCGCCACCGCTGCTGGTGGGACGGGCCGCCGCCGCCGCTGCTGGTGGGACCTACCGCCTCGTGCTCCGCATCTAGCGCCGCCTCATCCTGCCTAACCACCCCAGGATCCGGGACTTCGTCTACAGGTACTGCCTTCGCCGAGCCCCGCTGTCGTGCGTCCGCGCTCAGGACGCCGTCGGTCACTGCCAGCCAAACAGGACCAGCACGAGCAGCCAGTGCAGGCACATCTCCTACTCCTACGCCCCGTTCCCGTTGGTCACTCCAGGAGGAAGGGTGTCTTCCACAAGGACATTGCGCAGCTGATGGTGTAAGGATCTAAAATACTTGTCAGCGATCTCGTATACTGTTTTTTTGTTTTGTTTTGACTTAGTGATTTGCCCAGATCAGATGTCTGATGTGTCTTGGTTTAATAATAAAGAAGTGAGCGAGCGCAGAGGAAATTGTCACTGCTGCTGTGGTTTAGGCCATTAGATTTGTAACCAAATGCTCAGATGAACAACATTTCGTGTTTGGTAATGAACACCAGAACATGTGCACTCGTTTATGTGCTACCCTTTGTATGTTTCTTTTGAAATTCTTGTATTTCCCGTGTGCTGCATTGCATCTAGAGACCACACTGGAAATTTGGCCTGGGGCTTCGGTAATATCTGAATCTGCCACTGCATAGAGTAGTAAACCTAAAAAATTCAGCTAAAAAGTTATTAATGGCCCATACCTTTTCTGTGATATGTTTTGGTAGTTGAAATTGATTACAATGTTACCTTTTCAAATATATCGGCAACATCTTTTAGGACTATGACAGTTATCAAATTTGTGGAGTTCCTAAACCTGTGATTACATCTCGACTGTTGTTTGACAGAGATCGTGTGAAGATAATTTTTAAAATCAGTGTTCACATAAAGGTACCATTGGATTCGTATTTGAAAGCACTTCCATATGCTATGAACTTTGTTGTCATGATAAACATCATAATATATGATATATTGGTGGTCAAAGTGTGGTGCTGGCAGGTCAAACCGCACTTTACATTTCGAAAAGGATGGAGTAATATTTTAGCCTTGATTTTGACATCCTTTTTTGCAGAGTAGTGGATCAACATTATTCAAAATTTTGCTCCTGACGTCTGATATGTGGACAGTTGCCATTCAAGTTTTACTCTATCATCAACAGGTGAAGATTCCTGATCCAGAATACTTGTGTAAGATTATTAACATGTTACCCAATAATAATCTTAAATAATTTGGCCCAACCCAAAGATACGTTAATTTAAACTCCCTAGATTATTTTGTGGAATCCCAACAGAGTTTATTCATTTGCTTGTACTCTATGAAGTGGAAGTTCTTGAGATGCCAAAAAAGCAGGGAAGTGCGGACATAACAGTCAAGATGAGCTACTTAAAAGTGAGGATAATTCAAAGGAGCGTGGTATCCCGAGAATATGAACACTCCAGAGATGCAATATTTGAGGTTAGTATGCAGTAGTCGAGCTTGTTCATAGTTTATTATTCCTGTTTTCTAATCTTGGTCTTATGACTAATAATTTCTAATGAGTGGTTCTAACTGGACTGCTTCCAAATGTAGTCATTGGCTAAGCCAAAATTTGAATTTCATAAAGTAACTAAGATTGGTGTTTGTCCGGATTGTGACAAGGCTGTAGCTTTTCCCTTAATCGATCAGACCATATCCTAGGATTAAGGATGTGCAACAGAACCCTTTTGTTGTCGACGATATCAATGAGCTTCGGTTTTTTTTTCACATCCATAACTATATACCAAGCCTTTTTGCCACATTTGCAAGCCACAACATCGCTATGAACAGAAAAACTATTATGCTAGATCCATCTTCTATCCGCATATCATAACCATAACGGGTCCTTCAAAATTTATATGTGACCTTAATGCTTTGATATTTGATTGGTAAGGGTATACAGGATCTTATGACCTTATTTACCATCACTATGAGTTCGCAAGGCATAAATATTATGGTTCTTGCGAACTCATCCTCCTACATGTAACATGTCAAGTGAAGCCCAAGCCTGGCCCAACAAGGAGTCATGTTCTTTGCAGAACAACAATAGATAGATGCCATTTAAACTAAGTTAATGGTTGTTTCAATATAACACTTGAAAGAACAGACCCAAGGATGTAAACTCAAGTGTTACTACCCCTCATGCAAAACTCAAACTAACAAGAAGATGGTCTCCCCAAAGGCAGTTGCTCACAGAAAATTTTTGGGCAACTCAATCTGGTATACCATCACATGTCACCAAGGTGCTATTTCAAATCAAAACAAGTTAAAAATGTACATCTAACAAAGATACCATTGTCAGATCTTTATACAACACAGCACACCAATGTTGCTATTCAAAAACTGTTGCTACCTGCCCAAGCCCAGTTCTCCAACCTTTCCATGTCCGGGGCTGGGTGCCTGGGTCTGCGTTAATGCTGGCCAGCAGCTTGTGATTGTTTAGTGTCTGAAAACTCTGGCAAAAGTCTGGCGGCAAACAAGGTTCTCAATTTAGACATATCACTGTGAGGTAGCGTTTGCTCCTTAATTCTATTTCTAAAACATCTACTTATTGGTGTCCATGTGCTGGTTCATATGCAATGATGTTCTTTGTTTGTGATGGAATCTTATGATTTTGCTAAAATATGCATTGTTTTAGTGGTACTTCCAAACAGTGGCCACTAACACCATATGTGCCACTCTCCCAGCTTGCCCTTAATTGCCCACATCAAACAATTTGGATTCCAATTAGTGCTTCTAGTTCAGTTGGGTGGTTATTTGGCTTAACATATGTTTTTTTGGCACGAATTCAATAGTGTTCAAACTGTTTAGTTCAGTGTAAATGGAGGTGGTTATACTTACTGATAGGATAAGCTGGCTGATTTGGTTTGTTCAAAATTTGTATGTTTTTTGTTCAATGGACGAATGGTATGTTTTGTTTTTTGTGACTATAATATTTTGATTTACATGTTGAAAAGAACATGCTGTTTTTTGCTGCAATTACTTTCATGTTCATCGAATATATTTTGATATGATGTAAATTGTTCACAAGGTGCTGTAAAAATTATGACAAACTATCTTATCCGCACCGCACAAGACACCAAATCACAAAACTCTATGCCCTCAAGTCCCAGCTACAAGGTGTATCTCTTCGTATACAGGTAACTACACAACACAACTTGAAGAATTGTATTTATTTTGAGACACTCGGTTGGGTAACTTTGTGCAATTTATAATGACATCGATGACTATTGACTTAGTTGACTCAACTTAGTTGACTCTAAATCTTCTATAGCGAGCTTCGTTGTACTGTATTTTTTATGTTACTAATATTCATAAGAGCTCTCTTTAAAATCTTGTATTAACTGGTGTGCAATTTTTCAGACTCTGAAATCAACACAGGCGATGGGTGAAGCCATGAAGTGTGTGACAGAAGCCATGTGGCAGATGAATAGACAGATGAATCTTCTTGCCTGTAGAAGATACTAGCGAGAGTTTGAGATGCAAAACGAGAAGATGGAGATGGTTGGCGAACTGATGAACGATGCCATCGATGATGCCTTGGAGGGTGACGAGGAGGAAAAGATGGAATAGAACTCAAATTTTGGTGACCGCACAAGTGTGGAGACTTGAATTCATATATATTTATTTAGGCTCAATGTTAACACAAACAGTTGATGATCAAGTTTTTCAATTAGTATTTTAGTCTGGATTTAAAGTACACTTATGTACGAGTTATTTGATAATGCTTATTTATTATAAATTGAATGATACTTATTTATATTATATTAATTACAATGTTATTAAATATATGTGTATGTATATTTCTCTTTTTAAATTATTATATTGTGATATCTAAAAAATGATTATAAATTAGAGAATGTACTGCCATATAAGTCAGTTCGTTTAAATCTTAATAAAACGGTTTCTAAAACGTCTAATATCAGTTTCCTAAATAAGATGGTTTTTCCGTTGCAAGCCTCTATTATTATAGGATATACTAGACAATTTGATAAATACTTTGTGACTTATAATGTTTGTATTCTCGACGATTCTTTAGAAAAGTGTCTTAAACAAAAACCTAATTCAAGACGGTTTACCGAATAAAATGACTTAAACAACTACCTTTATGAGTCGGTTATAAATTAAAAAATGTCTTATGTAATATCTTTTAAGACAGTTTACAACCATCTTAAATGTGGGACATCTTTTGCGACTCCATCAAAATTGGACACTTCATAAGCGTCTTAATAACTGAAAATTAACCGTCTCATATAGCATGATCTGTAGTAGTGCGTCTTCAGCGACTTCTTCAGGGGCATATCTCGACAGCTGAATGAATTTGTCTCTGTACTCGCTGACCGACATGTTGCCTTGCTTCAATGACAGAAACTCCTTCTTGATCTTTATCATCCCAGCTGGAATATGGTAGTTCCTGAACTGTGTACTGAACTCTGCCCAAGTAATAGTATCAGCAGCATCGTGGGCAGCCGTATATGAATCCCACCAGTCAGCAGCAGGACCAGTCAGACGTCCAGAAGCATATAAGACCTTCTCCCGATCAGTGCATTGTGCAATATTCAGCATCTTCTCAATTGACTTCAACCAATCGTCTGCATCAAGTGGATCTGGCGAGCTGGCGAATGTAGGTGGCTTATGACTCATAAACTCCCGGTGCTTATCACGAGGTGGAACTGGTGGTGGTGGTGGAGGCAATGGCACTTGTTGCTGTTGCTGCTGCTGTTGAAGTTGTTGTTGCAGCTGCTGTTGTTGCGCCCTCCTTTCTTGGCGTATCTCATCTCTCTCCTGGCGCAGCTCCTGGCGTATATCTTCTCTTTCCTGACGCATCTCTTGGCGTTCTTGCTGCATCTGGGCACGCATATCAGCCATAGTGTCTGCCATTTGCTGCATCACCGCCATCTGAGCAGCAACCAGTGGGTCAACTCCGCCTGGTGGAGGATTGGGAGGATTCATCCCAGCTGGTTGTGGCTGAGGTTGTCTTCGAGTGTGTTGGTTAGGAGGCAAGTCAATTCCACCACCCCGCCTGGTATTGACCATCTGAGTTAGATACATATGGTAAGAAAATAGTAGCCAAGGCAGTAATTACAATCATGTTTCTTTGGGGGATTTATTAGCTAAGTAGATTAGTGTGTCACCTACTAAAGCTAATACAATACCTTATAGTGGTACATGCTAAGATGTCCATCTATACTATTTCAATCAATCAAAGAAGCAAATCAGGCATTGATCATCAGAACAATCAACCAACATTTTTTTTAATTAGAGACAATAGTTTTGATTTTTGTCTTAGGCCTCCTATCTCTTAGAAAAGTCATAAATATAGGATTCCAAAGTGTGAAATCCATCTTGTCCAAGAGTAGAAAAGGTAAGAATGATCAGATTAGAATAGTAGAAGGTGAGACAGGATTAAGATAAGTGTAGAAAGAATCAGAGTAAGGTAAGTGTGGGATGAATCAGAATGAGATAAGTAGGTAAGGGTTGTCCATTTCTATCTAGGTTTCGTCCTACAGTCAACATTTCCTCTGATACCACTTCTGTAACACCCGGTTTTAAAGAAACAAAGCCGGGTGCATCTCATACATGCGCCAAAGAAGACAACATATATAATAACAGAGTGTATAGAGATAAATGTCATAAAACATCAGAGTAATTATTACATAGCGGAAGTCTTATTACAAAGTAAAAGAATAAATGTAAAACGAACTAAGGATCGTCGGCGCCAATGTCAACTGAGAAACGCCACCTAGATCAGATCATACTCCTCGCCTTGTGGCTCCTCCTGAACCACCTGCTCTTCTCCTGTGGGGGGGGGTGAGACAGCAAGGGTGAGCTCACATACGTTCATAGCTCAACAAGTTGTGGGGAATAATGTGACATGAACTCACCAAAGGTGGGAGTTCATGAAGTGTAAGGCTGATCAATGAAATAAAGGCTGAAGCTGAGCATTGCTTTTATAAGTTGGTCAAAATTTTATTAGCAGTTACTAAGTGTAAGTAAATACCAAACCATAGTAATAATAAGTAAAAGTAATAATAAAATAATCCCAAATGCAATGAATGACAGATTAAGATTAAGTTCCATAAATTAATCATGTGAGTGTCCGAGCCGCTCATGACCGTGAGCACGGCTAGTATACCAGTTTTACACTCTGCAGAGGTTGCGCATCTTTACCCACAAGTCGTGTTACCCATTTGCCACGGAGTTGATCAGACTCCATACACCTCTACCTAGGAAGCGAGGCAGGGTACCACTACGAGGCCTTTACAAAGTTCCACTAGCTTCAGACTACCCGCTACAGTTTATAGGAAGATCCAGTACAGGGTTCCTGGCTGACCGCCATCGCAGCAAAATCAACCAGGGACCTCCCTGCACTGACCTCTCCCCTACTGCCCTTGCCCCTTTCGGGTAAGGTAGCCCTCCCCTAGCTTTCCTAGTTAATCAGCCAAGGGCGTCCCATTAAACCCTTGTGGTAGCACTGTTTTCCCGGGTGGTTCTCCATGTTCCCATTAACATAATGATCTTAACATGAACAAGGAAGAATAAAACAGATAACAATAAATAGTATAATATTGAGTGATGAATATCTCTATACCCAAATCCACATAAAGCAATAGCATGTACTACCCAAAACTTTAGTAGTAAAACCAGTGGTGAAGCAAGGTATAAAGATAGTCAAAATCTAGGGCATCCTATTGGGTCCCAGCAAAATTATCCTATGCAGATCATTATGAATAATAAGAACATGAATGGGTAAAAGAAGTGATCAAGGGCACAACTTGCCTTCAACGAGCTCCTGCTCAGCTACTTCAACTTGTTGAGGCTCAGGTTCCACAGTGGGTTGCTCGTCTACTCGCATCAATACAATACATACATGACATAGCATAAATTAACATCACATCAAACATGCAAATAGAATATACAGTAATAAACTAAACATTAAAATAAGATCACAGGAACTGGAATCATTAAATTTAGAGTTATATATTTTAAGTTATGGATTTTCTAAGGTTTTATGTGCTTAATACAAGATTAAGTGAAAGAATAATTTTAATGTGTTTGTCATGTCAGAATAGAGGCACTAATGGGTAGATAATAATATTACGAAAATTTAGAAACTGGAATGGACCAATTTGGAGTTCATATGAATTTTCTACAAATTAAACAAGTTCTATGATTTATTTTCACACTAAAAATCCTTTTTCTAATAAGTTTTCTCTGATTTTATAATTCTCTGGCCTAGGCGTCAAAATCTGTAAAGCGCAGGGGCTAGCTCGCAAGTTTGCCCGAGACTCAGAATAACCCCAAGGTGGACGGCGGGTTGATTTCCGCAAAGTCCAGGGACTCTTATGCAAAACGACCCGACCGAAGGGGTATCCAACGACCCTGGCCGCAGGATCACTATCTGACGGTCACAATTAGATCGAATCACTTAACGAACCGGTACGCACTGCTACGCGTCGGATCGGAAATCAACGGCGTAGATTTAAATACCCCGGATCTGCCCAGATCCGTCCGATCGGATCCGACGGCTATGGTTTACTCACACGAAAGGGTATCACCAAGTTCTAATCGCAGCCGTTCATTCACGAATCAACGGCCAGCAACCCCTCTTCCCTCTCCCGCGGCCAGAACAGCGGCGCCGCCGCCCCAACACGGCGGAACATCGCCGGACTACCGATGATTTCACGCTTCGGAGCTCTAATCTCCAAATTCAACTACCCTGCACCTCGACCAGTGAAAAGCGAAGAAGATGGTACACCGATTACCTCGATTCGCGGCGAAGAATCCCCTGGCCGCGCGATGGCGCAATCCCGCAGCGGAGGTCCAACAACGGTGAGGAATCGCCGTTCACCTGGGGCCAAAATCCTCCCGCTGAGGCGACCCACACGATCAACGTCGCACGGCACTGCTTCTCTGGCACCACCCGAGGTTCTAGAAATCGTGGAAGCCTAGACGCACCACGACCCCCCCTCCCTCTGACGGCGGCGGAAGGAAAAGTGGCAAGGAGAGGAGTTGAAAGGGAGAGGCGATGAGGATCTTCGGCCCGCTTTTGAGGCCAGGACGCGGCTAGCTTTATGCGCAGGGGAATCGGTCAGCGACGGACTCCGAAGCTCACGCAGCGACCCGCCGTAAGACCCGCCGCACCGTTCGCGAGGTCCGTTGGAGACGATGAGCACGCGCGCTGACAGGTGGGGCCGCGTTGCAGTGTCACGCGAGACTGCGGGAGCGAGCGCGAGCCGTGCGCGAAGGCGCCTGACGAAGCTGGCCCACTGGTCAGTCTACGGGCGCGCAGCGGAGGTGGAGTCATGGGCCACGCGATCAGGAAGGTCTGATGGGCCGAAATCAAGAAATCAGGCCCGTCCAGGTATAGTACTCTTTTCTTTTTCTTTTATTTCCTTTTTCTCCATTATTTCAGAAATTCCAATTTAAATCCTGATTTAAATTTAAACTTGTGACAAATTAATCCTTAGATTACATGGTGCCATAAAAGTTTCAAATATTTTTATATATATTATTTATACTTTTGTATCCTTTCTCTCTTTCCTTAGCTCTAGGATTATTTTAGGATTTAAATCCCCATTTGGATATTTAACATATTTCTTTTTTTTTACATTATTGTAATATTGTCACAAAATGCACACAAGAGTGAAAAACCAGCATGATGCAAAATTTTGTGGTATGTCTTTTATTAATTACTTGTTTTTAAATGTGGGGTTCACATGCTCCACTAAATAGAGACAAAATATTCAAGGGAATAACCTCTTATCATATGATGTGCACATTTGGGTGTTATAGCCTATAAATTGAGTGTGCCATTGGGTCCGTAAGGTAGTCAAGCACTCAATCCACCAAGCCGTGCCCCCAATTACTTACCGGAGTCCCCGAATTGCTCACTTCCCCTAAATTGGTTTTCCGCTGTCATAAGAAGGGCATCACTGCGGCCAGTACACTTCAGGTCCATTCATGCCCTCTGTTCATTTGTTTCGGTGCTCTGGTATGCTCTTGATACTCACTGACCTAGCCAATTAGTCTAGAACCCATTAAATCACTGGGAACACTTTGTGTTGTCCCCAGATTGCACGGTCATCGTGAGCAGAAAGGTTGAGAGCCCGAACTGTGCAATTGATCGGGGGGAAATACTCCTTAGGGGTAGAATCAGGTATGAACCAAAGATTAGCGTCGGTCTTTGCCCTCTCTGGCCGGTATTGCTCACCGGATTTCGGCTTCCCGTGGGGAGCTTCGTCGAGGACCGGACGTGGTGAAGAAATAGAAGATGGAGGACCATTCTGTGATTTGTCAGCGACACATCAAAATAGTAGAAAAACCTGTTCACAGATAATGAAAACCCCGAGGCCTTTCCTATAAAGTTGCCAGCGCGGGCGCGCGCGCAGGCGCTTCTCCCCTCTGGACTGGGCCGGTGGGCTGAAATCAGCCTACTACTGTTGTGCCTTTCTTCTTTTCTTTTTACTCCAGAGCCAAAACAATTTTAGAAAATTATAGAAAAATCATAAAATTGTGAAACCAATTTTCCTAGGTTCCTTATTTTCCCTAGAATTTAATAAAAATAGTTTCATGATTTTTAGTTTAAACAAAGAATTTTAGGGCATTTAAAATAGCTTAAAGAAGTAATTCTGGATTTTTAAAAGATAAATGGTAATCCCAAAAATGCTCAAAATTTTTATGTAAACTTAAAACAATATTTAGAAGCCCTGGGTAGAGTTTGGATTGATTTGGATTTTGTTTGATACTTAGAACCCAAAACCACCCACTGCCCTTTGAACTCCTTTACCGACTCTAGAAACCCTAAGTTCTCGGAGTTCCGTGAAGGAAAGTTGTATTCAAGACTTAGATAATAAGTTTATATTATCTTTGCATTCTCATCAGCATCCCATGGCATTCATTCTTATATATATATGGTTATGTTAGAACGTGAAGAAGAAGCAGAAGTCACCGAAGAGAGGACACCACCACCCTCGGATTCTCAAGCAGGCAACTGCTTTTACTTTGATATTTGTGGATCCGAGCCAGACTCACCTGTTAACAAAGGCAAGCCCCAGTGCATTTGCCACCTCCTTGATGTTTTAAATTCTTTCTCACCTGCTTGATGCATTAGGTGATAGGAGTTGCTTGATTAAACAATTCCTGCATTACCTTCCTTGATTTTGATTACCTTTCTTGATCACCCGTGTTACAAAAGATTTTTGATGCTTAGCCTTGCTTTAGAAAAACCAAATGTTTTGTTTTTACAAAAGTTGATGTGGCAAAAGTGGGTGGGATGTTTTCGAAAATAAAACTTGATGGTGGATCCATCAGGGCCGTGATGGGTTCAACATCGGAAAAGATGTACCTCTGCCAGGTACCAAGTTTTGGGTAAATGATTAAGCTGAGACCGGGCGGGTGACTTGCACGAGAAGAGTGTCTCGGTGTAGTGTCTCCGTCTGAGTCAATTAAGGACCTTGTCGATGTAGGCCTGCTGACCGAGGACCCTTTAACTGGTCACATGCCTCGTCATGGGTAAGCTTTGCCTCGGGCAGACTAAGGCCAGAATAAGATAACACGAAATGGGCGTGGAGCGGTGGCGAGAGTAGCGTGTACCCTCCGTGGCAAGAGGCTGGACGGTGGTGTATCTGTGCTCTCGGTTTGCGTGACCTGATCTGGTCTTAAGAAACCCGGTGGCGGGTTGACATATGCAAGGGTTAAGTGCTACATATGTCGTGTGATCGGAGATCCTCAGCTGAGTATAATCGATTCGGATCGCCGTACCTCCGCGGTTATGGAGACTTGGCCACTGACTTACACGTAGCAATCCACTAAAGATGAAGGGATTGATGAGAAACTGGCTAGTGCAGGACAAGTGTTTGAACTAGGGTAGAAGGAACTCTAGATACAGGTAACTTTACTTAACCTGAAAATAGAACTGGATTTTTAAGGATCCACTCATAGTAAGCTTTTTCGCAAAAACAGAGTCTTTGATTCTTGTTAAGCCTTACCTTGACTCCCTTATAACCAGCATACCCTTGAGAGTCTTTTCTTTAGTCGGGTAAGACTTGCTGAGTAATTCCATACTCAGGGTTTATTCCCTCGTTGTTTTTAGGTGAGGGAGCAGCAGATTTCTGTTGCTTTTGTACCAAGGTGGTTCCCCAGGATGAAAATCAGCAATGAAGATGCGGGAGGACATGGTCCTCCATAAAAACTTTTGTGTATAAACTTTTATGGGAGGAGTTTTTGCCTCCCTTGGTATGTAATAATACTACTCTGCACTCGTTTATATTTTCTGGTCTGTAATAAGTAACTAAATCTTACTTTTTAAATAAATGTAAGTTTATGTAATCACTTCCGCATTCCGATATCTCCGATGTTCTGTAATGTCTGCAAGACGGGTGAAACGTTCCTGGAAAGGTAAGGAAAGATACCGAACTTATCAAGTGATTCAGGAACATCTACGGGGTTGCCTGATGTCTGTTGGACAAGGACAACCATAGGTGGGCCTAATGACTTGGAAGGTTCCGTCACAGCTGGTATCGGAGCGAAGCCCTTCTTTGCAGATATTACAAGGCATATTCAAAAGGATTTCAAAAGAAAGACTTACCTACAAAGATTTCTTCCTTTCTTATCCCTTATATCTGAAGAATCAATAAAGACCAGGTAGGAAGAGTGCAATGTATAGAAGGTTGAATCAGGATTGATTCTGTAATTATTCATGCATCATGCTAAGAATTGTACTAATAAATTTCCCCCTTAGAGAAATGCCGCCACGCACAAGAAAAACTGCGCGTAAGTCGACTAGACCCATTGGAGTACCTCGACATCAACTTGCTCCGCGAGATGTAGATAGTAGTAGCGGAAGCAATGATCCTATAGGGGATCTGGAAGCAGAAGTAAGCAGGCTCCAAGCGGAACTCCGCCGCAGGACAGCTATATGGATTGGAGATGGTGACCGTATAAATGAGCTACGAAGAGACGTTCGCCATCTACAAGACCAGCTGGCAGATCGGGATTTGGCACTCGATTGGGTGGTTCAATCTCGTTCATTGGCATGGGCCAAGGAGGCAAGGGCTCAGGCTCGTATAACTGAGCTCAACATGGCTGTTGAAGAATTACAGACATACTGCAATACATTACATGAGGAAGTGCATGTATTGTATTCGCAACTGCATCCCAGTGAGCCCATACATCCTGCTGAGTCGGAAGCTGGACCCTCCCACGTGATGGGACAAGCGCTTGGTGGTGAGCTAGACCTTTTTCAACCCCCTCCTTCTATGAGGCTGGTCGGTGAATGGTCTCCCACACCTGATGACGAGGCTGCTAGGGGTAACCAGCAGTAGAAGTAGCAGTGTAGTAATAAAAGTAAAAGTAGAAATATAGTAAGTTGTAAAATAGGTAGAACTTTTGTACAATGGGTAATGTGTCCTGTTATGTAATATCGAGTCTGTACCATTACTTTTTATAGTAATGTAAAATGGAAGGTCTCTTTGGCATATTATGTTTATTTCGAATGTTTTTGCCTCAGATGCCGACCAGGACTCGCGGACAGGACGCAGCCGGAACTTCTGGGGGTCGGGATGTCACCCCAAATCCACCTCCAGTTCCACCCACGCTAGCCGAGGCGATTGCTGCCTTGGTAAATGCCACCGCCGACAATACCCGCTTCCTTAGGGAAATGGCGGGTCAACAGCAGTTCCAGCAGCAGGCTGGAAGGGGTTTTCAGCAAGGTCCCCGTGAAACCACCTATCTGGACTTCTCCGAAACTCGTCCACCTCTATTCACCAAGGCAGAAGACCCGCTAGAAGCCGACGAGTGGATACGGGTCATTGAACAAAAGTTTGGTCTTCTTCGTTGTTCTGAAACGCAGAAGCCATTGTTCGCGACACAGCAACTACGTGGCCCTGCCAGTACTTGGTGGGGAAATTTTGTGGCAATCCAACCAGACAACCATCAAATCACTTGGGAAGAATTTAAAGCAGCCTTCCGTGAGCACTACATACCTGAAGGAGTGCTGCATATGAAACAAGAGGAATTCATGAAACTGAAACAAGGAGGGGATACCATCAATCAGTATCTCAACAAGTTTAATCACCTGTCGCAGTATGCCATCGACCAGGTGAATACTGATTTGAAGAAAAAGAACTGCTTCATGAGGGGTCTAAATGACCGGTTGCAGCGAAAGATGGCCACGTGTATTGATATCACGTATGGAAAGGCTGTCAGTACAGCCTTATCTGTGGAAGCAAAATACGCAAGTTCGGGGAAGAATAAGGGATTCAGTGGTGAGAGGCCTAATCAGGGCCAGGCGAAGAGGCAACGGTTCGTCATCCGGCCCTCTAGCCAAAACCGCACCTTTTCTCGTCCACCAACATTCCCTTTCAAACAGCCCATTATTATTCGCCCCAACAATACCCCCACTTCCCCAAATCAGCCGGGTGCCCCAGGCACTCGATTCCCTGCCTTGCCCAGCTCTTCAACTGGGTGTTTCAACTGCGGCAAGTCGGGACATTTTATCAAAGACTGCCCATATCCCAAGCAAAATCAATCCAATGCTCAGCAAGGATCTGGGAAGTCCACTCAGCCCAAAGGGAATACTGTGGGGAGGAATACCAAGAAAACAGGGCGTGTATACTACACCTAGGTGGCCACTACACCGGAAGGAGAGCCGGTGATGATGAGTACGTTTTCCGTGGCCAGTCACCCTGCAATTATTCTTTTTGATTCTGGTGCTTCGCATACCTTCATTAGCAAGAAATTTGTGGAGCAACATCACATTTCATGTCATGAATCAAAAGAAGGATTTAAAATTCACTCACCTAGGGGACAGATTTTTACTAGAGAAGTGGCCTATCAAGTGCCCATAACCTTGGCCGGATGGGATTTTCTTACTAATATGATAGTTCTGAAAGGCCAGGATATAGATGTTATTCTAGGTATGAATTGGTTGGCCAAGTATAAAGCGATCCTCAACACTGATCAAAGAATTATCAGGTTGAGTTATAATCAAGAAGAAACTCTTATACCTATCCCCATTCCAACCCAAGCTACTGGTAGAGTGTATGAAGCCATAATACCGGAAGTCAAGGATATTCCGGTAGTGTGTGAGTTTCCCGATGTCTTTCCTGAAGACTTGCCGGGATTGCCACCTGAGCGGGATGTGGAATTTGTAATTGAGCTAAAGCCCGGTACGGCTCCAATTTCTCGAAGATCGTACCGTATGCCTCCAAATGAGTTGGCAGAACTGAAGATTCAATTACAAGACCTACTAAATAAAGGATTTATCCGGCCAAGCTCGTCACCTTGGGGTTGTCCAGCTATATTCGTCAAAAAGAAGGATCAAACCTTACGGATGTGCGTGGACTATCGGCCCCTGAATGAAGTCACGATCAAGAACAAGTACCCTCTTCCAAGGATTGATATCTTATTTGATCAACTAAACGGGGCGAGGGTATTCTCCAAAATTGATCTCAGGTCGGGCTATCATCAAATCCGTATTCGGCCCGAGGACATACCAAAGACCGCGTTCACTATGCGATATGGGTTATTTGAATATTTGGTAATGTCTTTCGGATTGACCAATGCTCCTGCCCATTTCACTTATTTGATGAACTCGGTCTTTATGCCCGAGTTGGACAAGTTCGTGGTGGTCTTCATCGACGATATCTTGATATATTCCAAAAATAAAGAGGAGCATGCTCAACATTTGCGGATTGTGTTAACGCGCTTAAGGGAACATCAGCTATATGCCAAGTTCAGTAAATGCGCATTTTGGCTGGAGGAAATTCAGTTTCTAGGACATATCCTGTCTGCCAGGGGAATTGCGGTAGATCCTAGCAAGGTCAAGGATATTCTGGAGTGGAAACCCCCGACCACTGTTCATCAAGTCCGGAGTTTTCTTGGACTAGCTGGGTATTATCGCAGATTTATACCAGACTAAGCTTGTGAAACCAATCACAAGTTTATTGAAAAATGATTGTAAATTTAATTGGTCTTCCAAGTGTGAAGAAGCCTTTGAGCAATTGAATACATTATTAACCACTGCTCCGGTATTGGCTCAACCGGACATCACCAAGCCTTTTGATGTATATTGTGATGCGTCAGGCAGTGGACTCGGCTGTGTGTTAATGCAAGAAGGCCGAGTGATTGCATATGCTTCAAGGCAGTTACGCCGACATGAGGAACATTATCCAACTCATGATCTGGAGCTAGCTGCTGTGGTTCATGCCCTAAAAATCTGGCGTCATTATCTACTGGGAAATGTCTGTCACATTTACACAGACCATAAAAGCTTGAAGTATATCTTCACCCAGTCAGAATTGAATATGAGACAAAGACAATGGCTTGAGCTTATTAAGGACTATGAATTGGAAATTCATTATCACCCAGGCAAGGCAAATGTTGTGGCAGATGCACTTAGCCGTAAGGTTTCCTACCACTGTCTTCTGATAAAGAACTCTGATAATACCTTGTGTCAAGAGATGGAAAAGCTAAACCTAGGGATGGTCCAACAAGGAACCCTAAGTCAACTAAAGCTGGAGTCCATTCTCTTGCAAAGGATAATTGATGCTCAAAAAGATAATGAGGGTATGAAACACATTCGGGAAAAGATAAATGCTGGAACAGCCAAATGTTTCAAAGAAGATGAGCAAGGCACTGTATGGTTTAATAACCGTATAGTGGTGCCGAAGAATGAAGAGGTCCGCCAACAAATTCTAGATGAAGCACATCTTAGTCGCTACTTTATTCATCCCGGAAGCACTAAAATGTACCAAGATCTGAAACAACATTATTGGTGGACAAAAATGAAAATCGAGATTGCACGCTATGTGGCCAGATGTGACACCTGTAGACGTGTCAAGGCCATACACTTGAAAACTGCTGGTCCATTACAATCTTTGCCAACCCCAACATGGAAATGGGAAGACATAAGTATGGACTTCATTGTGGGATTGCCCCGGACTGCAAAAGGGTATGACTCTATCTGGGTTATAGTTGATCGACTCACAAAGACAGCTCATTTTCTGCCAGTCAAGACAGATCACCCGGTTACTGTCTATGCCCAATTATATATTGATCGTATTCTTAGTCTGCATGGTGTTCCGAAGACTATTGTGTCGGATCGTGGACTGCAATTTGTAGCCAAGTTTTGGGAAGCACTTCACAAATCCCTGGGTACTAGGCTGCTCCATAGTTCGGCATATCATCCACAAACCAGTGGACAGACTGAGAGGATTAATCAAATACTCGAAGATATGCTGCGGGCATGTGTCCTAGATTTCTCACAGAAATGGGATGAATGTTTACCCTTAGCGGAGTTTTCATATAATAATAGCTATCAAGACAGTATCAAGATGGCACCTTTTGAAGCTTTATATGGACGACGATGTCGTACTCCGCTAAATTGGTCTGAACCTGGTGAAAGGTATTTCTTTAGGCCTGATATGGTAAAAGAAACCGAAGAAAAGGTTCAGAAAATAATTCATAATATGAAGAAAGCCCAAGCTCGTCAGAAGAGTTATGCAGACAAACGGCGAATGCCCTTGTATTTTCTTGAAGGAGACTATGTCTATCTTAAGGTTTCACCAATGAAGGGGGTATCCCGTTTCGGGGTCAAAGGAAAACTTGCACCAAGGTACATTGGTCCATTCCCTGTACTTAAGCAATGTGGACCAGTGGCATATCAACTACAGCTTCCCGAGACCCTGTCTACTATACATAATGTGTTCCATGTATCGCAATTGAAGAAGTGTCTTCGGATCCCTGATCGAACCATTGAAGTGATAAATGTTGTCCTTGAACCAGACTTGACATATTCTGAGCACCCCATTCGAGTCTTGGATCAAAAGGACCGGGTTACCCGGAGAAAAACTCTCAAGTTCTATAAGATACAGTGGAACCAACATTCTGAAGAAGAGGCTACGTGGGAAACGCAAGACTTTTTAAATAAGAATTTCCCAGGCTTTCTAGCCTCATGTAATCTGTAAAGTAAATTCAGTTATTGTAATAAAGGAGTGAACCCCCGCACCACCCCTGCCTTGTACCAGAAATAAGGAAATAAAAATGTGACACATTTCCTTTTCCATTACTCACCCTAGGACTTTAAATCTCGGGACGAGATTCTTTTATGGGGGGAAGGATGTAACACCCCTGGTGTTACTGTAACTAAAACTTGAGCATGACATCATAAACATTGACATTGCATATGTTTGACACACCTAGAGTGCATTTACTAGGTAAAAATTTCAAACAAGTGTATTGTTTTTGGTATTTTGCAAATAGACCCCTGGTTAAGGAATTTGACCCTGAATAGAGTTTAATGGGGCAAAACTTAACCCAAATGAGAAAAACCTAAAGGCTTTTGGGAAAGAGACATAAAATGTCCCCAAAAACAAAGTTGAATCACATTTATATCCTTGGGATACTAAAAACCCTAATTAGAACCCTGGAAAACCCTAAAACTAAACCCTAGGGACCTAAGTGCAGAATTAGTCCACTTTTGGGCTAAAGTGCCAAAAATCAAGTCAAATAAGTTTCTTAAGTCCCTTGGTTCACAAATGTGTGGACTTGAAAGCCAAATGGGGAGTTTTGGACTTAAATGCAAAAAGGACCCCCAATTGAGATTTCTCTAAGTCTGAATTTCAGATTGGAAAGCTCAACTTTGGAGCATGGGATCTTCCAAATTATTGAGAATTTGCCCTAGGTCACCACATCAAAATTATAGCCCAATTCAAGGTGAACAACTTTGCTTAAGAGTGGGAGCATTGTTGTTAAGGAAAAATTGGAAATAATCAAGCCTAAAGATAGGTGGTCAGGCTGATTTAGTCTGAATTTCAGAGTTTCAGTGTAATGGAGCCAACTTTGAGCCCGAATTCAACCTTGATTTAATTCTCAAACATGTTTAAATCCTATAATTGAATTGTAGCTGGTTTATAACTCTACAACTTTGCCACAGAGAGTTGATAAAGTTCTTATGAAAAATTTAGAGAAAACCTGACCCAAACCTGCTCTGTCAGGTTGTCTGAATGAACACCTTCCATGGTACAGTGCCTGCACTGGATTAGATCGCCAGCGGGACTATCCTCGCCGCCGACGACTCTTTCTGCCGCGATTCGTGCTGTGGTCACCGTGATTTGTGCCCAAGCTGATCTGGTAGCGCTCAAGCCACGTCGCCGTGGATAAGTCCGGCCGGTAAAGCAATTCCGACCACCGTACTAGCTCGTCGCGGTGGAAACCGATAGGCACGCCGGTGAACGCCGCTTTCCGGTCGTGTGCCACGTGCCTGAGTACCTCCACCACATCGCCGTGATTCGTTTTAGCTTCCCGTCGATCACCGGAATGATCGCCACGACGGGTGACACGAATTCACTTGCACCAGTAACCTTTCCCCTCTCCGGCTGCCACCGCGCCATCCAAAATTCACAGGCCATCGCCCCCGACGCCTATAAATTGAGTGTGCCATTGGGTCCGTAAGGTAGTCAAGCACTCAATCCACCAAGCCGTGCCCCCAATTACTTACCGGAGTCCCCGAATTGCTCACTTCCCCTAAATTGGTTTTCCGCTGTCATAAGAAGGGCATCACTGCGGCCAGTACACTTCAGGTCCATTCATGCCCTCTGTTCATTTGTTTCGGTGCTCTGGTATGCTCTTGATACTCACTGACCTGGCCAATTAGTCTAGAACCCATTAAATCACTGGGAACACTTTGTGTTGTCCCCAGATTGCACGGTCATCGTGAGCAGAAAGGTTGAGAGCCCGAACTGTGCAATTGATCGGGGGGAAATACTCCTTAGGGGTAGAATCAGGTATGAACCAAAGATTAGCGTCGGTCTTTGCCCTCTCTGGCCGGTATTGCTCACCGGATTTCGGCTTCCCGTGGGGAGCTTCGTCGAGGACCGGACGTGGTGAAGAAATAGAAGATGGAGGACCATTCTGTGATTTGTCAGCGACACATCAAAATAGTAGAAAAACCTGTTCACAGATAATGAAAACCCCGAGGCCTTTCCTGTAAAGTTGCCAGTGCGGGCGCGCGCGCAGGCGCTTCTCCCCTCTGGACTGGGCCGGTGGGCTGAAATCAGCCTACTACTGTTGTGCCTTTCTTCTTTTCTTTTTACTCCAGAGCCAAAACAATTTTAGAAAATTATAGAAAAATGATAAAATTGTGAAACCAATTTTCCTAGGTTCCTTATTTTCCCTAGAATTTAATAAAAATAGTTTCATGATTTTTAGTTTAAACAAAGAATTTTAGGGCATTTAAAATAGCTTAAAGAAGTAATTCTGGATTTTTAAAAGATAAATGGTAATCCCAAAAATGCTCAAAATTTTTATGTAAACTTAAAACAATATTTAGAAGCCCTGGGTAGAGTTTGGATTGATTTGGAATTTGTTTGATACTTAGAACCCAAAACCACCCCCCTGCCCTTTGAACTCCTTTACCGACTCCGGAAACCCTAAGTTCTCGGAGTTCCGTGAAGGAAAGTTGTATTCAAGACTTAGATAATAAGTTTATATTATCTTTGCATTCTCATCAGCATCCCATGGCATTCATTCTTATATATATATGGTTATGTTAGAACGTGAAGAAGAAGCAGAAGTCACCGAAGAGAGGACACCACCACCCTCGGATTCTCAAGCAGGCAACTGCTTTTACTTTGATATTTGTGGATCCGAGCCAGACTCACCTGTTAACGAAGGCAAGCCCTGGTGCATTTGCCACCTCCTTGATGTTTTAAATTCTTTCTCACCTGCTTGATGCATTAGGTGATAGGAGTTGCTTGATTAAACAATTCCTGCATTACCTTCCTTGATTTTGATTACCTTTCTTGATCACCCGTGTTACAAAAGATTTTTGATGCTTAGCCTTGCTTTAGAAAAACCAAATGTTTTGTTTTTACAAAAGTTGATGTGGCAAAAGTGGGTGGGATGTTTTCGAAAATAAAACTTGATGGTGGATCCATCAGGGCCGTGATGGGTTCAACATCGGAAAAGATGTACCTCTGCCAGGTACCAAGTTTTGGGTAAATGATTAAGCTGAGACCGGGCGGGTGACTTGCACGAGAAGAGTGTCTCGGTGTAGTGTCTCCGTCTGAGTCGATTAAGGACCTTGTCGATGTAGGCCTGCTGACCGAGGACCCTTTAACTGGTCACATGCCTCGTCATGGGTAAGCTTTGCCTCGGGCAGACTAAGGCCAGAATAAGATAACACGAAATGGGCGTGGAGCGGTGGCGAGAGTAGCGTGTACCCTCCGTGGCAAGAGGCTGGACGGTGGTGTATCTGTGCTCTCGGTTTGCGTGACCTGATCTGGTCTTAAGAAACCCGGTGGCGGGTTGACATATGCAAGGGTTAAGTGCTACATATGTCGTGTGATCGGAGATCCTCATCTGAGTATAATCGATTCGGATCGCCGTACCTCCGCGGTTATGGAGACTTGGCCACTGACTTACACGTAGCAATCCACTAAAGATGAAGGGATTGATGAGAAACTGGCTAGTGCAGGACAAGTGTTTGAACTAGGGTAGAAGGAACTCTAGATACAGGTAACTTTACTTAACCTGAAAATAAAACTGGATTTTTAAGGATCCACTCATAGTAAGGTTTTTCGCAAAAACAGAGTCTTTGATTCTTGTTAAGCCTTACCTTGACTCCCTTATAACCAGCATACCCTTGAGAGTCTTTTCTTTAGTCGGGTAAGACTTGCTGAGTAATTTCATACTCAGGGTTTATTCCCTCGTTGTTTTTAGGTGAGGGAGCAGCAGATTTCTGTTGCTTTTGTACCAAGGTGGTTCCCCAGGATGAAAATCAGCAATGAAGATGCGGGAGGACATGGTCCTCCATAAAAACTTTTGTGTATAAACTTTTATGGGAGGAGTTTTTGCCTCCCTTGGTATGTAATAATACTACTCTGCACTCGTTTATATTTTCTGGTCTGTAATAAGTAACTAAATCTTACTTTTTAAATAAATGTAAGTTTATGTAATCACTTCCGCATTCCGATATCTCCGATGTTCTGTAATGTCTGCAAGACGGGTGAAACGTTCCTGGAAAGGCAAGGAAAGATACCGAACTTATCAAGTGATTCAGGAACATCTACGGGGTTGCCTGATGTCTGTTGGACAAGGCAACCGTAGGTGGGCCTAATGACTTGGAAGGTTCCATCACAGCTGTCTCCCCGCAACACGCCAACTCCAAGCAAACGGACGACGCCGGCACGCTCACGGAAGGCTTGCTGGGCATCACCCTCGTACCCAGGACTACGGTGCAGTCAGTCCCCGACATGACTTCATCACCGCCCGTCGACCAAGAGGTACCGACTGATTCCCATCTCGTGCCTTTCGGATTCAGCCTCGACCCGCCAAGTGGCCTCGCTTTGGCGGACGCTCTCGTAGAGGCGAGTCCAAACCCTTTAGGGTTTCGTATGCGGTCACCTTGGGACCGGCTGACGGACGTCTCGACCTACGGGCCCTCTAGGTCCGAGGAGGACGACGAGCCCAGCTTCTTTTGGGATTTCTCTGGACTTGGCAACCCCAGTGCCATGCGGAACTTTATGACCGCATGCGACTACTGCCTTTCCGACTGTTCCGACGGTAGCCGTAGCCTCGACGACGAGAACTGCGGCCCAAGCCGCGAATGTTTCCACGTCGATCTAGGGGGTCCCTCCGAAGGCAACCATCTTAGCATGCCGGAGGACGGTGATCTCCCTGGGCCGGTGCCTCGCGTTGACATCCCACGGGAGCTAGCTGTGGTCCCCGTTCAGGCGGGGGGCCATGACCCACAGCTCGAGCAAGTCCGCGGGGTGCAGGCCAGGCTCGACGAGGGAGCAGGAGCGCTTGAGCCGATCCGCCGGGACGTCGGGCAGGCATGGGTGGCCCAACCTCCAGCCGGAGAAATACGTCATCTACCCCAGGGCTTCCAGCACCGCATCACCGACGATGTCTGGGTCAGGCCGCCACCCGCATCCAGTGGGGTTGGATAGAACCTGGCTGCAGCAGCAATGCTCCTCCGCGCGATGCCGAAGCCATCAACCACCGAGGGGCGGCGAATCCAGGGAGAGCTCAAGAATCTCCTGGAAGGCGCCGCGGTCCGACGGGCCGAGAGCTCCGCCTCCCGAAGGCAGGCGTACCCCTTGGAACATCATGCCGCGACTTCCCGATTCACGAGGGAAGCCTCGGTCTACACCGGGCGCACGCGCCACACAGCGCCTGCGGCCCCGGGTCGCCTCGGCAACGAGCACCCTCACCGCGATCGTCGGGCCCGCCTCGACGAAAGGGTGCGCTGAGGCTACCACCCCAGGCGTGGGGGACGCTACGACAGTGGGGAGGATCGGAGTCCTTCGCCAGAACCACCTGGTCCACAGGCGTTCAGCCGGGCCATACGACGGGCACCGTTCTCGACCCGGTTCCGACCCCCGACTACTATCACAAAGTACTCGGGGGAGACAAGGCCGGAACTGTGGCTCGCGGACTACCGCCTGGCCTACCAACTGGGTGGAACGGACGATGACAACCTCATCATCCGCAACCTCCCCCTGTTCCTCTCCAACACCGCTCGCGCCTGGTTGGAGCATCTGCCTCCGGGGCAGATCTCCAACTGGGACGACCTAGTCCAAGCTTTCGTCGGCAATTTCCAGGGCACGTACATGCGCCCCGGGAATTCTTGGGACCTCCGAAGCTGCCGACAGCAGCCGGGAGAGCCTCTCCGGGACTACATCCGGCGATTCTCGAAGCAGCGCACCGAGCTGCCCAACATCACCGAATCGGATGTCATTGGCGCGTTCCTCACTAGCACCACCTGCCGCGACCTGGTGAGCAAGCTGGGTCGCAAAACCCCCACCAGGGCGAGCGAGCTGATGGACATCGCCACCAAGTTCGCCTCCGGCCAGGAGGCGGTCGAGGCTATCTTCCGGAAGGACAAGCAGCCCCAGGGCCGCCCATCGGAAGGTGCCCCCGAGGCGTCAACTCAGCGCGGCGCCAAGAAGAAAAGCAAGAAGAAGTCGCAAGCGAAGCGCGATGCCGTCGACGCGGACCTTGTCACCGCCGCCGAGTACAAGAACCCTCGGAAACCCCCAGGAGGTGCCAACCTCTTTGACAAGATGCTCAAGGAGCCGTGCCCCTATCACCAGGGGCCCGTCAAGCACACCCTTGAGGAGTGCGTCATGCTTCGGCACCACTTCCACAGGGCCGGGCCACCCGCGGAGGGTGGTAGGGCCCACGACGACGATAAGAAGGAAGATCACCAAGCAGGAGAGTTCCCCGAGGTCCGCGACTGCTTCATGATCTACGGTGGGCAAGCGGCGAATGCCTCGGCTCGGCACCGCAAGCAAGAGCGCCGGGAAGTCTGTTCAGTGAAGGTGGCGGCGCTAGTCTACCTAGACTGGTCCGACAAGCCCATCACCTTCGACCAAGCCGACCACCCCGACCATGTGTCGAGCCCGGGGAAATACCCGCTCGTCGTTGACCCCGTCATCGGCGACGTTAGACTCACCAAGGTCCTCATGGACGGAGGCAGCAGCCTCAACATCATCTACGCCGAGACCCTCGGGCTCCTGCGTGTCGATCTGTCCTCCGTCCGGGCAGGCGCTGCGCCCTTCCACGGGATCATTCCCGGGAAGCGCGTTTAGCCCCTCGGACAGCTCGACCTTCCCGTCTGCTTCGGAACACCCTCCAACTTCCGAAGGGAGACCCTGACGTTCGAGGTGGTCGGGTTCCGAGGAACCTACCACGCGGTACTTGGAAGACCATGCTACGCAAAGTTCATGGCCATCCCCAACTACACCTACCTGAAGCTCAAGATGCCGGGCCCCAACGGGGTCATCACCGTCGGCCCCATGTACAAACACGCGTTCGAATGTGACGTGGAGTGCGTGGAGTACGCTGAGGCCCTCGCCGAGTCCGAAGCCCTCATCGCCGACCTGGAGAGCCTCTCTAAGGAGGTGCCAGACGTGAAGCGTCATGCCGGCAACTTTGAGCCAGCGGAGACGGTCAAGGCCGCCCCCCTCGACCCCAGCAGCGACGCCTCCAAGCAGATCCGGATCGGCTCCGGGCTCGATCCCAAATAGGAAGCAGTGCTCGTCGACTTTCTCCGTGCGAACGCCGACGTCTTCGCGTGGAGTCCCTCGGACATGCCCGACATACCGAGGGATGTCGCCGAGCACTCGCTGGACATCCGAGCCGGAGCCCGACCCGTCAAGCAGCCTCTGCGCCAATTCGACGAGGAGAAGCGCAGAGCCATAGGCGAGGAGATCCACAAGCTAATGGCGGCAGGGTTCATCAAAGAGGTATTCCATCCCGAATGGCTTGCCAACCCTATGCTTGTCACAAAGAAAGGTGGGAAATGGCGGATGTGTGTAGACTACACTGGTCTGAACAAAGCATGTCCGAAGGTTCCCTACCCTCTGCCTCGCATCGATCAAATCGTGGATTCCACTGCTGGGTGCGAAACCCTGTCTTTCCTCGATGCCTACTCAGGGTATCACCAAATCAGGATGAAAGAGTCCGACCAGCTCTCTACTTCTTTCATCACACCCTTCGGCATGTACTGCTATGTCACCATGCCGTTCGGCTTGAGGAATGCGGGCGCGACGTACCAGTGGTGCATGAACCATGTGTTCGGCGAACACATTGGCTGCACGGTCGAGGCCTACGTCGATGACATCGTAGTCAAGACAAGGAAAGCCTCCGACCTCCTTTCCGACCTTGAAGTGACATTCCGATGTCTCAAGGCAAAAGGCGTCAAGCTCAATCCCGAAAAGTGTGTCTTCGGGGTGCCCCGAGGCATGCTCTTGGGGTTCATCGTCTCCGAGCGGGGCATCGAAGCCAACTCGGAGAAGATCGCAGCCATCACCGGCATGGGGCCCATCAAGGACTTGAAAGGCGTACAGAGGGTCATGGGATGTCTCGCGGCTCTGAGCTGCTTCATCTCACGCCTCGGCGAAAGAGGTCTACCTCTGTACCGCCTCTTAAGGAAGGCCGAGTGCTTCACTTGGACCCCTGAGGCCGAGGAAGCCCTCGGGAACCTGAAGGCGCTCCTCACGAAGGCGCCTATCTTGGTGCCCCCAGCCACCGGAGAAAGCCCTCTTGGTCTACGTCGCCGCAACCACTCAGGTGGTTAGCGCCGCGATTGTGGTCGAGAGGCAAGAAGAAGGGCATGCATTACCCGTTCAGAGGCCAGTCTACTTCGTCAGCGAGGTACTGTCCGAAACCAAGATCCGCTACCCACAAGTTCAGAAGCTACTGTATGCGGTGATCCTGACACGGCGGAAGTTGCGGCACTACTTCGAGTCTCATCCGGTAACTGTGGTCTCATCCTTCCCCCTGGGGGAGATCATCCAGTGCCGGGAGGCCTCGGGGAGGATTGCAAAGTGGGCGGCGGAAATCATGGGCGAGACAATCTCGTTCGCCCCTCAGAAGGCCATCAAGTCCCAGGTCTTGGCGGACTTCGTAGCTGAATGGGTCGACACCCAGCTCCCAACAGCTCCGATCCAGCCGGAGCTCTGGACCATGTTCTTCGACGGGTCGCTAATGAAGACGGGAGCCGGCGCAGGCCTACTCTTCATCTCGCCCCTCGGGAAGCACATACGCTATGTGCTACGCCTCCATTTCCCGGCGTCCAACAATGTGGCCGAATATGAAGCTCTGGTCAACGGGTTGTGGATCGCCATCGAGCTAGGGGTCCGACGCCTCGACGCTCGTGGTGACTCGCAGCTCGTCATCGACCAAGTCATGAAGAACTCCCACTGCCGCAATCCGAAGATGGAGGCCTATTGCGATGAAGTTCAGCGCCTGGAAGACAAGTTCTACGGGCTCGAGCTCAACCACATCGCTCGGCGCTACAACGAGACTGCGGACGAGCTGGCTAAAATAGCCTCGGGGCGGACAACGGTTCCCCCGGACGTCTTCTCCCGAGACCTGCATCAACCCTCCGTCAAGACCGATGACACGCCCGAGCCCGAGGCACCCTCGGTCCAGCCCGAGGTACCCTCGGCTCAGTCCGAGGCACCCTCGGCTTGGCCTGAGGCGCCCTCGATTCGGCCCGAGGTACCCTCGGCCCCGGAGGGCGAGACGCTTCACGTTGAGGGGAAGCAGAGCGGGGTCGCGCCTGATCAAAACTGGCAGGCCCCGTACCTGCAGTATCTCCACCAAGGAGAACTACCCCCCGACCGAGCCGAAGCTCGGCGGTTGGCGCGGCGCGCCAAGTCGTTCGTCTTGCTGGGAGATAGGAAGGAGCTCTACCACCACAGCCCCTCAGGCATCCTCCAGCGATGCATCTCCATCACCGAAGGTCAGGAACTCCTTCGAGAGATACACTCGGGGGCTTGCGGCCATCACGCAGCACCTCGCGCCCTTGTCGGAAATGCTTTCCGACAAGGTTTCTACTGGCCAAGGGCGGTGGCCGACGCTACTAGAATTGTCCGCACCTGCGAGGGGTGTCAGTTCTACGCAAGGCAGACCCACTTGCCTACTCAGGCTCTGCAGACGATACCCATCACCTGGCCTTTTGCTGTGTGGGGTCTGGACCTCATCGACCCCTTGCAGAAGGCACCCGGGGGCTACACGCACCTATTGGTCGCCATCGACAAATTCTCCAAGTGGATCGAGGTCCGACCCCTAAACAACATCAGGTCCGAGCAGGCGGTAGCATTCTTCACCAAAATCATCCATCGTTTCGGGGTCCCGAACTCCATCATCACCGACAACGGCACCCAGTTCACCGGCAGAAAGTTCCTGGACTTCTAGGAGGATCACCACATCCGGGTGGACTGGGCCGCCGTGGCTCATCCCATGACGAATGGGCAAGTAGAGCGTGCCAACGGCATGATTCTACAAGGACTCAAGCCTCGGATCTACAACTACCTCAACAAGTTCGGCAAGCGATGGATAAAGGAACTCCCCTCGGTGGTCTGGAGCCTGAGGACAACACCGAGCCGAGCCACGGGCTTCACGACGTTCTTTCTAGTCTATGGGGCCGAGGCCATCTTGCCCACAGACTTAGAATACGGTTCCCCGAGGACAAGGGCCTATGCCGACCAAAGCAACCAAGCTAGTTGAGAGGACTCGCTGGACCAGCTGGAAGAGGCTCAGGACAGGGCCTTATTACACTCGGCACGGTACCAGCAGTTCATGCGACGCTACCACGCCCGAGGGGTCCGGTCCCGAGACCTCCAGGTGGGCGATCTGGTGCTTCGGCTGCTACAAGACGCCCGAGGGCGACACAAGCTCATGCCCCCCTGGGAGGGGCTGTTCGTCATCGCCAAGGTTCTGAAGCCCGGAACGTACAAGCTGGCCAACAGTCAAGGTGAGGTCTACGGCAACGCTTGGAACATCCAACAGCTACGTCGCTTCTACCCTTAAGATGTTTTCACGTTGTTCATATACCTCGCTCCTACGCAAAGTTTAGTCATCAAGGAAGGGTCAACCTTGCCTCGGCAAAGTCTGACCCTCCCTCGGGGGCTAAAAGGGGGGAACCCCCTCTGCGTCGAATTTTTTCCTCGAAAAAAGATCCTTTCTGCCAGAATGTCTTTCGTGCTTCTTGACTACTTCGAAAGCGGATCCCGAAAACGACGGAGTACACATAAGCAGCCAAGGCTGACCGAGCCGAGGGACTCCTATGCCTCCGAGATATGGATACCTCACTCATCACCTTCTGCGATAAGTAACTCACGTTCGGATAAGTGATTTCACGGACCGAACAAGTCTTCACGTTCGGAAGCTCTTCTGCTGAAGCGATTCTTCGAGCCTTCTCGACTGCGTCGGTGACAGAACCCCATGGACGGGTAAGAGTGCGCGTAAGCAGCAAGGCCGACCGAGCCGAGGGACTCCTACGCCTCCGGGATACGGATACCTCACTCGCCACCTTCTGCGAGAAGCAACTCTCGCTCGCGCCAGCAATTCTGTTACCAACAGAAAGGTCCAGATACTCGAAATAAGAGGAAAGGAGACGCGGCTTTATAACACGGCGAGGGTGTGTTTTGGCCTCGGCGGCTGCAGAAAACACGCGCTACAAGACGGTCCGACCCTGCAGGCATGGATCTTGACGCTTGAAGGGAGCAGCAACACCCTCGGCATCGACAACACCTTCGGCAGGTCAATTCCGGCGTCGGTCCTGCTAACGGACGACCCGGCCAGGCTCCGGCCGACCAGGTCTTCTTCTCGGGCCAACTCTGCCTCTGTTCACGCTGACACCGCTACCCCTGGCCTCGGCTCATCGAAGAGCGGCCGAGGGGTTCCTCTAACTAAGCAAGGGAAGCCTTGGACGACAAGGCTGACCGAGCCGAGGGACTCCTACACCTCCGGGATACGGATACCTCGCTCGTCACCTTTACATGGGGCGACTCACGCTTGGCGAAGCGGTTCAAGCAATCAACAGGCGAGTCTTAGCGCTCGAAAATGGGGAAAAAACACGGCTCTGTGCCGAAGTTACATACATGTTCAGGCTTCGACAGCCACAATGAACAAAAACACTGGCATTCGAAGTGCCATTACAGACGGAACTCTGGTTCCGGCCCCGCAGGTATGAACAGCCTCCACACCGGGGAGCCTGTGGGGCAACGAGCACCGGGGGCCCCGCCAGTGACCTCTGCAGCAGCAGCCATGGTCCCAGACGGACGCGGCCACCGGAGGGCTCTCGTTCGCGTCCCCGCTCAAGGGACACGAACCAGCTATTAAAGCCAAAGAGCGGGCCGCTCCAAAGCGCACCGGTAGGTCCTCGCTCCCATCCTCGCCATGAAAGCGAGGAAGAGGGCAGAATGTTGCATCCTAGCTGGGCAGCAACAGTTCGCCCTCCCCGGCGTGGCTGGAGGACGTCTCCTCCACAGAGCTGGGGGATGGTTGCCACCACCAGAAGCTGGAAGAAGAGGTGGCCAGCCGGCCCGCGCAGGAGGTAGAGCCCCGGCTCGCCTCGCCCCCCACCCCAGTGAGGATGATGAACATCCTTGAAGCTGGGGGTGGGACCGAGATCGTAGCCCAGCTTGCTTCTCCCCACCCAGGAGCTGGTGGTCACCGTCTCGGGTGACCGCCGGCGGAGGGGTACAGCCGGGCTGGATGATGAAAATCCTTGAAGCCGAACGACGGCTGAAAGGTACCAACTCCCACGGAGTTGCGTCCCTCCAACGACGAGGCGGAAAGACTGCATGCATCCCCCATCCGGGGGCTTGGAAGGTGGAAAGGCACGATGCATAAGGGAGCACGAAGACATGGTTGCCTTCCCAGGGGGTCACCCTCCTTTTAAAGGCGACTCTCCCCACTTGCGTCCTCAGCCGTCGTGGGCTGAGTCTTCTCCAACATGTTCCAAGGTCCTCCCCTACGGCGCGGGGGCTGGGTCCCACATGTCATGCAAGCCGGCTCAGAGCGGAAGAAGTCAAACCGCCGTGCGCGGTGCGTGCAACCGCCCAGCGGTTACAAGCGGCTCTCCACTTTTGCCCAGACCAGCGAGCGAAAGGACGGGCAGCCATGCAGGCGGCATGCAACCGCGCCAAGTGGGCGCATTTCTTCGACTCCCAACACACCCGCATGGAGGCCCAGGCCCACGCGTCATGCAACCGGCGCGCCGAATGCTTCGCTCAAGAAACTGCACCACCACTCGCGCCACTGCCGCGCCTCCTCGACTGCGGAACCGACCGCGACTCGAGGCAACCCAGAGCACGACCCAGCGGCGCCAGCCTGGCGCGACGGTCAATACGGCCAAAAACGGGCCGGTAGTAATGGTGGTGGCAGGCGGGTAGGGGCAGCAGTCACGTTGCCAGCCAGGCCTACGTCCCATCCGGGGGCGACGAGAGAACCCTCTCTCACGGCGTGAAGACAACGCGCCCGTGTTCTGTTCCTCGAACGGCTCGCGCACGCGCAACGACCGCCCCACGAACCACTCGCCCCGTCGCATTAACTCCGCGGCGGGACAGGCGGCGCCTCCGGCAGGGGAAGCGAGCGACGCTTCGCCTTCGCCACAATGACCGCGTCGAAAAAGGTACGCCACGTCGTTCGATTTCGTATCCTTTTACTTTTTTCCTCTTTCTCTCTCTTGCAACAGGGACCGAGAAAGGGGGATACCCCGAAAAGGATCCTTCTCCGTGAAGGAACCAGGCTCCGAGCCTCCCTACTGATCAGAGGTTCGAAGGCTGGCCCCTCAGAAGGGTTCGACAGCCGCCTCAGATCGCGTGGGCTCTACACCCACTACTGGTTAGAGGTTCGAAGGCCGGACCCTCGAAAGGGTTCAACGACCGCCTCAGGCTACTCGGGCTCCGCGCCCACTACTGATCAGGGGTTCGAAGGCTGGCCTCCGAAGGGTTCACAGCCGCCTCAGACACAGAGCGAGGGATGACCATGGGTACGTTCGATACATAACCAAGGCTCGGGCTGCGCTCCCGAGGTACCCTAGGACATTTCCGAGACCAGCGGGAACGATCTTGTAATGGAATCCCATCAGAGGGAGGCATCGAGCCCTCGGACCCCGTCGCCAGGGGATCGGGTCCGGCAGATCACCCGCAGGTACTTTTGGGCGCGCCTCTGGGCCCCTAGCCGACCCCTAACGAATGGGGCACGGGCGTCCACTCGGATTACCCGCCTGCAGCTCACCGGAGACACCATGTTCGGCGCCCATCGAGGGCAACATGGCGCTTTCCCCCCTCCTCCTTGCGGAAAGGCGACGCAGGGGCGTATGTAAAAAAGTCGAGTCTGTCCCTGATTGCCCTCTCGCCCTGTGCAGAGGATCGGGGGCTGCTCTCGCAAACCCGGCTCCGGCTGAACCGTTGACGGCGTCAACATACCAGCCCGAGAGCTTGGACCCGACCGTACACCCGGGCTACGGCCAGCTCACATGAGGGAACACCAGACCAGCCGAACCATTGCGCGAGGCATTAAGACCTCGGAGGAGTAAAACCACTCCTCCGAGGCCTCGGGGGCTACACCCGGCGGGTGCGCTCGCGCGCACCCCCCGGAACCAAACGCAACCGAGAAAGGCTGGTCCCCTTGCAAAAAAGTGTGATGAAAGCCTCCAAGCTAGTGCTAACACTCCCTTCGTGGCTCGGGGGCTACTGTCGGGGACCATAATTAGGGGTACCCTCAAGGCTCCCAATTCTCAGCTGGTAACCCCCATCAGCATAAAGCTGCAAAGGCCTGATGGGTGCGATTAAGTCAGGGATCGGTCCATTCGAAGGACGCGATCACGCCTCGCCCGAGCCTAGCCTCGGACAAGGGCGGCCGACCCCGAAGAATCTCCGCCTCGCCCGAGGCCCCCCTCCAGCGGCTAACGTATCTCCGGCTCGCCCGAGGCCCTGTCTTCGCCAAGAAGCAACCCTGACCAAATCGCCGCACCATCCGACCAAATCGCAGGAGCATTTAATGCAAAGGCAGTCTGACGTCTTTATCCTGACGCGCGCCCTGCAGTCGACAGAGCCGAAGTGACCGCCGTCACTTTGCCGCTCCACTGACCGGCCTGACAAAAAGACAGCGCCGCCTGCGCCACTCCGACTGCGGTGCCGCTTGATAGAGTGAGGCTGACAGGCAGTCAGGCCCGGCCACAGGCACCATAGGAAACTCCGCTCCGCCTGACCCAGGGCTCGGACTCGGGCTAAGTCCCGGAAGACGGCAAACTCTGCTCCGCCCGACCCAGGGCTCGGACTCGGGCTAGGTCCCGGAAGACGGCGAACTCCGCTCCGCCCGACCCAGGGCTCGGACTCGGGCTAAGTCCTGGAAGACGGCGAACTCCGCTCCGCCCGACCCAGGGCTCGGACTCGAGCTAGGTCCCGGAAGACGGCGAACTCCGCTCTGCCCGACCCAGGGCTCGGACTCGGGCTCAGGCCCAGAAGACGACGAACTCCGCTTCGCCCGACCCCAGGGCTCGGACTCCGCCCTGGCCTCAGCCGACGATCTCCGTATCGCCCGACCCAGGGGTTCGGACTCGACCTCGGCCACAAAAGACAGACTCGACCTCGGCTTCGGAGGAGCTTCCACATCGCCCAACCTAGGGCGCGGACCGGCCACGTCAACAGGAGGCGCCATCATCACCCTACCCCGAGCTGACTCGAGCCACGGGGAACAAGACCGGCGTCCCATCTGTCTCGCTCCACCAGATAGGCAATAATGGCGCCCCGCATACCCAGTGACGATGGCGGCTCTGAACCCCCTTACGGAAGCAAGAGGACGTCAGCAAGGACTCAACAGCTCCGACAGCTGTCCCTCCGCCAGGCTCCAGCGCTCCTCCGACGGCCACGACATCACGCCAGCAGGGTGCCAAAATCTCTCCGGCTGCCACAATGGCATGCACTTAGGGCGCTAGCTCTCCCCCGCTAGACACGTAGCACTCTGCTACACCCCCATTGTACACCTAGATCCTCTCCTTACGCCTATAAAAGGAAGGACCAGGGCCCTCTTAGAGAAGGTTGGCCGCGCGGGGACGAGGACGAGGCAGGCGCTCGCGTGAGGCCGCTCGCTCCCTCTCCCGCGTGGATGCTTGTAACCCCCTACTGCAAGCGCACCCGACCTGGGTGCGGGACGAACACGAAGGCCGCGGGATTTCCACCTCTCTCACGCCCATCTCCGGCCACCTCACTTCCCCCCTTCGCGCTCGGCCTCGCGTCGACCCATCTAGGCTGGGGCACGCGACGACATTCACTCGTCGGCTTAGGGACCCCCCGGTCTCGGAACGCCGACACTATTGTTTGATCTGCTAAAACAAAAGGGATATATATTCAACAACGAAAATAGAACTGATAAAATAAATACTTTCACCCTTACAAGTCTCTTTTGAGCATTTCCTCCCACCCTTGCAAACTGTGGTATATCATACGCTAAAGTTGTTGTAACACGCTTCATATCGTCCATCAAATTAAGTAACGTTCTCCTTTACTTTGTTTATATGAATAATTTACTGAACATAGAGATTTTATGCTAAGAATATTCCTTTTTCCCTTTTTATTACTTTTATTTTGTTAGTTCACCTTAAAATGAGCAAGCTTCATTATTATCGGTTGTTATTGTTATAGGATTTCAGATGAGTGCTTCCTCAAGCATTTCCTCAGGTAGTGATCTAGCAAATCCACAAACACTTGAGGAAATGCTATCAAGAAGATCCTGCTTCTCACATGCGCATCGGCAGCCTTTAGAGCGCCGATGCGCCACTCTATTCACGTCGCGCGCCATATTTGACCATACGATCAGACATATTTGCTGCGACAGCACAAGCAAGGCGTGCGACAGCTACTAGTATGTTTAATTTGCTTCACCCTAGACATGGCCGACGTGCCATCTATATATGATCATATATATAAGTTCAAAAGTGAACTACTTTGTCTTGCACAATAAATTCGCAACTAAATACATTAAATCATAGACACTACAGTAAAAACAAAAATATATGCCGGTCGTAGTTATTTACGCTGACCTAAAAAATTGACTTAAATGACCAGCCAAAAAGGACAAAGGCAAGCGTAGGTTGAGAAAAAAAACGTCGTTGATAAGAAGTTTATTTGGGTCGCACACCCGGACCAACGTAAAAAGTAGTCCATGCATTTATTTTTCTTCACCTGGCCTAGCGATCACCACACATTCTTATTCGCACGTCGTTGTCGACTTCCTCTATAGTTGTACATGAAGCACGAGCCCGTTAATCCGGCCCGAGGCCCGTTTTTAGCCCGGTCCACGCCCGGCCCGACACGTGAGAGATGGGCTCAGGCTTGCACGGCCCAGTGGAGGAGACCGTGCCTGGACCGAAAGCCCGGCACGTGGGTGGCAGGGGCAAAGCCAAGGGGGGACCGGCAGGGGCCATGGCCCCTCCCAACTCCCAAGGCTGTGACACATACAATAGAATATATATATATATAGTTTAAACTTTGTGTGTAAATATATATACTCTAAATTTTATGAAGTGCAATTAATCAAAGATTTAATATAGTGTTAGTAATACATGATCCATAACTCTAGTGTAGTATGTCAATCAAAGTCTAAAGGAGAAAAAAGACAAAATATTCGTTAAATGACCAATCAATGCATTAAACGTCAAAACTAATTCGCCTGCAGACGTTGATATCTGAACCTCACCCTTTATACTTCATCGTATTGTCTGGCTAGGCAGCTGTCGATTGCCACTGACCACTTGACTTGCCTCTACCATAGCCCCACAACCAAAGTACAAAGAAGATGATCACACGAAGCAGCAGAATGAGCGGCAACAACTTATATACATACTATATTAGATCTTGTGGATAATAAAATCTACAAATTTCAACTAAAGTTGTCACCTGATAACATTATACAATATTTTTATTATATAGTATTGATGAATTGGCCGGCCCCCCTTATATCGCAATCCTGGCTCCGCCCCTGGTGGGCGGGCACGGCACGGCCTGCTCCCATATGGCCAGCTCGGTGCCCCTCACAGCCTAACCCCCTCGCCCCCATGGCCCATCGATCTCTCTACTCTCACTCGCACTCGCACTCGACCTCCCGGCTCCCTCTCTCCCCGACTTGGCGATTCGATGACTCGGCTCCTCTCTTGTGGCACCGCCCCGATCCAGCGACCTCGATGCCCTTGGCTCCCATCCCCGACGCCGGTGACCTCGATCCACCAGCTCCTCTCTACACTAACCCCTCTCCCCTATCCTATTCCCTCTCTCTCGGTGAACTATGTGAGTTCGTGTTGTCGTCTAGTCCTCCTCTCTGGCCCTCCCCCGCTCGCCATCGTCTCTAATCGGTGTCTGTCTGTCGTCTAGGTGGCCCCCCGTATTCTCCAGCATCGGGCTCCGGTAGCACAGATAAACCCTAACCCTAGATCTCACTTGTGTCGTTTCTAAACCCTAACCCTAGATTGTTTTGCTCTTTTGTAGGTCAGTTGTTGATGCCTCATCTTCCTCCTCTGGGGTAGATCGGGCATGGCGACTACATGCACCATTGAGGGACGGTGCTGGAGATCGGTCGTGCGCGATGAAGGTTGCCATGGCGGATGATGACGATGTCAATCCGGTCACTGGCAATGACGACCTTCGCGCGGCAGGGCTTGTCCCAGATGACGAAGATGACATCTAGGCTGATGTTGTTGCTTTGCTCGGTATCGATCTAACCTTTGCTCCTGTCGATCTAAGTTCTAATCCGGGCGACGGTGGTGGAGGGCCTGCGATGGCCACCGACACTCCGGTCGGCTCCACCAGCACCGATGGTGGTACTGGTACCTCATATGTTAGTAAGCATAAATCTACTATCTGAATTGATTTTGATGAGGTATTTGAGAAAGTGAATGGATCCAATGTTCAAATTGCTGCTATTTGTAGAATGTGTAAGACTCGATTATCTGCTAGATCTTTTGCTGGTACCGGGCATTTGCTTAAACCCTAGAAAGCTTGTAGGAAGAAGGTTGATCACGCTGCTAGGGTCCAGTCTCAGCTTGCTTTCAATCCTGATGGCTCTCTACACAATTGGGAATATGATCCTATTGTTGCTTGAACTGAGTTGTGCCGTCTGATTGCTAGGCTTGACCTTCCATTAGGTATAGGTGAGACACATGCCTGGGAGGATTATATTGCCCGTGCTCATAACCCCAGGTTTACTAAAGTTTCTAGACAGACCACCACTAGAGATCTTCTCAAGCTTTTCATTGAACGACGTAATGTGCTAATCAATTCTATGTTGCCTGCTACTTCTTCGGTTGCATTAACCTCAGATATTTGGTCTGGTAATGCTAAGGAGGACTATATTAGTGTTGTGTGTCATTATGTTAATGCTGATTGAGAATTACAGAAAAGGGTCATTGGTCTTAGGCTTATTGAGGTTAGACATACTGGTCAAAATATTGCTGAAAGGATTGCTGTTGTGGTTGAGGAGTTTTGTCTGGTTGACAAGATTTTCTCTGTCACTCTAGACAATGCTTCTTCCAATTCAAAGGCTATGGGTACATTGACACCTTTGTTTGCTGGTTATTTGGGTCCTGATCCTTCACCTGAATCTCAGGATCCTAATAGGCGTAACTACACTCTTATGCATCAACGTTGTGCTTGTCATATCATTAATATAATCTCATTGTTTAATCTGGAATGAAGAGACTGGAACCTTTTTTTAGAAGATTTTAGAACTACAATTAATTTCTTAAATCCTTCTAATTCTAGAATTGCAACATTTAAAAGTACTGCAAAGCTAGGGGTGTTAGACCCAGAAAATTTGGTTTGGATATGGATGTTAGATGGAATTCTACTTATTTGATGCTTAAACACTTGGTCCCATACAAAACTATTTTTTTGACTTCGTCAATTCACATTATGAGTCACAATTGTTGCCTCCTAATCATTGGTTTGTTACCAAAAAGATTTTAGAGTTTCTAGAACTCTACTATGACTCTACTGTTGTTCTGTCTGGTGTTTATTATCCAACTAGTCCACTAGTTCTTCACCATATTCTGGAAATTGCATCTCATTAGAAAGCATGTGAAAGAGATGTGAATCTTAGAACTATTGTGTTTCCAATGCAACTTAAATTCCTTAAGTATTGGAGTGACATACCTATGCTATATTCATATGCATTCATTCTGGACCCTAGAGCTAAGATGAGAGGTTTCTTTAATGTGTTGCATTTACTTGGTGACTGCGCTGGGTGTGAGTATAGTACCTATTATGCTGATGTCAAAAATGAATTGTGTAAAATGTTTACTAAATATGAGACTAAGTTTGGTGTAGTTAGGGCTGCTCAACCTTCAATTCATATAGGTAAAAAAGCAAGCTTGGGGAAGAATATTTGGAGATTCAAGTTCAGGTGTTGTTGGTCCTCCCTCTATCTCTACCCCTTCTGCTTCATCTTCCTCTGCTATTTGTGAGCTCTCATCCAACTTAGATAGTGACTGTCACTTCTTATGAGGATGATTTTGATATACTTCTCTGGTGGCGTGACCACAAGCTAACATATCCAGTCTTGTCCATAATGGCAAGGGATATCATGTCTGTTCCTGTGTCTACTATCTCTTCAGAGTCTTGTTTCAGTTTGACAGGGAGGATAATTGAGGAGCGATGATGACGCTTATTGTCTGAGAATGTGGAGATGCTGACTTGCTTAAAAGATTGAGAATTAGGAGAAAAGAGAGAGCAACATGTTGTTGACAACCTAGAGCTTGATGACTCATTCTAGAACTTATTCCTTGACGAAGATGAACCTGTTGCTGCTTTGAGATTTTGGTATTTACTACTTAGTTCTAGACTCTGGTGTGGTGATCTGTTCTGTGCTTTGTCATTGTGAGAGAGAGATTTTGTATTGTAATCTATATTTGTAACAGATATAAACTTAGTGACTAAACTTTGAGCTATCTGCACTCTTTTTTCCTTTCTAGGGTTTCTCACAAGGGTGAGTTTTATCTATAAAGGTTTTTAATGAGGCAGCATTGCACAAAACAGCTCATTTATTATATTTTTCTATATTTTTCTGTGTTTTTTCTGTGATTAAACATGTCGGGTTTTCTGTTGGCACGACCCGTTTTTTATGTCGTACTCAGCGGGCCAGCCCGACACAAAAAGTAGACCAAAGGACCGTGCCTGGGCCAACGTCGTAGCACGTGGGCTCTTCAAGCATGGCCTGTTAAGCACGATGTACCATGCCGACCCGTTTGCTGTTGAGCCATTAAAAGGGAAATAGGGTCAAACCTTTTCCAATATGAATTTTGGTGGTTGAATTGCTCAACACAAATAATTGGACTAACTAGTTTGCTCTAGATTATAAGTTTTACATGTGCCAAATGTTCACAACAAACCAATAAAAAGACCAAGAAAGGATTCAAATAAAGAGAGCAAAAGACAACCGAAGTGTGCCCTGGTCTGGCGCACCGGACTGTTCGGACCCGACTCTGAACTTGCCACCTTCGGGAATTCTGGAAGCCCCTCCGCTATAATTCACCGGACTATCCGGTGTAGCACCGGACTGTCTGGTGTGCCAGCGGAGCAACGGCTACTTTGCGCCAACGGTCGTCTGCAACAAGCATTAAATGCGCGCCTGCGCGCTCAGAGGTCAGAGCAGCGCCAGAAGGCGCACCGGACAGTCTACAGAACCTGTTCAGTGCACCACCGGACTGTCCGGTGGCCCAGAAGTCAGAAGCTCCAATGGTCAGAATCCAACAGCCGGGTGACGAGGCTGGTGCACCGGACTGTCCGGTGCGCCATGCGACAGCAGCCTTCACCAACGACTATTTTGGTGGTTGGGGTTATAAATACCCCCAACCACCCACCATTCATTGTATCCAAGTTTTTAGACTTCACACCTCATACAAGAGCTATAGCATTCAATACAAGACACAAACAAAGAGATCAAATCCTCTCCTAAGTCCGGAATCACTCCAAACAAATTAGTGACTAGAGAGAGAGACTTTTGTGTTCTTTTGAGCTCTTGCGCTTGGATTGTTTTTCTTCTTCCTTCTTTCTTGTGCTCAACTCACTTGTAATCAAAACAAGAGACACCAATTGTGTGGTAGTCCTTGTAGTGGACTTAGTGTCCCATTTGATTGAGAAGAGAAGCTCACTCGGTCTAAGTGACCGTTTGAGAGAGGGAAAGGGTTGAAAGAGACCCGGTCTTTGTGACCACCTCAACGGGGATGTTGGGACTATGCTTCGTCGCCGAAGGTCTTGTAGGAATAAGCGGTTTTCAGCTGAAGCTGTTTGTATGAGTTGGCCGAAGGTTCCTCTTCATGAAGCTTCGGTATTACAAACCGACTTAAAGATAGAATGACCTTTTAGTCCATAAAGGTCTGAGTCAATGTTGTAAACTTTTATGAGGGGCATAATTGTAATTCTTCACAGGCTATGTCCTGTGTCTATAAATAGTGAACAGTATTCCTTTACTGTTCACGGATTCCAGCAATTGTAATCGCATCGTTCGGGAACCATTCTTTGTCAAGGCAGAGGTATAGCTGTATTCAATGATTTAATATGTTATAATATAATTCCTTTATGATTCATTTACCTTTGATACCCTTTATTTTATATTATCTTGTACAATCTATTAAAATTTGATTACGAAGACTTAACCTTCGTAATCATATTCTCATTAACCTTCGTCCAAGGTTCATTATCCTCAAGGGAATAATGCTTCGTGGACGAAGGACGTTAACATTTAACATTTTATGTTGCCTTGTTCTTAATTCATAGCATTTGAGAACAAGTCCCCAACATTGGCGCCCACCTCCGGTCAACTCACTTCCACTTTTCTGAGCTGATGGCTTCGTTCAACAATCAAGCTGGAGCTGATTCGGCTTCGAAGCTGGTGCTCCCGATAATAGGCGGTTCTTGCTCAGAGCCGGCTAACAAGAAGCAGAAGAAGGAGGCTCAGAGAAGGGTGCAACATGTTGGAGTGCAGGGACCCTTCATCAAGTCAAAATGGTCCCACATTCCAATCACTTTCTCTCAGGAAGACTTTCAGCTTAAGGATTATCCTCACAATGATGCCATGGTTATTTCTTGTGTTATTAAGGGGTTTCTGGTCCACAATGTTCTGGTTGACACAGGCAGTGCAGCGGATATCATATTTGCCAAAGCCTTCAGACAGATGCAAGAGCTTGAAGACAAGGTCCATGATGCTACACATCCTCTCTGTGGTTTCGGAGGAAGACAGATTGTGGCACTCGGCAAGATCACGATGCCAGTGACCTTCGGGTTTGTTCATAACACAAGGACTGAGCAAATTGTGTTTGATATTGTTGACATGGAATATCCCTACAATGCAATCATTGGTCGTGGGACACTTAATGCTTTTGAAGCAATTCTTCATCCTGCATATCTTTGCATGAAGATACCTTCGGACCAAGGACCTATTGCTATTCATGGAAGTCAGGAAGCCGCCAGAAGGGCCGAAGGAAGCTGGACTGACTCAAAAGCAATCCATAACATAGATGGAGCTGAAGCTTGTGAGCAATACAAGTTCAGAAGGGAGAAAGCAGCTTCGGCAGATCAGCCGAAGCCCATGCTCTTATGCGAAGACATAGCAGAGCAGAAGGTGCTGTTGGGTTCTCAATTATCCGAAGAGCAGGAGAAAACCTTGATAAGGTTTTTGTTCAACAACAAAGATGTTTTTGCATGGTCAGCCAATGACCTCTGCGGAGTAAATAGGGATGTTATTGAACACTCGCTCAATGTTGACCCATCCTTCAGACCCAGAAAGCAGAGGCTTCGGAAGATGTCTGATGATAAGGCCGAAGGTGCTCGTAATGAAGTCAAAAGACTCCTCAGTGCAGGAGTTATCAGAGAAGTAAAGTACCCAGAATGGCTAGCTAACACTGTTATGGTAAAAAAGGCCAATGGCAAGTGGCGAATGTGTATCGATTTTACAGATCTCAACAAGGCTTGTCCGAAGGACGAATTCCCACTGCCAAGGATAGACTCTTTAGTTGATGCAGCAGCTTCTTCAGAGCTCATGAGTCTGCTAGACTGTTACTCAGGCTATCACCAAATCTGGATGAAGAAGGAAGATGAGCCGAAGACTAGCTTCATAACCCCAAGTGGCACATATTGCTATCTTCGGATGCCTGAGGGGCTCAAAAACGCTGGAGGAAGTTTCAGCAGAATGACTGCGAAGGTTCTCCAGTCTCAGATAGGCAGAAATGTGCTAACTTATGTTGATGACATCATTGTAAAAAGCACGAAACAGGAAAATCATATTGCTGATTTGCAGGAGACCTTCGCCAGTTTCAGACAAGCTAGCTTAAAGTTGAATCCAGAAAAATGTGTCTTCGGAGTAAAGAAGGGGAAATGTCTTGGATGCTTGGTTTCAACAAAGGGAATTGAAGCTAATCCAAGTAAAATTGAAGCTATACTTCGAATGGAGCCACCAACTACAAAAAAGGGGGCCCAAAGATTAACAGGGAGGTTGGCATCTCTTAATAGATTTATATCCAGATCAGCAGAAAGAAATTTACCATTCTTCGAAGTGCTGAAATCAGCCGAAGTCTTTTAATGGGGACCAAGCCAACAAAAAGCCTTCGAGGAACTGAAGCAATATCTGATAGATTTAACAACATTAACTCCACCAACGCCAGGGGCTCCTTTGTTATTATATGTGGCAGCTTCGCACTCAGCGGTAAGTGCAGCACTTGTCCAAGAGAAGCTTGATGGCCAAGTCAAGAAGCAGGTCCCAGTGTATTTTGTATCTAAAGTTCTTAGTATATCAAAGAAAAACTATACAGAATTAGAGAAGGTGTTATATGCTGTTTTGATGGCATCCAGGAAGCTTCGGCATTACTTTCAAGCATACAATATTGTTGTTCCTTCTTCGCAACCGTTGAAGGATATTATGAGAAATAGAGAAGCTACTGGGCGAATTGGAAAATGGGCTGCAGAGCTCAATGAATTTTGCATTGATTATGTGCATAGATCCTCGATCCAGTCCCAGACGTTAGCAGACTTCATTGCTGACTGGACGCCAGGGGCTCAGGATGAAGAAACAAATAAAGATGCCGAAGTTTGGACAGTGTTTTGCGATGGGTCTTGGGGAACCTTCGGGGCAGGAGCAGCTGCTGTGTTGGTCTTGCCATCCAAAGTTAAAACTTGTTATGCGGCAAGACTCGATTTCAGTTGTACAAACAATATTACTGAGTACGAAGCCTTGCTTTTGGGTCTTCGGAAGCTAAAAGCAATGGGAATCAGAAGGGCCATTCTTAAAACTGATTCCCAAGTTGTTTCGGGTCATATCGATAAGAGTTGCAAGGCTAAAGATCCGAAGCTTGAAAGATATCTAGACATGGTTCGAAGAGTCGAAGCTTCTTTCGAAGGATTTTCTATCAAAAATATCCCTCGAGGACAAAATGAGCATGCTGATTTGCTAGCTAAGTCAGCAGCACAGGGGCTGCCTTTACCTTTGGATGTGTTCTTCAAAACAATAAAGGCACCTTCAGTGGAACTCCTTGAAAGAGCAGTCCTCAATATATCTCCTGTTTATAGCGAAGATTGGAGAACTGAGATCATCTCTTACCTTCAGGGTAAATTCCTTTCAGATGACGAAGCTTATAACAGGAGGATAGAGGCAAGAGCTCGTCCATATGTCATGATAGAAGGGGAGTTGTACAAGCATGGAGTTTGCGCTCCGCTACTCAAGTGTTTATCTAGAACCGAAGGTATAGAGTTGATGAAAGAAATACATGCAGGCCTGTGTGGATCTCACATTGGATCTAGGCCGTTACTTGGAAAAATTTTCCGCCAAGGGTTTTATTGGCCGAAGGCAGCTTCGGATGCAGCGGAATTAGTTCAAAAGTGCGAAGGCTGTCAGAAATGTGCAAGAGATCAAAAACAACCTTCGTCCTTAACACAGCTCATACAACCCATCTGGCCATTGCAAAGGTGGGGCCTTGACTTCTTAGGTCCATTACCACCGGCCCAAGGGAACTTAAGATATGTTGTAGTGGCTGTGGAATATTTTTCTAAATGGATTGAGGCAAAGCCTTTAGCCACAATAACTTCGGCCACTGTCCAAAAGTTTTTCTGGCAGAATATTGTTTGTCGTTTCGGGGTACCAAAGGCCATCACTGTAGATAATGGAACACAATTCGACTCCGAAGCTTTCAGAGATTTCTGTGATCAAATTGGTACGAAGATCCATTTTGCATCAGTCAGGCATCCGGAGTCAAATGGGCTCGTTGAAAGAGCCAATGGCATTATAATGACAGGAATAATGAAGTTAATCTTCAATCAACCCAGGGGAAAGTGGCCAGATCAGTTAACCAAAGTGGTGTGGAGCCACAATACAACAACATCAAGGTCTACAGGCTTTACTCCATTCAAGTTATTATTCGGTGACGAAGCAATAACTCCGGAAGAAGCTAAAACTGGATCAATAAGAGTAGTAGCTTCGGCAGAATCAGGTTCTGAAGATGCTTATTCTGTGGAAAAAGATGCTTTAGAAGGGATCAGGCTTCAAGCTGTGGAGAATATCAATAAATACCAAGCCGAAACAGTCAAATGGCGAGATAGAAAAGTTTGACTAAAGAATATTAAGCCAGGACATTTGGTGCTTCGGAGAGTGGCCAACCCAGACACAGTGGGCAAGTTACAGTTGAAATGGGAGGGACCTTTCTTAGTAGCATCTTCGTCAAGACCCGGTTCATACAGATTGAAGGATATGGACGGCAACGACATTCCTAGATCTTGGAATGCGGATGAGCTTCGGCGATATTATGTGTAACTTGATGTAACTTTTTATGTCTTTTCTTTTTCATGGCACCCTTTTCCTTTCTAAAGGGGGAGAAAGGTTTTTAATGGGGCCATCATATGTAATTTCCTTTTTTAGTTCTATAAGAGCAAAATCCCCCAAGGAATGTAAATGTAAAAGCTGAGAACGCACCATTGAGTGCCGAAAAGTAAAAAGCGAAGAAGCTCCAAAGTCGTTCCTAAGGGAATGCAGAGCTTACAGCGAAAAGTCAACGCTGATTCCGCCGAAAGTAAAAGGCGAAGAAGCTCCAAAGTCGTTCCTAAGGGAATGCAGAGCTTACAGCGAAAAGTCAACGCTGATTCCGCCGAAAGTAAAAGGCGAAGAAGCTCCAAAGTCGTTCCTAAGGGAATGCAGAGCTTACAGCGAAAAGTCAACGCTGATTACGCCGAAAGTAAAAGGCGAAGAAGCTCCAAAGTCGTTCCTAAGGGAATGCAGAGCTGATGTGTGATTGTTTCTAAGGAAATAATGGCTGAGGGTATGGCTTCGGATATGTGTTTGGACATTCATTCGCACATCACATTACATCATAGCATTTGCATTCATAAACATTCATTTAGGCATATGTAGGATAATCATCATCATGGCATAAGTGGTTGCTTCGGCATAAGAGAAGAGCTTCTTCGCGTACAAAAAGGAGAGCTTCGGAAGAAAGGGAAATGTTGTTTTCTATGCTTCGCTGTGTACGAAAAGAAGGGAAGGTGTTTTTTCGCCTTCGGCTCAAAAAAGATAATTTCGTCCACAACAAAGCACTTCACATACATTAATAGAAGGGTAAGAGCATAATACAAGGTATGAACAGAACTCATTAAAGACATGTTTAGTTACATTTACACAAGTTATCTCAAAAGTTTCCTGAGTCTGTCTACAGTCTACTCCTACTTAATCTTCGAGGGATTTTAGCTTCGGCGTCACTCTTTTTAATCATCGACTTCGTCTTCGTCATCCTACATGAATTAAGTTGTTGTAAATCAAAATCGAGCTTGAAGGAAGAGGTAAGCACAAGGTATGATTTCTTACTGGTTCAAGATGACTCCGAGCTTCATCTCCAGCCTTTTCTCGCCCGCCTTTTGTCCATATCATTTTTATAAATCTATTGGAAATACTTCGGGCGAGATCAGGGATGTTATCTAGGATTGATGGTGATAAAGTGAAATTGGGCCTATTGACAATCTTTCCATGGTCGCAGCCAGCTTTTAGGAAAGCTGCAGCAGTGCCCCGAGAAGCTACCCAGGCACAGAAGTCACCGTGCCCAGCTATAACTTCGTCGAGCTCGTCAATTTCACCCTCAATATGTTCGAAGGTCTTCGGTAAATCTTCAGCTGAGGGGGTGAATTTCTCACTGCTGGCTCCAACTGAGTGAAAAATTTTTCTTAGTCGTTGAATGCATTTGTTGCTAAATTCCAAACATTTTTCTTGAAGGTCCGCAAATAGTTTTTTCAAATCTGAATTTTGTTGACCTTCGGCTTCAAGTTTTGCCTTAAATTCTTGCTTTTCTTGTTCAAACTGCTCAGATTGGCAGAGAAGCTTCGTGTTCAGTTCTGTTATTTTTGCTTCGGCTTCCGCCAATAAACCTTCAGTTGCCTGGAGCTCAAAGTTTTTCTTCTCAATAGCAGCTGATTGCTCCTTTATTTTGTTTTCTAAATTTTCAATTATAACTTCGTGTTTCTTGTCTTCAAAATCTTGCTGCATTTTCAAGGCTTTGCTCAACAGCATACTCTGCACGAAAACAACCTTCGTTAGACATGTTTTCATTATTAAAAACAATATAAGTTAAGGGAAAAGTAGTTCACCTTGAAATTGGAATAAAATAAACTACCAACGATATGTTGTCGTCGGTAGCGGCTAATGTCCGTTTCTAGCTTCGGAAAACCGATATTCTTTGACAGAGTACTGATAACTTTGGCTCCAGTTTGGTTTCGGATACAATCTAATTTTTCATCATCAATACCTCCGAAGAGGAGTGCTCCTGGTTTGTACCCGCAAGATTTGGCATACTCTTTAAGCTCTTCTATTTCGGGTTTTGACAATTTTTCTCCAACTAAATTTTGAAACATGAAGGCTTCGTTCTCTGAAGCTTCGTCAGCAATTTCCTTTCCTTTCCCCGACGCTGCGGCCGCGACCTCTTCAGCGGCAGTGGTAGCTTCTTCTGTGGCCATGTCTAACAGTATTTTGTCGATGTGTTCGATTGTGCTTTCCAGGTTCACATCTTCAATTGAGGCAGCTTCGGCAGCCGCGACCTCCGAAGGTGTGATTTCAATATCTGTTCCTTCCTCAGCCGCTGGTGTCTTCTGAGCCGAAGCTCTTGGTGGTGTCTTGTCAATGACCTCTGTCACAGTGATAATTCTTTGTCTCTTTGCTTTAGTCGTCTTCTTCGTTTTTTCGGGCTCCTTTTACTTCTGAAAAAACTTTGTCAGTTGAGGCCCCAATGGACTTAGCTTCGCAGGCAGGGATTCAGTCATTACCTTCAAAATTTCCTCCACGTCAGTGGCAGAGGGTGATGCGGGGGTTTCTTCTTCGTCAGATATTTTTTGCTTCGGAGAAGACGCTTTCCTCTTCTTCGGAATTCTCTTCTTTGATGGTTCTTTCTCATCTTCATTTAAGGCTTCAGTTGTCCTTTTCCTTTTCTGGCCCCCGACACCTTTGTTCAGATTTTCATAGTCAGGGTATTCAAAACCCAGGGCGTCCAGCACTCGATTCAGTCTTCGCTTCGGACGGGTGCCGAAGGCCGCAGTCATCAATTGATCTTCTTTTTTGGAGTAATTGCCAAGTATTTCATTGCACATTACTTCAATTGTATCCAGCCACTCTTGACAAGGTGTTTTAAAGTATTTCTTAAACTTGAAATAGTAAGGTAAACGCACAAGTTCACCTTCTTTCTTCTCCTCCTTTAGCTTCGGCATTTCCCATTCTTTTAAACTAGGAAAAACCTTGAAAGCCAAAAACTCCTGAACCAGGTCTCTTGTACTGATATGCTCTGCAATAATTCTGAATTCATTCAATGCCTGTTGTGTTGGACCTCCTGGTGTCATGTTGCAGCGAGGTCGGGTTTCTCCGAAGATTAGTTCGAGTGGACTTTGCACAAGCTTCTCCTTGTCGTTATCAACCTTGACATAGAACCACTCCGACTTCCAGCCTGCTGCCCATTTGCTCCGGTAACTGATTACAGGAAACTTTGTGGTTTTCCGATAAGCAAAATTATAGCAACCAAAATTGTCATGCAATCCATCTTTTCTAGCCTTCGTCTGATAGTGCAGTTCGTGAACTCGACAAAAGCTGTCTGCAAACGGCTCCACCGCTTGGCTTCGGAGGGCCCAGATATAAACGCTAAGCCTAATGATAGCGTTAGGAGTTAACTGATGAAAGTAGATACCAAACCTCTTCAGTACCTCTGCAATAATCTCATGTAGGGGGAATCGTAATCCAGCCTTTACAAAGCTCTTGAAAATGACAATTTCATCCTTCTCCGGCTTTGGGGTAGTCTCTTCTCCCCCGAAGCGTAATAGCTTCTTCTGATTCTCATTGAAAAAGCCCGACTTCACCATCTTGGAGAGATCAGCCTTCGAAACAGTAGACTTTCCGAAGTCCAAGTGGCTGGGCTTGCTTGGCATGGCAATACGATAATCGTCTTCGGGATCAGTTTCCTCAATATCTTCTTCTTCTGCTTCGGCAATTGCTTGTTCTGCCTGTTCTGCATCATCACTGGGGATCTTTTCCGAAGTTACCAGTCCGGACCTTTGCATCGCTTCGGAGATGGGAACAGTCTCCGAACCTTCAACTTCGCCCCCCTCACGCTCAACCCTAGCGGTAGATCGCACTCTGGCCATTTAATTCTGAGTTTGTGGAAATTAAATACTTTTTTCTTCCGAAGTTTTTCCTTCTGACGAAGCAGGCTTCAAGTTGGAGCTTCGTTCGATTCCGAGAGTCAAGCTTCGGCGATGGTTAAAAATTTTGGCAGCAAAACAGTGCAAATAGCAATGAATGCTGTGGTAACTTCACACCTACTCGTCTGTTTATATAGTACTGCAGGTAAGAAGGCGAACCGCCAGGATTTTTACACCAGGCGGACACCTGCTTGCACTCGCTGCGTGGTGGACCGCAGAGACAAACAGTAACTCTGCAAGGTGGGACCGATACGCGCTGGGAAACTGAATCGTTTCTCGACAACGAGCTCGGGGAAGGTGTTTTTCGGACCTTCGGCTCCCCGAAGCTTAAGAGACTTTTTTCACGGATCAAGCTCGTTACGAAAAACGATCTAGCACCGCGAAAGGGGCTACTGTTGGGACTATGCTTCGTCGCCGAAGGTCTTGTAGGAATAAGCGGTTTTCAGCTGAAGCTGTTTGTATGAGTTGGCCGAAGGTTCCTCTTCATGAAGCTTCGGTATTACAAACCGACTTAAAGATAGAATGACCTTTTAGTCCATAAAGGTCTGAGTCAATGTTGTAAACTTTTATGAGGGGCATAATTGTAATTCTTCACAGGCTGTGTCCTGTGTCTATAAATAGTGAACAGTATTCCTTTACTGTTCACGGATTCCAGCAATTGTAATCGCATCGTTCGGGAACCATTCTTTGTCAAGGCAGAGGTATAGCTGTATTCAATGATTTAATATGTTATAATATAATTCCTTTATGATTCATTTACCTTTGATACCCTTTATTTTATATTATCTTGTACAATCTATTAAAATTTGATTACGAAGACTTAACCTTCGTAATCATATTCTCATTAACCTTCGTCCAAGGTTCATTATCCTCAAGGGAATAATGCTTCATGGACGAAGGACGTTAACATTTAACATTTTATGTTGCCTTGTTCTTAATTCATAGCATTTGAGAACAAGTCCCCAACAGGGGAGTAGGTTTGCAAGAACCGAACCTCGGTAAAACAAATCACCGTGTCATCCGCTCTATTTCCTTGGTTGATTTGTTTTGCGTCCTCTCTTTCGGACTCATTTATATTTCTAACGCTAACCCTGGCTTGTAGTTGTGTTTAAGTTTATAATTTTCAGATTCCGCCTATTCACCCCCTCTAGGCGACTTTCAATTGGTATCAGAGCCCGGTGCTTCATTGGAGCCTAACCACTCGAAGTGATGTCGGGAGATCACGCCAAGAAGGAGATGGTGACCGGTGACAAGCCCGCTACAAGCCACGGGAAGGAGAAGGAATCCCCTTCACACAAGTCGCATCGGAGTGGAGAAAAGAAAAAGAAGATGAGGAAGGTGGTCTACTACGAGACCGACTCGTCATCGCCATCCACCTCCGACTCCGACGCGACGGCCATAACTTCTAAGTGCCATGAGCGCAAGAAGTTTAGTAAGATTCCCCTACACTACCCTCGCATTTCTAAACGTACTCCATTACTTTCCGTTCCATTAGGCAAACCACCGATTTTTTACGGTGAAGACTATAACATGTGGAGTGACAAAATGAGGCATCACCTAACCTCACTCCACACTAGTATTTGGAACGTTGTTGAGTTTGGTGTACAGGTATCATCCGTAGGGGATGAGGACTATGATTCGGACGAAGTTGCCTAAATCTGGCACTTCAACTCACAAGCCACCACAATACTCCTCACCTCTCTAAGTTGAGAGGAGTATAACAAGGTGCAAGGATTGAAGAGCGCCAAAGAGATCTGGGACGTACTCAAAACGGCGCATGAAGGAGATGAGGTGACCAAGATCACCAAAAGGGAAACGATCGAGGGGGAGCTCGGTCGATTCATGCTTCACCAAGGGGAGGAGCCATAAGCGATGTACAACCGGCTTAAGACCTTGGTGAACCAAGTGCGCAACCTCGGGAGCACCAAATGGGATGACCATGAGATGGTCAAGGTTATTCTAAGATCACTAGTTTTCCTTAATCCTACTCAAGTACAATTAATTTGTGGTGATCCTAGATACAAACTAATGTCTCCCGAGGAAGTGATAGGTAAATTTGTGAGCTTTGAACTAATGATCAAAGGCTCCAAAAAGATCATCAAGTAAGGCGCATCCTCCTTCGTACCCAAAGCACAACCCATTGCATTCAAAGCAATGGAGGAGAAGAAAGAAGATTCTACTCCAAGTAGAATCCCCATCGACGCCTCCAAGCTCGACAATGAGGAGATGGCGCTCATCATCAAGAGCTTCCATCAAATCCTCAAACAAAGAAAGGGGAAAGATTACAAGCCCTGTTCCAAGAAAGTGTGCTACAAATGTGGTAAGCCCGGTCATTTCATTGCTAAATGTCCAATTTCTAGTGATAGTGACAGGGGCGACGACAAGAAGGGAAGGAGGAGAGAAAAGAAGAAGTGAAAGTTCCCTTTGCCCGGGAACAGGATCTGGATGTTGCCTAGAGGGGGGTGAATAGGCGAATAAAAATAATCACTTTAAAGCTTAAATTCTTACTCTACTCGAAGACTAGAACGCAGTGGAATGAGAAGACCCTTCGAGTAGGTTGCAGCGGAATAGAAGATCCTGTCTCAAAATGTCCTGCACTTCAAATATAACTTGTACCACAGATAAGTATTGAAGTGCAGATATAAAGATTAAGTGAGACAGAGAATCAGCACACAGCACAGAGTAGAGCACACAGACACAGGGATTTATCCCAAGGTTCGGTCAAGCCTGAACTGCTTGCCTAGTCCTCGTTGGAGTTAGCCACACCTGGGCTTGGAGTCTATTTCAACTCCTTCCTCCGTTTGCTCAGATCTGTCAGTATGACAGACAGAGCCTTCCACTATGTTGAGTTGGTTACAACGAAACCGCGGCTGCTTACAATCTTCTTGGCAGCACTCCGGCTGAGTAACGATATGCTCAAGACTATGCTGTAGCTCTTAGCAGCACTTTTCCACTCTCTAAAGGCTTATAGCTTTGCCTCTTCACAAACTAGAGAGATATACACGAGAGGGAGAGAGAGAATTGATCCGAGTGATGTCTACACTTGTTGGCTGCTCTTATGTCTCTGTTGGAGGCGCCTAGGAGTCCCTTTTATAGGCCCAAGGGGCCTAGGAGCTGTTGGAATCCCATTTGGAAGGCAATACTTGCTTTCTGTCGGGTGGCGCACCGGACAGTCCGGTGCACCACCGGACATCAACTGTTCACTGTCCGGTGCGGATCTCCTTCCAAAATTGGCGCAGTCGACCGTTGCAGACTTGGAGCCATTTGCGCACCGGACACTGTCCGGTGCACACCGGACAGTCCGGTGCCCCCATCTGACCGTTGGCTCGGCCACGCGTCACGCGCGGATTGCGCGGCCGACCGTTGGCTCACCGGACAGTTCGGTGAATTATAGTCGTACATCGCCAGACTTCTCCCGAGAGCGGCCCGTTCACTGGAGTTCAGCCTGGCGCACCGGACACTGTCCGGTGCACCACCGGACAGTCCAGTGTGCCAGACTGATCTGAGTTTTGGCTGTACACACCCAAGCCTTTTGCATTTCTTTTCTTTTCTTCTTCTTTCTGTTTCTAACACTTAGACAAATATATTAGTACACAAAAACCAATGTACTAAGTCTAGAAACATACCTTCTCTTTGATTTTTACTTCTATAGCATTTGACATGCTTGAGCTTTGATGTTGTACTCAAGTCAGCTTGACTTGATTGACGTTTCTGAGCTCCAACATCCTGCAAAGGTCACATAGAACATCTCCAAACAGAGGAACAACCCAAACTAAAGGTTAGGTGCATTTAGCTCCTTTGGGCTGCTTCTAGTCCTGATTTTGACATTGGTTCTCCTTCTAGTGACCTTGTTCACTTCTTAGAGCTTGATCTTGAGCCTTATGACTTACACCGCATAACTATAGCTGTTACCTCATTGGTTGTAAGTCATGTCCTTATGTAGTGATCCTTGATGTGCCATAGCTCTTCTCAACTCGATCACCCTTGACTTTGCAAGTCTTCTTCTTCACCCTTGGCTTTGGGTTCCTCAGCCTCTTTGACTTTCTCCCGTGCACTTGGTACCTCAAAGCTCTTATTGCCTCCATCCTTGGCTTGATCAGTTGTTTCTGAGCTACGCACCCGAGTCTCACTTTATGCAATGTCCATCTTTCCTATGATGTCCATTATCTATAGATAATTCCGTCTTTGGACCATCACACCTGTTTACTTGTGTTGAACCTTGTTAGCTTTGCATTCAGCATCTGTTCAACACTTAACACACTTGTTAGTCCTTTAATTGGGTTGTCATCCAAACACCAAAACCCACAAGAGAGCTTTCAATCTCCCCCTTTTTGGTGATTGATGGCAACACAATTAAAGCTTACATAAGAATAAGATTTAAAGCACAAATTTTGAATTCTAAGTTTATAGAATGCTCCCCCTAAATATGTGCTTACATCAAAATCTTAAATTTGGCCTTATATGCCAAATTGCACATACTTAGGCTAATTCGAAGCATTACTACATCTTAGCACATGTTGGATGCATTGTGTCACTAATTAAACCGTGATACGTATGACACAGAGATGTACAAAATCAGAGTTAAACACCAATTGAATATTTATACCATAGAAATATCAACCTACCACTTATTAAGATACCAAATTAACAATTTTAAAGCACCAGAATCACAAGAATATCTATTACATGATAAACACAGTAGATATTAATTGATTCATATCAACAGAAGCACTAATTTTGCATTAACACCATATAATGCAACAAGAAGCATATAACAAGAATTATCAATAGCACAAACTAACACATCCTTTATCAATAGCACAAACTAACACATCCTTCCTTAAGATCCAAGAAAACCCCTTTAGGATAAGCTTTCCTCTCAGGTTGAGATAAGCTTTAATGCACAATTTCTCCCCCTTTGACATCAAACTCCAAAACCATATTCAAGCAAGAACATCAAATGATGTCAAGGGACAGCAGGGAATTAAGCAAGGAAGATGCAACATACTCACATTACTCCCCCTTACACAAGCATTGGAGGAAAGAAAAAAAAGATACAAATACACAAAAAGATCAATACCTCCTTTTGTACCTTTACCATGTTATGTTGTACTTTCCATCGAAGTAGGCAGAGTTCCTTGTTCATCAACTTGATTTCCATCTTGCAAGCTTTATCTCTGGGGAGATTCTTCACATTTGTGCCAGATCCTTTTCTTGTTGCTAAGGCACCACACTTAGAACAAGTTATAGTATTGTGGCACAAAATGAAGCATCTATTCTAATGATTACCAAATGATATCACTTGAAGCACACACCAAGGTTACCAATTGAATAACCGTCAATGTCATAGTTCTATGATATGTGCATCTAGGATCACCAATTATTATAGAGCATGAGCAATTCTTAAATATGTAATTACTCACAACTTTAGATACCAATTACCTAACTTGTGGAGGCACCCAAGTCCTGATTGCTTCATTTCCTGCTCATCTTCCCTTTTCCACCTTGAGACTACACAAGATCATTCAAGAAACAATTAGTCTCAAAAGACACAAGTTATGTGTGCTCCCCCTAAAGTTGTGCATCAAGTATTTGAATGACTTGCACTTTGCACATTCTAGCTTCCTCAGAACTAGAGGGGATCACAACATATCTTGGTCAAGGCATACTCTATCAATTTCATCACAAGGAGATACCAATTGAATAGTTGACTTAATACACCAATGCATGCCTCAAGGAGTACAACATTTTACAAGCAACCTAGGTGAAAATCGCCTAGAGGGGGGGTGAATAGGGCGAAACTGGAATTTACAAAGTTAATCACAACTACAAGCCGGGTTAGCGTTAGAAATATAATCGAGTCCGAAAGAGAGGGTGCAAAACAAATCGCAAGCGAGTAAGGAGTGTGACACGCGGATTTGTTTTACCGAGGTTCAGTTCTTGCAAACCTACTCCCCGTTGAGGTGGTCACAAAGATCGGGTCTCTTTCAACCCTTTCCCTCTCTCAAATGGTCCCTCGGACCGAGTGAGCTTCTCTTCTCAAATCAACCGGGAACAAAACTTCCCCGCAAGGACCACCACACAATTGGTGTCTCTTGCCTCGGTTACAATTGAGTTTTGATCACAAGAACAAATGAGAAAGAAAAGAAGCGACCCAAGCGCAAGAGCTCAAATGAACACGGCAAATCACTCTCTCTAATCACTAAGGCTTTGTGTGGAGTTGGGAGAGGATTTGATCTCTTTGGTGTGCTTTGCAATGAATGCTAGAGCTCTTGTAAGTAGTTGGAAGGTGAAAACTTGGATGCAATTGAATGTGGGGTGGTTGGGGTATTTATAGCCCCAACCACCACAAAGTGGCCGTTGGAAGGCTACAGTCGCATGGCGCACCGGACAGTCCAGTGCGCCAGCCACGTCAGCAGACCGTTGGGGTTCAACCGTTGAGCTCTGTCTTGTGGGCCCACCTGGATGTCCGGTGGTGCACCGGACATGCCCTGTAGGTTGTCCGGTGTGCCACCCACGCGTGCTCTGCTCCTCTGCGCGCGCTGGCGCGCATTTAATACTCTGCAGGTGACCGTTGGTGCCGAAGTAGCCATTGCTTCCGCTGGCACACCGGACAGTCTGGTGTGCACCAGACACTGTCCGGTGACTCACCGGACAGTCCGGTGAATTATAGCGGAGCGCCCTTGAGAATTCCCGAAGGTAGCGAGTTTGATTTCGATCTCCCTGGTGCACCAGACACTGTCCGGTGGCACACCGGACAGTCCGGTGTGCCAAACCAGGGTGCCTTCGGTTGTCCTTTTGCTCTTTTGTTTGAACCCTTTTTCTTGGTCTTTTTATTGGCTTATTGTGAACCTTTGGCACCTAATATACTTATAAACTAGAGCAAGCTAGTTAGTCCAATTATTTGTGTTGGACAATTCAACCACCAAAATCAATTTAGGAATATAGGTGTAAGCCTAATTCCCTTTTAATCTCCCCCTTTTTGGTGATTGATGCCAACACAAACCAAAGCAAGTATAGAAGTATATAATTGAACTAGTTTGCATAATGTAAGTGCAAAGGTTACTTGGAATTGAGCCAATAAATACTTATAAGATGTGCATGGATTGTTTCTTTAGTATTTGACATTTTGGACCACTCTTGCACCACATGTTTTGTTTTTGCAAATTCTTTTGTAAATCCTTTTTCAAAGTCTTTTTGCAAATAGTCAAAGGTAAATGAATAAGATTTTGAGAAGCATTTTCAAGATTTGAAATTTTCTCCCCCTATTTCAAATGCTTTTCCTTTGACTAAACAAAACTCCCCCTCAATAAATTCTCCTCTTAGTGTTCAAGAGGGTTTTAAGATACAAATTTTTGAAAAAGCTATTTTCTCCCCTTTTTGAACACAATAAGATACCAAGATACCAATTTGAAAATTCACCAATCGAAAATCATTAGTTTTAGGGTGGTGGTGTGGTCCTTTTACTTTGGGCTTAATATTCTCCCCCTTTGGCATGAATCGCCAAAAACGGATGCTTAGAGTGAAATATAAGCCCTTGGCTAATCCCTTTGGCAAATAAAATGTATGAGTGAAGATTATACCAAAGACGGAGAGATGCTTGGAGCGACGATGAAGGATGAGTGATAGAGTGGAGTGGAAGCCTTTGTATTCGCCGAAGACTCCAATTCCCTTTCAATACACCTATGACTTGGTTTGAAATTCACTTGAAAACACATTAATCATAGCATATATAAAAGAGACATGATCAAAGGTATATTTATGAGCTATGTGTACAAGACATTAAAAGAAATTCCTAGAATCAAGAATATTTAACTCATGCCTAAGTTTGGTAAAAGTTTGTTCATCTAGTGGCTTGGTAAAGATATCGGCTAATTGATCTTTAGTATTAATGTATGCAATCTCGATATCCCCCTTTTGTTGGTGATCCCTAAGAAAATGATACCGAATGGCTATGTGTTTAGTGCGGCTATGCTCAACGGGATTATCCGCCATGCGGATTGCACTCTCATTATCACATAGAAGGGGAACTTTGGTTAATTTGTAACCATAGTCCCGCAGGGTTTGCCTCATCCAAAGCAATTGCGCGCAACAATGGCCTGCGGCAATGTACTCGGTTTCGGCGGTAGAAAGAGCGACCGAATTTTGCTTCTTTGAAGCCCAAGACACCAAGGATCTTCCCAAGAACTGGCAAGTCCCCGATGTGCTCTTTCTATTAATTTTACACCCCGCCCAATCGGCATCCGAATAACCAATTAAATCAAAAGTGGATCCCCGAGGGTACCAAAGCCCAAACTTAGGAGTATAAGCCAAATATCTCAAGATTCGTTTTACGGCCGTAAGGTGAGATTCCTTAGGGTCGGCTTGGAATCTTGCACACATGCATACGGAAAGCATAATATCCGGTCGAGATGCACATAAATAGAGTAGTGAACCTATCATCGACCGGTATACCTTTTGATCGACGGATTTACCTTCCATGTCGAGGTCGAGATGCCCATTTGTTCCCATGGGAGTCTTGATGGGCTTGGCATCCTTCATCCCAAACTTGTTTAGAATGTCTTGAGTGTACTTCGTTTGGCTAATGAAGGTGCCTTCTTGGAGTTGCTTGACTTGGAATCCTAGAAAATACTTCAACTCCCCCATCATCGACATCTCGAATTTCTGTGTCATGATCCTACTAAATTCCTCACATGTAGATTCGTTAGTAGACCCAAATATGATATCATCAACATAAATTTGGCATACGAACAAATCATTTGCAAGAGTTTTAGTAAATAAAGTAGGATCGGCCTTGCCGACTTTGAAGCCATTAGCTATAAGGAAATCTCTTAGGCATTCATACCATGCTCTTGGGGCTTGCTTGAGCCCATAAAGCGCCTTAGAGAGCCTATAGACATGGTTAGGGTACTCACTGTCTTCAAAGCTAGGAGGTTGCTCAACGTAGACCTCTTCCTTGATTAGTCCATTGAGGAAGGCACTCTTCACGTCCATTTGATAAAGCTTGAAGCCATGGTAAGTAGCATAGGCTAATAATATGCGAATAGATTCAAGTCTAGCTACGGGTGCATAGGTTTCACCAAAATCTAAACCTTCGACTTGGGAGTATCCCTTGGCCACAAGTCGAGCTTTGTTCCTTGTCACCACACCATGCTCATCTTGCTTGTTGCGGAAGACCCATTTGGTTCCTACAACATTTTGATTAGGACGTGGAACTAAATGCCATACCTCGTTTCTAGTGAAATTGTTGAGCTCCTCTTGCATCGCCATTACCCAATCCGAATCTTGGAGTGCTTCCTCTACCCTGTGTGGCTCAATAGAGGAAACAAAAGAGTAATGCTCACAAAAATGGGCAACACGAGATCTAGTGGTTACCCCCTTATGAATGTCGCCGAGGATGGTGTCGATGGGGTGATCTCGTTGGATTGCTTGGTGGAGTCTTGGGTGTGGCGGTCTTGGTTGTTCATCCTCCTTGTCTTGATCATTTGCATCTCCCCCTTGATCATTGCCAACATCTTGAGGTGGCTCATCATTTTGATTCTCTCCTTCATCAACTTGAGCCTCGTCCTTATTTTGAGTTGGTGGAGATGCTTGCGTGGAGGAGGATGGTTGATCTTGTGCATTTGGAGGCTCTTCGGATTCCTTAGGACACACATCCCCAATGGACATGTTCCTTAGTGCGATGCACGGAGCCTCTTCATCACCTATCTCATCAAGATCAACTTGTTCTACTTGAGAGCCGTTAGTCTCATCAAACACAACATCACAAGAAACTTCAACAAGTCCTGAGGACTTGTTAAAGACTCTATATGCCCTTGTGTTTGAGTCATATCCTAATAAAAAGCCTTCTACAGTCTTAGGAGCAAAATTTGATTTTCTACCTCTTTTAATAAGAATAAAGCATTTGCTACCAAAGACTCTAAAATATGAAATGTTGGGCTTTTTACCGGTTAGGAGTTCGTATGATGTCTTCTTGAGGATTCGGTGTAGATACAACCGGTTGATGGCGTAGCAGGCGGTGTTGACCGCCTCGGCCCAAAACCGATCCGGCGTCTTATACTCATCAAGCATGGTTCTTGCCATGTCCAATAGAGTTCTATTCTTCCTCTCCACTACACCATTTTGTTGTGGGGTGTAGGGAGAAGAGAACTCATGCTTGATGCCCTCCTCCTCAAGGAAGCCTTCGATTTGTGAGTTCTTGAACTCCGTCCCGTTGTCGCTTCTAATTTTCTTGATCCTTAAGCCGAACTCGTTTTGAGCCCGTCTCAAGAATCCCTTTAAGGTCTCTTGGGTTTGAGATTTTTCCTGCAAAAAGAATACCCAAGTGAAGCGAGAATAATCATCCACAATAACTAGACAGTACTTACTCCCGCCGATGCTTATGTAAGCGATCGGGCCAAATAGATCCATGTGTAGGAGCTCCAGTGGCCTGTCAGTCGTCATAATGTTCTTGTGTGGATGATGAACACCAACTTGCTTCCCGGCTTGGCATGCGCTACAAATCCTGTCTTTCTCAAAATGAACATTTGTTAATCCTAAAATGTGCTCTCCCTTTAGAAGCTTATGAAGATTCTTCATCCCAACATGGGCTAGTCGGCGGTGCGAGAGCCAACCCATGTTAGTCTTAGCAATTAAGCAAGTGTCGAGTTCAGCTCTATCAAAATCTACCAAGTACAGCTGACCCTCTAACACTCCCTTAAATGCTATTGAATCATCACTTCTTCTAAAGACAGTGACACCTACATCAGTAAATAGACAGTTGTAGCCCATTTGACATAATTGAGATACGGAAAGCAAATTGTAATCTAATGAATCAATAAGAAAAACATTGGAAATGGAATGGTCAGGAGATATAGCTATTTTACCCAAACCTTTGACCAAACCTTGGTTTCCATCCCCGAATGTGATAGCTCGTTGGGGATCTTGGTTTTTCTCGTATGAGGAGAACATTTTCTTCTCCCCAGTCATGTGGTTTGTGCACCCTCTATCGATGATCCAACTTGAGCCCCCGGATGCATAAACCTACAAAACAATTTTAGTTCTTGACTTTAGGTACCCAAACGGTTTTGGGCCCTTTAGCATTAGAAACAAGAACTTTGGGTACCCAAACACAAGTCTTGGAGCCCTTGTGTTTGCCCCCAACAAACTTGGCAACTACCTTGCCGGATTTGTTAGTTAGCACATATGATGCATCAAAAGTTTTGAATGAAATGCTATGGTCATTTGATGCCTTAGGAGTTTTCTTCTTAGGCAACTTAGCACGGGTTGGTTGCCTAGAGCTAGATGTCTCACCCTTATACATGAAAGCATGATTAGGGCCAGAGTGAGACTTCCTAGAATGAATTCTCCTAATTTTGCTCTCGGGATAACCGACAGGGTACAAAATGTAACCCTCGTTATCCTGAGGCATGGGAGCCTTGCCCTTAACAAAGTTAGACAATTTCTTAGGAGGGACATTAAGTTTGACATTATCTCCCCTTTGGAAACCAATGCCATCCTTGATGCCAGGGTGTCTCCCACTATAAAGCATACTACGAGCAAATTTAAAATTTTCATTTTCAAGTTCATGCTCAGCAATTTTAGCATCTAATTTAGCTATATGATCATTTTGTTGTTTAATTAAGACCATATGATCATGAATAGCATCAATATCAACATCTCTACATCTAGTGCAAATGGAAACATGCTCAATGGTAGATGTAGAGGGTTTGCAAGATTTTAATTCTACAACCTTAGCATGTAATATATCATTTTCACTTCTAAGGTTGGAAATAGTAACGTTACAAACATCAAAATCTTTAGCCTTAGCAATTAATTTTTCATTTTCATTTCTAAGGCTAACAAGAGAATCATTTAATTCTTCAATCTTAGCAAGCAAATCAACATTATCATCTCTAAGATTGGGAATTGAAACATTACAAACATGAGAATCAACCTTAGCTAACAAATTGGCATTCTCATTTCTAAGGTTGTCTATAGTCTCATGGCAAGTGCTTAGCTCACTGGATAGTTTTTCACATTTTTCTACTTCTAGAGCATAAGCATTTTTAACTTTAACATGCTTCTTATTTTCTTTAATAAGGAAGTCCTCTTGGGAGTCCAAGAGATCATCCTTCTCATGGATAGCACTAATTAATTCATTCAATTTCTCCTTTTGTTGCATGTTTAAGTTGGCAAAAAGAATGCGCAAGTTATCCTCCTCATCTCTAGCACCATCCTCATCACTAGAGGTTTCATATTTAGTGGAGGATCTTGATTTTACCTTCTTTCTTTTGCCATCCTTAGCCATGAGACATTTGTGGCCGACGTTGGGGAAGAGAAGTCCCTTGGTGACGGTGATGTTGGCGGCGTCCTCGTCGGTGGAGCTCTCGTCGGAGTCCCACTCGCGGCACACATGGGCATCACCGCCCTTCTTCTTGTGATATCTCTTCTTCTCCTTTCTTCTCCCCTTCTTGTCGTTGTCCCTGTCACTATCACTTGATAATGGACATTTAGCAATAAAATGACCGGGCTTACCACATTTGTAGCAAACCTTCTTGGAGCGGGGCTTGTAGTCTTTCCCCCTCCTTTGCTTGAGGATTTGGCGGAAGCTCTTAATGATGAGCGCCATTTCCTCGTTGTCGAGCTTTGAGGCGTCGATTGGTTGTCTACTCGGTGTAGACTCCTCCTTTTCCTCCATCGCCTTAAGTGCCACCGGTTGAGCTTCGGACGAGGAGGGATCATCTAGCTCGTTAATCTTCCTTGAGCCTTTGATCATATACTCAAAGCTCACAAATTTCCCGATTACTTCCTCGGGAGTCATTAGTGTATATCTAGGATTGCCACGAATTAATTGTACTTAAGTAGGGTTAAGGAAAATAAGTGATCTTAGAATAACCTTAACCACCTCGTGGTCATCCCATTTTTTGCTCCCGAGGTTGCGCACTTGATTCACCAAGGTTTTGAGCCGGTTGTACATGTCTTGGGGCTCCTCCCCTTGGCGAAGACGGAAGCGACCGAGCTCCCCCTCGATCGTTTCCTGCTTGGTGATCTTGGTGAGTTCATCACCTTCGTGCGCGGTTTTGAGCACATCCCAAACTTCCTTGGCGCTCTTTAATCCTTGCACCTTGTTGTATTCCTCTCTACTTAGAGAGGCGAGGAGTATGATTGTGGCTTGGGAGTTGAAGTGCTCGATTTGGGCCACCTCGTCCGCATCATAATCCTCATCCCCTACGGATGGTACCTGCACACCAAACTCAACTACATCCCATATACTTTTGTGGAGTGAGGTTAGATGAAATTTCATTAAATCACTCCACCTTTCATAATCTTCACCATCAAAAGTTGGTGGTTTGCCTAATGGGACGGAAAGTAAAGGTGTATGTTTAGGAATGCGGGGATAGCGTAAGGGGATCTTACTAAACTTCTTGCACTCATGGCGCTTAGAAGTTACGGACGGCGCGTCGGAGCCGGAGGTCGATGGTGATGAAGTGTCGGTCTCGTAGTAGACCACCTTCCTCATCTTCTTATGCTTGCCGCTACTCCGATGCGACTTGTGGGAAGAAGATTTCTTCTCCTTCCCCTTTCCCTTGTTGTGGGACTCTTCCGATGAAGTCTTCCCGTGACTTGTAGTGGGCTTGTCGCCGGTCTCCATTTCCCTCTTGGCGTGATCTCCCGACATCACTTTGAGCAGTTAGGCTCTAATGAAGCACCGGGTTCTGATACCAATTGAAAGTCGCCTAGAGGGGGGGTGAATAGGGCGAAACTGAAATTTACAAAGTTAATCACAACTACAAGCCGGGTAGCGTTAGAAATATAATCGAGTCCGAAAGAGAGGGTGCAAAACAAATCGCAAGCGAGTAAGGAGTGTGACACGCGGATTTGTTTTACCGAGGTTCGGTTATTGCAAACCTACTCCCCATTGAGGTGGTCACAAAGACTGGGTCTCTTTCAACCCTTTCCCTCTCTCAAACGGTCCCTCGGACCGAGTGAGCTACTCTTCTCAAATCAACCGGGAACAAAACTTCCCCGCAAGGACCACCACACAATTGGTGTCTCTTGCCTCGGTTACAATTGAGTTTTGATCACAAGAACAAATGAGAAAGAAAAGAAGAGACCCAAGCGCAAGAGCTCAAATGAACACGGCAAATCACTCTCTCTAATCACTAAGGCTTTGTGTGGAGTTGGGAGAGGATTTGATCTCTTTGGTGTGCTTTGCAATGAATGCTAGAGCTCTTGTAAGTAGTTGGAAGGTGAAAACTTGGATGCAATTGAATGTGGGGTGGTTGGGGTATTTATAGCCCCAACCACCACAAAGTGGCCATTGGAAGGCTGCAGTCGCATGGCGCACCGGACAGTCCGGTGCGCCACCGGACACTGTCCGGTGCGCCAGCCACATCAGCAGACCGTTGGGGTTCGACCATTGAGCTCTGTCTTGTTGGCCCGCCTGGATGTCCGGTGGTGCACCGAACATGCCCTGTAGGCTGTCCGGTGTGCCACCCGCGTGTGCTCTGCTCCTCTGCTCGCGCTGGCGCGCATTTAATGCTCTACAGGTGACCGTTGGCACCGAAGTAGCCATTGCTTCCGCTGGCACACCGGACAGTCCGGTGTGCACCGGACACTGTCTGGTGACTCACTGGACAGTCCGGTGAATTATAGCGGAGCGCCCTTGAGAATTCCTGAAGGTAGCGAGTTTGATTTCGATCTCCCTGGTGCACCGGACACTGTCCAGTGGTGCACCGGACAGTCCGGTGCGCCAAACCAGGGTGCCTTCGGTTGTCCTTTTGCTCTTTTGTTTGAACCCTTTTTCTTGGTCTTTTTATTGGCTTATTGTGAACCTTTGGCACCTGTAGAACTTATAAACTAGAGCAAGCTAGTTAGTCCAATTATTTGCGTTGGGCAATTCAACCACCAAAATCAATTTAGGAATATAGGTGTAAGCCTAATTCCCTTTCACTAGGTATGCTTCATACATGATAATTATTTCACAACATATACCAATTGAAAACAACAAGATCATGCATACAAAGTGCATTGTCTAAGTACACCATGATTAAGAATGTTCCTTAGGTACACCAAAAGAAACAACTTTTTAAAGTAAGGAACACCTAAGCCAAGATACTACCAATTCAGAGGCAAGAGCATAGCTGTGATCAGAATCAATGGGACTTCAAGACATGAGATTGCATAGTTCCATTCTCCATACCTTTGCCTTTTACCTGAATACCCTGAGATCCATTCTTTTAGGTAGTGTAGAGTGAGAGCACCTGTTGTCACCAATTTTGGGCTCCTTTTGCTCATGTATCTCAAAGCTCAAGAAGGTGCATTAGAGGTACAACATAGATTTGGTATACACATCATACCAAACTAGGGTAATCATGTAAACATGGACTAAATAAAATGTCATGCTTGCACACAGGTTAATCCTCAAAAACCATATAGCATAACTTACAAAAATATACATGATTATCCATTAACACAAAAAGAGTTAATCATGGTGAATATATTAAATTAAAAGCTACCCATTTAATGATTCAAAAGATATAACATATGGAACACACAGTCATGATTAAGCAAGCATCATTGTGAACCATTGATAACACAAGCAATCTCAAAAGCATAACTACTCCAAGGATAGGTATATCATGACAATCCAATTTAAGAGCAATGCTAATTGGAAATAATGCACTTAGGATACACGGTTACCGTCCTTTGGAGAGCAAGTGCAGATTCTCATCACAGTCCTTTACTTGATTCACCAATAATGATTAGGGACCTCTACAACTTATTCAACTCGAGATGAACATGGGATTAGTATTGTATAATAATTCAACCTTGGGACAATGAATAGACAATAACCATTAACAGCTTAAGCATAGAGTTTGAATTAACCGTATTAAGCTCTCACATGGTCTCCAGTCCATCTCGAGGCACCTGCATGGTCTAGTTGACACAGTTTGGTACCCATCTTGGAATGGGTCCATGACGTTCAATTAAAAGTACCTTTGGTACCCAAATAGCCTTTGTGCTAGTCCTAGGTGATCTCATTATAGATCTAGCGCAAGTGTATGATTTGGGTCTCCTAAGCGAATGAGATTGAGACAAATTTACTTGCTTAGGAACCTTACCTTTGTTACATACCTTAGATAGATGACCCTGCTCACCACACTTGTAGCAGAAGCGTCGCTCAACCTGACATGACGCTTGCTGTTTGTCACTTTCCTTGGTGAGAGTCATCTTGGAGAATGCATATCTTTGATTCTTCATGACCGGACATGAAGTGATCATGTGGTCCTTGTTGTTGCATCCAAAACATCTCATTTCCCCTTCATCTTTGTCGTTGTATGGACAAGACGCGATGAGGTGGCCTAATGCTTTGCACTTGAAGCATCTCCTTTTTCCTCTTCTCTTTTTATTTTTGGATGACATAGAGAGATTATTAGTGTAAACAACATGATGAATTAACTCGTTACCTTTCTCTTGTCTCATGTTGATTTCTTCACTTATTGCTTTAGGAACATCTTTCTCAAGGAGGTTGACCCTTGCTGCGGTTTCTCCTTCCTCAAGCTTCTTCACCACGTGTTCGTAGATATCTTGAGGAAGTCGAGCAAGGCATCTTCTCCTTAATTGTCTTTGTTTCTTGTTTCCAAGCAATTTCCTTTTTGACCCTACAGCTTGTTGCTCATTCAAACATTCGCTTCCTTTTGAGCGACAGGGGTTAGCACATGGTGATATATTATCCAAATGTGCACTTGTGCAAGAATGAGGTTCACATGAATTTAAGTTTGTAATTACAACCTCATGAGCAACATCAAGCATGATATGGTCATCAACTAGTTTACTATGAGAATACGACAACATATCATACTTTTCACCTAGAGCAAGTTTTTCTAAATATATCATTTCTACTTGACTCCTAAGCATAGAATTTTCAGTTTTAAGTTGAGCAACATTAGATAAAACATCATCATTATTTCTTTTCTCAATTAAAACAGAATCATACCGTTGGACCAAATCATCATGAGTGCACTTTAGCTCCTCATGTTCTTTGGTCATCTTCTCCAGGCTGTCGTTGGTTTTGATGAGAGTCTCCTCTAGCCTGAGAAGCATCTCGCCTTGTTCCTTGTTCCTTCTCAACAGCTTAACCAAGAGCGCTCTGTCTTCTTTATTGAGATGGGTGTAGAAACGGCGAATCTCCTCTTCTTCTACATCGTCGATCTCATTTTCCCTATCACTATTGCAGTGGAAGAAAAATAGGAAAATGTACCTTGTGATGATGTAGACTCCTCATCTTCATATTCCTCCTCATGATTGCTTTCATCTCCATTCTCATCGTTAGCAACAAGACATGTATAACACGTGGGAGATGAACCTGTCGGTGAGGTGGATTCATTGCTTGGTGTCCATCTTTCACGTTCTTCTCCCTTGAACAAGTTAGTACTACCAGCAATAGAGGGAGCAGAAGCAGTGCATATGGACTTAAAAAATTTTAACTTAATTTTGGTCCATAGATCATGAGCATCAACAAATAAATCACTATCGCTACTCATGATTGCAAAATAGGCACTTCTAGAAAGTGAGTCAACTAAGATGTTGCAAGCATGGTGATTAAGAGACAGACATCTTAGTTCATCATTAGAAGGATTTTGACTCAAATTGGAGGGAAAAAATACTTCTACTAAAGATCTGTCTCAAATCAGGATTAACACGCATGAAGGCATTATAAATAGAGACAGACCAAGATTTATAATTAGAGCCATCACCTAGAAGAAGTTCTACAGTTACCTCTTGTGACGACATCGTCATCTCCGGATGGCTAAGCCCACACTGCAGAGGCCTAGCTCTGATACCAATTGAAAGTTCCCTTTGCCCGGGAACAGGATCTGGATGTCGCCTAGAGGGGGGTGAATAGGCGAATAAAAATAATCACTTTAAAGCTTAAATTCTTACTCTACTCGAAGACTAGAACGCAGTGGAATGAGAAGACCCTTCGAGTAGGTTGTAGCGGAATAGAAGATCCTATCTCAAAATGTCCTGCACTTCAAATATAACTTGTACCATAGATAAGTATTGAAGTGCAGATATAAAGATTAAGTGAGACAGAGAATCAACACACAGCACAGAGTAGAGCACACAGACACAGGGATTTATCCCGAGGTTCGGCCAAGCCTGAAATGCTTGCCTAGTCCTCGTTGGAGTTAGCCACACCTGGGCTTGGAGTCTATTTCAACTCCTTCCTCCGTTTGCTCAGATCTGTCAGTATGACAGACAGAGCCTTCCACTATGTTGAGTTGGTTACAACGAAATCGCGGCTGCTTACAATCTTCTTGGCAGCACTCCAGCTGAGTAACGATATGCTCAAGACTATGCTCTAGCTCTTAGCAGCACTTTTCCACTCTCTAAAGGCTTATAGCTTTGCCTCTTCACAAACTAGAGAGATATACACGAGAGGGAGAGAGAGAATTGATCCGAGTGCTGTCTACACTTGTTGGCTGCTCTTATGTTTCTGTTGGAGGCGCCTAGGAGTCCCTTTTATAGGCCCAAGGGGCCTAGGAGCCGTTGGAATCCCATTTGGAAGGCAATACTTGCTTTCTGTCGGGTGGCGCACCGGACAGTCCGGTGCACCATCGGACATCAACTGTTCACTGTCCGGTGCGGATCTCCTTCCAAAATTGGCGCAGTCGACCGTTGTAGACTTGGAGCCATTTGCGCACCGGACACTGTCTGGTGCACACCGGACAGTCCGGTGCCCCCATCTGACCATTGGCTCGGCCACATGTCACGCGTGGATTGCGCGGCCGACCGTTGGCCCAGCCGACCGTTGGCTCACCGGACAGTCCGGTGCACCACCAGACAGTCTGGTGAATTATAGTCGTACATCGCCAGACTTCTCCCGAGAGTGGCCCGTTCACCGAAGTTCAGCCTGGCGCACCGGACACTGTCCGGTGCACCACCGGACAGTCCAGTGTGCCAGACTGATCTGAGTTTTGGCTGTACACATCCAAGCCTTTTGCATTTCTTTTTTTTCTTCTTCTTTCTGTTTCTAACACTTAGACAAATATATTAGTACACAAAAACCAATGTACTAAGTCTAGAAACATACCTTCTCTTTGATTTTTACTTCTATAGCATTTGACATGCTTGAGCTTTGATGTTGTACTCAAGTCAGCTTGACTTGATTGACGTTTCTGAGCTCCAACATCCTGCAAAGGTCACATAGAACATCTCCAAACAGAGGAACAACCCAAACTAAAGGTCAGGTGCATTTAGCTCCTTTGGGCTGCTTCCGGTCCTGATTTTGACATTGGTTCTCCTTCTAGTGACCTTGTTCACTTCTTAGAGCTTGATCTTGAGCCTTATGACTTACACCACATAACTATAGCTGTTACCTCATTGGTTGTAAGTCATGTCCTTATGTAGTGATCCTTGATGTGCCATAGCTCTTCTCAACTCGATCACCCTTGACTTTGCAAGTCTTCTTCTTCACCCTTGGCTTTGGGTTCCTCAGCCTCTTTGACTTTCTCCTGTGCACTTGGTACCTCGAAGCTCTTCTTGCCTCCATCCTTGGCTTGATCAGTTGTTTTCGAGCTACGCACCCGAGTCTCACTTTATGCAATGTCCATCTTTCCTATGATGTCCATTATCTATAGATAATTCTGTCTTTGGACCATCACACCTGTTTACTTGTGTTGAACCTTGTTAGCTTTGCATTCAGCATTTGTTCAACACTTAACACACTTGTTAGTCCTTTAATTGGGTTGTCATCCAAACACCAAAACCCACAAGAGAGCTTTCAAGAAGTACTACAAGAAGGGCGGCGATGCCCATGTTTGCTGGGAGTGGGACTCCAACGATAGCTCCACCGACTCCTCCTCAGACGAGGACACCGCCAACATCGCCGTCAACAAAGGGCTCCTCTTCCCCAACGTCGGCCACAAGTGCCTCATGGCAAAGGACGGCAAAAGGAAGAAGGTAAAATCAAAATCCTCAACTAAATATGCAACATCTAGCGATGAGGCTAATTCTAGTGATAATGAGGATGACTTGTTTACTCTTTTTGCTAACTTAAACATGCAACAAAAAGAAAAATTAAATGAATTAATTAGTGCTATTCATGATAAGAATGAACTCTTGGATAGCCAAGAGGACTTCCTAATTAAAGAAAACAAAAGGCATGTTAAGGTGAAAAATGCTTATGCTCAGGAAGTAGAGAAAAATGAAAAATTAACTAGTGAGCTAAGCACTTGCCATGACATTGTTTCCAACCTTAGAAATGAAAATGCAAAACTAATTGCTAAGGTTGAAAAGCTTGATGTGTGTGATGATTCAATTGTTAGTCTTAGAAATGACAATGCCAATTTAATTGCTAAGATTGACAAATTGAATGCTTCTCTTTCTAGCCTTAAAATTGAAAATGAAAAATTAATTGCTAAGGCTAAGGATTTAGATGTTTGCAATGCTTCTTTTTCCAATCTTAGAGATGAAAATGATATTTTGCATGCTAAGATTGTTGAATTAAATACTTGCAAACCCTCTACATCTTCCGTTGAGCATGTTACTATTTGCACCAGATGTAGAGATATTAATGTTGATGCTATTCATGATCACCTAGCTTTAATTAAACAACAAAATGATCACATAGCTCAACTTAATGTCAAAATCAATGAGCATGACTTAGAAAATGAGAAATTTAAATTTGCTAGAAGCATGCTCTATAGTGGGAGACGCCCTGGTATTAAGGATGGCATTGGCTTCCAACAGGGAGACAATGTCAAACTTAATGCCCCGCCTAAAAGATTGTCTAATTTTGATAAGGGCAAGGCTCCCATGGTTCAGGATAACGAGGGTTACATTTTATACCCTACCGGTTATCCCGAACACAAAATTAGGAGAATTCACTCTAGGAAGTCTCACTCTGGCCCTAATCATGCTTTTATGTATAAGAGTGAGACATCTAGCTCTAGGCAATCAACCCATGCTAAATTGCCTAAGAAGAAAACTCCTAAAGCATCAAATGATCATAATGTTTCATTTAAAACTTTTGATGCTTCTTATGTGCTAACTAACAAATCTGGCAAGGTAGTTGCCAAGTATGTTGGGGCCAAGCACAAGGGATCAAAGACTTGTGTTTGGGTACCCAAAGTTCTTGTATCTAATGTTAAAGGACCCAAAACTATTTGGGTACCTAAAATCAAGAACTAAATTTGTTTTGTAGGTTTATGCATCCGGGGGCTCAAGTTGGATCATCGACAGCGGGTGCACAAACCATATGACTGGGGAGAAAAAGATGTTCTCCTCCTACGAGAAAAACCAAGATCCCCAACGAGCTATCACATTCGGGGATGGAAATCAAGGTTTGGTCAAAGGATTGGGATAAATTGCTATATCACCTGACCATTCCATTTCCAATGTTTTTCTTGTAGACTCATTAGATTACAACTTGCTTTCCGTTTCTCAATTATGTAAAATGGGCTACAACTGTCTTTTTACGGATATAGGTGTTACTGTCTTTAGAAGAAGTGATGATTCAGTAGTGTCGGCGTTTCGACCCCAGGGGGTCCCTGGACTGACGAGTGAATTGTCACCGCGTGCCCTAGCCCAGATGGGTCGACACGAGGCGGAGCACGAAGGGGGGAAAGAGACAGGCAAAGTGGGATCCCGCGGCCTCCGTGTTGCCCTGCGCCCAGGTCGGGTGCGCTTGCAGTAGGGGGTTACAAGCGTCCGCGTGGGAGAGTGAGAGAGGGACCGTCCGCCAGCCCCGTCCTCCCGCGCGGCCAACCTCTTCGTAAGAGAGCCCTGGACCTTCCTTTTATAAGCGTAAGGAGAGGTCCAGGTGTACAATGGGGGGTGTAGCAGTGTGCTAACGTGTCTAGCAGAGAGGAGCTAGTGCCCTAAGTACATGCCGTTGTGGCAGCTGGAGAGGTTTTAGCACCCTATTCCTGTGATGTCGTGGCCGTCGGAGTAGCGCTGAAGCCTTGCGGAAGGACAGCTGTCGGGGCTGCCAAGTCTTTGCTGACGTCTCCTTGCTTCCATAAGTGGTTGAGAGCCGCCGTCGTCATGGAGCACGCAGGGCGCCATCGTTACTTGTTTTACCGGGGCGAGCTAGATGGGACGCCGGTCTTGTTCCCTGTAGCCTGAGCTGGCTAGGGGTAGAGTAATGATGGCCTCCCCTGTGGCGTGGTCGGTCCGAGCCCTAGATCGGGCAAGGCGGAGTCCGTCGTCTTCTGAGGCTGTAGCCGAGTCCGAGCCCTTGGTCGGGCGAGGCGGAGTCCATCGTCTTCCGAGGCCGTAGCCTAGTCCGAGCCCTGGGACGGGCGGAGTTCGTCGTCTTCCGAGGCCGTAGCCTAGTCCGAGCCCTGGGTCGTGCGGATTTCGTCGTCTTTCGAGGCCGTAGCCTAGTCCGAGCCCTGGGTCGGGCGGAGTTCGTCGTCTTCCGAGGCCGTAGCCTAGTCCGAGCCCTGGGTCGGGCGGAGTTCGTCGTCTTCCGAGGCCGTAGCCTAGTCCGAGCCCTAGGTCGGGCGGAGTTCTCTATGGTGCCCGAAGCCAGACTTGGCTACTGTCAGCCTCACTCCGTCGAGTGGCACAGCAGTCGGAGCGACGCAGGCGGCGCTGTCCCCTTGTTAGGCTAGTTAGTGGAGCGGTGAAGTGACTGCGGTCACTTTGGCTCTATCGACTGAGGGGCGCACGTCAGGATAAGGTGTCAGGCCACCTTTGCATTAAATCCTTCTGCGATTTGGTCGGTAGGTGTGGCGATCTGGCCAAGGTTGCTTCTTGGCGAAGACTGGGCCTCGGGCGAGGCGAGGGAGTGCCCGTTGCTTGAGGGGGTACCTCGGGCGAGGCGTGAATCCTCTGGGTCGGCTAATCTTGCCCGAGGCTGGGCTCGGGCGAGGTGGGATCGTGTCCCTTAAGTTAATCGCACCCATCAGGCTTTTGCAGCTTTGTGCTGATGGGGTTTACCAGCTGAGATTTAGGAACCTCGGGGGTACCCCTAATTATGGTCCCCGACAGTAGCCCCCGAGCCTCCAAGGGAGTGTTAATACTCGCTTGGAGGCTTTTGTCGCACTTTTTTTGCAAGGGGACCGGCCTTTCTCGGTTGCGTTTTATTCCGGCGGGGGCGCGCGAGCGCACCCGCCGGGTGTAGCCCCCGAGGCCTCGAAGGAGTGGTTAGATTCCTTCGAGGTCTTTATGCGTTTCGCGATGCTTTGGCCGATCTGGTTGTCCCCTCATGCGAACTGGTCGTAGCCCGGGTGCACCGTCGAGTCCCAAGTTCTCGGGCTGGTATGTTGACGCTGTTAACAGTTTGGCCAGAGCCGAGTTTGCGAGAGCAGCCCCCGAGCCTCCGCACAGAGCGAGAGGACGATCAAGGGCAGACTCGACTTTTTTACATACGCCCCTGCGTCGCCTTTCTGCAAGGAGGAGGGGGGAAAGCGCCATGTTTGCCCTTGGAGGGCGTCGAACATGGTGTCTCCAGCGAGCTGCGAACGGGTGATCCGAGTGGACGCCCGTGCCCCATTCGTTAGGGGTCGGCTGTGGCCCGGAGGCATGCCCAAAAGTACCTGCGGGTGATTTGCCGGACCCGGTCCCCTTTCGACGGGGTCCGAGGGCTCGATGCCTCCCTCTGGTGGGATTCCGTTACAGAATCGTTCCTGCAGGTCTCGGAAATGTCCTAGGGAACCTCGGGAGCGCAGCCCGAGCCTTGGTTATGTATCGAACGTACCCCTGGTCATCCCTCGCTCTGCGTCTGAGGCGGTTGTGAACCTTTCGGGGGCCAGCCTTCGAACCCCTGATCAGTAGTGGGCGCGGAGCCCGAGTAGCCTGAGGCGGCCGTTGAACCATTCCGAGGGGCCAGCCATCGAACCTCTGACCAGTAGCGGGTGCCGAACCCGAGTGCTCTGAGGTGGCTGTCGAACCCTTCCGAGGGGCCAGCCTTCGAACCTCTGATCAGTAGTGGGGGCTCGGAGCCCGTTACCTTCGCGGAGAAGGATCCCATGTATCCCCTTTCCCGGTCCCTGTTTTAAGAGAGAGAAAGAGAAAAAAGGGGAAGGATATAAAATCGAACGACGTGGCGCACCTTTTTTGACGCGGTCAATGCGGCGGAAATGAAGCGTCGTCTGCTTCGCCTGCCAAAGGTGTCGCCCGCCCTACCGCAGAGTTAATGCGTCGGGACGAGTGGTTCGCGGGGCAGCCGTTGCGCGTGCGCGAGCCGTTCGAGGTATGGATCACGGGCACGTCGTCTTCACGCCGTGGGAGAGGGCTCTCTCGCTGCCCCTGGAGGGGACATGAGCTTGCAGACGACTTGACCGCTGCTTCTGCCTGCCCGCCACCGCCATCACTGTCGGCCCATCTTTGGCCGTATCGTCCGTCACGCCTTCTCCCGCGGCTGGCTCACCCGTGACCGGTATGCCAGGTTGGCACTGTTGGGTCATGCGCGGGGTCGCCTCGAGTCACGGTACTGGTTTCGCAGTCGAAGAGGCGCGGTAGTGGCACGAGTGGCGGTGCAGCTTCTTGCACGTAGTAATCGGCGCATCGGTTACATGACGTGTGGGCCTGGGCCTCCATGCTGGACGCGTCGAAGTCGAAAGGGTGTGCCCCCTTGGTGCGGTTGCATGCCGCCTGCATGGCGGTCCGCCCTTTCACCTGCTGGTCTGGGCAAAAGTGGAGGAGCACTTGTAACTGCTGGGCAGTTACACGCACCACGCGCGGCGGTTTGACTCCTTCCGCCTTGGGCCAGCTTGCATGACGCGTGGGACCCAGCCCCCCATGTCGTGGGGGGAGGATCTTGGAGCGTGTTGGAGAAGACTCTGCCTGCGACGGTTGAGGACGCAAGTGGGGAGAGTTGCCTTTAAAAGGAGGGCGACCCCCTTGAAAGGCAACCATGTCTTTGTGCTCCCCTCATGCATCGTGTCTTTCCACCTTCCGAGCCCCCGGGCGGGGGGCGCCCGCGTCGTCCTCGTCTTGCTGTTGCTGGAGGGCAACCTTGTGGAGGTTGGCACCTTTCAGCCATCGTTTGGCTTCAAGGATTTTCGTCAAGCAGCCTGGCTGCACCCCCTCACCAATGGTTGGTCTGGTGGGGAGAAGCAAACCAGGCTGCGACCTCTGCCTCGCCCTCAGCCTCAAGGATTTTCGTCATCTGGGCTGAGGCGGAGGAGCGCACCGAGCGGGGGGTCGCCTTCGCGGGGGTCGGGAACCCTTTTCTTCCCCCGTTGTCTGGGGGACAAAGGCTTTCACCAGCCCCGCGGAGGCTTCCTTCGGCCACGCCGGGGAAAGCGAACTGTTGCTGCCCAGCCAGGGTGCAGCATTTCGCCCTCTGTCCGGGCGATGGTCGCGCCGCATGCGGGCCGGCCACGTCCAGGTCTTCCTCGCACCGACAGCCGCGCCAGAGGGTTGCCCAGCACATCGTACACCGCGAGGGCGGTGCTCATGTTCTGGGGCGACCTCGGCGAGGGCGGGAGCGAGGACCCGCTGGTGCGCTTTGGGGCGGCCGGCGCCCGCTGGTGCGGTGTCGGTGGACAGGTGGACGCCGGCGTCGGTGCTGAGGTGGTGGCAGCCGGAGAAGGTTTCTCTGCCGACGAGGTCGCCAACTCCGCCTGCACCCCTGGGCCTTTGTTCGCCTAGCCTGAATGGCTGGTTCTCGTCCTCGGTGGGTGAAAACTCTTCCGCCGCTGCGCTTGCCCGGAAGCCGTTGCTGCAGCTGTCGGAGCGGGCGACGGCGAGCCATCCGTCGGCCTTCTGTTGCTCCGCAGGCCCTCCACCGTGGGGGGTTGTTCGTACCTGCGGAGGTGGAACCGGAGTTCTGTTTGTAATGGCACCTTGTGTGCCGGTGTCTGTTCATTATGGCTTTCGGGGCCTGAACATGTATGGAGTTTCAGCACGGAGCCGTGTTTTTTCCTCTCTTCGAGCACTAGGACTCGCCTGTCGGCTAACTGAACCGCTTAACCAAGTGTGAGTTGCCTCGTGCGAAGGTGACGAGTGAGGTATCCGTATCCTAGAGGCGTAGGAGTCCCTCAGCTCGGTCGGCCTTACCGCCCGAGGCTTCTCTTGCTTAGTTAAAGGAAAACCCTCGGCCGCTCTTCGATGAGCCAAAGCCGGAGGCAGCGGTGTTAGCATGGACAGAGGCAGAGTTGGCTCGAAAAGAAGACTTCGTCGGCCGGAGCCTGACCGGGTCGTCCACTAGCGGGACCAGCGCCGGAGTCGAGTTGCCGAGGCCACGAGCCGAGCCGGTGCCTTCGGAGGATAGCTGGCTGAGGCTTCGGGGCGGCCGGCCAAGCCGTTGTCTCGGGCCGGATTCCTGGAAGAGACCCTAGCGGCGATGGCCCGGGTGCGGTGCTGACATCGTCCTTCAGAGTGAAGATCCTCCAACCGCGTTGCCGTCCGAGGCTCGGTCAGACTTCGCTGAGGGTGGAGTTGACGCCGAGGCTGCTGCTGCCTCCTCCATCGACGCCTGAGCCTGCAGGACCGGTCCATCTTGTAGTGTGCGTATGTTTTCTGCAGCCGCCGAGGCCCAAACATACTGTCATCGTGTTGTAAAGCTGCGTCTCTTTTCCTCTTGTTTCGAGTATCTGGACTTATTTGTCGGTAACAGAATTTTTTGTCCAAGCGAGAGTTACTTATCGCAGAAGGTGATGAGTGAGGTATCCATATCCCGGAGGCGTAGGAGTCCCTCGGCTCGGTCGGCCTTGGCTGCTTACGTGTACTCTTACTCGTCCGTAGGATTCTGCTACCGATATAGTCGAGAAGGCACGAAAAATCGTTTCAGCAGAAGAGCTTTCGGGCATGAAGACTTGTTCGATCCGCGAAATCGCCTATCCGAGTGAGAGTTACTTATCGCAGAAGGTGATGAGTGAGGTATCCGTATCCCGGAGGCATAGGAGTTCCTCGGCTCGGTCAGCCTTGGTTGCTTACATGTACTCCGTCGTTTTCAGGATCCCACTTTCGAAGTAGTCGATAAGCACGAAAAATGTTCTGGCAAAAAAGATCTTTTCCGAGGAAAAATTTTGACGCAGAGGGGGTTCCCCCCTTCTAGCCCCCGAGGGAGGGTCGGGCTTTGCCGAGGCAAGGCTGACCCTTCCTTGACGGTTAGGCTTTGTGTGTGAACGAGGTGTGCGAACGACTTGAAAACATCTTAAGGGTAAAAACGACGTAGCTGTCAGATGTTCCAAGCGTTGTTGTAGACCTCGCCTTGACTGTTGCCCAGCTTGTACGTCCCGGGTTTAGAACCTTGGCGATCACGAATGGCCCTTCCCAGGGAGGCGTGAGCTTGTGCCGCCCTCGGGCGTCTTGTCGCAGCCGAAGCACCAAGTCGCCCACCTGGAGGTCTCGAGACCGAACCCCTCGGGCGTGGTAGCGTCTCTGGGACTGCTGGTACCGCGCCGAGTGTAGTAAGGCCATGTCCCGAGCCTCCCCCAGCTGGTCTAGCGAGTCTTCTCGGTCGGTCTGGTTGCATCGGTCGTCGTAGGCCCTCGCCCTTGGGGAACCGTATTCTAAGTCCGTGGGCAAGATGGCCTCGGCCCCATAGACTAGAAAAAACGGTGTGAAGCCCGTGGCTCGGCTCGGCGTCGTCCTCAGACTCCAGACCACCGAGGGGAGCTCCTTCATCCATCGCTTGCCGAACTTGTTGAGGTCATTGTAGATCTGTGGCTTAAGTCCTTGCAGAATCATGTCGTTGGCACGCTCCACTTGCCCATTCGTCATGGGGTGAGCTACGGTGGCCCATTCCACCCGAATATGGTGATCCTCGCAGAAGTCCAGGAACTTTCTGCCAGTGAACTGGGTGCCGTTGTCGGTGATGATGGAGTTCGGGACCCCGAAGCGATGGATGATGTTGGTGAAGAAAGCCACCGCCTGTTCGGACCTGATGCTGTTTAGGGGTCGGACCTCGATCCACTTGGAGAATTTGTCAATGGCGTCCAGCAGGTGCGTGTAGCCCCCGGGTGCCTTCCGCAAGGGACCGACGAGGTCCAGGCCCCACACAACGAATGGCCAGGTGATGGGTATTGTCTGCAGAGCCTGAGCGGGCAGGTGAGTCTGCCTTGCGTAGAATTGGCACCCTTGGCAGGTGCGGACAATCCTAGTGGCGTCGGCCACCGCGGTCGGCCAGTAGAAACCTTGTCGGAAAGCTTTTCCGACGAGGGCTCGAGGCGCTGCGTGATGACCGCAAGCCCCCGAGTGTATTTCTTGTAGTAACTCCTAACCTTCGGCGATGGAAATGCATCGCTGGAGGATGCCTGAGGGGCTGCGGTGGTAGAGCTCCTTCCCGTCCCCTAGTAGGACGAACGACTTGGCACGCCGTGCCAATCGCCGAGCTCCGGCTTGGTCGAGTGGTAGCTCTCCTTGGTGGAGATATTGCAGGTACGGGGTCTACCAGTTTCGATTAGGCGTGACCCCGCTCCGCTCTTCCTCGATGCGCAGTGCCTCACCCTTGGGAGCCGAGGGTGCCTCGGGGTGGGCCGAGGGTACCTCGGGCTGAGCCGAGGGTACCTCGGGCTGGGCCGAGGGTACCTCGGGCTGAGCCGAGGGTGCCTCGGGCTAAGCCGAGGCCTTCTCGGGCTCGGGCGTGTCGTCGGTCTTGACTGAGGGTTGATGTAGGTCTCGGGAGAAGACGTCCGGGGGAACCGTTGTTCGCCCCGAGGCTATCTTAGCCAGCTCGTCCACAGTCTCGTTGTATCGTCGGGCGACGTGGTTGAGCTCGAGCCCGTAGAACTTGTCTTCCAAGCGTCGAACCTCGTCGCAGTAGGCTTCCATCTTCGGGTCGCGGCAGTGGGAGTTCTTCATGACTTGGTCGATGACAAGTTGCAAGTCACCGCGAGCGTCGAGGCGTCGGACCCCAAGCTCGATGGCGATGCGTAGCCCATTAACCAGAGCCTCGTACTCGGCCACATTGTTCGATGTCGGGAAATGGAGGCGCAGCACGTAGCGGAGGTGTTTCCCGAGGGGTGAGATGAAGAGCAGGCCCGCGCCCGCTCCTGTTTTCATCAGCGACCCGTCAAAAAACATGGTCCAGAGTTCCGGTTGGATCGGAGCCTCTGGAAGCTGGGTGTCGACCCATTCAGCCACAAAGTCTGCCAAGACTTGGGACTTGATGGCCTTCCGAGGTGCGAACGAGATTGTCTCGCCCATGATTTCCACCGCCCACTTTGCAACCCTACCCGAGGCCTCTCGACACTGGATGATCTCCCCCAGGGGGAAGGATGACACCACAGTCACCGGATGAGACTCGAAGTAGTGTCGCAACTTTCGCCGTGTTAGAATCACCGCGTACAGTAGCTTCTGAATTTGTGGGTAGCGGATCTTGGTCTCGGACAGTACCTCACTGATGAAGTAGACCGGCCTCTGGATGGGCAATGCATGCCCCTCTTCTCGTCTCTCAACCACGACCGCAGCGCTGACCACCTGAGTGGTAGCGGCGACGTAGATCAAGAGGGCTTCTCCGGCAGCGGGAGGCACCAAGATGGGCGCGTTCGTGAGGAGCGCCTTCAGGTTCCCGAGGGCTTCCTCGGCCTCGGGGGTCCAAGTGAAGCTCTCGGCTTTCCTTAAGAGGCGATACAGGGGTAGGCCTCTTTCGCCGAGGCGCGAGATGAAGCGGCTCAGAGCCGCAAGGCATCCCATGACCCTCTGTACGCCCTTTAGGTCCTTGATGAGCCCCATGTTGGTGATGGCCGTGATTTTCTCGGGGTTGGCCTCGATGCCCCGCTCAGAGATGATGAACCCCAAGAGCATGCCTCGGGGTACTCCGAAGACGCAGTTCTCGGGGTTGAGCTTTACGCCCTTCGCCTTGAGACACCGGAATGTCGTTTCAAGGTCAGAAAGGAGGTCAGAGGCTTTCCTTGTCTTGACTACGATGTCATCGACGTAGGCCTCGACCGTTCGACCAATGTGTTGGCCGAACACGTGGTTCATGCACCTTTGGTACGTTGCACCCGCATTCCTCAAACCAAACGGCATAGTAACGAAGCAGTACATGCCGAATGGTGTGATGAAAGAAGTCGCGAGCTGGTCGGACTCTTTCATCCTGATTTGATGCTACCCGGAGTATGCATCGAGGAAAGACAGGGTTTCGCACCCAGCAGTGGAATCCACGATTTGATCTATACGAGGCAGAGGATAGGGAACTTTCGGACATGCTTTGTGTGACGGAACCTCCCAAGTCATTAGGCCCACCTACAGTTGTCCTTGTCCAACAGACATCAGACAACCCTGTAGATGTTCCTAAATCACTTGACAAGTTCGGTATCTTTTCTCTTACCTTACCAGGAACGTTTCACCCGTCTGACAGACAATATGTTCATTGGAGGTGCAGAAATGCGGAAGTGATTACATAAACTTACATTTATTTAAAAAGTAAAGGTAAGTTATTTATTACAGACCAGAGTGTAAAGCGAGTGCCGAAAAGTATTATTACAATACCTAGGAGGCAAAAACTCCTCCCATTAAGTTCTTTACAGAAAAGTTTTTAAGGAGGACTCGGTCCTCCAGCTTCATTCTTGATTGTCTTCATTTTTCACCACCTTGGTACAAAAACAACAAAAGTTTGTTGTTTCCTCACCTAAAAATAACGGGGGAATAAACCCTGAGTATGGAATTACTCAGCAAGTCTTACCCGACTAAAGAAAAGACTCTCAAGGGTATGCTGGTTATATGGGAGTCAAGGTAAGGCTTTTCAATAATCAAAGACTCTGTTTGCAGAATTGCTTACTAAAGTGGATCCTTAAAATCCAATTTTATTGTCAGGTTAAGTAAAATTACCTGCAGCTAGAGTTCTTTCTACCCTAGTTCATTCACTGGACCTGCACTAACCAATTTCTGTGGCAGAACCACCTGAATTATTCCAGCTTAAGTGCCTAAGTCACGCCTCAGGGGCCGTAACACACTTAAATCGGAATAACCCGTCAGTCCCTCAGATCTAGTCTGATGAAGCCACTTAACCAGGATCAAATTCCACAATCTCACTCGAAGGTGAGTCACAGAAGAAATACAATAAAACAGGAGACCTTAAATTAAGTGCTGAGTTATTACATAGATCGGAGTTTTTCAAGTAGCAAATAAGAGTTCATGAATTAAGGTGCAGCGGATAAACGATGTCATCGGTGTCGAGGAAATGGGCAAGGCCTAGCCCACTACTCCTCGTGCTCCTCTCCTGCTGGAGCAACGTCCCACTCGACCGTCCAACCCGGTGGCAGGGTGGTAGGCCAAGTCACACCATCAACCATTTCCTGCATGGTACCTGCAAAAATTGTGCCACAAGCAAGGCTGAGTATACTAATACTTAGCTAGACTTACCCGGTGTGAGGAGTCTACTCCTCTACCTCTAGACTATGCAGCTGTTTGGCTGAGGGGTTTGGTTTGCCAAAAGCACTAGCTGTTACTAAAATCAATTTTTAGCTTTTCCAATTCTATCATCATTAACTTAGCTAGATTTGCTCCTTCTAAGCATACATGGTAACAATCATTTAATTCAAACAACAAGTTATCTCATGTAACCACATTTCACTTCTTACTCGATGCAGTACAAGGAATCAAGCAGTCTCATTAGCTGCGAGAAGCAGACGATTCGAATCGAGTTTTAACCTTGCAAGGTAAACCTAAACACATGGCATGTCAGGGTACTCCGACCCTGCACATGACAACCGACCCCATCGATTCCCTGTTCGCGTCCAGGCCTCACCGCCTTGGCATACAATGCTCCACTGACCCCGGCTGCCGCCGTGCAGTGACCGCACTTGTACCCACCATAGCTAGCATGGGAGACCCAGTCTCAGGTCGCATGAGGGATAAAGTCCACGCCCGGCTTCACTCAGGTACTAGGTTTACCGGTTACCATTTTTCCTGGCATGTGCTTAGTACGTTCAAAAGCTTGACTCAGGTATCCACACATTAATCCTTAGTTCTTTTTCCCGTCTTATGGACAAGACATCCTCCCTGGATCCAAGTCCATAGACCAATGTACATCCCGTTATCAAGATAAATACAATCAATTCCTGACCTCGCGCGAGTGCTAGAAAAATCACTCGTCTTCTACCGAGATCCTGATTAGCAAAGCAGCTACTCGACCTAGCATACTAGTATTCATCTCAAAAAGGAATCCTATGTTCATGCAACTAGAGGTTTCAAGCAACTCCTACACTTAAGTGCGCATTACAAACCTACAAACATTAAGTGTAGTAAAATAGCATATATAAATGGTTATGCATAAAACTGGGGCTTGCCTTCAATTGCTGGGGCTGCGGGGAGATCCTCAATAGCAGCCTCTGAAGCCTGCTCCTGGTCCTCCTCTTGGACAGGTCCTTGCTCGGGGATGAGCACGTACTCTCCGTCGGCAAGATTACAATATAATAAATGTAATGTGTAAGATAAATGCATGATATGATATGTGCTTTTAGAAATTACAACTTCGAGGTGTATGATCTTCCTGAGTTAAACAAGGTTAACTTTACTTATGTAAAACCCTTTTAGCGGTATACTTGATAAATTGGTTTAAACATAGGTAAGTGGGAGGTTTATTTTTGGGGTTCCACTGAATTCCTTTTAAGCTTTTAGTGAGAGTTAACAAGTATTCAAGATAAGCTTAATAGGGTGAGGTTTATGTCTTCTTTCCTTTTCTTTTTATCCCTTTAAAGGTTTTTGGGAGTAGGTTGAACTACAAGTTGCTTTTATAAAATTCTAAAAATTCTGCAAAAATTACAGTGGTTGGGTACTGGTGTTTGATTCTTTTTCTCAAAACTTGGGGATCAGAAAGTGAATAGTTTTCTCTGGACAAAATTATTAAATTCTAGGGTAGAAGGGGTGCTTTGAACTACAACTATTATTTAACAGTGGGTAATTCTCTAAAACTTATTTTTGCTGGCTTTTAGGTGTTGTAACATGACTTGATACAAATTTCTAGGCATTAATACCTTTTAATTTTTTTTCTATGGTTTTCTCAAGTTTCTAGCCAAATAGGTGCTTTCTACTATCACTATACTTGAAAAATATCAAACAACAGAGTTCTTATTTTTCTTAGTTTTTGTTTTGTGCAAGAGCAATCATTCTGAAGTTTGGTATTTATTTGCTTAAGGGAAAGGGTGGTATGCATTATTTGAATTAAGTGGTCTTTCTCTTAAATCCTTAGCAATGGGTATGGGTTTGCTTCTTTTTCATAGGTTTGTATTTTTCATTGGTAGTTCATCTCATTATGGACTTAGCAAATTTTTGGTTGCCCATTATTGCATCATTAGGGGTTATTCAAGAATTATTGGAAAAATGCCTTATTATCACTTTACATTTATTTTCCTTACTTAAAAAGTTGGGCTGAGGTGCTCTTTATTTTTGTAGTGGGGCTCTGGTGGTTATAAGCTTACTGGAATTTTATTATCCATTTTGGGTATAGTTTTATATCTCTAATAATTGATTTCCAGTCTATATAAGGCTTAATTAAATCATTTTAATTTAAAACTGGTTCAAATTAATTGTCTCTGTATTTTTCCTAGGTTCTCTGTTACATAAGTAAACTAGGAAAAATAATCTTAATCATTGTTCATTACTTTCTAATGCCTTTCTGATTTTCTCTAAGTTTTGGACAAAATAGCTTTAAATGAATAACTACATTATATTTTCCAGTGCTAGGGTTCCTACTAATTTTAAACAGTGTCTAAATGAGGTTTGAATACCCACAAATTTTCTTAAGTTTAGTACAGAAGAAAAACTAATTTTCCTTAATTAACCAGGGTTTGGTGGGTTTCTGTTTTTAATTTTAAACTCAAAAATTTAGAACAGAAAGCATAGGGTTTATTATTTTTAAATGGTAGTTCATAAAATTTAGGATCTAGCAAAATTGGTTTGACATCTTTTGACTTTGAATTCCTCAAGTTATGAATTTTACAAGTTCTTTGGTTATTTAAAAAGTATAACAGAATTGGTTTAATGAAAATCCACTTTGCACTGGGGTCCCTGGCGGGTTTTTAAATTTTCCTCGCGAATCAGTCCTTAGGCTACTATTCACATGAGTCACTGACGTTACAGAAAACCCCTCGGGTTCTACCAATCCTAACCCGAGGTCCTTCTTCTACCTTAACAGTAACCGCGGCGGAAGAAAAGGGTGGAGGGCTTACCGGCGGCGAGATTGCTCCGGTGAAGTGGTCGAGGATGAAGGGGAGGTCTCGGGGATCACAACGATGTGCGGGTCGCCGCTGGAGATGGCCGGAGTCGGTCGGTCCACGCACGCAGGCGGGGATGCTCGTCGGCGGCGAGGAGTCCGGCCTGGTCACGGCGAGATAGTTCAATTAGACGGGTCAGAGAGGTTCACGGGATGCCAGAGATGACACGAGCGCAAGGAATTGGGCGGAGACTCACTGGATAGCCCGGTCCACGCGCGGCGGCGGAAGACCGAAGTCCGGTGAGGTCGATCTCGGGCCTCCGGTGAAGTCTGGCCGGGTCCGAGGGCTTGGCAAGCTTCACGGGCTACTGGTGGAGCTAGCCGAAGCACTGGCTTGACTTGAGGGTGGCTGGAGGGAGCTGGCCACGGTGGCCGAAGCTCTGGCGGCAATGGCGGGCGGAAAATAAGCTCGCCGAAGCTAAGGGAAAGTGGCTGGCCGGAGAGGGTGAGTGCGGGGCGAAGTGAGGCGCGCCCGGGGAGGCTTTATAGGCGCGGGCGTGCACGGCCGAGGGCGTGAGCGCGCGTGCAGACTTGACCGGACGCCGGGGTGAGCGCGCGCGCGGGTTGGGCGAGCTCTGGCGTGCCGACCAGGGTCGAACACGTGTGCCCGAGCGTTCTGCCCAAGTTCTGGCGCGTGTAGTCGCTCATCCGAGCCTGCTCTCGCCTTGGTCAGTGCACAAAACCTCTTCTCCTCCCTACAAGCTACCATTCTTGTGTGGGGGTCATAGGATTTTGCCTACTGGTCGCAGAGATATGGAGCCAGGAAATCCGGTCTATCTCCCTGCCCAAATCCGAGGCAAATCCAAGGTTTAGTCGTGTCTAGGGCTCGCGTCCCAATGCCATCCTCTGGCACACGACAGAGGGGTTAGTTAGACACATTTTTGTCAATGGGGCCATTAGGATTCGAGTTAGGGATCAAGGTGAACATCCCTGATCTTTGGCTCAAGGTCTGAATTTCAGAAATCTGAAATTCAGAATTCTCATTAAGTCCCCACATGGAAAGCTTGATTTGGGGTTTTATTTGAGCTATTTTGGCTAAGCTTTCTCAACCTTTCTTATTGCCCATTAAATATACTTCAATTTTTATAATTGGCTCAAGTCATAATTTTAAATTTTTCATCCCCTTTTTCTTATTTTCTTGAATTTCTGCTCATGGGGCTCACTTAGGGGTTTTATTAGGGTTGTACCTCCTCATCTTTTGAAAGACTCAATTGTTTTGATCATGACACTTTTAAGTACATACTTGGTGAATTCTTTATTACTTAAGTTATTTTGATGCTCATGCTTACTTTGATTCACATGAAATAAGGGTTCTTGGTTTGGCATTTGAGAGAAACCCTAGGTGACACTGGGGTGTCACAGCCTTCCCCCCTTAAAGGAATCTCGTCCCGAGATTCGGGCCAGAGTCCTCCCGGGGTGAAGCGAAGGGTGAGACTTAAGGAAACGGGTGATTACTGTTATTGTTAGGGTAAAGCTGTTCTTCGAATGTCATTCTCTTTGCAACTTCAGAAGGAAGTCCTTTTAAGTTTTACTTTGTAGTTACTTCATTCTGGATTAAGATTATATTTTTGAAAGTTAGATTCGAAGGGCAGGAGGAGGGGTGGGGTGATTACATACCAGCTTCCTTAGGTAGGCAATCGGGGAAGTTGGATCTCAGGAATTCCTCGGTTTCCCAAGTAGCTTCCTCCTCTGAGTGATTACTCCACTGGACCTTGTACATCTTGATCGATTTAGCCCGAGTTGATCTCTCCTTGCAATCCAGAATCTTGGAGGGGTACTCTTGGTACGATAGATATGGTTCTATCTCCAATTCTGGCTCCGCTAAGATTTCAGTCGGCAATCGAACACACTTCTTCAGCTGAGATACATGGAATACATCGTGAAGGGCAGACATTTTTGAAGGTAACTTCAGCTTGTATGCCACGGGTCCACATGCCTCTATGATCTCATAAGGTCCAATGTAACGAGGGGCGAGCTTGCCTTTGATCCCAAACCTCTGCACTCCCTTGGTGGGTGATACCTTGAGGTATACGAAACTTCCCACCTCGAACTGGAGAGGTTTCCTTCTTTTATCATGGTAACTCTTCTGCCTGGCCTGAGCAGCTTCTAGATTCTTCCTGATTAGTTTGACCTTCCTTTCGGCTTTAGTCACTAAGTCAGGTCCAAAAACTTCTCTTTCTCCAGGTTGAGACCAATTGAGTGGTGTTCTACACCTTCTTCCATAGAGAGCTTCGAAAGGTGCCATCTTTAGGCTGGATTGATAACTATTGTTATAAGCAAACTCTGCCAAGGAGAGGTGCTTATCCCAGTTCTTGCCGCTATCGATCGCACAAGCTCTCAGCATATCCTCCAGAGTTTGGTTTACCCTTTCCGTCTGACCATCAGTCTGTGGGTGGTAAGCTGAACTTCTGATTAGCTTGGTTCCCAGAGACTTTTGCAATTGTTCCCAAAATCTGGCAACAAATTGGGCTCCTCGGTCAGAGACAATGGTCCGAGGTAATCCGTGCAAACACAGGATCCGGTCAATATACAATTCTGCATACTTCTGAGCCTTATCAGTGGTGTGCACAGGAAGAAAATGTGCCACTTTGGTCAATCGGTCCACAATAACCCAAATTGAGTCATGATGACGAGAGGTGTTGGGCAGTCCCACGACGAAATCCATGCTGATGTCATCCCACTTCCATGAAGGTATGGACAGGGGTTGCAAGGCTCCAGCTGATTTCAAGTGGCTTGCCTTTATCCTCTGACAGGTGTCACATTCTGATACATACTGGGCTATCTCCCTCTTCATTCTGGTCCACCAGTACAAGGGCTTCAGATCATGGTACATCTTGGTGCTTCCCGGATGCATAGAGAATTTGGAGAGATGAGCCTCATCCAAAATTTTCCTCTTGAGGTCCTGATCTTTAGGAATCACCAATCTATTTTTGAACCATAGCACACCCTTCTCATCCTGGCGGAAACAATTATACTTCTCAACCTTCTGATGGAGATTCTTCTTGATAATTTGCACTCCCTTGTCACTGAGCTGGGCCATGATGATCTGGTCTTGCAAAGCTGGCTCAACAGAAATGTGAGACAAAGAACCAGAAGGAATCACTTCAATTTGCATCTTGCTCAACTCATCACACAAGGTGTCAATACGAGAATCCATCAGAATACAATTGCACTGCATCTTCCGGCTCAAGGCATCTGCTACCACGTTAGCTTTTCCTGGGTGATAATGTACCTCCAGGTCATAATCCTTGATCAGCTCTAGCCATCTTCTCTGCCTCATGTTGAGATCAGCCTGAGTAAAAATGTACTTAAGGCTCTTATGATCAGTGAAGATGTTGCAGTGAGTCCCCATTAGATAATGCCTCCACATTTTCAATGCATGAACCACTGCTGCTAACTCGAGGTCATGAGTGGGATAGTTTTGCTCATGAGGCCTGAGTGCTCTTGAGGCATAAGCAATGACTCTGTTGTCTTGCATCAAGACACAACCTAGCCCGGTGCCAGAGGCATCGCAATACACATCAAAAGGCTTGCTGCTGTCAGGCTACGCCAAAACTGGTGCTGTGGTCAGATGCTGCCTTAATGCATGGAAGGCATCTTCGCACTTCTGACTCCAAACAAACTTGACTTCTTTCTTCAGCAACTCAGTGATAGGCTTTGCAATTCGAGAGAAGTCTGGAATAAATCTTCGGTAATAACCAGCTAATCCTAGAAAACTCCGAATCTGGCAAACAGTTGTTGGTGGCTTCCAGTTCATCACCTCTTGCACTTTGTCAAGATCAACAGCTATTCCAGCCTGAGAGATAGTGTGACCCAAGAATTTGATTTCCTTCAGCCAAAAATCACACTTGGATAACTTGGCATAAAGGTGGTGCTCTCGCAGTCGTTGAAGTACTACATGCAAATGCCCGGCATGTTCTTCTTCGTTCCTTGAGTACACCAAAATGTCATCGATGAAAACCACCACGAACTTGTCCAATTCAGGCATAAAAACAGAATTCATCAGATACATGAAATATGCTGGTGCATTTGTCAGCCCGAATGACATCACCAAGAATTCATATAGCCCATATCTGGTTGAGAACGCCGTCTTCGGAATATCGCTTGCTCGTATCTTGATCTAATGGTAGCCAGAGCGAAGGTCTATCTTGGAGAATACCTTGGCCCCGACCAACTGGTCAAAAAGAACATCAATACGAGGCAAAGGATACTTGTTCTTGATATTTACCGCATTAAGAGGGCGGTAATCTATACACAGCCTCAAGCTTTCATCCTTCTTCTTCACAAATAGTGCTGGACATCCCCAAGGCAAAGTACTTGGGCGAATAAATCCCTTATCCAACAACTCTTGCAATTGCTTCTTCAACTCTGCCAACTCAGCGGGTGGCATTCGGTAGGGCCTTTTGGAAATTGGGGCCGTTCCCGGTTGCAACTCGATGGCGAATTCAATGTCCCGGTCTGGTGGCATGCCTGGCAATTCATCGGGAAAGACATCTGCATACTCACAGACCACTGGGATCTTCTTCAAAGGTAACTCCGTCATAGAGAAAGCACATGACTGAGTAGAACCTTGACTAGGCAGAATTAAGGCGAAGTTCCCACAGAATGGAGAATTAACTTCCATGGCACGACTGGCTACATCCAGCACAACTTGGTGCAAGGTCATCCAATTAGCTCCTAGAATAATGTCCACATTTTCCAATCCCAACACAAGAAGAGTGGTTTTGACAATGTGGCCTCCTAGTTGAATAGGCACACTTTGGTTTAATTGATTAGTTGCAATTTCACCCCCAGGTGTGACTATCATGAATGACCCTTTAGAGTGAGAGAAGGGCAGTTTGCATCTAGCACTGAACTTTTGGCTAATGAAACTATGAGATGCACCAGAATCAAATAGAATTAAAGCAGGTTGATTATAAACTGAAAAGATACCAGTCATGACAGGTGCTCCTTCAGGTACTTCTTCAAGAGTGGTGAAGTTGAGCTTCCCTTGCTTGACTTGCACCTTCTGCTTCCTTCCCTTGTCTTGATTTGGTGCTGGCATCTGCCTTTGCTGGTTCCTGGGACAATTCTTGGCATAGTGGCCCAAATTGCCACAAGTGAAACACTTGTTCCCATTACCCTGGCGAAACTGCTGCTGCTGCGGAGGCTGGTTGTTTCTTGGGGCGGGAGCTGGAAAGCGGTTGGGTGCCGACTGCTGCTGCTGCTGAGGCGGCCTGATCACCCATCTGCCTGCTTGCTGCTGAAAACCCCTGCTCTGATTGTGAGAAACAATCCGGAACCTCTGAGCCTGAGCGGATGGTGCTGCCATTGGTGCCTTTCTCTTCTTCTCTGTCCGGTGAGCAACAATACAATCCTCCTGGGAGATGGCCATGTTGACCAACTCATTGAAGCTATCAGCCCGGACAGTGTTGAGTCGTTCCCGCAGCTTGGTATTGAGACCCCTGCGGAAGCGATCCCTCTTCTTTTCATCAGAATTAGCATGATACCCTGCATATTGGCATAAGTCGTTGAAGGCTTGCGCATACTGCGGTACCGTGCGGGTTCCTTGATTGAGGGCCAGGAATTCATTCAGCTTCCGATCAAGAATGCTAGCTGGGATGTGGTGCCCTCTGAAGGCAGTCTTGAACTCCTCCCAAGACACCTCTCGATCAGCTGGGAGCATAGCACGGAAGTGATCCCACCAAGTCCAAGCAGATCCGCGAAGCTGCTGCGCGGCAAAGCGGGTCTTGGTAGCATCAGGGCAGTCTCCCGTGAGGAGGGGAAACTTGGACTCGACGACGCGAAGCCATACGTCTGCGTCCAACGGATCCTCTGCCTTGGTGAACAAAGGTGGCTGCGTGCTCAAAAACTCCTGGTAGGTTGCCATTGCTGGAGGTCGTTGAGGCTGGCCTCCACCATGCTGCTGGGGGTGGGGCTGACGCTGCAAGAGCTGTCGCAGAATTTCATTCTGCTGGGCCATCAGCTCCTGCACCGTGGGAGTTGGAGGAGGTGGCGGGGGAACCTGCTCGTTATGCCCGCGACGCTGCCTAGCTGCCATCTGTAACAGAGATTGCCGCCATTGTTATCCCAACTCACAGTTTCGAACATCAAAATATTATCCCATATGGAAGGAAAAATGCCATAATAATAATACTAGGTTCAAATTCAAGATAACATGGTGACAGATATCCTACAGAATTCAAAAGTTCACAGGGTTACATCAATTAGGAGAAAATACCCATAAGCCTAGTTCAAAATCTGATAGTAACTAAGCTCGCATAGGTTTCTATCCGCCTAAGAGTGTCGAAGTGACTGCTTAACCCTGAGCGGTGGAAGCGGCACTGGACGCGGGTGAAGGGGGTATCGCGGAGGTAGTCCCATTGGCACCAGGGGCTGGTCCTAGCTCCTCGGGATCCTCTTCTTCCTCGCTTCCGGCTTCATTGGCCTCCATCTCCAAGTGGTGCATGTCCAGGTGGTCATTTGCTTCCTCGAGTTCCCTTTGCACATCGTGAAGCTGGTTCTCCAAGACATCAATAGTGTTGTCTCGGATCTCCACCTGCTGCTCCAAGGTGGTGATGCGCTGGCTCAGCCTCTCCACCTGCAGATCTTTCTCTACCAGCTCGGTAGATAGATCAACCACAAAATCTTCTCGATTATCGAGAGTGAGCTTGGTGGTTTGAGCGATGTTAGCGAGGAATGCCATAGCATCGCTCTGAAGGGCCTGAAGGCGGTACAGCGCACTCATGCACTGAACAGTGACCCTCCCAACCAAGTCAGGATACATTGCCCACACATCTTTCACATGGCTCATGCGGCTACACCACATGGGATCATCCTTCCTCTCAGCAGGGAAGAGTCCCAAAGGGTGCATCACCATCTCCAGGGGATGGTAGCCACAAAAAGTCGTCAGAGCCTTCATGGCTGCTGCCTCAACGGTGTCGTCCGTCCTGAGTCCAATCATCTCAGAGTCAAGAGAACGCCAACCCGACTGAAGGGGATGAGCCTCCAAGGTCAGCCAGACCCGACAACGAGGTACCCGATGCTCCTCATACAACTGCACCGTGTACAAAGGGGGCGTAGGGTACCGGCGGAGTTAAGCACTTCCCACAAGATGGAAGGAAACCCATCATGAGAAAGGAAGTCAGAACTGAAACGAGAGTCTCCTCCACTGGCGGGGGTGGGTGAGTTCATCTGCGGAAGGGAACCAAGATAGAGATTATGGTGGATGAAAAAAGAAAAGAGAGCCCGAAATGGTTTTAGAGAAAGTGGGTTAGCTCAAATTTTCAAATTCCTCTTTGTGTTTTATAATGCATGCATGCTGGGAAAAACGTTGCCTCTCGAAAGAAAATAGGGTGCTTTTTAGGGCATCCATAAAAATAGAAGTACTGGCCTAGGGGCCTAATTAGTTAGCCACCTATTTCCCCCCTCTAAGCCTAAGGCCTTTCGTCCTAGGTCTAGCGGTCTAGTCCTGTCGATCCGTAGCAGTTTCTAGGCAAGTTTTAGATTTGAAAATTGATATTCATGTTTTATTGTCCTTCTCTGTGGTGGAATTTTCTCCGATACCAGCTGTGGCAGAACCACCAGAATTATTCCAGCTTAAGTGCCTAAGTCACGCCTCAGGGGCCATAACACACTTAAATCGGAATAACCCGTCAGTCCCTCAGATCTAGTCTGATGAAGCCACTTAACCAGGATCAAATTCCACAATCTCACTCGAAGGTGAGTCACAGAAGAAATACAATAAAACAGGAGACCTTAAATTAAGTGCTGAGTTATTACATAGATCGGAGTTTTTCAAGTAGCAAATAAGAGTTCATGAATTAAGGTGCAGCGGATAAACAATGTCGTCGGTGTCGAGGAAATGGGCAAGGCCTAGCCCACTACTCCTCGTGCTCCTCTCCTGCTGGAGCAACGTCCCACTCGACCGTCCAACCCGGTGGCAGGGTGGTAGGCCAAGTCACACCATCAACCATTTCCTGCATGGTACCTGCAAAAATTGTGCCACAAGCAAGGCTGAGTATACTAATACTCAGCTAGACTTACCCGGTGTGAGGAGTCTACTCCTCTACCTCTAGACTATGCAGCTGTTTGGCTGAGGGGTTTGGTTTGCCAAAAGCACTAGCTGTTACTAAAATCAATTTTTAGCTTTTCCAATTCTATCATCATTAACTTAGCTAGATTTGCTCCTTCTAAGCATACATGGTAACAATCATTTAATTCAAACAACAAGTTATCTCATGTAACCACATTTCACTTCTTACTCGATGCAGTACAAGGAATCAAGCAGTCTCATTAGCTGCGAGAAGCAGACGATTCGAATCGAGTTTTAACCTTGCAAGGTAAACCTAAACACACGGCATGTCAGGGTACTCCGACCCTGCACATGACAAACGTCCCCATCGATTCCCCGTTCGCGTCCAGGCCTCACCGCCTTGGCATACAATGCTCCACTGACCCCGGCTGCCGCCGTGCAGTGACCGCACTTATACCCACCATAGCTAGCATGGGAGACCCAGTCTCAGGTCGCATGAGGGATAAAGTCCGCGCCCGGCTTCACTCAGGTACTAGGTTTACCGGTTACCATTTTTCCCGGCATGTGCTTAGTACGTTCAAAAGCTTGACTCAGGTATCCACACATTAATCCTTAGTTCTTTTTCCCGTCTCATGGACAAGACATCCTCCCTGGATCCAAGTCCATAGACCAATGTACATCCCGTTATCAAGATGAATACAATCAATTCCTAACCTCGCGCGAGTGCTAGAAAAATCACTCGTCTTCTACCGAGATCCTGATTAGCAAAGCAGCTACTCGACCTAGCATACTAGTATTCATCTCAAAAAGGAATCCTATGTTCATGCAACTAGAGGTTTCAAGCAACTCCTACACTTAAGTGTGCATTACAAACCTACAAACATTAAGTGTAGTAAAATAGCATATATAAATGGTTATGCATAAAACCGGGGCTTGCCTTCAATTGCTGGGGCTGCGGGGAGATCCTCAATAGCAGCCTCTGAAGCCTGCTCCTGGTCCTCCTCTTGGACAGGTCCTTGCTCGGGGATGAGCACGTACTCTCCGTCGGCAAGATTACAATCTAATAAATGTAATGCGTAAGATAAATGCATGATATGATATGTGCTTTTAGAAATTACAACTTCGAGGTGTATGATCTTCCTGAGTTAAACAAGGTTAACTTTACTTATGTAAAACCCTTTTAGCGGTATACTTGATAAATTGGTTTAAACTTAGGTAAGTGGGAAGTTTATTTTTGGGGTTCCACTGAATTCCTTTTAAGCTTTTAGTGAGAGTTAACAAGTATTCAAGATAAGCTTAATAGGGTGAGGTTTATGTCTTCTTTCCTTTTCTTTTTATCCCTTTAAAGGTTTTTGGGAGTAGGTTGAACTACAAGTTGCTTTTATAAAATTCTAAAACTTCTGCAAAAATTACAGTGGTTGGGTACTGGTGTTTGATTCTTTTTCTCAAAACTTGGGGATCAGAAAGTGAATAGTTTTCTCTGGACAAAATTATTAAATTCTAGGGTAGAAGGGGTGCTTTGAACTACAACTATTATTTAACAGTGGGTAATTCTCTAAAACTTATTTTTGCTGGCTTTTAGGTGTTGTAACATGACTTGATACAAATTTCTAGGCATTAATACCTTTTAAATATTTTTCTATGGTTTTCTCAAGTTTCTAGGCAAATAGGTGCTTTCTACTATCACTATACTTGAAAAATATCAAACAACAGAGTTCTTATTTTTCTTAGTTTTTGTTTTGTGCAAGAGCAATCATTCTGAAGTTTGGTATTTATTTGCTTAAGGGAAAGGGTGGTATGCATTATTTGAATTAAGTGGCCTTTCTCTTAAATCCTTAGCAATGGGTATGGGTTTGCTTCTTTTTCATAGGTTTGTATTTTTCATTGGTAGTTCATCTCATTATGGACTTAGCAAATTTTTGGTTGCCCATTATTGCATCATTAGGGGTTATTCAAGAATTATTGGAAAAATGCCTTATTATCACTTTACATTTATTTTCCTTACTTAAAAAGTTGGGCTGAGGTGCTCTTTATTTTTGTAGTGGGGCTCTGGTGGTTGTAAGCTTACTGGAATTTTATTATCCATTTTGGGTATAGTTTTATATCTCTAATAATTGATTTCCAGTCTATATAAGGCTTAATTAAATCATTTTAATTTAAAACTGGTTCAAATTAATTGTCTCTGTATTTTTCCTAGGTTCTCTATTACATAAGTAAACTAGGAAAAATAATCTTAATCATTGTTCATTACTTTCTAATGCCTTTCTGATTTTCTCTAAGTTTTGGACAAAATAGCTTTAAATGAATAACTACATTATATTTTCCAGTGCTAGGGTTCCTACTAATTTTAAACAGTGTCTAAATGAGGTTTGAATACCCACAAATTTTCTTAAGTTTAGTATAGAAGAAAAACTAATTTTCCTTAATTAACCAGGGTTTGGTGGGTTTCTGTTTTTAATTTTAAACTCAAAAATTTAGAACAGAAAGCATAGGGTTTATTATTTTTAAATGGTAGTTCATAAAATTTAGGATCCAGCAAAATTGGTTTGACATCTTTTGACTTTGAATTCCTCAAGTTATGAATTTTACAAGTTCTTTGGTTATTTAAAAAGTATAACAGAATTGGTTTAATGAAAATCCACTTTGCACTGGGGTCCCTGGCGGGTTTTTAAATTTTCCTCGCGAATCAGTCCTTAGGCTACTATTCACATGAGTCACTGACGTTACAGAAAACCCCTCGGGTTCTACCAATCCTAACCCGAGGTCCTTCTTCTACCTTAACAGTAACCGCGGCGGAAGAAAAGGGCGGAGGGCTTACCGGCGGCGAGATTGCTCCGGTGAAGTGGTCGAGGATGAAGGGGAGGTCTCAGGGATCACAACGATGTGCGGGTCGCCGCTGGAGATGGCCGGAGTCGGTCGGTCCACGCACGCAGGCGGGGATGCTCGTCGGCGGCGAGGAGTCTGGCCTGGTCACGGCGAGATAGTTCAATTAGACGGGTCAGAGAGGTTCACGGGATGCCAGAGATGACACGAGCGCAAGGAATTGGGCGGAGACTCACTGGATAGCCCGGTCCACGCGCGGCGGCGGAAGACCGAAGTCCGGTGAGGTCGATCTCGGGCCTCCGGTGAAGTCCGGCCGGGTCCGAGGGCTTGGCAAGCTTCACGAGCTACTGGTGGAGCTAGCCGAAGCACTGGCTTGACTTGAGGGTGGCTGGAGGGAGCTGGCCACGGTGGCCGAAGCTCTGGCGGCAATGGCGGGCGGAAAATAAGCTCGCCGGAGCTAAGGGAAAGTGGCTGGCCGGAGAGGGTGAGTGCGGGGCGAAGTGAGGCGCGCCCGGGGAGGCTTTATAGGCGCGGGCGTGCACGGCCGAGGGCGTGAGCGCGCGGCGGACTTGACCGGACGCCGAGGTGAGCGCGCGTGCGGGTTGGGCGAGCTCTGGCGTGCCGACCAGGGTCGAACACGTGTGCCCGAGCGTTCTGCCCAAGTTCTAGCGCGTGTAGTCGCTCATCCGAGCCTGCTCTCGCCTTGGTCAGTGCACAAAACCTCTTCTCCTCCCTACAAGCTACCATTCTTGTGTGGGGGTCATAGGATTTTGCCTACTGGTCGCAGAGATATGGAGCCAGGAAATCCGGTCTGTCTCCCTGCCCAAATCCGAGGCAAATCCAAGGTTTAGTCGTGTCTAGGGCTCGCGTCCCAATGCCATCCTCTAGCACACGACAGAGGGGTTAGTTAGACACATTTTTGTCAATGGGGCCATTAGGATTTGAGTTAGGGATCAAGGTGAACATCCCTGATCTTTGGCTCAAGGTCTGAATTTCAGAAATCTGAAATTCAGAATTCTCATTAAGTCCCCACATGGAAAGCTTGATTTGGGGTTTTATTTGAGCTATTTTGGCTAAGCTTTCTCAACCTTTCTTGTTGCCCATTAAATATACTTCAATTTTTTTAATTGGCTCAAGTCATAATTTTAAATTTTTCATCCCCTTTTTCTTATTTTCTTGAATTTCTGCTCATGGGGCTCACTTAGGGGTTTTATTAGGGTTGTACCTCCTCATCTTTTGAAAGACTCAATTGTTTTGATCATGACACTTTTAAGTACATACTTGGTGAATTCTTTATTACTTAAGTTATTTTGATGCTCATGCTTACTTTGATTCACATGAAATAAGGGTTCTTGGTTTGGCATTTGAGAGAAACCCTAGGTGACACTGGGGTGTCACAATTTCTTATCAACCCTTCATCTTTACTGGATTGCTACGTGTAAGTCAGTGACCAAGTCTTCATAACCGCGAAGGTACGGCGATCCGAATCGATTATACTCAGCTGAGGATCTCCGATCACACGACATATGTAGCACTTAACCCTTGCATATGTCAACCCGCCACCGAGTTTCTTAAGACCAGATCAGGTTCACGCAAACCGAGAGCACAGATACACCACCGTCCAGCCTCTTGCCACGGAGGGTACACGCTACTCTCGCCACCGCTCCACGCCCATTTCGTGTTATCTTATTCTGGCCTTAGTCTGCCCGAGGCAAGGCTTACCCATGACGAGGCATGTGACCAGCTAAAGGGTCCTCGATCATCAAGCCTACATCGAGACGATCCTCAATCGACTCAGACGGAGACACTACACCGAGACTCTCTTCTCGTGCAAGTCACCCGCCCGGTCTCAGCTTAATCATTTAAAACCCAAGCTTGGTACCTGGCAGAGGTACATCTTTTCCGATGTTGAACCCATCAAGGCCTTTGACAGATTCACCATCAAGTTTTATTTTTGAAAACATCCCACCCACTTTTGCCACATCATATTTTGTAAAAACAAAACATTTTGTTTTTCTAAAGCAAGGCTAAGCATCAAAAATCTTTTGTAGAATGGGTGATCAAGGAAGGTAATCAAGTTCAAGGAAGGTAATGCAGCAATTGTTTTAGCAATCAACTCTTATCACCTAATGCATCAAGCAAGTGAGAAAGATTTTAAAACATCAAGGGAGGTGGCAAATGCACCAGGGCTTGCCTTTGTTTATGGGTGAGTCAGGCTCAGATCCACAAATGTCGAAGTAGAAACCGTTCTCAGCCTGAGTTTCCAAAGGTGGTGGTGCTTGCTCTTCAGTGACTTTCACTTCTTCCTCGTGTTCTAATCATAACCATATATATGTATAAGAATGAATGCCATGTAATGCTCATGAGAGTGCAAAGATAATATAATTTTATTATCTAAGTCTTGAATACAACTTTCCTTCACGGAACTCTGAGAACTTAGGGTTTCCGGAGTCAGTAAAGGAGTTCACAGGGCAGGGGGTGTGTTTTGGGGTTTGGTGATCAAACAAGGTCCAAATCAATCCAAATTCTACCCAAGGCTTCTAAATAATGAGGGGAGTTTATATAAAAATTTTGAACATTTTTGGCATTACTATTAATTCTCTAAAATTCCAGAACTACTTCTTTAAACTATTTTAAATGCCCTAAAATTTCCTGTATAAACTAAAAATCATGAAACTATTTTTATTAAATTCTAGGAAAATAATGAGCCTAAGAAAATTGGTTTCACAATTTTAGGATTTTTCTATAATTTTTAACAGATTTTCAAAGTCTTTCGGAAAAAGAAAAAGAAAAAGATCAAATAGTACTGGGCCGGTTCTGGCCCAGACGGCCTAGGTCCAGGACAAAACGCGCCCGCGCCCGCGCGCGCGATGGCGTCTTTGCAGAAAAGCCCTCAGGGTTTTCACTATCTGCGAACAGGTTTTCTCACTGTTTAACAGAGTCGCTGACGTTTACAGACAGACCCTTGCACTTCTATCTATTCTCTGTTTCAAGTCCCCGACAGCGATCCAGGCTAGGAGCCGAGCTCCGACGAGCTAGACCGGCCGGATGATGCCACGGCTGGAGCTATCAAGCGACAGGAATCAAATTAGGCTCCATCCGCACCTTTCCCCCCAATCAATTTTGCTAGAGATGGTCTATCATGTTCTGGCCACGGTGTCAGTGCGGGTGATCAAATGGATTATCGTGTTCTGGATTACCGAAGGCTGGGCTGACTAAATTGAAGCTAGGGAAAGGTTCCTGGGTTCACCAAGGTTCCTGGACATGCCTTTGGTTGGGCAATACAAGACTCAAAGAGCGGGTCGACGGTGAGGTGGTTATGGCGGCGTTCTACAGAGCAAATGCTCGTTCTGGTGAAGAGTTTCAGTCGTAGTTCGATTGGTTGGTACTAGGAGCAATAGGGGGCTAACAGCACGCAAGAACATGAATCAATTGGGTAAGTACTCACTCGAGGGAGGCCGGCCACGGGGATGTTCTTCGCGGCGGAGTTAAGAACAAGTGAGCGAGGGATTTGGGGCTACGTGGGTTTTCCGGTGATCTAAAGTCGGGCGCTTAGTTGCCGAGATGCGGGATAGAGTGAAGAAGCAACGCTCGCCCTTAATTTATAGTCCACCGGCCGGAATCGGATGAGCTTCACCGGCTGTAATCGCGCTGGCGAGCTCACCCGCACGGCAGAGCCACGACGCAAGTCCGGTGGCCGCCGTTTAACCGGGTTGCGCCACCTCAGTGACTTTTGGCCACATCGCCAGGAATCCTTTACCGCAGACGCTGGCGACCCATCCCACACCGCGGTAGCGTCCTTATCGCCGGCGAGGGGCTGATCTTTATCCCCCCCAAGCACTGTACCATGGTGAATGGTATTCAGAGCGTCTGACAGCCAGTATTTAGGCCCAATTTGCTCACAAATTACTATGGAAACATACTTAAGGTTCTGCAGCAAAGTTGTTGTTCATTATACCATCTTCATCTTTATTACAGCAGCTATGGGCAAATTCTTACTAGATTAGTCATAAACTGTTTCCAAAGATGATCCAATGCCACTGTCAGTCTGATTTTTCAGACTTAATCAGCCTGACATCCAAAGTTTGGGCCTGATTATCTCCAATTTTCTCACAAGAACATGGCTTGCACTCTTAAACAAAGTTGTTCTCCTATAATTAGGCTAAAATTTTGATGTGGTGACCTAGGGCAAAATCTCTTTTGTTTAGAAGTTACAAGGTCTCAAAGATGAGCATAATACACTGAAATTCAGACTTAGAATAGAACCCAATTGAGGTCCATTTTGCATTTAAGTCCAAAATTCAATGTTTGGCTTACAAATCCACACATTTGTGAACCAAATGACTTAAGATACTTATTTAACTTGGTTTTTGCACTTTAGTCCAAAAGTGGACTAATTTTGCACATAGGCCCCTAGGGTTTGGTTTTAGGGTTTTCCAGGGTTTCAATAAGGTTTCTGGTATCCCAGGGGTCTAAGTGTAATTCCACTTAAGTCTTGAGATCATTTTGTGACCCTTCCCTTAAAGCTTTTAGGTTTTCTTCATTTGGGTTAAGTTTTGCCCCCTTTGAGCCTTATTTAGGGTCAGGTCCCCTATCTAGGGTCCTATTTGCAAAACACTAAAAACAATACACTTGTTTGAAATTTTTACCTAGTGAATGCACTCTAGGTGTGTCAAACATATGCAATGCCAATGTTTATGATGTCATGCTCAAGTTTTAGTTACAGTAACACCAGGGGTGTTACACTTTATTCAGACCAGTATAGTCTACGCACATCCGCCATTTCCCCCCTTTCTTCCTCACAAGCACAGGGTTGGCAAGCCATTCGGGATGGAATACCTCTTTGATGAACCCTACTGCCATCAGCTTGTGGATCTCCTTGCCTATGGCTCTACGCTTTTCTTCGTCGAATCGGCGCAGAGGCTGCTTCACGGGTCGGGCTCCAGCTCGGATATCCAGCAAGTGCTCGGCGACCTCCCTCGGTATGCCGGGCATGTCCGAGGGACTCCACGCGAAAACGTCGGCGTTTGCGCGAAGGAAGTCGACGAGCACTGCTTCCTATTTGGGGTCGAGCTCAGAGCCGATCTGGGCCTGCTTGGAGACGTCGTTGCTGGGGTCGAGAGGGACGTATTTGACCGTCTCTGCTGGCTCAAAGTTGCCGGCATGGCGCTTCACGTCGGGCACCTCCTTGGAGAGGCTCTCCAAGTCGGTGATGAGGGCCTCGGATTTAGCGAGGGCCTCGGCGTATTCCACGCACTCCACGTCTCATTCGTACGCGTGTCGGTACGTGGAGCCGACGGTGATGACCCCATTGGGGCCCGGCATCTTGAGCTTGAGGTAGGTGTAGTTGGGGATGGCCATGAACTTGGCATAGCATGGTCTCCCCAGCTCTGCGTGGTAGGTTCCTCATAACCCGACCACCTCGAACGTGAGGGTTTCCCTTCGGAAGTTGGAGGGAGTCCCAAAGCAGATGGGTAGATCGAGTTGTCCGAGAGGCTGGACGCGTTTCCCGGGGATGATCCCGTGGAAAGGCGTCGCGCCCGCCCGGACCGAGGATAGGTTGATCCGCAGGAGCCCGAGGGTCTCGGCGTAGATGATGTTGAGGCTGCTGCCTCCGTCTATGAGGACCTTGGTGAGCCTGACGTTGTCGATGACGGGGTCGACAACGAGCGGGTACTTCCCCGGGCTCGGCACGTGGTCGGGATGGTCGCTCTGGTCAAAGGTGATGGGCTTGTCGGACCAGTCTAGGTAGACTGGCGCTGCCACCTTTACCGAGCAGACCTCCCGGCGCTCTTGCTTGCAATGCCGAGCCAAGGCGTTCGCCACTCGCCCTCCGTAGATCATGAAGCAGTCGTGGACCTCGGGGAACTCTCCTGCCTTGCGATCTTCCTCCTTGTCGTCGTCGTGGGCCCAGCCACCTTCCGCAGGTGGCCCGGCCTTGTGAAAGTGGCGTCGAAGCATGATGCACTCCTCAAGGGTGTGCTTGACGGGTCCCTGATGATAGGGGCATGGCTCCTTGAGCATCTTGTCGAAGAGATTGGCGCCCCCAGGAGGTTTCCGAGGGTTCTTGTACTCAGCGGCGACGACGAGGTCCGCGTCGGCGGCTGAAAGGGAATTAGGCTTACACCTAGTTCCTAAATAATTTTGGTGGTTGAATTGTCCAACACAAATATTGGACTAACTAGTTTACTCTAGTGCATAAGTTATACAGGTGCAAAAGGTTCACATTTAGCCATAAAAAAAGACCAAGTGTTGGATTCAACAAAGGAGCAACGAGGCAACCGAGGGCACCTCTGGCTGGAGGCACCGGACTGTCCGGTGTACACCGGACAGTGTCCGGTGCGGCCAGAGGAATCCAACTCCAACTCTTCGCTCTCGGGAATTCTCGGAGGCCGGCGCGCTATAATTCACCGGACTGTCCGGTGTGCACCGGACATGTCCGGTGCTCCAAGGAAACGCCGTCTCCGGAACTCGCCAGCCTCGGGTTCGCGCGGCAGCCGCTCCGCTAAAATTCACCGGACTGTCCGGTGTGCAAGCGGAGCAACGGCTCCCTGCGGCGCCAACGGCTCCCTGCGGAGCATTTAATGCGCGCGCAGCGCGCGCAGACGTCAGGATCGCCCATACCGGTGCACCGGACATCAAACAGTACATGTCCGGTGTGCACCGGACACCCAGGCGGGCCCAGAAGTCAGAAGCTCCAACGGTCAGAATCCAACGGCAATGGTGACGTGGCAGGGGCACCGGACTGTCCGGTGTGCACCGGACTGTCCGGTGCGCCATCGAATAGACAGGTTCCAGCAACGGTCACTTTTGGTGGTTGGGGCTATAAATACCCCAACCACCCCACATTCATTGCCATCCAAGTTTTCCACTTCTCAACTACTACAAGAGCTCTAGCATTCAATTCTAGACACACCAAATAGATCAAGTCCTCTCCAAATTCCACACAACACCATAGTGACTAGAGAGAGTGATTTGCTTGTGTTCTTTCGAGCTCTTGCGCTTGGATGGCATTCTTTTCTTTCTCATTTGTTCTTGTGATCATCACTCAATTGTAACCAAGGCAAGAGGCACCAATTGTGTGGTGGCCCTTGCGGGGAAGCTTTGTTCCCGGTTGATTGAGAAGAAGAGAAAGCTCACTCGATCCGTGGGATCGTTTGAGAGAGGGAAGGGTTGAAAGAGACCCGGCCTTTGTGGCCTCCTCAACGGGGAGTAGGTTTGCGAGAACCGAACCTCGGTAAAACAAATCCTCGTGTCACACTCTTATTTGATTGCGATTTGTTTTGCGCCCTCTCTCGCGGATTCGTTTCTTTATTACTAACGCTAACCCGGCTTGTAGTTGTGATTATTTTTGTAAATTTCAGTTTCGCCCTATTCACCCCCCCTCTAGGTGACTATCAATTGGTATCGGAGCCCGGTGCTTCATTAGAGCCTAACCGCTCGAAGTGATGTCGGGAGATCACACCAAGAGGGAGATGGAGACCGGCGATAACAAGCCCACTACAAGCCAAGGGAGCACTTCATCGGAAGAGTCCCGCACCAAGAGAAGGGAGAAGAAGAAGAACTCCTCCAAGCGGAAGGAGAAAAGATCTTCCTCTTCTCACCATAAGGAGAAGAAGGAAAAATCTTCTTCTCACAAGCCGCATCGGAGTGGGGACAAGCACAAGAGGATGAGGAAGGTGGTCTACTACGAGACCGACACTTCATCGACATCTACCTCCGGCTCCGACGCGGCGTCCGTCACTTCTAAACGCCAAGAGCGTAAGAAGTATAGTAAGATTCCCCTACGCTACCCTCGCATTCCCAAACATACACCTTTACTATCCGTCCCATTAGGCAAACCACCAACTTTTAATGGTGAAGATTATGCTATGTGGAGTAATTTAATGCGATTTCATCTAACCTCTCTCCACAAAAGATTATGGGATGTTGTTGAGTATGGTGTACAGGTACCATCCGTAGGGGATGAGGACTATGACACGGACGAAGTGGCCCAAATCGAGCACTTCAACTCCCAAGCCGCAACCATCCTCCTTGCCTCTCTAAGCAAGGAGGAATACAACAAAGTACAAGGGTTGAAGAACGCCAAGGAGATTTGGGACCTACTCAAGACGGCGCACGAGGGTGATGAACTCACCAAAATCACCAAGCGGGAAACGATCGAGGGGGAGCTCGGTCGCTTCCGTCTTCGCCAAGGGGAGGAGCCACAAGACATGTACAACCGGCTCAAGACCTTGGTGAACCAAGTGCGCAACCTCGGGAGCGCAAAATGGGATGACCACGAGGTGGTTAAGGTTATTTTAAGAGCACTTATTTTCCTTAACCCTACTCAAGTACAATTAATTCGTGGTAATCCTAGATATCCACTAATGACCCCCGAGGAAGTCATCGGGAATTTTGTTAGTTTTGAATGCATGATTAAGGGCTCAAAGAAGATCAACGAGCTTGATGAACCCTCCACATCCGAGGCGCAACCCGTGGCCTTCAAGGCAACGGAGGAGAAGAAGGAGGAGTCTACACCAAGTAGACAACCAATTGACGCCTCCAAGCTCGACAACGAGGAGATGGCCCTAATCATCAAAAGCTTCCGGCAAATCCTCAAGCAACGGAAAGGGAAGGATTACAAGTCCCGTTCCAAGAAGGTTTGCTACAAGTGTGGTAAGCCCGGTCATTTTATTGCAAAATGTCCTATGTCTAGTGATAGTGACAGGGGCGACGACAAGAAGGGCAAGAGGAAGGAGAAGAAGAAATACTACAAGAAGAAGGGCGGCGATGCCCATGTTTGTCGGGAGTGGGACTCCGACGAAAGCTCAAGCGACTCCTCCGACGACGAGGACGCCGCCAACATCGCCGTCACCAAGGGCCTCCTTTTCCCCAACGTCGGCCACAAGTGTCTCATGGCCAAGGACGGCAAAAAGAAGGTAAAATCAAAGTCCTCCACTAAATATGAAACATCTAGTGAGGAGGATGATGATAAAAATGAAGAAGACAACTTGCGTATTCTTTTTGCTAACCTTAACATGGAACAAAAAGAAAAATTAAATGAGCTAATTAGTGCCATCCATGAAAAGGATGATCTCTTGGACTCCCAAGAGGACTTCCTAATCAAGGAAAACAAGAAACATGTTAAGGTTAAAAATGCTTATGCTCTAGAGGTAGAAAAATGTAACAAATTATCTAGTGAGCTAAGCACTTGCCATGACACTATTGCCAACCCTAGAAATGAAAATGTTAAATTAATTGCTAAGGTTGATTCTCATGTTTGCATTGATCCTAGAAATGATAATGTTGATTTGCTTGCTAGGATTGATGAGTTGAATGTTTCTATTGCTAGCCTTAGAAATGAGAATGAGAAATTAATTGCTAAGGCTAAGAATTTTGATGTTTGCAATGCTACTATTTCCGACCTTAGAACTAAAAATGATATGTTGCATGCTAGGGTTGTTGAACTAAAATCTTGCAAACCCTCTACATCTAATGTTGAGCATATTTCCATTTGTACTAGATGTAGAGATATTAATGTTGATGCTATCCATGATCACCTAGCCTTAATTAAAAAACAAAATGATCACATAGCACAACTTAATGCTAAGATTAGAGAGCATGACTTAGAAAATGAAAAATTTAAACTTGCTAGAAGCATGCTCTATAATGGGAGACGCCCTGGCATTAAGGACGGCATTGGCTTCCAAAAGGGAGACAATGTCAAAATTAATGCCCCTCCAAAGAACCTATCTAACTTTGTTAAGGGCAAGGCTCCCATGCCTCAGGATAACGAGGGTTACATTTTGTACCCTGCCGGTTATCCTGAGAGCAAGATTAGGAAAATTCATTCTAGGAAGTCTCACTCTGGCCCTAATTATGCTTTTATGTATAAGGGTGAGACATCTAGATCTAGGCAACCAACCCATGCCAAGTTGCCTAGAAAGAAAACTACTAATGCATCAAATGATCATAGCATCTCATTTAAAACTTTTGATGCATCTTATGTTTTAACTAACAAATCCGGCAAGGTAGTTGCCAAGATTATTGGGGGCAAACACAAGGGCTCCAAGACTTGTGTTTGGGTACCCAAAGTTCTTGTATCTAATGCCAAAGGACCCAAAACCGTTTGGGTACCTAAAACAAAGAACTAAACTTGTTTTGTAGGTTTATGCATCCGGGGGCTCAAGTTGGATACTCGACAGCGGGTGCACAAACCATATGACAGGGGAGAAAAGGATGTTCTCCTCATATGAGAAAAACCAAGATCCCCAACGAGCTATCACATTCGGGGATGGAAATCAAGGTTTGGTCAAAGGCTTGGGTAAAATTGCTATATCACCTGACCATACTATTTCCAATGTTTTTCTTGTAGATTCTCTAGATTACAATTTGCTTTCCGTATCCCAATTATGTCAAATGGGCTACAACTGTCTTTTTACTGATATAGGTGTTACTGTCTTTAGAAGAAGTGATGATTCAATAGCATTTAAGGGTGTGTTAGAGGGTCAGCTATACTTGGTAGATTTTGAAAGAGCTGAACTCGACACATGCTTGATTGCTAAGACTAACTTGGGTTGGCTCTGGCACCGCCGACTAGCCCATGTTGGAATGAAGAATCTTCATAAGCTTCTAAAGGGAGAGCACATTTTAGGACTAACCAATGTTCATTTTGAGAAAGACAGGATTTGTAGCGCATGCCAAGCCGGGAAGCAAGTTGGTGTCCATCATCCACACAAAAACATCATGACTACCGACAGGCCACTGGAGCTCCTACACATGGATCTATTCGGCCCGATCGCTTACATAAGTATCGGCGGTAGTAAGTATTGTCTTGTAATTGTGGATGATTATTCTCGCTTCACTTGGGTATTCTTTTTACAGGAAAAATCACAAACCCAAGAGATCTTAAAGGGATTCTTGAGACGGGCTCAAAATGAGTTCGGCTTAAGGATCAAGAAAATTAGAAGCGACAATGGAACGAAGTTCAAGAACTCTCAAATCGAAGGCTTCCTTGAGGAGGAGGGCATCAAGCATGAGTTCTCTTCTCCCTACACTCCACAACAAAATGGTGTAGTGGAGAGGAAGAATCGAACTCTATTGGACATGGCAAGAACCATGCTTGATGAGTACAAGACACCGGATCGGTTTTGGGCCGAGGCGGTCAACACCGCCTGCTACGCCATCAACCGGTTATATCTTCACCGAATCCTCAAGAAGACATCTTATGAACTCCTAACCGGTAAAAAGCCCAATATTTCATATTTTAGAGTTTTTGGTAGCAAATGTTTTATACTTGTTAAAAGAGGTAGAAAATCTAAATTTGCTCCTAAAACTGTAGAAGGCTTTTTACTAGGATATGACTCAAACACAAGGGCATATAGAGTCTTTAACAAGTCCTCAGGACTTGTTGAAGTTTCTTGTGACGTTGTGTTTGATGAGACTAACGGCTCTCAAGTAGAGCAAGTTGATCTTGATGATATAGGTGAAGAACAGGCTCCATGCATAGCGCTAAGGAACATGTCCATTGGGGATGTGTGTCCTAAGGAATCCGAAGAGCCTTCAAATGCACAAGATCAACCATCCTCCTCTACGCAAGCATCTCCACCAACTCAAGTTGAGGATGAGGCCCAAGATGTTGAACAAGAAGATCAAGAAGATGAGCCACCTCAAAATGACGGCAACGATCAAGGGGGAGATGCAAATAATGAAGACAAGGAGGATGAACAACCAAGACCGCCACACCCAAGAGTCCACCAAGCAATACAACGAGATCACCCCGTCGACACCATCCTCGGCGATATTCATAAGGGGGTAACTACTCGATCTCGTGTTGCTCATTTTTGTGAACATTACTCGTTTGTTTCCTCTATTGAGCCACACAGGGTAGAGGAAGCACTTCAAGATTCGGATTGGGTGATGGCAATGCAAGAGGAGCTCAACAATTTCACGAGGAACGAGGTATGGCACTTAGTTCCACGTCCTAACCAAAATGTTGTAGGAACCAAGTGGGTCTTCCGCAACAAGCAAGACGAGCATGGTGTGGTGACAAGGAACAAAGCTCGACTCGTGGCCAAGGGGTATTCACAAGTCGAAGGTTTGGATTTTGGTGAAACCTATGCACCCGTAGCTAGGCTTGAGTCAATTCGCATATTATTAGCCTATGCTACTTACCATGGCTTCAAGCTTTATCAAATGGACGTGAAGAGTGCCTTCCTCAATGGACCAATCAAGGAGGAGGTCTATGTTGAGCAACCTCCCGGCTTTGAAGACAGTGAGTACCCTAACCATGTTTATAGGCTCTCTAAGGCGCTTTATGGGCTCAAGCAAGCCCCAAGAGCATGGTATGAATGCCTTAGAGATTTCCTTATTGCAAATGGCTTCAAAGTCGGCAAGGCCGATCCTACTTTGTTCACTAAAACTCTTGACAATGATTTGTTTGTATGCCAAATTTATGTTGATGATATTATATTTGGGTCTACTAACAAATCTACATGTGAAGAATTTAGTAGGATCATGACACAGAAATTCGAGATGTCGATGATGGGGGAGTTGAAGTATTTCCTAGGATTCCAAGTCAAGCAACTCCATGAGGGCACCTTCATTAGCCAAACGAAGTATACTCAAGATATCCTAAGCAAGTTTGGAATGAAGGATGCCAAGCCCATCAAGACACCCATGGGAACAAATGGGCATCTCGACCTCGACACGGGAGGTAAGTCCGTGGATCAAAAGGTATACCGGTCGATGATTGGTTCATTGCTTTATTTATGTGCATCTCGACCGGACATTATGCTTTCTGTTTGCATGTGTGCAAGATTCCAAGCCGACCCTAAGGAATCACACCTTACGGCCGTGAAACGAATCTTGAGATATTTGGCTTTTACTCCTAAGTTTGGGCTTTGGTACCCTCGGGGATCCACCTTTGATTTGATAGGATATTCGGATGCCGATTGGGCGGGGTGTAGGATTAATAGAAAGAGCACATCGGGGACTTGCCAGTTCTTGGGAAGATCCTTGGTGTCATGGGCTTCAAAGAAGCAAAATTCGGTCGCTCTTTCCACCGCCGAAGCCGAGTATATTGCCGCAGGCCATTGTTGCGCGCAATTGCTTTGGATGAGGCAAACCCTGCGGGACTACGGTTACAAATTAACCAAAGTCCCTTTGCTATGTGACAATGAGAGTGCAATCAAAATGGCCGACAATCCCGTCGAGCACAGCCGCACTAAGCACATAGTCATTCGGTATCATTTTCTTCAGGATCACCAACAAAAGGGGGATATCGAGATTTCTTACATTAACACTAAAGATCAATTAGCCGATATCTTTACCAAGCCGCTTGATGAACAATCTTTTACCCGACTTAGGCATGAGCTCAATATTCTTGATTCTAGGAATTTCTTTTGCTAAACTTGCACACATAGCACATGAATATACCTTTGATCATGTCTCTTTTATATATGCTATGACTAATGTGTTTTCAAGTGTATTTCAAACCAAGTCATAGGTATATTGAAAGGGAATAGGAGTCTTCGGCGAAGAAAAAGGCTTCCACTCCACTCTACTACTCATCCTTCGCCGTCGCTCCGCATCATCTCTCCAACTTTGGTATAATCCTCACTCATTCGTTTCATGACCAAAGGGGGAGAAAGCACTTCATTGGGCTCTAATGATTCCGTTTTTGGCGATTCATGCCAAAGGGGGAGAAAATATGAGCCCAAAGCAAAAGGACCGCACCACCACCTAATTTTTTAAATTTGATGATTTTCATTGGTAAATTTCAAAATTGGTATCTCTTTATGTTCTAAAGGGGGAGGAAATAGTATTTCAAAATGATAAATCAAAACCCTCTTGAACACTAAGAGGAGGATCTCATTTAGGGGGAGTTTTGTTTAGTCAAAGGAAAAGCATTTGAACAAAGGAAGAAAATTTCAAATCTTGAAAATGCTTTGCAAATCTTATTCATTTACCTTTGACTATCTTGCAAAATGACTTTGAAAAGAATTTACAAAAGAGTTTGCAAAAACAAAACTTATGGTGTAAATGTGGTCCAATATGTCAAAAACGAAGAAACCATCCATGCGCATCACATAAGTATTAATATTGGCTCAATTCCAAGCAACCTTTGCACTTACATTATGTAAACTAGTTCAATTATGCACTTCTATATTTGCTTTGGTTTGTGTTGGCATCAATCACCAAAAAGGGGGAGATTGAAAGGGAATTAGGCTTACACCTAGTTCCTAAATAATTTTGGTGGTTGAATTGTCCAACACAAATATTGGACTAACTAGTTTACTCTAGTGCATAAGTTATACAGGTGCAAAAGGTTCACATTTAGCCATAAAAAAAGACCAAGTGTTGGATTCAACAAAGGAGCAACGAGGCAACCGAGGGCACCTCTGGCTGGAGGCACCGGACTGTCCGGTGTACACCGGACAGTGTCCGGTGCGGCCAGAGGAATCCAACTCCAACTCTTCGCTCTCGGGAATTCTCGGAGGCCGGCGCGCTATAATTCACCGGACTGTCCGGTGTGCACCGGACATGTCCGGTGCTCCAAGGAAACGCCGTCTCCGGAACTCGCCAGCCTCGGGTTCGCGCGGCAGCCGCTCCGCTAAAATTCACCGGACTGTCCGGTGTGCACCGGACTGTCCGGTGTGCAAGCGGAGCAACGGCTCCCTGCGGCGCCAACGGCTCCCTGCGGAGCATTTAATGCGCGCGCAGCGCGCGCAGACGTCAGGATCGCCCATACCGGTGCACCGGACATCAAACAGTACATGTCCGGTGTGCACCGGACACCCAGGCGGGCCCAGAAGTCAGAAGCTCCAATGGTCAGAATCCAACGGCAATGGTGACGTGGCAGGGGCACCGGACTGTCCGGTGTGCACCGGACTGTCCGGTGCGCCATCGAACAGACAGGTTCCAGCAACGGTCACTTTTGGTGGTTGGGGCTATAAATACCCCAACCACCCCACATTCATTGCCATCCAAGTTTTCCACTTCTCAACTACTACAAGAGCTCTAGCATTCAATTCTAGACACACCAAATAGATCAAGTCCTCTCCAAATTCCACACAACACCATAGTAACTAGAGAGAGTGATTTGCTTGTGTTCTTTCGAGCTCTTGCGCTTGGATGGCATTCTTTTCTTTCTCATTTGTTCTTGTGATCATCACTCAATTGTAACCAAGGCAAGAGGCACCAATTGTGTGGTGGCCCTTGCGGGGAAGCTTTGTTCCCGGTTGATTGAGAAGAAGAGAAAGCTCACTCGATCCGTGGGATCGTTTGAGAGAGGGAAGGGTTGAAAGAGACCCGGCCTTTGTGGCCTCCTCAACGGGGAGTAGGTTTGCGAGAACCGAACCTCGGTAAAACAAATCCTCGTGTCACACTCTTATTTGATTGCGATTTGTTTTGCGCCCTCTCTCGCGGACTCGTTTCTTTATTACTAACGCTAACCCGGCTTGTAGTTGTGATTATTTTTGTAAATTTCAGTTTCGCCCTATTCACCCCCCCTCTAGGCGACTATCAGCGGCGTCGCGTTTCGCTTGCGACTTCTTCTTGCCTTTCTTCATGGTGCCACGCTGAGTGGACACCTCGGGGACATCTTCCGGCTGGCGGCCCTGGGGCTGCTTGTCTTTCCGGAAGATGGCCTCAACCGCTTCCTGGCTAGAGGCGAACTTGGTGGCAATGTCCATCAGCTCGCTCGCCCTGGTGGGGGTCTTGCGACCTAGCTTGCTCACCAGGTCGCGGCAGGTGGTGCCGGCGAGGAACGCGCCTATGACATCCGAGTCGGTGACGTTGGGTAGCTCGGTGCGCTGCTTCGAGAATCGCCGGATGTAGTCCTAGAGAGACTCTCCTGGCTACTGGCGGCAGCTTCGGAGATCCCAGGAGTTCCCAGGGCGCACGTACGTGCCCAGGAAGTTGCCGGCGAAGGCTTGAACCAGGTCGTCCCAGTTGGAGATCTGCCCCAGAGGCAGGTGCTCCAACCAGGCTCGAGCGGTGTCAGAGAGGAACAGGGGGAGGTTGCGGATGATGAGGTTGTCGTCGTCCGTTCCACCCAGCTGGCAGGCCAGCCGGTAGTCTGCGAGCCACAGTTCCGGCCTCGTCTCCCCTGAGTACTTTACGATGGTAGTCGAGGTTCGGAACCAGGTCGGGAACGGCGCCCGTCGTATGGCCCGGCTTAAAGCCTGCGGACCGGGTGGTTCGGCGAGGGACTCTAATCCTCCCCGCTATCGTAGCGTCCTCCACGCCTGGGGTGGTAGCCTCGGCGCACCTTCTCATCGAGGTGGGTTCGACGGTTGCGGTGATGGTGCTGGTTGCCGAGGTGTCCCGGGGCCGCAGGCGCTGTGTTGCGCGTGTGCCCGGTGTGGATCGAGGCTTCCCGCTCGAACCGGGAAGTCGCGGCGTGATGTTCCGGGGGGTAGCCCTACCTTCGGGAGGCAGAGCTTTCGACCCGTCGGACTGCGGCGTCCTCCAGGAGATTCTTGAGCTCTCCCTGGATGCGCCGCCCCTCGGTGGTTGATGGCTCCGGCATCACGCGGAGAAGTATTGCTGCTGCAGCCAGGTTCTGGCTGACCCCACTGGAAGCCGGGGAAGGTCTTGCCCTGACATCGTCGGCGATGCGGTGCTGGATGCCCTGGGGTAGACTACATGCTTCTCCGGCCGGAGCTTGGCCCGCCCATTCCTGCCCGATGTCCCGGTGGAACGGCTCGAGCGTTCCTGCTCCCTCGTCGAGCCTGTCCTGCACCTCGCGGATTTGCTTGAGCTGTGTGTCCTGACCCCCCGCAGGGACTGGTACCACAGCTAGCTCCCGTAGGATGTCAACGCGAGGCGCAAGCCTAGGGAGATCACCGTTTTCCGGCATACCAAGATGGTTGCCTTCGTCGGGACCCCCTAGATCGACGTGGAAACATTCACGACTCGGGCCGCAGTCTTCGTCGCCGAAGCTGCGGCTACCGTCGGAACAGTCGGAAAGGTGGTAGTCGCATGCGGTCATGAAGTCCCGCATGGCACTGGGGTTACCAAGTCCGGAGAAATCCCAACAGAAGTCGGGCTCGTCATCTTCCTCGGGATCCGAGGGCCCGTAGGTCGAGTCGGCTGTCAGCCAGTCCCAGGGTGACTGCATACCGTACCCCGGAGGGTTTGGACATGCCTCTATGAGGGCTCCCACCAAAGCGAAGTCGCTAGGTGGGTCGAGGCTGGATCCAAAATGCACGAGATGGGAATCGGTCAGTACCTCCTGGTCGACAGGCGGTGATGAAGTCGCGTCAGGCGCAGACTGCATCGTCGTCTCGGGTACGAGGGTGACGCTCAGCAAGTCCTCCGTGAGCGTGCTGGCGTCGTCCGTCTGCTCGGAGTAGGCGTGTCGCGGGGAAACAGCGCTCGTCTTCGTCTTAGACGCGAGGGCGACGCTCGACGTGTCCCCCGTTGGGGCGCCGGTGCCGCCGACTCGCTCGACAGTCGACGAGGTGCCGCCTCCTGCTTGGCCTTGGTTGCCCCGCCTCCTCCTCCGTCGGCGGGGGAGGCGACGGGATAGGCTCGAATGTTGTTCTTCCGCCACGTGGGGAAGACGTCGTCGATTCCGCTGCCGGCAAGCGGGTTGTTGGCCACCATTGTCGCCGTCGCGCGGCGGAAGAAGGAGTATCATGTCGTAGCCACCGTCGAGGGACGTGAACTCGAGACTCCCGAAATAGAGCACCGTCCCGGGTTGGAAAGGTTGCTGGAAACTACCCATCTGGAGCTTGACGGTAAGCTCTTCGTCAACACGCAGCAGGCCCCTACCTGGCACGCCAACTGTCGGCGTTTCGACCCCTAGGGGTCCCTGGACCGACGAGTGAATTGTCGCCGCGTGCCCCAGCCCAGATGGGTCAACGCGAGGCGGAGCACGAAGGGGGGAAAGAGACAGGCAAAGTGGGATCCCGCGGCCTCTGTGTTGCCCTGCGCCCAGGTCGGGTGCGCTTGCAGTAGGGGGTTACAAGCGTCCGCGTGGGAGAGTGAGAGAGGGACCGTCCGCCAGCCCCGTCCTCCCGCGCGGCCAACCTCTCCATAAGAGAGCCCTGAACCTTCCTTTTATAGGCGTAAGGAGAGGTCCAAGTGTACAATGGGGGTGTAGCAGTGTGCTAACGTGTCTAGCAGAGAGGAGCTAGTGCCCTAAGTACATGCTGTTGTGGCAGCTGGAGAGGTTTTAGCACCTTGTTCCTGCGATGTCGTGGCCATCGGAGGAGCGCTGAAGCCTTGCGGAAGGACAGCTGTCGGGGCTGCCAAGTCTTTGCTGACGTCTCCTTGCTTCCGTAAGAGGTTGAGAGCCGCCGTCGTCATGGAGCACGCGGGGCGCCATCATTACTTGTTTTACCGGGGCGAGCTGGATGGGACGCCGGTCTTGTTCCCCATAGCCTGAGCTGGCTAGGGGTAGAGTAATGATGGCCTCCCCTGTGGCGTGGTCAGTCCGAGCCCTGGATCGGGCGAGGCGGAGGCTCCTCCGAGGTCGAGGTCGAGTCTGAGCCCTGGGGTCGGGGTCGAGTCCGAGCCCTAGGGTCGGGCGAGGCGGAGTCCGTCGTCTTTTGAGGCCGTAGCCGAGTCCGAGCCCTGGGTCGGGCGAGGAGGAGTCCATCGTCTTCCAAGGTCGTAGCCTAGTCCGAGCCCTGGGTCGGGCGGAGTTCGTCGTCTTCCGAGGCTGTAGCCTAGTCCGAGCCCTGGGTCGGGCGGAGTTCATCGTCTTCCGAGGCCGTAGCCTAGTCCGAGCCCTGGGTCGGGCGGAGTTCATCGTCTTCTGAGGCCGTAGCCTAGTTCGAGCCCTAGGTCGGGCGGAGTTCGTCGTCTTCCGAGGCCATAGCCTAGTCCGAGCCCTGGGTCGGGCGGAGTTCTCTATGGTGCCCGAAGCCAGACTTGGCTGCTGTCAGCCTCACTCCGTCGAGTGGCACGGCAGTCGGAGCGACGCAGGCGGCGCTGTCCCCTTGTTAGGCCAGTCAGTGGAGCGGCGAAGTGACTGCGGTCACTTCGGCTCTGTCGACTGAGGGGCGTGCGTCAGGATAAGGTGTCAGGCCACCTTTGCATTAAATGCTTCTGCGATTTGGTCGGTAGGTGTGGCGATCTGGCCAAGGTTGCTTCTTGGCGAAGACTGGGCCTCGGGCGAGGCGAGGGTGTGCCCGTTGCTTGAGGGGGTACCTCGGGCGAGGCGTGAATCCTCTGGGGTCGGCTGATCTTGCCCGAGGCTGGTCTCGGGCGAGGCGGGATCGTGTCCCTTGAGTTAATTGCACCCATCAGGCCTTTGCAGCTTTGTGCTGATGGGGTTTACCAGCTGAGATTTAGGAACCTCAGGGGTACCCCTAATTATGGTCCCCGACAAGTAGCTTTTAAGGGAGTATTAGAGGGTCAGCTGTACTTAGTTGATTTCAATAGAGCTGAACTCGATACTTGCTTAATCGCTAAGACTAACATGGGTTGGCTCTAGCATCGCCGACTAGCCCACATTGGAATGAAGAATCTTCACAAGCTTCTAAAGGGAGAGCACATTTTAGGACTAACAAATGTGCATTTTGAGAAAGACAGGATTTGTAGCGCATGCCAAGCAGGGAAGCAAGTTGGTGTTAATCATCCACACAAAAACATCATGACGACTGACAGGCCACTGGAACTACTCCATATGGATTTATTCGGCCCGATAGCTTACATAAGCATCGGCGGGAGTAAGTACTGTCTTGTTATTGTGGATGATTATTCTCGCTTCACTTGGGTATTCTTCTTACAGGAAAAATCTCAAACCCAAGAGACTTTGAAAGGATTCTTGAGACGGGCTCAAAATGAGTTTGGCTTGAGGATCAAGAAAATAAGAAGCAACAACGGGACGGAGTTCAAGAACTCACAAATAGAAGGCTTTCTTGAGGAGGATGGCATCAAGCATGAGTTCTCTTCTCCCTACACGCCACAACAAAATGGTGTAGTGGAGAGGAAGAATAGAACTCTATTGGACATGGCAAGGACCATGCTTGATGAGTACAAGACTTCAGATCGGTTTTGGGCCGAGGCGATCAACACCACTTGCTACGCCATCAACCGGTTGTATCTACACCGAATCCTCAAGAAGACATCATACGAACTCCTCACCGGTAAAAAGTCAAATGTTTCATATTTTAGAGTCTTTGGTAGCAAATTCTTTATTCTTGTTAAAAGAGGTAGAAAATCCAAATTTGCTCCTAAGGCTGTAGAAGGCTTTTTACTAGGATATGATTCAAACACAAGGGCATATAGAGTCTTTAACAAGTCCACTAGACTAGTTGAAGTTTCTTGTGACATTGTGTTTGATGAGACTAACGGCTCTCAAGTAGAGCAAGTTGATCTTGATGAATTAGATGATGAAGAGGCTCCATGCGTCGCACTAAGGAACATGTCCATTGGGGATGTGTGTCCTAAGGAATCCGAAGAGCCCATTCAAACACAAGATCAACCATCCTCCTCCATGCAAGCATCTCCACCAACTCAAGATGAGGATGAGGCTCAAGATGATGAAGGAGAAGATCAAGAAGATGAGCCACCTCAAGACGACGATAATGATCAAGGGGGAGATACAAATGATCAAGACAAGGAGGATGAACAAAATCAAAGGCCGCCACACCCAAGAGTCCACCAAGCAATCCAACGAGATCACCCGTGAACACCATCCTAGGAGATATTCATAAGGGGCTAACCACTCGATCTCATGTTGCTCATTTTTGTGAACATTACTCTTTTGTCTCCTCTATTGAGCCATACAGGGTAGAGGATGCACTAAGAGATTCAGATTGGGTGCTGGCAATGCAAGAGGAGCTCAACAACTTCACGAGGAATGAGGTATGGCATTTAGTTCCTCGTCATAACCAAAATGTTGTAGGTACCAAGTGGGTATTCCGCAACAAGTAAGATGAGCATGGTGTGGTCATAAGGAACAAAGCATGACTTGTAGCCAAAGGGTATTCACAAGTCGAAGGTTTGGATTTCGGTGAAACTTATGCACCTGTAGCTAGGCTTGAGTCAATTCGCATATTACTTGCCTATGCTACTTACCATGGCTTTAAGCTCTATCAAATGGACGTGAACAGTGCCTTCCTCGATGGATCAATCAAGGAAGAGGTCTATGTTGAGCAACCTCCCGGCTTTGAAGATAGTGAGTATCCTAACTATGTTTATAAGCTCTCTAAGGCGCTTTATGGGCTCAAACAAGCCCCAAGAGCATGGTATGAATGCCTAAGAACTTTCTTATCGCTAATGGCTTCAAAATCGGAAAAGCCGATCCTACTCTCTTCACTAAAACAATTGCAAATGATTTGTTCGTATGCCAAATTTATGTTGATGATATTATATTTGGGTCTACTAACAAATCTACATGTGATGAGTTTAGTAGGATTATGATTCAAAAATTCGAGATGTCTATGATGGGGGAGTTGAAGTACTTCTTAGGATTTCAAGTGAAGCAACTCCAAGAGGGCACCTTCATTAGCCAAACCAAGTATATTCAAGACATTCTCACCAAGTTTGGAATGAAGGATGCCAAACCCATCAAGACACCCATGGGAACCAATGGGCATCTCGACCTCGACACAGGAGGTAAATCCATAGATCAAAAGGTATACCAGTCGATGATAGGCTCTTTACTCTATTTATGTGCATCTCGACCGGATACTATGCTTTCTGTATGCATGTGTGCAAGATTCCAAGCTGATCCTAAGGAAGTTCACCTTAGGGCCGTAAAACGAATCTTGAGATATTTAGTTTATACTCCTAAGTTTGGCCTTTGGTACCCAGGGGATCCACATTTGATTTACTTGGTTATTCAGATGCCGATTGGGCAGGGTGTAAGCTTGATAGAAAGAGCACATCGAGGACTTGTCAGTTCTTGGGAAGATCTCTGGTGTCTTGGGCTTCAAAGAAGCAAAATTTGGTTGCTCTTTCTACCGCCGAAGCCGAGTATATTGCTGCAGGTCATTGTTGCGCGCAATTGCTTTGGATGAGGCAAACTCTTAGGAATTATGGTTACAAATTGACCAAAGTCCCTCTTCTATGTGATAATGAGAGTGCAATCTGCATGGCGGATAATCCCATTGAGCACAGCCGCACTAAACACACAGCCATTCGGTATCACTTTTTAAGGGATCACCAACAAAAGGGGGATATCGAAATTGCATATATTAACACCAAAGAACAATTAGCCGATATCTTTACCAAACCATTAGATGAGGCAACTTTTACCAAACTTAGGCATGAGCTAAATATTCTTGATTCTAGGAACTTTTATTGATTCCTTGCACATTTAACTCACTTCTATACCTTTGATCATATCTCTTTCATTTGCTATGACTAATGTGTTTTCAAGTATCATCTTATGCATAGTCATAGATATTGAAAGGGAAATGAAGTATTCGGTAAAGAAGGCGCTTCCACTCAACTCCAATTGTATTTGCCGGCACTCCGCTTCGTTCTCCACTTTGGTATAATCTTCACTCATATTTTTGTGTTTGCCAAAGGAGGAGAAAGTTTAAAAGGGCTTATATCTCACTCACAAGTATCCGTTTTTGGCGATTCATGCCAAAGGGGGAGAAAGTATGAGCCCAAAGCAAAAGGACCGCACCACCACCAAATTTTAAAAATGAAGTTTTTCAAATTGATATCTTATTGCATTCAAAAGGGGGACAAAGTAGCATCTTCAAAACTTGCAAAACCCTCTTGAACACCAAGAGGAGAATTTTATTTAGGGGGAGTTTTTGTTTTAGTCAAAGGAAAAGCATTTGAGACAGGGGGAGAAAATTTCAAATCTTAAAAATGCTTTCCTCAATCTTATAAATGTACCTTTGACAATTTGCAAAAGGATTTTGAAAAGAACTTTACAAAGAATTTGCAAAAACAAAACCCATGGTGCAAATGTGGTCCAAAATTTTAAATAAGAAGAAAACCATCCATGCACATCTATTGAAATAAGAATATTGGTTTCAATTTCAAGCAACCTTTGCACGTACATTATGCAAACTAGTTCAATTCTGCACTTTTATATTTGCTTTGGTTTGTGTTGGCATCAATCACTAAAAAGGGGGAGATTGAAAGGGAAATAGGGTCAAACCTTTTCCAATATGAATTTTGGTGGTTGAATTGCCCAACACAAATAATTGGACTAACTAGTTTGCTCTAGATTATAAGTTTTACAGGTGCCAAAAGTTCACAACAAACCAATAAAAAGACCAAGAAAGGATTCAAATAAAGAGAGCAAAAGACAACCGAAGTGTGCCCTGGTCTGGCGCACCGGACTGTCCGGTGAGTGTCCGGTGCACCAGGGAACCCGACTCCGAACTTGCCACCTTCGGGAATTCTAGAAGCCGCTCCGCTATAATTCATCGGACTGTCCGGTGTAGCATCGGACTATCCGGTGTGCCAGCGGAGCAACGGCTACTTCACGCCAACGGTCGTCTGCAACAAGCATTAAATGCGCGCCTGCGCGCGCAGAGGTCAGAGGAGCACCAGAAGGCGCACCGGACAGTCTACAGAACCTGTCCGGTGCACCACCGGACTGTCCGGTGGCCCAGAAGTCAGAAGCTCCAACGTTCAGAATCCAACGGCCGGGTGACGAGGCTGGCACACCGGACTGTCCGGTGCGCCATGCGACAGCAGCCTTCACCAACGGCTATTTTGGTGGTTGGGGTTATAAATACCCCCAACCACCCACCATTCATTGTATCCAAGTTTTCAGACTTCACACCTTATACAAGAGCTATAGCATTCAATACAAGACAGAAACAAAGAGATCAAATTCTCTCCCAAGTCCGAAATCACTCCAAACAAATTAGTGACTAGAGAGAGAGACTTTTGTGTTCTTTTGAACTCTTGTGCTTGGATTGCTTTTCTTCTTTCTTCTTTCTTGTGCTCAACTCACTTGTAATCAAAACAAGAGACATCAATTGTGTGGTGGTCCTTGTAGTGGACTTAGTGTCCCATTTGATTGAGAAGAGAAGCTCACTCGGTCTAAGTGACCGTTTGAGAGAGGAAAAGGGTTGAAAGAGACCCAGTCTTTGTGACCACCTCAACGGGAGTAGGTTTGCAAGAACCGAACCTTGGTAAAACAAATCACCGTGTCATCCGCTTTATTTCCTTGGTTGATTTGTTTTGCGCCCTCTCTTTCGGACTCGTTTATATTTCTAACGCTAACCCCGGCTTGTAGTTGTGTTTAAGTTTATAATTTTTAAATTCCGTCTATTCACCCCCCTCTAGACGACTTTCAGCCGTGCTTGACTAGGCCCGTGCCGGGTCGTGCCGGGTCGGTCTATTGGCCATCTATAACTTTCTCACCGCTTCTTCCTTTGTGCTTGTACCTATAAATGCACATGTGTTCTCTCCTCCTAGTACATCCGAAATATTAGAGGGACAAGTTTAAATATTGGCCAAATTATTGCAAAAGCCCAAATTTGATGGTGAAACCAACGCATCGCCTACTCTTGTCAAGTGGGATACTTCATCTAGCGCCGTCTTCAAAAAATTTTAGGCCCCTCGGCGAAATCATAAATGAGGTCTCTAAATTTAAAAAATACATAATCAAAATATAATTCAGTTTACATAATCAAATACAGTTCAATATCTTTATGTTTTGCTAAAAAGCAAAATTGAGAGCACCTAGAGGGGGTAAATAGGTGATCCTGTAAAAATCAAATACTAATAGCCACAAAACTTAGTTATAAGTGTTAGTACAGCTAAGTAGTTTGAAACGGGCTCTTACGAACACAAATAATCATAGAGAGGAGCAACACAAGAGACACGCGATTTTATCCCGTGGTTCGGCCAAGTAACACTTGTCTACTTTCACGTTGTGACGTCCCAATGGACGAGGGTTGCACTCAACCCCTTTCAAGTGATCCAATGATCAACTTGAATACCACGGCTTTCTTGCTTATAGTCTTCTTCCCGTTTACGAGGAATCTCCACAAGTTGGAGCCTCTCGCCCTTACAAGATTGAACACAAAGAACGCACAAGAGTAAGGCTGGGAAGAGCAACACACACAAGACTCAAATACGCAGCACAACCACGCACACAAGTCACGACTTGAGCTCGAAATGCAACACACGAAGTTCACAACTCAAATGGAGCTCAAAACGCTAACACAAAGAATCAAATGCGTGAAGTTGGAGTCTTGGAGTCTTAGGATGCTTAGTGAATGCTTGGGTAGCTCCTCCATGTGCCTAGGGGTCCCTTTTATAGCCCCAAGGCAGCTAGGATCCGTTAAAGATCAATAAGGAAGGCTATCCTTGCCTTCTGTTGGGTGGCGCACCGGACAGTCCGGTGCGCCACCGGACAGTCACTGTAGACGGTTCGGTGTCGATCTCCTTCCTTTTCCGGCGCAGACGATCGTTGCAGCTCCGGGCTGGTTGGCACACCGGACACTGTCTGGTGCATACCGGACAGTCCGGTGCCCCCTGCCGACCGTTGGTGCGGGCCACGCGTCGCGCGCGGATTGCGCGACCGACCGTTGCGCTGGCGACCGTTGGCTCACCGGACAGTCCGGTGAATTATAGCCGTACGCCGCCAAACTTTTCCCGAGAGCGGCCTGTTCACCGGAGACCAGCCTGCACCACCGGACAGTCCGGTGTGCCAGACTGAGCTGAGCTTTAGCTACACCGAGCCAAGTCTTTTTAGTTTCTTTTCTTCCTATTTCTAGTACTTAGACAAAATATGTTAGTACTCAAAATAATGTACTAAGTCTAGAAACGTACCTTGTAATATGATTTGCACTTCTCTCTTCATTTAGCACATAAGAACTTAATTAAATGTGTTTGTGCACTTAATCACCAAAACATAATAGAAATTGCCCAAGGGCACATTTCCCTTTCAAAAATCCTTCTAGTGTTTCTTGAGGTAAAATCTTCTATTAGATCTTCGTACTTAATCTGCTCCAACAGATCACTTTCAATTGCTATGGTCGCCAATCCATTGAATCTTTCTTGTGTCATGGTAGAATGCAAATAGGTTTTGACCAACTTGAGTTTAGAAAAACTCTTTCCGCAGATGCAACGGTTACAGGAACTGTTAACAAAATTCGGTATGCAATAACAATATTGGGAAAACATCCTAAATGTTTCACATGCTTCAAAATGTCAAGAGGGCCCATAGATTGCTTAATTAAATCTCGGATGAGTTTTAACTCCACAAACAATTCTTTTCCATCAATATCTGAATGTTCTCCACTTTTGAGTGCAGCCTCAAGATTCATAGAACAAGAAAATAATCTCTTATCATCCAAAGAGCACAACTTATCTAAAGTAAACAAGAAACCAAAAGTCTTTTCATACCCCTGGTATTGTTCAAAGGCCTGTTTGGAAGCCTGCCCCGGGCGCCACACTTCGAACGCCGCGGGTGCGGCGCCCGAATCGGCCGCCGCACCTTAGGCGTGGTGCGGCGCCGTAGGCGCCTGTCCAAACAGCCCCCAAATCTTCTAGTCAGTGACGCGATCGCTTGATCAACAATAGCAAGAAAAAAATAAGTTACCCTAAATGATTCTTGTGTAGATTGTGAAGCAATAGAAGTATCTTCAGGGGTCTCATCTAAGCAATATAGTTACCCTAAATGATTCTTGTGCAGATTGGATCAAATATATCATGTTGAAGTCTGAGAGCATAGAGCCGATTAAAAGAAGTTGAAAGAACTTGCCTGGCGTGCTTGCTAGTTAATTCAGAGCAAAGCAACTTGGACTTGGCTTCACGTGGGAGACAGGGTGCTGATGCTGTAGCCTGTACACGTTGCTGCCGGCGATTCTCTTCAACGACGACGCCGGCGCTGCCGGTGGTGATGGCAGGGCGACAGGGATGTTTTGCAATGGAAGTCAAAGGGGCAGGTACGCGGCCGCGTGTTTCTTTGCCTTTCTATGGAAGCCACCAACCGAGAGAGGCTAGACTAGTTAGAATCGGATGGGATATGGGCTGACTGGGCTGCTAGTATACAATACATGTACGTGAAATGGAGGCCTCCAAAAAATAGGGGCCCTGTGCGGTCGCTCATTTTGGCCCTCCTAAGCGACGGGGCTGCTTCATCTTTCGCGCAGCTACCGCTAATCACAATTGCAAGGTGACATAAATGTATAATCACAATTAATATAAAAAATAATATTAAAATTTTTAGGATTAATTGTGATTATACCTTTTTTTTACCTTGTAATCATGATTTTAACCTTTTATTTTTTAATCACTCATTCTGATATTCGCTAATAGTGTTCGGGTAAACGACAACTTCGTTTTCAAAACACAGGGGTAGAATCACAAAGTTGGAAAATGATGGATAAAATCATAATTGTAAGATAAAAGAAAGACATAATCATAATTAACCCTAATTATTATAGGTATGAAGAATGTGGCGATTCTACCAAAAATAATAATAGAATAGATACATGACCCGACTCTCCTAAACTAAATATACGTTGATCCCGCCCGCGTACCTACTCGTGCTAAACAATCGTATCCATTCCTTCACAGTGTCGCAGCCTCTCAGTCTCAGGCCATGGAGAAGTTTGCAGCCCAGCAAGAAAGTGGACGTCTCCAACCCTATCAAAAATGGGCCTTACAATGCGGCAGGGCCAGGAGCCCACAGAGAAGCGGTTCCAACCCAAAATACGTACGGTCGTCTGTTGGACGGCACTGGTGAAGTCGAAGTCTCGAAGGTTCCAGCGAGCGACTGTGTCGAGCAGGAGAGAGCGCGATGGGGAAGATGCGGCAGCTGATCTGCCTCGTGGCCGCCGTCGCCGCCGCGGCCATCCTCCTGACAGGTGACGCAGGGTCTTTACCTCTAAACTCGATCGCCTTGTCAGAGCCGTCCGCCCCTCACAGCCTTGCTCCTTCCCGTTTGCCTTGACGTGCTCTCCTTTTGAAACCATTGCTTGTGATTTGTATGCAGCGTCGGCCAAGAAGTCCGGCGACGTCACCGAGCTTCAGATCGGCGTCAAGGTCTGTGCTCCGTAACCGCGGTCAACTCTCCTCGCCAGTTTAATTGTTTGCTGTCTTCGCGGATTCTGGCGGATCTTGGATTCGCCGGTTTCTTCATTTAGCAAAAAATATTTTGTGAATTAGTGCCTTCGAAAAAGTCTGTAGACTCCCATTTCGTGGGCGTCAGTTGAAATCTCTTAGTAAAGGATGGCAGAGTTCAAACTCAGAAAGGGGTCGGCTTCGATGATTCTAGTATATCGAGCTACACACGGATCTGCGTTCTGCGACTGCAAAATCTGTAGCCTTTTCTTCCCCTTTAACGCAACATTCTTGAGTCATCGAATGCACTTAGTTTCACTTGAATCTTATTATGTGTCACTCAAAGATGAATACAGGAAACGATTGTGGTACTGTTCTGCTAGTCAAATTCATGTAGTCGATGCTCAGACAGTCAATCTAGAATGCTGTGTTGAAGATGGTCTCCCTCCCTATTGCTACCTCTGGAAAAGAACTTTATCGGACTAGTACCTTATATCAAGATTCTAGACCACGCTGGGTGATGGTTGATGGCCTCCGGTCACAGTTGGTCCTCTTAAGGGATAACCATTGTAATGCTGCTGAAGTTGTCTGTTTAGGGCCTTTTCCAAAGGATATATATACCCTCTGTTATGGGTTATCGCTTCCCCTTCAAAGTTCAAAGTTCAAACAGAAAACTAAGAATCATTGGATCATGATAATGAGAAATATAATATTTGGTTACAATCCAACGTGTGAGTTTGGGATTGTGATAGTGGAGAACTGCATGTCATCAGCTTCTGCTTATTGTTACACAATTACCGGACAATGAAACAATGAGAACAGGCTGTGGTTTTCTTGTTATTACATTTTGAACGGAGGTATCCTTTTGTTTTGTGTGGCATTGATTTTTCTCTTGCTTGTCTTCCTTTCAGTACAAGCCTGAGTCATGTACGCTGCAAGCACACAAAGGAGACAAAATTAAGGTTCACTATCGTGTAAGTACCTGATCTGTATGCTTTTTTAGCCTCGCTCTATTTTTCCACATTGACTTTTTGTTTTCAGTGATGTAGCCCTGTAAGGGATTTGCTCATGGGTGCTATAGATATGCCTTAACTCACACAGTTAATATAGTCACGCAAAAGAACTGTGCTATTTGCTTGGGAGTATGATCTTTATAGATTCACAATATCTTGTCTCATATATGGTTTTGCCTTTTTCATGTTCGATTAAAAAGCACTCCTCGTCGATACTTTACCTGCAGTGTCGCTTTCCTCTTTTTAACTCTCTTTGTTATTTAGCTGAAAGGCTTGATATGCTGCAGGGGACACTGACTGATGGATCAGTTTTCGATTCTAGCTATGACAGAGGTGACCCGTTTGAATTCACTCTTGGAAATGGTCAAGTGATAAAAGGTTACTGTCCTTTCCTATAGCCACAATAAAGTTTCCATGTTTATCTGTGGTCCAGTGTCCATACTAAACTGTACTGGGATATAATATAAGCATACGTCACCAAAAAAAAATGGATGAAATGGCATATGCCATTTATATCACACGCAACCTTAAATCCGCCAACTGACTCTGTCGTTTCCATCTGTAGGTTGGGACCAAGGATTGCTCGGTATGTGCGTGGGTGAAAAGAGGAAGCTAAAGATACCTGCAAAGATGGGTTATGGTGAGCGAGGCTCCCCACCAAAGATTCCAGGTATGGCTGATGATTTGTCTGCTTGCATGCTGGTTTCCATGTGACGAAATGAATTCTGTAGATTCTCTCATCTTCAGCGTAGCCATTTTACCTCATCCCTGAAGCCGCAATTCACAGTCTCTTCCATGGACTTTTTAAAGCCGTGTGCTCCTAGGGATTTTTTTTTTTGATAAAGCTGACAGGAAGTTATGTACGTGCTCAATAGGTGGAGCAACTCTGATCTTCGACACGGAGCTTATCGCCGTCAACGGGAAGACATCCGGCGGTGCAAAGGCAGAGAGTGACAGTGAGCTCTGATACAATGCATTGGAGAGTTTCAAAGCTCGGGGGGAGTAGTAGCAGCGTCGCATAGTTCATTAGGTGAAAGGGTTGCTGTTTCCTCCACAGAGCAGTTTATGCTATAGAAATGTCACAGAAACAAGTCAGGTTTTGCCCAATGGTCTATGCAACCCCGACTGCCTACATACTCCCAGTCCCAGAACAGTTTCCTTTCCATCTTATGAAAACTCGAATTTGTCTATAAAGCTACCATGGTCTTCAACATTGCAGCCCGTTTGAACTGTCGTTGCATCGATCCATGGCTTGGAGAGAAAAAAAAAATCAAAATGTAGTGAGCATTGCCTGCCCGCCAGCCTTTGCTTCCCTGATGTCTGTAGCTCTGCCTTCTGCTGTTTGCCGTGCGCAGAAGAATGTGTACTAGCTCTGCCTCCGAAACATTATCACAAGCTGCTGAGCTGAGACGTGAACTGGCTCAAAGTTCTCAGATTCGCAGAACCCGTGGTGACTGCTGGCTGTGCGGCGCAGAGGTCGAGCAGCTTGTGTTGGGATCCCATGCGGTTTGTCTTCGGCGCAAAGGAATATAAGTTGCTGCGTCCGCTGCAGGAAGTAAAAGGCATGATGAGCCGAACATGTTCATCCGCTCAGGAATTGCAGTTCTCGCTCGCTGGACGCGATGACGAGGGATAAACACTAGTCGCTATAACACTCAAAAGGCAGAATGGGTGCTGTCGCCTGCCTGACGCGGCGGCATGCTCGACTGTTCGTGGTGCGTCCATCTTTTGACCTCAGCATGCACGCACAGGCGCAGCAGGTTGAAGTCCGTGCCGCCAAGCGCCTGCACCAGTGCCGTCTGAACGAGATGTGTCGTCTGAACGTGTCGATGCAGCACAACAACGGAACCGTCTCAAAAAGAAGAGGGAAATTTGGATCCATACCATTAAAAGATCAACACTTTGGATCCATACCATTACTATCTCACTTACATGTGGGTCCACATGAGTCAATGACATGTGGGGTCCATGGTATATATCTAAAGTTTGGATCTTTTAATGGTATAGATCCAATTGTTCCAAAAGAAAAAGGTGTTGAGGTTGGCGAGCCTGAAGGACCGACGGGGGCATGCATCCGCTTTGAGACCAATTTCTACGTGAAGGACGCCGAGAGTCGTGCATGCATGCACGGACGCCGCCGTCTCGTCTCTTCAGGCTTGACACCCGCGCAGGCTTTGCTTGCTTTTGCTTGTGCTTCAGTCTCGGGTTTCACACTCACACGATCGACGGCCACATGTGATGAGTCAAAGCTGGTAGCTGGTACTCTGGTAGCGCCATCGGCCTGGGTCGGGAGCTCCACGGATTTGACGTGCTTGCGCGCATGAGCGCAGACACACCTTTCTCCCTCGCTCCGTCCATGTCTTTTAGCGTCCACGACCAGTCGACCACGGGTGACGAGACACGGTTGGCATGCATGCATGCATGGCATGCGGTGAGCAGTGCGCGGCCCGCGGCCTCGGCCTCAACCTGCGACGAAGAACGCGCCGCGCGCGCAACGACTCCGGTGTCCTGTCCGGTCCGCCTCGCCGTGTCCTTTCCGGCTTTCGCCAACGGGCCGGGGCGCAACAAGCGGACAAGGCCTGCCGTTTCCCGGCCCGTCGCGTGCCTCCGACACTGTCCGTGAGCTGTACAGCTAGCTGCTGGCCGGCTGCGCGCATGGCGCGCAAACGACGCGACGCACGCCTCGCCGCAGTCGCCGACGGTAGTGTGGGGGCAGTACTGGCGTGCTCACAGCTCGCGCGAAGAGAGAGAGAGAGAGGCGCCAGCGCCACTGCACTACTGCAGCACTGTGACTGTGTGTCTGTGTGCCTAGTGCCTACGTTCTGATGTGCTGTTCATGTCTGCTCCATGTTTTTTTCCCCGCCATGCTGGGCTCGTGACGGTGGTAGCAGTATAACGCTTGAGCACTGTTCGCCGTTGCTGCGTGCTGTAACGCTGCATTTCAACTCAACTACTGTGAACTGTTACAGAGTCTTCATCTATAATGTCAGGACAGCATATATATATAAATAGCTGAACGAAAAAACAAAATACTACAAAGCGGTATTGTTAGTGCCACACTGCCACTGCAATGGCCAACTCGTGCGTACCAGAACGCTGACTGAAAGGGTCGCGCGGTTCATCTTCAGATAACACGCTGGCGGGAAGCGGGAGGAGGATGGTTGGTCCATCATGAATTCCCCTCGGATTTGCACTACAGTGACAGCAACGGTTGAGCGTACGTAGGATCACACCGAGCGACGTTCCTCTCTGGCCCTCGACCACAGTGCAAATCCCCTGCGCGTTCAATGCTCAACTGCACTGTGCTCCTACTTGACGTTTGTACGCAGCCTAGTACAGCATCTCTGCTGGGCTCAGCCCCTGCTCCGCGTCGTGCCGCTGGCCAGGCGATCACAGTGACAGAGCCCGGACGGGAGCGCGCGGTCGAGCGGAGGCGGAGGCGCGGTGCACAGCCGAGCACCAGGGCAGAGCAACAGGCAACGACCCAGGCCCGATAGGTCTAGCTGTACCGCAATTTTTTTACCGCAATTTTTTAATCTCTTTGTCTGTTTGTCTCTGCGGCAGTTACCCTACCCGATAGGTCTAGCTGTACTGGTACTGCTTGCTACGGCTACAGATACGGAGCAACAGGCAACGACCGCATCAGCTGCAGTGGATACTACCCCTCTCCCGTCAGCTCAATGATTGGAAGGCCATGTTACCGAGGAGGAGCATGGCAGGCAGCGAGCCGGGTGGGAAAAGATGCCTGCCACGAGCAGAGGCAGGCACCGGTAAAAAAGGCGGCAGCTTTCTCGTCTCGTTCCGGCCCGCCCCGCCCGCCTCCACATCATCACCAGTGGAGTTGGAGTGGCCGGGTAGGACCGTAGGAGAGGAGGAGGAGGACCACGACGACGATGACTGCACGTACTACACACGCGCACGCACTGCACCGCACCGCACCAGCTACGGTGCGTGTAGTACTCTAGTAGTGGCACTCCTCCTAGCAACAAACAAACACAACAACTAGGCCAACTTTTAATGCAGCCGAGATCGATGACGCGGTCGCTCGAAAAGACAGCGTCGGATCCAGCTCCAACGCCACGCCACGGACGAACTGGCGCGATCGACCACCAAGAAGGCGTCCCATAGCACATACTAGTACGCACGTCGGGAGAGGGGAGACTAGCGGGTGGGGTGGGGCCCCGCGTGCATAACATACACTTGTCGCAGGCAGTATTCTGACGCGGGGCGCGCGGGGAAGGTGGTGGCCATGGCGATTAGCGAGCGGTGGTTAGATCTTGACCGGCCGGGCGCCACACGGCCACGATGAATGGAGAGAGAGAGAAAGAAAGAGAGCCAGCCAGCGACCAGCGATTATATTAGGCGCAGCCCCACATGGCGGCGGGGATAAACTAAGCCAGCGACCACTTACCTCCCCTGATGGATCGGCATTCGGCACTTCGGCAGGCTCGTTGCCTTGAACCATGGAACGACGAGACGCCCAGCGGGCCGGCGCGCGGCCGGGGACACGGTTGGCCGACCGGGCGTTGTTTGTTTAGTTAATCCATCACAAGGAAGGGCGGGGATGGGCGCGGCGCGGATGCCGAGGCAATCATTGACAGGGGGGGGGGGATTAGATGCCCCCGGTCAGCCAGTCAGAGAGGCCCGCACTCGCTGCGCGGTGATTCCGTCCGTACGCGGCCTGCGGTTTTTTAGTAATTTGGAGGAGCGCCGATCTATCGGGACTTGCTCTACTAGTGTACTTACAGTACGTACCAGTAATTCCTATCATTGGCAGCGCTAAAGTATAAGTAAAGCTGGCACGACTTTTTTTTCTCTCATCTCTGCTCCATATGGCACGGAATCATTGTCGACTTCGTGCGCTGCGCTGCGCTGCGCTGTGCCTGCTGCCAGCCAGGCGCCAGCGCGGCAATCCGTCACGTCAGAAACCGGAAGCGGCCTTGCTGGCCTCGCGTGCCGATGCACAGCAGTGTCTCCTCTACTGAGCTGCTCGACGAAGACGAAGCACGTACGTACGTACGTACCACCAGTTCAAACGACGTCCACGCTCACACAGCCACGAATAACATGCATATGCTGCCACGTATCCAATTGCTTTGAAAAAAACAACTCCTGGATTCCAAACCCGTCCTAGCTACATAGGAGTAATAAAACACGCGGTATGTAGACCTTTTTTCGTTTTTTGTTATATGTGTGACCTGTCTTTGTTTTCCTCTTCATTAGCCCGCGATTAGTGCTGATGTCGCTGACACACAGAGCACGCACGAAGACAAGAAGGGCTGGTTCCACCGATGAGCTGCACGCACGATGCGTCATGGTCTCATGGATCAGCACCAAACACCTCCACAAGACTCGTCTCATTAGTGTAAACGCTCCCACCAGATCATCGGCCGCCTGGCCTCTGCTTAGACAAAGGGCAGATCGAGGGAATGGTTGAAGCAAGCAATATACAAGCTAGTACATTAGACTTGACGTGGATCTAGCGCATATTTTATTATTTATTAGATCGAGAATAGTCCCCCCTATTAAATAATGATTGTATTATCGTTTAGTTTTATATATGGGATGTTATTAACTGAGTGCTGACTTTAGTTTTGTGTGCTCTGTCTACCTATGTTTGAGAAGTTGATAAAGGTTGAAACCACACCACCAGCGTGCCCCCACCGTCGCAGAGCCGAGGTTGAGTCATTTATCGATAGTTAAAAAATATATTACCGATTGTTTCTATAAAATTGTGATAATCAAAGTAATAGGTGTTAGACAATATCCATACATCTAAGAATTCGGTAGACCCATTTCACCTGTCATGTATGAAGTAATGTGACAGAAGATGTGCCATCGATGATGACACAAAGGTACACCCTGAAAATTACCGATGGGTTTGATGCCCTTCACCTATCTTGGTGTTCCGCTTGGTCTGTCTAAGCCCAAAAGCTGTCACTTTTTACCGCTCATTCATAGGATTGAGAAGAGATTGTCATGTACTTCCGCTCTCCTCTCCCAGGCCGGTAGGCTTGAGCTTGTTAACTCGGTGTTCTCAGCTCTCCCGACCTTTCTGATGTGCACCCTGAAAATTCCGGTTGCCACGGTCAAGATTGACTCCTATCGGAAACATTGTCTCTGGAGAGGCAATGACGTCAACTCGAAGAAACCGGCTCTGGCGGCTTGAAGCATGGTTACTCAGACTAAAAAAAATGGGGGACTGGGAGTGGTCAGACTGGAGACGCACAACAAGGCTTTGCTGCTCAAGTTTTTGCATAAATTCTTCAATAATCATGATATTCCTTGGGTAAATCTGGTTTGGAACAATTACTACAGAGCAGGCAGGCTCCCTAATTGTTCAAAAATTGGCTCCTTCTGGTGGAAAAGCTTGCTCAGTCTCGTTCAAGATTTTAAGGGACTGGCAGCCCCTACTATTGGCGATGGGAGAACTATTCTTTTCTGGGGAGATCTGTGGAACAAGGGCATACCGGCTCATCAATATCCCGAATTATTTTCCTTCGCCTGTAACAGCAAACTTACTGTCAAAGAAGCTAAACAAAAGGAGCACCTTACTGAGATCTTTCAGCTCCCCCTATCAGCGCAGGCCTATGAACAATCTCTTGCATTAGAAGATACTTGGGGACAAATCACGGTGACTAACACAAAAGATGCTTGGAAACTTATTTGGGGATCAGATAATTTCTCTACACAAAAGACCTATAGACATCTGATGGGTCAGGCTCAAGTTCACCAGATCTTCAGATCGCTTTGGAAAAATAAATGTCAACCAAAACATAAGGTCTTTTTTTGGCTTTGGTTAAAGAACAGACTCAATACAAGGGATTTGCTGAAAAGGAAAAACATGATCCTTGAGTCTTACACCTGTGAGAATTGCATCTGGCAAAAGGAGGAGACTCTCTATCACCTTTTCCTTAGGTGTAACTTCGCGAAGGCTTGCTGGAACTCAATTGGTTTGACGCCCCCAAGAATTTCTAATCCCATGGATGCTGCAACAAATCTTGATCAGCAGCTCAATGTTTCCTTCTCTATGGAAATAGTCATTCTAATGACTTGGAGCATTTGGAAATGTCGCAATTCCTGGTTTTTTCAGGACAAGGACCCAACTGTGCAACAATGTAGGAATGAGTTCACAAAAGAATTACAATTGGTCACTCGCAGAGCGAAAGGCAGATTCGACTCGGCAATTCCTGAATGGCTTCATCTTTAGCAGTTGTAACCGGCAGTCATTTCCTCCTGTAATTTATTTTCTTGTAATTTATCTTCTTGTTTGCTCCTAACTCGGTCGTTTTTTAAGTTTTAATAAAATTTCAGTAGGGGCTCGCCCCTCCTGTTCTATCAAAAAAAAAGGTACACCCTGAAAGGCATCAGATACATCTGTACACGAAAGTTAGGAAAAAAGATGTGTCATGGATATGTCACAGGTGGATGTATTATGTTTTATAATTTTAAAAATTAAATTGATGCCGAATATGCCGTAATAGTCTAATAACGTACCTATACACTGACTCCGCTATGTATACTTCTCAACAACAAAAAAAAACGTAGTAGTAAACAAGAGGGCAGCAGATCTGGGATTCAGACGGATGGAGGCGGCCGTGCTGGAACCACTTGGCGGCCACTGCTTGGGGCGGCCTGGCGGGCAAGATTTGTATATACCATTGCTGTCGACCGAAGGCGTGTGCAGAAAGATGCCGCGAGAGACAGGTGTTCGAACGGGTGGCGATCGACATCCGAATACCAAAAAAAAAAAAAACCTTTCGTCCGGCTTTTGGCTTCAAAAGATTTATCAGGCGCACCTTTGCGTACCTGGCATGTCGGTGTCGTCGCTGAACCTTTTTCACCATCATATGGTAGGCATCTAGCTCAAGTGCTTTAAGTAGTTTTGTACGTAGCAGGTACGTGCTGCTGTACTCCAAGTGGTATCTTGCTAGCTGATCGGCCGGGATTTTAAACCAATGCAAGCTAGCTAGTTGTTTCATCTACCAGCAGCAGCAGCAGCAGTCCTTCGTTCGAGCGCAAATCATTAGACACGGTGTGCACGGACCGTACGTTGTGACACGGAGCTTAATTCCGTGCACACAATGGGCGAGCCCAACAACAAAAGGTTGCGAGAGAAACGATCCGGGCCTCTCCGTGCAACAAGAATAGGTCACGTCAAACCAAATGCAGCGCTAGCGGCTGGATCGATCATGCAGAGGGCCGCCGGGCGACGTGACCTGTATGACAATTCTAAGGAATCGGCGAGGGGTGAGTACGTGCAGCGCAGCGCAGAGATGGACATGGATGTGCCCTGCATTCTGCATCTGCATGCAAACTCAAACTAGTAGTAGTACTGTTCGTGCATTTGGGGTTCAGCGCCTCTAATGATTCCAGTCCCCGTGTGGTGTTCACTACTGGTACTACCCAATCAAAGGATCGGAGGAGGAGAAAGATGCTTACAGTAGGTGCAATCCAACGACATGCATGGAAGCACAACCTGGGTGTTGGTGGTCGCCTCATCATCATGCATGCATGCCATCTAGTGGTATTGTTGGGGACTTGTTCTCAAATGCTTCGGATTAAGAACAAGGCAACATAAAAAGTGTTAAATGATGAGGTCCTTCGTCCTTCGAAACATTATTTCCCTTCAGGATATAATATACTCCGGACGAAGGTCACAAATAGTATACCTTCGTAAGTGCGATAAGTTATGACGAAGGACTTATGAGCAACATTAAAAGTAATATAAACATTTAAACTTTATTATCATGTCATTTCTATTTTATTATCGTATATCAATAGAAATGACTTCAAATTACAAGTGTACCTTCGGATTACAGAAAGACAAAAGTACACGGATGACGCAAAAGTAAATGTCAGATCAGCGTGACCAGTACGGGAGTACTGTTCATCTATTTATAGACGCGGGACGCAGCCCACGTAAAATTACATTCATGTCCATTACATTTGCCAATGACTTATGGAAATCTGTCAAGGCCCAAGTAGTCTTTTCATCTTTAAGTCGGTTCCCCTCTCTGCTATCGCGACGAAGCTTCCTTGCGCACAGATTCGGCTGTGCACCATCCTTCGTGGAGCTTGGTAATCAGCCCGTCCTCCATTTTAATCCCCCTTCGTCTGGTTCAGGCTTCGTCCTGACCGTACTTCATATTCATAATTCTGAGTCCGAAGATACCTGTTCGCATAATCCACTTGGAAAACATTGTCAAATCATGTTTTTGAGGACCTTCGGAGGACGAAGGCCCCCAACAGTAGCCCCTCGCAATATTAATTTGTTAATGATAAATTCAGATTGCGATATGGACGAAGGCCTTGAGCCGAAGGTCCGAAAAAACACCTTCCCTTTGCTAGAATAGCAACATTCACTGACAAGCGGGGTCTTTCAATTTTCAACGCCCTGGGGGTATAAATAAGATCATACCGCAAACTTATTTGGTACGCACACTTGCCATCCGCTTCGGCCCACTAAATTTTTAGCTCTTGTGCACTAAGATTTGCTGATCTTTTTGATTTTGAAGCTTCGGCCTTGAAAACAGTTTTTTAGCGTTTCCGAAGATGTCTGAAGGTAAGAAGATCCCTGCTGAGACGAAGCTGAGTCTCGACGAAGAGAAGAACTTGGGGTTCCTTATAGCGATGGCGGAGACCAATACGGAGAAAATCACCAAGGAGATTCTTGAAGGTTTGTCCGAAGATAATGGTGACAGCGACAGTTATGATGTAGAAAGTGGTGGGGAAGAGTCCGAAGATCGACCATGGCGGCCAAGTCACACGGTTTTCGGGAAAACCACTATTAAGCAGAATCATATTGATAATATGAGGGGGAGGTATTTTTGAGATATATCTATTGTGAGGGTTGATGCTGGAGAAAAGACTTCTCCCACCCCCGAAGAAGATGAAGTCGTAATCTTCCGAAGCTTTCTCAAGGCTGGGCTTCGATTCCCCCTAAGCAACTTTGTTGTTGAAGTCCTGAAGACATTTCAAGTCTACCTTCATCAAATTACTCCCTAAGCTATCATAAGAATGGGGATGTTTGTCTGGGCTGCGAGAAGCCAAGGTTTAGAACCAAATGCTAAAAGCTTTTGCAACATTCATGAGTTGTTATATGAGACGAAGCCCTGGGGGAAAGAACAATATCACAACAACTTTGGGTGTTACAGCTTCGGTGCCCGCTCCGGGTCAAGCCGCCCTGTGCCGACCTTTCGGAAGAGGTGGCCCGGAGCCTGGATGACTGAATGGTTCTATGCAAAGAATGACTTAACAGCGCAAGAAGATGTCAAGAGTATCATTATGCGCCCCATCTGGCAACGCTTCGGACTTCGAAGGCCGAAGGTTGAAATGGATGAAGTAGCCGAGGAATGCCAAAGAGCCTTCGGCGTAGTCTGCTCTTTTATTGGGACAAGGGACTTGATTCAAGAACATATTGCCTTCAGGGTGTGGCCACTTGCAGGAAAGTGGGAAATGCCGAAGGAGACCATCAAAGAGTCCGACGAAGGCGGACTGGTCAGACTGAAATACACATTCAAATACGGGGATAAATTTGTTGAACCTGATGACGACTGGTTAAAAAACATTGAAACATTAAGTGACGAACTGCTTGGGGTGTACTCGAAGGCCGAGAACACTGCGTTATCAGCAGCCTTCGGAGGCCGAAAGAAGAAAAGGCTCAACCGGGTATTTGACGCAGTCGGGTTTGTCTACCCTGACTATCACTATCCGGTGTCGGGTCGCAAAAGAAAAAATACTTCTCCTGCGACAGAAGCTACCACGAGTGCCACTAGCGAGCCAGCGCCGCAAAGGAAAAAGATAAAGGTGCTCACTCACCAAGCGCGTTTTATTGAGCCGGCCACAGTGCCAGAATTTATTGGTGAAGTCTCTTTGACCTCTGAAGCTACAGAACCAGCTCCAGTGCCGAAGATGGAAGAAAAGACTGAAGCGTCTTCAGCAGAAAAAGCAGAGAAACCGAAGATTGAAGAGCCAAAAATATCGGAAATCTTAAGTCCTTCAGCAAATGTCGAAACAATAAAAAATCAAAAGGGCCCGTCGGTGACCCCGAAAAGAAAAAGAATGGTGAACGTGCTAGATGTTTTGGAGACAATTAAATCTTCAAGCACAACTCCAAAGAAGACTATTGAAGTTGCTGAAGTGTCTACCGAAGCTGTAGTTGCTGAAGCTTCGAAGCAACAACCTGAAGCTGAAGCTGGGCCTTCAGAGCCCACCAAGGAACAATCTTTGGAAACAAAAATATCAGAACCAAATTTGGTTGAAGAAATTGACACTGCCGCCCCCGAAGCTCCTTCCAGCATATGCGATTACATCGTACGACATGCTTCGGGGAAGAAATTATCTGAAGAAGAGACTTACGAAGCCAACTACTATGCCAGAGAGCTAAAATATCCGAAGGGGGCAGTAGTGTTTAATGGGACAAATGAAGATGACTTCCTGTACTGCCTTCCTGATAATAAAGAACTATCTGTCTGCCGAGAGATGGCTAGAAGTATGGGGTTCCCGAAGCTCGAAGCTGGATTATGTGCTATGACAAAGGAGGATCTCGCGGACAGTCTTGCGTACAATAGCCTAAAGGTATGGGAATTAGACGCTTGAAAATTTTTTTTAATACATAATTCATTCTTTTATTCTTATATGGATTCTTTTTCGTATAGGGTTTAATCCTAAGCAACGCATTAAGAGCACAAAAGAGTGCCGAAGATGAGAGCTATGAAATTGCGTTCAACAATTTACGCTCAGAAGTTATTAAACTGAGAAACGAAGCTCTAGAAAAAGATAAAATTCTGCTTACATTAGTAGACAAAATAAAAAAGGACGAAGCTGCTGCAAAGGTTCAGGCCGAAGCTCAGAGACGCGAAATTAAAGATCTTCAGAAGCAATTGGCCCGGGCGAAAGAAGAACGCATACTTGAAGAAACAAGACGGGAATGCAGCGACCAATGGGCTGATCATTTGGAAGCAACCGTGGAAGAGCTTCGATCTTCTAAGAAAAAATGCTTCGAAAAATCCATGGAATGCGTAAAGAAAATTAAAACCAGCTTCGCCAGCGTGGGCGCATTTTCCAGTGAAGAGAATTTCTCAAGAGGCAATCCCGAAGGTCCAATAGAATGGATCAGTCACGAAGCAGAGGCCTTCGAGGAAATCCTGAGTAGCCGCGGTGACATCTGCGCTTTTTCGGGCGCCAGGGGAGTTGCTACTGTCTTGGAGAAGAAAGGTTGTGAACATGTAAAATCTTTAGCTCAGTCCGAAGCTGCCTTATCCTCCGAAGACATCAAAGACCCCTCGGCCGAAGCAAGCATGGTTGGTGGCAAATTCTTTACTGATGTCTGGGACAACGGCGGCCGAGAAATGGCGCAAGAAATTATTCAAAGGAGTGAAAAAGGCATCCATGATGCTAGGAAAGTGACAGAAGTTGCCGAAGGGCAAATAGGTATTAATTAGTCGCTCTTATTGTGTTGTAATTTTTATTTCAAACTTTGCTCGCGGTTTGTAATAGTAATGCAAAAATATTCTCTTCCCTCAGAACCTGCTGGATCGTCTGTTGACCCTCACACAAAAGAGGATGACGAAATCAAACAAATGGCCGAAGGTATCATGGATAAAGTTGTTGAACAACTTCTAAATGAGGCTGCCGAAGTAGTATTAAGAGAAGACTAGGTGTTATTAGAAAAAACATTTGAAGTGTGATCTATGTAATATTTTGTACATTTGAATGTAATATACAAGTCTCTTTTCATTATTCAATTCTTTACGATGCATGAAATTCTACATACATACTATTTTTGAGCCTTCGGCGAAAAAACACCTTCCCTTCTTTTCATGCTTCGTGAAGAAGACATTCTCCGTTAAAACTATTCTGATGACTTACGTCCACGCTTCGTGAAAACATTCTTCGAAGCTGTGCAATTTCGATATTACTCTGATGAAGCACGTCCATGCTTTGTGAAAACATTCTCCGAAGCTGTATTCCGAAGATTATTATTGTATTCCCTCGTGACTTTACACAATTTTCGCTTTCTCAAAGCGTCCTTTCGAAGGTTGATACTGTGTCCCCTTCTTTTGCCATATGCAACATGATGTATGATGCTTATGCTATGCAAAATGATGTGATGATGTTATGTTATGCAAATGACGTTTGTTCCGAAGATACACACAAAATATATTTGTAAGCTCTGCATTCCCTTAGGAACGTCTTTGGAGCTTCTTCGCCTTTTACTTAGGCGGTATCAGCGTTGACTTTTCGCTGTAAGCTCTGCATTCTCTTAGGAACGTCTTTGGAGCTTCTTCGCCTTTTACTTTAGGCGGTATCAGCGTTGACTTTTCGCTGTATGCTCTGTATTCCCTTAGGAACGTCTTTGGAGCAAAAAACTTACACTGCGCTCCCTTTGGAACGGCTTTTTGTAACTTCGGCAACTTACTCTGCGTTCCTTAGAACGACTTTTTGTTGCTTCGAAGGATTTTTAATAATTCGAGGGTCCTCCTTATTACCGCAAATTTTTAAGCTTCAGCAACTTAAGCCTGTGGAGAAGATAGGTTTTCCTGATAACCAACCACGAAACTATTACATGAAAACTGAAATGTTCTTTATTACACAGAAAATAGAACTAAACGGAAAAGACTGCTATCAAAGTAGGATATTTGTCAATAAATGTGCTTCGACTCTGGCACAGTACTATTGACTGTGCGAGCTTCAGATTGCTCTCTGAGATCCCTTTGGTGCGGAACATATTGACTCCCTTCTGGCTGTTGGCCTTGTTGCAGCGGAGGTGGGGGCGGGGGCTGTTGCCATGAAGCTTGAGGTTGACTCGCCGAAGCTACGGAAACTGCAGGGTGGTTGCCCACGTATTCCGGGATGTAAGGCTGATGGTATGAAGCAGTATGCATGACCTGCTTCGGCTGGCCCTGTTGCGCTGCAGCTTCTGCTAGCTCCTTTTGTTTCTGGATGGTAACATGGCACATCCTGGTGGTATGACCCTTGTTTTCACCACAGAATAAGCAAAATACCCTCCTTGGTTGATCTCCAAATCTTCCGCCGAAGCCCCTGGCGCCTCTGCCTCTTGGAGCTGGTGGCCGGAAGAAAGTTTGCTGTTGCCCCGAAGCCTGTGAGGAGCTCTGCGGTCTGTTCTGCTGACTCCCCTTATCATCATTTTGAGTGGAGTTGTGGATGGACCTGACATGCCTCGGATAAAATCTTCCTCCGAAGCCCCTGGTCATTTCAGAAAATCTGAAAGCCTCCTCCCTTCTTTGGCGAAAGTCATTGTCGGCACGAATGTACTCGTCCATCTTTTGGAGCAGCTTCTCCAGAGTCTGAGGAGGCTTCCTAGCAAAGTATTGAGCTGCAGGTCCAGGACGAAGCCCCTTGATCATGGCTTCGATGGCAATTTCATTGGGCACCGTTGGTGCTTGCGCCCTCAAACGCAAGAACCTTCTGACATACGCCTGAAGGTATTCTTCATGATCCTGAGTGCACTGGAACAAGGCTTGAGCAGTGACCGGCTTCGTCTGAAATCCTTGAAAGCTGGTTAACAACATATCCTTCAGCTTCTGCCATGAAGTGATCGTTCCTGGTCGAAGGGAGGAATACCAGGTCTGAGCAACATTCCTGACGGCCATAACGAAAGACTTTGCCATGACTGCAGCATTGCCACCATACGAAGACACTGTTGCTTCGTAACTCATCAAGAACTGCTTCGGGTCTGAATGGCCATCAAACATGGGAAGCTGGGGTGGCTTATAGGACGGAGGCCAAGGTGTAGCCTGCAGCTCAGCGGACAGAGGAGAAGCATCATCGAAAACAAAATTTCCATGATGGAAATTGTCATACCAGTCATCTTCGTTGAAGAAGCCCTCCTGACGAAGGTCTTTTTGTTGAGGCCTTCGGTTCTGCTCATCGCGGGTAAGATGACGGACTTCTTCAGAAGCTTCGTCTATCTGCCTTTGCAGCTCAGCTAGCCTGGCCATCTTTTCTTTTTTCCTCTGCACCTGTTGATGAAGCATCTCCATATCCCTGATCTCTTGGTCTAGTTCATCCTCCTGAAGCGTCGGGCTGACGGCCTTCCTCTTCTGGCTTCGGGCCTCCCGAAGAGAGACGGTCTCCTGGTTGGGGTCCAGCGGTTGCAGTGCTGCAGCCCCAGTCGCTGAAGCTTTCTTCGGCGCCATAGCGAGGGTCTATAGCTTCCGAAGGTGTTCGAAAAACTCGAAATGGAAGTGAGTTCACCGGAGGTGGGCGTCAATGTTGGGGACTTGTTCTCAAATGCTTCGGATTAAGAACAATGCAACATAAAAAGTGTTAAATGATGAGGTCCTTCGTCCTTCGAAACATTATTTCCCTTCAGGATATAATGTACTCCGGACGAAGGTCACAAATAGTATACCTTCGTAAGTGCGATAAGTTATGACGAAGGACTTATGAGCAACATTAAAAGTAATATAAACATTTAAACTTTATTATCATGTCATTTCTATTTTATTATCGTATATCAATAGAAATGACTTCAAATTACAAGTGTACCTTCGGATTGCAGAAAGACAAAAGTACACGGATGACGCAAAAGTAAATGTCAGATCAGCGTGACCAGTACGAGAGTACTGTTCATCTATTTATAGACGCGGGACGCAGCCCACGTAAAATTACATTCATGTCCATTACATTTGCCAATGACTTATGGAAATCTGTCAAGGCCCAAGTAGTCTTTTCATGTTTAAGTCGGTTCCCCTCTCTGCTATCGCGACGAAGCTTCCCTGCGCACAGCTTCGGCTGTGCACCATCCTTCGTGGAGCTTGGTAATCAGCCCGTCCTCCATTTTAATCCCCCTTCGTCTGGTTCAGGCTTCGTCCTGACCGTACTTCATATTCATAATTCTGAGTCCGAAGATACCTGTTCGCATAATCCACTTGGAAAACATTGTTAAATCATGTTTTTGAGGACCTTCGGAGGACGAAGGCCCCCAACAGGTATCCATTTCTTAACACGAACAAGAAATAGAGGCATCATTCCACCCCTCGTGTTCGTTCGGAATTTTGACTGGGACGCCGCTGCAGAAATTCGGTGTGCCCCGCCCGCCCGCGGACTCATTAGCCGACATACACTGTCTGGTGGGGGGCGTACGTGTCATGCATCTCTTGAATGAAGAAACTGACGCCGCCACAGGCTAGCTACTTGCATTGCAGGTGTCCAAGCAAAGCTCTCGGAAGGGAAGCGTCGAGAGAGAGAGAGAGAGAATCAACGCGATATTTTTGTTTGGGTGGAAGAGGCAGATCGACAGGATCCTGTGTTTGGGTCTCTGCTACAGTACTGGGTGGAGAAGATATGATAAACAAGCACAGGCAGCGGTCTGCTCCATCCCCTAGCTAGCTCGCGATTAGTAATTAGCGAGGGCGATGGTGGTGGTGGTGGTGGACTGGCGCCCCTGTTTTCTCCCGTGACAACAACCATGCATGGCTGATGGCTCCCATAGTCTAAGGAGCCACCTTTTTTTCAGAATTCCTTAGATTGCTGCCTGGACCCCTCCACCCGGCGGGAAAGCCTGTGCCCGCACTGCATGCATGGCAATGGCATGCTCGCGACTCCGGCTCTACTACCGCTGCGCTACTCCAGCCGTCGCCGCCGCCGTCGGCCACTGTGCCTGAGAATCTACTGTGCACCCCAGCTGATCCGCTCGATCGGACACGCACTGTTGCCGTCACTAACTAACTAACTAGCAGGCAACAACATATGGTTGCTCTGTGCTCTCTGGTTTATTTACACCCTGCGTGCGTAGATTTAGAAATACTTCTACTCCTACTCCTACGTATAATTAAAGCGAGCCGGGAAGGACAGTGGGGTGGGCTCCCCTGTACTGTACCCTGTGTGCGTGTTCCTGGCCGCACTACTGGAGGAGACGAGGGAATCTCCCCAAATATATATCAGGCTCAGGAGGGAGCGTAGTGTAGACTTGCTATTAGCCCCTGTTGTGCTAAAGCCTAGCTAGTAATGCCGTAGAATTGACCTTCGTCTCAGATGCTCTCACTGCTGCTTCGGCATCTGTTCTGCTTGTGCTAGTACAGTGCGTATCATCCATCACTACCAGTGACGACTCCCGTCAACTCCAATTGCAGTAGGCAGAAACATATGTAACTCCGCATGCATCTGCGGTTGAAAGGGGGGGTGACGAGGCCAATCACAGCAACAACAACAGAAAAGCACCATTATTAGTTGCGTGTGGATTGATTTTGATTGTCCTTGATTCCAGACACAGAAACAGTCTCTGGTGCAACCTAGCTAGCTCGATCGTGGGAGTCGCGACGACCGACCTCTCCGTCGCCGATGGATCTGCTTGCATTGCAGAGCTCACTCCTCCAATGATCGGGGCAATTTTTGCTGCTGGCCTTTCCGGGCTCCAATGATTTCTTCCCTGCGACTGCGACGGGCCGGGGGGTGGCGGGGGCTAGACGGCTAGCTAGCTAGCTAGCTAGCTGATCTTTGCTTGCAACCAAAGGAGCAGGCCACGCGAGGGAGTACTGCCGGGGCGGCGCCGCTGCACGCACCGCGCCGGGCTGCGACGCAACGCCAACGCAACGCGACTAGGGTGTGGGCATGCATGCATGCAGATGCAGGCCATGGATCGATGAGCGTGGATATATACGCCACTGCACGGCGACAACGTAGGGCCCTGTGTGCGTGATGAGCCGACTGCCACACCGGTGTACGCTGCTGCTGCCATGAAGAAAACAACAATGGTCCCGATCGCCCCTCTCTGTCCGCGGCGAGCCGATCGATCGCCTCAGACGTGTGCTTCCGTCTCACTTCACCTGGTCTATTATTGTATCAATAACTACCAACACGCACGGGGTTTTGTGTAGCAAAACACACACACACACACACAAAGGTAGAAATAAATAATCCAAATACATGACGCGAATTCAGATGACCCTCCTCCATCCACCCCCAGACCCAACCAGATGGTCCTCGCTGTACGTAAATGCAAAGCGATGGCTGGTCCGAGGTAAACGGCGCGTGATGACGGATCTTACCACTGCAATTCGGCGGCACGCAAATCTTTTACCAATATCAGAGATCAGCAGTACGACGTGACGTAATGGCTGGCGCCCAGAGGACCGGGGCGATAATGGGCGGATCAACGCGCCGTACGTGCCTCGCTTTTGCGCCGGCCGGTGGTGTCGGCACTGGGACTGACTGACTGACTGACTGAGAGATAAATCTACGCCCGCGCGCGCATGGCATGGCCGGCCGGCCCTAGGGCTCATCGCGGTTATGACTTTTAACAAAGCGAGCGCTGCACGGCAGCAGGCAGCGCCGATGCTTATGCATGCATGCATGCATGCTGCAACAGAGCTCTCTCTCTCTCTCACACACACACAGTCTCTCTCTTTTCCTTGTACGTAACGTGGCGTCCTTTTTGGCGCTCCAATCAGGGGCGGGTGGTGGTGTAGGCTATATAAGCGCCTGCTAAAAGGGCGACGGCAGTACGTGGCGTGAGTAGAAAAGGGAGTGGGTTAACGTAAGACCTGGAAAGAGGACTAGAGGAGGGTGAGAAAGAGAGCCGTGTGTGTGCAGGACGAGTAGATAGAGAGAGAGAAAGAGAGCCGTGTGTGTGCAGGACGTCCTTGTTGTTCTCTGTCCTCTCTTCGCTTGCTCCTTGATCTCTTTCCCTTTTCTTTTTTTTAATATACAAAACGAAGCCTTTTCTTCCGGAGGGGATTCGCTTTATTATAACTATATGTACTTGTGGCCGTAGCGGCCTTTTTTCTTCTGTGCTCGTCTCGCCAGCAGCCGAGGCGCAGGCATGTGACTGTCAGCGCCGATCCCGATGCGCCGATTAGAATAATACGTACTCCCACCGCCACTACTACTGCGCGCGCGGGCTGTCCGTAGAGAAAACGCTTACGTATAGGTGCCCACCAACTGTCTGGAGTCTGGACTGGCGGCGCTCCAACCGGCAACTAAAATTACCCCGCGGCTAGTTGCTAATCCCTCCTCCTCACACGCAAGTTTACATTTGTTCCTTCTGTGCCCCGTTGCAACACAAGGGTATAAATAAATAACTATCCATTTTTTACACAAATAAACTCTTCCTATCAAATCGGTTTGTTTGCATGCAGATCGTAGGTGTGGCTTGGCCTGGCCGTGTGGACGACGGGACGGGCACAGGCTCGGGCTTTTGCTCTGCCCCCCACCTTTCCCTCCGACTCCTACTCGTACCGCCTGCTGCCCGCTGTCCCTCTCGTCTCGTCTCGTCTCGTCTTGTCAGCGCCACCGCCACCGCCCACCGCCAGCAGAGGGATCGGAGCCAGCGAGCGAGCGCGCGCCCGCGGTTTGGTTTCTCATTGGATCCGTTTCGTTTCTTTGTAGTAGATGATGAGCCTAGCCCTAGGAGAGACGGGGATTTCGTTTCCGCCGGCCAAGTCAGAGCTCGATCGAAAAGGCAGGCATGCGCCATGCATGGCAATACCATGGTCAAGGTCAACCACCGTAGTCCGTAGGCGAAGCCGGCTAGCTGCCGGTTTCCTACTACGTGCAGTGCACAAGAGGGAGGAGCTAGGGGGCGTTCGCCACTGCCCATGGCCGTGGCGCCGAAACATTCCCAACGCTGTTTGAGTTTGACTCGGTTCTGGGATCTCTCGTCTTGTCGACGACTTGTCTAGGATAAAGCATCATGAGAGGGAGTGCTATACGAAGCATAGGGATGATGATGACCACGTCCGGTCAAGGTGCGTTTGGTAGTTGAGTTTGTGCATGGCGAAGTTTCTCTTCGTCGACAATTTCTAGAATATTTCTTCGAAGCTCCTAGGCTCGGGGGCATTTTTGCAATGATTTTCAAACAATACAAAGTATAGTGGACATGTATTACAAAAATAGGAGTGTGTTGGAAAGTCGGAAGGTCAAGCATTTTAGGCCAAATTTAAACAATACTAGCTCATACAAACTCTGGTCCCAATATATAATTTACGGCGAAAAAAAAAACTATCATCCACCAGTTTAGTTACCAAAGTATCATACCTATCTTCTCGCTGGCAAATAGTAATCCATCCACGGCGCTGTCATTCGCGGGCACGTGAGCTCCCAATCCGGCTGGTTTTCTCGGTGAGAATATATGTGGTGCACATGAAAGATTGGTGCACATGGTGCACATATTAAATCATTATCACTCATTTTAGATCTAATGTCTCTAGTTGTTTGGTATATTTTGCTAAGAACACCCTCCAACGTGATGGTGTATAGTGGTGGAAGGTGTTATTTGTAAATTGAACGATCAACTAGAGACGTTAGATCTAAAATAAGTGATGATGATTTAATATGTGCACCATGTGCACCAATGATCCATGTGCACCAGATATGTCCTCTTTCTCGGTTACATACCGCGCACATGAGGTTTTCCTTCGCGCTTCCGCCGTTTGTCCATTACATTTTATTGCCAATTCTGCACATATATTAGTTATGTGAAAGAAATTCAACAGTAGCAGCTATGATTACTCGACAAAACTAGTATTGGAAATGAAGTTTAGATTCCTCTCATTAATTTTTTTGCCATATGAACTACTAACAATGGAAGGCAGCTATTACATTGACCTAATGAGCGAGGAAAAAATAACATTTCTTTGGATGACTTTAGTGATGTTTTTGCTGCCATCTCGAGTTGTTCCTTTATCAAAGACCAAACTAGAAAAGGTATGCTAATTTCAGCCAGCACGTGGATTTATTGGCTGTGTAGGCAGGGCTGAACATTAGTGGAAGTACCTTTTGGCGGTACTAAGGATCTGGATGTCGTCTAGAGGAGGTGAATAGGCGAATAAAAACTTTAACCAAAACTAGAAGTATACACAGCGGAATCCGATTGAGTAGAGTATATCGTAGCGGAATAGATTCTTTGTCTCACATAATCATGCATTAACAAACAATTTATACCAACGATAAGTAGAGAAGTATAAATAACGAAGCAAACAAGAAACAAAACAAAGTGACAAGAGACACATCCAAATTTTCTTGTGGTTCGATCAAGCCCGAAATGCTTGTCTACATCTAAGTTGGAGTTAGCCTACCTTGCTTAGAGTCTATTTTAACTCATTCCTCTAATCGCTCAAGTTTATCACTAGTGTGATAAATCGAGACTTCTCTTATCTCTTATGGCGTTGCAACACAACAAAAATCATGACTATCACAACTCGATAGATCAACGGCGGATGAACACAACATCGTTAAAAAGGAGGGGTTGGCCTCGAGGCAACATGATGCTTCTGGAGGTTCACAGACGGTGTTTAGACGTAGCCGAACCCACAAGGACGAACCTCGGGCGAACATGAGGAGAACGAGGAGCACCGACGAGGACCAAGAGGCCGGAGCCCCGCCGCTAATCCAAGACTTAACTAGGACTCCGGTCTGTAGTTTCTAAGCTCCACTTCCACCCCCGATAAAGAGACCCGGGAGCCTCTCCTCCCTCTCTCGCCCGCTTGTAACCCCTACTACGAGTTTTGATCATCAATGGTGCCGATAGCGGAAGCCGCCGATGACAAGAAGTAGGGTTTTTCTGTCCGAACCAGTATAAATCTGACACCCACACTCCGGAGCCTAGAACGCGCACATTAAATTAATTTGTTGGAGCGAGGTTCTGAGAGCACCTAGAGGGGGGGGGGGGTTGAATAGGTGATCCTGTAAAAACTTAAAACTTATAGCCACAAAACTTGGTTAAGTGTTAGAGAGATAATATCAAGTGACTATAAAGAGAGCTCTCGCGAATCACAACAATCACACAAAAAGCAATAACAAGAGACACGCGAGTTATCCCGTGGTTCGACAAGTACAACACTTGTCTACCTCCACGTTGTGGCGTCCCAACGGATGAGGGTTGCACTCAACCCCTTTCAAGTGATCCAATGATCAACTTGAATACCACGGTGTTTTTCTTCCTTTCACTATATCCCGTTTGCGAGCAATCTCCACAACTTGGAGCCTCTCGCCCTTACAATTTGATGATCACAAAGAAGCACGGAAGTAAGAGTGGGATAAGCAACACACACAAGACTCAAGGCAAGAGCACAAACACGCACACTAGCCAACAACTTGAGCTCTAAGTTCACAAACGGAGTTCTCAACTCAAGAGGAGCTCAAATTGCTATCACAACGAATCAAATGCGCTAGAATGAAGTCTTGGTGCTTAGAGATGATCAAAGAATGCTTGGTGTTCTCCTCCATGCGCCTAGGGGTTCCTTTTATAGCCCCAAGGCAGCTAGGAGCCGTTGGAAGCAATCTAGGAAGGCAATTCTTGCCTTCTGTCGAGTGGCGCACCGGACAGTCCGGTGCACCACCGGACATCCACTGTTCACTGTCCGGTGCAGATTGCTTTCATAAATTGGCGCAGCCGACCGTTGAAGATTTGGAGCCGTTGGCGCACCGGACACTGTCCGTTGCGCACCGGACAGTTCGGTGCCCCCATCTGACCGTTGGCTCACCGGACAGTCCGGTGATTTTTAGTCGTACGTTGTTGACTGTTTCCCGAGAGCAGCGACTTCGCCGCAGACGACTCACCGGACAGTCCGGTGCACCACCGGATAGTCCAGTGATTTATGGTCGTACGCCGCCGTCGAGACCCGAGAGCAGGCTGTTCATCAGGACTGGTCTTGGCACACCGGACACTGTCTGGTGCACCACCGGACACTGTCCGGTGCACCCAGACCGAGCAGCCTTTTGGCTGAACACAGCCAACTTATCTCCAAAGCGATTTCTTCTGTTTCTAGCACTCAGACACAATACATTAGTCTTCAAAACAATGTACTAAGTCTAGAAACATACCTTTAATCTTGATTTGCACTTCTTGAATCTTTGGCACAAATATCACTCAAAGCATTTGTGTGGAGCACTTAATCACCAAAATCTTATAGAAATGGCCTAAGGGCACATTTCCTTTTCAATCTCCCCCTTTTTGGTGATTTATGCCAACACACAAAAAGCAACTAGAAGAAGTGCAACATCAATGCAAATGAGAACAAAAACTTGTTTTTGATTCAAATTTGGCATATTTGGATCATTCTTTGCCACCACTTGGTTTGTTTTTGCAAATCAAACTCAATTTCCTATCTCTAAGTCAAATTCACTTGTTGAGGCATAGAGAGAGGTATTCCAAGAGAAATTGATCAAAGATTCAAAAACTCCCCCTTTTTCCCATAATCAAACATTCTCCCCACAAGAGACCAACTTTTGACAATAAGAGACAATAAGAGTATTTTGACAAAACAAAGGCTCTAACTCTACTATTTTCAAAATTGTCAAGTGGTAGCTGATCCATTTCTTGCTTTGGCCTTAATTTCTCCCCCTTTGGCATCAAGCACCAAAATGGGATCATTTTTGGCCCTAGAACCCCATTGCCTCACCAAAAATCTTCAATTAAGAGCAAAAAGGCAATAAGAGTATGCAGATGAACTTGGAGTAATTTACCCTCTCATCGAAGTGCAGTGGAAGTCTTGCATGGCCCAAGTTCACCTTTTCCCTTTCAATCACCTTTGAGACTAAATTAAGAAAACTCAAGCACACGGTTAGTCTCAAAGGGTCAAGTTGTAGCATGCCTCCCCCTAAATAAGTGCATCACTTGCAAATGGACTTGTGAGGTCTGGGGATCATGAGTACAACTTGAGCACCACAAATAAACAATAATATGCATAAAAGAGCATGATCAAAGGCATAAAACACATGTATGCACGAGATCAATCCAAGTTACGTGAATCTAAGACATTTAGCTCACTACGTAGCCTCCAAAAGGTCTTCTCATCTAGAGGCTTGGTAAAGATATCGGCTAGCTGGTTCTCAGTGCTAACATAAAACACTTTGATATCTCCCTTTTGCTGGTGGTCTCTCAAAAGGTGATGCCGGATGTCTATGTGCTTTGTGTGGCTGTGTTCAACAGGATTGTCCGCCATGCGGATTGCACTCACATTGTCACATAGGAGTGGGACTTTGCTCAGATTGTAGCCAAAGTCCCGGAGGGTTTGCCTCATCCAAAGTAGTTGCGCGCAACACTGTCCTGCGGCAACATACTCGGCCTCAGCGGTGGATAGGGCAACGGAAGTTTGTTTCTAGAACTCCACGACACCAGGGACCTTCCTAAGAATTGGCACGTCCCTGATGTACTCTTCCTATCGACCTTACATCCAGCATAGTCGGAGTCTGAATATCCAATCAAGTCAAAGGTAGACCCCTTTGGATACCAGATCCCGAAGCAAGGCGTAGCGACTAAATATCTAAGAATTCGCTTAACGGACACAAGGTGACACTCCCTTGGGTCGGATTGAAATCTAGCACACATGCATACGCTTAGCATAATATCCGGTCTACTAGCACATAAATAAAGTAAAGACCCTATCATAGACCGGAATGCTTTTTGATCAACAGACTTACCTCCTTTGTTGAGGTCGACATGTCCGTCGGTTCCCATTGGAGTCTTTGCGGGCTTGGCGTCCTTCATCCCAAACCGCTTGAGCAAGTCTTGCGTGTACTTTGTTTGAGAGATGAAGGTGCCATCCTTGAGTTGCTTCACTTGGAACCCAAGGAAGTAGTTCAACTCACCCATCATCGACATCTCGAATTTCTACGTCATCACCCTGCTAAACTCTCCACAAGACTTTTGGTTAGTAGAACCAAATATTATGTCATCGACATAAATTTGGCACACAAATAGATCACCGTCACAAGTCTTAGTGAAAAGAGTTGGATCAGCTTTCCCAACCTTGAAAGCATTAGCAATTAAAAAGTCTCTAAGGCATTCATACCATGCTCTTGGGGCTTGCTTAAGTCCATAGAGCGCCTTAGAGAGCTTACACACGTGATCGGGGTACCGTTCATCCTCAAAGCCAGGGGGTTGCTCCACGTACACCTCCTCCTTGATTGGCCCGTTGAGGAAAGCGCTCTTCACGTCCATTTGGAACAACCTGAAAGAATGGTGAGCGGCATAGGCTAACAAAATATGAATCGACTCTAGCCTAGCCACAAGAGCAAAAGTCTCCTCAAAGTCCAAACCTGCGACTTGGGCATAACCTTTTTCCACAAGTCGAGCCTTGTTCCTTGTCACTACCCCGTGCTCGTCCTGTTTGTTGCGGAACACCCACTTGGTTCCCACAACGTTTTGCTTGGGACGTGGCACCAGTGTCCAAACTTCATTTCGCTTGAAGTTGTTGAGCTCTTCCTGCATGGCCAACACCCAGTCCGGATCTAGCAAGGCCTCTTCTACCCTAAAAGGCTCAATAGAAGAGACAAAAGAGTAATACTCACAAAAATTAGCTAATCTAGAGCGAGTGGTTACTCCCTTGCTAATATCACCCAATATCTGGTCGACCGGATGATTCCTTTGAATCATCGCTCGAACTTGAGTTGGAGGAGCCTATGGTGCTTCTTCCTCCTCATCTTTGACATCCTGTGCTCCCCCTTGATCACACGCCTCTTCTTGAGGTACCTGTTCGTCATCTTGAGTTGGGGGGTGCACCGTCGTTGAGGAAGAAGGTTGATCTTGCTCCTTGTGTTCCTATGGTCGCACATCTCCAATCGCCATGGTGTGAATTATGTCCGTTGGAACATCATCCTCATCTACATCATCAAGATCAACTTGCTCTCTTGGAGAGCCATTAGTTTCATCAAATACAACGTCGCTAGAGACTTCAACCAAACCCGATGATTTGTTGAAGACTCTATACACCTTTGTATTTGAGTCATAACCTAACAAAAACCCTTCTACAGCTTTGGGAGCAAATTTTGAATTCCTACCTTTCTTCACTAGAATATAACATTTACTCCCAAATACACGAAAATAAGACACGTTGTGTTTGTTACCGGTTAGAAGTTCGTACGACGTCTTCTTGAGGAGGCGATGAAGATAGACCCGGTTTATAGCGTGGCAAGCTGTGTTCACAGCTTCCGACCAAAACCGCTCGGGCGTCTTGAATTCTCCAAGCATCGTCCTCGCCATGTCTATAAGCGTCCTGTTCTTCCTCTCTACCACACCGTTTTGCTGTGGTGTGTAGGGAGCGGAGAACTCGTGCTTGATTCCTTCCTCCTCAAGAAACTCCTCCACTTGAAGGTTCTTGAACTCGGACCCGTTGTCACTTCTAATCTTTTTCACCTTGAGCTCAAATTCGTTTTGAGCTCGCCTTAGAAAGCGCTTGAGGGTCCCTTGGGTTTCTGATTTATCCTGCAAAAAGAATACCCAAGTGAAGCGGGAAAAATCATCAACAATAACAAGACCATACTTACTTCCCCCGATGCTAAGGTAGGCGACAGGTCCGAAGAGGTCCATATGCAATAGCTCTAGAGGTCTTGATGTAGTCATCACATTCTTGTTGTGATGAGCACTTCCCACTTGTTTACCTGCTTGACAAGCTGCACAAGGTCTATCTTTTTCGAAAGTTACATTTGTTAGACCTAACACATGTTCTCCCTTTAGAAGCTTGTGAAGGTTCTTCATCCCCACATGTGCTAGACGGCGATGCCACAGCCACCCCATGCTAGTCTTAGCGATTAAGCATGCATCTAGATCGACCTCCTCCTTCGAAAAATCAACTAAATAGAGTTTGTCGTCTAGTACACCCTTAAAAGCTAATGAACCATCACTCCTTCTAAAGACAGACACATCTACGTTTGTAAATAAGCAATTGTAACCCATATTACATAATTGACTAACGGACAACAATTTATACCCGAGCGATTCAACTAAAAACACATTAGATATGGAATGCTCGGATGAAATAGCTATCTTTCCTAGTCCTTTAACCTTGCCTTGATTCCCCTCACTAAATATGATTGAGTCTTGGGAATCTTTGTTCTTGACGTAGGAGGTGAACATCTTCTTCTCCCCCGTCATGTGGTTTGTGCATCCGCTGTCGATAATCCAGCTTGAGCCCCCGGATGCATAAACCTGCAAGGCAAATTAGGCTTGGGTTTTAGATACCCAACTCTTGTTGGGTCCTACAAGGTTAGTAACAATAGCCTTAGGGACCCAAATGCAAGTTTTATCTCCCTTGCATTTTGCCCCCAATTTCCTAGCAACCACTTTCTTATTTTTACATGAAAGAACAAATTTAGCATTGCAAGCATGAAAGACAGTGGTAGATCCATTATACACTTTCCTAGGAGCATGAGAAACAAAATTCCTCCTAGATCTACCATTAAAGTTTGAACTTGAAGCAATCATGGCATGTGAATCATAAGCATTAAAACTCCTATTATGATGAGCATTCCTAGAATATTTTCTATCATAAATAAATGCATGATTCTTTTGACTACTACTAGCCATAGGAGCCTTCCCTTTTTCCTTGTTGAAAATGGGAGCCCTTTGGCTTGTTAAGTTCTTGGTTTCCCTCTTAAAGCCAAGCCCATCCTTAATTGAGGGGTGTCTACCAACAGTGTAGGCATCCCTAGCAAATTTTAGTTTATCAAAATCACTTTTGCAAGTCTTAAGTTGAGCATTAAGACTTGCTACTTCATCATTTAATTTAGAAATAGAAATTAAATGTTCACTACAAGCATCAACATTAAAATCTTTACACCTATTGCAAATCACAACATGCTCTACACAAGAACTAGATTTATTTGCTACCTCTAGCTTAGCATTTAAATCATCATTCAAAATCTTCAAGCTAGAAATAGATTCATTGCAAATAGATAATTCAGAAGATAGTAATTCATTCCTTTTAATCTCTAAGGCAGGAGACTTTTGAACATTAACAAATTTGTCATGTTCCTCATACAAGATGTCCTCTTGCCTCTCTAGCAGTCTATCTTTTTCATTCAATGCATCAATCAGCTCATTAATCTTTTCTACCTTAGCTCTATCTAATCCTTTGAACAAGCTAGTGTAATCAATTTCATCATCACTAGAGTCCTCATCACTAGAAGTGGAGTACTTGGGAGTTTCTCTAGTATTTACCTTCTTTTCCTTTGCCATTAGACAAGTATGGCGCTCGTTGGGGAAGAGCGATGACTTGTTGAAGGCCGAGGCGGCGAGTCTTTCGTCGTCGGAGTCGGACGACGAACAATCCGAGTCCCACTCTTTGCCGAGGTGTGCCTCGCCCTTCGCCTTCTTGTAGGCCTTCTTCTTTTCCCTCTTCCCGCCTTTCTCTTGTTCCTGGTCATTAGTATTGTTGGGACAATTTGCTATAAAATGACCATACTTACCACATTTAAAGCAGGAGCGTTTCCCCTTCGCTTTGCTCTTGTTAGGATGCTCCTTGCGACCCTTTAGCGCCGTCTTGAAGCGCTTGATGATGAGGGCCATTTCTTCCTCATTAAGCCCGGCCGCCTCAACTTGCGCCACCTTGCTAGGTAGCACCTCCCTGCTACTTGTTGCTTTGAGAGTAACGGTTTGAGGCTCGTGGATCGGCATTGGGCCATTCAACGCCTCATCAACATATCTAGCCTCCTTGATCATCATTCGCCCGCTTACAAACTTTCCAAGTATTTCCTCGGGCGTCATCTTGGTGTACCTAGGATTTTCATGAATAGAGTTTACAAGATGAGGATCAAGGATAGTGAAGGACCTTAGCATAAGCCGGACGACGTCGTGGTCCGTCCATCTCGTGCTTCCATAGCTCCTTATTTTGTTGACCAGGGTCTTGAGCCTGTTGTATGTTTGGGTTGGCTCCTCCCCCCTGATCATTGCGAACCTTCCTAGTTCGCCCTCCACCAACTCCATCTTGGTGAGCATGGTGACATCATTCCCCTCATGCGAGATCTTGAGGGTGTCCCAAATCTGCTTGGCGTTATCCAAGCCGCTCACTTTATGGTACTCTTCCCTGCACAAGGATGCTAATAGAACAGTGGTAGCTTGTGCATTTTTGTGAATTTGTTCATTGATAAACATGGGATTATCCGTACTATCAAATTGTATTCCATTCTCTACTATCTCCCATATACTTGGATGAAGAGAGAACAAGTGGCTACGCATTTTGTGACTCCAAAATCCGTAGTCCTCTCCATCAAAGTGTGGAGGTTTACCAAGAGGAATGAAAAGCAAATGTGCATTTGAATTATGCGGAATACGAGAATAATCAAAAGAAAAGTTTGAGTTGACCGTTTTCTTTTTCTCGTCATAGTCATCGTCTCTTTGGGAGGAAGAAGACTCGTCGCTGTCGTAGTAGACTATCTTCTTAATGCGCCTCTTCTTCTTCCCGTCTTTCTTCTTGTAACTCGAGCCAGAGTCGGTGGGCTTATCGTCTCTTTGCTCGTTGAAGGTGGACTCCTTCTCCTTGTCGTTGACCACCATCCCCTTTTCCTTAGGATCCATCTCTTTGGGCGATTAGTCCCTTTCGTGAAGAGAATGACTCTGATACCAATTGAGAGCACCTAGAGGGGGGTGAATAGGTGATCCTGTAAAAACTTAAAACTTATAGCCACAAAACTTGGTTAAGTATTAGAGAGATAATACCAAGTGACTATAAAGAGAGCTCTCGCGAATCACAACAATCACACAAAAAGCAATCACAAGAGACACGCGAGTTATCCCGTGGTTCGACAAGTACAACACTTGTCTACCTCCACGTTGTGGCGTCCCAACGGACGAGGGTTGCACTCAACCCCTTTCAAGTGATCCAATGATCAACTTGAATAGCACGGTGTTTTTCTTCGTTTCACTATATCCCGTTTGCGAGGAATCTCCACAACTTGGAGCCTCTCGCCCTTACAATTTGATGATCACAAAGAAGCACAGAAGTAAGAGTGGGATAAGCAACACACACAAGACTCAAGGCAAGAGCACAAACACGCACACTAGCTAACAACTTGAGCTCTAAGTTCACAAACGAAGTTCTCAACTCAAGAGGAGCTCAAATTGCTACCACAACGAATCAAATGCGCTAGAATGAAGTCTTGGTGCTTAGAGATGATCAAAGAATGCTTGGTGTTCTCCTCCATGCGCCTAGGGGTCCCTTTTATAGCCCCAAGGCAGCTAGGAGCCGTTGGAAGCAATCTGGGAAGGCAATTCTTGCCTTCTATCGGGTGGCGCACCGGACAGTCCGATGCACCACCGGACATCCACTGTTCACTGTCCGGTGCAGATTGCTTTCCTAAATTGGCATAGCCGACCGTTGAAGATTTGGAGCCGTTGGCGCACCGGACACTGTCTGGTGCGCACCGGACAGTCTGGTGCCCCCATCTGACCGTTGGCTCGGCCACGCGTCACGCGCGGATTGCGCGGCCGACCGTTGGCTCGGCCAACCGTTGGCTCACCGGACAGTCCGGTGCACCACCGGACAGTCCAGTGATTTTTAGCCGTACGCTGTTGACTGTTTCCCGAGAGCAGCGACTTCGCCGCATACGACTCACCGGACAGTCCGGTGCGCCACCGGACAGTCCGGTGATTTATGGCCGTACGCCGCCGTCGAGACCCGAGAGCAGGCTGTTCATCAGGACTGGTCCTGGCACACCGAACATTGTCCGGTGCACCACTGGACAGTCCGGTGCACCCAGACCGAGCAGCCTTTTGGCTGAACACAGCCAACTTATCTCCAAAGCGATTTCTCCTATTTCTAGCACTCAGACATAATACAGTAGTCTTCAAAACAATGTACTAAGTCTAAAAACATACCTTTAATCTTGATTTGCACTTCTTGAATCTTTGGCACAAATATCACTCAAAGCATTTGTGTGGAGCACTTAATCACCAAAATCTTATAGAAATGGCCCAAGGGCACATTTCCCTTTCAGGTTCGAAACACCGACAATCGGGTTAAATAACAACTGACAAACATAGGTTATACATTACTAACGACTACAACAACAAACCAATAGTGAATTCTCGTGGCTGATTCATGATTTAAACTGGCAATGATAGATCACTCGTGGTTTGTGGCTTGAGTCGATAGTGATATGCAGCGGCGAACACATAGGGATGGCAACGGGTACATATCCGTCGGGTAGTACCATTCCATACCCGTATCCATAAAAAAAAAATTCTACCCGTCGGGTTACCCATATAAAATCTTACCCATACCCGTACCCGCGCGGGTATTTTTACCCATCGGGTAACCCGCACCCGCTAGGAAAGTCTTAAATTCCAATATACCAATCACTCAAAATATTAAATAAACATATAAAAACAACTTCAACTTCACATATAACAAATCATATGATTACATAACTTGGTATCTAGACAAATGATAGTTAGAGAAGATTTTTATTTTAGCTAAGATGGGCTCTATTAGATGGTTATAGTTGTATTGATGCAGGTATATTTTACCCATGGGTAGACGGGTATGGGTAGTTCCAACCTGTACCCGTACCCGTCTACCCAACGGGTAGAGGTTTTTACCCATTAACATACCCGCGGGTAGAGAAATCATCCCGTACCCGCCTTTATATCGGGTAAAACCTGTCAGGTATTCGGGTACCCATTGCCATCTCTACGAACACAGAATGAGATTTCATGGAGGCTAGAAGACCGCATGATAAAATCAAGCAATATCGTAAAAAAACTAATGTTGTATATAATTCAAGTCTCATACCAATACATGATACAACTATATGAACAAAATAAGCAAATGCACCACTAACTTGTTGCTACCTGAATCGAAGCAATGCATGCCTTGTTGAATGTTAATCTCCTCGAAGGGCGGGGGTGTCAGGAAAGGGGCGGCGTTAGATGACGTCGTTGGCTGAGAGCCAAGGCTTGCTAGTTTGCCAAGCTTCCCGACTGCCGGAGACGAGTCGTGCCGTTGCGAAGAGCAAGATCGGGCTTGTCGGGTGGACCAACATAGTGACTGAAAGTCGCCTAGAGGGGGGGTGAATAGGCAGAATCTGAAATTTATAAACTTTAAGCACAACTACAAGCCGGGGTTAGCGTTAGAAATAAAATCGAGTCCGAAAGAGAGGCCGAAAACAAATCACAAGCAAATGAAGAGTGTGACACGGTGATTTGTTTTACCGAGGTTCGGTTCTTGCAAACCTACTCCTCGTTGAGGTGGTCACAAAGACCGAGTCTCTTTCAACCCTTTCCCTCTCTCAAACGGTCACCTAGACCGAGTGAGCTTCTCTTCTCAATCAATCAGGACACTTAGTCCCCACAAGGACCACCACACAATTGGTGTCTCTCTTGCCTTGATTACAATTGAGTTGGGAACAAGAAAGAAGGAAGAAGAAAAGCGATCCAAGCGCAAGAGCTCAAATGAACATGACAAAACTCTCTCTTCTAGTCACTATTGCTTTGAGTGGAATTGGGACTTGGAGAGATTTTGATTCACTCTAATTGTGTCTTGTATTGAATGCTATAGCTCTTGTATTGAATGTGTTGGCTAAAATCTTGGATACCTTGAATGAGTGGTGGTTGGGGGTATTTATAGCCCAACCACCAAAGTGGCCGTTGGGAGGGGCTGCTGTCGTATGGCGCACTGGATAGTCCGGTGCACCAGCCACGTCATCCAACCGTTAAGGTTCGACCGTTGGAGCTCTGACTTTTGGGGCCACCGGACAGTCCGGTGGTGCACCGGACAGGTCCTGTTCACTGTCTGGTGCGCCTTCTGGCGCCTGCTCTAACTTCTGCGCGCGCAGTTGCACTGTTCACTGTATACTTTTGCAGACGACCGTTGGCGCAGATAGCCGTTGCTCCGCTGGCACACCGGACAGTCCGGTGTCACAGCGGACAATCCGGTGAATTATAGCGGAGTGGCTCCCCAAAATCCCAAAGCTGAGCAGTTTAGAGAGGATCTCCCTAGTGCACCGGACACTGTCCGGTGGCACACCGGACAGTCCGGTGCACCAGTCGGTTGTCTTTTGCTCTTTTTATTTGAACCCTTTCTTGGACTTTTTATTGGTTTGTGTTGAACCTTTGGCACCTGTACAACTCATAATCTAGAGCAAACTAGTTAGTCCAATAATTTGTGTTGGGCAATTCAACCACCAAAATCATTTAGGAAAAAGGTTTGACCCTATTTCCCTTTCAATCTCCCCCCTTTTTGGTGATTGATGCGAACAAAAACCAAAGCAAATATAAAAGTGTATAATTAAACTAGTTTGCATAAGGTAAGTGCAAAGGTTGCTTGGAATGAACCATTAATTATTTCTACTAGATATGCATGGATGGTTTTCGTCTTATTTCAAATTTTGGACCACGCTTGCACCACGAGTTTTGTTTTTGCAAATTCTTTGTAAAATTCTTTTCAAAAACCTTTTGCAAATAGTCAAAGGTATATGAATAAGATTGAAAGAAGCATTTTCAGAATTTGAAATTTTCTCCCCCTGTTTCAAATGCTTTTCCTTTGACTTAAACAAAACTCCCCCTCAATGAAATTCTCCTCTTAGTGTTCAAGAGGGTTTTACAAATTTTTGAAGATACTAGAACTTTCTCCCCTTTTGAAAACACATTAAGGTACCAATTTGAAAACTTCATTTTTAAAATTCGGTGGTGGTGCGGTCCTTTTGCTTTGGGCTAATACTTTCTCCCCCTTTGGCATGAATCGACAAAAACGGATACTTATGAGTGAAATATAAGCCCTTTTACTTTATCCCCAATGGCAAACAAATAAATATGAGTGAAGATTATACCAATGTGGAGAATGATGCGGAATACTGACAAAGAGTAAATAAGACGCATGGAGTTGAGTGGAAGCGTCGTCTTTGCCGAATACTCCATTTCCCTTTCAATTCTATGACTAAGCATGAAAATACACTTGAAAACACATTAGTCATAGACATAAAAGAGATATGATCAAAGGTATATAAATAGTCTATGTGTGCAATGTTTCAATCAAAATTCCTAGAATCAAGAATATTTAGCTCATTACTAAGTTTGGTAAAGGTTTTCTCATCTAATGGTTTGGTAAAGATATCGGCCAATTGATCTTTGGTGTTAATATAGGCTATCTCGATATCCCCCTTTGTTGGTGATCTCTCAAAAAGTGATACCGAATGGCTATGTGCTTAGTGTGGCTGTGCTCAACGGGATTATCCGCCATGCGGATTGCACTCTCATTATCACATAGGAGAGGGACTTTGCTAAATTTGTAGCCATAGTCCCTAAGGGTTTGCCTCATCTAAAGCAATTGCGTGCAACAATGGCCTGTGGCAATGTACTTGGCTTCGACGGTAGAAAGAGCTACTGAGTTTTGTTTCTTTGAAGCCCAAGACACCAGGGATCTCCCCAGAAACTGACAAGTCCCTGATGTGCTCTTCCTTCAATTTTACACCCTGTCCAATCAGCATCGGAATATCCTAATAAATCAAAAGAGGATCCCTTGGGTACCAAAGACCAAACTTAGGTGTATGAACTAAATATCTCAAGATTCTCTTCACGGCCCTAAGGTGAACTTCCTTAGGATCGGCTTGGAACCTTGCACACATGCATACAGAAAGCATAATATCTGGTCGAGATGCACATAAATAGAGTAAAGATCCTATCATCGACCGGTATATCTTTTGATCTACGGATTTACCTCCCGTGTCGAGGTCGAGATGCCCATTGGTTCCCATGGGTGTCTTGATGGGCTTGGCATCCTTTATTCCAAACTTGATGAGTATATCTTGAGTGTACTTGGTTTGGCTGATGAAGGTGCTCTCTTGGAGTTGTTTGACTTGAAATCCTAAGAAATACTTTAACTCCCCCATCATAGACATCTCGAATTTTTGTACCATGATCCTACTAAACTCTTCACAAATAGATTTGTTAGTAGACCCAAATATGATATCATCAACATAAATTTGGCATACAAACAAATCATTTGCAATTGTTTTAGTAAAGAGAGTAGGATCGGCCTTGCCGACTTTGAAGCCATTAGTGATAAGAAAATCTCTTAGGCATTCATATCATGCTCTTGGGGCTTGCTTGAGCCCGTAAAGCACCTTAGAGAGTTTATATACATGGTTAGGATACTCACTATCTTCAAAGCCAGGAGGTTGCTCAACATAGACCTCTTCCTTGATTGGTCCGTTGAGGAAGGCACTCTTCACGTCCATTTGATAAAGCTTAAAGCCATGGTAAGTAGCATAGGCAAGTAATATACGAATTGACTCAAGCCTAGCTACGGGTGCATAGGTTTCACCAAAATCCAAACCTTCGACTTGTGAATAACCCTTGGCCATAAGTCGTGCCTTGTTCCTTATCACCACACCATGCTCATCTTGCTTGTTGCGGAAGACCCACTTGGTTCCTACAACATTTTGATTAGGACGTGGAACCAAATGCCATACCTCATTCCTCGTGAAGTTGTTGAGCTCCTCTTGCATCGCCAGCACCCAATCCGAATCTTTAAGTGCATCCTCTACTCTGTGTGGCTTATAGAGGAGACAAAGGAGTAATGTTCACAAAAATGAGCGACTCGAGATCGAGTGGTTACCCCCTTATGAATATCACCGAGGATGGTGTTCACGGGGTGATCTCTTTGAATCGCCTGGTGGACTCTTGGGTGTGGTGGTCTTGGATCTTGTTCATCTTCCTTGTCTTGATCATTGTCATCTTCCCCTTGATCATTGCCCTCCTCTTAAGGTGGCTCATCCTCTTGATCTTCACTTTCATCATCTTGAGCTTGATCCTCATCTTGAGTTGGTGGAGATGCTAGTTTGGAAGATGATGGTTGTTGATCTTGTGCTTGTGGAGGCTCTTTGGTTTCCTTAGGACACACATCCCTAATGGACATGTTCCTTAGCGCGACGCATGGAGCCTCTTCATCATCTAGCTCATCAAGATCAACTTGCTCTACTTGAGAGCCATTAGTCTCATCAAACACAATGTCACAAGAAACTTCAACTAGCCCAGTGGACTTGTTAAAGACTCTATATGCCCTTGTGTTTGAATCATAACCAAGTAAAAAGCCTTCTACAGCCTTAAGAGCAAATTTAGATTTTCTACCTCTTTTAACAAGAATAAAACATTTGCTACCAAAGACTCTAAAATATGAAACATTGGGCTTTTTACCGGTGAGGAGTTCATAAGATGTCTTCTTGAGGATTCGGTGAAGATATAACTGGTTGATGGCGTAGCAGGCTGTGTTGACCACCTCAGCCCAAAATTGATCCGAAGTCTTGTACTCATCAAGCATGGTCCTTGCCACGTCAAGTAGAGTTCTATTCTTCCTCTCCACTACACTATTTTGTTGTGGCATGTAGGGAGAAGAGAACTCATGCTTGATGCCCTCCTCCTCAAGGAAGTCTTCAATTTGAGAGTTCTTGAACTCCGTTCCATTGTCGCTTCTTATTTTCTTGATCCTCAATCCGAACTCATTTTGAGCCCGTCTCAAGAATCCTTTCAAGGTCTCTTGGGTTTGAGATTTTTCCTGCAAAAAGAATACCCAAGTGAAGCGAGAATAATCATCCATAATAACTAGATAGTACTTACTCCCGCCGATGCTTATGTAAGCTATCAGGCCAAATAGGTCCATGTGGAGTAACTCAAGTGGCCTGTCAGTCGTCATGATGTTCTTGTGTGGATGATGAACACCAACTTGCTTCCCTACTTGGCATGCGCTACAAATCCTGTCTTTCTCAAAATGAACATTGGTTAGTCCCAAAATGTGCTCTCCCTTTAGAAGCTTGTGAAGATTCTTCATTCCAACGTGGGCTAGTCGGCGATGCCAGAGCCAACCCATGTTAGTCTTAGCAATTAAGCAAGTGTCGAGTTCAGCTCTATTGAAATCAACTAAGTATAGCTGACCCTCTAACACTCCCTTAAAAGCTATTGAATCATCACTTCTTCTAAAGACAGTAACACCTACATTCGTAAAAAGACAATTGTAGCCCATTTTGCATAATTGAGAAACAGAAACCAAATTGTAATCTAATGAATCTACAAGAAAAACATTGGAAATAGAATGGTCAGGAGATATAGCAATTTTACCAAGTCCTTTGACCAAACCTTGATTTCCATCCCTGAATGTGATAGCTCTTTGGGGATCTTGGTTTTTCTCATAGGAGGAGAACATCCTTTTCTCCCCAGTCATGTGGTTTGTGCACCCGCTATTGATGATCCAACTTGAGCCCCCGGATGCATAAACCTACAAAACAAATTTAGGCCTTGTTCTTAGGTACCCAAACGGTCTTGGGTCCTTTGACATTAGAAACAAGCACCTTGGGTACCCAAACACAAGTCTTTGACCTCTTGTGTTTGCCCCCAACATATTTGGTAACTACTTTGCCTGATTTGTTATTAAGCACATATGAAGCATCAAAGGTCTCGAATGAAATGTTATGATCATTTGATGCAATAGGAGATTTCTTCTTAGGCATTTTAACATGGGTAGAACGCCTAGAGCTAGAAGCCTCATTCTTATAAATAAAAGCATGATAAGAAATAGAATGAGTCTTCTTAGCATGAATTCTCCTAATATTATCCTCAGGATAACCAGCAGGATATAAAATATAGCCCTCGTTATTCTGAGGCATGGGAGCTTTGCCCCTAACAAAATTAGACAATCTTTTAGGAGGGGCATTAAGCTAGACATTGTCTCCCTGTTGGAAGCCAATGCCATCCTTAATGCCAGAGCGTCTACCCCTATAGAGCATGCTTCTAGCAAATTTAAATTTTTCATTTTCCAAGTCATGCTCATTAATTTTAGCAGTTAATGTAGCTATATGATCATTTTGTTGTTTAATTAAAGCAAGGTGATCATGAATAGCATCTACATTAACATCTCTACATCTAGTGCAAATAGAAACATGATCAACCGTAGATGTAGAGGGTTTGCAATCATTTAATTCAACAATCTTAGCATGTAAAATAGCATTCTCATCTCTAAGATTGGTAATAGCATCATTGCAAACATTTAAATCTTTAGCCTTAGCAATTAATTTTTTATTTTCAACTTAAGACTAGAAAGAGATTCATTCAACATGTCAATCTTAGCAATTAAACTAGCATTATCATTTCTAAGATTAACAATTGAATCATCACAAACATTTGATTTCTCAACCTTAGCAATCAAATTAGCATTCTCAATTCTAAGGTTAGAAATGGTGTCATGGCAAGTGCTTAGCTCACTAGTTAAATTTTCACATTTTTCTACCTCTAGAGCATAAGCATTTTTAACATTAACATGCTTCTTGTTTTCCTTAATAAGGAAGTCCTCTTGGCTATCCAAGAGTTCATCCTTCTCATGAATAGCACTAATCAATTCATTCAACTTTTCTTTTTGTTGCATGCTTAGGTTGGCAAAAAGGGTGAGCAAGTTATCCTCATCATCACTAGAATTATCCTCATCACTAGAAGTTGCATACTTAGTGGAGGATCTTGATTTTACCTTCTTCTTCTTGCCGTCCTTTGCCATGAGGCACTTGTGGTCGACGTTGGGGAAGAGGAGGCCCTTGTTGATGGCGATGTTGGCAGCATCCTCGTTGGAGGAGGAGTCGGTGGAGCTCTTGTCGGAGTCCCACTCCCGGCAAACATGGGCATCGCCACCCTTCTTCTTGTAGTACCTCCTTTTCTCCTTCTTCCCCCTCTTATCGTCGCCCCTGTCACTGTCACTAGAAATAGGACATTTTGCTATAAAGTGACCGGGCTTACCACACTTGTAGCAAACCTTCTTGGAACGGGGCTTGTAATCTTTCCCCTTCCTTTGCTTGAGGATTTGGCGAAAGCTCTTGATGATGGGCGCCATTTCCTCATTGTCGAGCTTGGAAGCGTCAATGGGAAGCCTACTTGATGTAGACTCTTCTTTCTTCTCCTCCGTTGCTTTCAAGGCAATGGGTTGCACATCGGGTGTGGAGGAGGCGCCTTGCTCGATGATTTTCTTGGAGCCTTTGATCATCAATTCAAAGCTCACAAATTTTCCTATCACTTCCTCGGGAGACATTAGTTTGTATCTAGGATCACCACAAATTAATTGTACTTGAGTAGGATTAAGAAAAACTAGTGATCTTAGAATAACCTTGACCATTTCATGGTCATCCCATTTGGTGCTCCCGAGGTTGCGCACTTGGTTCACCAAGGTCTTTAGCCGGTTGTACATGGCTTGCGGATCCTCTCCTTGGTTGAGCATGAAACGACCGAGCTCCCCCTCGATTGTCTCCCTCTTGGTGATCTTGGTCACCTCATCTCCTTCGTGCGCGGTTTTGAGCACGTCCCAAATCTCTTTGGCGCTCTTCAACCCTTGCACTTTATTATACTCCTCTCGACTTAGAGAGGTGAGGAGTATAGTGGTGGCTTGGGAGTTGAAGTGCCGGATTTGGGCAACCTCGTCCGAATCATAATCTTCATCCCCTACGGATGGTACCTGTACTCCAAACTCAACAACATCCCAAATGCTAGTTTGGAGTGAGGTTAGATGGTGCCTCATTTTGTCACTCCACATATTATAATCTTCACCATAAAAACGGGTGGTTTGCCTAATGAGACAGAAAGTAAAGGAGTACGTTTGGAAATGCGAGGATAGCGTAGGGGGATATTACTAAACTTCTTGCGCTCATGGCGCTTAAAAGTTACGGACGGCGCGTCGGATCCGGAGATGGATGGCGACGAAGAATCGGTCTCATAGTAGACCACCTTCTTCATCTTCTTCTTCTTGTCGCCACTCCGATGCGACTTGTTGTGGGAGTGTGATTCTCCCTTTCCTTTGGAGCCGGACTCCCTTGATGGAGCATTCCCGTGGCTTGTAGTGGGCTTCTCACCGGTCATGACCTCCTTCTTGGCGTGATCTCCCGACATCACTTCGAGCGGTTAAGCTCTAATGAAGTACCAGGCTCCGATACCAATTGAAAGTCGCCTAGAGGGGGGTGAATAGGCAGATTCTAAAATTTATAAACTTTAAGCACAACTACAAGCCGGGGTTAGCGTTAGAAATATAATCGAGTCCGAAAGAGCGGGCGAAAACAAATCACAAGCAAATGAAGAGTGTGACATGGTGATTTGTTTTACCGAGGTTCGGTTCTTGCAAACCTACTCCCGGTTGAGGTGGTCACAAAGACCGGGTCTCTTTCAACCCTTTCCCTCTCTCAAACGGTCACCTAGACTGAGTGAGCTTCTCTTCTCAATCAATCGGGACACTAAGTCCCCACAAGGACTACCACACAATTGGTGTCTCTTGTCTTGATTACAATTGAGTTGGGAACAAGAAAGAAGGAAGAAGAAAAGCGATCCAAGCGTAAGAGCTCAAAAGAACACTGCAAAACTCTCTCTTCTAATCACTATTGCTTTGAGTGGAATTGGGACTTGGAGAGATTTTGATTCGCTCTAATTGTGTCTTGTATTGAATGCTATAGCTCTTGTATTGAATGTGTTGGCTGAAAACTTGGATGCCTTGAAGTGTTGGTGGTTGGGGGTATTTATAGTCCCAACCACCAAAGTGGCCGTTGGAGATGGTTGTTGTCGTATGGCGCACCGAACAGTGCGCCAGCCACGTCACCCAATCGTTAGGGTTCGACCGTTGGAGCTCTAACATGTGGGGCCACCGGACAGTCCGGTGGTGCACCGGACAGTCACTGTTCACTGTCTGGTGCGCCTTCTAGCGCCTGCTCTAACTTCTGCGCGCGTAGTTGCACTGTTCACGTTCACCGTTCACTTTTGCAGATGACCGTTGGTGCAGATAGCCGTTGCTTCCGCTGGCACACCGGACAGTCTGTTGTTACACCGGACAGTCCGGTGAATTATAGCGGAGTGGCTCCCCAAATTCCCGAAGCTGAGCAGTTCAGAGTTGATCCACCCTGGTGCACCGGACACTGTCTGGTGGCACACCTAACAGTCCGGTGCACCAGACCAGGGCAGCCTTCGGTTGTCTTTTGCTCTTTTTATTTGAACCATTTCTTGGACTTTTTATTGGTTTGTGTTGAATCTTTGGCACCTGTAGAACTCATAATCTAGAGCAAACTAGTCAGTCCAATAATTTGTGTTGGGCAATTCAACCACCAAAATAATTTAGGAAAAAGGTTTGACCCTATTTCCCATTCACATTTCTAATATTGGAAATAACATCATTGCAAACATTTAAATCTTTAGCCTTAGCAATTAATTTTTCATTCTCAATCTTAAGGCTAGCAAGTGATTCATTCAACATGTCAATCTTAGCAATTAAACTAGCATTATCATTTCTAAGATTAACAATTGAATCATCACAAACATTTGATTTCTCAACCTTAGCAATTAATTTGGCATTTTCATTTCTAAGGTTAGAGATAGTGTTATGGCAAGTGCTTAGCTCACTAGTCAATTTTCACATTTTTCTACCTCTAGAGCATAAGCATTTTTAACCTTAACATGCTTCTTATTCTCTTTAATTAGGAAGTCCTCTTGGCTATCCAAAAGTTCATCCTTCTCATGAATAGCACTAATCAATTCATTCAATTTTTCTTTTGTTGCATGTTTAGGTTGGCAAAAAGAGTGAGCAAGTTATCTTCATCATCACTAGAATTATCCTCATCACTAGAAGTTGCATACTTAGTGGAGGATCTAGATTTTACCTTCTTCTTCTTGCCGTCCTTTGCCATGAGACACTTGTGGCCGATGTTGGGGAAAAGGAGGCCTTTGTTGATGGTGATGTTGGAGGCATCCTCGTCGTCGAAGGAGCCGATGGAGCTCTCATCGGAGTCCCATTCCCGACACATGTGGGCATCGCCGCCCTTCTTCTTGTAGTACTTTTTCTTTTCCTTCCTCCTTTCCTTCTTGGCATCGCCCCTGTCACTGTCACTAGAGATAGGACATTTTGCTATAAAGTGACCGAGATTACCACACTTGTAGCAAACCTTCTTGGAGCGGGGCTTGTAATCCTTCCCCCCCCCCTTTGCTTGAGGATTTGGCGGAAGCTCTTGATGATGAGCGCCATCTCCTCGTTGTCGAGCTTGGAGGCGTCGATGGGAAGTCTACTTAACCTAGACTCTTCTTTCTTCTCCTCAGTCGCCTTGAATGCGACGGGTTGTACCTCGGGTACTGAGGAGGCGCCTTGCTCGATGATTTTCTTGGAGCCTTTGATCATCAATTCAAAGCTCACAAATTTTCCTATCACTTCCTCGGGAGACATTAGCTTATATCTAGGATCACCACGAATTAATTGAACTTGTGTAGGGTTAAGAAAAATGAGTGATCTTAGAATAACCTTGACCATTTCATGGTCATTCCATTTAGTGCTCCCGAGGTTGCGCACTTAGTTCACCAAGGTCTTGAGCCGGTTGTACATAGCTTGTGGCTCCTCCCCTTGGTTGAGCATAAAGCGACCGAGCTCCCCCTCGATCGTTTCCCTCTTGGTGATCTTGGTCACCTCGTCTCCTTCATGCGCGGTCTTGAGCACGTCCCAAATCTCTTTGGCGCTCTTCAACCCTTGCACCTTATTATACTCCTCTCGACTTAGAGAGGCGAGGAGTATAGTGCTGGCTTAAGAGTTGAAGTGCCGGATTTGGGCAACCTCGTCCGAGTCATAGTCTTCATCCCCTATGGATGGTTCCTGCGCTCCAAACTCAACAATATCCCAAATACTAGAGTGGAGTGAGGTTAGATGGTGCCTCATTTTATCACTCCACATGTTATAATCTTCACCCTAAAAAACGGGTGGTTTGCCTACTGGGACGGAAAGTAAAGGAGTGCGTTTGGAAATGCATGGGTAGCGTAGGGGGATCTTACTAAACTTCTTGCGCTCATGGTGCTTAGAGGTGATGGACGGTGCGTCGGAGCCGGAGGTGGATGGTGACGAAGAGTCGGTCTCGTAGTAGACCACTTTCTTCATCTTCTTCTTCTTGTCGCCACTCCGATGCGACTTGACGCAGGGAGGGGATTCCTCCTTGTGCTTGGTGCCGGACTCCCTTGATGGAGCCTTCCCGTGGCTTGTAGCTGGCTTCTCGCCGGTCACCACCTCCTTCTTGGCATGATCTCCCGACATCACTTCGAGCGGTTAGGCTCTAATGAAGTACGGGCTTTGATACCAATTGAAAGTCGCCTAGAGGGGGGTGAATAGGTGGAATCTGAAATTTATAAACTTTAAGCACAACTACAAGCCGAGGTTAGCGTTAGAAATAAAATCGAGTCCGAAAGAGAGGGCGAAAACAAATCACAAGCAAATGAAGAGTGTGACATGGTGATTTGTTTTACCGAGGTTCGGTTCTTGCAAACCTACACCCCGTTGAGGTGGTCACAAAGACCGGGTCTCTTTCAACCCTTTCCCTCTCTCAAACGGTCACCTAGATCGAGTGAGCTTCTCTTCTCAATCAATCGGGACACTTAGTCCCCACAAGGACCACCACACAATTGGTGTCTCTTGCCTTGATTACAATTGAGTTGGGAACAAGAAAGAAGGAAGAAGAAAAGCGATCCAAGCGCAAGAGCTCAAATGAACACGACAAAACTCTCTCTTCTAGTCACTATTTCTTTGAGTGGAATTGGGACTTGGAGAGATTTTGATTCACTCTAATTGTGTCTTGTATTGAATGTTATAGCTCTTGTATTGAATGTGTTGGCTGAAAACTTGGATACCTTGAATGAGTGGTGGTTGGGGGTATTTATAGCCCCAACCACCAAAGTGGCCGTTGGGAGGGGCTGTTGTCGTATGGCGCACTGGACAGTCCGGTGTGCCAGCCACGTCACCCAACCGTTAGGGTTCGACCATTGGAGCTCTGACTTGTGGGGCCACCGGACAGTTCGGTGGTGCACCGGACAGGTCCTGTTCACTGTCTGGTGTGCCTTCTGGCGCCTGCTCTGACTTCTGCGCGCGTAGTTGCACTATTCACTGTTCACTGTGTACTTTTGCAGACGACCATTGGCGCAGATAGCCGTTGCTCCGCTGGCACACCGGACAGTCCGGTGAATTATAGTGGAGTGGCTCCCCAAATTCCCGAAGCTGAGCAGTTCAGAGTTGATCCACCCTGGTGCACCGGACACTGTCCGGTGGCACACCGGACAGTTCGGTGCGCCAAACCAGGGCAGCCTTCGGTTGTCTTTTGCTCTTTTTATGTGAACCCTTTCTTGGACTTTTTATTGGTTTGTGTTGAACCTTTGGCACCTGTACAACTCATAATCTAGAGCAAACTAATTAGTCCAATAATTTGTGTTGGGCAATTCAACCACCAAAATCATTTAGGAAAAAGGTTTGGCCCTATTTCCCTTTCAGTGACAACGACAAGCAGGGTGAGGGTGCCGAGATGGGGCGGGTTGGGTGGGATCGCTCGTCGAAAGGGGGCGGGTGGGCGACAGCGAAAACGAGTGATCGAGCAATCTGGCTCGAGTGTGTCAAAAAGAGTAGGGTCGGACGAATAGATGTGGAGACTATGCTGATTCAACGAGGAGACCCAAAGCTTAGTTGTTTTAGTCCATCAAATACTTCAACATTTTATATACTTAGTAAATGAATATTTGGTATAAGAGGTTATAAAAATTAAGGGGACCATAGCTAGGGCTGGATATCGAGCCAGCTCGGCTTGGCTCGTTAAGCGAATAAGCCACAGAGTCAGCTCGGTTTGACTCGTTTACGAATTCGAGCTGGCTCGTTTAGCTCACGAGCCAGAGTAGAAAAATAGTATGTATATTATAACCAATTTCTAGTTAATTCTAAACTAATTTAACAATAGAAAATAGTAATTATACTTATAGTTTTAGAGACCACATCAATGTAACACTAAATTAACACAACTCATCATTCATCAATTCAATATTCACACACATGATCATTAGTTTAACCCACATTTATATTCGTATAGACCAATTTAACACATAGTCACAGTTCATTAATCATTAGTTTAACTCATAGGCCATAGACACTATTTCACATGCATATAGTTTCGTAAATTGTTACATAAATTAGTTCATCAATTGCTATGTAAATGATATGTATATAGTTTCGTTTTGCTGAAATGTGATAGCTCGTTTAACTTGTGAGTTGGCTCGTTAACAAACTGTCGGCGTTTCGACCCCGGGGGGGGGGGGGATCTCTGGACCGACGAGTAAATTGTCGCCGCATGCCCCAGCCCAGATGGGTCGGCGCGAGGCGGAACGCGAAGGGGGAAAAGCAGCCGGAGGGAGACAGGCGTGGGAGGTGGAACCCGCGGCCTTCGTGTTAGCCCCGCGCCCAGGTCGGGTGCGCTTGCAGTAGGGGGTTACAAGCGTCCACGCGGGAGGGAGCGAGCGGCCTTGCGCGAGCGCCGTCCCGTCCTTCCCCGCGCGGCCAACCCTCTGTAAGAGGGCCCTGGACCTTCCTTTTATAGGCGTAAGGAGAGGATCCAGGTGTACAAAGGGGGGGTGTAGCAGTGTGCTAACATGTCTAGCGGAGGAGAGCTAGCGCCCTAAGTACATGCCATCGTGGCAGCCGGAGAGGTTTTGGCACCCAGTTCGTGTGGTGTCGTGGCCGTCGAAGGAGCGCTGGAGCCTTGTGGAAGGACAGCTGTCGGGGCTGTCGAGTCCTTGCTAACGTCCTCTTGCTTCCGTAAGGAGGCTGAGAGCCGCCGTCGTCATAGAGCATGCGGGGCGCCATCATTACTTGTTTAGCGGAGCAAGCCAGATGGGACGCCGGTCTTGTCCCCTGTAGCCTAAGTCAGCTTGGGGTAGGGTAATGATGGCGCCTCCTGTGATGTGGTCGGTCCGAGCCCTGAGTTGGGGGAGGCGGAGGCTCCTCCGAGGTCGAGGTCGAGTCTGTCTTTCAAGGCCGAGGTCGAGTCCGAGCCTCGGGGTCGGGCGAAGCGGAGTTCGTCGTCTTCCGGGGCTAAGCCCGAGTCCGAGCCCTGGGGTCGGGCGAAGCGGAGTTCATCGTCTTCCGGGGTTGAGCCCGAGTCCGAGCCCTGGGGTCGGGCGAAGCGAAGTTCGTCGTCTTCCGGGGCTGAGCCCGAGTCCGAGCCCTGGGGTCGGGCGAAGCGGAGTCTGTCATCTTCCAGGGCTGAGCCCGAGTCCGAGCCCTGGGGTCGGGCGAAGCGGAGTTCGTCGTCTTCTGGGGCTGAGCCCGAGTCCGAGCCCTAGGGTCGGGCGAAGCGGAGTCCGTCGTCTTCCGGGGTTGAGCTCGAGTCCGAGCCCTAGGGTCGGGCGAAGCGGAGTCCGTCGTCTTCCAGGGCTGAGCCCGAGTCCGAGCCCTGGGGTCGGGTGAAGCGGAGTTCGTCGTTTTCCGGGGCTAAGCCCGAGTCCGAGCCCTGGGGTCGGGTGAAGCGGAGTTTCCTATGGCGCCTGAGGCCGGACTTGGTTGCTGACAGCCTCACTCTGTCGAGTGGCACAGCAGTCGGGGCGGCGCAGGCGTCGCTGTCCCCTTGTCAGGCCGGTCAGTGGAGTGGCGAAGTGACTACAGTCACTTCGGCTCTGTCGACTAGAGGGCGCGCGTCAGGATAAAGGTGTCAAGCCACCTTTGCATTAAATGCCCCTGCGATTCGGTCGGTTGGCGTGGCGACTTGGCCAAGGTTGCTTCTTGGTGAAGACTGGGCCTCGGGCGAGCCAAAGGTGTGTCCGTTGCTGGAGGGGGTCCTCGGGCGAGACGTGAATCCTCCGGGGTCGGCTGCCCTTGCCCGAGGCTGGGCTCGGGCGAGGCGTGATCGCGTCCCTCGAATGGATCGATCCTGGACTTAATCGCACCCATCAGGCCTTTGCAGCTTTGTGCTGATGGGGGTTACCAGCTGAGATTTAGGAGTCTTGAGGGTACCCCTAATTATGGTCCCCGACAGTAGCCCTCGAGCCTCGAAGGGAGTGTTAATACTCGCTTGGAGGCTTTTGTCGCACTTTTTTGCAAGGGGACCAGCCTTTCTCGGTTGTGTTTTGTTCCGGTGGGTGCGCGCGAGCGCACCCGCCGGGTGTAGCCCCCGAGGCCTCGGAGGAGTGGGTTGACTCCTTCGAGGTCTTAATGTATTTCGCAACGCTTGGGCCGGTCTGGTTGTTCCCTCATGCGAGCTGGCCGTAGCCCGGGTGCACGGTCGGGTCCCAAGTTCTCGGGCTGGTATGTTGACGCTGTCAACGGATTGGCCGGAGCCGGGTTTGCGAGAGCAGCCCCCGAGCCTCCGCACAGGGCGAGAGGACGGACAAGGACAGACTCGTCTTTTTTATATACGCCCCTCCGTCGCCTTTCCGCAAGGAGGAGGGGAGGAAAGCGCCATGTTGCCCTTGGAGGGCGCCGAACATGGTGTCTCCAGTGAGCTACTGACGGGTAATCCGAGTGGACGCTCGTGCCCCATTTGTTAGGGGTCGGCTAGAGGCCCGGAGGCGCGCTCCAAAAGTACCTGCGGGTGATCTGCCGGACCCGGTCCCATTTTGACGGGGTCCGAGGGCTCGATGCCTCCCTCTGATGGGATTCCGTTACAAGATCGTTCCCACTGGTCTCGGAAATGTCCTAGGGTACCTCGGGAGCGTAGCCCGAGCCTTGGTTATGTATCGAACGTACCCGGGGTCATCCCTCGCTCTGTGTCTGAGGCAGCTGTGAACCCTTCGTGGGCCAGCCTATGAACCCCTGATCAGTAGTGGGCACGGAGCCCGAGTGGCCTGAGGCGGCCATTGAACCCTTCCGAGGGGCCGGCCCTCGAACCTCTGACCAGTAGTGGGCACGGAGCCCGAGCGCTCTGAGGCGGCTGTTGAACCCTTCCGAGGGGCCAGCCTTCGAACCTCTGATAAGTAGGGGGGCTCAGGGCCCGTTTCCTTCGCGGAGAAGGATCCCTTTCGGGGTATCCCCCTTTCCCGGTCCCTGTTGTAAGAGAGAGAAAGAGGAAAAGGACACGAAATCGAAATGACGTGGCGTACCTTTTCTGACGCGGTCATTATGGCGAAGGCGAAGCGTCGCTTGCTTCTCCTGCCAAAGGTGTCGCCTGTCCCGCCGCGGACTTAATGTGATGGGACGAGGGGTTCGCGGGGCAGCCGTTGCGCGTGCGCGAGCCGTTTGAGGAACGGAACACGGGCGCGCCGTCTTCACGCCGTGGTAGAGGGTTCTCTCGCTGTCCCACGAGGGGACGTGAGCTTGGCTGACGACGTGACCGCTGCTTCTGCCTGCCTGCTACCGCCATTACTGTCAGCCCATTTGTGGCTGCATCGACCGTCGCGCCTCCTCCTGCGGCTGACCGGCCCGTGACTGATGTGCCTGGCTGGCACTATCGGGTCATACGCAGAGTTGCCTCGAGTCGCGGTACTGGTTCCACAGTCGAGGAGGCGCGGTAGTGGCGCGAGGGGCGGTGCAGTTGCTCGCACGTAGCAACCGACGCGCCGGTTGCATGACGTGTGGGCCTGGGCCTCCATGCTGGGCGCGTTGGAGTCGAAGAGGTGCGCCCACTTGGCGCGGTTGCGTGCCGACTGCATGGCTGTCCACCCTTTCACCCGCTGGTCTGGGTGAAAGTAGAGGAATGCTTGTAACCGCTGGGCAGTTGCATGCCCCGCGCGTGGCGGTTTGGCTCCTTCTGCCCTGGACCAGCTTGCATGACGCGCAGGGCCCAGCCCCCGTGTCGTAGGGGGAGGACCTTGGAGCGTGTTGGAGAAGACTCAGCCCGCGATGGCTGAGGACGCAAGCGGGGAGAGTCGCCTTTAAAAGGAGGGTGACCCCCTTGAAAGGCAACCATGTCTTCGCGTTCCCTTATACATCGTGTCTTTCCACCTTCCGAGCCCCCGGATGGGGGACGCCCGCAATCCTTCCGCCTTGTCGTTGGAGGGACGCAACTTCGAGGAAGTTGGTACCTTTCAGCCATCGTTCGGCTTTAAGGATTTTCATCAGGCAGCCCGGCCGCATCCCCTCACCGGTGGTCAACCAAGACGGTGACCTCCAGTTCGATGGTGGGGAGAAGCGAACCGGGCTGCGGCCTCTGCCCCTCCCTCAGCTTCAAGGATGTTCATCATCAGTGCTGGGGAAGGGAGTGTGCCAAGTTGGGGTCGGTCTCTGTGCGGGCAGCGGCCCGCTCCTCCCCTCAGTGATCAGGGGGAAGTGTGTTCGCCGTTCGTGGCGCTGGTAGCTGCCGCGTGCCCGGCTCTCTGACCCGAGCGGCTTCGGAGCCGCTTCCTGCGCCGCCTTCCGCCACGGCAGCCGGAAGAGGTTTCTCCGCTGACGAGATAGCCGGTGCCGCCTCCGGGCCGACCTCCAATTCTACGGCCTTCTGCTCGTCCTTGCCTCTCGAGTGAGGAATTGGGCGAGGGCCCCCTGGCAGCAGCATCCGCCCTGAGGTCATTGTTGCCGCTGTTCGGCCCCTTGGAGCAAAAGTCGTCATCGTCATTGCCAGAGCGGGCGGCGGCGAGCCACCCATCGGCCTTCTGTTGCTCCGCAGGCCCCCCTATCGTGTGGGGTTGTTCGTACCTGCGGAGGTGGAACCAGAGTTCCGTTTGTAATGGCACTTTGAGTGCCGGTGTCTTGTTCATTGCGGCTGTCGGGGCCTGAACACGTATGTATTTTCGGCACGGAGCCGTGTTTTTTCTTCATTTCGAGCACTAAGACTCGCCTGTCGACTATCTAAACCACTTCACCAAGCGTGAGTCGCCTCGTGCAAAGGCGACGAGTGAGGCATCCGTATCCCAGAGGCGTAGGAGTCCCTCGGCTCGGTCGGCCTTGCTGTCCGAGGCTTCTCTTGCTCAGTTAAAGGAACCCTCGGCCGCTCTTCGATGAGCCGAAGCCAGAGGTAGCAGTGTCAGCATGGACAGAGGCAGAGTTGGCTCGAAAAGAAGATCTGGTCGACCGGAGCCTGGCCGGGTCGTCCACTGGCGGGACCGACGCCGGAGTTGAGCTGTCGAGGCCACAAGCCGGGCTGATGTCCTCGGGGAACGGCTGGCTGAGGCTTTGGGGTGGCCGGCCGAGCCGTCTGCTCGAGCCGGATTCCTGAAGAAGACCCCGCCGGCGCTGGTCCAGGCATGGTGCCGCTGTCGTCCTTCAGGGTGAAGATCCTCCAACCGCGTCGCCGTACGAGGCTAGGTCAGACCCCACTGAAGGTGTAGTTGACACTGAGGGTGCTGCTGCCCCCTTCAACTGTCGACGTCCGAGCCTGCAGGATCGGGTTGTCTTGTAGTGTATGTTTTCTGCGGCCGCCGAGGCCCAAACACACTGTCGTCGTGTTGTAAAGCTGTGTCCCTTTTACTCTTGTTTCGAGTATCTGGACTTACTTGTCGGGAACAAACTTGTTTGTCCGAGCGAGAGTTACTTTTCACGGAAGGTGATGAGTGAGGTATCCGTATCTCGGAGGCGTAGGAATCCCTCGGCTCAGCCGGCCTTGCCGTTTACGTGTACTCTCACTCACCCATAGGGTTCTGTCACCGTCGTAGTCGAGAAGGCCCGAAGAATCGTTTCGGTAGAGGAGCCTTCGAGCGTGAAGACTTGTTCGGTCCGCGGAGTCACCTATCCGAGCGTGAGTTACTTATCGTAGAAGGTGATGAGTGAGGTATCCGTATCTCGGAGGCGTAGGAGTCCCTCGGCTCGGTCAGCCTTGGCTGCTTACGTGTACTCCATCGTTTTCAGGATCCACTTTCGAAGTAGTCGAAAAGCACGAAAGGCATTCTGGTAGAAAAGATTTTTTTTCTTTTTTCGAGGAAAATTTCGACGCAGAGGGGGTTCCCCCCTTCTAGCCCCCGAGGGAGGGTCGGGCTTTATCGAGGCAAGGCTGACCCTTCCTTGACGACCAGACTTTATGTGTGAACGAGGTGTACGAATAACTTGGAAGCATCTTAAGGGTAGAAGCGACGTAGCTGTTGAATGTTCCAAGCGTTGTTGTAGACCTCGCCTTGACTGTTGGCTAGCTTGTATGTTCCGGGCTTCAGATCCTTGGCGATGACGAACGGCCCTTCCTAGGGAGGCGTGAGTTTGTGCTGCCCTCGGGCGTCTTGTCGCAGCCGAAGCACCAGGTCGCCCACCTGGAGGTCTCGGGACCGAACCCCTCGGGCGTGGTAGCGTCGCAGGGACTGCTGGTACCGCGCTGAGTGTAGTAAGGCTATGTCCCGAGCCTCCTCCAGCTGGTCCAGTGAGTCTTCTCGATTAGCTCGATTGCTTTGGTCGGCGTAGGCCCTCGTCCTCGGGGAACCGTATTCTAAGTCTGTGGGCAAGATGGCCTCGGCCCCATAGACTAGAAAGAACGGTGTGAAGCCCGTGGCTCGGCTCAGCGTCGTCCTCAGACTCCAGACCACCGAGGGGAGCTCCTTCGTCCGTCGCTTGCCGAACTTGTTGAGGTCGTTGTAGATCCGCGGCTTGAGCCCTTGCAGGATCATGTCGTTAGCACGCTCTACTTGCCCATTCGTCATGGGGTGAGCCACGGCGGCCCAGTCCACCCGGATGTGGTGATCCTCGCAGAAATCCAGGAACTTTCTGCCGGTGAACTGGGTGCCATTGTCGGTGATGATGGAGTTCGGGACCCCAAAGCGATGGATGATGTTGGTGAAGAACGCCACCGCCTGTTCGGACCTGATGTTGTTTAGGGGTCGGACCTCGATCCACTTGGAGAATTTGTCGATGGCGACCAACAGGTGCGTGTAGCCCCCGGGTGCCTTCTGCAAGGGGCCGACGAGGTCCAGACCCCACACAGCAAACGGCCAGGTGATGGGTATGGTCTGCAGAGCCTGAGCGGGCAGGTGGGTCTGCCTCGCGTAGAACTGACACCCTTCGTAGGTGCGGACAATTCTAGTGGCGTCGGCCACCGCCGTCGGCCAGTAGAAACCCTGTCGGAAGGCGTTTCCAACAAGGGCTCGAGGTGCTGCGTGATGGCCACAAGCCCCCGAGTGTATCTCTTGTAAGAGCTCCTAGCCTTTGGCGATGGAAAGGCATCGCTGGAGGATGCCCGAGGGGCTGCGGTGGTAGAGCTCCTTCTCGTCTCCCAGCAAGACGAACGACTTGGCACGCCGCGCCAACCGCCGAGCTTCGGCTCGGTCGGGGGGTAGCTCTCCTCGGTGGAGATATTGTAGGTACGGGGTCTGCCAGTTTTGATTAGGCGTGACCTCGCTCCGCTCCTCCTCGACGCGCAGTGCCTCACCCTCGAGGGCTGAGGGTACCTCGGGCTGAGCCGAGGGTGCCTCGGGCTGAGCCGAGGATGCCTCGGACTGAGCCGAGGGTGCCTTGGGCTGGGCCGAGGCCTTCTCGGGCTCGGGCGTGTCGTCGGTCTTGACGGAGGGTTGATGCAGGTCTCGGGAGAATACGTCCGGGGGAACCGTTGTTCGCCCCGAGGCTATCTTAGCTAGCTCGTCCGCAGTCTCGTTGTAGCATCGGGCAATGTGGTTGAGCTCGAGCCCATAGAACTTGTCTTCCAGGTGCCGAACCTCATCGCAGTAGGCTTCCATCTTCGGGTCGCGGCAGTGGGAGTTCTTCATGACTTGGTCGATGACGAGCTGCGAGTCACCGCGAGCGTCGAGGCGTCGGACCCCTAGCTCGATGGTGATTCGCAACCCGTTTACCAGAGCCTCGTACTCAGCCACGTTGTTGGACGCCGAGAAGTGGAGGCGTAGCACGTAGCGTAGGTGCTCCCCGAGGGGCAAGATGAAGAGCAGGCCCACGCCTGCCCCCGTCTTCATCAGCGACCCGTCGAAAAACATGGTCCAGAGTTCCGGTTGGATCGGAGCTGTTGGGAGCTAGGTGTCGACCCATTCGGCCACAAAGTCCGCCAAGACCTGGGACTTGATGGCTTTCCGGGGGGCGAACGAGATCGTCTCGCCCATGATCTCCACCGCCCACTTTGCAATTCTACCCGAGGCCTCTCGAGACTGGATGATCTCCCCCAGGGGGAAGGATGACACCACAGTTACCGGATGAGACTCGAAGTAGTGTCGCAACTTCCGTCGCGTCAGGATCACCACGTACAGCAGCTTCTAAATTTGTGGGTAGCGGATCTTGGTCTCGGACAGTACCTCACTGATGAAGTAGACTGGCCTCTGGACGGGCAATGCATGCCCCTCTTCTCGTCTCTCAACCATAATCGCGGCGCTAACCACCTGAGTGGTAGCATCGACGTAGATCAAGAGGGCTTCTCCGGCAGCGGGGGGAACCAAGATGGGCGCATTCGTGAGGAGCGCCTTCAGGTTCCCGAGGGCTTCCTCGGCCTCAGGGGTCCAAGCGAAGCACTCAGCCTTCCTTAAGAGGCGGTACAGAGGCAGGCCTCTTTCACCGAGGCGCGAGATGAAACGGCTCAGAGCCGCGAGGCATCCCATGACCCTCTATACGCCTTTCAAGTCCTTGATGGGCCCCATGCTGGTGATGGTCGCGATCTTCTCCGGGTTGGCCTCGATGCCCCGCTCGGAGACGATGAACCCCAAGAGCATGCCTCGGGGGACTCCGAAGACACACTTCTCGGGATTGAGTTTTACACCTTTCGCCTTGAGGCATCGGAATGTCGCTTCAAGGTCAGAAAGGAGGTCGGAGGCTTTCCTCGTCTTGACTACGATGTCATCGACGTAGGCCTCGACCGTTCGGCCAATGTGTTCGCCGAACACATGGTTCATGCACCGCTGGTACGTTGCACCTGCATTCCTCAAACCAAACGGCATGGTAACATAGCAGTACATGTCGAAGGGTGTGATGAAAGAAGTCGCGAGCTAGTCGGACTCTTTCATCCTGATCTAGTGATACCCTGAGTAGGCATCGAGGAAAGACAGGGTTTCGCACCCAGTAGTGGAATCCACGATTTGATCGATGCGAGGCAGAGGGTAGGGAACTTTCGGACATGCTTTGTTGAGACTAGTGTAGTCTACACACATCCGCCATTTCCCCCCTTTCTTCCTCACAAGCACAGGTTTGGCAAGCCATTCGGGATGGAATACCTCTTTGATGAACCCTGCCGCCATTAGCTTGTGGATCTCCTCGCCTATGGCTCTGCGCTTTTCTTCGTCAAATCGGCGCAAAGGCTGCTTCACGGGTCGGGCTCCAGCTCGGATATCCAGTGAGTGCTCGGCGACTTCCCTCGGTATGCCGGGCATGTCCGAGGGACTCCACGCGAAAACGTCGGCGTTTGCGCGGAGAAAGTCGACGAGCACTGCTTCCTATTTGGGGTCGAGCTCGGAGCCGATCCGGATCTGCTTGGAGGCGTCGTTGAAGGGGTCAAGAGGGACGGACTTAACCGTCTCCGCTGGCTCGAAGTTGCCGGCGTGGCGCTTCACGTCTGGCGCCTCCCTAGAGAGGTTCTCCAGGTCGGCGATGAGGGCCTCGGATTCGGCGAGGGCCTCGGCGTACTCCACGCACTCCACGTCGCATTCGTACGCGTGTCGGTACGTGGGGCCGACGGTGATGACCCCGTTGGGGCCCGGCATCTTGAGCTTGAGGTAGGTGTAGTTGGGGACGGCCATGAACTTGGCGTAGCATGGCCTCCCCAGCACTGCGTGGTAGGTAGCTCGAAACCTAACCACTTCGAACGTGAGGGTCTCCCTTCAAAAGTTGGAGGGTGTCCCAAAGCAGACGGGTAGATCGAGTTGTCCGAGGGGTTGGACGCGCTTGCCGGGGATGATCCCGTGGAAAGGCGCAGCGCCCGCCCGGACCGAGGACAGGTCGATTCGCAGGAGCCCGAGGGTCTCGGCGTAGACGATGTTGAGGTTGCTGCCTCCATCCATGAGGACCTTGGTGAGCCTGACGTTGCCGATGATGGGGTCGACAACGAGCGGGTATTTCCTCGGGCTCGACACATGGTCGGGATGGTTGCCCTGGTCGAAGGTGATGGGCTTGTCGGACCAGTCTAGGTAGACTGGCACCGCCACCTTTACCGAGTAGACCTCCCGACGCTCTTGCTTGCGGTGCCGAGCCGAGGCATTTGCCACTTGCCCACCGTAGATCATGAAGCAGTCACGGACCTCGGGGAACTCTCCTGCCTTGTGATCTTCCTTCTTAGCGTCGTCGAGAGCCTTGCCACCCTCCGCGGGTGGCCCGGCCTTGTGAAAGTGGCGTCGAAGCATGGCACACTCCTCAAGGGTGTGCTTGACGGGCCCCTGATGATAGGGGCACGGCTCCTTGAGCATCTTGTCGAAAAGGTTGGCACCTCCGGGAGGTTTCCGAGGGTTCTTGTACTCGGCGGCGGTGACAAGGTCCGCGTCGGCGGCGTCGCGTTTCGCTTGCGACTTCTTCTTGCCTTTCTTCTTGGTGCTGCGCTGAGTTGACGCCTCAGGAACATCTTCCGGTGGGCGGCCCTAGGGCTGCTTGTCCTTCCGGAAGATGGCCTCAACCGCCTCCAGGCCAGAGGCGAACTTGGTGGCGATGTCCATCAGCTCGCTCACCCTGGTGGGGGTCTTGCGACATAGCTTGCTCACCAGGTCGCGACAAGTGGTGCCGGTGAGGAACGCGCCGATGACATCCGAATCGGTGACATTGGGCAGCTCGGTGCGCTGCTTCGAGAATCACCGGATGTAGTCCCGGAGAGACTCTCCCGACTGCTGGCGGCAGCTTTGGAGATCCCAGGAGTTTCCAGGGCGCACGTACGTGCCTTGGAAATTGCCGGTGAAGGCTTGGACCAGGTCGTCCCAGTTGGAGATCTGCCCCGGAGGCAGGTGCTCTAGCCAGGCTCGAGCGGTGTCGGAGAGGAACAGGGGGAGGTTGCGGATGATGAGATTATCATCGTCCGTTCCACCCAGTTGGCAGGCCAGCCGATAGTCCACGAGCCACAGTTTCGGTCTCGTCTCCCCCGAGTACTTTGTGATAGTAGTCGGGGTTCGGAACCGGGTCGGGAACGGTGCCCGTCGTATGGCGCGGCTGAAAGCCTGCGGACCGGGTGGTTCGGGCGAAGGACTTCGATCCTCCCCACTGTCGTAGCGTCCCCCACGCCTGGGGTGGTAGCCTCGGTGCACCCTCTCGTTGAGGTGGGCCTGACGGCTGCGGTGATGGTGCTCGTTGCCTAGGCGACCCGGGGCCGCAGGCGCTGTGTTGCGCGTGCGCCCGGTGTGGACCGAGGCTTCCCGCATGAATCGGGAAGTCACGACACGAGGTTCCGAGGGGTACCCCTGCCTTCAGGAGGCGGAGCTCTCGGCCTGTCGGACCGCGGCATCCTCCAGGAGGTTCTCGAGCTCTCCCTGGATACGCCGCCCCTCGGTGGTTGATGGCTCCGGCATCGCGCGGAGAAGTATTGCCGCTGCGGCCAGGTTTTGGCCGACTCCACTGGAAACCGGTGGTGGCCTTACCCTGACGTCGTCGGCGATGCGGTGCTGGATGCCCTGGGGGAGATGACGCGCTTCTCCAGCCAGAGGTTGGCCCGCCCATTCCTGCCCGATGTCCCGGCGGATCGGCTCAAGTGTTCCTTCTCCCTCGTCGAGCCTGGCCTGCATGTCGCGGATTTGCTCGAGCTGTGGGTCATGACCCCCTGCCGGGACGGGGACCACAGCTAGCTCCCAAAGGATGTGTAGCATCCCAAAAATTCAAATCCTGAAATTTTCTCAAACTCCCTCTAAATTCAAAATAAATTTCAAATTTCATTTCAAAACGTTTGTTTGCGAGTTGATATCAGCAAATAAATTATAGTGGTCTATATTCTCTCCAAAATCCTCCTCAAAATATTCTACAAATATTTCCTCAGTGACCCCCCCTCAAATTCGTTCCAGAAATACTGCCCAGATATTTCCCACTGATCACCTCTGATTCTTTCCAAAAATACTGCCCAAATATTCCACAGATAATCCTCCAAGCATTTTCCTCCTGAGAAATACCTTCAGAATCATTTTTCAAGTCCCTACAAATATTTTCTTCATAACTTTCCTCATGCTCATACGTATACGTATGCCTCCAGTGTCATACGGTGAGCTCTACAAGCAAATCTCACTTATACAAGACAAATACATGCTAACCTCCCACTAATCATCTCATCCTCCCACTAATCCTCTCATCCCTCCCACTAATCCTCTCATCCCTCCCCCTAATCCCCCCACCATGGCTATAAATAGAGGGGCAAGGGCCTCCTCTCATCCCACCCCAAGCCGTTTCATGGCAACTCTCTCCCCCCCCCCACACACACACCCACTCCATGTTCCACACAAGCACACACTAGCACAAGGATCGTTCGATCGTTCTTCGATCGTTCGTCCCCTGTTCTTAGTTTGTTCGTTCGTTCGTCTGATCGTTCGATCGTTCGTCCGATCGTTCATGGTTCGTTCGTCCGTTCGTCCGATCGTTCGATCGTTCGTCCGTTCGTTCGTCCAAATAATCTTTTTCCTACCGTTATGCTGCCGAAATTCCGATCGTTCGTTCGTTCGATCATTCGATCGTTCATCGTTCGTTCATAGTTCCTATTCATCGTTCATCGTTCGTTCATAGTCCCTATTCATCGTTCGTTCATAGTCCCTATTCATCGTTCTTCCAGATAATCATTGTCCTGCCGTTATGCTGCCGAAATTCCGATCGTTCGTTCGTTCGATCATTCGATCGTTCATCGTTCGTTCATAGTTCCTATTCATCGTTCATCGTTCGTTCATAGTCCCTATTCATCGTTCTTCCAGATAATCTTTATCCTGCCGTTATGCTGCCGAAATTCCGATCGTTCGTTCGTCCGATCATTCGATCGTTCGTCCGTTCGTTCGTCCAAATAATCTTTTCCTGCCGTTATGCTGCCAAAATTCCAATCGTTCGTTCGTCCGATCATTCGATCGTTCGTCCGTTCGTTCATAGTTCCTATTCATCGTTCATCGTTCGTTCATACGACTATTCACTGTCTCTATTCACCATTACTATTCATCGTTACTATTCACCATTACTATTCACCGTTACTATTCACATACACTATTCATCATCGTTACTATTTATCATTACTATTCATCATCGTTGCTATTCATAGATGATATCTATAATTACTTTTCCATCGCCACTATTCATCGTTACTATTCATCGATTAGCCGATCACCCCAAATTTCAACTACTCATACATCATGCTGTCCAGTCCACCTAAGACCAGCCAGACCCATATTCCAGTCATATGAACTCCGGTGACTGTGATTTTCCTTCAGTAGGGAACTTCCCATCTGGTCACCCATCCCAGGTTTCTCCGAGTCGAGCACGCTTAACTTTGAGATTCCTTCGAACCAGGCTCCCAAACTCAGATTCCAATAATTCTCGTTTCTAAATTTTTATCAAACTATTCCCTATCCAGCCATGTCACCCCTTAAGCATGGTTCATGTTCCAGAAAACTCCCAAAATACTCTTGTCCCATATTCTGCCTATAACTCTCATGTTCATACCAAGTCAGACGATTCATTCGTCACTATTCTCACCAACAGTGAACTTCAATGTGCTACACCACCTACACTCAGCTATAAATACACCCAGCTACCCTCTCCCTCTCCACACACACTCAACACCCTCAGCCAAGGCAAACACCCCACCCACTCAGTTACTCCGCTCTGCCGGCTACACGCATAGTGTCGCTTTGCCTCCAGTCCACCCTCCTGGTAAGCACCTCCGCTCCACCACCAGTAATATCACAACACCACATGACATAGATTCTACTCAAGACTCTACCCATCCATATATCGCTTTTCTGACCACTATACTAAATATTTGTTGGTATACTTGCTGGTTTGTATGTTTGCTTGTTCATGTTGCATAGTTATCGGAGCGTTCGTGCCATCTCGTGGAGGCCAGATCTGCAAGTCTACGCCAGGCGGTGGAGCCAGAAGCCAGTTCCGCGAGCTCTTCTTCCCCCTTCGCCGGATAAGCACGGCAAGCTCACTGGATCCCTTTGATGCATAAATTACCTATGATTTTTCAACCACAACCCTTAGCCTGTTATTTTATGCATGATATGATTTTGAGATAAGTTATTATGGCCACCCAGCCGCTTGCCGCAATCAATCCCTGATATATATGTTCCAAATGATTTGAGAACAGGTGTGAGTTTTCAAAAGAAAATGCTTTTCAAAATGTGTGTGATGAAGGGTTTTCACCCTTATCACCTTGTGAGCGGGATAATAAGGGACTCCCTGGTTTAGGGGAGGGCCTAAGGTGTTGGCTCAGCTGGTTTAGGCGTGAGCAGAAGGATTGTCCCCTCATATAAGGACCGGTTTGTCATCTTCACTACCTGTACTCTTTAATAGTACAACCACTCGAGGCTGTGTGGGCAGTCACTCAATCTGAACTCGTACGGTCCAACCCCAGGGTTATGAAGGCTGGGGAGCACCGGGAGGATAAGGAGGGGGAAAGTTTTGTCCGGTTTGGACATGGTGGTGGCCTGACTCCTTCCGGATAACCGTTAAGGTTAGGACGTGCGGGGAAAGAAAGAGATTCGGATTCGGATCTCATTGATCATGAGATCGCAGAGCCGGACTAGTGGGTAAAGTGTACACCTCTGCGCAGAGTTTGAAAACCTATTCGAATAGTCTGTGTCCACAGGAATGGATGAGTCTGGTATGGTATGGCAATTAATGTTTTGTTTTCCAAAAAAAAGAGATGGTTTTGAGAAAAGTGGTTTTTAAAAAGGTTCGGCGGTTGAGCCGTGAGCTATGGTGGACGGGAAGTCCAGTAGCGGTTTTTGAAAAGGAAAACCAGTGGGAAACTGCTGAGATGCCTGGATGGTTTAGTCCAGGGGATTTTGTTATAATACTGAAAAACTTCCTGCTCCTTTTGGAGAGGATGCGCTTTGCAAAAATACAAAATGTTTTTCAAAACAACTCTGCATTAAATATTGCTGTTTCTGCAAAATATCCCGAGCTCCACATATTCCATGCATTACATCTGATTTCCCCATTCCGCGGGTGAAGGTGGGCTGCTGAGTACGTTTGTACTCACCCTTGCTTATTTGTTGTTTTTCAGAAAAAGGAGATCGGGTAAGAGTTACGACTGTTCCCAACCTTGCCTGTGGCTGTTGGACCACTGACTTGCTTCGCTGCGTATATCGGGCTGCTTCAGCCCCACTCTGATGATATGTCTCGAGTTGTGGACCAACTCTTAAAGTTGACCGCCACCTTTATAGGTTTGTCTCGTTTAAGCAGATTTGGTATCATCTGATGTATAAATGTGTTTGCTAGCCTCCTGGGACTAGTAATTGTATCACATTTGAGTCCCAGAGGATTGGGGACGCTTCAGGTGGTATCGGAGCTGTTAGGTTGGCCGCAGGACGTAACCCTTAGCCTGATCAAAAGTTTTTGAGTCCAAACTATTTTCTTAAAAAAAATTCTTGCTCTCATCCCTTCATTTCAAAAATGGTTTCCCCCTTTCCTTCTCTCAGAAGTCAGATGGAGGTCTCCTGCCAAACCAGCTTTTGCCAGGATGAAGATGGTTTCCCCAAGTTGCTGAGAGCATGCACAGTCCGCCTCGGAATCAGGAGCCAGCCAGAGTATGATGGTCGTGAATTCATCGAGCATGGCACAGAGAAGTGTGTCGTGACTGTATACATTGGATCCAGTCCGCACCATGTGGAATGGAGTGTCACTACTGCTGGGCACAGATTCAAAGACACCTGCCAAGTCGTCGCTCGCAAGGCATTGAGGGCTCTGTGTCAGATCTATGAAGAAGAAGTGGCCGACACACCGCTCAGATTCTTTCCGCCCTTTCAGAGAAATCGTCCAGTTTGGATGGCCAGGATGCGTGCATTGGAAGAGCAGCAACTGCTTGAGGACGACCCCACAGTCGTGTACCTCACTGCCTACCTGCTCACCCTGGATGCACAGTATGATTTCTTGGCTCGGCACCACCGTCAGATGATTGTTCGAGCAGAAGATGCAGAGAAGCTCAACCGTAAGCTCCATGTGGATCTCACCACAGCTCAAGCCCGTGCAACTGCATTGGAAAGTCGTGAAGCCATTGCTGTTGAAGCCCTGAAGCATGCCAAGGATGAGCATGTCCAGAAGTTGATGGAGGCCTACTTGGTAACCCATAACCAACGTAGAGCCCTGCGGATCCAAGAGCCCGCTTCATCCAACCTAGTTCAATCTGTCAGAGATGAAGATCCCCAGATTCTTGAAGGTCACCCGGTCTCTATCAGACGAGAGAAGAAGACTTGGGAACTCACAGAAGGAACCATAGTCTTAGAAGGAATTCCAGTCTTCCCTCAGGCTATGGATAAGCAAGAGCACCCTGAATCCTCCCAAGATCCCCCGCTAGAGTTGTTTGAGCCCCTCACCATGAAGAAGATTCCAGCACCATCCCTTGAGGTCAAGGAAGAAGCTGCAAGCACCCCGCCAGCACCGCCGCCCTCAGAGGAGCTACAAGAGCCAGTCCAGCTTGAAGAAGAGTTTGACCCAGTCTTGCCACCTCAGTCGCCGCCAGAAGAAGTCATCAACATCAGCTCCCTGTTGACCCATCCAGGAGATATCTCAGATTGAAGTTGTGCGTCAGCCTTGCCAGAAGAGAAGCTGCCAGATCTGAGTTAGTATGCCCAGTCCTCTGCATGCATTGGGTAGTGAAGTTTTTCTTCACTTTGGCTAGAGCCCTGCATGTATGAGAGGTAATCGTGTAGACTCGTGTTTTGAAAAACTCTAATTGTGTGGCCCCCTAGGGCATTTCAAAATGAATTTCGCTTGATGTTTTCTTCCCTTTTGAGTGCATATGTGATGCTTTAACGTTAGTGCTCATAAGTTGCATTTAGCATATTTCTCAATTCAGGAGCCAAGCAATAGTAGTTATGCTTAGCCCCCGAATCTGAGTAGCCCGTGCTTTGGAAAAACTCTATTCTTCCCTTATTCAAAACATTTGATTTGTTTGTGCTTATCATTGCTGAGCTAGTGTGTTTTCTTTTCGTTTTTCTTAAAAAGGTTTTCTCTAAAAACATAGATCACAAATTAGAGCTAATCCTTACCTTATGCTTCCATTCTCATCTTAACCCATCTGAAGAAAAAAGTGCCTTACCCAAGAAGATACCAAAAAGCTTACCCTTGAAGCCTGGAATAAGCTACAGAAGAAACCAGTCCAGCCGCTCAGTCAAAAGGACCGACCGTGGGAATCAAAGCACTGCCCCTGAGTCAAAGTAAACAGGAAAAGAGGACAGAAGGAGTTATTACCATACAGAGATGCAAAGATTCTTGGAACCAGAGACCACAAACATCAGGGTCATTGACCCCACCACTCACCCGTGCCCCCCCACACTCATGCCTCGCCTCCATGCGCACTACCACCGCCACCCACCGCCCCCCTTTGCAGCGCACTACCGCCGCCCACGCCACCTTTGCAGCGCACCCACCGCCACCCTCATCGCCGACAACACCAGCCCCCCCTCCCCTTATCGCACCCGCTGCCGCGTAGCACCTACTCCATCACCACTACTCCGCAACCGGACACCCCCGCTCGCCTATAAATCCCCCCCACCAGCCCCTCAACTCCCAACTCGCTCAAAGCACACTCCAGATAAATCCCCTCTGCCAAATCGCAAGCAACTCCATTTTTCCATTCCCTTGCTCCTAAGATCACAATGCTTGGTGATTCTTGGGTTGAAGACTGTTGCACATGGTTCATAGTCTTTGGTTTCCTCCAGTGTATGATAGTAATACTCTTTGATAAAATCCTTGAGTGGGAAGAGCAAAGAGAAAGAAAGAGGCAGTGAAAAGTGAAAAGTGAGAAGAGAAAAGAAGATAGTGAAGAGAAGATGAGAAGAAGGTTCTCCCAAAATCAACCCTGTGTCAGCCATTTCTCTACAGCCTGGTCAAGCAGCAACAGCAGAAGAAGGCCCCGTAACACCCTTGTTATGAGGTATTTCAAGGAGTTCAAATCCCCAAGATTCAAGAGTTCTACCCTCATTCTTTTTAAGTGGGGTAGTGTTCCAGTAAGGTTCCTGCTGTGGAGAAAAGAAGAAGGTCTGTAGCAAGTTTGTGGAGGACCAGATCATTAAAGCATATAAGTTTCTGGATGAGAAGTGGTTACCCAAGTTTTGTTGATGAAGCACCAGAAGACCAATCAAGGAAGGAATCCATGTGGGAGTTCGCAAGAGAAAGGTTTGCGTGTTGGCATCGATGCTTCCTCAATAAGCTAGCTGCCAAGCGAAAGCTGAAGCCTGAAGATGATCTTTGAGTAGCCAGAATCAGCATTTGCAATCAGCAACCGGATGCTCCTCAAAGGCCGGATTTTGTTGAAGTTCCATCTCCTCGAAGAGTTGCAAAGTGAAGATATGTAGCTGAAGTAAAGCTATACCCATAACCCTTCTAAGCCAAATCTCGAGGACGAGATTCCTTTTAAGTGGGGTAGATTTGTAGCATCCCAAAAATTCAAATCCTGAAATTTTCTCAAACTCCCTCTAAATTCAAAATAAATTTCAAATTTCATTTCAAAACGTTTGTTTGCGAGTTGATATCAGCAAATAAATTATAGTGGTCTATATTCTCTCCAAAATCCTCCTCAAAATATTCTACAAATATTTCCTCAGTGACCCCCCTCAAATTCGTTCCAGAAATACTGCCCAGATATTTCCCACTGATCCCCTCTGATTCTTTCCAGAAATACTGCCCAAATATTCCACAGATAATCCTCCAAGCATTTTCCTCCTGAGAAATACCTTCAGAATCATTTTTCAAGTCCCTACAAATATTTTCTTCATAACTTTCCTCATGCTCATACGTATACGTATGCCTCCAGTGTCATACGGTGAGCTCTACAAGCAAATCTCACTTATACAAGACAAATACATGCTAACCTCCCACTAATCATCTCATCCTCCCACTAATCCTCTCATCCCTCCCACTAATCCTCTCATCCCTCCCCCTAATCCCCCCACCATGGCTATAAATAGAGGGGCAAGGGCCTCCTCTCATCCCACCCCAAGCCATTTCATGGCAACTCTCTCCCCCCCCCCCCCCCACACACACACCCACTCCATGTTCCACACAAGCACACACTAGCACAAGGATCGTTCGATCGTTCTTCGATCGTTCGTCCCCTGTTCTTAGTTTGTTCGTTCGTTCGTCCGATCGTTCGATTGTTCGTCCGATCGTTCATGGTTCGTTCGTCCGTTCGTCCGATCGTTCGATCGTTCGTCCGTTCGTTCGTCCAAATAATCTTTTTCCTACCGTTATGCTGCCGAAATTCCGATCGTTCGTTCGTTCGATCATTCGATCGTTCATCGTTCGTTCATAGTTCCTATTCATCGTTCATCGTTCGTTCATAGTCCCTATTCATCGTTCGTTCATAGTCCCTATTCATCGTTCTTCCAGATAATCGTTGTCCTGCCGTTATGCTGCCGAAATTCCGATCGTTCGTTCGTTCGATCATTCGATCGTTCATCGTTCGTTCATAGTTCCTATTCATCGTTCATCGTTCGTTCATAGTCCCTATTCATCGTTCTTCCAGATAATCTTTATCCTGCCGTTATGCTGTCGAAATTCCGATCGTTCGTTCGTCCGATCATTCGATCGTTCGTCCGTTCGTTCGTCCAAATAATCTTTTCCTGCCGTTATGCTGCCAAAATTCCAATCGTTCGTTCGTCCGATCATTCGATCGTTCGTCCGTTCGTTCATAGTTCCTATTCATCGTTCATTTCCGATCGTTCGTTCGTTCGATCATTCGATCGTTCATCGTTCGTTCATAGTTCCTATTCATCGTTCATCGTTCGTTCATAGTCCCTATTCATCGTTCTTCCAGATAATCTTTATCCTGCCGTTATGCTGTCGAAATTCCGATCGTTCGTTCGTCCGATCATTCGATCGTTCGTCCGTTCGTTCGTCCAAATAATCTTTTCCTGCCGTTATGCTGCCAAAATTCCAATCGTTCGTTCGTCCGATCATTCGATCGTTCGTCCGTTCGTTCATAGTTCCTATTCATCGTTCGTTCATACGAACTATTCACTGTCTCTATTCACCATTACTATTCACCGTTACTATTCACCATTACTATTCACCGTTACTATTCACATACACTATTCATCATCGTTACTATTTATCATTACTATTCATCATCGTTACTATTCATAGATGATATCTATAATTACTTTTCCATCGTCACTATTCATTGTTACTATTCATCGATTAGCCGATCACCCCAAATTTCAACTACTCATACATCATGCTGTCAAGTCCACCTAAGACCAGCCAGACCCATATTCCAGTCATATGAACTCCGGTGACTGTGATTTTTCTTCAGTAGGGAACTTCCCATCTGGTCACCCATCCCAGGTTTCTCCGAGTCGAGCACGCTTAACTTTGAGATTCCTTCGAACCAGGCTCCCAAACTCAGATTCCAATAATTCTCGTTTCTAAATTTTTATCAAACTATTCCCTATCCAGCCATGTCACCCCTTAAGCATGGTTCATGTTCCAGAAAACTCCCAAAATACTCTTGTCCCATATTCTGCCTATAACTCTCATGTTCATACCAAGTCAGACGATTCATTCGTCACTATTCTCACCAACAGTGAACTTCACTGTGCTACACCACCTACACTCAGCTATAAATACACCCAGCTACCCTCTCCCTCTCCACACACACTCAACACCCTCAGCCAAGGCAAACACCCCACCCACTCAGTTACTCCGCTCTGCCGGCTACACGCATAGTGTCGCTTTGCCTCCAGTCCACCCTCCTGGTAAGCACCTCCGCTCCACCACCAGTAATATCACAACACCACATGACATAGATTCTACTCAAGACTCTACCCATCCATATATCGCTTTTCTGACCACTATACTAAATATTTGTTGGTATACTTGCTGGTTTGTATGTTTGCTTGTTCATGTTGCATAGTTATCGGAGCGTTCGTGCCATCTCGTGGAGGCCAGATCTGCAAGTCTACGCCAGGCGGTGGAGCCAGAAGCCAGTTCCGCGAGCTCTCCTTCCCCCTTCGCCGGATAAGCACGGCAAGCTCACTGGATCCCTTTGATGCATAAATTACCTATGATTTTTCAACCACAACCCTTAGCCTGTTATTTTATGCATGATATGATTTTGAGATAAGTTATTATGGCCACCCAGCCGCTTGCCGCAATCAATCCCTGATATATATGTTCCAAATGATTTGAGAACAGGTGTGAGTTTTCAAAAGAAAATGCTTTTCAAAATGTGTGTGATGAAGGGTTTTCACCCTTATCACCTTGTGAGCGGGATAATCAGGGACTCCCTGGTTTAGGGGAGGGCCTAAGGTGTTGGCTCAGCTGGTTTAGGCGTGAGCAGAAGGATTGTCCCCTCATATAAGGACCGGTTTGTCATCTTCACTACCTGTACTCTTTAATAGTACAACCACTCGAGGCTGTGTGGGCAGTCACTCAATCTGAACTCGTACGGTCCAACCCCAGGGTTATGAAGGCTGGGGAGCACCGGGAGGATAAGGAGGGGGAAAGTTTTGTCCGGTTTGGACATGGTGGTGGCCTGACTCCTTCCGGATAACCGTTAAGGTTAGGACGTGCGGGGAAAGAAAGAGATTCGGATTCGGATCTCATTGATCATGAGATCGCAGAGCCGGACTAGTGGGTAAAGTGTACACCTCTGCGCAGAGTTTGAAAACCTATTCGAATAGTCTGTGTCCACAGGAATGGACGAGTCTGGTATGGTATGGCAATTAATGTTTTGTTTTCCAAAAAAAAAGAGATGGTTTTGAGAAAAGTGGTTTTTAAAAAGGTTCGGCGGTTGAGCCGTGAGCTATGGTGGACGGGAAGTCCAGTAGCGGTTTTTGAAAAGGAAAACCAGTGGGAAACTGCTGAGATGCCTGGATGGTTTAGTCCAGGGGATTTTGTTATAATACTGAAAAACTTCCTGCTCCTTTTGGAGAGGATGCGCTTTGCAAAAATACAAAATGTTTTTCAAAACAACTCTGCATTAAATATTGCTGTTTCTGCAAAATATCCCGAGCTCCACATATTCCATGCATTACATCTGATTTCCCCATTCCGCGGGTGAAGGTGGGCTGCTGAGTACGTTTGTACTCACCCTTGCTTATTTGTTGTTTTTCAGAAAAAGGAGATCGGGTAAGAGTTACGACTGTTCCCAACCTTGCCTGTGGCTGTTGGACCACTGACTTGCTTCGCTGCGTATATCGGGCTGCTTCAGCCCCACTCTGATGATATGTCTCGAGTTGTGGACCAACTCTTAAAGTTGACCGCCACCTTTATAGGTTTGTCTCGTTTAAGCAGATTTGGTATCATCTGATGTATAAATGTGTTTGCTAGCCTCCTGGGACTAGTAATTGTATCACATTTGAGTCCCAGAGGATTGGGGACGCTTCAGGATGTCAATGCGAGGCACGGGCCTAGGGGGATCATCGTTCTCCGGTATACCAAGATGGTTGCCTTCGCCGGGACCCCCTAGATCGACGTGGAAACATTCGCGACTTGGGCCGCAGTCCTCGTCGTCGAGGCTGCGGCTACCGTCGGAACAGTCAGAAAGGCAGTAGTCGCATGCGGTCATGAAGTCCCGCATGGCATTGGGGTTACCAAGTCCGGAGAAATCCCAACAGAAGTCGGGCTCGCCATCTTCCTCGGACCCCGAGGGCACGTAGGTCGAGACGACCGTCAGCCGGTCCCAGGGTGACCGCACACGATACCCCAGAGGGTTTGGACTCGCCTCTATGAGAATGTCCACCGAAGCGGAGTCGCTTGGTGGGTCGAGGCCGAATCCAAAAGGCGCGAGATGGGAATCGGTCGGTACCTCTTGGTCGACGGGCGGTGACGAAGTCACGTCAGGGACTGACTGCACCGTCGTCTCAGGTACGAGGGTGACGCCCAGCAACTCCTTCGCGAGCGTGCTGGCGTCGTCCGTTTGCTTGAGGTTGGTGTGTTGCGGGGAGACGACGCTCGTCTTCGTCTCAGACGCGAGGTCGATGCCCGACACGCTCCCCGTTGGGGCGCCAGCGCCGTCGACTCGCTCGACAGCCGACGAGGTGTCGCCTCCTGCTTGGCCTTGGTTGCCCCGCCTCCTCCTCCGTCGGCGGGGGAGGGGACAGGACAAGCCCGAATGCCGCCCTTCCACCACGTGGGGAAGGCGTCGTCGATTTCCCCGCCGGTGGGCGGGTTGTCGACCGCCATTGTCGCTGTCGCGTGGCAGGGGAAGGAGTGTCATGTCGTAGCTGCCGTCGAGGGACATGAACTCAAGACTCCCGAAACGGAGCACCGTCCCGGGCTAGAGAGGTTGCTGGAGACTGCCCATCTGGAGCTTGACGGGAAGCTATTCGTCAACACGCAGCAGGCCCCTATCTGGCGCGCCAACTGTCGGCGTTTCGACCCCGGGGGGGTCTCTGGACCGACGAGTAAATTGTCGTCGCGTGCCCCAGCCCAGATGGGTCGGCGCGAGGCGGAACGCGAAGGGGAGAAAAGCAGCCGGAGGGAGACAGGCGTGGGAGGTGGAACCCGCGGCCTTCGTGTTAGCCCCAAGCCCAGGTCGGGTGTGCTTGCAGTAGGGGGTTACAAGCGTCCACGCGGGAGGGAGCGAGCGGCCTTGCGCGAGCGCCGTCCCGTCCTTCCCCGCGCGGCCAACCCTCTGTAAGAGGGCCCTGGACCTTCCTTTTATAGGCGTAAGGAGAGGATCCAGGTGTACAAAGGGGGGTGTAGCAGTGTGCTAACGTGTCTAGCGGAGGAGAGCTAGCGCCCTAAGTACATGCCATCGTGGCAGCCAGAGAGGTTTTGGCACCCAGTTCGTGTGGTGTCGTGGCCATCGGAGGAGCGCTGGAGCCTTGTGGAAGGACAGCTGTCGGGGCTGTCGAGTCCTTGCTGACGTCCTCTTGCTTCCGTAAGGGGGCTGAGAGCCGCCGTCGTCATAGAGCATACGGGGCGCCATCATTACTTGTTTAGCGGAGCGAGCCAGATGGGACGCCGGTCTTGTCCCCCGTAGCCTGAGTCAGCTTGGGGTAGGGTAATGATGGCGCCTCCTGTGACGTGGTCGGTCCGAGCCCTGAGTTGGGCGAGGCGGAGGCTCCTCCGAGGTCGAGGTCGAGTCTGTCTTCCAAGGCCGAGGTCGAGTCCGAGCCTCGGGGTCGGGCGAAGCGGAGTTCGTCGTCTTTTGGGGCTGAGCCCGAGTCCGAGCCCTGGGGTCGGGCGAAGCGGAGTTCGTCGTCTTCCGGGGTTGAGTCCGAGTCCGAGCCCTGGGGTCGGGTGAAGCGGAGTTCATCGTCTTGCGGGGCTGAGCCCGAGTCCGAGCCCTGGGGTCGGGCGAAGCGGAGTCCGTCGTCTTCCGGGGCTGAGCCCGAGTCCGAGCCCTAGGGTCGGGCGAAGCGGAGTTCGTTGTCTTCCGGGGCTGAGCCTGAGTCCGAGCCCTGGGGTCGGGCGAAGCGGAGTCCGTTGTCTTCCGGGGCTGAGCCCGAGTCCGAGCCCTGGGGTCGGGCGAAGCGGAGTCCGTCGTCTTTCGGGGCTGAGCCCGAGTCCGAGCCCTGGGGTCGGGCGAAGCGGAGTTCGTCGTCTTCTGGGGCTGAGCCCGAGTCCGAGCCCTGGGGTCGGGCGAAGCGGAGTTTCCTATGGCGTCTGAGGCCGGACTTGGTTGCTGACAGCCTCACTCTGTCGAGTGGCACAGCAGTCGGGGCGGCGCAGGCGGCGCTGTCCCCTTGTCAGGCCGGTCAGTGGAGCGGCAAAGTGACTACGGTCACTTCGGCTCTATCGACTGGAGGGCGCACGTCAGGATAAAGGTGTTAGGCCACCTTTGCATTAAATGCCCCTGCGATTCGGTCGGTTGGCGTGGCGACTTGGCCAAGGTTGCTTCTTGGTGAAGACTAGGCCTCGGGCGAGCCAAAGGTGTGTCCGTTGCTGGAGGGGGTCCTCGGGCGAGACGTGAATCCTCCGAGGTCGGCTGCCCTTGCCCGAGGCTGGGCTCGGGCGAGGCGTGATCGCGTCCCTCGAATGGATCGATCCTGGACTTAATCGCACCCATCAGGCCTTTGCAGCTTTGTGCTGATGGGGGTTACCAGCTGAGATTTAGGAGACTTGAGGGTACCCCTAATTATGGTCCCCGACACAAACCGAGCTAGAATGCCAGCTTAACTCGTGAAAAAATTCAAATGAATCGATTCGAGCTTAGCTGACCACGAATCGAGCGAGCCAACGAGCCACGAACATTTCGACCAACCCTAACCGTAGCATACTTTGTCCGTTTGGGTCCAACATATTTTAAGTTTTAAAATTGAAAACCGATAGTGGAGGACTAGGGTTGTTGGTCGCAAAGAAACACCAACAATGAAGACCAGTTCTACAGTAGCCAGGTGTCGTCTTCCAGTTCGAGGCAGCAAAGATGCCATTACGAGTTCTCTATTTCTTACTACAATGTAGCACACGATGATGGAACCTAAACGGAAGTATCATGAAACCAAAAGGGCAGGAAAAAGAAAAAAAACAAAGCTAGGGGTGCAGTGCAGCAGAAGCAACAAGCAAGCATGAATGACTCCTCTTCCTTGCGGGGGGTGACTTGTCCACAAAGACTTTACCATTTTGTGGCAAAGCGATCGGGTTACATGCCCTACTGCCTACTGGCGTCATGTGATTTCCTGCTGGTCGCGCGACATTTTTCCCGTGTCCTCGCATCAGAACAGTGGCCGCCATCAGTTCACCATCCCCCGAGGCCGGAAAGGCAGCGCCACTGTTCGTACATTTTGCTCCTGCGGTACCTGTCTCGACGGATTTGGGATGGATGAGATGACGAGAGAGGTCGCCGTCTCGATCCACGGAGAGAGGTAGAGGTTACTGTTAGATTACCATTAGATTACCTGTCTAGGGTTTAGGGTCTTCCCCATGTAATTACTATCTCAACCCTTTGTAATGGGCCAGACCCAATTACCTAAGTCTATTAATACTACACCCAACCCTGATTAGGGTTAAGGCTTCCATTCTAACTTGGTATCGGAGCCCTCTTCCCTCCCACCCACAGCCGCCGGGCTGCTCCCCGTCCCAGCCGGCGGCCTCCCAGCAGCCGCCTCCGCTCGGCTCTCCCATCGGCGGCGCGCGGCTCCACCCTCCCCGGCTGCGCCCGCCAGGAGCTCCTGCAGCCGCCAGCTGTGCTCGCCCGCCGCGCGCGCCCCTTCCCCACTGCGACCCCGGTGCCCTGCGGCCTGCCGACCGCGCCCTCTCTGCCCCGATGTGTCGCGTCGCCTTGGACGCCCGGAACCGCGCGTCTAGCCGTGTCCAGAGCCGCACCCAGGCGCCCTGCACCGGACCCCGTGGCTCGCATGTCGCTCCTCCTCTGCTTGGCCGCGCTGTTGCTGGCCTCGCCCTCTTCCTCCAACCCCGGCGCTGCGTGCCCTCTCTGCCGGTCTCCTCCGTCGGCCGCTGGTCCCCAGCCGCCCTTCTCCCTGCCGCGTGCGCTCCCTGCCGCGGCTCCCTGCCTTGCCGCCCGACCCGGTCCTAGCGGCTGCGCGTGCCCTTCTTGACGACCCCCATCACCACTCGCGCAGCTGCGCTTCTCCTACCAGTGTTATCTCCTCCCACACCGGTTCCATGGCGTCACCCCCGCCATACATGAGCTTTACCTCGCCCGCCGCTCTCGTGACTGTGCATGTCCTCCTCTACGACGGCCAGCTCATCCGGGGCACGTTCGTGTCCTTCGATTCAGTCTGGAACCCTATTCTTCGGGACTGCGTTGAGGTCCACCCTCAGGCAGGCCGTCACGTCCCTGGTTCGCTTGTCTTCCCACGTGCTGCGATCGTCTCCCTAGCGGTTGAGCCCGTGTCATCTCCCTCCCTTCCTAGTGCCTCTATCGGGGCACCTTCTTTGGCCCTCTCCGCTTACACCATACCTTCGCCACCACCACCTCCCCGAACCACCACCGATTGGGTGGTTGACTCCGGGGCCTCCTTCCACACTACCCCCACCACTAGTTCGTTACTCCACTCCCATCCACCCCACCCCTCACATCCTACCTCCATCGTCGTCGGCAACGGTTCCACCCTCCCGGTCACCTCAGTAGGTACATCGGCTCTTCCAGGATCATTCTGCCTTAACGACGTCCTTGTTGCTCCCGGACTAACTCATCCCCTCCTCTCGGTTCGTCGCTTCACTAGTGACAACCAGTGCTCTATGGAGTTCGACCCCTGGGGCCTCACCATACGCCATCTTCCCACACATGTTGTGCTCGCTCGCTGTGACAGCCCCGGCCCCCTCTATTCTCTTCACTTGCCCTCCACTCCCCACACTAGAGTAGCCTCATCTCCTGTACTTACTACTACCACCACATCACATGCTCTTGCTACTACCACCAACTCCTCCGCCATTTGGCACCGTTGCCTCGGGCACCCTAGACCTGACGTCATGTCCCAGCTTTTCGACCACTCCGACATATCATATACTCGGGGCTCTTCTGAGCGCCTCTGTCATGCTTGTCAGCTCGGCCGTCACTCCCATCTTCCTTTTTCTACTTCCACGTCCAGGGCTGTTCAGGCCTTTGATCTTGTCCACTGTGATCTCTGGACATCTCCTGTACTCAGCCTCTCCGGCTACAAATACTACCTGGTCATTCTGGATGACTACTCCCATTTCCTTTGGACTTTCCCCTTCGGCTGAAGTCCGACACGTTTACCACCCTCACTCAATTTTTCGCCTGGGTATCCACCCAGTTCCGGCGCCCGGTCCGTGCCCTGCAGTGCGACAATGGCCACGAGTTCGACAACAACGCCTCCCCCTATTTCTTCCTCACTCACGGTGTCCAGTTGCGTCTCTCGTGTCCCTACACCTCTACTCAGAACGGTCGGGCTGAGCGCATGATTCGCACCACCACCAACATGATCCGTTGCCTTCTCTTTCAGACGTCTCTCCCTGCCACCTACTAGGCAGAGGCCCTTTATACCGCCACGCATCTCCTCAACCGTCTTCCCTCGAAGGCGGTGAGCCACCCTACACCTCACTTCGCCCTGTACGGCACAACCCCTTCCTACGACCACCTGCGCGTGTTCGGCTGTGCCTGCTACCCTAACATTTCCGCTACCGCCCCTAACAAGCTTTCTCCTCGCTCCACTCGCTGCCTCTTCCTCGGCTACTCCCCTGACCACAAGGGGTATCGGTGCCTGGACCTCACCTCCCACTGCATCATCATCTCTCGTCACGTCGTCTTAGACGAAGATGTGTTTCCCCTTGCAGCTCCACCCCACCCACCGATCTTGACTCCCTCCTCGAGTCTGACCCGGTTCCCCCCACCCCCGGCGCCCCGTCTTGCGCCGTTACCTGCTCCTCGTACAGCCACGATGCCACAGCTCGCGCCCATTTCCACGCCACGCGCGGCACCGTCGACCCCGCCCGCGCCCCGCGCGGCCACGTCGCTCATGCCTGTGCCATGCGCGGCCCCGTCGATCCTGCCTGCACCACGCGCGGCCCTGTCGACCCCGCCTGCGCCACGCGCGACCCCGTCGACCACGCCTGTGCCACGCGCGGCCCCGTCGACCCCGCCTGCGCCACGCGTGGCCCCGTCAACCCCGGCTTGCTTCGCCAACCCCACGCTCGTCTACCACCGCCGCGGCCACGCCACTATCTCCGCGCCCCTCGACTCGGGCCCGTCTACGAGCGCGACCCGCTTCGCCGACCCCGCCGTCGTCTATCACCGACGCTCTCGACGTTCCTGCGGTCCACTCCGAGCCATCCGTATACCACCTGGTCGCCATCCACCGCGACCTCGGACACGTCCACCCGATGGTGACTCGACGCGCCGCCGGAGTTCTTCGCCCCGTTGACCGGCTGATCCTGGCAGCTGATACGTCCAGCACTCCACCTGACGCTTCCCCGGTGCCCTCCTCCGTTCGCACTGCCCTCGCCGACCCACATTGGCGTCGTGCTATGGAGGAGGAGTACGCGGCCCTCTTGGCCAACCACACCTTGGACCTGGTGCCGTGTCCACCAGGCACCAACGTGGTCACCGGCAAGTGGCTATTTTGCCACAAGCTGACCTTGGATGGCTCCCTCGACCGCTACAAGGCCCGTTGGGTCCTTCGGGGCTTCACACAGCGCCCCGGAGTGGACTACGACGAGACCTTCAGCCCCGTCGTCAAGTTCGCCACTGTTCGCGCCGTCCTCTCCCTCGCCCTCTCCCGCGACTGGGCGATCCATCAGCTCGATGTCAAGAATGCGTTCCTCCATGGCACTTTGTCGCAGACTGTCTACTGCAGCTAGCCCACCGGCTTCGTCGACGCTGACCGTCAGGATCTGGTCTGTCGGCTGAACCGGTCCCTGTACGGCCTCAAGCAGGCGCCACGGGCATGGTACAGTCGCTTTGCCTCCTACCTGGCCTCCATCGGCTTCGTTGAGGCCAAGTCGGACACGTCCCTGTTCATCTACCGGCACGGCGACGACACCGTCTACCTCCTGCTCTATGTCGACGACATTGTGCTCACGGCATCCACCGCCGACCTTCTTCACCGCACGATCGTCGCTCTTCAGCAGGAGTTCGCGATGAAGGACCTGGGGCCCCTACACCACTTCCTCGGTATCACCGCCGAGCGCCGGCCCTAGGGTTTCTTCCTCCACCAGCGCCAGTACGCCATCGAAATCCTGGAGCGGGCTGGCATGTCTGACTGCAAGCCCTGCTCCACGCCTGTCGACACTCAGGCGAAGCTCTCTAAGGACGACGGGCCTCCGGTCGCCGATGTGACGTCCTACCGGAGCCTGACCGACGTGCTCCAGTACCTCACCTTCTCCAGGCCCGACATCGCATACACCGTCCAGCAGGTGTGCCTGCATATGCACACTCCACGGGAGCCCCATCTCACCGCGCTCAAGCGAATTCTGCGCTACCTCCGCGGCTCCCTCGACTACGACCTCCTTCTCTGACCATCCCCGACGTCGGAGCTTGTGGTCTACACTGACGCTGACTGGGCTGGCTGTCCCGACACACGTCGGTCCACCTCAGGTTACGCCGTGTTCCTGGACGCCAACCTCGTCTCTTGGGCCGCCAAGCGTCAGCCCGTCGTCTCTCGCTCCAGCGCTGAGGCCGAGTACCGTGCCGTGGCCAACGGCGTGGCAGAGGCCTCCTGGCTGCGCCAGCTCCTCCACGAGCTCCACAGTCCCCTCCAGCGCGCCACCCTCGTCTACTGCGACAACGTCAGCGCGGTCTACCTCTCCACCAACCCCGTGCAACATCAGCGCACGAAGCATGTGGAGATCGACCTGCACTTCGTCCGCGAGCGTGTCGCTGCCGGTGACGTTCGGGTTCTCAGCGTCCCCACCACGCTGCAGTTCGCCGACATCTTCACCAAGGGGTTACCGTCGAGTGTATTTTCAGACTTTCGATCCAGTCTCAACATCTGTACAGGATAGAGTTGTGACTGCGGGGGGTGTTAGATTACCATTAGATTACCTGTCTAGGGTTTGGGTCTTCCCCATGTAATTACTCTCAACCCTTTGTAATGGGCCAGGCCCAATTACCTAAGTCTATTAATACTACACCCAACCCTGATTAGGGTTAGGGCTTCCATTCCAACTGTTACTGCTACCGGAGCACAGCATGCTTAGCTAGCAATCTATCTCTGATCCACATCTGCTTAGCTAGCAATCTATGCTCCTGTTTGTTTCGGCTTTTTAGAGCTTCTGGCCACCAAAAGCTGTTGCGGACTGCCAAACGCTCAGCTTTTCAGCCAGCTTTTATAAAATTCGTTTGGGTAAAACCCATTCAAAATTAACATAAACATAAAATTGGTTGACTCGTTGCAATAGTAGGAATCCGTCACTTTCTAGATCCTTAGCCCTATGGACAACTTTATCTTCCTTCGCACGTAATCCTAATGATACTCAGATTTTCTACGCAGCCAGATTCTCCACACAGCCAGATTCTCAGAAAAGCTGGTCAGAAAAAAGCTGAACCAAACATGCTTCTCTGATCCATTGATGTGGCACGTGAATTTGAGAATATTATTAGTATTTTCTAGTATTAAATTGGTATAGAATAATTATAAATTGATTATATGGCTGTATATCTGTATGCATATTGGTTTTTTTGTCACGAGATAAACGAGCTAGCCCAATCTCAACGAGTCAAGCCGAGCTGGCTCGTTATATGGCCCTATGTGCGAGGAGCACCTGGCCAGCGCGAGCCTGCGCCGCGGAATACGGCCCTCCTCAGCGTCCCTGCATATGCAACAAAATGACTTATTTTACATTTGTCCATGCAACCCATATATGCAACCAAACATGTGCTCAGGTTTAGACAACGCACGCGGTAGTCCAGAATGAGATGGTGCAATCGACCAATCAGGTGGAATGTATATTTTGATTTCGAGTAGACTTATGTAAATTGTAATAGTGTGTATTCATGTCACTAGAACTTTTGGAGGTTGAAGCCGGTGACAAATACTAAACGTGCATATTGGTGCGATAATGTGGTGTAAATTTTACAATATAAAATTTAAGGATCAAACCATATTATGATCAGATTCTATTCCTATTTATTTTTTGAAATAAAATTTATTAAGAGTCTTAACTTATTGAAAAAAACATTTGGATCGTGATATATTGCACGTATAATATGGATATTAGTCGATGGTCAACGATTTAGAAAGTTTGATGTTTTGAACCAAAGTCGTATTACAAAAAAAAATGGACGTGTGGCAGTGCTCTTATGGATTAATTTATGAAAGTCTAGCTCTATTTCTCTGTTGTTGAAACCGCGGGTGGATTAATAGTTTTGAGTGTGTATTGAGTTAGTTTGAGTTTCTATTGCATAAAACGTGTAATATAATCGTTTTTATTTTGTTTTCTCCGTAGCCGCGTGTATTGATTTCCCACAAAGGATGGGACTTAGTTTCTGATGAAGTTTTCTTCATCTGAAATGTATAAAAATGTTAGCAGCAATGTATAAAATTATTAGCAGGATGTATCATTCATACATTAACAAAAATATGGATGCGATGTATGGTTGTCCCTAAGGGGTCCTTCTTAAGAGCCCCTAACTGTATATAGGGGAGCACAATTCTCCAGTGATTACCCTGCATATATAGAAGAGAGCACTATGCTCCTCATATACTTTAATTACATTGTTTCTTGGCGATATTAATCCCTGCAACATGATAATGATGTGTATTAGACAATACAAATAATGTATGATTTTAAAATTAAAATAAATAAATATTAAAGTTATAGTATATAGGGGGAGTTGTTTAGTGGGAATAGTTGGAGACATTGGTGAGAATATATTTAGGCAAGGTAGTAAAATATAGTAGAAAGTATAAATAAGGGGAGATGTATAGATGAATTGTTGGTGATACCCTAATATGAAGGGTAAAGTATATTTTCAACCTCCAATTTATGAGTTAGTTTAATTTTCAACACTAAGCAGTGAAACTTTCACTAGACGAGGGACACCTTTTAACTATTAAAATGGGATGGATTTAGTGCTCTGACTAGTTTTACAAGTGTTTTTGTATTTTATAATAATAATAAAAATATGGTTTGGTCTCCTAAATTCTAATTGCTTTATTTTAGATAAAAAATATGAAACTAGCTTTTCTTAAACGTCATATATCTATTTATCCTTTATTTGGAGCATAGGGTACTACACTGTACAGTAATCATTAGACATCGTCAACACACAATAAAGAGTTAGAAAAAAATCCATTTCAAATAACTATATGTTAATATGTATCATAAGCTGATAGATGATAATTGTTTTATAAATGGTTTGATTTTTAAAAATAAATTAACTATGTGTTATCCAACTAGATGAGCAAATTCTTCTATTCAAATGAGGATCTGAATGGGGACTCCAGCCCCCAATGTCTGCGCAGACAATAGAGGGAGGGAGGAAGAAAGAAAAGTGACATGAAAGGAGAGGAAGGGAGAAGAAGGAAGAAAATGGTGAAGAGAGAGAAAAGGTAGATAAAGAATAAGAGAGAAAAATAGAGCTAATTAACCCAGTCTCCTTGCGACGGGTTCTAGATCCGTCACTGCTTTAGTTTGTTGACACTTGAAAGATGTCTATCATCCGATTTTATAGCTCAGGGTTTAAATTTAAACTCGTATACATCTTGAAGTTTGAAAAATACGCTTTGCCCGTAAAAATACGCTTGACCCTAACACGACTGATGACAAGTTCCGTAGTCTATAAATTAGTGGCGTCGTATCCTCTGGTAGTATAGACGTATAGTTCAATGCCCTGGATAGTATCGATACCGTACAGTACGTGTTCATGCAATTTGGTGAGGAGCAGACGGGGTAGGACAAATCTGCCGGCCCAATCCTAAAATACATCACTGTTTCTGTTCGTATTATGACTTCTTTAGGTTCTAGCCACCAAAAGCTACTGAAGACTGTCAAATACTTAGCTTTTCAATCCGTTTCTACGAGAATCACTTAAGTCAAAACCATCCAAAATCAACGTGAACACATAATCGGCTGAGTCGTTACGATAGTAGAAAATCGACATTTTTCTAATACTAACTTTTTTATCTTTTTTCGCACATAATATCCACGATACTCAAATTTTCCACCAGATTATCAAAAAAAGCTCCTCACAAAAAGGTGAAGGCTCTAGATGAAGTACTTCCCAGTCCCATCATTGAGGTTTACAGAACAGTAAATTTAAAATCTGTCTATTCTGTGCTCTTGTTTACAAACTATAACTACTACTGGTATATAAACACATATATACTAGCACGTATTTTGCAGTCTTTCCCTATTCTTTATACTAACTAGTAAAATGCCTATACTGACAATATAATAAAAATAATTCTAATCGAAAAGAAGTGAATACACATGAATAATCGCGCCAAAAGAGATAGGGATGACGAGTAGAAGAAAAAAATTAAATATTTATTCGATATGGTGTTAACGCTAACGCTATGACAAATCAGAATGAAGTTCTACTGCAACTCTTAGTGCATGATTCTGCACACAAGCGATCAGGGGAAAGAAGTGTAACCATTCCTTGTAAACTCCACCCACAAAAAGCTACAGTATATCATCTTGGAAAGTGATAAAAGACCTGGATTTCTCAAGTAACATTTGATTTCTTTTATTGGTGTTTATACGAGTTCTTTATCTCACAGAAGAAAAAGGACAGAAACCTAGTAATGCAGATGTTCTAGATGCGACCCCTCCACAATTCTTCATGTTATCATCTAAATTATATAGATAATATAAACACAATAGCCCCCTTTCATGTTACCTGGCATTATCCATATCTGCATTTAGGCAATGGATATAAAATATCATTCTAACTTTCTGAAATGTTGTCATGCTCATTTTCTAGGGAAATGGGGAAGTATTCTCCAGTTCAACAACCAACTTCTGGATGCTAATGTAAGAAAAACACGTGTGTTCCTACTTATTTTCTAGTCATCCACGTAACAAGTAGTACCACCTTGTCCTCCTTCAAGTCTCTGCTTTCATCATAGTTTTCAAAAAGACCATCCAGCTAGAAAAGAAAAAATAAACAATTTTATGAAAAAGGACAGCAATCAAGTCAATGAAAAGCATGAGCAAAAGTCACATATCATACTACCTATGCCAGATATTCTGCCAGTATGTAATTTTAATTATTTCACTATGGAGCTACCGCTTACTTTCAAATTCCCTAAGTTAGCTGACAAGACCTCATTTGTGTCCTCTCCATTTCCTTTGTTCCCATCATTTTCAGTAGCATCTTGAAGCTGAAACAAATAGATTTAAATATATTGTACAGTAATTTTGCATGCACCATAAATTACAGAATATGGATGCAGAAAAGCCACGTGATACATCTTGGAGCAGGGTGCTCGTGGTAAAGGCCGGGGCGGTTGGCGGACGTAGGCGCGATCGTGTCAAATCCCTAGATGATATGATTGATGAAGTAGCGTTGAGGATGATCTATTAAAGAATGACCGTTGGATGCGTTTGAGTAAGAGATAGTAGACAAATCAAATGATCTGGAACGTGATACATCTTCCTGCTATTTCTTAAGGGTGATCCTCAGTTCTGGAAATCCTGGATGAGGCAATATTTTCCAAAATAACTTAATATGAAGATGGAAGTTACAAACTTTTTACAGGATGCAGAGGTGATGAATAGAATTCCAACATTATATAATCGTTTGTTAAACAGAGATGATATCAAGAAATTTAGATATATGATACTTTTCAACTCTTGAAAGAAAAATAAATTGGAGAAGTACTTATTAAAATCACTCAAAATATAAAACAATCATGGTGTTGGGGAGTGTGCATTTGGCACCAGCAAAGATAATTTGCATATGATCGACATACAAAACCAACCTTTGAAATGTAGCTACGCAGAGAGCATCCACATAATTTAGTTGCCTCCTCATAAGGGAAAACAGAAGCTAAGACCTGCATCAAGGGTGAACATTAGAAGACATCATAAAACATGATGAAAGAACATTGCAACGATAAACAATCATTTCTATTAGTAGGAGTACAACGATGATTAACCAAAGCACATTGAAAACTGTTCCAAAGTCATAATTAAAGCAACATAAGTTAAAAGCAGTATATTTAATAGTGGTAATGTAACACCCATTTTGTAAAAGAAATAAAAGGAGAATTTCCTTTCCTTTATATGTGAATTTTTCCATTTATCATCACATGTGAACACTTCGTTTGAAAATAAATGACTAATAAGAATATAAATACAATTAAATCATGCATCATGCTGGTTTTCATTTTTGTGTGCATCTTGTGACGGTATGAAAATCATATGAAAAGAAATATATTAATACCCAAAGGGGAATTTAAGATTTAAAAAGGGAATTCTAGAAAATTGAGAAAAAGAGAAAACAACATTAAACAAATGAGGTAAAATAAAATATATAAATAAGAATATATTTATTTACTCAAAAAAATGAATTTGGTACACTTTGATCATCAAGGAATCTCAAAACAAATTTAAATTCAAATGTGAATTCTAAAAATAAAGGGGAAAAGAAATCAGGAAAAAGGAAAGGAATATACCTGCGCTTGGGCTGTTCTCCTGACTATTCGGCCCATTAACCCTTAACCTCGCGCCGGCCCATTTGCTGCAACCGGCCGCGCCACCGCGCCGACATGTGGGCCTTGCCCGTCAGTCATACACCACGCTCGCTTCTATCTTAATCCCACTGGCGTGCGGGTCCTACGCGTCATCCACCCAGGCGCGCAGTCACCATTCTTCCTCCAGGCGTGCCCGGGAATACGCAGAGCTTGAACGACCTCCGACGAATCTGCCGAGCGCCGCAGAACGGGGTGAAGACCTCCCTCTCCTCCCCGGCTTGGACTTCGGGGGTTAAATAGGAATCCCCGTACCCATGCTCTCCTCAGCGGCCGTCATCGCGGGAGCGTATTCTCCCAGAAAACCCCGCTGCCTTCATACTCCTCGCCACCACTCGCCATCTTCATCTGGCCATCGTGCTAACCTCGGGAGGAGCGCTGGGTGCAACGAAGATTGATCAGGGGTGCACGTCCGTGACCCGCTCGCGCTCGGGGCGGTGAAACGACCGCAGACTTCGTCATCGGAACTGTCTGTCCGCCGTGCACTGTGGTCTGGTCGCCAGGGTGCTTAATCCACGGTATGGAAACCTCGCCCGTGTTCTCCTTGCATACCGCAGCGTTTAGAGCCATTCAATTGGAGTTTGATGCGCCAGGGCCGGGTAATTGTCTCGCCGGCGGTGGCTGTGGCCGCCGTCCTCCATTTGGGGAGCTTGGCTGGGGGTAGGTCGGAGTGTTATGGGTGGTCGATAGACAAATCGACGATCCAAAGCATACCACGGTGTTGGAGAAATCGGAGCCGTTGGATTCCAGTGCAACGATTGGGATTGAACAGTCGCTTACTGTTTGGGTTCGTTGTCCTGGGCCGTCGATCCAGGAATCGGGTGGTGCAGAACAGATCTAGTGCTCATAAAACCGTAGCCGTCGATCGCTGATCCTGCGATCCTCGCTGCATACCGGTTCAGTAGTAGGCGGTCTAATCCGGGCCATTCATTTGAGATCTAACGACTCAGATTCATCGATACCCCTTCGCGGGTCAGATTTATTAAAGAACCTCTCACCTTTTAGCGAATCAACCCGCCATCCATACGCAACTGTTCATTGTGTCTTGGACATCTTACCCCGAGCCCCCTATGTTCCAGTTTAAATGAGCCCCAGTCCAGTGTTGTTTTAAAGTGATTAAATGAATTAGAAATTAGATTTTTAATATGAAAATAAACCCTAAAACTTGTATAATTCATAGAATATTCATATGGGCTCCAAAATAATCCATTCCACTTTCTAAATTTTTGTAATTTCATTCTTTATCACTTAGAGCCTCTGTTTGGTCATGAAAACAGTAAGAAAAGTCATTTCCCACTTAGTCCCATTTTAAACATATAAAACCTTTGAAAATCCATAACTTAAATTCTATAACTCCAAAAATTATGATTCCTGTTCCTAGAATTTTATTTTAATGTGTAGGTTATTACTGTGTATTTTATTTATATGTTTGGTGTAATGTTAATTTCTCTATATGCATTGTGCTTGTTTGTATTGTGGCGAGTAGAAGAGCCCGTGACCGAGGATCCTGGTGAGCAGCAGGTTGAAGTAGCTGAGCAGGAGCTCATTGAAGGCAAGTTGTGCCCTTGACCACTTTTTACCCAATAATGTTCTTTAATTTCACTTATCCATGCATAGGTTAATTTTGATGGGACCCAATAGGTCACCCTAGATTGTTTATCTCATTACCTTGTTTACCCCTGAATCACTTGGGTAGTTTGCTATTACTTTACATGGTTTTGGGATAATCATTTATTACCTCTATGTTCTAATTCTTTTTGTTATTCTATTTATGTTCATGTTGAGATCATTAATGTTAATTGGAACATAGAGCTTAACTTGAGTAACACGTGCCACCACAAGGGTTTAATGGGACGCCCTTGGCTGATTAATTAGGAAAGCTAGTGGAAGACTACCTTACCCGAAAGGGACAAGGGCAGTAGGGGAGTGGTCAGTGTAGGGAGGTCCTTGCTTGATTTTGCTGCGATGGCGGTCAGGCAAGAACCCTGCATTGGAACTTCCTATAAACTGTAGCGGGTTTTCGGAAGCTAGTGGAACTTTGTAAAGACCTCGTAGTGTTGCCCTGCCGCGCTTCCTAGGTAGAGGTGTATGGGATTCGCGACCCCTTGGCAGATGGGTAACATGACTTGTGGGTAAAGGGTACAACCTCTGCAGAGTGTAAAACTGGTATACTAGCCGAGCTCACGGTCATGAGCAGCTCAGGACTCTCTGATGTTTAAATTATGGAACTTAAATTCAATTTTGTCATTTGCATTGCATGGGTTTATTATTACTTTTGTTCTATTACTTTATTTAAGGTTTGGTACTTACTTACACTTAGTAACTGCTAATAAAATTTTGACCAACTACTTAAAAGCAATGCTCAGCTTTAACCCCTATCATTGATTAGCCTTACACATCACATGAACTCACACCTTTGTGAGTTTATGTCCACTGGTTCCCCACAACTTGTTGAGCTATGATCATGTGTGAGCTCACCCTTGCTGTCTCACACCCCCCCACAGGAGAAGAGCAGGTGGTTCAGGAGGAGCCACAAGGCGAGGAGTATGATCTGATCTAGGTGGTGTTTCTCAGTTGACATTGGCGCCGACGATCCTTAGTTCGTTTTATCTTTATTACTTTATTTTGTAATAAGTCTTCCGCTATATAATAAATACTCTGATGTTTTATGACATTTATCTCTATACACTCTGTTATTATATATGTTGTCTTCTTGGCGCATGTATGAGATGCACCTGGCTTTGTTCCTTAAAGCCGGGTGTGACAGAAGTGGTATCAGAGGAAATGTTGACTGTAGGACGAGACCTAGATAGAAATGGACAAACCCTCTCCTACTTACCTTACTCTGACTCATTCTGTACTTACCTCATCTTGATCTTGTCTCACCTTCTGCTACTCTACTCTGGTTAATCTTATCTTTTCTACTCTAAGACAAGATGGATTTCACACCTTGGAATCCTACCACTATGATCTTTTTAAGAGATAGGGAACCCAAGACAAAAATTTAAAACTATTTTCTTTAAAAATGTTGTTTGATTGTGCTGATGCTAAATGCCTGATTTGCTTCTTTGATTGATTGAATTATTATAGATGGACATCTTAGTATGTACCACCATAAGGTATTGAATTAGCTATGGTAGGTAAAATATTAATCTGCTTAGCTAATAAAATTCCCCAAAGTAACCTGCTTCGTAAATACCTACCTTGTCTACTATTTTCTTACCATATGTATCTAACTCAGATGGTCAATACCAGGCGGGGTGGTGGAATTGATTTGCCTCCTAATCGGCACACTCGGTGGATATATAGACAACCCCAGCCACAACCTGCAGAGATGAATCCTCCTAATCCTCCACCAGGCGGAGTTGACCCACTGGTTGCTGCTCAGATGGCGGTGATGCAGCAAATGGCGGACACCATGGCAGATATGCGTGCCCAGATGCAGCAAGAACGCCAGGAGATGCGTCAGGAAAGAGAAGATATACGACAGGAGTTGCGCCAGGAGCGAGAGGAGATACGCCAGGAAAGGAGGGCGCAACAACAGCTGCTGCAACAACAAATGCAGCAACAACAACAGCAGCAACAGCAGCAACAAGTACCACTGCCTCCCCCACCACCACCAGTTCCACCTCGTGATAAGCACCGGGAGTTCATGAGTCATAAGCCACCTACATTCGCTAGCTCACCTGATCCACTGGACGCGGATGATTGGCTGAAGTCCGTTGAGAAGATGCTGAATATTGCACAATGTACTGACCGGGAGAAGGTTTTATATGCTTCTGGACGTCTGACAGGTCCTGCGGCTGACTGGTGGGATTCATATACTGCTGCCCACGATGCTGCTGATACTATCACTTGGGCAGAGTTTAGTACACAGTTCAGGAACTACCATATTCCAGCTGGTATGATAAAGATCAAGAAGAAGGAATTTTTGTCATTGAAGCAAGGCAATATGTCGGTCAGCGAGTACAGAGACAAATTCATTCAGCTGTCGAGATATGCTCCGGAGGAAGTTGTTGAAGATGAGAGGAAGCAGGAGCATTTTATTGAAGGACTTAATGGACCACTGCAGTATGCTCTAGTGGCACACACATTTCCATCATTTCAGAGGCTGCTTGATAAGGCTCTTGCTATTGAACACAAGCGTGTTCAGCTGGGAGATTTGAAGAGAAAGGCTATATCTCAAGGACAAGGAAGCAGCAGTGTTCGTCCTCGCTACAGTTCACCACAGGGTACACCGACTCGACCAGGAGGACCGCGCCTAGTTCAGCAATCGCCACTGAGGACTCCACATCCTCGACAGGCTACCCCCACTGGCACCCCGACGAAGTTCTCAGGACAGAGTCTAGGCACTACTTGTTTCAAGTGTGGAAAGACTGGTCATTATGCAAATGTCTGCCCACAGAGGATTGCTACTACTCCAGTTTAGAACAGGCAGCAAACCCCAGGATCTGGCAAGGGATATTCTATTGCCAAGGTTAATCAAGTCAGCGTTGATGCTACTCCGGATGGTGGGGACCTCGTCCTTGGTATGTTTTATGTTAATGCAATTCCTGCAACCATACTATTTGATTCTGGAGCTACACATTCATTCATGTCTGCTAGATATGCCAACACAAATGAAATACCACTTCTAAATATGAGAAACCCCATGATAGTAATTACACCTAAAGGGCCTGTTGAGGCGAATCAAATGACACGTAGATTGACATTGACCATTATGGGTAGAGAATTTGGAGCTACTGCTATAATATTAGAGTCAAGCAGTATAGATCTGATCCTTGGTATGTCATGGCTAAGAAAGGCAAAGGCCGTTATAGCATGTGGTAGAGGTACCGTAGAACTCACTACCACTAAAGGAGAAAGATTTCAAGTTAATATTGCAGTAACCTCCTCACCCATGCGTGCGATGTTCTTTATGCCTGAGTAGTTTGTTGGTGACAACATCCGTGTGGTTAGAGATTTTCTGGATGTCTTTCCAGAGGAGTTACCAGGGATGCCACCTGATAGAGAAGTTGAGTTTGTTATTGATCTCTTACCTGGAACCGCCCCTATTTCTAAACGGCCATATAGGATGTCCGTAGAGGAGTTGAAGGAACTTAAGAAGCAGTTAACTGAGTTACAAGAGGCTGGGTACATTCGTCCGAGTTCCTCACCTTGGGGAGCACCGGTTCTGTTTGTACAGAAGAAAGATGGATCGCAGCGGATGTGTGTGGATTATAGATCCCTTAATGATGTTACGGTGAAGAACAAGTATCCGTTGCCCCGTATTGAGGATTTATTTGATCAGATGAGAGGTGCTAGAGTATTCTCGAAGATTGATCTCCGATCCGGTTACCATTAGATGAGGATTAGACCATCGGATATTCCCATGACAGCATTCTCGACTCGATATGGATTATATGAGTTCACAGTTATGTCGTTTGGATTGACCAATGCCCCAGCTTATTTTATGAATTTGATGAATAAGGTGTTTATGGAGTACTTGGACAGATTCGTCGTGGTGTTCATCGACGATATTCTTATCTATTCTAAGAGTGATAGTGATCATGAGGAACATCTGAGATTGGTGCTGCAGAAGCTACGAGATAACCAGCTATATGCCAAATTCAGCAAGTGCGAGTTTTGGATTGGCGAGGTGCCATTTCTTGGTCATATTATTTCTAATGGAGGAATTTCAGTGGATCCTGCTAAGGTTAAGGAGATAATGGAGTGGAGAGCACCCACTACAGTTACGGAGATTCGGAGTTTCTTGGGATTAGCAGGCTATTATCAGAGATTTATTGAAGGATTTTCTAAGATTGCCAAGCCTATGACTTCGCTTTTGGAGAAAGGAAGAGAATTTAAGTGGGACGAGAAGTGTCAAGACAGCTTTGATCAATTGAAGAAAAGATTGATGTCGCCACCAGTATTGGTTATGCCAGACCTACAGAAAGGATTTGATATCTATTGCGATGCATGTGGCCAAGGCTTAGGATGTGTGCTCATGCAGGAAGGACATGTGATTGCTTATGCTTCTCGTCAGTTGCGGAAACATGAATTGAACTACCCCACTCATGATTTGGAATTGGCAGCCGTTGTGCATGCGCTTAAGATTTGGAGACATTATATCATGGGGACCAAGTGCCAAGTATATACGGATCATAAGAGTTTGAAGTATATATTCACTCAGAAGGACCTCAACCTTAGGCAACGCCGTTGGTTGGAGCTTATTAAGGATTATGATTTGGAGATTCACTATCACCCGGGCAAGGCAAATGTGGTTGCAGATGCCTTGAGTCGCAAGGAGCATGTTCATTCAGCTATTGTTGCCCAGCTACCCGATGAGATTGTTGAGGATTTCAGGAGACTTAACCTGGGGATAGTTGCTCATACTGAAGGAGTTACTATTGATGTGGAACCTACTTTGGAGCAAGAGATCCGCAAAAGACAAATTGGTGATGCTAAAATAAAAGAGATTAAGGATCTGTTTACTGAAGGTCGAGTTCCAGAATTTACCGAAGATGAGCAGGGCACCGTATGGTTCAAGGACAGGATGTGTGTTCCTGATATTAAAAGCCTTCGAGAGACTATTTTAAAGGAGGCCCATGACTCGGACTATTCTATTCATCCTGGTAGTACCAAGATGTATCAGGATTTGAAGCGTAATATTGGTGGTATGGATTGAAAAGAGATGTAGCTGCACATGTGGCTATGTGCGATGTATGTCAAAGAGTTAAGGCTGAACACCAGAGGCCAGCTGGATTGTTACATCCACTGAAGATACCCGAGTGTAAGTGGGAAGAGATTGGTATGGATTTCATTACTGGATTGCCTCGCACCCAGAAAGGATATGATGCTATATGGGTGATTGTGGATAGATTGACTAAAGTGGCTCACTTTATTCCAGTGAAGACTACTTATAAAGGTTCTCAGCTAGCCGAGTTGTATATGGCTCAGATTGTGTGTTTGCATGGAGTACCAAAGAAGATCGTGTCTGATCGAGGTTCACAGTTTACCTCAAGATTTTGGAGAAGTTTTCATGAGAATATGAGTACAAAGTTAAATTTTAGTACAGCTTATCACCCTCAGACTGATGGACAGACTGAAAGGACTAATCAAGTATTAGAAGATATGTTGAGAGCTTGTGCCCTTCAGCACGGAGGGAGTTGGGATAAAAGTCTACCTTATGCTGAATTCTCATATAACAATAGCTATCAGGCCAGTCTGAAGATGTCACCTTTTGAAGCTTTATATGGGAGGAAGTGCAGGACTCCTTTGTATTGGGATCAAACTGGAGAAAGGCAGTTCTTTGGGCCTGAATTGATTCAAGAAGCAGAAGAACAAGTTCGTATAATTCGAGAAAATTTGAGAGTGGCTCAAACCAGGCAAAAGAGCTATGCTGATAATAGAAGAAGACCACTGGAATTTGAAGAAGGAGATTATGTGTACCTCAAGGTGTCACCACTTCGTGGAATGAGGAGATTCAAAGTTAAGGGCAAATTGTCCCCTCGCTACATTGGACCATTCTTGATCTTTAGGAGAGTTGGGGAGATGGCATACCAACTCGAGCTACCTGCTAGTCTATCGGATGTGCATAATGTGTTCCATGTATCTCAACTGAAGAAATGTCTCCATGTCCCTGAGGAACAATTACCAATGGAAGAGCTCAGTGTTCAGGGTGATTTGACTTACACGGAGTACCCGATCAAGATTTTGGATACTTTGACTCGGGTTACGAGAAATAAGGTGATAAAGATGTGTAAAGTCCAATGGAGTCACCACAGTGAAGATGAAGCAACTTGGGAAAGAGAAGAAGAGCTTCGCATAGATTTTCCCCACCTTTTCTCTAGTTCTTCCTAAATCTCGAGGACGAGATTATTTTTAAGGGGGGTAGGATTTGTAACACCCATTTTGTAAAAGAAATAAAAGGAGAATTTCCTTTCCTTTATATGTGAATTTTTCCATTTATCATCACATGTGAACACTTCGTTTGAAAATAAATGACTAATAAGAATATAAATACAATTAAATCATGCATCATGCTGGTTTTCATTTTTGTGTGCATCTTGTGACGGTATGAAAATCATATGAAAAGAAATATATTAATACCCAAAGGGGAATTTAAGATTTAAAAAGGGAATTCTAGAAAATTGAGAAAAAGAGAAAACAACATTAAACAAATGAGGTAAAATAAAATATATAAATAAGAATATATTTATTTACACAAAAATTTGAATTTGGTACACTTTGATCATCAAGGAATCTCAAAACAAATTTAAATTCAAATGTGAATTCTAAAAATAAAGGGGAAAAGAAATCAGGAAAAAGGAAAGGAATATACCTGTGCTTGGGCTGTTCTCCTCACTATTCGGCCCATTAACCCTTAACCTCGCGCCGGCCCATCTGCTGCAACCGGCCGCGCCACCACGCCGACATGTGGGCCTTGCCCGTCAGTCATACACCACGCTCGCTTCTATCTTAATCCCACTGGCGTGCGGGTCCTACGCGTCATCCACCTAGGCGCGCAGTCACCATTCTTCCTCCAGGCGCGCCCGGGAATATGCAGAGCTTGAACGACCTCCGACGAATCCGCCGAGCGCCGTGGAACGGGGTGAAGACCTCCCTCTCCTCCCCGGCTTGGACTTCGGGGGTTAAATAGGAATCCCCGTACACATGCTCTCCTCAGCGTCCGTCATCGCGGGAGCGTATTCTCCCAGAAAACCCCGCCGCCTTCATACTCCTCGCCACCACTCGCCATCTTCATCTGGCCATCGTGCTAACCTCGGGAGGAGCGCTGGGTGCAACGAAGATTGATCAGGGGTGCGCGTCCGTGACCCGCTCGCGCTCGGGGCGGTGAAACGACCGCAGACTTCGTCATCGGAACTGTCTGTCCGCCGTGCACTGTGGTCTGGTCGCCAGGGTGCTTAATCCACGGTATGGAAACCTCGCCCGTGTTCTCCTTGCATACCGCATCGTGTAGAGCCATTCAATTGGAGTTTGATGCGCCAGGGCCGGGTAATTGTCTCGCCGGCGGTGGTTGTGGCCGCCGTCCTCCATTTGGGGAGCTTGGCTGGGGGTAGGTCGGAGTGTTGTGGGTGGTCGATAGACAAATCGACGATCCAAAGCATACCACGGTGTTGGAGAAATCGGAGCCGTTGGATTCCAGTGCAACGATCGGGATTGAACAGTCGCTTACTGTTTGGGTTCGTTGTCCTGGGCCGTCGATCCAGGAATCGGGTGGTGCAGAACAGATCTAGTGCTCATAAAACCGTAGCTGTCGATCGCTGATCCTGCGATCCTCGCTGCATACCGGTTCAGTAGTAGGCGGTCTAATCCGGGCCGTTCATTTGAGATCTAACGACTCAGATTCATCGATACCCCTTCGCGGGTCAGATTTATTAAAGAACCCCTCACCTTTTAGCGAATCAACCCGCCATCCATACGCAACTGTTCATTGTGTCTTGGACATCTTACCCCGAGCCCCCTATGTTCCTGTTTAAATGAGCCCCAGTCCAGTGCTGTTTTAAAGTGATTAAATGAATTAGATATTAGATTTTTAATATGAAAATAAACCCTAAAACTTGTATAATTCATAGAATATTCATATGGGCTCCAAAATAATCCATTCCACTTTCTAAATTTTTGTAATTTCATTCTTTATCACTTAGAGCCTCTGTTTGGTCATGAAAACAGTAAGAAAAATCATTTCCCACTTAGTCTCATTTTAAACATATAAAACCTTTGAAAATCCATAACTTAAATTCTATAACTCCAAAAATTATGATTCCTGTTCCTAGAATTTTATTTTAATGTGTAGGTTATTACTGTGTATTTTATTTATATGTTTGGTGTAATGTTAATTTCTCTATATGCACTGTGCTTGTTTGTATTGTGGCGAGTAGAAGAGCCCGTGACCGAGGATCCTGGTGAGCAGCAGGTTGAAGTAGCTGAGCAGGAGCTCATTGAAGGCAAGTTGTGCCCTTGACCATTTTTTACCCAATAATGTTCTTTAATTTCACTTATCCATGCATAGGTTAATTTTGATGGGACCCAATAGGTCACCCTAGATTGTTTATCTCATTACCTTGTTTACCCCTGAATCACTTGGGTAGTTTGCTATTGCTTTACATGGTTTTGGGATAATCATTTATTACCTCTATGTTCCAATTCTTTTTGTTATTCTATTTATGTTCATGTTGAGATCATTAATGTTAATTGGAACATAGAGCTTAACTTGAGTAACACGTGCCACCACAAGGGTTTAATGGGACGCCCTTGGCTAATTAATTAGGAAAGCTAGTGGAAGACTACCTTACCTGAAAGGGGCAAGGGCAGTAGGGGAGTGGTCAGTGTAGGGAGGTCCTTGCTTGATTTTGCTGCGATGGCGGTCAGGCAAGAACCCTGCATTGGAACTTCCTATAAACTGTAGCGGGTTTTCGGAAGCTAGTGGAACTTTGTAAAGGCCTCGTAGTGTTGCCCTACCGCGCTTCCTAGGTAGAGGTGTATGGGATTCGCGACCCCTTGGCAGATGGGTAACATGACTTGTGGGTAAAGGGTACAACCTCTACAGAGTGTAAAAACTGGTATACTAGCCGAGCTCACGGTCATGAGCAGCTCAAGACTCTCTGATGTTTAAATTATGGAACTTAAATTCAATTTTGTCATTTGCATTGCATGGGTTTATTATTACTTTTGTTCTATTACTTTATTTAAGGTTTGGTACTTACTTACACTTAGTAACTGCTAATAAAATTTTGACCAACTACTTAAAAGCAATGCTCAGCTTTAACCCCTATCATTGATTAGCCTTACACATCACATGAACTCACACCTTTGTGAGTTTATGTCCACTGGTTCCCCACAACTTGTTGAGCTATGATCATGTGTGAGCTCACCCTTGCTGTCTCACACCCCCCCACAGGAGAAGAGCAGGTGGTTCAGGAGGAGCCACAAGGCGAGGAGTATGATCTGATCTAGGTGGTGTTTCTCAGTTGACATTGGCGCCGACGATCCTTAGTTCGTTTTATCTTTATTACTTTATTTTGTAATAAGTCTTCCGCTATGTAATAAATACTATGATGTTTTATGACATTTATCTCTATACACTCTGTTATTATATATGTTGTCTTCTTGGCGCATGTATGAGATGCACCTGGCTTTGTTCCTTAAAGTCGGGTGTGACAGGTAAAAAACAGGCATAGAAGTTATCGTTGTAAAAGAATCATGCTACAACCCTAACCATATTGTAGCTTGCCATGAAAAACAAAAATGAACCCAATGTCCTTCAAAGATAATGTGTTGGAAGAGAAAATCAATAAATGAACTGCACATGGTTTCTCAAATGACACATATAAAAATCCTCACCTTCCATCCTTCCATCGGCTGCAGACCCTTAATGCCATCCTGATGCGGGACCATCATCTCCTCATCGTGGTCCTGTTGTGTCTGCCATCTGAGTAGCAGCCCTCACGGTGATACTGCTCTTCACTACCGCCGCAACATCCTGGCTGCTATGCACTGTCATCTCTGCATCCTTTACTCCCATCAAACAACTCTCCGTCGCCATCATTTACAACATCAAGGTCGTGGTCAAATTTGCCTTTGTCAAAATTGCAATCACCTTGCAGTAACTAATAAGATGGCAATCTAATAAAGTAGTAGTAAGTAATACTCGGTAACTAATAAGATAAAAAAATCAGGTCGGTGCAAAGGATATTGTGGCACTCATGAAACTGCCCAGTTCACACGGAGCAAACAGAGGTGCTAATTGTAGATTAATTACGCAAGCGGAAGGGGCACTACTAGATTTAGTTTAGGAAATCCCATCCCATCAGTACATAGATGAATAATAAAGGAGGAAATGAAAAGCAACCTAGCTTACCGAGGGATCTAAGAGCGGTGCCAAGGACGAGAATGGTGATGGTTTAGGACTGTAGGGGATGCGGGTGCCACAAAGATTGTGGCAGGAGACGATGGATAGCACCAGTGACACCCCAATGAAGAGCACCACGTCGTCATCACTGTGGTGGCAGGCATGCGGCTAGAGGACTTAGATCTTGGCGTCGTGGGAGGAGAGGAGGACCTCGGGCTTGACATCGATGTTGAGGTCGGTGATGAGCGATGGGGGCAGGTGGTTGGCCTCGTACTTGATAGGGAAGTCCTCATCGATGAGGTGGTACCACGGTTTACAAAACCGTTTAGCCTACAAAAACCGGTGCCCACCGGTAACGGTTTACCATCGGTAAACCGGTGGAAACCGGTAAAAATCGACCGATTTGACAAATTCAAATCAATTTGAATGCGAACCGGTTTACCGGCGGAAAACCGGTGAAAAACCGACGAGAAACCGCTCTAAACCGTCGGTTAACCGTGAAACAAACCGGTTTTTGCTGTTTTTTACAGAAAAAATGAAAAATTTTGACAAGATATATTTGTAGTTTGCTCAATTCACATTGCACAGTAAATATTAATTGATCTACACGACATGTGTTCACCAAAATAACATACAACATATATATGCAACCACAAACTTCAGTTCTCATGCAACAAACAACCAGCGAACTTCGCAATACTCAAATACAAGTTCATTTATAACTCTCCAACGAGGCAACGACACATAGGTCGACTTATTTCACAATACTCACATGTTTAGCTCGAGTCATAGTGATAATACTTAGGCATGTTGGAAGTATCGTGATATTGTTCCAATCTGTCATAGTGATAGTGATAGGTCTATACAAAAGATATGAGATACATTATCGAGAAAACAACGTTTTCCCGGCAAAAATTGGCGGTTTACCGGTCCAAAAAACGGTTTACCAACGGTTTTCGGTTTTTATGATTTTTTTCAAATTTTTTGAATTCGGAACTAATTAAAGAAACCAGTGGTTAACCGAAACCGCACCCCGGTGGTTTTGGTAAACCGACCGGTTTACTGCCGGTTTTTACCGGTTTTGTAAACCTTGGGTGGTACCAGGACTCCCGGAAGGAGAAGTCGCCTTCGTGGCAGAGGGAGAAGATGACGAAGGAGATGAGCAGTAGGATGCCCAAATCTCACTTCCGCATCGTCGTCGAGATGACAAGGTGTTCGGCGCGAGGTCGAAATGGGGCAGCTCGTGTGGCGGCGACGACGCTCCTGTGGTGGTATTCACGATGGAGCAGGGTGCTCGTGGTAAAGGCCGGGGCGGTTGGTGGATGTAGACACGGTCGTGTCAAAACTCTAATGATATGATTGATGAAGTAGCGTTGTGGATGATCCATTAAAGAATGACCATTAGATGCGTTTGAGTAAGAGATAATAGATAAATCAAATAATCTGGAACGTTGTCTTTTATAGAGGAATTTATTTGGGGTTAAAACGCTGGGTGGATTTAGTAGGGTCATAAGTGTGTGGGATGGCTTGTGGGGTGTACTTAGCTTAGTTTAAACTGGTGGATTTAAGGGGTAGAGAAGAGATAATTTTCATCGACAAGTATCTGTGGACGGACATTTATCTGCATTTCACAATCACATAACACAGAAGTCCAAGTGATGATCACCCAGTCTTTGGGTTTACTTGGACACTGCAAGCGATCAAAATATCACCACTACTAATCATTATACTTGGATTAATTTTTATGCTATTTGTCTTTATAAGACAAATTAAAAGTCACCGTACGAAAATTCATTCGGGTATAACATGTCTAGTCGGATAAGTCTTTAATTTGGTATGGGTAAGAATGTGCATATGAACATCTCCAAGAGACTAGCTAAATGACCCGTCTAAACTAAATTTTAGCTATTCAATAGTAAATTACTCTTTAATAGATTAATCATCTAACTCGCCAAATTATCTGACTCTCCTTATTGGCTCTCTCACTAGCTAAATTTGATTAATCACTCTAACTATATATATATAAAGTAATTTTTTATAAAATAGAAATAAAGAGTAAAATATAGAGCCAAAAATAAAGAGTCTCCTGCAAATACCCTAAACATACAAGTGTTTGTGTTTATACGATGATTAGGGAATAAATGGCTGCTCTGATGGAGCAGTGCAAAAAGATCATCGAACAGAAGGGGCTGAAAACCTCAATCAGCCATAAATAAATAAATAAAGCTATCATATCACACAAACAGATCGCAGCGGTTTGCGTCCAATGGGCTCCTTGTTCTATCCTAGAATTAAAAAATAGGAAACCATTAAAAACTGTTTAGTTTTTGGCCAGTATTCGATCTAACCCAGACTACCAAGCATCCGTTGTCCCCTTGTGGGCTTGCGTCCCCTCCCCAATTTTAATGATTGGTTGATCTCTCAATTCCATGAGCCAAACAGCCATCCCCTGCTCGTGCTTGGGACCATCATCCTCCTTAAAAAAATTTTCTGGATCAGAAAATGAAACACAAGCAAATTGCATTTCAACAGCTTGTTCGCTGCGGCTTTAATCCGGCTGCGGCTGCGGCTTCTACAGTATTTTTCTCTCTATGGATTGCAGCTGCAGCAGTCCAAACGACTTTAATCCGGCCGCAGCGAACAAGCCCCAAGTCTTTTGGGTTTATACAGCACAGATAAAGGCGGCAGCGGCAGACCAGCCTACCTTTCCCCCTCTCCACCTCCCGCAAGCAAACTCACGGCACCGCCCCCGCACCCACTGCCCTCTAGCTTCTTCCTCCCCGCTTTCATGGCAGGAAAGGCTGAGGCGATGATGCCCATAGGCCATCCAGTTTGATCCATGCCATCCTGGACCTCTATACATACTGCCCCAGCCCGGGCACTCGCAATCTCTACTTGTCTACCGCCGCTGTGCCTCCTCCCTCTGCTTCTGCTTTTGCCTCACTCGGCCTGCTGCAAGCTTTTGCTTTGGTTTAGGTGCTTCTTTTGCATTCCTTTACTGTTCGCCCCCACTTTCGCTCGCTTTGCCACGCACACGAAAAGCTCCTGCCTTTACCTTCTCGGACCTTATCTCCGCCCCGTAGTGGGATTTGGTGGGAGCTGCGCTGCAGCTGCTTGCCCCCTCGCGTTTCTTTGCTCAATTGGGGGGGTCACATCCCGCGGGTGTCGCGCGTGCTCGTGGGCGGAATTCGGTGTTCTTGCGCGGTCCCCGTCCCCGTCCCCTTGGCGCGATTGCGGTTGCGGACGCTCGCTGCAGATCTTCGCGCGACTCCAGGAGCGCCGGAGATGGACTGCGGGCCGCCCGACCAGCTGCCGCCGCCGTCGGCGGCGCCGGCGTGCTTCCTCAACCTCAACTGGGACCAGTCCATGGCCGCCGCCACGGCCGGCGAGCACCTCGACCTGGTCTCCTCCCCGGCGTCCAACTCGACGGCGGCTGACGGCCTCGCTCTCCACGGGATCTCGCCGCAGCCGCAGTACGGAGGCACTCCGCTCAGCTCGCCCCGCAAGCTGAACCTCTCCATGATGGGCCAGTTCCACCACTACCCGCCGATGGGCCATCTAGACCAGTTCCTCGCCGACCCAGGCTTCGCCGCGCGCGCGGCGAGGCTCTCCGGCTTCGACGGCCGCCCCGGTGGGAGTGGCTACGGCGGCGCCGTCCCGGGACAGTTTGGCCTCCCCGACGCCGGCCCCATCGGCGGCGCATTGAGGGAGCTGGAGCTCGGGAACGGCCGGGACGAGTCATCGGTGTCCGATCCGGCGTCCGCCAGCGCCGAGATGGCGCTCAGGGCGCCTTCCGATGGCAATGCGAAGAAACGGAAGGCTAGCGGGAAGGGGAAAGGCAAGGACGGCCCCGGGTCCACCGCCGCCACCAAGGTACGCGCACAATTGCGTTGCTCTGGCTCCCCAATCCCCCCACCCCACCCCACGCGGCCACGCGGTTCAGGTCCGGGGCAAAAAGGTTTCATTCCGGGCGCGTTCCGCAGGAGGAGTCCAGTGGGAAACGGTGCAAATCGGCGGAGGAGAGCAATGGCGCGGAGGAGAACTCCGGCAAGGGTAAGGCCGCCGCGCAGAGCAACAGCGACAACGGTGGCAAGAAGCAGGGGAAGGACGGCGCGTCCAAGCCTCCGGAGCCGCCCAAGGACTACATCCACGTCCGGGCGAGGCGCGGCGAGGCGACAGACAGCCACAGCCTCGCTGAGAGGGTACGGCTTCCTCAGGCTCGATCGCATTGCTCTTTCTTGCTACCATCCGTCCTTCCTTGATGGTAGACTGCTCCTTTGTCCAACAAATTCAGGTGAGAAGGGAGAAGATCAGCCAAAGGATGAAGCTTCTGCAGGATCTCGTCCCGGGCTGCAACAAGGTACTCGCTCGCTCACTCCCTCAATAGATGGAATACCATGCGCTCGCTCAGATTGGCGTGCTCAGCTCAGATTGGGATTTGGGGAAATGTTTCTCGTTTCAGGTGGTCGGCAAGGCGGTCATGCTGGATGAAATCATAAACTACGTGCAGTCCTTGCAACGGCAAGTCGAGGTACATACATTTCCCACTGTCAATTCACAGCTGGAATGACTGCGAAACTGCAGGGGGGGTTTCTCTATCTTGCTGTTGCCGTTTAAGAACAGAACAGTGGTGAATGCGTTCTATCTGAACCCTTACCCTTCCTTTCCACGTCCATCTTGCTTGCAGTTCCTGTCCATGAAACTGGCCACCGTGAATCCCCAGCTGGACTTCAACAACCTGCCTAACCTCCTTCCTAAAGATGTGAGCACACGCCGGCGATACATGATCGTTTGCATTGCTATGTCTGGTAGTTCCTGGTATCGAGGGAACCCTGAGCAGCTCATACTCCCCGTTCTGTCTGTCTGTGATCAGATGCACCAGTCCTGCGGCCCGCTGCAGAACTCGCATTTCCCGCTGGAGACCTCAGGCGCGCCGCTGCCATACATCAACCAGGGGAACCCTCTAGGCTGCGGCCTACCCAACGGCATGGACAACAGCCAGAGTTCCATGCACCCGCTGGACCCGGCGTTTTGCCGGCCGATGAGCTCGCAGCAGCACCCTTTCCTCAACGGTGTCAGCGACGCAGCGTCCCAGGTAAAAAAAAAAAAAACCGCAGCCAACGTCCTTGGCTCTTCCAGCTTTTATTAGAACTACTCACATACATCTGATCACACACAGGTAGGGGCTTTCTGGCAAGATGACCTTCAGAGCGTAGTCCACATGGATATGGGGCAGCAGAGCCAGCAGGAGATGGCTCCCACCTCCTCCAACAGCTACAACGACGGTATGGAAAGATTCAGCATAGACTGACATCTATCTAGCATCGCTGTATGTGGTGAGCTCTGATATCGCGAACTGCCATCCGTCAGGTTCGTTGCAAACAGTGCACATGAAAATGGAGCTTTGACGTAGCTAGCTGAAGAAGTCCAGCCCAAAGCTTCGACGCCTCCCCCCCTGTATATACAGAACAGAGAGGGAGAGAGGAGGACCAGCCTGCATCGGAAAAAAGCACTCTTGAGATTCCCCACCCCACCGGTGTGATGATTCTTTGGACAGAGATGTGAAAGATCAATCGCCACGCCGGCGGCCGGTCGCACCACCCCCGCCGCCTGTTTTCAGCCGCAAGATCGCCGGCGACCAAACGCGGTGCATCGCATCGCATCCCATCCCCCCGGTATATTCTCAGATCAGACCTGAATTCGTCTTCCTCTCAAGCGAGAGGGGAAAGAAAAGACCTGTAATATCATTTGTATCGCCATTATATTTGTAGCTGATATATATATATAAATATATATAAGATCATCCCTCGTATTCCTGTCACCACTCGTCTCCCTGGGCTGGAACTCCCCCGCTGCTGCTGGATGAATCATCGTAGACTCTTTCTTCACTCTGGTACACCAATGGCATAGGTGCCGTTCTAGCTGCTGCACCGTACCGAGCTCACTAGCTCAGGAACCAAGATTGTTTCTTTCTTTCTTTGTTTCTTGGTTCTACGATAAATAGATTCGGACAAGAAGCGAGGAGATCGTGTAAGGAGGACATGGACGGAAGGAACAAGCAACTTGTGTGCTGGGACTGGGAGTGGATTTCGCCGAATTTTTTGTTTTTTAGCCCCTTTCGAGTCAAAAATTTACGTTTGGACCCCCGAAAATTTTATTTGCACGTTTGGACCCGAAGCTCGGCGCCACAGCCTGTGGCGCCGAGGTAACACAGCTCGGCGCCACAGCCTGTGGCGCCGAGCTTCGTGACGTGGCAGTCCCGCGTGGCACCTAGCTCGGCGCCACAGATCTTGGCGCCGAGCTAGGAAAAAACCGAAAACTGTCTTCTCTCTGCGCGCGTTTCTTCTCTTTCTACCCATTCGAAATCACGGCCGCCGCCTTCCAGAAATCGCCGCCTTCCAGAAATCGCCGCCGCCATCACCAGGTCCGGCTCGCCGGCGCCCGCCCGCCCCGGCCACGCTCCGGCTCGCCGCCGCGAGCCCCGCCCGAGTTGCCCGAGCGCGCTCGCCGCCCGAGGTCCGGCCGAGCTCGAGCTCCGCCCGCCCACGCCAAGCTCCGGCCGCTCGAGCTCCACCCGAGCTCGCTCGCCGCCGCCCGCCCACTGCCGCCCCGAGCTCGCTCCCCACGCCGCCCAGTCCTCGCCGCCGACCAGTCCCCGCCCACTGCCGCCCCGAGCTCGCTCCCAACGATCGGCCACCGCCCGCTCCGGCCCCGGTAGCTCCCGCAAACACTGCCGTCTAGTATTTTTTTTTAATTTCTTAGTTTGTAAACTAGTAGTAATTAGTTAGGTATACACTTATTTATTGTTTAGTAAATAGTTAGATATTTTATTGTTAGTGTTTATTAAAATAGTTAGCTAGTTTGTTGCGTAGTATATTGTTAGTGTTTAGTAAATTCTTAGTGATTATATAGTTACCATTTTGTTTAGCGCATTGATATTACATGTTTTCTGTGTTGGCAACCATCGTGTTGTCGTTTATTCGCAGGTTCTATAAACATCACTTTACAGGGGAGGTGTTGCCAAATTTTTTACTGACCATTGGTTTTTTTTTACGTAGGTGTTCGTCCGACTTGACCTTCTCCACCGTTAGCTGGAGTCGTACGCGTTCTCAGGTATACATAGTTTTCGTACATTATTTATAGATTATGTAATTTCGTTTGATGTGTTCATTTAATATTTACTGTATAGTTATTAGTTAATATATATTTATTACTTAGTAAGTTAGGAGGCTTAAGTATGTAGCCATTATTTAGTTAGTAATCCATTTTTGCAATAGATGGACAGCCTAGTAACACTATACCATGGAGGAAGGGTGGAGATAGATGCTTATGGGAGTGTTACTTTTGATGGTATGAAGATCGTGACCATGTTGTTCGTTGAAAGACCAACTTTTGACCAGCTTTTGGCTCGAGCTTGTGAGGAGATTAGTTGCGACATAAACGACCCTAGAATATCAATTCAGGGTTTGTTGTCCCATATTACATATGGAACAGTTGTCCGACGGTTGATCTCCATTACCTCAGAAGATGATTGGGTGATATATTTAAGAATTGTGAAGACGATGGTTCCACCATGTTTGGATGTGGTTGTTCAAAAGTTACCTGTTAGTCATTGCGGAGGTCCAGTCGGGTTGTCTCCACAAATGCCAAATGCATCTCGTATTGAAGCTCCTTTGGTAGAGCTTCATGAAGAAGTCGTTGTTGTGCCCGATGCTCAATCGGGTCCGCACGAGTATGGGATTTCTCGTCCTATTCCCGGCGTTTGTGGGGCTTCTAATGCGGTGGTACCCCCCAAGAGATCCCATTGACCCAGGATCCAGTTCACGATCATCCTAGTAAGTGTCTTCGACACATTGTTCGTATCCATCGTTATTTCGTTTGATTAGACTTTTTAATGTGGTTTTTCTTGCTCCGACACGATGCAGGATCTCCACATATGGATAATGCTGCTTATCTTGATGTGCCTGTGTCATATAATATGGACAACATATGCAGGGCATCCAATAGTGTTGATGTTCAGATTGAGGATGAGGAGGAGCCATATGAGGCTGCACGGGCCTTAGATTCTGATGATGACCGTCCGGTTCAAGAAATGACGGAGCAAGAAATTGAACTCATAAGACATTTGTGTCCGGAGCGAGACCCTGCAGTACATGAATTTAGCAGTTTAAGTCATTCCACCCGTGCTTATGCTGAAGGACGTGACGATGAACTGCTAGAGGCTCCGGATAACGCCGACAGCATTGAGATTAAGGTAGGCTTACTTTTCAAGGACCTGCCTACACTGAGACGATGGCTACAGGAATATTCAGTGAACCGGAAGAGGCCGTTCAAGGTGAGACATTCGTATGCACAGCGTCGTTACACTGTTGTGTGCGAGGTGTCAGAATGTAATTGGAGGGTATGTGCCCGAAGGCAGAAGGACACCGGAAAGTTTAAGATCACCAAAATTGTAGGTCCACACACTTGTGCCCAGACAGAGCTGAGCACTAAGCATCGTCAGTTGACATCTACCCTGATTGCGAAAAGGATATTGGGGATATTGAAGGGTCAACCTAACTTGAAGGTGAAGTCAATTATGACCATGACTTCGGAGCTACAATTTATCTCACTTACTTCCCTTGAGGCGATCAGCAAGATTATCCAACATCTGTTTCTCGGCTTGAGCCGCTTCCCATTCCCTTGCATCCTGTGCTCTCTTCTCATCAGCCGCCTTCAACCTCCTATACTCTGCACGCTTCGGGCTATCATAAAAGGCAGATTTTGCTTCCCTACGCATGTCGCGTATGCGATCGTTAATGTACGAATCGACGAGCCGAGATCCACAACGCATCTTCTGTCCCATTATTCTATTGGACTCTATTGTGCGCATCACCTCTCCTTTGTCGTCGTAACTCTCTCAACTGCATTTCCTCGTCTCCTACAAAAAAATAGTAAGTACCGCTATAACATTACATCTGGTGCAAAAAAAATACCAACCTCATCGTAATCGACCATATGTCCACAAAAATATCCAACACCAAGCTCCGAAGGAACTAATCCATACTTAGCTTCAATACCACATTTGCAGAGTACTGGATCAAATTTGACCTCTTCAGCCGCCCACCCCATGTATCTCTTTTCCTTTACCTCTGGCTCTGGCCAATGGGACAAAGGATCATACAACCACTCTCTGAAACGACACTTACGCCACCCGTATGGCTGCAGGAGAAAAAATTAGTAATTTATTGTAAATAAAAACTAGTTCATACATTTAGCGTAGGAATGGGCTCACATAATCAATGTTCGGACAACAGAACTGCTTGTCATGGTCTTCGTCGATGACAGCACGGTCTCCACAATCGCATCGAGGCGGTGAGTCCATCCGTCTTTCTGTTGCTACCTCCTTCTCCGCATCCGTCATTGGTGGAGGATTCGGGGGAGGAGGTACCCAACGCTTAAAACGCTCATGACTGGTCCTTCCACTCAACCAATTAACGAAAAGAAGATATCGAGGGTCGAATTTATCAGGACCATCGATCCACTGGAAAAAGAAACACCTCTGATGTCCCTAAAATAATGGAAAGATGCACTATTACATATCTACAAAATAATGAATGCGAACAAAATTAAGTGACAAGTCATAAGCTACGTACGTCCAAAGTGCCACAAAGGTAGTAGCAGCGAGCAGCCGTGTCTGGATGTTGTGATTGATGTACCCAAGCCAGTCTGCCACAGTCACAGTTAGGCACGGGGAGTTCAGGAGGAACAGGAGCATCCTTACTAGATACGTCCGGATATAACTCCCGAGGACGATCTCTCTTCTGCCACAACGCCTCTCGGTACATGTCTTTCATCTAATAAACGATTATAATTATCACTTGTACCTATTATGCTTTATAATAAGTTTACACAAACTAATAATCGAAATGATAATATAATAGGTGTATACAAATTATTAAACTAACAACCTAATATACAAAACGAATCAGTTCGAAATCATACCTTGGTCTACGAAGTGAACCAACTCAAATCTTTGAATCCAGGAAATTTTTACGAAGTTTGGAAATGGGATGAAATGAGCTGCTCTCGGCCACCCGCGCGGGCGTTTTTATAGGATTTCGTAGCTCGGCGCCAAGATCTATGGCGCCGAGCTACGAGGCCGCGCCGCCGCCACGTCAGCGCCAGGTCAGCCCTGGACGCAACTAGCCGTTGCGGCCACGTCATAGCTCGGCGCCATAGGCTGTGGCGCCGAGCTGTGTATGGCGCCGAGCTTAGGGTCCAAACATGCAAATTAAATTTCTGGGGGTCCAAACGTAAATTTTTGTCTCCAAAGGGGCTAAAAAACAAAAAATTCGGGTGGATTTCGTGGGTGCTTTTTAGCTGTATGATACGTACCCGGAGAAAGGGACAGCACTAGGGGCAGGGGCTAGTAGCTGAGGACACCTTTTAAATTATATATATATATATATTTCAGCCAGTGCATCAACGCTCAGTGCGATGCTATGTTGCTTCTGCTCTTCGTCTACAGCTACGTGGATTTTTTTTAAAAGAAAGAGAGGGGAAAGAAAGATCCCTCTCTTTATTCGGTTTAAGTAGTTAAGAATCGGGGCAACCGGTCCACTTCAGGGCTGTGAGAGCCCAAAGTCATCCAGGCTGTGATCACGCGCCGGAACGGAATCAGCGGAGCTACGCTAGTTGTTCTCATCTCTCGCTTTCGCGAGCCTGACCCGACGATCTTGTGCGAGAGAGATAATAATATAGCTGGTCCTGAGTCCTGAGGGCTCAGGCTGAGCCATCCACCCCCCAGCATCAGGCAGCAAGCAGATCAGAGCAGTGCTCGCTTACTCTGCGATGTGTCCCGCTGCTCGCTGCGCCCTGCTGCCCTTGCTTGCTAGCGGGATCGTGGTCGCCGTGCCAAGGAACCTTTGTGTTGTTAAGTTAACTACAGAGGAAATATCCAGCTGTAAGTTGGATTTTTTTTTTTGAATCGTAGTATATTCGTATCGTTTCTGAGAGGACCACACACGGGTCGACACACATACATACATACATACGCGGCTGGACTGATACGAAGGGATTTTCTGGTGCGCGGATTGGACCGGTCAGAAGTGGGCCTCGTCGTCTTTTCCGTGTCGAGGGGCTGCAACTGCAACCGCAGCTGCGGCGTGCCAGATCTTGCGTTAGCTTTGAAGCCAAGGCTCGTGCGTCACCTGCATCACAAAAAGGGGCCGGGGACGCGACGCGACGCGACGCGATCGCAGCCACAACCGCAAGTCAAACGCGTCGCTCTTTTTTTTCTCTCTCTCTGTCTCTCCCTGGTTTGGTTACGAGATATGTTGTCACCGTCTGGCCCAGATCTGGACACCACTTTGCTGGAGGTCCGTGCCAATGAAACGTGTATCCAATTCTATACACATTGCCGTCACACTTGTAGCATCTGAACAGGAACGCTAGTCGCTAGCGTTTTTAACAGGAACGCCGAACGCTAACCATTAATTTTTTTTTCCAAAAAAGAAAAAACGATGTATACGTTAGGTTCTATCGAAACTAAACTGCTCTAGAAAATGCGACTGAATTTTCGTAAATAAAAAGGCGGTACTGATGTTTATGGTTTTGAATTTCCAAAAAAGGTATATGGTATATGGAAATATGTTTCGTGATCTCGGACAGAGGGGGTAGTAGCGAGCACTGGGCCACACTGACAAATACATCAGAATCTGCTCGTACAAGCAACGCACCGCACAGACACATACGGCGGCCAACTGCCAAGCCATGCAAACCTCAGCCCCCTGACGGGTCCTTTCACGGCCGACCGATAGATAGCGAGCGGAGCGCGGCAGCCGGCAGTAGCAGGCTGCACTGCGTAGGCATGGCAGGAGAGAAGAAAAAAAAACTGGGCGCCTTTTCTGAATCCATCGAGTCTTGTAGTAGTAGTAGTAGCCCTGCAATACATACATGCACCAGAGAAAGGGGGCTTGAACTGTCCGTATCCGTCCCAGGCTTTTGCGGCATCGGCCATGCAGCGCAATCATGGAAGCCAAGAACAAAGCGAAGCCATTGTTGACCCCCCCTCTCCCTCCCTCCCTCTCTGTCTGTCAGTCTGTCTTCACCACTAGAAAGATAAGCAGCGTCCAACCCGAGCCGCAACGCCAACGCGATATTTCCGGCATGGCGTTACACACTCCGAAAGACTGGAACGATGGTGAGCGGTCCGCGCCACGAGACGGAGAGGGAGGGAGGCACGTCAGGTTCAGGTTTATTATTAGCCCGCCGATCGGCGAGAAGCGGGCCCTGCAACCGCAACCGCAACCGCAACCGAAGCGTAGGCATGCATGCATGCGTGCGTACCACCACCACCAGCAGCAGCTGCTACCACTGGCACTGGCTCGCAGTTGGCATGATGGAGATCCCCCTCCTAATCCGCGACCCCGACAGAAGCAAGCGGGCGAGCGCGGGGGCGCACAGGCACGGCACAGTCGCCTGCTGTGCTCTGCATGTTGGCTGTGGCTGGTGACCCGTCGCCCGTCGGCGGGCGTTGCCCATCGGCAGGTATGGATAGAGATAGACTCTCGTGTCGCGGGGTCGCGCCTCTCGTTCCTCCATCCGATCCGACAGTCAGGTATATACACGGGCCGATTATTGCGTCCAGCAGCCACCCAAAAACCCAGTCCACACGTACCCACCGTCGTACGAACACACATATTTTGAGCTAGGCAACTGAAGCGCAAGCCAGGCCAGGCCAATTGCATCTGATAGAGTACTACCATGGACCATGCTCACCCATCTGTGCATTTGTGCGGTTTCTATGGTTCTGGTTCAAGGAGGCTGTGAACGTACGTACCTACGCGACGGCCTCCCCTGCCGCTCGGCTCGATCCCTGATGGTCCTCGTGCTTTGCTACCGTTCCCAGTCTCGCGCTGGTGGTGGCAATGCGAAAAAGGCGTGTCGTGTCGTGTCGTGTCCTGTCCTGTTCCGTGCGCGGTCCTCGCAAGTCGCAACCACGCCGTGCAGCTTGCGATCACCCGTCAGCCAGCACCACCACCACCCCCCCCCCCCCCCCCCCCCCCCCGTGATGAGGAAGGGCATCCCGTTCGTGCGGTGGCGCGCCTAGGACGCGCGTCGCTTGGGGTTGTGCGCCCTGCCGTCCCGGCCACCTGCCCTCTCTAACACCCGCACGGCTGGCGCGAAGCGGAACGAGCGCGGCATCGCCTGCGCCGCGGATGGCGACGGACTCCGCGGTCCGTGGGATGGGTTTGTGCCGCACGGACGCGGCCACGGAGGCCCCCACCGCATGGCACGGGCTGGCTCGCCCGCCCGCGCGTGCTGGATTCGGGGCGGGGCGGACGCGGCGGCGGAGGCGGTGGTTCTGGCTGTCGGGGCGGGGAGCGAGGACGTGACAGGGTTCCGAGGCACACAGTCATCACACACGCGCGCGCGGGACGCATCCAGATCGGTCGGATTGCCGACGGGACGGATTGGCACCATGCACTGCCCGCATGCACACGCCTAGCTAGGTGCCTCCGCTGCCTCGGGTCTACGAGCGCCCGGTTGTTGAGGGAGCTCGTGGTCTGGTCTCTATCGACCACCGCTCGCTTGCCGGCCGCGGTGGTGTGTACTTGGCCTCCGGGGGGCGGGGCCGGGGCCGGGGCGAGCTGACGTGCCCGTACCGTACAGTACACAGGACCGCGGCTTCTTGTGTTATAGCTGTACTGTGCTTGTGATACAAAGACTACACAGCTGTCGGATCGGTTCACGTGGCCTATATAGACGAGCATCTAGCCACAGGTCCAGATGACAAATTCGTGAGACTTGATTAATTGTTGTTTCGCCTTTTTTTATCCATATTAAATATGCCTACTTACTATGCTTCCGGTGCACAGCTTAGATACATGGATACATAGATGATTGGATCTTGCGGACCCCGTTTGGACCCTACAAATCAATCGATTATACACGAACAATACCAAGAAAAAAAAACCCACGTACAAGGACCGGTTTATTTTCAACAGACCTCCCACGTAACGGACGAACCTTGATCTTCAAAAAAAAAAGCAAGCATGCGGCCGGCACTGCAGTCAATAGACCAGCTTTTGGCATTAGCGTCAAATAAACCCAACCACAACCAACACAGGTACGTACGCAGGTAGCCAGGTACTAGCGCTGCACCGTAGCGCGTTGATGGAACGAGGCACGCGCGCTTCAACCATAAAGACGGGTAATAAGATGCATGCAGCTAAAAGCATATCAATATGTCATACGTGGCTAGGGTGCACGATCACCCTCGTCAAAACACCGAGAGAGAAGAAAAAAAAAAGTTGTGTGCAGACTGTGCAGAGACCCAGGTCAACATGGCCTTCGTTTCAGCGGAACTCACGTCATCTCATCTCACCGTCATGATGCCATAAAAAGAATGAAATAGCAGCAGAATCGGGGGGTGGAAGGAAGGCACTCATAATGGGCTCGAAGCGTCGACTAGTTGCCCATCAGTTTCTCGCGTCATTTGGGCCCTTGTATTTTAGGCCCAACTTGTCCTCGTCCACACGCGGTCAGCCCGAACAAGCAATGGCAAGACAGGAGGCCCATCAAGTAGCCGAGCTCGTAACAAGTCATGTCACCCCATCGGCCCCTCCCTCGGTCGTCCAAATACACCCAAGACAAGACCCCCCGAAGTTGCATTTTCCTAACTTTGCGCTTCTGACAGATGCAATTTCAAAAGGAATAAAGGGCTGATCAAATAACATTAGGCGCAGTGACTTGGCTGGTCTATTTCTCGACACGTAGACCATCCACGCGTGCTCATCATAATATTGCTTTTCTTTGTGCCTCTCTAGCTATAGAATTGTTGGATGAACAGTCCATTGTGTAATGACCACACTACTCGTACATATAGATCAGAAAGTTTATACCGAGCTATTTAGAGCTAACACGGCAATGACACTGCATGAAAATAAGAGTCTAAAGCACGGTCCGTTACCAAAAAGAATGAGCCGTGCTTGCACGGCCCGAATGATCAGGCCGTACCATGCCTCAAACTTAGTTATGATGGACGACACAACATAATACGACTAGATGAGCCGTGTTTAGACCGGTACGGTATCAGGAGAGACATAGATTAGAAAAACTAGTGCTTAAATGGTTATTCAATACTCCAATAACGCTTATTTAATACAATAAAAATTTCTAGTACCAGAAAACATCCGCATGAGCATATATGTTCGAGAAAAGTTTAATATAGAAACATATTTCGCGATTAATCTAATAACACTTATTTAATATAATAAAAAATCGTCTTTTATCTATAAACCTGATCGAACTTTCCGTAAAAGTGAAATCTGTTCACCTGTTCATTCGGTGTTCTTTTCTTTTCTTTTTTTTTCAATTGCTCACTGTGGATCGGATATACGTCCACTCAGATCAATCGAATAATAAAAGTCCAAATCCAGCCGATCAGATTCGAAAGAAATGTATCATTGCACCGACTATAGCAGGCCCAGGGACACGTACGCCTGCACATATAAACAGCAGAATCATTGCACGGCCACGAATTAATTAAATATTAGTGAAAGCAGCCAGCCCATATGTATGCTTGATCGGCAATGATCCTAGAATGATAGAAATCCATCACATCAAATGTTGATTGAGGGGGTGTTTGGTTACCCCAAACTAAAATTTAGCCCCTGTCATATCGAATGTTTGAACCTCCGTTCCGGGTATTAAATGTAGTCGGATTATAAAACTAATTTGTCAGCCGAAGATTAAAAGACGAGACGAATCTAGTCCAGTTGGTTGGGTCTATATTTCATACTCCTATTTAAAAGTCAAACGCTTGATGTGACCCGGGCTAAACTTTAGCAGGGGCAACCAAACACCGCCTGAGTGTAAAACCGGAAGCGGCGGCACAACGCTCAAAAATATCTCTTTCTTCACCATTCTCTACTGGTTCCGCCGGTCATGTATGATTGTTTTTTTTTTCTTGAGCAAAAGTGAGATGTCTAGTTTATTTACTGTACATAGGCCGTATGAAATTTGCTGAGACCAAAAGTTAAAAGGATTTGCTCAGAAGGTACAGATCTCATTGGTGTGCAAATCAGGGCTCGAAATCCCAAACCAAATAGACATTTGTCCTGTAGCGTTGGCTACTTCGCTTAGAGCATTTCAACAGAATCTTTATTTTTTTACTCTATATTTTACTCTCTATTTATCTTTTATAAAGATCACACTTTATATATATTATTTCTCTCCAATAGACTATCTATTTATTTTGGCTAGTTACTTCGGTAGTCAAGTTTGACTAGTAAAGTAGCTAATTTAGAGAGTTAGATAGCTTGACGAGTCAAACAGTTAGTCAAACAGTTAGTCTGTTAGAGTTATTTTGCTGTTTATTAACAGAAATTTGACTTAATTAGCCATTTATCTAGTATCTTGGAGATGCTCTAGCACTCCATCCTGTTAGTGCTTCCTAGCTAGTTTCCGTTTGGCAAAGTCCACGCAAGAGGGTCATATCTGATCCGAGCAGTCTGCTGCTAGGGGACAGTATCATGAAACCCATTTGGGTTTTCTAATTTTTTTGTATATAATCTCTCCCACACCCCAATCCGCAACCTTACTTTAAGTTCTATTATTGGAGCTAGCATATTTTATCCTCTCTCTCTCTTTTTTTTTTGTATGTGTGCGGACCTAACTGGAGAGCGACACATACTGATCATGGATTCATGGCAACCGAAAAAAAATATAGAGAAAACACATACTTTCTTCTGGTTAATTAGGGTCTCGGTGTCATGAATGGCTTAACACATGCATCCGCGCTAAACGTCCAATGTCACGTCAGTGTGCCGTGCAATAACGCAGCTATTTTTTAATGCATAATACAAAAGGCATATATTCATGTATGCATAAAATGTATACTTTTCCCCCCATAAACCAAGATCACCTCATAGGAGTAAGAGATAGGATGCCAAACAAACCTTAACCCTACAAATTATAGATCCAATACAAAAAGAAAGTAATTAATAAATACTCCATCTCTCCCAAAATATAGTTCTTTCTATAGCCCTCTTATTTTACGTTCAAATTCGAATGAATGATAATAGATAGACATATGTTAATTAATGAATGTATGTTTAGGACCTGCTTGGATCCACGTTGGTCTTAAAAAACTAGTTTCTAGACTTAGTTTCAAGAAACTGATTTTTAGAAGAAAAACTGGATATAAGTGTTTGGATCCACTAGTTTTTAAAAGTTGGTTTCTAGTTTTCATTTATTATATTTGTCTATATTTTCTGCTGTTTTTTTAACTTTGGTTAAATTTATCTATATTTTTTGCTGTTTGGGAACATTAGCGGGCTGGTGCTGGCACGACCCGTTTTTTTGAGCATGCCTAGCGGGCTGGCCTGGCACGAAAAGTGGCCCAGAGGGCCGTGCCTGGGCCAACGGCCAGGCACGTGGGCTCTCTAGGCACGACCTGTTCAGCCCGTATACCCGGCCCGGCCCGTTGGCTGATGGTCCGTGCTTCCCCGGGCCCGTGCCGGGTCGTGCCGGGCCGGCCTGTTGGCCATCTATAACCATCGCGGATCGTCCGAGCCCTAGGCGTTGACCGTCCGAACGTACGCGGAGGAGGAGTCGCTTCTATGCAAGTCGCGGACCGTCCGGCCCTGTGCCGTGGACCGTCCACGCCTCCGCAGAAAGCACCATCAGGTGGTTCGTTCCGGCGTTTGACGCCCAGAACGGCACCAACACATACAAATAGAGGAGCGTGGATATATAGGTGGAGAGAGAGGTTGTTGGCGTGACATGAAAGCAGTGGCAGACCTAGAATTCAAACACAGCTAAGCCAAGATTCACTACCGGAATCCGGGCCTTTGCAGAGTGCCAGCCTCTTTGCCGAGTGCTTTTTCTCGGGCACTCGGCAAATAAATCTTTGCCGAGAGCCGCACTCGGCAAAGAAATCTTTGCCGAGAGCCGCACTCGGCAAAGTCCTGCGCTCGGTAAAGAGGTTGTTTACCGAGTGCGGGACACTCGGCAAACACTTCTTTGCCGAGCGACAAACACTCAGCAAAGATGCAGCTCGGCAAAGGGCTGTAGCGGTCGTCTACAGCTGACAGCCGTTAGCCTTTGTCGAGGGCCTAAAGTCGGCACTCGGTAAAGCAGATTCTTTGCCGAGTGTCAAATATCTGGCACTCGGCAAAGAAGATCTTTACCGAGTGTCTTCTGTTGACACTCGGCAAAGCATATTTTTATTTTTTTTATTTTGGCCACCAAACTTTTTGTGGTATGTTTCTACATTATGTAGACCTACATGTACCATTTTGGGACAATTATAACAATGTTTTCAATAGCTAGCAGATCGAGATCGTTTATTTGAATTTCTTCGAAAAATTAGATTTGAACTGCAAGTCACTCGAAACTTGGATAATCGTGCATGCAAAAATGATACACATGTTATTTAGCACAAGTTACGACCGATTTCAGGAGCGGACCAGAAATTTCGAGCAACATGCTCACTAAACATGGCCGTGAACTTGCCATCCACATGTTTAAAAATTGTATAAAAACACAAACAAAGTCAGAAAAATCATGAAACTTATCCACGTGTCATGATATCATATGTAGACGCTGTGATAAAAATTTGAAAACGTTTCGAGAAAACTGTGACACACTATGTGTAGAAACCTAAGAGATCTACACATGAAATCATAGAGTTTCAATGTGGATCTCTTAGGTTTCTACACATAGTGCGTCACAGTTTCTCGAAACCTTAACAAATTTTTATCACACTCTACATATGATATCATGACACGTGGACAAGTTTCATGATTTTCTGACTTTGTTTGTGTTTTATACAATTTTTAAACATGTGGATGGCAAGTTCACGGCCATGTTTAGTGAGCATGTTGCTCGAAGTTTCCGGTCCGCTCCTGAAATCGGTCGTAAACTTGTGCTAAATAACATGTGTATTATTTTTGCATGCACGATCATACAAGTTTCAAGTGACTTGCAGTTCAAATCTAAATTTTCCAAAGAAATTCAAATAAATGAACTAAATCTACTAGCTATTGAAAACACTGTTATAATTGTCCCAAAATGGTACATGTAGGTCTACATAGTGTAGGAACATACCATAAAAAGTTTGGTAAGGGAAAAGAAAAAAATAGAAATATGCTTTGGCAAGTGTCTAAAGTTGACACTCGGCAAAGACCTTCTTTGCCGAGTGTCTAACGTGGAGCACTCGGCAAAGATCCTAAATATATACTTTGTCGAGTGCTTGTCCGCTGGCACTCGACAAAGACCTGTTTGCCGAGTGCCGACGGTCTGGCACTCGGCAAAGACTATTTTTAAATTAAAACATATATTTGCCGAGTGCCTGCGATCTGGCACTCGACAAAAATTAAAACATAACGTATACCCGAAGCCCTTCTCTTCTCCTTCTTACTCTCACTCTCACTAACTCCCTCGCCGTCGTCGCTCCCCCCGCTGCCGCTCCCCACCGTCGTGATGTCGCTGCTCCCCGCGCTCGGCCCCTCCCCGCCGCGCGCCACCACGTCGCTGCTCCTCGCGCTCGGCCCCTCCTCGTCGCGCGCCACCACGCCTCGCTCACGCCCGCCGCGCGCCACCACGCCCCACTCACGCCCTGCCGCACGCCACCAACGCTGCCCCCACTCCCTGCCGCCCCCACACGCGCACCAACGCCGCCCGGCCCCGCCACACGCACCATCGCCGGCCCCACACACACCACCGCCGTCGGAGGCCGCCTCCTCGCGCGCCGCCACCGCCGCCCAGCCACGCCACGCGTATCATCGTCGCCCCCACACGAGGTATGAACTTGTTATGTGTCAATTTTTATTTATTATTTATTAGATGATAGAATGTATAAATCATGTAAATTGGTGAATGATAGGATATGTAAATCATGTAAGTTAGGCTATAGTCTCGTTGAAAATTTGTGAATGAAATATGTAAATCGTGCCGTTGAATTATGCGTACTATAGTCTCATGGATTGAATATATATGTGTGTGATTGTCGACCATCGTGCCGTTGAATTATAAATCATGTATATCAGCCATCGTGCTGATAGTGTTATTTGCAGGATTTCGAACCTCCCCGTGCAGGGGAGGTGCTGCCGAAATTTTCTATTGCTAGGATTCTGTTAGAGGGTGGAGGACTATGAGTGGATGTACACGGGCCGTAGAGGAAGGAACGATGTCACCACTGAATGAATTAGAAAGACCGATGATTTCGTGGAATGAGCATATGGCGAAGCTGCTAAAGGAGCGAGTCTAGTGCCATGCCCGTGTAGCAAATGTGCCAACCGGAAAAGAAAACCAAAGAAGACCATGGTAGAACTTATTTGGAAGAATGGATTTACGCCGGGCTATACTCGGTGGATCTTTCATGGTGAAGCGCATCGTACGAGAGAGGAGGTGCTGAGACAAGACGTCGAGGATTATGATGCCGATGCGGGGGTAGCGGATATGTTGAACGACTATCAGGAGGCACAATACACGGGAGGATGTATGGATGATGAGCCAGAGCTGACTGCAAAGGCGTTCTACTACATGTTTGACGCGGCACAGAAGCCCCTTCATGGCAAGACAAAGGTTTCTCAACTGGATGCCATTGGGCATGTAATGGCGTTCAAGTCGCAGTACAGCATGAGTAGAGATGCATTCGATGGTTTGTTGACGGTTATTGGGAGCCTGCTTCCGGATGATCACGTTATGCCAAAGAGCATGTACGAGGCATAGAAACTCCTTCGTGCACTCAAGATGACGTATGAGCAGATTCATGCTTGTCCGAAGGGTTGCGTGCTATTTAGGAAAGAATACGCGGAGGCAAAGTACTGTCCTAAGTGTAAATCGTCTAGGTTCATGGAGGTAGACTCTGGTGATGGACAGAAGAGGCAGCTCGACATCCCCTTGACAATCCTACGACACCTTCTGTTCATACCGAGGATCCAGCGTCTGTACATGACAGAGGAATCTACGAAACAGATGACATGGCAGAAAAATGGAAAACGATACAATCCTGACAAGATGGTGCATGCATCCGATGGTGAAGCATGGAAACACTTTGATGCCATTCACCGTGAGAAAGCCGAAGAGGCTCGTAATGTACGTGTTGCGTTGGCCACAAATGGGTTCAATCCCTATGGAATGAGTTGCCCCGTACACATGTTGGCCCGTGTTTGTTAACCCAATCAATCTCCCCCTGGTGTGTGCTTTCAAAGGCAGAATATATTCGTGTCGTTGATAAATCCCGAACACCCGGGGAATAAAATGGGCGTGTACATGGAGCCTTTGATCGATGAATTGGTACGTGCCTAGGAGGAAGGGGTATGGATGTATGACCGAGCTACGAAGACAAACTTCAGAATGCATGTTTGGTACCAGTATTCCATGCATGACTTACCGGCGTATGGGCTATTCTGCGCCTGGTGTGTTCATGGTAAGTTCCCATGCCCAGTTTGCAAGGAAGCTCTCAGGTTCATTTGGTTGAAAAAGGGTGGCAAATATTTGTCCTTCGATAAACATCGACAATTTCTCCCTCCTGACCATCCATTCCGTCTAGACATCAAGAACTTTACGAAAGGTGTCGTAGTGACAGACCGCCCACCTGCAACGATGACTGGTGCCGAAATTCGTCAACAGATAGATGGGCTCGTGACCAATATAGAAGGTGGTTTTGTGGGTTATGGTGAGCAGCATATGTGGACACATAAGTGTGGCTTGACTCGGCTCCCCTATTATGACGACCTTCTCCTTCCACACAACATTGATGTGATGCACACTGAAAAGAATGTTGCCGAGGCACTGTGGGCAACAATTGTGGACATTCCTGATAAGTCAAAGGATAACATAAAGGCAAGAGTGGATCTGGCAGCGTTATGTGATAGAACAAACCTAGAGATGAAGCCGCCAAGTGGCGGAAAGACGTGGAGAAGGCCTAAGGCCGATTTTATCCTAAGCAGGTCCCAGAAGAAGGAAGTACTTCAGTGGATCAAGATGTTGATGTTCCCTGATGGGTATGCAGCTAACCTGAGTAGGGGGTGAACTTCTCTACTATGCGAGTCTTAGGGATGAAGAGTCATGACTTCCACATATGGATTGAACGGATTCTTCCTGCGATGGTTCAAGGCTATGTCCCTGAGCATGTCTGGCTAGCGCTTTCAGAGTTGAGCTATTTCTTCCGTCAGCTTTATGCAAAAGAGTTATCTCGGACCATGGTTGCAGACTTGGAAAGATTGGCACCTGTGTTACTGTGTAAGCTTGAGAAGATATTTCCACCCGGCTTCTTCAATCCAATGCAGCATTTGATTCTTCATCTCCCCTGTGAGGCACGAATGGGGGGGCCGTGCAGGGACGTTGGTGCTATCCAATCGAGAGATGTCTAAAGACTATTCGAAAGAAATGTAGAAATAAATGCAAAATCGAGGCTTCCATTGTAGAGGCATACATTCTAGAGGAGGTGTCAAACTTCACAACAACTTATTATGGTGACAAACTGCTGAGCGTGCATAATCCACCCCCTCGTTACAATGATGGCGACAATGAATCGAACCTTAGCATATTTCGAGGCCAACTCGGAAGCGCAAGTGGCTCGACCACCAAGACCCTGACACATGAAGAGTGGCGGCATATCATGCTATATGTATTGACCAACCTTGAAGAGGTAACGCCATACATGGAACAATTTCTTCATGAATTCTGGCGTCGATCAAGGGACCCCACTCCACAGGAATATGACACTCTTCTTAAAAAGGGTGCGAGAAATGGGTTGCCCGATTTCATTTCCTGGTTCAAACGTAAGGTACGTGCTTAGTTTGTCAAAGAGATCCGTTTATGAACTCAATTTAGCGTCTTTTAACTTGCGAATACTTGCAGGGCCAAAGAGATCCATCTATGAGTGCCGAGTTGAGACAAGTAGCCAACGACTTTGCTTATAGGGTCAAGAAATATTCTGGGTATGACGTCAATGGATACCGTTTCCACACAACAAACTACGACAAAAGTCGGCCCAATCGGAAAACAACGTGTTCTGGAGTCTTTACGCCCGACCTTGACGATGTTGATTATTTTGGACGAATCGAAGAAATATATGAGCTCAATTTTTATGGTTCCAAACCTCTTAATCCAGTGATATTCAAATGTCATTGGTTTGACCCTCAAGTGACGAGACAGACACATTCTAATCTTGGGATAGTCGAAATTTGATAAGATTCTACCTTACCAGGAGACGATGTCTATATCGTGGTCCAACAGGCCACACAAGTGTATTATCTCCCATATGCGTGCCAAACAAAAAACATCTTAAGGGTTGGGATGTTGTGTATAAGGTATCGCCGCACGGGAGGTTACCTGTTTCTAACGATGAAGATTATAACTTAGACCCGAACACATATGATGGAGAGTTCTTCCAAGAAGATGGGCTAGAAGGGCGATTTGAGATAGACTTAACCAAAGCTATCAGAATGGACGTAGATATTGAAATGGTTGTTGATGAGGAGGATGATGAGGTGCAAAATGATAATGACTTAGTAATCCTTGAAGGCAATGACATTAATGACGAACTTGCGTCTTCTGATGGTGTTGACTATCACTACTAGAGATATGCTTATTTAAGACACACATTTTAAGACAGATATCAATGTATTTTATAGAAGTGTCTTTTATCATATGGTCATGAGTAAGATAAGACAGTTTATTAGAGAACCATCTTTAATAAAGAAGTGTCTTGAGACAGTTACATCATAAGAAATGTCTCTTATTGATTTAAGACGGATTGTTATTGAAAACCGTCTCAAATGAATATACCTTTTGAGTCATTAAGATTGCAAGAATTGTCTTAGATTTTGGTTAGTATATTAGACACTTATGTATATGAAATCATCTCAAATAAAGATATTATTAGTCGTCTAGACTATATGGATTATTTTAAATGTTAGTAAGTATACTAGACACTTCTAAATATGAAACCATCTTCGTATCATATTTCAGAAAGACATATTGTGAAAAATGTACTAAATAGTAAATTCAGTTTAGTTTCATGATATATATATATATATATATATATATAATGTAAAACTTATCTCTGTAACTTGATACAGATGGTAAAATAGACTCATATGTGATTCGATCATTAATGTCACACAACATATATTTTACTTTAATTCATATCATTCACGCATCAAGGGGTTTAGTAAGCTATAATTATCCTATGTTGAATATATCAGTACTTTTAAATTTACGTTGTCAGACTTTAAAAACTCGGTGACTTCAAACTGTCTCCCACGGGTAGTGTAAAATAGAGGACATAAGAATGCTGATAATATTGTTTGACACTATTTGTAAAGTGAATTTGAAATAGATGATGAGATAGGACAAGAGCTGGAGATAATCTCAGATATTTGGACTCAAAAAAGGATACTCAACATCTAAATTACAGTCATCACCTGAACCCTAACCAGCTTCGGCCTCGCGGTCCCCCAACCCAAACCCTTGGAATATCGCCGCCTCCGCCTCCTTCTGTTCCGCCACCGCTACCACAACGAGGATGGCGACAAGCACGGGGCCCTCCACCGCCTATGCCTCGCTGCATGCAGCCTCTGTGCCGCCCCAATGTCGTCCCCTCCATCCTCCCCCTCGCCCCTGACGCGCCACCGTCGCGGCAGGCTCAGCCTCCTCTAGAAGCTCCCCTCCACCCGTACGTGCGTCGTCCTGCTCGACACCGATGGACACGGCCCCGCCTCTGGAGCCCCATCTCTCTCGCACCCCGTCGCAATCGCCCCACGCGCACTGTACAGGAGGCAGGTATGGCATGCATCTGCGTTGAGCTTCATCTAGGCGCCGCTCACCACCCTGCTCGAGTACTCCGACATCTTCCACCTCGTTCTAGGTGGAGGAGCCCAACAGCCAGTGACCGGCGATGGGCTAGGCTAGGTGTATTACTCTTCTTTAAAATATGGCGTTTGCTTTGCTCAAGACCATATCCTAGAAGTACACATTTGCTTATGCTTTATAAAATCGATCAGTGCTTCATGTATTTGATTGTGCTGGTACTTGGCATAAAAGGATAATGCTATTTGGAAGCTAATCTCAAAGGAGTATCAAAAAACAAGTGATTAAACAGCAAAAACAATATAGTAATATTAGCACAATCTGGCATTCCTCTTTCATAGAAGTTCTTATTTTCATGTGTAAGTTTTGTATCATTGTTGTGCATTATAAACCGTGCTTTTCCAAACTCAGTCCTATGGATTTCTGAGAACTATCATGACCTTGAATTGCTGATCAGAGAGGGTAGCTTGATAGTACCAATGTCTTATCACTGTTAAACTATTGTTATATAGAATACGAAGAACGGAAGAACAATTTCCTTCTACATTATGTATAACTAACTACTTTTTTTAGATACTACTAACGCATACAGTTTGAATTATTTATTCCACTATTATGGTCTCTTTTTTTGTAGAAAACTGGTAGAGATGAGAAAGAAGTCTTTAACGCTATTGATTATATATGGCCCTGTTTATTCACCCTCTAGATTATATAATTGGACTTAAATAAGCTAAGAGGTAAACAAACAGCACAACTTATTGGAGTGGATTATATAATGTAGATACCTAGATTATTATAGTCCATAAACATGTCATTAGGTGCTTATTTTGGAATATTTGTTTCGCTTTCCCCCACTAATAATTTATATAAACAAACATCTCTAATAGAACTGCAAGGAAACAAACAGGCCCTCTATCGTACTATCGATGATATAAATATTCATATATGTTTGCATACATATTCATAGTAGATGCACATATACATATATTAAACAATATGTTTACATATAGAATTCCCAATTATCTCTCCATTCCTCTGTTTACTTCCTGAAACAATCTACTATAGCTCTTTTTCTTATACCTGCACAATATAATTACTTAAGAACATTTATTTCTGAATTGCTTTGGCGTCCCTAACAAACTATTTTATGTTTTTATAACATTACATACGTGCACTTAGTAATCTGAATTGTTTCTGTACAAAGTAATAAGCAACATGAATTTGACAAACAGTAGGAAATAAAAAAGGGCAACATCAGTACTCTGATCCTCACCTTATATTTCTATTTGAGTTTTTTCCTTTGTACAGTACATTCCCCGCTGTTTTCGTGCACATGTGTGATATAGATTTCTGATATTTAAGCATTAGGACTTATGAGTGTCATATATCTATACTAGAGTGTTTGAGCAAATCATAACGAACTATACGAATGAAATCAACTTATTTGGCTGCAGTTTTACCATGCTGATAATAACTTATACAATGTGCATTAACCACCTATCATCTTATTTGCCAATTACTGCACAATGCTGATAAATTTCAATTACTATACTTCTAGAAAATAAACAAGGTCCAACGTTGTTTGCTTTCCATTTCCCTTCTACTCTGATATTATGTGATTTGGTTTATTCATATTACTGTCCATAGCATATTTGTTGCGCACACAGTTATAAATTCGTTTTCTCGACACTCCACAGGCAAGGGGGAAATCTTCTTATAGATCTGTTCCGTCACTGTGACAATCATTTGGGAGAGAAACAAGTAAACAACCCTTTTTTCCATGTATGATCCCATTATTTGTCTAGCAGAATTACATGAACATGATGCCTCACAATGTAGTTTTGAACTTCACTGCATTTTTCTTGCAGAAAACTCCATCTGGAAGTGCACGACAGCCACTATAGTTGACTAACGATGTAACCAAGATGATGCAAAAGCATCAGCTGGAAACGCCACAGTTGCTGCTACTGAGTACCATCCTTATATCCTTATTTCCTAATTGTTGTGGTGCATGTACAGGTTTTTTTAAAAAAAACGAATTCCGAATTGGTTATTGCTGTTAGAACTCATCTGTGATACTTGTGCATGCGAAGTAGGTGAACTGCTACTTAAATGGTACATATTTAGCTTAATTACTTACTGGTGGCATTGCAGATTATATGTTTCTGTCTTAAAGATACATTAGTAGGCTGTAGTACTCACACTGCTTCTGTTCTCATCTGTTCACACACTGCATCTGTTCACAGCCTGATTTAGAGGCATGCATGAGGTTGTAGTAGGCGAGACCACCCAAAAGCACTCCCAACGCCTGACCACAAGAGCTAGCAGATAGCAGCCCTACTGTTGGCAATCCAATAATCACATACGAAGTTTTCCTTGAAATTTTTTGAGTCTTGAATTGACTTCTTCCTTAATTTATAGTTTCAACTCAAAACGAATACACTATTTTTTGTTGAACCACATTTTTCCTCTGCTCAGTTTGGCATCATTATTGTATCATAATATTATCATAATTAATCCATTCTGGTAAACTGACTCTAGAAAATTTTCTTGAATGGTTTCCTATCTTTTACAGTCTAAGCTACATTATGTGCATGGACTTTTGCAATATACCTTCTGTTTCTTGCTCACATGATTGATGTGATTTTTGAATTCATTTAGCACATTGCTTTCTGAGAAGCCATTTGCAGTGCAAGGATGAAACTTGGTTAGAGTGTTTACCATATGGATTGGCAGGTACCTTTCAGCTTCTTACATATTAAAGGTTATATTGTACTTTTCCGAGCTAATCTGCCTCTATTGGCATCGACAATTTACTTCTGTAGCCCCAAACAAAGCTCTGGATTGTCCTATTCCCATGACAAGGTTGTGCTCTTCTCCTGCAGTGAAACCAAAAAAGAAGGCGCGCTACTGTTCTTCCGTATTCATGTCAATGCAACAACAGGTACAAGTAGTCTTCTTGGGAGCTACCCAGTAGTTGAGTGAGAAATTTTGTGTTCCAACGTAGCTATTTCCATTGCAAACTATCAAATCATTACAAACTCATGATCTGCGTTGCAAGCGATGAGTGAAGGGTGACTATGTTCAGTGGTTCTTCAAGGGTAAAGTTTATTGTCTCACCTAATTGTCAGTCGTAGTGATTTTCAGAGCAACATGGTGTCTTTTAGAGGTTTCAGTTTGTCCATTCGAGTAGCTAGCTATGGCCTTTTATCAACAACATGCCAAAACCAGTCTCAACCTCCTGTTTTGTGATGCCTCTAAACCTGTAACATTGATGACAGTGATTAGTAATGATGCTGACGAATGCTATTTTTTCATTAAGGTACAGCAGGCCAGCAGACACCAGGCAGTAAGGTGATGTATGAGTCATTTGTATCTGCCGTGTTTTACCTGATACATGAGATACCTACACTGCCCTGCTCCTTCTCGTGTACATCGAGGAGCTCCACTTTGGCAGTCTGTGCTACTATGCTTCTTCCACTCCTGAAACTGAGCCTGCAGGTGCAGGCAATGCGGTCGCTCGCCGGAGTCCTTATCCAATCGGCGAAGGCACTAAACTCGCGAAGCCGTTGGGATCTGCAAGCAAGGTCATGTTCATGCACATCGTGTTGGATGAAGTTAGTACAACCTGCAAGATACGAAATCTGTGTAAGCAAGAGCATTCATACCTTGTTAGCTTCCTTCTCTCTCTCTCTCAAGATCAATCTAGAGACCAACAAGATCATGGACTTCTTCAAGTTTGACGTTGGTAACGTGGTCATGGTGACCGGTGGGAGGAACACCGGGCGTGTAGGAGTGATCAAAAACTGGGAGAAGCACAAGGGCAACTTCGAGGTCATCGACGTGCTGCTTGGAGCTTTTTGCATGCTATGTCTAGTTTTCTCCTATTTGTTGTACAGAAAAACATAGAATGGAATTCAAATTTGGTGGTCGCAAAAGTGTGGAAACTTGAATTCATATAAAGTTAGGCTTAACATTAGTGCAAACAGTTGTATTTTAGTTTAGATTTAGAGTACACTTATGTATGTCTTGTTTGACAATGCTTATTTATGATATATTGAATGGTACTTATTTATATTATATTAATTATAATGTTGTTCAATATATGTGTATGTATATTTCTCTTTCAAATTATTATAACGTGATGTCTGAAAAAATGATTATAAATTGAAGAATGTACTGCCGTGTAAGTCATTTCGTTTAAATCTTAATAAGATGGTCACCAAAATGTCTAATATTAGTCTCCTAAATAAGACGGTTTCTAAAACGTCCATTATTAGTCACCTAAATAAGATGGTTTTCCTATTGTAATCGTCTATTATTGTAGGATATTCGAGGCAGTTTGATAAATACTTTATGACTTATAATGTTTGTATTCTCCACGGTTCTTTAGAAGCAGTGTCTTAAACAAAACCTAATTCAAGACGGTTTATCGAACAAAATGACTTAAACAAATACCTTTTTCAGACGCTTGTAAATTAAAAATTGCCTTATATAATATCTTTTAAGACGATTTTAAACATCTTAAATGTGGGACATCTTTTACGACTCCATCAAATTTAGACACTTCATAAGCGTCTTAAGAACTGAAAATTAACCGTCTCATATAACATGTTTTGTAGTAGTGTATGAAATGGTTGATAGTGATGATGATAGTTATGATCCGGCTAACTCCGACACATATGAAGATTATTTTTAATCAATGTAATGCTATATGACTTTTTATTTCGCACCTGTTTTTAATATATCTTTTTATATGTGCTTATTTGTTTACTCTTAATTGCAGTTTTTTAGACAAATATGGTGGGCGGTTGGCTGAGGAGGAGGAGGGGGAGGAGGAGCAGGACGGTGGACTAGGTAGAGTAGGACGAGGCACAGCAGGTGGCGCAGCAGGACGACCTTGTTCAGCAGCAGGCGACGCAGCATGACGACGACGACCAGCAGCAGGACAACGACGAAGCTCAGCAGAGCACCTCAGGTTCGAGGAGCATCTATCTACGAGGTCCCGCGAGTCTGCCTCAGCGTCCCATACTTTGGGACAGGCGGCCGCTGATTCGGCTGGATGGGGAGAGGCATGTAACTTTATGTTCTTCATTCTTGTTCAAAATCATAATATAAACTAATATTTTTTATTTATCACTTGGACTGGTCTTGGATGGTTGTGGATTATGCTGGAGGTCATCGTCGCCTCCCCAATGGCATCCTCGGCCTGCTGTGCAAGGAACACTTTCCTGGACTGGTTGAGTACGCTGGAGTGACAGGCCCAGCCTACACCTTCGACCACTACGCCGTCGCCCCCGATGCATTAGACCGGGACGACCGGGAATTCAATAACAAGGCGGAGCGGGTGTAGCAAGAGTTGTGGGTAAGTCTCAGTATAATGTAAAATATGTCACATTCGTTGCAAATTCTTGAAATAATGTATGGATACATCGTTTTTGTATGCAGGATTTCTTCAGATGCGAGGCTGGATACGAGGCTAGGGTGGATGTGGTGACCACCATGAGGTGTAAGAAGCTCGTCGTGGACATGCACTGTGAGGCCCAAATCCAGGCCATCGTTAGCTACCATGGCTCCGTCCTTGGGGAGAAGGTGACCAAACACCAAGCCCGAACCATGTCGTTGACCAGGGACCAGTACCTGCAGGTAAAGTTATGCATGTTTGGTACCAGTACTCCATGCATGAATTTTATTTTATCTTCTGATATGCACTTTACGTGTTGACTTTGTAGATGATTCCACAATGGTGCGCCACACATCCTCTATGCTGGGAGCAGATGGTGGATAGGTGGTGTTCGGCTGAGTGGGACGAGGCGCACAACGCTAGCCGGGAACAACGTATGATGATGCAAGGTCCCTCCCACCACTAAGGCAGCCGGAGCCTGGGCCAATATGCAGAAGCATGGGTAAGCCCTCTTTTTTATTTAGGTATATAGCACTGGATTAGATATTATTTCTAACTATTGAAAGGGAAATGTGCCCTTGGGCAATTTCAATAACGTTTTGGTGATTAAGTGCCCAACACAGTTAATTAAGTTCTTATGTGCCAAGTAAAGTGAGAAGTGCAAATCAAAGAAAAAGGTACATTTCTAGACTTAGTACATTGTTTTGAGTACTAATGTGTTTTGTCTAAGTGCTAGAAACAGTGAGAAAAGAATTGGAAAAAGAGTTGGCTATGTGCAGCAAACTCTAGCTTGGCTTGGCACACCGGACTGTCCGGTGGTGCACCGTAAAGTGTCCGATGCGCCAGGATGGTCCACGGTGAACTCGCCGCTCTCGGGATTCGACGGCGGCATATGACTATAATTCATCGGACTGTCCGGTGGTGCACTGGATTGTCCGGTGAGCCAACAGTCGCCAACGCAATGGTCGGTCGCGCAATCCGTGGGCGACGTGTGGCCTGCAGCAATGGTCGGGTGGGCACACCGGATTGTCCGGTGTGCACCGGACAGTGTCTGGTGTGCCAACCGACCCCGAGGACCAACGGTCGGATGCGCTTGATTTGGAAGGTGATCGCGCACCGGACAGCTACAGTGACTGTCCGGTGGTGCACTGGACTGTCCGGTGCACCACCCGACAGAAGGCAAGTTTGGCCTTCCAAGTTGGCCTCCAACAGCTCCTAGCTACCTTGGGGCTATAAAAAGGACCCCTAGGCACATGGAGGAGTTATCTAAGCATTCACTAAGCATTCTAAGACTCCCGCACTCCGCCTCCGCGTAATTGATCGACTGTGTTAGTGATTTGAGCTTCGTTTGAGTCGTGAACTCATTGTGCTACGTTTCGAGCTCAAGTCTTGGCTTGTGTGCGTGTGTGTGCTGCAGATTTGTGTCTTGTGTGTGTTGCTCTTCCCAACCTTACTCCATGCTTTCTTTGTGATCTCTATTGTAAGGGCGAGAGACTCCAATTTGTGGAGATTCCTCGCAAACGGGAACAATACTCTAAAGTAAAAACCGTGGTATTCAAGTTGATCATTGGATCACTTAAAGGGGTTGAGTGCAACCCTCGTCCATTGGGACGCCACAACATGGAAGTAGGCAAGTGCTACTTGGCCGAACCACAGGATAAAAATCGTGTGTCTTGTATTGCTTTCTCTGTGATTGTTGTGTTCACAAGAACTCGCTTCAAGCTACTTAGCCGTACTAACACTTAAAACTAAGTTTTGTGGCTATTAGTGTTTGATTTTTATAGGATCACCTATTCACCCCCTCTAGGTGCTCTCAATTGGTATCAGAGCCGTACTCTTCATTTAAGGAACTAATCGCCCGAAGAGATGGATCCTAAGGGAAAGAGGATGGTGGTCAACGATAAGGAGAAGGAGTCCATCTTCAACGAGCCAAGAGATGACAAGCCCACTGACTTAGGCTCGAGTCACAAGAAGAAGGACAGGAAGAAGAAGAGGCGCATCAAGAAGATCATCTACTACGACAGCGATGCATCTTCTTCTTCACCAAGAGACGACGGCGACTCTTCGTCGAAAAAGAGAACGGTTAATCAAAACTACTCTTTTGACTATTCTCGCATGTCATACAATTCGAATGCACATTTACTTTCTATTCCTCTAGGAAAACCTCCACACTTTGATGGAGAGGACTACTCATTTTGGAGTCATAAAATGCGTAGTCATCTATTTTCTCTCTATCCTAGCATTTGGGAAATAGTGAAAAATGGAATGCATTTCGATAGTACGGATAACCCTATGATTATTAATGAGCAAATCCATAAGAATTCCCAAGCTACTACTATGTTGTTAGCATCTCTTTGCAGGGACGAGTATAATAAAGTAAGTGGCTTGGACAACGCCAAGCAAATCTGGGACACCCTCAAGATCTCACAGGAGGGAAATGATGCTACAATGATCACCAAAATGGAACTGGTGGAAGGCGAGCTAGGGAGATTCGCCATGATCAGGGGAGAAGAGCCAACACAAACCTACAATAGTTTCAAGACCCTGGTCAACAAGATTAGAAGCTATGGAAGCACAAGATGGACGAATCATGACGTCGTCCGACTCATGCTTAGGTCATTTACAGTTATTGACCCCTATCTTGTGATTCTTCTCCGTGAAAACCCCAGGTACACAAAGATGACGCCCGAGTAGATACTCGGAAAATTCGTGAGCGAGCGCATGATGGTAAAGGAGGCATGATATGTGGAAGATGCCTTGAACGGTCCACTACCTATCTACGAGCCGCATCCCGTTGCTCTCAAAGCAACGAGCAGCAAGGAGATGCTACCAAGCTGGGTAGCTCAAGTGGAGGCTGCCAGACTTAATGAAGACGAGATGGCGCTTATCATCAAGCGCTTCAAATGACCGCACTCAAAGGACGCAATGAGTACCCCAAGAGGAATACAATAAGGGGAAAACGCTCCTGCTTCAAATGCGGTAAGACTGGTCACTTTATTGCAAACTGTCCCGGTAATGATAGTGACCAAGGACAAGAAAAGAGCGGGAAGAAGGAGAAAAAGAAGAACTACAGGAAGGCAAAGGGCGAGGCACACCTTGGAAAGGAATGGGACTCAGACTGCTCCTCTTCCGACTCCGATGACGAAGGACTTGCTGCTTTGGCCTTCAACGAATCCTCACTCTTCCCCAACGAACACCATACGTGTCTTATGGCCAAGGAGAGAAAGGTATGTGTTCGGGACACACCCAAGTACACTTCATCTAGTGATGAAGAATCCTCCGATGATGAAGTAGATTACTCTAGTTTATTTAAAGGTTTAGATAGAGCTAAAGTAGAAAAAATTAATGAATTAATTGATGCTCTAAATGAAAAAGATAGATTGTTAGAAAAACAAGAGGATATTTTATATGAGGAACATGACAAATTTGTTAGTGTGCAAAAATCCCTTGCCTTAGAAATTAAGAGAAATGAAATGTTATCCTCTGAATTGTCTGTTTGCCATGAATCGGTCTCTAGTTTAAAGAGTTTAAATGATGAACTAAATGCTAAGCTAGAGGAAGTTAACAAAACTAGTTCATGTGTAGAGCATGTTGTTATTTGTAATAGATGTAAGGATTTTGATGTTGATGCTTGTGATGATCACCTTATTTCTATTACCAAATTAAATGATGAGGTGGCAAGTCTCAATGCTCAACTTGAGACTTGAAAAATTAATTTTGATAAATTAAAATTTGCTAGGGATGCCTACACCGTTGGTGTTAGAAAGTTAGGCATTTTTAGTTTTAATTTAATCCAGAAAAACAGTGCGATATATGTGATGACATGTATGTGCATGTGTGTATAACTACTCGCATAAGCAGTAAATAGCAATAAAACATGCACAAATACGAAGAATAGAGTGTACCCAGCGGAGGGACCGATGCTCAAGGCATCAGTGGCTCCATTCACACGAGTCATCTCGTGTGTTTGTTCGATGTAGCCGTACGAAGTCGATGCAGGAAGGTGTACGCAGTGCAGTCCCTCGAACGGTCGCCGGGAAGAAGACGAAGCAGATCACGCGAGCAGTCGCGAAGACGCTCCCCAAAAATCTGATCGCCCGCACACCCGTGCAAGTGTATCTCTGCGGTTGGTGATTTCGGAGGCCTGCTCTCCCACTCTCTCTGTGCTCGCAGAAGGTGGGACGGGAATGTGTTGCTTGCAATTCGCGTGAGGTGATTCGCGTGACTGGAAGAGCCCTCTCCTCTCCATTCTTATAGGCGGCCAGAAGGAGGGAGAAGAGCAACGGACAGAAACGGTCACGCATTTAGAACTGGAAACTGACGACCGTTACTAGCCATAATCGACAGTAACTGACGTTCGTTACTGGCCATAATCGTCAGTAACTGACGTCCGTTACTGGCCCATAATCGTCAGTAACTGACGTCCGTTACTCGCCACTGGAAACTGACGTCCGTTAATGACGGTCATCACTCCAGGCAAAATGCGCAACCGTTTGAAAGGAATATTCGGACCAAGATCCGATCTACCACGAGCCACGAGCCACGGCCACGGCCCGGCCCGGCCGGCCGGCGGCGGCGGCGGCGCGCGCGCGCGCGCGTGTGGCAGTCCTTCATCCTTTTCTCAACTTCTCAATAGATGCACCAATGGTCCACCTATTTAAGTTGATTAATTTGTCCTTTGAACTTCCAATATGGTACTAAATAATTAGTACACCATAGCATTAAAGTGGGCCATTAGCATTGACTATTATTGAATATTAATTTGGGCCAAGCCCATATTAATCCAACAATCCCCACCAAATGCTAAGTCACACTAAAAAGCTCTCATCATCTCAAACGTTTGATATACTGGTGTTTCGATGGAGACTGTTAAGTTGAACATCCACCTAGAACTTAGACTACACTTGACCACAACTGCACAATGGACTAGACCTTGAATTGGCAGTTTTGCGTGGAATGAGTTTCATCTAAACTCTTTACCAGTACTAGATTGCTGAACGCATCCCCTCTGGTTGGAGCATATAAGTCAAACTCCATAGCCTTTCATGGGTATCTAGAAACCACCCAGATCTCATAAACTGTGACTAGCAGTTAACCCATATAGGTATGTTCCTCTAAAGATGTTCTGTAGGACAACATCTTTGCTTCACAAAGCCACTTGGAACATATTAAGGTGTAAACACCAACCTACCTTACAGTAAGGAAAGATATGCATCTGAAATGAGCCTTATTAAGGGTCTTTCCTCTCAGTCTACCACTAGCTTGTTTCACCATTCTAATTCACGGGATCTCCGATCACATAGAATAGGTTACCACTATGATAAACTTTAGGTGGGTCTCATGCCCATCTCACTTGATGCACTATCTATCACACTACGTGATAGCCCCTTAGTAAATTGATCTGCCAGATTTTTAGACGTATGGACATAATCCAACGCTACTACTCCGGAGTTTCTCAATTTCCTGACAGATTTCAAACGCCTCTTTATGTGCCTTGTCGACTTCATATTATCCTTAGAACTGTTTATCTTAATTATCACAGTCTGATTATCACAGTTCATGGAAATAGCCGGCACAGGTTTTTCAACCACCGGTAAATCCATAAGGAGTTCACGAAGCCACTCAGCCTCAACTGAAGCGGTATCTAATGCTGTGAGTTCTGCTTCCATAGTCGACCTCGTTAAGATGGTCTGCTTGCAAGACTTCCATGAAACAGCACCACCTCCAAGTGAAAACACATATCCACTTGTGGCATATATCTCATCAGCATCAGATATCCAGTTTGCATCACAATAACCCTCCAGTACTGTTGGGTACCCGGTATAATGGATGCCTAAACTCATAGTACCCTTTAGATAGCGCAAAACTCTTTCCCGGATTTGAAACAAATCGACTAAGTTTGCTCACAGCAAATGAGATGTCAGGCCTCGTAGCGCTAGCTAAGTACATGAGTGAACCAATTATTTGGGAATATCTCAATTGATCCCTAGCTATCCTTCGATTTTTCTTTAATAGCTTACTAGGATCATAAGGCGTTGGAGCAGGTTCACATTCGCTAAAACCAAAGCGACTCAAAACCTTTTCCACATAATGGGATTGCACAAGTGTGATCCCACCAATGCCTTCTCTCAGTAGCTTAATGTTAAGAATAACATCAGCTTCTCCCAAATCTTTCATTTCAAAATTATTAGACAGAAAGTCTTTTGTCTCTTTAATCACATCAAGACTCGTCCCCAAGATTAGAATGTCATCAACATATAGGCATAAAATTACTCCCTCGCCCCCACCATACCGATAGTATACACACTTGTCTGCTTCGTTCACAACAAAACCGGCAGATGTCAAAGTTCTATCGAACTTTTCATGCCATTGCTTAGGTGCTTGTTTTAGGCCATATAACGATTTCAATAATTTACACACCTTGCCTTCTTGACCGTTTGCTACAAACCCAGCTGGCTGCTCCATGTAAATTTCCTCATCTAGCTCTCCATTTAGGAATGCTGTCTTAACATCCATTTGATGGACGAGAAGACCATGAGAGGCAGCCAAAGAAAGTAGCACACGAATTGTGGTCAATCGAGCCACAGGTGAATAAGTATCAAAGAAATCTTCACCTTCCTTCTGTGAATAGCCTTTAATTACAAGCCTCGCCTTGTACCTTTCAATAGTACCATCAGGCCTAAGTTTTTTCTTGAACACCCATTTACTTCCAATGGGCTTACACCCATAAGGACGCTCAACTACCTCCCAAGTTGCATTAGACATAATAGAATCCATCTCACTCCTTATTGCTTCCTTCCAAAAGTCAGCATCAGGAGAGGAATATGCCTCTTCAATGGTACTTGGTGTGTCATCCACAAGATATACAATGTAATCATCACCAAAGGACTTTGCAATCCTTGGTCTCTTACTCTTTCGAGTTGATACATTGTCATTTTCCACATGATTATGTATATGGGATTCCTCAGTGTGTTCTACCGGAATAAAATGCTCATGGGGTATCGTTGGTTCATCATTAGACGTATCATGTGTAGCTTTCATGGGAAATTCGTCCTCAAAAAACGTAGCATCTCTGGACTCCATAATTGTACCAACCAACATGTCCGGTACTCCAGAGTTTATAATTAAAAACCTATATCCAATGCTGTGGAAAGCATACCCAAGAAAAACACAATCAACAGTTTTCGGTCCTAATTTACGCTTCTTGTTAATTGGCACATTCACTTTAGCCAAACAACCCCAGGTGCGCAAATAGGAGATATTTAATTTCTTCTTTTCCCATTCCTCGAATGGTGTGATTTCTTTGTTCTTTGTGGGAACTTTATTCAGGACATGACACGCCGTCAAGATCGCCTCACCCCACCATTCCTTAGATAGCCCTGAAGTCTCTAACATGGCGTTAACCAAATCAGTTAGAGTACGGTTTTTTCTTTCAGCAACCCCATTGGATTGTGGTGAGTATGGCGGTGTCCTCTCATGAATAATACCATGTTCCACACAAAAATCAGAAAAATCACCCGAAAAATATTCTCCACCATGATCAGACCTTAACCGTTTAATTTTCCTCTCGAGTTGATTTTCAACTTCAGCTTTGTAGGTCTTAAAATAATGCAAAGCTTCATCTTTTGATTTTAAGAGATACACATAACAAAATCTAGTAGAGTCATCGATAAAAGTAATAAAATATCGCTTGCCTCCTTTAGTCAATATTCCGTTCATCTCACATAAATCGGAATGTATTAAGTCTAGTGGTGCCAAATTCCTCGCCTCCGCAGCCTTGTGAGGCTTGCGAGGTTGCTTAGATTGCACGCACACCTGGCACTTAGAACCTTTGACTAAATCAAATTTCGGGATTAAATTTAAATCTGCTAACCGCGAAACACAACCAAAATTGATATGACAAAGTCGTGAATGCCAAATAAACGACTCATTCGAAACAACATTGTTCACAGACTTATTACACGCATCATGCAAAGATAAGCGGAACAAGCCTCCGCTGTCATAGCCTTTTCCAACAAACGTTCCATACTTAGACAGTATACATTTATTAGACTCAAAGACAATTTTGTAGCCATCTCGGCACAATTGAGAGCCACTAACTAGATTCTTTTTGATGGAGGGGACATGCTGCACGTTCTTCAATAGCACCGTCTTTCCCGAAGTAAACTTCAGAATGACTGTACCAACACCAAGAACACGCGCATGTGATCCGTTCCCCATCAGCAAGGCTCCAGTCCCTTTGCACTGATAAGAAGAAAATAAAGAAATATCAGCACACACATGAATATTAGCACCGGTATCAGCCCACCACTCAGGGGATTGACACACTGAAAGAACAGTAGGTAAAAGATTACCATACCCCGATGTTCCTTCTGCAGTCTCGCTAACAACCATGTTTACTGTTTTCTTCTCTTGAGCTGGTTTTTTCTCTTGCTTAAATTTGCGGTCTGGACAAGCGCTTGCCCAATGATCAGTACTCCCGCAAACAAAGCAACCAGCTCCTTTGTTCTTCTTTTTGAACGAGGCTGCCTGCTTGGGCTTCGTGGCATTCTGTTGCTTGTTTTTCTTTTTATTATTATGTGATGCATTGGAGTTCTTCTTTTGTACCATATTGGCACTAGAAGTCTCAACTCCTTTTCCACGAGTGTCTTTTGCTCTCGCCCTCTCCTCAACATCAAGAGAACCAATAAGCTCAGCCACGCTAAACTCTTGTCTCTTATGTTTTAGAGTGGTAGCAAAATCCGTCCAAGAAGGTGGCAGTTTAGCGATAATACCGCCGGCCACGAACTTGTCAGGCAAGACACATGGGAACTGTTCGAGTTCTTTAGCCAGTGCCTGTATTTCATGAGCCTGTTCAACTACAGGACGGTTTTCCACCATCTTATAGTCAAACAGCTGCTCCATGATGTACAGCTCGCTACCAGCATCAGAAACACCAAACTTCTCATCTAATGCATCCCATAACTCTTTTGCAGATGTGCACGTTAGATAAGAATCAACATACTTGTTGGCAAGAGCGCCAATCACGGCGCCTCGAAACAGGTTATCGGCAACGTCGAACATTCTCTCCTCTTCAGGAGTGAACTGTTCGGGTTTCCCCTGTGCGGCGTGATAGCAGTTCATTGCGGTCAACCACAGTATCATCTTACTACGCCATCTCTTGTAAAACGTCCCATCAAAAGGTTCACTTGGTTTTAACGCAGCAGCAAAACCACTAACAGAAAAATGCCTAATATCAGATTTTTGGATTGTTAGAAAGTTAGGCATTTTTAGTTTTAATTTAATCCAGAAAAACAGTGCGATATATGTGATGACATGTATGTGCATGTGTGTATAACTACTCGCATAAGCAGTAAATAGCAATAAAACATGCACAAATACGAAGAATAGAGTGTACCCAGCGGAGGGACCGATGCTCAAGGCATCAGTGGCTCCATTCACACGAGTCATCTCGTGTGTTTGTTCGATGTAGCCGTACGAAGTCGATGCAGGAAGGTGTACGCAGTGCAGTCCCTCGAACGGTCGCCGGGAAGAAGACGAAGCAGATCACGCGAGCAGTCGCGAAGACGCTCCCCAAAAATCTGATCGCCCGCACACCCGTGCAAGTGTATCTCTGCGGTTGGTGATTTCGGAGGCCTGCTCTCCCACTCTCTCTGTGCTCGCAGAAGGTGGGACGGGAATGTGTTGCTTGCAATTCGCGTGAGGTGATTCGCGTGACTGGAAGAGCCCTCTCCTCTCCATTCTTATAGGCGGCCAGAAGGAGGGAGAAGAGCAACGGACAGAAACGGTCACGCATTTAGAACTGGAAACTGACGACCGTTACTAGCCATAATCGACAGTAACTGACGTCCGTTACTGGCCATAATCGTCAGTAACGGAACTTCTCAATAGATGCACCAATGGTCCACCTATTTAAGTTGATTAATTTGTCCTTTGAACTTCCAATATGGTACTAAATAATTAGTACACCATAGCATTAAAGTGGGCCATTAGCATTGACTATTATTGAATATTAATTTGGGCCAAGCCCATATTAATCCAACAGTTGGTAGACACCCCTCAATTAAGGATGGGCTTGGTTTTCGAAAGGAAGCCAAGAACTTAACAAGCCAAAGGGCTCCCATTCCCAACAAGGAGAAAGGGAAGGCTCCTATGGTTAGTAATCCTCAAAGGAACCATGCTTTTATTTATGATAGGAAAATTGCTAATAGTGCTCATTATATTAGGAGTTATGATCATGATGCTTTTAATTCACATGCTATGTTTGCCTCTAGTTCTACTTTTGTTCATGGTAGAAGTAGGCCTAGGAGAAATCATGTTGTGCATCATGTGCCTAGGAAAATGTGCAATGAATCTACTACTGTTTTCCATGCTTGCAACACTTCTTTTGTTCTTTCATGTAAGAATGCAAAAGTAGTGGTTAGGAAATTGGGATCCAAATGCAAGGGATACAAAACCTGCATATGGGTTCCAAAAACTATTGTGACTAACTTTGTAGGACCCAACAAGAGTTGGGTACCTAAAACCCAAGCTTAAATTCCTTGCAGGTTTATGCATCCGGGGGCTCAAGCTGGATTATCGACAGCGGATGCACAAACCACATGACGGGGGAGAAGAAGATGTTCACCTCCTACGTCAAGAACAAGGATTCCCAGGATACAATTATTTTTGGAGATGGAAATCAAGGCAAGGTCAAGGGTTTGGGAAAGATAGCCATCACCAACGAGCACTCCATATCAAATGTATTTCTAGTAGAGTCGCTTGGTTACAACCTTCTGTCTGGAAGTCAATTGTGTCACATGGGTTACAATTGTCTTTTTACAAATGTTGATGTATCTGTCTTTAGAAGGAGTGATGGTTCATTAGCTTTTAAGGGTGTATTAGACGGCAAACTCTACTTAGTTGATTTTTTGAAAGAGGAGGCCGATCTAGATGCATGCTTAATAGCTAAGACTAGTATGGGCTAGCTGTGACATCGCCGTCTAGCACATGTTGGGATGAAGAACCTTCATAAACTTCTAAAGGGAGAACATGTGTTAGGACTAACCAATGTTTGTTTCGAGAAAGATAGACCTTGTGCAGCTTGTCAGGCAGGGAAACAGGTGGGAAGCACTCATCACAGCAAGAATGTGATTACAACATCAAGACCACTGGAGCTTCTTCATATGGACCTCTTCGGACCCGTTGCCTACCTTAGCATCGGGGAAGTAAGTATGGTCTTGTAATTGTTGATGATTTTTCCCGCTTCACTTAGGTGTTCTTTTTGCAGGATAAATCAGAAACCCAAGGGACCCTAAAGCACTTTCTAAGGAGGGCTCAAAACGAATTTGAGCTCAAGGTGAAAAAGATAAGAAGCGACAACGGGTCCGAGTCAAGAATCTGCAAGTGGAGGAGTATCTTGAGGAAGGAGGCGTTAAGCACGAGTTCTCCGCTCCCTACACACCACAGCAAAACGGTGTGGTAGAGAGGAAGAACAAGACACTTATCGACATGGCGAGAACGATGTTTGGAGAATTCAAGACGCCCGAGTGGTTTTGGTCGGAAGCTGTGAACACAGCTTGCCATGCCATAAACCGGCTCTACCTACATCGCCTTCTCAAGAAGACCTCGTATGAACTCCTTACCGGTAACAAACCCAACGTTTCTTACTTTCGTGTATTTGGGAGCAAATGTTACAATCTGGTGAAGAAAGGTAGACATTCTAAATTTGCTCCCAAGGCAGTAGAAGGGTTTTTACTAGGGTATGACTCAAATACAAAAGCATATAGAGTCTTCAACAAATTATCGGGTTTGGTTGAAATCTCTAGCGACGTTGTATTTGATGAGACTAATGGCTCTCCAAGAGAGCAAGTTGATCTTGATGACATAGATGAAGATGATGTTCCAACGGCCGCAATGTGCACGATGGCGATTGGTGATGTGCGACCACAGGAACAACAGGAGCAAGATCAGCCATCTTCCTCCACAATGGTGCATCCTCCAACTCAAGACGGTGAACAGGTACCCCAAGAAGAGGGACAAGAACAAGGGGGGCACAAGAAGAACAAGTGATGGAGGAAGAAGCACCACGGGTCCCTCCAACTCAAGTCCGAGCGACGATCCAAAGAAATCACCCCGTCGATCAGATTCTGGGTGACATAAGCAAGGGAGTAACAACTCGCTCATGTTTAGCTAATTTTTGTGAGCATTACTCGTTTGTCTCTTCTATTGAGCCTTTTAGGGTAGAAGAGGACTTACAGGATCCGGACTGAATGTTGGCCATGCAGGAAGAGCTCAACAACTTCAAGAGGAATGAAGTTTGGAGCCTGGTGCCACGTCCAAAGCAAAATGTTGTGGGAACCAAGTGGGTGTTCCGCTCACCACTCTTTCAGGTTGTTTCAAATGGACGTAAAGAGCGCTTTCCTCAACGGGCCAATCAAGGAGGAGGTATACATGGAACAACCCCTGGCTTTGAGGATGACAGGTACCCCGACCATGTGTTCAAGCTCTCTAAGGCGCTCTTTTTGGACTTAAGCAAGCCCCGAGAGCATGGTATGAATGTGAAAGTCGCCTAGAGGGGGGGGGGGTGAATAGGCAAATCTGAAATTTATAAACTTTAAGCACAACTACAAGCCGAGGTTAGCGTTAGAAATATAATCGAGTCCGAAAGAGAGGGCGAAAACAAATCACAAGCGAATAGGAGCGGATGACACAGTAATTTGTTTTACCGAGGTTCGGTTCTTGCAAACCTACTCCCCGTTGAGGTGGTCACAAAGACCGGGTCTCTTTCAACCCTTTCCCTCTCTCAAACGGTCACTTAGACCGAGTGAGCTTTTCTCCTCAATCAATTGGGACACTTAGTCCCCGCAAGGACCACCACACAATTGGTGTCTCTTGCTTTGATTACAAAGAACTTGAGAACAAGAAATGGGAAGAAGAAAAGCGATCCAAGCGATCCAAGCGCAAGCGATCCAAAGTGGCCGTTGGGGAAGGCTGCTGTCGTATGGCGCACCGGACATTGTCCGGTGCGCCAGCCACGTCACCCAACCGTTAGGGTCGACCGTTGGAGCTTCTGACATGTGGGCCACCGGACAGTCCGGTGGTGCACCGGACAGTCACTGTTCACTGTCTGGTGTGCCTTCTGGCGCCTGTTCTGACTCTGCGCGCGTAGCCCGCACTGTTCACTGTTCACTTTTGCAGTCGACCATTGGCGCTGTAGCCGTTACTCCGCTTGGCACACCGGATAGTCCGGTGCTACACCGGACAGTCCGGTGAATTATAGCGGAGGGCAATTCCAGAAACCCGAAGGTGGCAAGTTCGGAGTGATTCTCCCTAGTGCACCGGACACTGTCCGGTGGCACATCGGACAGTCCGGTGCACCAGACCAGGGTAGCCTTCGGTTGTCTTTTGCTCTTTTTATTTGAACCCTTTCTTGGACTTTTATTGGTTTGCATTGAACCTTTGGCACCTGTAGAACTTATAATCTAGAGCAAACTAGTTAGTCCAATTATTTGTGTTGGGCAATTCAACCACCAAAATCATTTAGGAAAAGGTGTAGGCCTATTTCCCTTTCAATCTCCCCCTTTTTTGTGATTGATGCCAACACAAATCAAAGCAAATATATAAGTGCAGAATTGAACTAGTTTGCATATGGTAAGTGCAAAGGTCACTTGGAATTAAACCAATATATATTTCATAAGATATGCATGGATGCTTTCTTCTCATTTAACATTTTGGACCACGGTTGCACCACTTGTTTTGTTTTTGCAAACTCTTTTGGAAATTCTTTTCAAAGTTTTTAGCAAATAGTCAAAGGTATATGAATAAGATTTTGAGAAGCACTTTCAAGAATTGAAATTTTCTCCCCCTGCTTCAAATGCTTTTTCCTTTGACTAAACAAAACTCCCCCTCAATGAAATTCTCCTCTTAGTGTTCAAGAGGGTTTTAGATACTAATTTTGAAAGGGGTCATACCAATTTAAATTTATATCAAAAATAAGACACCTATTTGTGAAACTTCTTTAATACAAATTGAAAGAGCATAATTTTTGAAATTGGTGGTGGTGCGGTCCTTTTGCTTTGGGCTAATACTTTCTCCCCCTTTGGCATGAATCGCCAAAAACGGATACTTGTGAGTGAAATATAAGCCCTTTGTTACTTTCTCTCCCTATGGCAAACAATATATGAGTGAAGATTATACCAATTTTGGAGAGCGGTGCGGAGTGACGGCGAAGGATGAATAATTCGTTGGAGTGGAGTGGACCCCTTGTTTTCGCCGAAGACTCCTTTTCCCTTTCAATCTTTGACTTAGCAGGAAATATACTTGAAAACCACATTAGTCATAGCCAATGAATGAGATATGATCAAAGGTATATAAATGATCTATGTGTGCAAGGAATCAATCAAAGTTCCTAGAATCAAGAATGTTTAGCTCATGCCTAAGTTTGGTAAAGGTTTTCTCATCTAGTGGCTTGGTAAAGATATCGGCTAATTGTTCTTTGGTGCTAACATATGCAATCTCGATATCCCCCCTTTGTTGGTGATCCCTCAAAAAGTGATACCGAATGGCTATGTGCTTAGTGCGGCTGTGTTCAACGGGATTATCCGCCATGCGGATTGAACTCTCATTATCACATAGGAGAGGAACTTTGGTTAATTTGTAACCTTAGTCCCTAAGGGTTTGCCTCATCCAAAGCAATTGCGCGCAACAGTGGCCTGCAGTAATGTACTCGGCTTCGGCGGTAGAAAGAGCGACAGAATTTTGTTTCTTTGAAGCCCAAGACACCAGGGATCTTCCCAAGAACTGACAAGTCCCTGATGTGCTCTTCCTATCAAGCTTACACCCTGCCCAATCAGCATCTGAATAACCAATTAAATCAAAAGTGGATCCCTTGGGGTACTAAAGGCCAAACTTAGGTGTATGAACTAAATATCTCAAGATTCGTTTACGGCCCTGAGGTGAACTTCCTTAGGATCGGCTTGGAATCTTGCACACATGCATACGGAAAGCATAATATCCGGTCGAGATGCACATAAATAGAGTAAAGATCCTATCATCGACCGGTATACCTTTTGATCTACGGATTTACCTCCCATGTTGAGGTCGAGATGCCCATTGGTTCCCATGGGTGTCTTGATGGGTTTGGCATCCTTCATCCCAAACTTAGTGAGTATGTCTTGAATGTACTTCGTTTGGCTGATGAAGGTGCCTTCTTGGAGTTGCTTGACTTGAAATCCTAAGAAATACTTTAACTCCCCCATCATAGACATCTCGAATTTTTGAACCATAATCCTACTAAACTCTTCACAAGTAGATTTGTTAGTAGACCCAAATATAATATCATCAACATAAATTTGGCATACAAACAAATCATTTGCAATTGTTTTAGTAAAGAGAGTAGGATCGGCTTTTCTGACTTTGAAGCCATTAGCGATAAGAAAATCTCTTAGGCATTCATACCATGCTCTTGGGGCTTGCTTGAGCCCATAAAGCACCTTAGAGAGTTTATATACATGGTTAGGGTACTCACTATCTTCAAAGCCGGGAGGTTGCTCAACATAGACCTCTTCCTTGATTGGTCCATTGAGGAAGGGACTCTTCACGTCCATTTGATAAATCTTGAAGCCATGGTAAGTAGCATAGGCAATTAATATACGAATTGACTCAAGCCTAGCTACGGGTGTATAGGTTTCATCGAAATCCAAACCTTCGACTTGTGAATATCCCTTGGCCACAAGTCGGGCTTTGTTCCTTATCACCACACCATGCTCATCTTGCTTGTTGCGGAAGACCCACTTGGTTCCTACAACATTTTGATTAGGACGGGGAACAAGATGTCAAACCTCATTCCTCGTGAAGTTGTTGAGTTCCTCTTGCATTGCCAACACCCAATCTGAATCTCTTAATGCATCTTCCACCCTGTATGGCTCAATAGAAGATACACAAGAGTAATGTTCACAAAAATGAGCAACACAAGATCGAGTGGTTACCCCCTTTTGAATATTGCCGAGGATGGTGTTCACGGGGTGATCTCTTTGTATTACTTGGTGGGCTCTTGGGTGTGGAGGTCTTGGACCCTCATCATCTTCCTTGTCTTGATCATTTGCATCACCCCCTTGATCATTGTCCTTCTCTTGAGGTGGCTCCTCTTGATCTTCATTTTCATCATCTTGAGCTTGATCCTCATCTTGGGTTGGTGGAGATGCTTGCATGGAGGAAGATGGTTAATCTTGTGCATGTGGAGGCTCTTCAGATTCCTTAGGACACACATCCCCAATGGACATGTTCCTTAGCGCGACGCATGGAGCCTCTTCATCATCTAGCTCATCAAGATCAATTTGCTCTACTTGAGAGCCGTTAGTCTCATCAAACATAATGTCACAAGAAACTTCAACTAGTCCAGTGGACTTGTTAAAGACTCTATATGCCCTTGTGTTTGAATCATAACCAAGTAAAAAGTCTTCTACAGCCTTAGGAGCAAATTTATATTTTCTACCTCTTTTAACAAAAATATAGCATTTGCTACCAAAGACTCTAAAATATGAAACATTGGGCTTTTTACCCGTGAGGAGTTCATAAGATGTCTTCTTGAGGATTCGGTGAAGGTAGAGACGGTTGATGGCGTAGCAAGCGGTGTTGATTGCTTCCACCCAAAACCGATCCGAAGTCTTGTACTCATCAAGCATGGTCCTCGCCATGTCAAGTAGAGTTCTATTCTTCCTTTCCACTACACCATTTTGTTGTGGCGTGTAGGGAGAAGAGAACTCATGCTTGATGCCCTCATCCTCAAGAAAGCCTTCTACTTGTGAGTTCTTGAACTCCGTCCCATTGTCGCTTCTAATCTTTTTGATCCTTAAGCCGAACTCATTTTGAGCCCGTCTCAAGAATCCCTTTAAGGTCTCTTGGGTTTGAGATTTATCCTGCAAAAAGAACACCCAAGTGAAGCGAGAATAATCATCCACGATAACTAGACAGTACTTACTCCCGCCGATGCTTATGTAAGCGATCGGGCCGAATAGGTCCATGTGGAGTAGCTCAAGTGGCCTGTCAGACGTCATGATGTTCTTGTGTGGATGATGAACACCAACTTGCTTCCCTGCTTGACATGCGCTACAAATTCTGTCTTTCTCAAAATGAACATTTGTTAGTCCCAAAATGTGCTCTCCCTTTAGAAGCTTATGAAGATTCTTCATTCCAACGTGGGCCAGTCGGCGATGCCAGAGCCAACCCATGTTAGTCTTAGCAATTAAGCAAGTGTCGAGTTCAGCTCTATTAAAATCAACCAAGTATAGCTGACCCTCTAACACTCCCTTAAATGCTACTGAATCATCACTTCTTCTAAAGACAGTAACACCTATATCCGTAAAAAGACAATTGTAGCCCATTTTATATAATTGAGAAACAGAAAGCAAGTTGTAATCTAAAGAATCTACAAGAAAAACATTGGAAATAGAATGGTCAGGTGATATAGCAATTTTACCAAGTCCTTTGACCAAACCTTGATTTCCATCCCCGAATGTGATAGCTCTTTGGGGATCATGGTTTTTCTTATAGGAGGAGAACATCCTTTTCTCCCCAATTATGTGGTTTGTGCATCCGCTATCAATTATCCAACTTGAGCCCCCGGATGCATAAACCTACAAAACAAATTTAGCCTTGTTCTTAGGTACCCAAACGGTCTTGGGTCCTTTCACATTAGAAACAAGCACCTTGGGTACCCAAACACAAGTCTTTGACCCCTTGTGTTTGCCCCCAACATATTTGGCAACTACTTTGCCTGATTTGTTAGTTAAAACATATGAAGCATCAAAAGTCTTAAATGAAATGTTAGGCTCATTTGATGCAATAGGAGATTTCTTTTTAGGCAATTTAACATGTGTGGATTGCCTAGAACTAGATGCCTCACTCTTATACATGAAAGCATGATGAGAGCCAGAGTGAGACTTCCTAGAATGAATTCTCCTAATTTTGTGTTCGGGATAACCGGCAGGGTATAAAATGTAACTCTCATTATCTTGAACCATGGGAGCCTTACCGTTAACAAAATTAGACAATTTCTTAGGGGCATTAAGCTTGACATTGTCTCCCTTTTGGAAGCCAATGCCATCCTTAATACCTGGCGTCTCCCACTATAGAGCATGCTTCTAGCAAATTTTATTTTTTTATTTTCTAAGTCATGCTCATTAATCTTAGCACTAAGTTGAGCTATGTGATCATTTTGTTGTTTAATTAAAGCTAGGTGATCATGAATAGCATCAACATTAATATCTCTTCATCTAGTACAAATAGTAACATGCTCAATGGTAGATGTAGAGGGTTTGCAAACATTTAATTCATCAATCTTAGCATATAACAAAACATTTTCATTTCTAAGATTGGAAATAACATCATTGCAAACATTTAAATCTTTAGCCTTAGCAATTAATTTTTCATTCTCAATTTTAAGGCTAGTGAGAGATGCATTCAACTTGTCAATCTTAGTAATTAAACTAGTATTATCATTTCTAAGATTAACAATTGAATCATCACAAACATATAACTTCTCAACCTTAGCAATCAATTTAGCATTCTCATCTCTAAGGTTGGAAATAATGTCATGGCAAGTGCTTAGCTCACTAGTCAATTTTTCACATTTTTTCTACTTCCTGAGCATAAGCATTTTTAACCTTAACATGCTTCTTATTTTCTTTAATTAGGAAGTCCTCTTGGCTATCCAAGAGTTCATCCTTCTCATGAATAGCTCCTATTAATTCATTTAATTTATCCTTTTGTTGCATGTTGAGGTTGGCAAAAAGGGCAAGCAAATTATCCTCATCATCACTAGAGTTCTCCTCATCACTAGATGTTGCATATTTAGTGGAGGCTCTAGATTTTACCTTCTTTTTGATGTCCCTTGCCATGAGGCACTTGTGGCCGACATTGGGGAAGAGAAGACCCTTGTTGACGGTGATGTTTGCGACGTCCTCGTCGGAGGAGGAGTCGGTGGAGCTCTCATCGGAGTCTCACTCCCAGCAAACATGGGCATCACCGACCTTCTTCTTGTAATACTTCTTCTTCTCCTTCCTTCTCCCCATCTTGTCGTCGCCCCTGTCACTATCACTTGATAATGGACATTTTGCAATAAAATGACCGGGCTTACCACACTTGTAGCAAACTTTCTTGGAGCGGGGCTTGTAGTCCTTCCCCCTCCTTTGCTTGAGGATTTGGCAAAAGCTTTTGATGATTAAAGCCATCTCCTCATTGTCGAGCTTGAAGGCGTCGATGGGAAGCCTACTCGATGTAGATTCTTCCTTCTTCTCCTTCGTCGCTTTGAAGGCGACGGGTTGCACCTCGGGTGTGGAGGTGGTGCCTCGCTCGATGATTTGTTTGGAGCCTTTGATCATTAATTCAAAGCTCACAAACTTTGCTATTACTTCCTCGGGAGACATTAGTTTATATCTAGGATCACCACGAATTAATTGAACTTGTGTAGGATTAAGAAATACAAGTGATCTTAGAATAACCTTGACCATTTCATGGTCATCCCATTTGGTGCTCCCGAGGTTGCGCACTTGTTTCACCAAGGTCTTGAGCCGGTTGTACATAGCTTGTGGCTCCTCTCCTTGGTGAAGCATGAATCGACCGAGCTCCCCCTCAATCGTTTCTCTCTTGGTGATCTTGGTCACTTCGTCTCCTTCGTGCGCGGTCTTGAGCACGTCCCAAATCTCCTTGGCACTTTTCAACAATTGCACCTTATTATACTCCTCTCGACTTAGAGAGGCGAGGAGTATAGTAGTGGCTTGGGAGTTGAAGTGTCAGATTTGGGCTACCTCATCCGAGTCATAGCCTTCATCCCCCATGGATGGTTCCTACGCACCAAATTCAACAATGTCCCAAATATAAACTTCTTGCGCTCATGGCGCTTAGAAGTGACGGATGGCGTGTCGGACCCGGAGGTGGAGGGCGACGAAGAATCGGTCTTGTAGTAGACTACTTTCTTCATTTTCTTTTTCTTGTCGCCACTCTGGTGCGACTTGACGCGGGGAGGTGATTCCTCCCTCTTCTTGTTGCCGGACTCTCCCGATGGAGCCTTCCCATGGCTTGTGGCGGGCTTGTTGCCGGTCACCATCTCCTTCTTGGCGTGAGCTCCCGACATAACTTCGAGCAGTTAGGCTCTAATGAAGTACTAGGCTCTAATACCAATTGAAAGTCGCCTAGAGGGGGGTGAATAGGCAAATCTGAAATTTATAAACTTTAAGCACAACTACAAGCCGGGGTTAGCGTTAGAAATATAATCGAGTCCGAAAGAGAGGGCAAAAACAAATCACAAGCGAATAAGAGCGGATGACACGGTGATTTGTTTTACCGAGGTTCGGTTCTTGCAAACCTACTCCCCGTTGAGGTGGTCACAAAGACCAGGTCTCTTTCAACCCTTTCCCTCTCTCAAACGGTCACTTAGACCGAGTGAGCTTTTCTCCTCAATCAATTGGGACACTTAGTCCCCACAAGGACCACCACACAATGTCTCTTGCTTTGATTACAAAGAACTTGAGAACAAGAAATAGGAAGAAGAAAAGCGATCCAAGCGCAAGAGCTCAAAAGAACACGACAAAAACTCTCTCTTCTAGTCACTAATTGCTTTGAGTGGAATTAGGACTTGGAGAGATTTTGATTCACTCTATTTGTGTCTTGTATTGAATGCACTAGCTCTTGTATTGAATGTGTTGGCTGAAAACTTGGATACCTTGAAGTGTTGGTGGTTGGGGGTATTTATAGCCCCAACCACCAAAGTGCCCGTTGGGAAAGGCTGCTGTCGTATGGCGCACCGGATAGTCCGGTGCGCCACCGGACACTGTCCGGTGCGCCAGCCACGTCACCCAACCATTAGGGTTCGACCGTTGGAGCTTCTGACATGTGGGCCACCGGACAGTCCGGTGGTGCACCGGATAGTCACTGTTCACTATCTGGTGCGCCTTCTGGCGCCTGCTCTGACTCTGCACGTGCAGTCCGCACTGTTCATTGTTCACTTTTGCAGTTGACCGTTGGCGTTGTAGCCGTTACTCCGCTTGGCACACCGGACAGTCCGGTGAATTATAGCGGAGGGCAATTCTAGAAACCCAAAGGTGGCAAGTTCGGAGTGATTCTCCCTGGTGCACCGGACACTGTCCGGTGGCACACCGGACAGTCCGGTGCGCCAGACTAGGGTAGCCTTTGGTTGTCTTTTGCTCTTTTTATTTGAACCCTTTCTTGGACTTTTTATTGGTTTGTGTTGAACCTTTGGCACCTGTAGAACTTATAATCTAGAGCAAACTAGTTAGTCCAATTATTTGTGTTGGGCAATTCAACCACCAAAATCATTTAGGAAAATGTGTAGGCATATTTCCCTTTCAGAATGCCTTAGAGATTTCTTAATTGCTAATACTTTCAAGGTTGGGAAAGCCGATCCCACTTGAAAGTCGCCTAGAGGGGGGGTGAATAGGCGAAACCTGAAAATTAAAACTTTATCCCCCAACTAGATCCCTTGATTAGTGGTTAGAACAAGATATACAAATATAGGAGTATACAAACTAAGTTCTTGCTTGAAAAGAGTGTTGCTAAATAATGCGGGAGTGATAAATCAATACAATTAATAAGTTATAGAATAACAAAGCAAGAAGCCTTAGATGAGAAGAGCACTAAGTCAAGTTCTTTCTTGCAACGTGTTGCTTCATTAAATGGGAATTTAACTTGAAGCAACACCAAATGATATTAGCAAAGAATGGTGCAAGAAAACTTAGAGCAAAGGAAAGCAAACAAATCACAAGCAATAAACACAATGGACACGGGTGATTTGTTTTACCGAGGTTCGGCCCTCGAAGGCCTAGTCCCCGTTGAGGAGTCCACTTAAGGACGGGTCTTTTTCAACCCTTTCCCTCTCTCCCCCGATCACACAAGGATCGGCGAGCTCTTCTTCTTCTCAAGGATCACTCTCGATCCCACAAGGACCACCACACTCTTTGGTGTCTCTTGCTAGCTTTTACAAGCCTCCAAAACTTTGGAGGAAGTTCGAAGGGAGTCAATACTCCATGCACAAATGAACACAAGGATGTAGCACACACTATCTCTCAATGAATCTCACAAGGCGCTAGAGCTAAATCACACAAGAGGCTTTCTTTTGCTTGCTCTTGCTTTTGTGGCACTTGTGTGGGTTTTAGTGGTCTAAATCTTGTGTATAGGATGGATCAATGAATATATGTGGTTGGGAGGGCTTGAGTATGTCAACTAGATGACTTGGAATGTTGCTTGGGCTCCCACACCTTGAAGTGGCCGGTTGGGGTGGTATTTATAGCCACCAACCAAAATGTAGCCGTTGGAGAAGGCTGCCTGTTGTATGGTGCACCGGATAGTCCGGTGCACACCGGACATGTCCGGTGCGCCAGCCACGTCACCCGACCGTTAGGGTTCCGACCGATGGAGCTCTGACTGCTGGGCCCGCCTGGATGTCCGGTGGCGCACCGGACATGTACTGTAGAGTGTCCGGTGCGCCATGCCATGCGTGCCTGACTTCTGCGCGCACTGGCGCGCATTTAATGCGCCTGCAGGTGACCGTTGGCGCCGAAGTAGCCGTTGCCCCGCTGTCACACCGGACAGTCCGGTGTACACCGGACAGTCCGGTGAATTATAGCGAAGCAGCCGAAGTGAATTCCCGAGACTGGCGAGTTCGGAGCCGCGACTTCTTGGAGCACCGGACACTGTCCGATGTACACCGGACAGTCCGGTGAATTTTAGCGTGCCGGCTCCGAGAATTCCCGAAGGTGAAGAGTTTGAAGTCGACCTTCCCTGGTGCACCGGACACTGTCCGGTGGTGCACCGGACAGTCCGGTGCACCAGACCAGGGTGCCTTCGGTTGGCCCTTTGCTCCTTTGTTTGAACCCAATACTTGGTCTTTTTATTAGCTAAGTGTGAACCTTGGGCACCTGTATAACTTATCCACTAGAGCAAACTAGTTAGTCCAATTATTTGTGTTGGGCAATTCAACCACCAAAATTAGTATAGGAAATAGGTGTAAGCCTAATTCCCTTTCAATCTCCCCCTTTTTGGTGATTGATGCCAACACAAACCAAAGCAAATATAAAAGTGCACAATTGAACTAGTTTGCATAATGTAAGTGCAAAGGTTGCTTTGAATTGAGCCAATATAAATACTTACAAGATATGCATGGATTGTTTCTTCATTTTTAACATATTGGACCACACTTGCACCACAAGTTTTGTTTTGCAAATTCTTTTGTAAATTCTTTTCAAAGACTTTTTGCAAGATAGTCAAAGGTAAATGAGTAAGATTTTTGCGAAGCATTTTCAAGTTTGAAATTTTCTCCCTTTGTTTCAAATGCTTTTCCTTTGACTAAACAAAACTCCCCCTCAAATAAATTCTCCTCTTAGTGTTCAAGAGGGTTTTAAGATATCAAGTTTTGAAAGTACTACTTGCTCCCCCTTTAGAACATAAAGATATACCAATTTGAAATTTACCAATTGAAAACCATTAATTTTAAAATTAGGGTGGTGGTGCGGTCCTTTTGCTTTGGGCCAATACTTTCTCCCCCTTTGGCATGAATCGCCAAAAACGGATACTTGGAATGAAATATAGGCCCTAATCTAACTATTTTCTCCCCTTTGGCAAATAAAACATATGAGTGAAGATTATACCAAAGTGAAGAACTATGCGGAATACCGGCAAAGAGTGGATAATACCGATGGAGTTGAGTGGAAGCGTCGTCTTTGCCGAATACTCTATTTCCCTTTCAATCCTATGACTAAGCAAGAGAATATACTTGAAAACACATTAGTCATAGACATAAAAGAGATATGATCAAAAGGATATGTCAAATTAAGCATGATCATAATTCTATATAACATAGATTGCTCCCCCTAAATATGTGCATGGAGAGGAACATATATTTTGGCCTTAAATGCCAATTGCACATAATTAGGTTAATGAGAACATATCTATATCATACAGATTGTGAAGTGCATTGTGTCATAGTATAAGTGTGATGCTCATGACAGTTTATGCACTTATGAAAGCATGTTGTAGACATTTCAAGCATTTTCCCTTAAGGATTTCAAAGAGGCGTAAGGACCATCCACCTTTGGAACAAAGGCAGCTTATCCTCGTTACAAGGTTAAGCTTTAAGCTCTTTGACAATTAAATCACTTCATCTAGTTTCAACAAAGATGCATTAAAGCATGAATGAATTTTTGAGAAGTTAAACTCGATATGAAGCAGGGATACGCATGGACATGCTTTCTCTTCCTTTTAAACAAGATATGTAAAGAGAGTATAGAAAAGGAAGATTTAGGTACAAGTTTAAATGAAAGGAGATAGTTTTACCTTTTTGTACCTTTACATAGGGACGCTCTCTTCATTGTGCTTTGTCCTTAGTCTTAGATGCTTAAGACCTATTCTTAATGACAATATAGGGAAATATTTTGCACAAGAGAGAGTTCTACAACTAGTGATCTTTTCAAGTTATTGTTAGCATATATCAAATGGATCACAAGTTGCATAAATGTATCATGAATTCTCCTTTTAACTTAGTGCATATCAAGAGAGATATCGATTGATAGTATATACGGCACTAAGAAGCATGATTGTTGATTGAAGTCATTCAATGATCAAACAAATAACATATGTGATCAAAAGAACAACATACGCAATAAATTGTCAATAAAGCTTAGAGACGGAGAATCCAGCAAATATGCTACTTTAGAGTGAAAGACAAGAGTTTAAAAATAGTAGCATACTTCATGAGAAACTCATTCTCTTGCAAGAGACTATATGAAATAACTGAGATAAAGCAATAGTCTCAACGCAATCAAGATGTAGATAGAGGCTCCTCCTAGAGATATGCATCAAGTATTTGAATTGAATGGATGCATTTACTTTAAAGACAAATATGGAGAAGCATTGTACATCTTGATCAAGGCTCATAAATTTTGCAATAACAACTTAAGCCTAGTAATCTCATAATGAAAGTATTTAGAATACTCACAACCACACCATTGATTGTTTTGTAGACCTTATTATCTAAGTAGGTGATGTTGTTCTTGATGTCCTCCTCTTTCATTTGAGAGTCCTCCCTTTGTAGTTGTTTCCTTTTCCTTTCAAACTTATTGAAAATACTCAAGAAAGATGTTAATAGCATAAGGGAGTATATGATGAAAGATGATCTCTTTAGATAGAAAATATAGACAGTTCATCATTCATAAGTCACACAGACATGAAGTAAAATCCTTAACATTAGTGCATTTCATTTGAGAAATATGAGTGAGCACCTTTTAAGCATTTTAATAATCATTGGAGATTTTACTTTATCATATTGAATTTAGTTAATCATTACTTGGAAGCAAATCAATATGATAACATATATAAATATCGCAAAGGCATTAAATAGATTCTAATGGACATGAGCATTAAGAAGATGAGTTTCCATACCTTTGCTTCTACCTCTCTTCTTTTGGGTGAAGAACAACCCATGAGGCTTGTAAACTTTCTTTTTTTTGTAGATATTCATAAGTAGGCTCAAGAGATACTTTGTTAGTAACACAAGCACTAGTTTCCATTTTTGTAACCATTTTTGATAAGGAATGAAAAGCTAGATTACTAAAACATGGAAACTTCATAGCATGAACTAGATTATCCATAGATGATGTTATGCTCAATTTTAACTCATAAAACAAGCATAAATAATCCTTTGAGATTATAGGAATAAATTTAATTCATGATTTGGAAAGTGATAAATGTGAAAGGATCATATTCAATTTGAGCAAGTAGAAATACATCATAAAACATTGGATTGATTTTTCTTTTCATGTTAGACTACATGCTTCCAAAGAGAAACTTTATTCTCTACAAGTGAGACTTCTTGGGTTACTTAAATAAAATCAATAGTCTCACTATCCTAGTTATAGAGAGAGTTTTCCTTTTATAAGTGTCCTAAGGATTTGAATTCCTTACATAACACCTTGTTCTTTTAGGAACTTGAAATATCTCTCTATATCTAGAAACATGGCAATAATAGAATAACTTAGCGAAAAACATGCCATGTGATACTTCCAACAATTTAAAGCATGTAGATTACCATAGGATGGAAATGATGAGTATGCAATCTACCATATGATAGGAAATTTTTTCAAAGAATGGTAATATAAATTTAAAGGCATTTGAAGTGCTTCAATTTTTCTATGTGACTACACAAGACACATAAGAAATGATATTCTAAAATACTTGCACTTAAAAGATAAGTGTTACCATCCTTTGGCTTTCCTCCATGTTGTAGGCCTTGATTTTTCGCATATGATATCTCTTCACTTTCTACAACATATAATATCTTCCTCGAGATGATATGAGTTTAAGACATAGCAATTTGAAAAAATAACCTTGGGTCAATCATATATATAGATCATTGAAGATTGATAGTTTGAGTTGATAAGAATTGAATGGACTCTCTCAAGCATCCCAAGGCTTCATATCATCTCCTTCTCCTGCAAAGCTTGTCAATCATATTTTGGTACCCATCGCTTGATGGGTCCATCATGGTTAGTCAACACAGATCTAGGAACCCAAAAGTCCTTTGTGTTAGCACTAGGTAAACTTATTACCTTTCTAGCACAAGTTGCAACTTTGGGTTGCCTAGTTACATGAGAATCAATTGACAAGTTAGGAGTGGAATTGTTACCAATGGGACAATCCTTGCATTGATGTCCCTTTCTTCGGCATGTGTAGCATAGGCGTTTTTCAAGTTTTGAAGTTTTCTTCTTTCCTTGTTTGTTGCCTGCTACATGGTTAGTAAAAACTTTCCTTTCTAACCCTATGCCTTTTTGTTTTAAATGGGGACAAGATCTAAGCAAGTGTCCCTTCTTGGAGCATTTAAAACAAAGTCTATCATCCTTGTTAATAATCAAGCCATTTTTAATGTAGGGACATGACCTAATCAAGTGCCCCTCTTCAAAGCATTCACTACACCTCTTAATGTGAAGTGTGGCTTGATCATTACCTTGGATGTTACCTTTTGTGGAGGCGTGGTTGAGGCTTTTGGAGGAGGTGTTGAATTTCATCTTTTGTTTCTTCCTCTTGGTAATCCTCAAATCCTTGACATTTTCTTTAAGGGATGTAGTGCATGCCACGGTTGTTCCCGTCTCAAGCTTCTTCACCATGTGATCACGGTTATCTTGAGAAGGTTGGGCAATGCATTTCCCTTTTAGTTGTGTCAAGCTCATCTTTAGCCTCTCATTTTCTTCCTTGAGCTTTTGATATGAATCATCGTTTGTTCCTGCAAATTCTAGCTCAAAGGAAGATTTGCTTGTCGACGGACAACAAGCATTAGCACATGGTAATATAGTATCAATTTGAATACATGTGCATGAGTGAGGTTGTTGGGATTTTAAATTTTCTATCACAACCTCATGAGCAATGTTTAATATGATATGATCATCTCTAAGATTTTCATGAGAGCATAGGAGCATATCATATTTTTCTTGAAAAGCTAGATTTTCAATTTTTAGCTTTTCTACTTGGTCCTTAAGCAAGGTATTCTTATTTACTAATTGAGCGATACAATGTAAAGCGTTATCTTGCTCAATTGAAATAGTTTCATACCTTTGGACCAAATCAACATGAGAGCACTTTAGCTCCTCATGTTCTTTAGTCAACTCGTCAAAGCATTGCATCTTCATGGAGAGAATACTTTCTAGCCTTTGACGAGCTTCCCTTGCTCTCTCGCTCTTTCTAGAAGTTTGAGCATTACCGCCTTATCTTCTTGGCTTAGGCGAGCGTAGAGTTGCACAAAGCTTCTTTCTTCCTCCTCATCCTTATTTGTGCTTCCGCTATCATTTTCATTAGCCACACAACATATGTGAGAATCGAAATGGGAAGACAAACCTCTTGGAGAGGTGGATTCATCGTTTGGTCTCCTCTGTTCATTTTCTTCTTCTTCCTTGCAAGGGTTAGTATCACAAATACCAAAGGAAGTAGAAGCACAAAATGAACTATCATGTTTGGACTCATTAAATTTGCTTTTAATTCTAGTCCAAATATCATGCGCATCATGGATTGATTCGTCATAATTCGATATGAAGGCACGATAATCTTCTTTGCTAAGAGAATTGCTTAAGATGTCAAAAGCTAGGTAGTTTAAGCGAAAACATCTTTGATCCTCCTCGGAGACAATTTTTCCGTTATAACTAGGAGGGAAGATACTCTTGTCCAAAATTTGTTCTAATTGGAGATCTACCGTTCTAAAAGCATTTATTACTCTAGTAGACCATGAATCATAATTAGAACAATCGGAAAGTAATATCTCAAGAGTTACCTCCTTGTTCTCTTGGGTCTTCTTGTTCTTTTGGGATCTTTTACGAGCCATCACTTCGAGTTGTTAGACTCAAGATGAAGTGCCTAGCTCTGATACCAATTGAAAGTCGCCTAGAGGGGGGGTGAATAGGCGAAACCTGAAAATTAAAACTTTATCCCCCAACTAGATCCCTTGATTAGTGGTTAGAACAAGATATACAAATATAGGAGTATACAAACTAAGTTCTTGCTTGAAAAGAGTGTTGCTAAATAATGCGGGAGTGATAAATCAATACAATTAATAAGTTATAGAATAACAAAGCAAGAAGCCTTAGATGAGAAGAGCACTAAGTCAAGTTCTTTCTTGCAACGTGTTGCTTCCTTAAATGGGAATTTAACTTAAAGCAACACCAAATGATATTAGCAAAGAATGGTGCAAGAAAACTTAGAGCAAAGGAAAGCAAACAAATCACAAGCAATAAACACAATGGACACGGGTGATTTGTTTTACCGAGGTTCGGCCCTCGAAGGCCTAGTCCCCGTTGAGGAGTCCACTTAAGGACGAGTCTTTTTCAACCCTTTCCCTCTCTCCCCCGATCACACAAGGATCGGCGAGCTCTTCTTCTTCTCAAGGATCACTCTCGATCCCACAAGGACCACCACACTCTTTGGTGTCTCTTGCTAGCTTTTACAAGCCTCCAAAACTTTGGAGGAAGTTCGAAGGGAGTCAATACTCCACGCACAAATGAACACAAGGATGTAGCACACACTATCTCTCAATGAATCTCACAAGGCGCTAGAGCTAAATCACACAAGAGGCTTTCTTTTGCTTGCTCTTGCTTTTGTGGCACTTGTGTGGGTTTTAGTGGTCTAAATCTTGTGTATAGGATGGATCAATGAATATATGTGGTTGGGAGGGCTTGAGTATGTCAACTAGATGACTTGGAATGTTGCTTGGGCTCCCACACCTTGAAGTGGCCGGTTGGGGTGGTATTTATAGCCACCAACCAAAATGTAGCCGTTGGAGAAGGCTGCCTGTTGTATGGTGCACCGGACAGTCCGGTGCACACCGGACATGTCCGGTGCGCCAGCCACGTCACCCGACCGTTAGGGTTCCGACCGATGGAGCTCTAACCGCTGGGCCCGCCTGGATGTCCGGTGGCGCACCGGACATGTACTGTAGAGTGTCCGGTGCGCCATGCCATGCGTGCCTGACTTCTGCGCGCACTGGCACGCATTTAATGCGCCTGCAGGTGACCGTTGGCGCCGAAGTAGCCGTTGCCCCGCTGTCACACCGGACAGTCCGGTGTACACCGGACAGTCCGGTGAATTATAGCGAAGCAGCCGAAGTGAATTCCCGAGACTGGCGAGTTCGGAGCCGCGACTTCTTGGAGCACCGGACACTGTCCGATGTACACCGGACAGTCCGGTGAATTTTAGCGTGCCGGCTCCGAGAATTCCCGAAGGTGAAGAGTTTGAAGTCGACCTTCCCTGGTGCACCGGACACTGTCCGGTGGTGCACCGGACAGTCCGGTGCACCAGACCAGGGTGCCTTCGGTTGGCCCTTTGCTCCTTTGTTTGAACCCAATACTTGGTCTTTTTATTGGCTAAGTGTGAACCTTGGGCACCTGTATAACTTATCCACTAGAGCAAACTAGTTAGTCCAATTATTTGTGTTGGGCAATTCAACCACCAAAATTAGTATAGGAAATAGGTGTAAGCCTAATTCCCTTTCACCACTCTTTTTACTAAGACTTGTGATGGTGATCTTTTTGTGTGCCAAATTTATGTCGATGACATAATATTTGGTTCTAGTAATCAAAAGTCTTGTGAGGAGTTTAGCAGGGTGATGACTCAAAAGTTCGAGATGTCGATGATGGGCGAGTTGACCTACTTCCTTGGGTTCCAAGTGAAGCAACTTAAGGACGACACCTTCCTCTCCCAAACGAAGTACACTCAAGATCTTCTCAAGAGGTTTGGGATGAAGGACGCCAAGCCCACGAAGACACCGATGGGAACCAACGGGCATGTCGACCTCAACAAAGGAGGTAAGTCCATTGATCAAAAGGCATACCGGTCTATGATAGGGTCATTACTTTATTTATGTGCTAGTAGACCGGACATTATGATAAGTGTATGCATGTGTGCTAGATATCAATCCGACCCAAAGAATGTCACCTTGTGGCCATTAAACGAATTCTTCGATATTTAGTTTCTATGCCTTGCTTCGGGAGTTGGTATCCAAAGGGGTCTACCTTTGAATTGATTGGATACTCAGACTCCGATTATGCTGGGTGCAAGGTTGATAGGAAGAGCACATCAGGGACGTGCCAATTTCTAGGAAGGTCCCTGGTGTCCTGGAGTTCAAAGAAACAAACATCCGTTGCCCTATCCACCACTGAGGCCGAGTATGTTGCCGCATGACAGTGTTGCGCACAACTACTTTGGATGAGGCAAACCCTCCGAGACTTTGGCTACAACCTGAGCAAAGTCTCACTCCTATGTGACAATGAGAGTGCTATCCGCATCGCAGATAATCCTGTTGAACACAGCCGCACTAAGCACATAGACATCCGGCAGCACTTCCTGAGAGACCACCAACAAAAGGGAGATATCGAGGCGTACCATATTAGCATCGAGAACCAGCTAGCCGATATCTTTACCAAGCCGTTGGATGAGAAAACTTTTTGCAGGTTGCGTAGTGAGCTAAATGTCTTAGATTCGCGTAACATGGATTGATCTATAGCATACATGTGTTCTATGCCTTTAATCATGTTACTTTATGCATTTAAATCCATTATTGTGGTGCTCAAGTTGTACACGTGATCCCTGGACCTTACAAGTCCATTTGCAAGTGATGCACATATTAAGGGGGAGATGTGCTACAACTTGACCTTTTGAGACTAACCTGGTTGTTTGAGTATACTTGATGTAGTCTAAAAGGTGCATTGAAAGGGAAGTGTGGACTTGGACGATGCAAAGACTTCCACTGCACTCCGGTATTAGTGTAATTAATTCCAAGTTCATTCTTATACTATAATTGCCTTTTGCTCTGAATTGACATTTTTGGTGAGGCAATGGAGTTAAAGGGCCAAGAATGATCCTGTTTTGGTGCTTAATGCCAAAGAGGGAGAAGTTAAGTCCAAAGCAAATGGATCAGCTACCACTTGTGAATTTTGAAAACAATAGAGTTAGAACTTTTGATTTGTCCAAAATACTCTTATTGCAAAATTTGGTCTCTTGTGGGGGAGAATTTTTGATTATGGGAAAAAGGGGAGTTTTTGGTACTTGATAAATTTTTCCATTAGAATATCTCTTGATTTGCCCGAACAAGTGTGTTTGACTTAGAGATAGGAAAAAGGATTTGATTTACAAAAAACAAACCAAGTGGTGGCAATGAATGATCCAAATATGTCAAATCTTGTGCAAAAACAATTTGGTCCTCAGTTGCATTGATGTTGCACTTCTTTTGGTTGCTTTTGGATGTGTTGGCACAAATCACCAAAAAGGGGGAGATTGAAAGGGAAATGTGCCCTAGGGCAATTTCAATAATGTTTTGGTGATTAAGTGCCCAACACGGTTAATTAAGTTCTTATGTGCCAAGTAAAGTGAGAAGTGCAAATCAAAGAAAAATGTACGTTTCTAGACTTAGTACATTGTTTTGAGTACTAATGTGTTTTGTCTAAGTGCTAGAAACAGTGAGAAAAGAATTGGAAAAAGAGTTGGCTATGTGCAGCAAACTCCAGCTCGGCTTGGCACACTGGACTGTCCGGTGGGGCACCGGACATTGTCCGGTGCGCCAGGATGGTCCACGGTGAACTCGCCGCTCTCGGGATTCGACGGCGGCGTACGGCTATAATTCATCGGACTGTCCGGTGGTGCACCGGACTATCTGGTGAGCCAACGGTCGCCAGCGCAACGGTCGGCCGCGCAATCCGCGGGCGACGTGTGGCCTGCAGCAACGGTCGGGTGGGCACACTGGACTGTCCGGTGTGCACCGGACAGTGTCCGGTGCGCCAACCGACCCCGAGGACCAATGGTCGGATGCGCCTGATTTGGAAGGCGATCGCACACCGGATAGCTACAGTGACTGTCCGGTGGTGCACCGGACTGTCCGGTGCACCACCCGACAGAAGGCAAGTTTGGCCTTCCAAGTTGGCCTCCAACGGCTCCTAGCTGCCTTGGGGCTATAAAAGGGACCCCTAGGCGCATGGAGGAGTTATCTAAGCATTCACTAAGCATTCTAAGACTCCCGCACTCTGCCTCCGCGCAATTGATCAACTGTGTTAGTGATTTGAGCTCTGTTTGAGTCGTGAACTCACTGTGCTACGTTTCGAGCTCAAGTCTTGGCTTGTGTGCGTGTGTGTGCTGCGAATTTGTGTCTTGTGTGTGTTGCTCTTCCCAACCTTACTCCGTGCTTTCTTTGTGATCTCTATTGTAAGGGCGAGAGACTCCAATTTGTGGAGATTCCTCGCAAACGGGAACAATACTCTAAAGGAAAACTGTGGTATTCAAGTTGATCATCGGATCACTTGAAAGGGGTTGAGTGCAACCCTCGTCCATTGGGACACCACAATGTGGAAGTAGGCAAGTGCTACTTGGCCGAACCACGGGATAAAAATAGTGTGTCTTGTGTTGCTTTCTCTGTGATTGTTGTGTTCACAAGAACTCGCTTCAAGCTACTTAGTCGTACTAACACTTAAAACTAAGTTTTGTGGCTATTAATGTTTGATTTTTATAGGATCACCTATTCACCCCCCCCTCTAGGTGCTCTCAACTATCTCGTTGGTTTTCTTGCAGTCGGCGTCACATGGTGGCCGGCCTTGCTCCATCTTCTCGGCCTATGCTATGGCCCATAAGGGCAATGCGACATCCGACGTCACCTACAACCCGGATGACGGGCCCGAGGCCTACACCAACCCCGTCGTCTACAACCGCCTTCATGACTACACTGCCATGGCGCAGGAGGTCCATAGCCCAGAATATGATCCAAGCACCGAGCAGATCGACCCCGATGTGCTCATGAGGTCGGAGGAGGCAAGAGACATGGGTGGTACTAGATTGCCGACGGGGCAATCGACTTATCCTCCACTCCCACTCTGTCTTAGGTGCGAGCAAGGAGCACGGGCTCGAGTCCAGCCATACGACCTCGACACGACAGCTCACAGCATCGCATACAACAACTCAAGGTTAGTACTTCTGTAACTCGTCCTTCCTTGAGTTATATACCTTCTCTTTGAGTTACTATAACGTTGGCTTGTAATATTACAGACCCAACTAGAAGAAGAGAGGAGGGAATGTCAAGAGATGGGGCGAGGATAATGGCGAAACGGGAGGCGGCTGATCAGAGGATGGCGGAGATGTTCCAGTACATGTAGAGCCTTGGTGCTGCACAGGGTTTTGCTCCGCCACCTCCATTGTTCCCTGCAGTTGACCCTGCTCTGTTCCATACTCCTATGAGTATCAAAATTGTAGTTACATGTTGATAATGCATCGGTATAACACATGCAATCTCTTCTCTGTGCAGGGCCAATCTGGGGCGGCATCCAACAACCCTCATGAAGGGTACAGCCCAACGCAGCACCAGTCCAACCGCCCACCTCCATGAGAGTTATGTTTTTAGTGTTTCGAACATAAAACTTATGTTGAATACTTGTCAGAGCTTGTGAACTTGTGTTGATACTTCTGAACTTCTGTTAATACTGTTTGTGTTGAGAACCTTTCAACTTATGTTGAATACTTATGTCAGAATTTGTGTTAATACCGTTTGTGTTGGCTATATATGTCTGTGATGATCTGTGATGTATATATGTGATATCTGTGAAATATCTTTTGTTTGTTTGGATGAAATAGGGAAAACAAATAAAAAAAGGTGTGTACTGGTCACTTTGCCGAGTGTCAGAACCATAGCACTCGGCAAAGAACCAAGACCTGGGCACTGGTATAGGTTCTTTACTGAGTGTAATGGCTCTGGCACTCGGCAAAGAAGCACGCTTTGCCGAGTGCCATATAGAGCACTCGACAAAGTACTTGACACGGGGACCCCTCTGGCGGATTCTTTGCCGAGTGCTGTCAGGCAGACACTCGGCAAAGGTAACTCCTTTGCCGAGTGTCACCTGGGACACTCGGCAAAGACACCGTCTCCATCACCTGGCGCCGTAACGGCTGCTTTTCTTTGCCGAGTGCCCCTTGGCACTCGGCAAACCTCTTTGCCGAGTGCCCGAGAAAAAGTACTCGGCAAAAAAGGCTTTGCCGATGCACTGTGTGCTGAGCCCTCTTTGCCGAGTGCGACACTCGGCAAAGACTTTGCCAAGTGTTTTAAGGCTTTGCCGAGTGCTTCAGGCACTCGGCAAAGCCGACGATTCCGGTAGTGATTACGTTGTGATCCTCAGCACCTGTGCGTGCATGCACTACGCTGCTTGCTTGTTTCTACCTAGGCTTGCTTTCTTTAAGTGAAGTAGGCTAGTATATTTCGACTTGATGTGCACTCTTCAGTCGACGAGATAGCCCAAGCCAAGCCATGGCCTGCTCTGCCTGGTAGATAGTGTTAAGTAACCCTAGTTAGGGTTATGTGGGCAAATACCTGCTTTGCCCCTGAGGGGTCTCACATCTCTATATAAGGAACCTGTACACCCCCTCATAATATAGAGATCAGAAAGAGGCCAGAGGCCCAACCCTATATCCAGTGTCTCGTGTGTTTCCGATGTCGTGCTTATGGGAAGGGAGACATGTTCTCTACATCTTCTTGCGTCTCTATTGCTGACGGGAGGGAAGGGAGCGGATCTGGTGATCCGTGGTAACATAGTTCTCAACACGTTATCAGCACGCTCTACCTCGACGTTGCTGCGGGATCAGATCTGCATCAATTCTCCATCACACCGGCAGGTCCTCCGGCTGTGCCGAACTGTCCTACGCGATAGGTTTCGATTCCCCTGCATTCGACTGGTATGCTTCAATTAGATCTATTGTTCTTAATCTGCTGCCGTGCGCGACGGACTTACCACGTCCGTCACGCCATGCGCCTGGCCCGCTACCAGCATCAGCACACATGCAGCAGGCATGGGGACCACATGTCGCTCTCACCTCGTCACATAGAGCTGTGAGATGTGGCGCTCATCATGCACATCAATGTGCATGTAGCAATGCGATGTGAAGCCTATTGCGGCACTAAAATCGGATCCTGCAACGGTTACATGGATGAGCTCGGTCACTGCATGGTCACTGCATGCACACGGTACCGAGCGACATGCAGTTGAGCCGTGCATATTTTTTGCGTCATTATAGGTCTCGGTCAAAGCAGTTACACGGGGCCACTGCATGGCTGCATGCAATAGATCCGAAAATGGCGGTTCAAAGGTGGATTGGATGTATTGTGACCGCATAAACAGATTCATGGAAGCAGAGAAAGAAATAGGATCTTAACGTGCTTTACAATTTTCTTACAAATTGTGGTTGAATTTATACATGCTTTAATTTATATACATACGTCATACTATTTTATTCTATTTTCTTGTTGAACATAACAAATAGAATAAAAACTTGTTTTACATTGCAGTTTCTACCTTAATCAATTATTTCCCGCAGTTAATAATTAGTAGAAAAATGCATGCTTGAATATGAGAAAATGCCTTTTATACACCTGATCTGCTTATGCATTAATTATAGTATTATATTTCTGCTTTATTTCTTGTAGTAAATAGTTAGCAGAAAATTCTTAAAATGCATGTGAGAGCTATACTGTGTATACTCAAATCGCTCTAAATATTTGTGTTGCGTTGAGCTTTCGGACTCACGCCGAGCGATTACATTGTATAGTGGGTACTCGGACGCGCCGATCAGGCTACATTATTAATCGGGTGAATTATGACACTGACAAAGCATTGGCTGCGCGCTGGCAACACGACGCAATATTTGTGTCTTACGAATTTGTTTGCGTCATGTGATTGTTATGTCACATTCTCGCTAAATCGGATCGCTCCCGTTGAGTTGGACCGCCATCGCCGAGTCGCGTATTTTTCGCATGCCCTGTAGGCCCTGTTCGTTTGTCGTTATCATCGAGCCACAATGCGCCTGTTGCGCTTGTTATGGAGGATTATTGTGTTGTCGTAGCCCAGATGGCCGCACACGCGTTGACGCCAGATACGCTAGACCTTTACTCGCGTGGATTGTGGTGGGTTGTTCAACCCCCTAAAGTCACATTATGTGCAACCTTCTTAAACAATTTTATTTGGCTCTATATTTTATTTGACTGTGTTGTGTGGCATCATATTTATATATCGACAAGTAATCATAACAACTATATCAAGCTCTATAGTGCTTGGAAATCTGGGAAATTAAATTGAAATACAATTAAACACAGATAAGTTAATTTTCTGCTCTCTCCTCATGCATAAAGTTTTACCCGAAGTAACTCGAAGATATATAATATAATGCATGAAAGCCTTTTTGGCATAGAAGACATCACAACTTGGGATTATGTTAGTAGGCAAAGAGACCTTACCAGATTAATAAAGGCTAGAAATCTCAGTGATACATTGCTCAACCAGATGTTGGCATATTGCTATTTGTCGTTGAACGACATGAAGCGAACTTTGAGATAAATGGCTAGTACCCTAGCAACACGAAGTTGCGAGTACATCGAAAGGTTACTCCGAGAAAACTTTCACTATGTAGGTGTGAAAAACCATTGTGTGTTCTCGTCGAACCACTTTACTCGTCCTATCTAAGACCTCTATGCTTGTGTTGCATACATCTCTCAGAATTATAAATACTTATAGTCGCTGAATTGACTTGGAATAGTCCTTTAGCTGGTATGGTATACTTTTAAGCCAAATGGTAAAGGTCAGTCCTGAATGGACATATACCTAGAGTTTATGTAGCAAAACTACATTGGATTCCACCCATTAACATGCTTATCGTAATCTATCTCTGATCTACCAGGAGTAAGAAGAGTAGAAAATAGCCATGGGATCCCATATTACCACAGAGCTTGAAGCAAAATTGGGCATTAATATGTCATTGGTCCGTAGCACCGGAAATCCATAATTCTTGACCACTAAGCTATTGGTGATGTTAATTTGTGGTAGAACTATAAAGATCTTGTGGAGACCAGATGATTCCTTCATATGAGAGCAGCACTATCTGTTGTTGAAGACGGATCCTAGGCGGATACCAGTCTTGTTTCATTCTTACCAAGTAGTTATCATCATTTGCTTCATGAAAAGCTAGTTATATGGTGATTTTCCCCAGAAAAATAAATTCTTGGCCTTGTCTGTTCTATTCCAAAGCTTCTCTTTTTGTTGAACAAAGAAGAGATCGAAATAATGCTATATAGAACAATTTGGTATATAATATGAGGAGAAATGTTTGCCCTGCTGACAACACCACAAATAATTAACTATTGTTATAAGTTCTCTCTCAAAATTATTATACCTAAAAATGTTGCATAAATCGATACCCAATTTCAGAACAGTATGAGTAATTGGGTAAACCATGGGCAATAATAAAACGAGGTGGACTATACATCTCTGCATATAAACATATGTGCTTGGCAGCATTGGCCTGATGACATGCCCTTTACTACCATTATATGCGCACACATTTTCTATATGCCTGAAAGCACAAAGCAACCCGTGTATATCCATGTGAGCACTGGACCCTGATGGTCATTTTACTTGTTGATCTGAAGTCAACTACATACTTGCTCCAAACGACGAATGGTATACATGAGCCCCTGAAGGACCCTTATGGATAACATAGTGTTGCGCATATCAGTCTAAATCTTAATGATTGCCTGTGCATTTGGTAATAATAACAATAAGTTTGTAGAATTGTAAACACGAAGCAACTTGTTGCGTGTCTCGCTTGATGTTGAGACTAACCCTTCATGTCGAAGGACAAATATGTAGTATTCATGCCACTACATTAATCTAAGTCCAAAGCTCACTGCATAAAAGCCCTATCTGTAATGTGCGTAAGATTTCCCAAATAAATCACCACAATAGCATACATTGCCCACAATTGGATGAATGTGGTTGGGGATTTTATCTGTATGCTTTTAGAACATCTCGGCATTAGGGGGGAATGCCCATATAGTGTAATGCCTCAATATTCTATTAAACGCACAAAAGCCAAACTAAACCCGTCGTTCGGAGTGTACTCCTGTGTATATGGAGTTTGCCAGAAATCGCTGAGGAGTAACCATATTGGTTTGAATGCTTCTACCTGATGTAGATGTGGATATACCTGGGATTAATATCATATCCACATTTGACTTATTGGCATTTGATCTATTCTCGGGGACGCCTGCGAATATGATCCATTGGCCTTAGTCAAAGCATATGTTCTGATTGCATATTCACGTGGTCTGTAATAACTCTCCTCCGATGAACTCGCCCTGCTGGTGATTTGCCTTACGAAGAGGTTCATCTTGATGATGAAGTTCCTAGCAATGCGCGCAATATCATTGTGCTGGGAATACAGAACAATGAATCTTTTGTTTTGGAAAATGACGGAGATCATTATTAAATGTGGGAGACAAATATGTCGACACCTATCTTGCCTCTATATATTGCAATGGGATCCAAAACAAAGCCCTAGGCATGAGTGCTTGAAGCTCTCTTATCGAGTCATTGATAAATGCAATCGAGGCTGAACCAATAATCGCAAATTGAAAGTCGTGAGCTTGAAGTTCGGACATTTATGGGCACTACTGAAATAATGTGTGGTGAATGCGATGGTTCAAGTGGTCTTGTGAGAGATCCATCCCACATATGTGTTGAATAAACACAGTTCCGCTATGTAATATATCTGGCAAATGGCATGAATTAAAATATGCAGTTAATAGGATTATGAAGATCTATCATGAGATCCTAGGAGGACTAATATCTTTGAATTATAAATATGCAACATATAAATCTCGTACCGAATAATACACTCTTGACGAATGAACACTCTCCTATGTAGAGAGAATATCTCCTAGATGAGATTATAGTTCCTTAATGGAACCTTTCTGTCGGTGTTTCGGACCCGCGAGGACCCTCGACCGACCAGTGAATTTGTCGCTGCGTGTCCCTGCCCAAATGGGTTGATGCAAGATGGAACACAAGTGGAAGGATGGGACTTATATTATCTTGCACCGGGGTGCTCGTAGTAGGGGTTACAAGCGTTAAGAGAGAGAGAGAGAGAGTCTGGCCGTGAGGTGAGCTGTCTGAGTTAGCCTCCTCTACGTTTCTCCCACTCTGCCTGCCTCCGCTCTCCCCTCTCCTCTTGGAAGGCCCTGGACATCCCCTTTTATAGATACAAGGAGATGGTCCAGCTGTACAATGGGGGTGTAGCTATGTGCTAACGTGGCCGTCGAAGAAGTGCTTGAGCCTTGTAGAAGCGTAGCTGACGGTGCGGTCCGGGGTCCTACTGATGTTTCTTTGCCGACGTCATGGACGCACGCGGGGAACCATCATTACCTGTTACCGGAGTGATCTAGATGGGACACCGGTCTTGTTCCTTCGTAGTCTGAGGCAGCTAGCTAGGGGTAGGGTAATGATGTACCCCCTGTGGCGCGATCGGTCCGAGTCCGAGGTCGGGCGAGGCGGAGACTTCTCCCGAGGCCGAGGCTGAGGTCAGGCGAGGTTGTGACTCCTCCCATGGCCGAGGCTGAGGCCGGGGCCCATGGTCGGGCGAGGCGGAGACCTTCTTCCGAGGCCGAGGATGAGGCCGAGGCCTGGGGTCGGGCGAGGCGGAGCTCCCTGTTGCGCCCGAGGCTGAACTCGGGAGAGGCCGTGACTTACTGTTGTTAGTCTTACCCTGGTGGTTGGCACAGTAGCCGAAGCGGGGCGAACAGTGTTGTTTTCCTATCAGAACGATCAGTAAAGGGGCGAAGTGACTGCGGTCACTTCGACCTTGCCGACTGGGGCGCGCGTGTCAGGATAAGGTGTCAGGCGATCCCCGCATTAAATGCGCATGCGATACGGTCGGTTGGTGAGGCGATTTGGCCGAGGCCGCTGCACGACAAAGTTTGCCTGAGCTTGGCTTCGGGCGAGCCGAGGGTGCGCCCACTGCCTGAGGATGCCCTCGGGCGAGGCGTGAATCCGTTCGGGACTACTGTTCTTGCCCGAGGCTGGGCTCGGGCAAGGCGAGATCGCGTCCGTTGGTAGACGAGGCCTTGACTTGAACCGTGCTTATCAGTCTTTACGGTTTGTTCTGATATTGTTTTTCAGCCGTGTTTAGGAGTGTTGGGGGTACCCCTAATTATGGTACCCGACACTTTCGAGAAGAAATAAAGTCTGTGTTAAACACCAAAGTTTGATAATCCCTATAAAGGGATAAAGACCCATACAGACTCGAAAAAGAATAAGATGAGGTACCAAAGGACTTGAAGTTCACCGAATAAGCACATGTGCATTCCATGAGTTTTACTCGTGGTAATTGAGAGCACCTAGAGGGGGGGGGGTGAATAGGTGATCCTGTAACACTTCAAAACTTAAGCCACAAAACTTGGTTAATTGTTAGCACAATAATTGCCAAGTGGCTATAGAGGAATCCTCAACAAAACACAATAACCAACAAAGATCAATCACAGAGATGGCACGGTGGTTATCCCGTGGTTCGGCCAAGACCAACGCTTGCCTACTCCACGTTGTGGCGTCCCAACGGACAAGGGTTGCAATCAACCCCTCTCAAGCGGTCCAAAGACCCACTTGAATACCATGGTGTTTTGCTTGCTTTATCTCAATCCCGTTTGCGAGGAATCTCCACAACTTGGAGCCTCTCGCCCTTACACTTGAAATTCACAAAGAACACGGAGCAAGGGAGGGATTAGCAACGCACACAAGACACAAGAATCAGAGTGTCAACACGCACACAAGTCGCAACAAGAGCTCGCAACACCACTCAATGAGTTCACAACACCACTAGAGCTCTATATGCTATCACAATGAAAAGAACGCGCGAAATCGATGTCTTGGTGCTTAGAAATGATTAGGATATGCTTAGTGTTCTTCTCCATGCGCCTAGGGGTCCCTTTTATAGCCCCAAGGCAGCTAGGAGCCGTTGGGAGCAATCTTGGAAGGCTGATCTTGCCTTCTGTCGACTGGCGCACCGGACAGTCCGGTGCACACCGGACACTGTCCGGTGCCCGATTTCCTTCCTTAAATAGCGAAGCCGACCGTTGGCAGCCTGAGAGCCGTTGGCGCACCGGACATGTCCGGTGTGCACCGGACAGTCCGGTGCCGTCTTCTAGCCGTTGGCTCGGCCACGTGTCCCGCGCAGATTGCGCGGCCGACCGTTGGCCCGACCGACCGTTGGCTCACCGGACAGTCCAGTGAATTTTAGCCGTACGTCGCCGGTGAATTCCTGAGAGCAGCCACTTCGCTCGAGCCAGCCTGGTGCACCGGACACTGTCCGGTGCACCACCGGACAGTCCGGTGCTCCCAGACTCAGCAGATTCTTGGCTGCTCGAGCCAAGACATTTCCAATTGGATTTTTCCTGTTTCCAGCACTTAGACACAATACATTAGTCCATAAAACAATGTACTAAGTCTGAGAAACATACCTTAATTCTTGATTTGTACTTTGTCCACCTTTTTACACTTAGGCACTTGTGTTGGACACTAAATCACCAAAATACTTAGAAATAGCCCAAGGGCACATTTCCCTTTCAATCTCCCCCTTTTTGGTGATTTATGCCAACACAACATAAAGCAAGTAGAACAAGTACAAAATCAAATCAAATAAGAACTCAAAATTGTTTTGATTCAATTTTGACATATATGGATCACTCTATGCCACCACTTGGTTTGTTTTTTTTTGCAAATCAAACTCAAATTTCTATCTCTAAGTCAAACACACATGTTAAGACATAGAGAGAGTCATTCTAAGAGAAATTGATTTAAGATTTCAAAAACTCCCCCTTTTTCCCATAATCAATACTTCTCCCCACAAGAAGCCAACTTTTGACAAGAGAGACAACAAAAGAGTTTTGACAAACCAAAAGCTCTATTCTACTATTTTCAAAATCTCTCAAGTGGTAGCTGATCCATTTATCGCTTTGGCCTTTATTTTCTCCCCCTTTGGCATCAAGCACCAAAACGGGATCAATCTTGGCCCTTTAACCCCATTGCCTCACCAAAATCTTCAAAAGAGAACACAAAGGCAGTGAGAGTATAAAGATGAACTTGGAAAAGTTACTCTTTTTCATCGGAGTGCAGTGGAAGTCTTGCATGGTCCAAGTCCACCTTTTCCCTTTCAATTCTCCTTGGAGACTAAAACAACCAAACTCAAGTACATGGTTAGTCTCAAAGGGTCAAGTTGTAGCACAGCTCCCCCTAAATATGTGCATCACTTGCAAACAGGACTTGTGAGGTCCAGGGAGTGTTTGTACAACTTGAGCACCACAATAAGCAACAAAATGCAGAATGAACATGATCAAAGGCATAAACACATGTATGCTACATTTCAATCCAAGTTCCGCGAATCTAAGATATTGAGCTCACTACGCAGCCTGCAAAAGGTCTTCTCATCTAGAGGCTTGGTAAAGATATCGGCTAGCTGGTTCTCGGTGCTAACATGAAACACTTCGATATCTCCCTTTTGCTGGTGGTCTCTCAAAAAGTGATGCCGGATGTCAATGTGCTTTGTGCGGCTGTGCTCAACAGGATTTTCCGCTATTCGGATAGCACTCTCATTATCACATAGGAGTGGGACTTTGCTCAGATTGTAGCCAAAGTCCCTGAGGGTTTGCCTCATCCAAAGTAGTTGCGCGCAACACTGTCCTGCGGCAACATACTCGGCCTCAGCGGTGGATAGGGCAACGGATGTTTGTTTCTTAGAGTTCCATGACACCAGGGACCTTCCTAAGAATTGGCACGTCCCCGATGTACTCTTCCTATCGACCTTACATCCAGCATAGTCGGAATCTGAGTACCCAATCAAGTCAAAGTTAGACCCCTTTGGATACCAGATCCCGAAGCAAGGCGTAGCGACTAAATATCGAAGAATTCGCTTCACAGCCACTAAGTGACACTCCTTCGGATCGGATTGAAATCTAGCACACATGCATACGCTAAGCATAATATCCGGTCTACTAGCACATAAATAAAGCAAAGAACCTATCATGGACCGGTATGCTTTTTGATCAACGGACTTACCTCCTTTGTTGAGGTCGGTGTGTCCGTCGGTTCCCATCGGCGTCTTTGCGGGCTTGGCGTCCTTCATCCCAAACCTCTTTAGCAAATCTTGTGTGTACTTCGTTTGGGAGATGAAGGTGCCGTCCTTGAGTTGCTTCACTTGGAACCCAAGGAAGTAGGTCAACTCGCCCATCATCGACATCTCGAATTTCTGCGTCATCACCCTGCTAAACTCTTCACAAGACTTTTGGTTAGTAGAACCAAATATTATGTCGTCGACATAAATTTGGCACACAAAAAGATCACCATCGCAAGTCTTAGTAAAAAGAGTTGGATCGGCTTTCCCAACCTTGAAAGCATTAGCAATTAAAAAGTCTCTAAGGCATTCATACCATGCTCTTGGGGCTTGCTTAAGTCCATAGAGCGCCTTAGAGAGCTTACACACGTGGTCGGGGTACCGTTCATCCTCGAAGCCAGGGGGCTGCTCCACGTACACCTCCTCCTTGATCGGCCCGTTGAGGAAAGCGCTCTTCACATCCATTTGGTACAACCTGAAAGAATGGTGAGCGGCATATGCTAGCAAGATACGAATTGATTCTAGCCTAGCCACAGGAGCAAAAGTCTCCTCAAAGTCCAAACCTGCGACTTGGGCATAACCTTTTGCCACAAGTCAGGCCTTGTTTCTCGTCACCACCCCGTGCTCGTCGTGTTTGTTGCGGAACACCCACTTGGTTCCCACAACATTTTGCTTGGGACGAGGCACCAGTGTCCAAACTTCGTTGCACTTGAAGATGTTGAGTTCCTCCTGCATGGCCAACACCCAGTCCGGATCTAGCAAGGCCTCTTCTACCCTAAAAGGCTCAATAGAAGAGACAAAAGAGTAATGCTCACAAAAATTAACTAATCTTGAGCGAGTAGTTACTCCCTTGCTAATATCACCCAATATCTGGTCGACGGGATCATCCCATTGAATCGTCGCTCGAACTTGGGTTGGAGGTGCCTGAGATGCTTCTTCCTCTTGAACATCCTGTGCTCCCCCTTGATCATGTGCCTCCACTTGAGGTACCTGTTCGTCATCTTGGGTTGGGGGATGCACCATAGTTGAGGAAGACAGTTGATCTTGCTCCAAATGTTCCTGAGGCCGTACATCTCCAATCGCCATGGTGCGCATCGCGGCCGTTGGAACGTCTTCTTCATCTACATCATCAAGATCAACAACTTGCTCTCTTGGAGAGCTATTAGTCTCATCAAATACAACGTCGCTAGAGACTTCAACTAAACCCGATGATTTGTTGAAGACCCTATACGCCTTTGTATTTGAATCATAACCTAATAAAAACCCTTCTACGGCTTTGGGAGCAAATTTGGAATTCCTACCCTTCTTCACTAGAATGTAGCATTTACTCCCAAAAACACGAAAATACGATACATTAGGTTTGTTACCGGTTAGCAGCTCATACGACGTCTTCTTAAGGAGGCGGTGAAGGTAGACCCTGTTGATGGCGTGGCAAGCCGTGTTCACGGCTTCCGACCAAAAGCACTCGGGGGTCTTGAATTCTCCAAGCATAGTCCTCGCCATATCTATGAGCGTCCTGTTCTTCCTCTCTACCACACCATTTTGCTGAGGTGTGTAGGGAGCGGAGAACTCGTGCTTGATCCCCTCCTCCTCAAGAAACTCCTCCACTTGAAGGTTCTTGAATTCGGACCCGTTGTCGCTCCTTATCTTCTTCACCTTGAGCTCAAACTCATTTTGGGCTCTCCTTAGGAAGCGCTTGAGGGTCCCTTGGGTTTCAGACTTATCCTGCAAAAAGAACACCCAAGTGAAGCGGGAAAAGTCATCAACGATAACTAGACCATACTTACTTCCTCCTATGCTTAGATAGGCGACGGGTCCGAAGAGGTCCATATGTAGCAGCTCCAGGGGTCTTGATGTTGTCATCACATTTTTGGTGTGATGAGAGCCTCCCACCTGTTTCCCTGCTTGACAAGCTGCACAAGGTCTATCTTTTTCGAAATGAACATTGGTTAGACCTATCACGTGTTCTCCCTTTAGAAGCTTGTGGAGGTTCTTCATCCCCACATGTGCTAAGCGGCGATGCCACAGCCAGCCCATGCAAGTCTTAGCCATTAAGCATGCATCTAGACCAGCCTCTTCTTTTGCAAAATCAACTAAGTAAAGCTTGCCATCTAGTACACCCTTAAAAGCTAGTGAACCATCACATCTTCTAAAGACAGACACATCTACATTTGTAAACAAACAGTTGTATCCCATATTGCATAATTGACTGACAGATAGCAAATTATATCCAAGAGACTCTACTAAAAACACATTAGAGATAGAGTGCTCATTTGAGATTGCAATTTTACCTAACCCTTTTACCTTGCCTTGATTCCCATCACCGAAAATTATTGAATCTTGGGAATCTTTATTCTTGACGTAGGAGGTGAACATCTTCTTCTCCCCCGTCATATGGTTTGTGCATCCGCTGTCAATAATCCAGCTTGAACCCCCGGATGCATAAACCTGCAAGGCAAATTTAGGCTTGGGTCTTAGGTACCCAACTCATGTTGGGTCCTGCAAGGTTAGCACAAATATCCTTAGGGACCCAAATGCAAGTTTTGTCTCCCTTGCATCTTGCCCCTAATTTCCTAGCAACTATTTTCCTATCCTTTCTACAAATAGCAAAGGACGCATTTAAAGCACGATAAATTGTAGAAGGTTCATTCATTACTTTCCTCGGAGCATGAATAATATTCTTTCTAGGCACATGATGAATAGCATTTCTCCTAGACATATCTCTACCATGCATATAGGAAGAACTAGAAGCAAACATGACATGAGAATCAAAATCATCATAAGCATTATAACTCCTATAAGCATTTCTAGTTTGTATCCTATCATGATACATAAAAGCATGGTTCTTTTTAGCATTACTAGCCATAGGAGCCTTCCCTTTCTCCTTGGCGGAGATAGGAGCCTTATGGCTTGTCAAGTCCTTGGCTTCCCTCTTGTAGCCAAGTCCATCCTTAATGGAGGGGTGTCTACCAATTGTGTAGGCATCCCTTGCAAATTTTAGCTTGTCAAATTCATTCTTGCTAATCTTAAGTTGGGCATTAAGACTAGCCAATTCCTCATTTAATTTGGAAATTGACACTAAATGATCACTACAAGCATCAACATCGAAATCTTTACACCTATTACAAGTTTCAACAAATTCTACACAAGAATTAGATTTACTAGCTACTTCTAGTTTAGCATTTAAATCAACATTAACACTTTTTAAAGTAGCAATGGTTTCATGACAAAAAGATAATTCACTAGAGAGCATTTCATTTCTTTTAATTTTAAGAACAAGAGATTTTTGTGCACTAACAAATTTATCATGCTCCTCATATAAAAGATCCTCTTGTTTTTCTAGTAATCTATTCTTGTCATTCAAAGCATCAATCAACTCATTAATCTTATTAATTTTAGATCTATCTAATCCCTTGAATAAGCATGAGTAATCTATCTCATCATCATTACTAGACTCATCCTCACTTGAAGAAGCATAAGTACTAGTATCATGAGTGCTTACTTTCTTCTCTCTTGCCATGAGGCAAGTGTGACGCTCGTTTGGGAAGAGGGATGACTTGTTGAAGGCGGTGGCGGCGAGTCCTTCATTGTCAGAGTCGGAGGAGGAGCAATCCGAATCCCACTCCTTGCCTAGATGTGCCTCGCCCTTTGCCTTCTTGTATGCCTTCTTCTTCTCCTTCTTGCTCCCTTGGTCCTGTTCACTATCATTGTCGGGACAGTTAGCAATAAAATGACCAAGCTTACCGCATTTGAAGCATGAGCGCTTCCCTTTGGCTTTGGTCTTGCTTGGCTGTCCCTTGCGACCTTTAAGCGCCGTCTTGAATCTTTTGATGATGAGGGCCATCTCTTCATCATTAAGTCTGGCTGCCTCAATTTGTGCCACCTTACTAGGTAGCGCCTCCTTGCTTCTTGTTGCCTTGAGAGCAAGGGGTTGCGGCTCGTTGATCGGACCATTCAAGGCGTCGTCCACGTACCTCGCCTCCTTGATCATCATCCGCCCGCTAACGAATTTTCCAAGGACTTCTTCGGGCGACATTTTGGTGTACCTGGGATTCTCACGAATATTATTTACCAAATGAGGATCAAGAACGGTAAAGGACCTTAGCATCAGTCGGACGACGTCGTGGTCCGTCCATCGCGTGCTTCCGTAGCTCCTTATTTTGTTGATAAGGGTCTTGAGCCGGTTGTATGTTTGTGTCGGCTCCTCGCCCCTTATCATCGCGAACCGTCCAAGCTCGCCCTCCACCAACTCCATCTTGGTGAGCAAGGTGACGTCGTTCCCCTCATGAGAAATCTTGAGGGTGTCCCAGATCTGCTTGGCGTTATCCAAGCCGCTCACTTTATGGTATTCATCCCTGCACAAAGAAGCTAGAAGAACAGTAGTAGCTTGTGCATTCTTATGAATTTGTTCATTAATGAACATGGGACTATCCGAACTATCAAAATGCATTCCACTCTCCACAATCTCCCATATACTAGGATGGAGAGAGAATAGGTGACTACGCATTTTGTGGCTCCAAAATCCGTAGTCCTCCCCATCAAAGTGTGGGGGCTTGCCGAGTGGAATGGAGAGCAAATGTGAATTTGAACTTTGCGGAATACGAGAGTAGTCAAAAGAAAAGTTCGAATTAACCGGTTTCCTTCTCTCGTAGTCGTTGTGGTCGTCGTCCTTTTGGGAAGAAGTGGACTCATCGCTGTCGTCGTAATAAACAATCTCCTTGATGCGCCTCGTCTTCTTCTTCTTCCCTTCCTTCCGTCTATGGCCTGAGCCGGAGTCGGTAGGCTTGTCGTCCTTCGGCTCGTTGACGAAGGATTCCTTCTCTTTGTCGTTGATCACGATTCCCTTCCCCTTAGGATCCATCTCTTCGGGCGGTTAGTCCCTTTGTGAAGAGAACGGCTCCGATACCAATTGAGAGCACCTAGAGGGGGGGGGGTGAATAGGTGATCCTGTAACACTTCAAAACTTAAGCCACAAAACTTGGTTAATTGTTAGCACAATAATTGCCAAGTGGCTATAGAGGAATCCTCAACAAAACACAATAACCAACAAAGATCAATCACAGAGATGGCACGGTGATTATCCCGTGGTTCGGCCAAGACCAACGCTTGCCTACTCCACGTTGTGGCGTCCCAACGGACGAGGGTTGCAATCAACCCCTCTCAAGCGGTCCAAAGACCCACTTGAATACCACGGTGTTTTGCTTGCTTTATCTCAATCCCGTTTGCGAGGAATCTCCACAACTTGGAGCCTCTCGCCCTTACACTTGAAATTCACAAAGAACACGGAGCAAGGGAGGGATTAGCAACGCACACAAAACACAAGAATCAGAGTGTCAACACGCACACAAGTCGCAACAAGAGCTCGCAACACAACTCAATGAGTTCACAACTCCACTAGAGCTCTATATGCTATCACAATGAAAAGAATGCGCGAAATCGATGTCTTGGTGCTTAGAAATGATTAGGATATGCTTAGTGTTCTCCTCCATGCGCCTAGGGGTCCCTTTTATAGCCCCAAGGCAGCTAGGAGCCGTTGGGAGCAATCTTGGAAGGCTGATCTTGCCTTCTGTCGACTGGCGCACCGGACAGTCCGGTGCACACCGGACACTGTCCGGTGCCCGATTTCCTTCCTTAAATAGCGAAGCCGACCGTTGGCAGCCTGAGAGCCGTTGGCGCACCGGACATGTCCGGTGTGCACCGAACAGTCCGGTGCCGTCTTCTAGCCGTTGGCTCGGCCACGTGTCCCGCGCAGATTGCGCGGCCGACCGTTGGCCCGGCCGACCGTTGGCTCACCGGACAGTCCGGTGCACACCGGACAGTCCGGTGAATTTTAGCCGTACGTCGTCAGTGAATTCCCGAGAGCAGCCACTTCGCTCGAGCCAGCCTGGTGCACCGGACACTGTCCGGTGCACCCAGACTCAGCAGATTCTTGGCTGCTCGAGCCAAGACATTTCCAATTGGATTTTTCCTGTTTCCAGCACTTAGACACAATACATTAGTCCATAAAACAATGTACTAAGTCTGAGAAACATACCTTAATTCTTGATTTGTACTTTGTCCACCTTTTTACACTTAGGCACTTGTGTTGGACACTAAATCACCAAAATACTTAGAAATGGCCCAAGGGCACATTTCCCTTTCAGTAATTTCCACTAGATGTGGAATTACGGTATCCTCTAAAGCCCTGATGGCAGAAACCTATAATGTTTAGGTGTTACTGGCAAAATATCCCCATTGTGCCAGAATGACAGACTATAACGATATATCTGATCGATGAAAAATCCCTGATGGATTACGATCTTTGATGGACTTCTGTTACACCATCATAGATGTTGCAATGGATGAACACCTGGAGCGATGTGTCATATTTAGAATATGCACTATTGTAGCTATATTGTCCCCTAAGTCCTATTGAAGGACATGTTATTTGCTTTGCACAACTATGTATAAATTGTGGTGTAAGATAGAAAATGATAGCACCCCAACCTCATCCATTCTCATTATTCCAGATGAACAATGAGACATATATCTTGAAGAATATGCTTGAGTTATAAGGGATAACGACTTTGACAGATGTCATCGTCAGGGGGAGCGAATACTTATATTGATAACAACCGTGAGACAATAAATGTCATATTCTATGCCCTGAAGGCGTGAGCTTGATGATCAATATGTGAACCTTTATGGAACTTTCTATCAAATATATAGATCCAGTCGATCGAACACCATCAGTCAAAGTGGCTTATTTATATTGATACGTGCACTTACCTCGTATATCCTAGAGGTGAGTAGAGGTAAAGTTCCTGAAATAGTCCTTGAAAGGATATGCAATCCGTTTGCTAAATCTTTATGTGCATATACTTCCAGAAGAAGATGTTTTTCTTTATTGATACGGTTTTGCAAGGATCAGGGGTAGCACATTTCTAAAGTTAGCCCTTGTAGAAGATTCGATAGAATCTAGATCCCAGAGGATCGAAATTTGTCCCGATGACATCTGTTGTACTCTTTTTCCCTTGGTGAGTTTTCTTGAAGTTTCTCACATGAGGTTTTTAACGAGGCAACAAAGTGCAAATGCGATTTGTATCACCATGCACTCTTTCTCCACATTTCCCCACTGAGTTTTTCGGAGTTTTAACGAGGTATGTGTTGGTCGCGGTATTCGCCCAAGGGGGAGTGTTAAGTAACCCTAGTTAGGGTTATGTGGGCAAATACCTGCTTTGCCCCTGAGGGGTCTCACATCTCTATATAAAGAACCTGTACATCCCCTCATAATACAGAGATCAGAAAGAGGCCAGAGGCCCAACCCTATATCCAGTGTCTCGTGTGTTTCCTCTGTCGTGCTTATGGGAAGAGAGACGGGTTCTCTACATTTTCTTGCGCCTCTACTGCTGATGGGAGGGAAGAGAGCGGATCTGGTGATCTGTGGTTACGTAGTTCTCAACAGATAGATCCGCTACTGCGTGAAAGTGGGGTATATATAATGGAATTTAGAGTGAAATCGCTGAAGACAGTCACGTGGCGTGATTTATTACGGACGTGGACGCCTTCCTCTCACAGTAGATAAGATCGCAACGTCGTCAACGTCGTGACTGTCACGTTAAATGGTCGATTGCTAGGTACCTGGAGTAGGTGACCGGCTGACCGCCCGCCTGGCTGAAGCTACCTCTTCGCGGCCGCACGGGCCGCCGTGGCTGACTGTTCCGATGGCACCGCGGAGTCCATCTGACAGAGTCTAAATCAACGTCGCTTCATGCATGCATGCTCCGTCACGGACATGTGGATTCACGTACAGACGTACAGAACACTGGTAGGAGAAAAAAAAAGTAGGCATTCTCGAGACGTTTGTTACCTAGATTGGGATTGGATACACTTGTCTGGCCAGATTCCTCGAGAGTTTAGTCAGAGGAGGCTTAGCTTCACCGACAAGACACAAGACACTAGCGACAGTAGTGGTATCGGTCATGCGTTATTGCTGCTTCCTTTTCCTTTGTCAACACCAATAGATAATATATTGCCCATCTGTCCATTCCCTGCCATTAGCTGGCGATAATATCCACTCCATGCACTTAGACTTGATCATGAGCTATCCGACCCGACTAATCCTATTCGATCCTCCTGAAAATACCCGGCCCAACCCGTCTCGATCATTGCGACAGGTGGGTACAGGCCATAATTTTTGACCCACAATAATTCACGGGTCATATACAAGCTATAATTTTTGACCCAAAACCCAACCCAACCCGAAAAAACCCGACTTAAAGCCAAATAACCCAATCCAACTCGGCCTAAAGCCAAAAAAACTCAACCCAACCCAAAAAAAATCCGATCCTACACGTTAAACATAGAGGCACGGACCAACCTGGCCCAAACTAGCCACGGATCGTGTATGGGCCATGTTGAATGACCCACCACACGACATTGACCCGACTCGACATTTAAACAGATCTACATGCGTTTGGAAGCCAAGAGATTTTGAGAATCTAGACCGTGCACATAACTCGATGAATGTTAGATAGTGTCGCAGCGCGGTATATCCTAGATAAAAAAAAATCGGCAGTGTTTGGTTGAAAGCTAGGATTCTCATAATTCGTGTGAACCAACGCCATCATATATACGTCGTCGTCGCCACCACTGTCTTCGTAGGATCATATATATCCAACAGAGCTATATCTATCTATCTATATATACCTATCTGTTTATAACAAAGTTATGGTCATGACGTTATATATGATTTTTTTTCTCTCTAGCTCGCTTGGTGATCGCCTCTCTAATTTCAAAATAGGTAATCGATCAGCAAATAAAGCTACTCCTATCCGACTGATGATGACCCCCGGCCCGGCCCCTTGATCAACCTTGCAGTTGCAGCAAAGCGCTGTATGTATGCCTGCATCTATAAATAGATAGATAGCTGCACTGCACATGGGGGAGTAGAGTGTGGAAGGTGATTTTAATAAAAATATGTCAGACATAAACAATTGAACAAAAATACTTTAAATTGATTTCATGTATATATAATATGCATAAAGATGTGTGCATAGGATGATACGTTCATCGTCCCGAAGCCCACGGTAACCGCCAACCAGCACAAGCACGTGGACGGTTAAAACTCGGCGGCATGGACCAGACCTGGGTCGTGGTGGGCCGGCCGAGAGAGTCATCGCAACCTGCGGCCTTGTTTCGTGGCCCACCAGCGCGGCTCGCTGCGGGATCGACCCCCAGGCACGTGTCCTGTTCGGTGTGGTGGGTTACGGCCGTTGGGCGAAAGATACATGGGCCCTGTTTATTTTGGCTTTTCGCAGCTTCTGGCCACCAAAAGCTGCAGCGGACTGCCAAACACTTAGGTTTTCAGCCAGCTTCTATAAAATTCGTTTGAGTAAAAAACATTCAAAATCAACATAAACGTATAATCGGTTGAGTCGTCGCAATAGTAGTAATCTGTCACTTTATAGATCCTGAACCACATGGACAACTTTATCTTCCTCCGCACGTAATCCTAATGTTACTCAGATTCTCTATACAGCCAGATTCTCTCCACAGCTAAATTCTCGGAAAAGCTGGTCAGAAAAAAGCTGAACCAAACAGGCCCATGGTCTCGTTGCCCGTCGCGCACCTCATCGTGGCTGCTGGCAAATCGTCGAATTACCACTAGTTCACTACTCACTGTTACACCGATTGGGATGGATATGGTTACAAAACATTCACATGTGATCAAACCCATCCGGTGATAGTTACTGTCCAAGGGTCGCACCTTTTGGAAACCCTATATACTCTAGTATATATACATCAATCTCTGCAATAAAGTTACAAGTCTCCTGTCATTCGTCTCTATCCTTTATCTGTCCTTTTCTCCCTTTACCACTGAGCACTACACAAAACTCAACACATTATCAGCACTGTCTCAAGGAAATCAGAGAAAGAAAGGAGGGAAGAACACTTGTTGTTCTTGACAAGAACAGCAACAACGATCTGCACATCAATAACAAGGTATGGAGCATACCATTTCCATGCGCATACGCCGTATGCGCGAAGTTCTGCATATTGTTGATGATGCCATGTTGGAGGCGTTTGCTGCTGGGCAAAACGCAGCACTACCACCAGTGCACGCGATCCCTGAACGCTGCGTACAAGTGCAAAATGTGCACTTCTGTGTGCTCCACGGGTGGACAGCGTTGATTCCGCTGCCAGTGATGGAGTGCGGCCTCCCCACTGCGTCTCCGTCACCACCAGTGCCGGTGGGTGACACGGGGTCGACCGCATTTGTCCCCATGGACGTTGATCTGGAGGCACCACCACTACTTCCACCCACTTCAGCGGTAGTTGCCCATCATTCTCCAACTCCACCGGCGTCCATGATCGTCGGGACCATCGCTGCCTGTCGTGGGCAGCCCCCTCGCGCCGTCGACGCTCCGCGCGGACGCGTTATCATCACTGGCCACCACCCAAATGGGGTGGCCCAATCTTCCTCCTCCAATGGGAGGGCCTAATGGCCCTCGATCCGGTCAGTGGCGGTTGCCGCGACGACCGGTTGGGAGGAGGGGGTGGGGGAGCGGCGCAGACCAGCCCTGCAAATGTGCTGCACGGCCCTGCGCGGACGCGGCTTAACGACCATGGCTCCGGGAACGCGGTCCACGGTAACTCGCGGGCGAGCGCACCACGGCGACCCCGGACACACGGACCTCAGAGGGTTCGGCCGAGCGCGCCACCACGACTCAGCTCTGGGCGCGGATGTGGCGCTTCCTGGCCGTGGCTCCAGCCCCGGCAAGGGGCAGGCGGGACCCTGGCGCGGTTCCTGCGCAGAGCGGCGGCGCGGCCCCCAAGGCGGGTGTGCCCCACGGCTCACAAGCGTGTTTCCCAGCCAGGGCGCATAGGCACCGAGCAGCCCTGGCGCGACCCGGCGCGGCGGCCAGACGCACGGGCACGCGCGCAGCCCTGGCGGCGCTCCACGACGTGGCTCCCTCGAGCCAAGGCGCGTGGCGGTGCGGCACCTCCTGGCGGCGTGGCGCATGGGAACCTCGGCGCAGCGCGCACGCCGGACAAGGCGCGCAGGAGCGCCTGCTTCATGGGCAGCGGCGGCCATCAGGGCCCGACGCGGGCACCAGCCTCACCGCGGCTGGACGCCAGAGGGATGCGACAGGCGCTCCCCTGTCTGCTTGGTCATGGCGCGCAGACGAGGAGGCCGGCTGGCGGCCACTATTCCCTAGCGATGGAGGTAGGGTCTGGACGGTTAGGGTTTCAAAATGAAACCCTAGTCGTCCCATATGAACAGGCTTCTGGCTCCCTGGTGGGCCGCCTGGGCCAGCCGGCTTGGCTGGGACGTCGTGCTGGCCACACCAGGCCGCTGCCTAGCCCGTCTGGCTGGCCGCCTGGGCTGCTTTCCAGGGCCAAGAATGGTCTATTGTGCTATTTTAAATTCTGAATTTAAGTATAAGACTCGGTTTTATATGTAATTTCAGTTCAAAGTTATCTTAGGCATCTAAATTCGCTATTTAGGCTGCATATATTGTACAGACCTATCTGTTTTATTGTGAATATAGCATATTTTAGTTTGTGAATTATTGTTTGTTTTACATTAATAATTCACATATCTCTACTTGCTATTATTTTCGCATTCTTTTATGTTTGCATACAAATATAGCATTTATTAAGTTCATACTTAATAAAACTCATGCAAAATAAAATTACATTATTGGATTAAGAGCATAGGGAGATAGAGTTCTAAGCATTGGATGCACTAAATTCTTTTATAGAGTTTAGTAGCCCAAAGAACATGCTTGAGGCAGCATTTGAAATGCCTATCTCTATGAGGTCTACATCTTTTGGGATGATTATCTATACGTGCTATCCAAAATAACGGGATATGGAGTTCTTGAATTTTACTTTGATAATTAGTCGAGTATGGGCAGTGGAGACCTAAGCATTGGTTGTGATTTGTTCATCCATAAACTTATGATCCCAGAGACCGTGCTTTTAGGCAGCAAGTTTCTTGCCCACTACTAGGAGATCTACCTCATTAATTTGAGGATTATCTATACAATGCTCACTAGTATTCAAAGTATTTATTCAATTGGAAGGTTTGGAACCTTCAGGCAACTCATATCACATGTAATTTTAAAGTTTTTGCATTTGAGCTTACAACATCACCATTGTGACTATTAATTTATGTGTAAATTAATGGATGTCCATGGTCATGACTGTAGGAACATGTCAACCAAAGAGTTCGAGGAACTCACCCTTGATGGGCATAACTACCCAACTTGGGCTTCAGATATTGAAATAACTTTTGCTTCTTGTGGGATCATTGATGCTATAGCAGCACCTATCAGTGGTACTGATCCCGTCAATGAGGTTAAAAAGAACACAACACTTTTCCTTTTGAGGCTTTACATCCATAAGGACCTTAATCAGGAGTACCTTATGGAGAGATGCCTTCACAACTTGTGGAAAGCTCTTAAAGAGCGCTATGAATAGCAGAAGGAACTCATATGGTCGTCAGCAAACCATGAGTGGAATCACCTTCGAATGCAAGATTTTAAATCTGTTGCAGAATATAACCATGCTCTTCATAGTATTTGTTCTAAATTGAAGTTTTGCGAGAAAGAGCCCTCTGAAGCAGACAAGATAGAGAAGACTCTATCTACCATGCTCCCAGAGGATAGGATATTGCATCAACAGTATCGATCTAGGAATTTCTAGAGATATTCTCAACTTATGCACACATTGACCCAAGCAGAAAAACATCATGAGCTTCTTCTAAAGAATGCTCAGCAGCGCCCTCCTGGGTCTGCCCCACTGCCTGAGGTACATTTCAATGTGCATAAGACTGTGAATAAGAAAGGATTCAAGAAAATTTTTAAAAATCCTCGTGGACCTCGCAAATTCAATAAGCGCAAATTCCACAAGAAAAGGAAAGGAAATGGCAAAGGCAAGCCTCTACCATCTAAGGGCAATAGAGTTTGCCTTAGAGGTGGTACTGAGGGCCATTTTGCTAGGGACTGCACTTGCCCTAAGCACCTTGTTCTTTTGTATCAACAATCCCTAAATAAGGAAAAGTCTGATAAGCCTGGTTTTGAGGCTCATTTCAATTCTGCTGAAGCATCAACTGAGGTTGGAAGTTCTTCACTGGCTTCTACTGATCTGAAAAACACTCTTGCTAAAGAGCACCTCAATGCGGTAGACAACAAGCCTCTCCTTCTACAAGAAGATGAAACTGATGATATGATCATTGAGTATATGTCAAAGGATCCATTTGGAGATTTGGCATAATCTCTCGTGCTTGGATATTTGATCATGATCAATGTGGCTTGTGTGGTTGTCCTATACTGTCTTTATAATGTTGTTGTAATAAGTAGAGGTATGCAATCTCATGTTCTGAGACGTAACATACTCTATAGACCGGTGTTGGGTCCTGTGAGTAGTGCGAACTCTTTGGTTGAGTCGCCGTACCATTATTGTAATATTGTTTCGACACTGTGATACTTAATATCATGTTATGTACAGTACTAAGTTGCATCACAAATTCTTATTCAGAATTCTTCTTTATGTATAGATGCATAATGATGAAAACTCGACGGAAAAGGAATTATGCGTTGTGGACAGTTGTACCACAAACTCTATACTTAGGGAGATCAAATACTTTCAGACTCTAAAGAAAAGAGATGGGAAAGTTTTGACCATCGCCGAACGCGATGCAGTGATAGTTGGCTCTGGTCGAGCAACTATTACCGTCCTCATGGGTACTGAAATTGTGATCGAGGATGCATTATTGTATCCTGATTCTACTCGTACCCTACTAAGTTTTAGAGATATCCGGCAGAATGGATTTCATATTGAAACCCATGATGAAAATCAAGAAGAGATTCTCTTCTTGACCAAGCCGAACAAATATGGCAAATGCATATGCGAGAAAATTCCATCACTCACGTCTGGGTTGTACTATACATATATTAAGACCATTGCACATGTTGCATATAAGGTATTTTTTCCAAAATGTTGATCCATTCTAGATTTGGCATGATTGACTTGGTCATCCAGGCATAGGGATGATGAGGAAAATTACAGGCAATTCTATTGGTCATAATTTGCCTACAACAAATTTTCACAAATCTAAAGATTTTATTTGCACTGCATGTGCAATTAGGAAACTTATTTTGAGACCATCATATCTCAAAATTAAAGCTGATCCGCTTAAATTCCTTGAAAGAATTCAAGGAGATATTTGTAGGCCAATTACGCCAACTTTTGGGCCGTTGAGGTATTTCATGGCACCGATTGATGCATCTACAAGATGGTCACATGTATATTTACTATCAACACGCAACCATGCATTTGACAAGATAATGTCTCAAATTATCAAGATAAAGGCAAATTTTCCTGAACATCGGATTAATTCAATCCAGATGGAAAATGCTGTTGAATTCACATCTCCGGCATTCAATGATTATTGTATGGCACTGGGTATTCAAGTACAACACTCGGTACCGTATGTCCACACCCAGAACGGTTTGGCTGAGTCACTAGTAAAGAGGATTAAATTCATTGCAAGACCATTATTGATGAATTGTAAATTGCCTTCGTCGTGTTGGGGTCATGCAGTTCTGCACGCTGTCAACCTTATACAACTACGACCAACTGCATATCATTCTACTTCCCCAATACAAATGGTACGTGGAAATCCTCCAAGTATTTCCCATTTGCGTAAATTTGGATGTTGTGTATACATTCCAATCTCACCACCTCAGAGAACAGCTATGGGCCCACACAGGAAAGTGGGGATCTATGTGGGATTTCAATCTCCGTCGATCATTAAGTACTTAGAACCCTTGACAGAGGATCTATTTACAACCCATTTTGCTGACTCTATTTTTGATGAGGAACATTTCCCGACATTAGGGAGAGACTTTAAGTACCAAAAGGAATGATAAGAAATAAATTGGAATACTCATAGTATTCTAGGGTCTGATCCACGTACTACAGAAACTAAACTGCAACTCTGCAAGTTCAGAAAATTATACATTTGCAGAGACTTGCAAATGAACTGCCAGATGCATTCACTAATTACAAAGGTGTCACTAAATCATTCATTCCTGCTAGGAATGCACCAGAAAGTGTGGAAGTACCGAGTAAAACCACGCAACTCCTAGAGAGGAGAAGTATGGTAAATAAGCGTTATTCTGTTGCTAAGAAGCAAATAACAATAGTGAATGCAAACATACACCAAAATGATACAATGTATCAAGTGGATTGTGATGATCCACGACCTAGCTCGGATGTGCACTTAACCGAGGCTGGGACATCGGAAAATCCTAGACACATCAATTTGGGAAATTCTGATGAGTCTCTAAGGAGTGATGAAATTGCCATCAACTATATTGAGACCGGTGAAACATATGATAGAAAAGCTACTGTCGGAGAGGGAATTCTCCGGCCGGGTGACGGAACGCACCCGTCCTAAATCCTAAGATGAGGAGGGGCCTAAGCGTTTTGCCTGTTAGGTGGAAACGGGAAGAACACAAGAACACATAAGGATTTAGAGTGGTTCGGGCCGCCAGAGCGTAATACCCTACTCCACTGTGTGATGTATTGAGCTTGAGAGCTTGAGAGTCTAAGTGAGCTTGAGCCTAAGTTGGGTCTGCCTTGTAACGTCGTGTGCCCTCCCTTTTATAGCTCAAGGGGGGAGCGTACAAGGGTGCTGGGCCCTGACATGCGGGCCCAGGGGCAAAACGAAGGGAATACATATAGAAGTATCCAATGCCAGTGTCGCCCAGAAGATCCCTGAGCGCCATAATGTCCATAGTCCATATAGTATTAATATCCTGCGGCTGCTTCCTCGGTAACGCGTGAGCCATGATGAGCACAGCGTATGCCACAGCACGAGCGTACTGCCTGCCAACGGAATGGACAGGCACGCCACCCGCAGAGTGGCCTGGTCGCCGCCCGTCAGCGGAGTGGACAGGGTACATTAAATGCTGAGGCGACACAACGCCTGCCAGTGGAGTGGACATGGCTCATTAAATGCTGAGGCGACACATCACCTGCCAGTTTGACAGGCGGCGCGCCTTATCTGCAATAAATGCAGAGGACGTGCGGCCCAGAGGCCTTACGTTAGGCTCCATCCGCTGGCTTACGTCGCGGGCAGTTGGCCACGTGGCAGCATCGGGTCTCCGCCTGAGCGGGGAGCAGAGGCGTATGCGGTATGGTCCGGACACGTGTCGGCTCCGGACCCCCGCCTGGCCTTGACTAAGGTCCGGGTACTTTTTGTCCCAGAACCCCAGGACCCTGTTGTGAGAGGCCCGAACCCTGCACAGGGGGGTCCGGGCACGCCCGTGGAGGTTCCGGACCTTACCCGGAGGTCCGGTCCGTACGTACAGGGGTCCGGCACTTCCCATGGGGGTCTCCGGACCCACTGCTGAAGCCTTGGAGCATATCGTCTTTTTTGGCCATGTGGCGGCCTCGGAGCCGTCCGCATGGTGGGGTCGGGTGTTGTTTTCCACGCGACTAGAAATAGCCGTGTGGACACCGCACCTTCATACTGTAGTAGGGGGTACCCCTGTTTCAGGGTACCGACAGCTACCAATGTCGACATATATTTCTCCAAGAAGATTGCTGAGGACCTTCAAAACGATCTAGATCCTAAGACCATGGCAGAGTGTACTAAGCGTTCGGATTGGATCAAATGGAAGGCAGCAATTGAAGCGGAGTTAGCCTCGCTTTACAAAAGAGAAGTTTTCTCGGCTGTAATACCTACACCACATGATATCTTCCCTGTGGGATATAAGTGGGTTCTCATTCGGAAACGGAATGAAAATGGTGAGGTAGTGAGATACAAAGCAAGGCTAGTAGCACAAGGGTTTACGCAAAGACCCAGCATTGATTTCAATGAAACTTATTCACCAGTTATGAGTGCAATAACATTCCAATATTTAATATCTTTGGCAGTACAAAATCGTTTATCTTTGCAGTTGATGGACATAGTGACCGCATATCTCTATGTGTCATTGGATTCTGATATATACATAAAAGTTCCTAATGGAATAGATGTACCGAATCCAAAGGCAAAATGCAACATGTACCGCGCGAAGTTGCAGAAGTCATTATATGGCTTAAAACAATCGGGCAGAATGTGGTACAACCGATTGAGTGAATTCCTTTTGCATAAGGGATACACGAAAAATGATGATTGTCCGTGCGTCTTCATCAAAAGATCCAAAGTGGGATTCTGTATCATATCAGTTTATGTTGATGACCTTAACATCATAGGAAATAAACTTGATATTGATGAAGCACATCATCATTTAACGACGGAATTTGAGATGAAGGATTTGGGTAAAACCAAATTTTGCTTAGGTATTCAACTTGAGCATTTACCTTCTGGAATCCTTGTACATTAGAGTACATATACCCAAAAGGTATTGGAAAAATTCAATATGCATATGTCTTATCCTTCAAAGACTCATATGGTGGTCAAATCTTTGGATTTAGAGAAAGACCCATTCAGACCATGGGATGATGAAGAACAGATGTTGGGATCGGAGTTCCCATATCTCAGTATTATTGGTGCATTAATGTATCTTGCTAACAGTAGCCGGCCGGATATTGCTTTTGTAGTAAATTTGCTAGCAAGGCACAGCTCTGCTCCAACAAAGCGACACTATGTTGGCATTAAGAATATTTTCCGATATCTAAATGGCATAAAGGATCTAGGACTCTTTTACAAAAGAAGTAATTATCCTAGTTTAATTGGATATTGTCAGTGTTTCGACCCCGAGGGGGTCCCTGGACCGACGAGTAAATTGTCGTCGCGTGCCCCAGCCCAGATGGGTCGGCGCGAGACGGAGCGCGAAGGGGGGAGAAAGCCGGAGGGAGACAGGCGTAAAGGGGGAAACCCGCGGCCTTCGTGTTTGTCCCGTGCCCAGGTCGGGTGCGCTTGCAGTAGGGGGTTACAAGCGTCCGCGCGGGAGGGAGCGAGAGGCCTATGCACGTGTCGTCCCGTCCTTCCCCGCGCGGCCAACCCTCTGTAAGAGGGCCCTAGACCTTCCTTTTATAGGCGTAAGGAGAGGGTCTAGGTGTACAATGGGAGACGTAGCAGTGTGCTAACGTGTCTAGCAGAGAGGAGCTAGTGCCCTAAGTACATGCCGTCGTGGCAGCCGGAGAGGTTTTGGCACCCTGTTCGTGTGATGTCGTGGCCGTCGGAGGAGGCTGGAGCCTTGCGGAAGGACAGCTGTCGGGGCCGTCGAGTCCTTGCTGACGTCTCCTTGCTTCCGTAAGGGGGCTGAGAGCCGTCGTCGTCACGGAGCGCGCGGGGCGTCATCATTATTTGTTTTACCGGGGCGAGCCAGATGGGACGCCGGTCTTGTTCCCCGTAGCCAGAGCTAGCTAAGGGTAGGGTAATGATGGCCCCTCCTGTGACGTGGTCGGTCCGAGCCCTGGGTAGGGCGAGGCGGAGGCTCCTCCGAGGTCGAGGTCGAGTCTGTCTTCCGAGGTCAAGGTTGAGTCCGAGCCCTTGGGTCGGGCGAGATGGAGACCGTCGGCTGAGGCCGAGGCCGAGTCCGAGCCCTGGGTCGGGCGAGTCGGAGTTCGTCGTCTTCCAGGGCCGAGACCGAGTCCGAGCCCTGGGTCGGGCGAGGCGGAGTTCGTCGTCTTCCGGGGCCGAGCCCGAGTCCGAGCCCTGGGTCGGGCGAGGCGGAGTTCGTCGTCTTCCGGGGCCGAGCCCGAGTCCGAGCTCTGGGTTGGGTGAGTCGGAGTTCGTCGTCTTCCGGGGCCAAGCCCGAGTCCGAGCCCTGGGTCCAGCGAGGCGGAGCTTCCTATGGCGCCCGAGGCCGGACTTGGCCGCTGTCAGCCTCACTCTGTCGAGTGGCACAGCAGTTGGAGCGACGCGGGTGGCGCTGTCTTCTTGTGAGACTGGTCAGTGGAGCGACAAAGTGACTGCGGTCACTTCGGCTCAGTCGACTGAAGGGCACGCGTCAGGATAAGGTGTCAGGCCATCTTTGCATTAAATGCTCCTGCGATACGGTCGGTCGTCGTGGCGATTTGGCCAAGGTTGCTTCTTGGCGAAGACTGGGCCTCGGGCGAGCCGAAGGTGTGTCCGTTGCTGGAGGGGGTCCTCGGGCGAGACGTAAATCCTCCGGGGTTGACTGCCCTTGCCCGAGGCTGGGCTCGGGCGAGGCGAGATCGTGTGCCTTGAGTGGACCGAGCCTTGACTTAATCGCACCCATCAGGCCTTTGCAGCTTTGTGCTGATGGGGGTTACCAGCTGAGATTAGGAGTCTTGGGGGTACCCCTAATTATGGTCCCCGACAGTAGCCCCCGAGCCTCGAAGGGAGTGTTAATACTCGCTTGGAGGCTTTTGTCGCACTTTTTTGCAAGGGGGCCGACCTTTCTCGGTTGCGTTTTGTTCCAGTGGGTGCGCGCGAGCGCACCAGCCGGGTGTAGCCCCCGAGGCCTCGGAGGAGTGGTTTGACTCCTTCGAGGTCTTAATGCGTTTCGCGATGCTTCAGCCGGTCTGGTTGTTCCCTTATGCGAGCTGGTCGTAGCCCGGCTGCACGGTCGGGTCCCATGTTCTCGGGCTGGTATGTTGACGCTGTCAATGATTTGGCCGGAGCCGGGTTTGCGAGAGCAGCCCCCGAGCCCCCGCACAGAGCGAGAGGACGGTCAAGGACAGACTCGACTTTTTTACATACGCCCCTGCATCGCCTTTCCGCAAGGAGGAGGGGGGAAAAGCGCCATGTTGCCCGTGGAGGGCGCCGAACATGGTGTCTCCAGTGAGCTGCTAACGGGTAATCCGAGTGGATGCCCATGCCCCATTTGTTAGGGGTCGGCTAGAGGCCCGGAGGCGCGCTCCAAAAGTACCTGCGGGTGATTTGCCGGACCCGGTCCCCTTTTGACGGGGTCCGAGGGCTCGATGCCTCCCTCTGATGGGATTCCGTTACAAAATCGTTCCCGTTGGTCTCGGAAATGTCCTAGGGTACCTCGGGAGCGTAGCCCGAGCCTTGGTTATGTATCGACGTACCCCGGGTCATCCCTCGCTCTGCGTCTGAGGCGGCTGTGAACCCTTCGGGGGCCAGCCTACGAACCCCTGATCAGTAGTGGGCGCGGAGCCCGAGTGGCCTGAGGCAGCCGTTGAACCCTTCCGAGGGGCCGACCTTCGAACCTCTAAGCAGTAGGGGGGCTCGGGGCCCATTTCCTTCGCGGAGAAGGACCCCTTTCGGGGTATCCCCTTTCTCGGTCCCTGTTGTAAGAGAGAGAAAGAGGAAAAGGATACGAAATCGAATGACGTGGCACACCTTTTTTGACGCGGTCATTATGGCGAAGGCGAAGCGTCGCCCGCTTCTCCTGCCAAAGGTGCCGCCTGTCCCGCTGTAGAGTTAATGCGACGAGACGAGTGGTTCGCGGGGCAGCCGTTGCGCGTGCGCGAGCCGTTCGAGGAACAGAACACGGGCGTGCCGTCTTCACGCCGTGGGAGAGGGTTCTCTCGCTGTCCCTGGAGGGGACGTGAGCTTGGCTGACGACTTGACCGCTGCTTCCGCCCGCCTGCCACCGCCATTACTGCCGGCCCATTTCTGGCCGTATCGACCGTCGCGCCTTCTCCCGCGGCTGACTGACCCGTGACCGACGTGCCTGGTTGGCACTGTTGGGTCATACGGAGGGTTGTCTCGAGTCGCGGTACTGGTTCCACAGTCGAGGAGGCACGGTAGTGGCGCGAGTGGTGGTGCAGTATCTTGCACGTAGCAACCGGCGCGCCGGTTACATGATGTGTGGGCCTGGGCCCCCATGCTGGGCGCGTTGGAGTCGAAAGGGTGCTCCCACTTAGTGCGGTTGCATGCCGCCTGCATGGCGGTCCGCCCTTTCACCCGCTGGTCTGGGCGAAAGTGGAGGGATGCTCATAACCGCTGGGCAGTTGCGCGCACCGCGCGCGGCGGTTTGGCTTCTTCTGCCTTGGGCCAGCTTGCATGACGCGTGGGACCCAGCCCTCGTGTCGTAGGGGGAGGACCTTGGAGCGTGTTGGAGAAGACTCAGCCTGCGATGGCTGAGGACGCAAGCGGGGAGAGTTGCCTTTAAAAGGAGGGTGACCCCCTTGAAAGGCAACCGTGTCTTCGCGCTCCCCTTATGCATCACGTCTTTCCACCTTCCGAGCCCCCGGATGGGGAACACTCGCAGTCCTTTCGCCTTGTCATTGGAGGAACGCAACTTCGCGGAAGTCTTTCAGCCATCGTTCGGCTTCAAGGATTTTCATCAGGCAGCCCGGCCGCATTCCCTCGCCGGCGGTCACCCAAGACGTCCGGGGGAACCGTTGTTTGCCCCGAAGCTATCTTTGCCAGCTCGTCCGCAGTCTCATTGTAGCGTCGGGCGATGTGGTTGAGCTCGAGCCCATAGAACTTGTCCTCCAGGCGCCCAACCTCATCGCAGTAGGCTTCCATCTTCGGGTCGCGGCAGTGGGAGTTATTCATGACTTGGTCGATGACGAGCTGCGAGTCACCGCGAGCGTCGAGGCGTCGGACCCCTAGCTCGATAGCGATGCGCAACCCGTTGACCAGAGCCTCGTACTCGGCCACATTGTTGGACGCCTGGAAATGGAGACGTAGCACGTAGCGTAGGTGCTTCCCGAGGGGCGAGATGAAGAGCAGGCCCGCGCCTGCCCCTGTCTTCATCAGCGACCCGTCGAAAAACATGGTCCAGAGTTCTGGTTGGATCAGAGCTGTTGGGAGCTGGGTATCGACCCATTCAGCCACAAAGTCCGCCAAGACTTGGGACTTGATGGCCTTCCGAGGGGCGAAAGAGATTGTCTCACCCATGATTTCCACCGCCCACTTTGCAATCCTACCCGAGGCCTCTCGGCACTAGATGATCTCCCCAGGGGGAGGACGACACCACAGTCACCGGATGAGACTCGAAGTAGTGTCGCAACTTCCGCCGCGTCAGGATCACCGCGTACAACAGCTTCTAAATTTGTGGGTAGCGGATCTTGGTCTCAGATAGTACCTCACTAATGAAGTAGACTGTCCTCTGGACGGGCAATGCATGCCCCTCTTCTCGTCTCTCAACCACGATCGCGGCGCTGACCACCTGAGTGGTAGCGGCGACGTAGATCAAGAGGGCTTCTCCGGCCGCGAGGGGCACCAAGATGGGCGCGTTCGTGAGGAGCACCTTCAGGTTCCCGAGGGCTTCCTCGGCCTCAGGGGTCCAAGTGAAGCACTCAGCCTTTCTTAAGAGGCGGTACAGAGGCAGGCCTCTTTCGCCGAGGCGCGAGATGAAACGGCTCAGGGCCGCAAGGCATCCCGTGACCCTCTATACGCCTTTCAAGTCCTTGATGGGCCCCATGTTGGTGATGGTCGCGATTTTCTCCGGTTGGCCTCGATGCCCCGCTCGGAGACGATGAACCCCAAGAGCATGCCTCGGGGGACCCCGAAGACGCACTTCTCGGGATTGAGCTTTACGCCTTTCGCCTTGAGACACCGGAATGTCGTTTCAAGGTCGGAAAGGAGGTCGGAGGCTCTCCTCGTCTTGACTACGATGTCATCGACGTAGGCCTCGACCGTTCGACCAATGTGTTCGCCGAACACGTGGTTCATGCACCTTTGGTATGTCGCACCCGCATTCCTCAAACCGAACGGCATGGTAACATAGCAGTACATGCCGAAAGGTGTGATGAAAGAAGTCGCGAGCTGGTCGGACTCTTTCATCCTGATTTGGTGATACCCTGAGTAGGCATCGAGGAAAGACAGGGTTTTGCACCCAGCAGTGGAATCCACGGTTTGATCGATGCGAGGCAGAGGGTAGGGAACTTTTGGACATGCTTCGTTTAGACCAGTGTAGTCTACACACATCCACCATTTCCCTGCTTTCTTTCTCACAAGCATAGGGTTGGCAAGCCATTTGGGATGAAATACCTCTTTGATGAACCCTGCCGCCATTAGCTTGTTGATATCCTCGCCTATGGCTCTGCGCTTTTCCTTATCGAATCGGCGTAGAGGCTGCTTCACGGGTCGGGCCCTAGCTCAGATATCCAGCGAGTGCTCGGCGACATCCCTCGGTATGTCGGGCATGTCCGAGGGACTCCACGCGAAAACGTCGGCGTTTGCGCGGAGAAAGTCAACGAGCACTGCTTCCTATTTGGGATCGAGCTCGGAGCCAATCCGGATCTGCTTGGAGGCGTCGTTGCTGGGTCGAGGGAGACGGATTTAACCGTCTCCGCTGGCTTGAACCTGCCGGCGTGGCGCTTCACGTCTGGCGCCTCCTTAGAGAGGCTCTCTAGGTCGGCGATGAGGGCCTCAGATTCGGCGAGGGCCTCGACGTACTCCACGCACTCCACGTCGCATTCGTACGCGTGTCGGTACGTGGGGCCGACGGTAATGACCCCGTTGGGGCCCGGCATCTTGAGCTTGAGGTAGGTGTAGTTGGGGACGGCCATTAACTTGGCATAGCATGGCCTCCCCAACACTGCGTGGTAGGTCCCTCGGAACCCGACCACCTCGAACGTGAGGGTTTCCCTTCGGAAGTTGGAGGGAGTCCCGAAGCAGACGGGTAGATCGAGTTGTCCGAGGGGCTGGACGCGTTTCCCAGGGATGATCCCGTGGAAAGGCGCCGCGCCTGCCCGGACCGAGGACAGATCGATCCGCAGGAGCCCGAGGGTCTCGGCGTAGATGATGTTGAGGCTGCTGCCTCCGTCCATGAGGACCTTGGTGAGCCTGACGTTGCCGATGACGGGGTCGACAACGAGCGGGTATTTCCCCGTGCTCGGCACGCGGTCGGGGTGGTCGCCCTGGTCGAAGGTGATGGGCTTGTTGGACCAGTCTAGGTAGACTGGCGCCGCCACCTTTACCGAGCAGACCTCCCGACGCTCTTGCTTGCGATGCCGAGCCGAGGCGTTCGCCACTTGCCCACCGTAGATCATGAAGCAGTCGCGGACCTCGGGGAATTCTCCTGCCTTGCGATCCTCCTTATTATCGTCGTCGCGGGCCCGGCCACCCTCCGCAGGTGGCCCGGCTTTGCGAAAGTGGCGCCGAAGCATGGTGCACTCCTCAAGGGTGTGCTTGACGGGCCCCTGATGATAGGGGCACGACTCCTTGAGCATCTTGTCAAAGAGATTGGCGCCTCCGGGAGGTTTCCGAGGGTTCTTGTACTCGGCGGGGGCGACAAGGTCCGCGTCGGCGGCGTCGCGTTTCGCTTGCGACTTCTTCTTGCCCTTCTTCTTGGTGCCGCACTGAGTAGACGCCTCGGGGACATCTTCCGGCGGGCGGCCCTAGGGCTGCTTGTCCTTCTGGAAGATGGCCTCAACCGCCTCCTGGCCAGAGGCGAACTTGGTGGCGATGTCCATCAGCTCGCTCGCCCTGGTGGGGGTCTTGCGACCTAGCTTGCTCACCAGGTCGTGGCAGGTGGTGCCGGCGAGGAACGCGCCAATGACATCCGAGTCGGTGACGTTGGGCAGCTCGGTGCGCTGCTTCGAGAATCACCGGATGTAGTCTCGGAGAGACTCTCCCGGCTGCTGGTGGCAGCTTCGGAGATCCTAGGAGTTCCCAGGGCGCACGTACGTGCCCTGGAAGTTGCCGGCGAAGGCTTGGACCAGGTCGTCTCAGTTGGAGATCTGCCCCGGAGGCACATGCTCCAGCCAGGCTCGAGCGGTGTCGGAGAGGAACAGGGGGAGGTTGCGGATGATGAGGTTGTCATCGTCCGTTCCACCCAGGTGGCAGGCCAACCGGTAGTCCGCGAGCCACAGTTCCGGCCTCGTCTCCCCCGAGTACTTGGTGATAGTAGTCAGGGTTCGGAACCGGGTCGGGAACGACGCCCGTCGTATGGCCCGGCTGAAAGCCTGCGGACCGAGTGGTTCGGGCGAGGAACTCCGATCCTCCCCGCTGTCGTAGCGTCCCCCACGCCTGGGGTGGTAGCCTCGGCGCACCTTCTCGTCGAGGTGGGCTCGACGGTTACGGTGATGGTGCTCGTTGCCGAGGCGTCCCGGGGCCGCAGGTGCTGTGTTGCGCGTGCGCCCGGTGTGGACCGAGGCTTCCCGCATGAATCGGGAAGTCGCGGCGCGATGCTCCGAGGGGTACCCCTGCCTTCGGGAGGCAGAGCTTTCGACCCGTCGGACCGCGACATCCTCCAGGAGATTCCTGAGCTCTCTCTGGATACGCCGCCCCTCGGTGGTTGATGCCTCCGGCATCGCGCGGAGAAGTATTGCCGCTGCAGCCAGGTTCTGGCCGACCCCACTGGAAACTGGTGGCGACCTTGCCCTGACATCGTCGGTGATGCGGTGTTGGATGCCCTGGGGTAGATGACGCGCTTCTCCGGCCGGAGGTTGGCCTGCCCATTCCTGCCCGATGTCCCGGTGGAACGGCTCAAGTGTTCCTGCTCCCTCGTCGAGCCTGGCCTGCATCTCGCGGATTTGCTCGAGCTGTGAGTCCTGACCCCCCGCAGGGACTAGGACCACAGCTAGCTCCCGTAGGATGTCAACGCGAGGCGCAGGCCTAGGGGGATTACCGTTCTCCGGTATACCAAGATGGTTACCTTCGCCAGTACCCCCTAGATCGACGTGGAAACATTCACGACTTGGGCCGCAGCCCTCGTTGCCGAGGCTGCGGCTACCATCGGAACAGTCGGAAAGGCAGTAGTCGCATGCGGTCATGAAGTCCCGCATGGCACTGGGGTTACCAAGTCCGAAGAAATCCCAACAAAAGTCGGGCTCGTCATCTTCCTCGGAACCCGAGGGCCCGTAGGTCGAGACGGCTGTCAGCCGGTCCCAGGGTGACTGCATGCCGTACCCCGGAGGGTTTGGACTCGCCTCTATGAAAGCGTCCACCGAAGCGAAGTCGCTTGGTGGGTCGAGGCTGAATCCAAAAGGCACGAGACGGGAATCGGTCGGTACCTCTTGGTCGACGGGCGGTGACGAAGTCACGTCAGGGGCAGACTGCACCGTCGTCTCAGGTACGAGGGTGACGCCCAGCAAGTCTTTTGCGAGCGTGCTGGCGTCATCCGTCCGCTTGGAGTTGGCGTGATGCGGGGAGACAACGCTCGTCTTCGTCTCAGATGCGAAGTCGATGCCCGACGTGTCCCCCGTTGGGGCGCCAACGCCGTCGACTCGCTCGACAACCGACAAGGTGCCGCCTCCTGCTTGGCCTTGGTTGCCCCGCCTCCTCCTCCGTCGGCGGGGGAGGCGACGGGACAAACCCGAATGTTGTTCTTCCTCCACGTGGGGAAGACGTCGTCGATTCCGCCGCCGGCGGGCGGGTTGTCGATCGCCATTGTCGCTGTCGCGCGGCGGGGGAAGGAGTATCATGTCGTAGCTGCCGTCGAGGGACATGAACTCAAGACTCCCGAAACGGAGCACCGTCCCGGGCTAGAAAGGTTGCTGGAGACTGCCCATCTGGAGCTTGTCGGGAAGCTGTTCGTCAACACGCAGCAGGCCCCTACCTGGCGCGCCAACTGTCGGCGTTTCGACCTCGGGGGGTCCCTGGACCGACGAGTAAATTGTCGCCGCGTGCCCTAGCCCAGATGGGTCGGCGCGAGACGGAGCGCGAAGGGGGGAGAAAGCCGGAGGGAGACAGGCGTAAATGGGGAAACCTGTGGCCTTCGTGTTTGTCCCGCGCCCAGGTCGGGTGCGCTTGCAGTAGGGGGTTACAAGCGTCCACGCGGGAGAGAGCGAGAGGCCTATGCACGCGCCGTCCCGTCCTTCCCCGCGCGGCCAACCCTCTGTAAGAGGGCCCTGGACCTTCCTTTTATAGGCGTAAGGAGAGGGTCCAGGTGTACAATGGGAGACGTAGCAGTGTGCTAACGTGTCTAGCAGAGAGGAGCTAGTGCCATAAGTACAAGCCGTCGTGGCAGCCAGAGAGGTTTTGGCACCCTGTCCGTGTGATGTCGTGGCCGTCGGAGGAGTGCTGGAGCCTTGCGGAAGGACAGCTGTCGGGGTCGTCGAGTCCTTGCTGACGTCTCCTTGCTTCCGTAAGGGGGCTGAGAGCCGCCGTCGTCACGGAGCTGAAAGGGAAATGTGCCCTTGGGCCATTTCTAAGTATTTTGGTGATTTAGTGTCCAACACAAGTGCCCTAGTGTAAAAAGGTGGACAAAGTACAAATCAAGGATAAAGGTATGTTTCTCAGACTTAGTACATTGTTTTATGGACTAATGTGTTGTGTCTAAGTGCTGGAAACAGGAAAAATCCAATTGGAAATGTCTTGGCTCGAGCAGCCAAGAATCTGCTGAGTCTGGGGGCACCGGACTGTCCGGTGGTGCACCGGACAGTGTCTGGTGGTGCACCGGACAGTGTCCGGTGCGCCAGGCTGGCTCGAGCGAAGTGGCCGCTCTCGGGAATTCAACGGCGATGAACGACTATAATTCACCGGACTGTCCGGTGAGCCAACGGTCGGCCGGGCCAACGGTCGGCCGCGCAATCTGCGCGGGACACGTGGCCGAGCCAATGGCTAGAAGGGAGCACCGGACTGTCCGGTGTGCACCGGACATGTCCGGTGCGCCAACGGCTCTCAGGCTGCCAACGGTCGACTGCGCCATTTATGGAAGGAAATCGGGCACCGGACAGTGTCCGGTGTGCCAGTCGACAGAAGGCAAGATCAGCCTTCCTAGATTGCTCTCAACGGCTCCTAGCTGCCTTGGGGCTATAAAAGGGACCCCTAGGCGCATGGAGGAGAACACCAAGCATTCCTACAACATTCCTAAGCACCAAGACATCGATTCCACGCCTTTGATTCTTTGCGATAGCAATTAGAGCTCTAGTTGAGTGGTGAACTCATTGAGTTGTGTTGTGAGCTCTCGTTGTGACTTGTGTGCGTGGTGTTGCTGTGATTTCTTGTCTTGAGTGTGTTGCTAATCCCTCCCTTGCTATGTGCTTCTTTGTGAATTTCAAGTGTAAGGGCGAGAGGCTCCAAGTTGTGGAGATTCCTCGCAAACGGGATTGAGAAAAAGCAAGCAAAACACCATGGTATTCAAGTGGGTCTTTGGACCGCTTGAGAGGGGTTGATTGCATCCCTCGTCCGTTGGGACGCCACAACGTGGAATAGGCAAGCGTTGGTCTTGGCCGAACCACGGGATAACCACCGTGCCATCTCTGTGATTGATCCTTGTTGGTTATTGTGTTTTGTTGAGGATTCCTCTTTAGCCACTTGGCAATTATTGTGCTAACAATTAACCAAGTTTTGTGGCTTAAGTTTTCAAGTTTCACAGGATCACCTATTCACCCCCCCTCTAGGTGCTCTCAATTGGTATCAGAGCCGTTCTCTTCACAAAGGGACTAACCGCCCGAAGAGATGGATCCTAAGGGGAAGGGAATAGTGATCAACGACAAAGAGAAGGAATCCTTCGTCAACGAGCCGAAGGATGACAAGCCTACCGACTCCGGCTCGGGCCATAGATGGAAAGATGGGAAGAAGAAGAAGACGAGGCGCATCAAGGAGATCGTCTACTACGACGACAGCGATGAGTCTACTTCTTCCCAAAAGGACGACGACCACAACGACTACGAGAGAAGAAAACCGGTCAATTCGAACTTCTCTTTTGATTACTCTAGTATTCCTCAAAGTACAAATGCTCATTTATTATCTATTCCACTTGGTAAACCTCCTCATTTTGATGGAGAGGACTACGGATTTTGGAGTCACAAAATGCGTAGTCACTTGTTCTCTCTCCATCCTAGTATATGAGAGACTGTAGAGAGTGGAATGCACTTTGATAGTTCGGATAGTCCCATGTTCATTAATGATCAAATTCATAAGAATGCACAAGCTACTACTGTTCTTCTAGCTTCATTGTGCAGGGATGAATACCACAAAGTGAGCGGCTTGGATAACGCCAAGCAGATCTGGGACACCCTCAAGATTTCACATGAGGGGAACGACGTCACCTTGCTCACCAAGATGGAGTTGGTGGAGGGCGAGCTTGGACGATTTGCGATGATAAGGGGCGAGGAGCCGACACAAACATACAACCGGCTCAAGACCCTTATCAACAAAATAAGGAGCTACGGAAGCACGCGATGGACGGACCACGACGTCGTCCGACTGATGCTAAGGTCCTTTACCGTTCTTGATCCTCATTTGGTGAATAATATTCGTGAGAATCCCAGGTACACCAAAATGTCGCCCGAAGAAGTCCTTGGAAAATTCGTAAGCGGGCGAATGATGATCAAGGAGGCGAGGTACGTGGACGACGCATTGAATGGTCCAATCACCGAGCCTCAACCCCTTGCTCTCAAGGCAACAAGAAGCAAGGAGGCGCTACCTAGCAAGGTGGCACAAATTGAGGCATCCGGACTCAATGATGATGAGATGGCCCTCATCATCAAGAGATTCAAGACGGCGCTAAAGGGTCGCAAGGGGCAGCCAAGCAAGACCAAGACAAAGGGGAAGCGCTCATGCTTCAAATGTGGTAAGCTTGGTCATTTTATTGCTAACTGTCCTAACAATGATAGTGACCAGGATCAAGGGAACAAGAGGGAGAAGAAGAAGAACTATAAGAAGGCAAAGGGCGAGGCACATCTTGGCAAGGAGTGGGATTCGGATTGCTCCTCATCCGACTCCGACAATGAAGGACTCGCCGCCACCGCCTTCAACAAGTCGTCCCTCTTCCCAAACGAGCGTCACACATGCCTTATGGCAAGGGAGAAGAAGGTATGTACTCGAGACTCTACCTATGCTTCTTCAAGTGAGGACGAATCTAGTGATGAGGATGAAATAGATTATTCATGTTTATTTAAGGGACTAGATAGAACCAAGGTAGATAAAATTAATGAATTGATTGATGCCTTGAATGATAAGAATAGGCTTTTAGAAAAACAAGAAGATTTGTTGTATGAAGAACATGACAAATTTATAGAAGCACAAAAATCTTATGCTTTAGAAGTTAAAAGAAATGAAATGCTTTCTTGTGAATTATCTTCTTGCCATGAGACGATTTCTAGCTTAAGGAGCATTAATGATGATTTGAATGCTAAGTTAGAAGTAGTGAAAGGGAAATGTGCCCTTGGGCCATTTCTAAGTATTTTGGTGATTTAGTGTCCAACACAAGTGCCTAAGTGTAAAAAGGTGGACAAAGTACAAATCAAGAATTAAGGTATGTTTCTCAGACTTAGTACATTGTTTTATGGACTAATGTATTGTGTCTAAGTGCTGGAAACAGGAAAAATCCAATTGGAAATGTCTTGGCTCGAGCAGCCAAGAATCTGCTGAGTCTGCAAGCACCGGACTGTCCGGTGGTGCACCGGACAGTGTCTGGTGGTGCACCGGACAGTGTCCGGTGCGCCAGGCTGGCTCGAGCGAAGTGGCTGCTCTCGGGAATTCACCGGCGACGTACGGCTAAAATTCACCGGACTGTCCGGTGTGCACCGGACTGTCCGGTGAGCCAACGGTCGGCCGGGCCAACGGTCGGCCGCGCAATCTGCGCGGGACACGTGGCCGAGCCAACGGCTAGAAGACGGCACCAGACTGTCCGGTGCGCCAACGGCTCTCAGGCTGCCAACGGTCGGCTTCGCTATTTAAGGAAGGAAATCGGGCACCGGACAGTGTCCGGTGTGCACCGGACTGTCCGGTGCCCCCGATGACAGAAGGCAAGAATGGCTTTCCAGATTTGTGCTCAACGGCTCCTAGCTGCCTTGGGGCTATAAAAGGGACCCCTAGGCGCATGGAGGAGACAACCAAGCATCCTTTGAGCATCATTGATCACTCACACTTCATTCTTGCGCACTTGTTCGACATTTTAGTGATTTGAGCTCCGTTCTAGTGTGCTAGTCTCTTGAGCTCAAGTCTGGGTTTTGTGTGTGCGTATTCGCTGTGATCTTTGTGTCGTGTGTGAGTTGCTAATCCCTCCCTTGCTCTGTGATTCTTCGTGAACATCTTGTGTAAGGGCGAGAGGCTCCAAGCTGTGGAGATTCCTCGCAAACGGGATTAAGAGAAGCAAAGCAACACTGTGGTATTCAAGTTGGTCTTTGGACCGCTTGAGAGGGGTTGATTGCAACCCTCGTCCGTTGGGACGCCACAACGTGGAGTAGGCAAGCGTTGGTCTTGGCCGAACCACGGGATAACCACTGTGCCATCTCTGTGATTGATATCTCTTGGTTATTGTGTTGTGTTGAGATCCTTCTCTAGCCACTTGGCAAATTACTGTGCTAACAAGTAACCAAGTTTTGTGGCTTAAGTTTTTGAAGTGTTACAGGATCACCTATTCACCCCCCCCTCTAGGTGCTCTCAATTGGTATCAGAGCCGTTCTCTTCAAGAAAGGGACTAACCGCCTGAAGAGATGGATCCTAAAGGCAAGGGGATGGTGATCAACGACAAAGAGAAGGAGTCCTTCGTCAACGAGCCCAATGATGACAGGCCCACCGACTCAGGCTCGGGCCACAAAAGAAAAGACGGGAGGAAGAAGAAGACAAGGCGCATCAAGGAAATTGTCTATTACGACAGCGACGAATCTTCCTCCTCCCAAAAGGACGACGACGACTACGATAGACGAAAGACGGTTAACTCAAACTTTTCTTTCGATTATTCGCGCATCCCGCATAGTTCAAATGCTCAATTGCTCCCCATTCCACTTGGCAAGCCCCCTCACTTTGATGGAGAGGATTACGGATTTTGGAGCCACAAAATGCGTACTCACCTGTTTTCTCTCCATCCAAGCATTTGGGAGATTGTGGAAAGTGGAATGAAATTTGATAGCTCGGATAGCCCTGTGTTTATTAATGAACAGATTCATAAAAATGCACAAGCTACTACTGTGTTGCTAGCCTCTTTGTGCAGGGACGAGTATCACAAGGTGAGCGGCTTGGACAATGCCAAGCAGATCTGGGACACCCTCAAGATCTCTCATGAGGGAAACGACGTCACCTTGCTCACCAAAATGGAGTTGGTGGAGGGCGAGCTTGGACGGTTCGCGATGATAAGGGGCGAGGAGCCGACACAAACATACAACCGGCTCAAGACCCTTATCAACAAAATAAGGAGCTACGGGAGCACGCGATGGACGGACCACGACGTCGTCCGCCTAATGCTAAGGTCATTTACCGTTCTTGATCCTCATTTGGTGAACAATATACGTGAAAATCCCAGGTACACCAAGATGTCGCCCGAAGAAGTTCTTGGGAAGTTCGTAAGCGGGCGAATGATGATCAAGGAGGCAAGATACGTGGACAACGCGTTGAACGGTCCTAGTCATGAGCCTCAATCCATAGCTCTCAAGGCAACAAGGAGCAAGGAGGCGCTACCAAGCAAGGTGGCACAAGTTGAGGCGGCCGGACTCAATGATGAGGAGATGGCCCTCATCATTAAGCGCTTCAAGACGGCGCTTAAAGGTCGCAAGGGGCAGCCAAGCAAGACCAAAGCCAAGGGGAAGCACTCATGCTTCAAATGCGGTAAGCTTGGTCATTTTATTGCTAACTGTCCCGACAATGATAGTGATCAGGACCAAGGGAACAAGAGGGAGAAAAAGAAGCATTACAAGAAGGCCAAGGGCGAGGCACATATCGGAAAGGAGTGGGATTCGGATTGTTCCTCCTCCGACTCTGACAATGAAGGACTCGCCGCCACCGCCTTCAACAAGTCATCCCTCTTCCCCAACGAGCGTCACACTTGCCTCATGGCAAGAGAGAAGAAAGTAAGCACTCATACTAGTACTTATGCTTCTTCGAGTGAAGATGAGTCTAGTGATGATGATGAGATAGATTACTCATGCTTATTCAAGGGATTAGATAGAACCAAGGTAGACAAAATTAATGAATTAATTGATGCCTTGAATGACAAGAATATGCTTTTAGAAAAACAAGAGGATTTGTTGTATGAAGAACATGATAAATTTGTAGAAGCACAGAAATCTCTTGCTCTAGAAATTAAGAGGAATGAAATGCTCTCTAGTGAATTATCTTCTTGTCATGAAACTATTGCTAAGTTAAAAAGTTTTAATGATGATTTAAATGCTAAACTAGAAGTAGCTAGTAAATCTAATTCTTGTGTAGAAATTGTTGAAACTTGTAATAGGTGTAAAGATTTTGACATTGATGCTTGTAGTGATCATTTAGTTTCAATTTCCAAATTAAATGATGAATTAGCTAGTCTTAATGCCCAACTTAAGACTATCAAGAATGAATTTGACAAGCTAAAATTTGCAAGGGATGCCTACACGATTGGTAGACACCCCTCAATTAAGGATGGACTTGGCTACAAGAGGGAAGCCAAGAACTTGACAAGCCATAAGGCTCCCATCTCCGCCAAGGAGAAAGGAAAGGCCCCTATGGCTAGTAGTGTGCAAAAGAACCATGCCTTTATGTACTATGATAGAAGACAACCTAGAAATTCTTATAGGAGTTGTAATGTATATAATGCCTTTGATTCTCATGCCATGGTTGCTTCTAGTTCTTCTTATGTGCATGATAGAAATGTTGGTAGGAGAAATGTTATTCATAATATGCCTAGGAGAAATGTCGTTAATGTTCCTAGGAAAGTTAATGAACCTTCTAAATATATCATGCTTTAAATGCTTCTTTTGCTATTTGTAGAAAGGATAGGAAGATAGTTGCTAGAAAATTAGGGGCAAGATGCAAGGGAGACAAAACTTGCATTTGGGTCCCTAAGGATATTTGTGCTAACCTTGCAGGACCCAACATGAGTTGGGTACCTAAGACCCAAGCCTAAATTTGCCTTGCAGGTTTATGCATCCGGGGGTTCAAGCTGGATTATTGACAGCGGATGCACAAACCATATGACGGGGGAGAAGAAGATGTTCACCTCCTACGTCAAGAATAAAGATTCCCAAGATTCAATAATATTCGGTGATGGGAATCAAGGCAAGGTAAAAGGGTTAGGTAAAATTGCAATCTCAAATGAGCACTCTATCTCTAATGTGTTTTTAGTAGAGTCTCTTGGATATAATTTGCTATCTGTTAGTCAATTATGCAATATGGGATATAACTGTTTGTTTACAAATGTAGATGTGTCTGTCTTTAGAAGATGTGATGGTTCACTAGCTTTTAAGGGTGTACTAGACGACAAGCTTTACTTAGTTGATTTTGCAAAAGAAGAGGCCGGTCTAGATGCATGCTTAATGGCTAAGACTTGCATGGGCTGGCTGTGGCATCGCCGCTTAGCACATGTGGGGATGAAGAACCTCCACAAGCTTCTAAAGGGAGAACACGTGATAGGTCTAACCAATGTTCATTTCGAAAAAGATAGACCTTGTGCAGCTTGTCAAGCAGGGAAACAGGTGGGAGGCTCTCATCACACCAAAAATGTGATGATAACATCAAGACCCCTGGAGCTGCTACATATGGACCTCTTCGGACCCGTCGCCTATCTGAGCATAGGAGGAAGTAAGTATGGTCTAGTTATCGTTAATGACTTTTCCCGCTTCACTTGGGTGTTCTTTTTGCAGGATAAGTCTGAAACCCAAGGGACCCTCAAGCGCTTCCTAAGGAGAGCTCAAAATGAGTTTGAGCTCAAGGTGAAGAAGATAAGGAGCGACAACGGGTCCGAATTCAAGAACCTTCAAGTGGAGGAGTTTCTTGAGGAGGAGGGGATCAAGCACGAGTTCTCCGCTCCCTACACACCTCAGCAAAATGGTGTGGTAGAGAGGAAGAACAGGACGCTCATAGATATGGCGAGGACTATGCTTGGAGAATTCAAGACCCCCCGAGTGCTTTTGGTCGGAAGCCGTGAACACGGCTTGCCACGCCATCAACAGGGTCTACCTTCACCGCCTCCTCAAGAAGACGTCGTATGAGCTGCTAACCGGTAACAAACCCAATGTATCGTATTTTCGTGTTTTTGGGAGTAAATGCTACATTCTAGTGAAGAAGGGTAGGAATTCCAAATTTGCTCCCAAAGCCGTAGAAGGGTTTTTATTAGGTTATGATTCAAATACAAAGGCGTATAGGGTCTTCAACAAATCATCGGGTTTGGTTGAAGTCTCTAGCGACGTTGTATTTGATGAGACTAATGGCTCTCCAAGAGAGCAAGTTGTTGATCTTGATGATGTAGATGAAGAAGACGTTCCAACGGCCGCGATACGCACCATGGCGATTGGAGATGTACGGCCTCAGGAACATTTGGAGCAAGATCAACTGTCTTCCTCAACTATGGTGCTTCCCCCAACCCAAGTTGATGAACAGGTACCTCAAGTGGAGGCACATGATCAAGGGGGAGCACAGGATGTTCAAGAGGAAGAAGCACCTCAGGCACCTCCAACCCAAGTTCGAGCGACAATTCAAAGGGATCATCCCGTCGACCAGATATTGGGTGATATTAGCAAGGGAGTAACTACTCGCTCAAGATTAGTTAATTTTTGTGAGCATTACTCTTTTGTCTCTTCTATTGAGCCTTTCAGGGTAGAAGAGGCCTTGCTAGATCCGGACTGGGTGTTGGCCATGCAGGAGGAACTCAACAACTTCAAGCGCAACGAAGTTTGGACACTGGTGCCTCGTCCCAAGCAAAATGTTGTGGGAACCAAGTGGGTGTTCCGCAATAAACAGGACGAGCACGGGGTGGTGACGAGGAACAAGGCTCGACTTGTGGCAAAAGGTTATGCCCAAGTCACAGGTTTGGACTTTGAGGAGACTTTTGCTCCTGTGGCTAGGCTAGAATCAATTCGTATCTTGCTAGCATATGTCGCTCACCATTCTTTCAGGTTGTACCAAATGGATGTGAAGAGCGCTTTCCTCAACGAGCCGATCAAGGAGGAGGTGTACGTGGAGCAGCCCCCTGGCTTCGAGGATGAACGGTACCCCGACCACGTGTATAAGCTCTCTAAGGCGCTCTATGGACTTAAGCAAGCCCCAAGAGCATGGTATGAATGCCTTAGAGACTTTTTAATTGTTAATGCTTTCAAGGTTGGGAAAGCCGATCCAACTCTTTTTACTAAGACTTGCGATGGTGATCTTTTTGTGTGCCAAATTTATGTCGACAACATAATATTTGGTTCTACTAACCAAAAGTCTTGTGAAGAGTTTAGCAGGGTGATGACGCAGAAATTCGAGATGTCGATGATGGGCGAGTTGACCTACTTCCTTAGGTTCCAAGTGAAGCAACTCAAGGACGGCACCTTCATCTCCCAAACGAAGTACACACAAGATTTGCTAAAGAGGTTTGGGATGAAGGACGCCAAGCCCGCAAAGACGCCGATGGGAACCGACGGACACACCGACCTCAACAAAGGAGGTAAGTCCGTTGATCAAAAAGCATACCGGTCCATGATAGGTTCTTTGCTTTATTTATGTGCTAGTAGACCGGATATTATGCTTAGCGTATGCATGTGTGCTAGATTTCAATCCGATCCGAAGGAGTGTCACTTAGTGGCTGTGAAGCGAATTCTTCGATATTTAGTCGCTACGCCTTGCTTCGGGATCTGATATCCAAAGGGGTCTAACTTTGACTTGATTGGGTACTCAGATTCCGACTATGCTGGATGTAAGGTCGATAGGAAGAGTACATCGGGGACGTGCCAATTCTTAGGAAGGTCCCTGGTGTCATGGAACTCTAAGAAACAAACCTCTGTTGCCCTATCCACCGCTGAGGCCGAGTACGTTGCCGCAGGACAGTGTTGCGCGCAACTACTTTGGATGAGGCAAACCCTCAGGGACTTTGGCTACAATCTGAGTAAAGTCCCACTCCTATGTGATAATGAGAGTGCTATTCAAATAGCGGAAAATCCTGTTGAGCACAGCCGCACAAAGCACATTGACATCCGGCATCACTTTTTGAGAGACCACCAGCAAAAGGGGGATATCGAAGTGTTTCATGTTAGCACCGAGAACCAGCTAGCCGATATCTTTACCAAGCCTCTAGATGAGAAGACCTTTTGCAGGCTGCGTAGTGAGCTCAATATCTTAGATTCGCGGAACTTGGATTGAAATGTAGCATACATGTGTTTATGCTTTTGATTATGTTCATTCTGCATATTGTTGCTTATTGTGGTGCTCAAGTTGTACAAACACTCCCTGGACCTCACAAGTCCTGTTTGCAAGTGATGCACATATTTAGGGGGAGCTGTGCTACAACTTGACCCTTTGTGGCTAACCATGTACTTGAGTTTGGTTGTTTTAGTCTCCAAGAAAAATTGAAAAGGAAAAGGTGGACTTGGACCATGCGAGACTTCCACTGCACTCCGATGAAAAGAGTAACTCTTCCAAGTTCATCGTTATACTCTTATTGCCTATTTGCTCTTAGTTGAAGATTTTGGTGAGGCAATGGGGTTAAAGGGCCAAAATTGATCCCGTTTTGGTGCTTGATGCCAAAGGGGGAGAAAATAAAGGCCAAAGCGATAAATGGATCAGCTACCACTTGAGAGATTTTGAGAATAGTAGAATAGAGCTTTTGGTTTGTCAAAACTCTTTTGTTGTCTCACTTGTCAAAAGTTGGCTTCTTGTGGGGAGAAGTATTGATTATGGGAAAAAGGGGGAGTTTTTGAAATCTTAAATCAATTTCTCTTAGAATGACTCTCTTTATGTCTTAACATGTGTGTTTGACTTAGAGATAGAAATTTGAGTTTGATTTGCAAAAACAAACCAAGTGGTGGCATAGAGTGATCCATATATGTCAAAATTGAATCAAAACAATTTTGAGTTCTTATTTGATTTGATTTTGTACTTGTTCTACTTGCTTTATGTTGTGTTGGCATAAATCACCAAAAAGGGGGAGATTGAAAGGGAAATGTGCCCTTGGGTCATTTCTAAGTATTTTGGTGATTTAGTGTCCAACACAAGTGCCTAAGTGTAAAAAGGTGGACAAAGTACAAATCAAGAATTAAGGTATGTTTCTCAGACTTAGTACATTGTTTTATGGACTAATGTATTGTGTCTAAGTGCTGGAAACAGGAAAAATCCAATTGGAAATGTCTTGGCTCGAGCAGCCAAGAATCTGCTGAGTCTGCAAGCACCGGACAGTGTCCGGTGGTGCACCGGACAGTGTCCGGTGCGCCAGGCTGGCTCGAGCGAAGTGGCTGCTCTCGGGAATTCACCGGCGACGTACGGCTAAAATTTACCGGACTGTCCGGTGTGCACTGGACTGTCCGGTGAGCCAACGGTCGGCCGGGCCAACGGTCGGCCGCGCAATCTGCGCGGGACACGTGGCCGAGCCAACGGTTAGAAGACGGCACCGGACTGTCCGGTGCGCCAACGGCTCTCAGGCTGCCAACGGTCGGCTTCGCTATTTAAGGAAGGAAATCGGGCACCGGACAGTGTCCGGTGTGCACCGGACTGTCCGGTGCCCCCGATGACAGAAGGCAAGAATGGCTTTCCAGATTTGTGCTCAACGGCTCCTAGCTGCCTTGGGGCTATAAAAGGGACCCCTAGGCGCATGGAGGAGACAACCAAGCATCCTTTGAGCATCATTGATCACTCACACTTCATTCTTGCGCACTTGTTCGACATTTTAGTGATTTGAGCTCCGTTCTAGTGTGCTAGTCTCTTGAGCTCAAGTCTGGGTTTTGCGTGTGCGTATTCGCTGTGATCTTTGTGTCGTGTGTGAGTTGCTAATCCCTCCCTTGCTCTGTGATTCTTCGTGAACATCTTGTGTAAGGGCGAGAGGCTCCAAGCTGTGGAGATTCCTCGCAAACGGGATTAAGAGAAGCAAAGCAACACTGTGGTATTCAAGTTGGTCTTTGGACCGCTTGAGAGGGGTTGATTGCAACCCTCGTCCGTTGGGACGCCACAACGTGGAGTAGGCAAGCGTTGGTCTTGGCCGAACCACGGGATAACCACTGTGCCATCTCTGTGATTGATATCTCTTGGTTATTGTGTTGTGTTGAGATCCTTCTCTAGCCACTTGGCAAATTACTGTGCTAACAAGTAACCAAGTTTTGTGGCTTAAGTTTTTGAAGTGTTACAGGATCACCTATTCACCCCCCCCCTCTAGGTGCTCTCAAGTAGCTAGTAAATCAACTACTTGTGTAGAAAATGTTGTTATTTGCAATAGATGTAAAGATTTTGATATTGATGCTTGTAGCGAACACATAGTTTCTATTGCAAAGTTAAATGATGAAATGGCTAGTCTTAATGCCCAACTTAAGGCAAGCAAAAGTGATTTTGATAAACTTAAATTTGCTAGGGATGCCTACACGATTGGTAGACACCCCTCAATTAAGGATGGGCTTGGCTTCAAGAGGGAAGTCAAGAACTTAACAAGCCATAAGGCTCTCATCTCCGCCAAGGAGAAAGGGAAGGCCCCTATGGCAAGTAGTACTAAAAAGAACCATGCTTTTATGTACAATGATAGAAGACAGTCTCATAGGAGTTGTAATGCTTTTGATTCACATGCCTATGATTCTTATGCTATGTATGCTTCCAGTTCTTCCTATATGCATGGTAGAAATATGCCTAGGAAAAATATTCATCATGTGCCTAGAAAGAATAATGTTCATGTGCCTAGAAAAGTTGTGAATGGTCCCTCTACAATTTATCATGCTTTAAAAGCTTCCTTTGCTATTTGTAGAAAGGATAGGAAGATAGTTGCTAGGAAATTAGGGGCAAAATGCAAGGATGATAAAACTTGCATTTGGGTCCCTAAGGAAATTGTGACTAACCTTGTAGGACCCAACAAGAGTTGGGTACCTAAGACCCAAGCCTAAATTTGCCTTGCAGGTTTATGCATCCGGGGGTTCAAGCTAGATTATCGACAGCGGATGCACAAACCATATGACGGGGGAGAAGAAGATGTTCACCTCCTATGTCAAGAATAAGGATTCCCAAGATTCAATCATATTCGGTGATGGGAACCAAAGCAAGGTGAAAGGTTTAGGCAAAATTGCAATATCAAATGAGCACTCTATCTCTAATGTGTTTTTAGTTGAGTCTCTTGGATATAATTTACTATCTGTCAGTCAATTATGTAATATGGGATATAATTGTCTATTTACAAATGTAGATGTGTCTGTCTTTAGAAGATGTGATGGTTCACTAGCTTTTAAAGGTGTACTAGATGACAAACTTTATTTAGTTGATTTTGCAAAAGAGGAGGCCGGTCTAGATGCATGCTTAATTGCTAAGACTAGCATGGGCTGGCTGTGGCATCGCCGCTTAGCACATGTGGGGATGAAGAACCTTCACAAGCTTCTAAAGGGAGAACACGTGATAGGTTTGACTAACGTGCAATTCGAAAAAGATAGGCCTTGTGCAGCTTGTCAAGCAGGTAAACAAGTGGGAGGAGCACATCACAGCAAGAATGTGATGACCACTTCAAGACCTCTGGAGCTGCTGCATATGGACCTCTTCGGACCCGTCGCCTATCTGAGCATAGGAGGAAGTAAGTATGGTCTAGTTATTGTTGATGACTTTTCCCGCTTCACTTGGGTGTTCTTTTTGCAGGATAAGTCTGAAACCCAAGGGACCCTCAAGCGCTTCCTCAGGAGAGCTCAAAATGAGTTTGAGCTCAAGGTGAAGAAGATAAGGAGCGACAATGGGTCCGAATTCAAGAATATTCAAGTGGAGGAATTCCTTGAGGAGGAGGGGATCAAGCACGAGTTCTCCGCTCCCTACACACCTCAGCAAAATGGTGTGGTAGAGAGGAAGAACAGGACGCTCTTAGATATGGCGAGGACTATGCTTGGAGAGTTCAAGACCCCCGAGCGCTTTTGGTCGGAAGCCGTGAACACGGCTTGCCACGCCATCAACAGGGTCTACCTTCACCGCCTCCTCAAGAAGACTTCTTACGAGCTGCTGACTGGTAACAAACCCAATGTGTCTTATTTTCGTGTATTTGGGAGCAAGTGTTATATTCTTGTGAAGAAAAGTAGAACCTCTAAATTTGCTTCCAAAGCTGTAGAAGGGTTTTTATTAGGTTATGATTCAAATACAAAGGCGTATAAGGTCTTCAACAAATCATCAGGTTTGGTTGAAGTCTCTAGCGACGTTGTATTTGATGAGACTAATGGCTCTCCAAGAGAGCAAGTTGTTGATCTTGATGATGTAGATGAAGAAGACGTTCCAACGGCCGCGATACGCACCATGGCGATTGGAGATGTACGGCCTCAGGAACATTTGGAGCAAGATCAACCGTCTTCCTCAACTATGGTGCATCCCCCAACCCAAGATGACGAACAGGTACCTCAAGTGGAGGCGCATGATCAAGGGGGAGCACAGGAGGATCAAGTTGAAGAGGAAGAAGCACCTCAGGCACCTCCAACCCAAGTTCGAGCAACGATCCAAAGGGATCATCCCGTCGACCAGATATTGGGTGATATTAGCAAGGGGGTAACTACTCGCTCGAGATTAGTTAATTTTTGTGAGCATTACTCTTTTGTCTCTTCTATTGAGCCTTTCAGGGTGGAAGAGGCCTTGCTAGATCCGGACTGGTGTTGGCCATGCAGGAGGAACTCAACAACTTCAAGAGCAATGAAGTTTGGACACTGGTGCCTCGTCCCAAGCAAAATGTTGTGGGAACCAAGTGGGTGTTCCGCAACAAACAGGACGAGCACGGGGTGGTGACGAGGAACAAGGCTCGACTTGTGGCAAAAGGTTATGCCCAAGTCGCAGGTTTGGACTTTGAGGAGACTTTTGCTCCTGTGGCTAGGCTAGAATCAATTCGTATCTTGCTAGCATATGCCGCTCACCATTCTTTCAGATTGTACCAAATGGATGTGAAGAGCGCTTTCCTCAACAGGCCGATCAAGGAGGAGGTGTACGTGGAGCAACCCCCTGGCTTCGAGGATGAACGGTACCCCGACCACGTGTGTAAGCTCTCTAAGGCGCTCTATGGACTTAAGCAAGCCCCAAGAGCATGGTATGAATGCCTTAGAGACTTTCTAATTGCTAATGCTTTCAAGGTCGGGAAAGCCGATCCAACTCTTTTTACTAAGACTTGCGATGGTGATCTTTTTGTGTGCCAAATTTATGTCGATGACATAATATTTGGTTCTACTAATCAAAAGTCTTGTGAAGAGTTTAGCAGGGTGATGACGCAGAAATTCGAGATGTCGATGATGGGCGAGTTGAACTACTTCCTTGGGTTCCAAGTGAAGCAACTCAAGGACGGCACCTTCATCTCCCAAACGAAGTACACGCAAGACTTCTAAAGCGGTTTGGGATGAAGGACGCCAAGCCCGCAAAGACGCCAATAGGAACTGACGGACACACCGACCTCAACAAAGGAGGTAAGTCCGTTGATCAAAAAGCATACCGGTCCATGATAGGTTCCTTGCTTTATTTATGTGCTAGTAGACCGGATATTATGCTTAGCGTATGCATGTGTGCTAGATTTCAATCCGATCCTAAGGAGTGTCACTTAGTGGCTGTGAAGCGAATTCTTCGATATTTAGTGGCTACGCCTTGCTTCGGGATCTGGTATCCAAAGGGGTCTAACTTTGACTTAATTGGGTACTCAGATTCCGACTATGCTGGATGTAAGGTCGATAGAAAGAGTACATCGGGGACGTGCCAATTCTTAGGAAGGTCCCTGGTGTCATGGAATTCTAAGAAACAAACCTCCGTTGCCCTATCCACCGCTGAGGCCGAGTACGTTGCCGCAGGACAGTGTTGCGCGCAACTACTTTGGATGAGGCAAACCCTCAGGGACTTTGGCTACAATCTGAGCAAAGTCCCACTCCTATGTGACAATGAGAGTGCTATCCGTATAGCGGAAAATCCTGTTGAGCACAGCCGCACAAAGCACATTGACATCCGGCATCACTTTTTGAGAGACCACCAGCAAAAGGGAGATATCGAAGTGTTTCATGTTAGCACCGAGAACCAGCTAGCCGATATCTTTACCAAGCCTCAAGATGAGAAGACCTTTTGCAGGCTGCGTAGTGAGCAAAATGTCTTACATTCGCGGAACTTGGATTGAATTGTAGCGTTGTCGGCGTTTCGGGACCGGGGGGTCCCCGAGCCGACGAGTGAGTGTGCCGCGTGCCCCAGCCCAGATGGGTCGAGCGCGTGGGCGAGCGCGAAGGGGGGAGAGAGCGAGAGCGAGGTGGCCGGAGCCGGGTCGTGAGGGAGTCGGAGATCCCGCGGCCTTCATGTTCGTCCCGCGCTCAGGTCGGGTGCGCTTGCAGTAGGGGGTTACAAGCGTCCGCGCGGGTGAGGGGAGCGAGCGGCCCCAAGAGAGCGCCTGCCCCTGCCCTTCGTTCCCGCGAGGCCAACCTTCTCTAAGAAGGCCCTGGTCCTTCCTTTTATAGGCGTAAGGAGAGGATCCAGGTGTACAAATGGGGGTGTAGCAAGGTGCTACGTGTCTAGCGGGGGAGAGCTAGTGCCCTAAGTACATGCCAAGGTGGCAGCCGGAGAGATCTTGGCACCCGGCTAGTGTGGCGTCGTGGCTGTCGGAGAAGCAATGGAGCTTGGCGGAGGGACAGCTGTCGGAGTGGTTGGGCCCTTGCTGACGTCCCCCTGCTTCCGTAAGAGAGCTGAGAGCCGCCGTCGTCATGGGTCCAGCGGGGTGCCATCATTGCCTATCTGGCGGAGCTAGCCAGATGGGACGTCGGTCCTGTTCCCTGCGGCCCGAGTCGGCTCAGGGTAGGGTGATGATGGCGCTTCCTGTTGACGTGGCGGACTCGTGCCCTAGGTCGGGCGACGTGGAGGCTCCTCCGAAGCCGAGGTCGAGTCTGTCCTGCATGGCCGAGGCCAAGCCCGAGCTCCTGGGTCGGGCGAGGCGGAGGTCGTTCGGCAGAGGCCAGGGCGGAGTCCGAGCCCTGGGTCGGGCGAGGCACAGTTCGTCGTCTTCCGGGGCTGTAACACCCCTGGTGTTACTATAACTAAAACCTGAGCATGGCATCATGAGCATGGACATTGCATATGTTTGACACACCTAGAGTGCATTCACTAGGCAAAAATTTCAAACAAGTTGTATTGTTTTACTGCTTTACAAATAGGACCCTGGTTTAAGTACTTAACCCTAAATAGTGGTTAAAGGGGTGAAACTTAATCCAAGTTGAGAAAAACTTTAGGGCTTGTGAGAAAAGTCATAAAATATCCCCAAACACTAAATTGAATCACATTTATACCCCTGAGATACTAAAAACCCTAATTGGAACCCTGGGAAACCCTAAAACTAAACCCTAGGGACCTAAGTGCAAAATCAGTCCACTTTTGGGCTAAAGTGCAAAAACCAAGTCAAATAAGTGTTTCAAGTCAATTGGATCACAAATATGTGGACTTGAGGGCCAAACCCTAAATTTTGGACTTAAATGCAAAATGGACCTCATTTGAGTCTATTCTAAGTCTGGATTTCAGTGGTATTGGCTCAACTTTGGAGCCTTGTATCTTTCAGGATATAGGGTTTTTACCCTAGGTCACCACATCAAAGTTGAAGACCTATTATAGGAGAACAACTTTGCTTAAGGTTGTAAGCATAGTTGTTAAGAGTATTTGAGAGATAATGAAGCTCAAAGTCGGGCTGTCAGTCGATCCCTGAACTGAATTTTCAAGAGCAGTGTAATGGGATTAACTTTGAGCTCGATTTTGAATGATCTTCGGTAACTATTTGATGGCAAGTCTTGTAGCAAAGTTGATCATGGATGATAGGTGTATAAGTTTGATGCAGATAGTTGGCGTTGTCACCACGTAAAAATTTGAGAAAATCGACCCCAAACATGGACTGTCAGTCACCCTGAATCGGTGTTCTGATGGTACAGTGCTCGAATACACTGAAGAAGATCCGTTCGTCCTCACCGCCGGCAGCTGCCGCCGTCGATCGTCGCTCGCCAAGATTCGTGCTCGGCGATCACCGGATAAGTTTGCCGCGGTAAAAGTCCTCGTCACCGGTGAGCTGGCCACCACTCCGACGACGTTCTCCCCCCCTGGCTCACCGCCCGCAGTAAAGTGCTCACCGTCGACCGCCGCCTCTCGACCGGGTGCCGTGTGTCCAAGCCCTTCCATAGCGTCGCCATGACTCCTCTTGGCCGTCCCATCGTCGACGGGGAACTTGCCACGCCATTAGCCACGGTTTCACCGCGACACCTTCGTTCTTATCTCCGACCGCCAGCACAACCTCCTCAAATTGATCGCCGCCGCCGTCGTTCCCTATAAATTGAGCCCACCGTTAGCTTCGTAACTTTATCCAGAACCTCGACGTCCAGTATTGCTCCCAGTAGTTCACCGACGAGCTCCAATTTCGCGTTTCCCCCAAATTCACCCAAAACACCGCAAGAACCTAGCCCTCCCGTGGCCAGCTCGTTCTGGTACGTCGCCATTCGATTCATGTGTCGTTTTCGTGCCCCTGCCTGCTTGTGATGCTCTCGGTGGCGTCTGTTTGCTCAGTCCGGCCATGGTTGTACGGGAACGTGAGCTCGACGCCCCGGTTTTCCGCCCTGAGCGTGGGCAGAACAATTTCTTGGAGCGCCGTTCGAAATTGAGGGCCGTTCTTAGGTCGTCTTAGGTCCGTAGAGCCTCTCCGATAGTTAGCTTGGACGATCATCGCCGGCCATGTCCAGTACGGGTCATGCCGGGAAGGATCCATGGCGCGGCGTGGTCAGGGGTTATCGCGGGAAAGAAACAGAAGCTTGAGGGCGTTTCTGCAAATCGTCAGTGACTGCGTACAATAGTAAAAGGACCTTTTTCGGATTAACCAGAAGCGCGAGGCCCTTTCTGCAAAATTGCCTGGGCGCGGACGCGCGCGCGCGGGCGCGAGCGCTGTTTTCCCTGGGCCTGGGCTTGTTGGGCCAGAATCGGCCCAGTACTGTTTTATCGTTTTCCTTTTTCTTTTACAGCAGAACTCTAGAAATCTGTAGAAAATAGTAGAAAAATCCTAAAATTATGAGACCAATTTTCCTAGGCTTGTTATTTTCCATAGTATTTAATAAAAATAGTTTTATGATTTTTAGTTTGAACAGAGAATTTTAGGGTATTTAAAATAGCCTAAACTATTGATTCTGGAATTTTAGAAAATAAATAATAAGCCCAAAATTTCCCAAACTTTTTATGTGAGCTTATCACATTATTTAGAAGCCATGGGTAGAGTTTGGTTTGATTTGGACCTTGTTTGATCACTAAACCCAAAACCACCCCCCCCTGCTCCATGAACTCCTTTACTGACTCCGGAAACCCTCGGTTCTCGGAGTACCGTGAAGGAAAGTTGTACTCAAGACATAAATAATAAGTTTATGTTATCTTTGCATCCTCATGAGCATTCCATGACATCCATTCTTATGCATGTATATGATTATATTAGAGCAAGAAGAAGAAGAAGAAGTTTTTGAAGAAGGGATACCACCCACCTCTGATCCCCAGGCAGACAACTGCTTTTATTTTGATATCTGTGGATCCGAGCCAGACACATCTGATAACAAAGGCAAGCCCCGGTGCATTTGCCACCTCCCTTGATGTTTTTAAATACTTTTCGCACACTGTAAGTCTAGTGAAATGTGCATTAGGTTTATAGGAGTTACCTGAAACCCTTTGATGCATTACTTTTCTTGGTATCCATACCTGTTTAGATACTTCTGTGAAGTATCAAAAGTATGATTTACAAAAATGCTTAGCCTTGCTTAGATCTTGTGGATAGAGGTTGTCCTCAATTTAACCATGGAGAGGATGGCTTCTACCCGCAAGAATATTTTCATATGGAGCAATAGTGGGATCTTACTGCAAAGTTCCCTGAGATGCTCTTTCCTCCTAAGGAACAGACACAATCCTAAGGATGGAAATACTTAAATTGAGACTTGGGGGTAGGAACAGGTGATGTTCTACCCAGGTTGGTTAAGGATTAACGCGTATGTAGGCGTGCTGACCGAGGACCCTTTAACTGGTCACATGCCTCGTCATGGGTAAGCCTTGCCTCGGGCAGACTAAGGCCGGAATAAGATAACACGAAATGGGAGTGGAGCGGTGGCAAGAGTAGCGTGTACCCTCCGTGGCAAGAGGCTGGACGGTGGTGTATCTGTGCTCTCGGTTTGCGTGAACCTGATCCGGTCTTAAGAACCCCGGTGGCGGGTTGACATATGCAAGGGTTAAGTGCTACATATGTCGTGTGATTGGAGATCCTCAGCTGAGTACAATCGATTCGGATCGCCGTACCTTCGCGGTTATGAAGACTTGGTCACTTCCCTGCAACCTAGAGTCAGGATGTGAAAATGGTGGATAAAAATGATGTTGTCTTGATGTGATGCGAAATTAGACTAGATGCAAATGGAGTCTATTAATACTTAATATGGCGTTAAAAGATTGAAAGTAAGGACTCACTTTAGTAAGCAGCTTCTGCGAAAATATAAGTTGATTTTTTGCTAAAGCCTCCCCTTGACTCCTAGTTATCCAGCATACCCTTGAGAGTCTTTTCCTTAGTCGGGTAAGACTTGCTGAGTAATTCCATACTCAGGGTTTATCCCTTTGTTGTTTTTAGGTGGGGAAGTAGCAGACTTCTGCTGCTTCTGTGCTAAGGTGGTTCCCAACGAAGAGAAACAGGACTGAAAGGCGGGAGGACTCGGTCCTCCATCTAGAATCTTTTGTTTATAGTCTTTCGGGAGAGGTTTGTGTCTCCCTGGTTTGTATAATTATTACTTTTATGCACTCACTTTTAGAACTGGTCTGTAATAACTTAACTTGAGCTTACTTTGGAAATAAATGTAAGATTATGTAAATCGCTTCCGCATATCTTTATCTCCGATGATCTGTAATGTCTGCAAGACGGGTGAAACGTTCCTGGTGAGGTAAGGAAAGATACCGAGCTTGTCAAGTAACTTAGGAACATCTACAGGGTGTCTGATGTCTGTTAGACAAGGACAACTGTAGGTGGGCCTGATTACTTGGGAGGTTCCGTCACAGCTGGTATCGGAGCGTAGCCCTTCTTTGCAGATATTAAGGCATCTTCAAAAAGATTTTCAAAAGTCTTACCTAAAGATTCTTTTCTCTTCTTACCTAAGTAGTCTGAAGAGTTTATATTAAAGACCAGTTAGGAAGAGTGCAACGTATAGAAGGTTGAATCAACCAAGGTTGATTCTGTACTTACTCATGCATCATGCTAAGAATTATACTAATAAATTCCCCCCTTAGAAAATGCCGCCGCGCACAAGAAAGACCGCGCGTAAGTCGACTGGACCACTTGGAGTGCCTCGACATCAACTTGCTCCGCGAGATGTAGATAGTAGTAGCGGGAGCAATGATCCTATAGGGGATCTGGAAGCAGAAGTAAGCAGGCTCCAATTGGAACTCCACCGCAGGACAGCTATATGGATTGGAGATGGTGACCGTATAAATGAGTTACGAAGAGACGTTCGCCATCTACAAGACCAGCTGGCAGATCGGGATTTGGCACTCGATTGGGCTGTTCAATCTCGTTCATTGGCATGGGCCAAGGAGGCAAGGGCTCAGGCCCGAGTTAAAGAACTCAGCTCAGCGGTCGACAACCTGCAGGTTTACTGCAATACATTGCATGAAGAAGTCCATGTGCTCTACTCGCAACTACACCCTAGTGAGCCTACACCCTCTGCTGAGGCGGAAGCTGGACCTTCTCACGTCGCGGGACGCGCGTTGGGTGGGGAATTAGACCTGTATGAACCCCCTCCTTCTTTGAGGTTGGTTGACGTCTGGACTCCCACACCTGATGATGAAGCCGCCAAAAGCAATGGAAAACAGGACTAGTGGTGTAATAAGAGTAGAGTAGTGTATTGTAGGGTGTACTGTTATATTAAAGTAGTGTATTGTAGGGTGTACGGTTGTATAATAGGTTAAACTTTTGTAAAATGGGTAATGTATCCTGTTGTGTAATGTCGAGTCTGTACCATTACTCTTTACAGTAATGTAAAGCGGAAGGTTTTCTTTGGCACATTATGTTTATTCAAATGTTTTTGCCTCAGATGCCGACCCGGACTCGCGGACAGGATGCAGCCGGAACATCCGGGGGTCGGGATGCTACCCCGAATCCACCTCCCGTTCCACCCACGCTTGCCGAGGCAATCGCTGCCTTGGTAAATGCTACAGCCGACAATACCCGCTTCCTGAGGGAGATGGCGGGTCAGCAACAGCTTCAGCAACAAGCAGGAAGAGGATTTCAACAGGGTCCCCGTGAGACCACTTATCTGGATTTCTCCGAGACTCGTCCGCCTCTCTTCGTCAAAGCAGAAGACCCGCTCGAAGCCGACGAATGGATACGGGTCATAGAACAGAAATTTGGCCTTCTTCGCTGCTCAGAAACCCAGAAGCCATTATTTGCAGCACAGCAACTTCGAGGCCCTGCCAGTACTTGGTGGGGGAACTTTGTGGCCATCCAACCGGATAATCATCAAATTACATGGAACGAGTTCAAAGCAGCATTCCGCGAGCATTATATTCCTGAGGGAGTGCTGCACATGAAGCAAGAAGAGTTCATGAAATTGAAACAAGGGGGAGATACTGTGAACCAGTACCTCAACAAGTTCAATCACCTGTCCCAGTACGCAATTGATCAGGTGAATACAGATTTGAAAAAGAAGAATTGTTTTATGAGAGGTCTGAACGACCGGATGCAGCGGAAAATGGCTGCATGTATTGATCTTACTTATGGAAAGGCTGTCAGCACAGCCCTATCTGTGGAGGCCAAGTATGCAAATTCTGGGAAAAGTAAGGGATTCAGTGGTGATCGGCCTAGTCAGGGCCCGGTAAAGAGGCAACGGTTTATTCTCCGGTCCTCTAACCAGAACCGTTCAAGTGCACCATCTTTCCCTTTCAAGCAGCCCATAATTATTCGTCCCAACAAAGCTCCCACTGTCCAAAGTCAGCCGGGTGCCCCAGGCACTCGATTCCCCGCTCTGCCAAGTTCTTCAACTGGATGTTTTAACTGTGGCAAATCTGGGCACTTTATTAAAGATTGTCCCTATCCTCGGCAAAATCAGGCTAATAATCAGCAAGGATCGGGAAGTTCAGCTCCAGGCAAGGGAAGTACTTCGGGCAAGAATACCAAGAAAACGGGGCGAGTATATTATACGCAAGTGGCTACCACACCGGAGGGAGAGCCGGTGATGATGGGTACGTTCCCTGTGGCCAGTTACCCTGCAATCATTCTTTTTGATTCTGGTGCTTCGCATACCTTCATTAGCAAGACATTTGTGGAGCAACATCACATTGCATGTCATGAATCAAAAGAGGGATTTAAAATTCATTCACCTGGGGGACACATTTTTACTAGAGAAGTGGCCTATGAAGTGCCAGTAACTATGGCCGGACGGAACTTTCCTACTAACATGATTGTTCTAAGAGGCCAGGATATAAATGTAATTTTGGGGATGAATTGGTTAACTCAACACAAGGCAATTCTCAACACTGAACTCAGAACCATCAGGTTGAGTTATAATCAAGAAGAAATTCTCCTGTCTCTCCCCAAAACCAATCCAGCCAAAGCTTCTGGTAGAGTCTTTGAAGCCATTGTACCGGAGATCAAGAACATTCCGGTAGTATGTGAGTTTCCAGATGTATTTCCGGAAGATTTGCCTGGACTGCCCCCTGAAAGAGATGTAGAATTCGTAATTGAGCTAAAGCCCGGTACGGCTCCCATCTCCCGAAGGTCGTACCGTATGCCCCCTAATGAATTAGCAGAATTGAAGATTCAATTACAAGATCTGCTGAATAAAGGATTTATCTGGCCAAGCTCGTCCCCGTGGGGTTGTCCCGCCATCTTTGTGAAGAAGAAGGATCAAACCTTGCGAATGTGTGTGGACTATCGGCCCCTAAATGAGGTCACCATTAAGAATAAGTACCCTCTTCCAAGGATCGACATCTTATTTGATCAACTAACTGGGGCGAGGGTGTTTTCCAAAATTGATCTCAGGTCGGGCTATCATCAAATCCGTATTCGGCCCGAGGATATACCGAAGACCGCATTTACTACGCGGTATGGATTGTTTGAGTATCTAGTAATGTCTTTCGGGCTCACTAATGCTCCTGCCCACTTCACCTATTTAATGAACTCGGTGTTCATGCCCGAGTTAGACAAGTTCGTGGTGGTCTTCATCGATGATATTTTGATATATTCTAAAAATGAAGAGGAACATGCTCAGCACTTACGGATTGTATTAACGCGCCTGAGGGAACATCAACTGTATGCCAAATTCAGCAAGTGCGCGTTCTGGCTGGAGGAAATTCAATTTCTGGGGCACGTGTTATCAGCCAAAGGAATTGCGGTAGATCCTAGCAAGGTCAAGGATATTCTGGAATGGAAACCTCCAACAACTGTTCACCAAGTCCGGAGTTTTCTTGGACTAGCGGGATATTATCGCAGATTCATACCTGATTTTTCTAAGCTTGTGAAGCCAATCACAAGTTTATTGAAGAATGATACTAAGTTCAATTGGTCTTCTAAATGTAATGAAGCCTTTGAGCAATTGAAGACACTATTGACCACTGCTCCGGTATTGGCTCAACCGGACATCACTAAACCTTTTGATGTATATTGTGATGCGTCAGGCAGTGGACTCGGCTGTGTGCTGATGCAAGAGGGCCGAGTAATTGCGTATGCTTCAAGGCAGTTACGCCGACATGAAGAGCATTATCCAACACATGATCTCGAGCTAGCTGCGGTGGTTCATGCCCTGAAAATATGGCGTCACTATCTGCTGGGAAATATCTGCCATATATATACCGATCATAAAAGTTTGAAATATATATTTACCCAGTCAGAGTTAAATATGAGGCAAAGACGATGGCTTGAGCTCATTAAAGATTATGAACTGGAAATCCATTATCACCCAGGCAAGGCCAATGTGGTGGCAGATGCATTGAGTCGCAAGACTTCCTGCCACTGTCTTATGGTAAAGACCTCCGAAAACACCTTATGTCAAGAAATGGAGAAGTTAAACCTGGGGATGATCCAACAAGGGACTCTGAATCAGCTAAAGCTTGAGTCAACCATTTTGCAAAGGATAATTGATGCTCAACAGGATAATCTGGGCATGAAGCACATACAAGAGAAGATAAGGGCTGGAACAGCCCAATGTTTCAAGGAAGATGATCAAGGTGTGTTATGGTTCAACAACCGCATAGTAGTGCCGAAGAATGAAGGCCTCCGCCAGCAAATCTTAGATGAAGCGCATCTTAGTCGCTATTCCATTCATCCGGGAAGCACTAAAATGTACCAAGATTTAAAGCAACATTACTGGTGGACGAAGATGAAGATTGAAATTGCACGCTATGTGGCCAAGTGTGACACTTGCAGACGTGTCAAAGCCATACACATGAAAACTGCTGGTCCATTGCAATCTTTGCCAATCCCAACATGGAAATGGGAAGACATAAGTATGGACTTCATCGTGGGATTGCCCAGGACGGCCAAAGGGTATGATTCTATTTGGGTTATAATTGATCGACTCACAAAAATTGCCCACTTCTTACCCGTCAGGGCCAAATATACTGTGGCCACTTATGCAGCATTATATATCAGCCGTATTCTCAGTTTGCATGGTATTCCAAAAACCATAGTGTCGGATCGTGGACCTCAATTCGTATCCAAGTTTTGGGAAGAACTTCATACATCCTTGGGTACCAAATTGCTCCACAGTTCGGCCTACCATCCTCAAACCAGTGGACAGACTGAAAGAGTAAATCAAATCCTCGAGGATATGCTGCGGGCATGTGTCCTGGATTTCTCGCAAAAATGGGATGAATGTTTGCCCTTAGCGGAGTTTTCATACAATAACAGTTATCAGGAGAGTATCAAAATGGCACCTTTTGAAGCTTTATACGGGCGACGGTGTCGAACTCCGTTAACTTGGTCTGAACCTGGAGAAAGATACTTCTTTAGGCCTGATATGGTGAAAGAGGTCGAAGAAAAGGTTCAGAAAATTATTCATAATATGAAGAAAGCTCAGACTCGACAAAAGAGTTATGCAGACCGACGACGACAACCCTTATGTTTTCGGGTAGACGACCATGTCTACTTGAAAGTTTCACCGATGAAGGGTGTATCGCGTTTCGGGGTTAAAGGAAAACTTGCACCCAGATACATTGGTCCATTCCGGGTACTTGAGCAATGTGGACCAGTGGCATACCGACTTCAGCTCCCCGAAACATTGTCTGCCGTACATAATGTGTTCCACGTATCACAATTGAAGAAGTGTCTACGGGTTCCCGATCGAACCGTTGAAGTGACTGATGTTGTCCTGGAACCAGATTTGACATACTCGGAACATCCCATTCGAGTTCTGGATCAAAAGGACAGGGTTACCCGGAGAAAGACTCACAAGTTTTATAAAATACAGTGGAACCAGCATTCGGAAGATGAGGCTACATGGGAAACCCAAGATTTCTTAGATAAGAATTTCCCAGGCTTTCTAGCCTCTTGTAAATTGTAAAGTTTGTATATCTGTGTAATAAAGGAATGAACCCCCACACCACCCCTGCCTTGTACCAGAATTAAGGAAATAAAAACATGACACATTTCCTTTTCCATTACTCACCCTAGGACTTTAAATCTCGGGACGAGATTCTTTTATGGGGGGAAGGATGTAACACCCCTGGTGTTACTATAACTAAAACCTGAGCATGGCATCATGAGCATGGACATTGCATATGTTTGACACACCTAGAGTGCATTCACTAGGCAAAAATTTCAAACAAGTTGTATTGTTTTACTGCTTTACAAATAGGACCCTGGTTTAAGTACTTAACCCTAAATAGTGGTTAAAGGGGTGAAACTTAATCCAAGTTGAGAAAAACTTTAGGGCTTGTGAGAAAAGTCATAAAATATCCCCAAACACTAAATTGAATCACATTTATACCCCTGAGATACTAAAAACCCTAATTGGAACCCTGGGAAACCCTAAAACTAAACCCTAGGGACCTAAGTGCAAAATCAGTCCACTTTTGGGCTAAAGTGCAAAAACCAAGTCAAATAAGTGTTTCAAGTCAATTGGATCACAAATATGTGGACTTGAGGGCCAAACCCTAAATTTTGGACTTAAATGCAAAATGGACCTCATTTGAGTCTATTCTAAGTCTGGATTTCAGTGGTATTGGCTCAACTTTGGAGCCTTGTATTTTTCAGGATATAGGGTTTTTACCCTAGGTCACCACATCAAAGTTGAAGACCTATTATAGGAGAACAACTTTGCTTAAGGTTGTAAGCATAGTTGTTAAGAGTATTTGAGAGATAATGAAGCTCAAAGTCGGGCTGTCAGTCGATCCCTGAACTGAATTTTCAAGAGCAGTGTAATGGGATTAACTTTGAGCTCGATTTTGAATGATCTTCGGTAACTATTTGATGGCAAGTCTTGTAGCAAAGTTGATCATGGATGATAGGTGTATAAGTTTGATGCAGATAGTTGGCGTTGTCACCACGTAAAAATTTGAGAAAATCGACCCCAAACATGGACTGTCAGTCACCCTGAATCGGTGTTCTGATGGTACAGTGCTCGAATACACTGAAGAAGATCCGTTCGTCCTCACCGCCGGCAGCTGCCGCCGTCGATCGTCGCTCGCCAAGATTCGTGCTCGGCGATCACCGGATAAGTTTGCCACGGTAAAAGTCCTCGTCACCGGTGAGCTGGCCACCACTCCGACGACGTTCTCCCCCCCTGGCTCACCGCCCGCAGTAAAGTGCTCACCGTCGACCGCCGCCTCTCGACCGGGTGCCGTGTGTCCAAGCCCTTCCATAGCGTCGCCATGACTCCTCTTGGCCGTCCCATCGTCGACGGGGAACTTGCCACGCCATTAGCCACGGTTTCACCGTGACACCTTCGTTCTTATCTCCGACCGCCAGCACAACCTCCTCAAATTGATCGCCGCCGCCGTCGTTCCCTATAAATTGAGCCCACCGTTAGCTTCGTAACTTTATCCAGAACCTCGACGTCCAGTATTGCTCCCAGTAGTTCACCGACGAGCTCCAATTTCGCGTTTCCCCAAATTCACCCAAAACACCGCAAGAACCTAGCCCTCCCGTGGCCAGCTCGTTCTGGTACGTCGCCATTCGATTCATGTGTCGTTTTCGTGCCCCTGCCTGCTTGTGATGCTCTCGGTGGCGTCTGTTTGCTCAGTCCGGCCATGGTTGTACGGGAACGTGAGCTCGACGCCCCGGTTTTCCGCCCTGAGCGTGGGCAGAACAATTTCTTGGAGCGCCGTTCGAAATTGAGGGCCGTTCTTAGGTCGTCTTAGGTCCGTAGAGCCTCTCCGATAGTTAGCTTGGACGATCATCGCCAGCCATGTCCAGTACGGGTCATGCCGGGAAGGATCCATGGCGCGGCGTGGTCAGGGGTTATCGCGGGAAAGAAACAGAAGCTTGAGGGCGTTTCTGCAAATCGTCAGTGACTGCGTACAATAGTAAAAGGACCTTTTTCGGATTAACCAGAAGCGCGAGGCCCTTTCTGCAAAATTGCCTGGGCGCGGACGCGCGCGCGCGGGCGCGAGCGCTGTTTTCCCTGGGCCTGGGCTTGTTGGGCCAGAATCGGCCCAGTACTGTTTTATCGTTTTCCTTTTTCTTTTACAGCAGAACTCTAGAAATCTGTAGAAAATAGTAGAAAAATCCTAAAATTATGAGACCAATTTTCCTAGGCTTGTTATTTTCCATAGTATTTAATAAAAATAGTTTTATGATTTTTAGTTTGAACAGGGAATTTTAGGGTATTTAAAATAGCCTAAACTATTGATTCTGGAATTTTAGAAAATAAATAATAAGCCCAAAATTTCCCAAACTTTTTATGTGAGCTTATCACATTATTTAGAAGCCATGGGTAGAGTTTGGTTTGATTTGGACCTTGTTTGATCACTAAACCCAAAACCACCCCCCCTGCTCCATGAACTCCTTTACTGACTCCGGAAACCCTCGGTTCTCGGAGTACCGTGAAGGAAAGTTGTACTCAAGACATAAATAATAAGTTTATGTTATCTTTGCATCCTCATGAGCATTCCATGACATCCATTCTTATGCATGTATATGATTATATTAGAGCAAGAAGAAGAAGAAGAAGTTTTTGAAGAAGGGATACCACCCACCTCTGATCCCCAGGCAGACAACTGCTTTTATTTTGATATCTGTGGATCCGAGCCAGACACATCTGATAACAAAGGCAAGCCCCGGTGCATTTGCCACCTCCCTTGATGTTTTTAAATACTTTTCGCACACTGTAAGTCTAGTGAAATGTGCATTAGGTTTATAGGAGTTACCTGAAACCCTTTGATGCATTACTTTTCTTGGTATCCATACCTGTTTAGATACTTCTGTGAAGTATCAAAAGTATGATTTACAAAAATGCTTAGCCTTGCTTAGATCTTGTGGATAGAGGTTGTCCTCAATTTAACCATGGAGAGGATGGCTTCTACCCGCAAGAATATTTTCATATGGAGCAATAGTGGGATCTTACTGCAAAGTTCCCTGAGATGCTCTTTCCTCCTAAGGAACAGACACAATCCTAAGGATGGAAATACTTAAATTGAGACTTGGGGGTAGGAACAGGTGATGTTCTACCCAGGTTGGTTAAGGATTAACGCGTATGTAGGCGTGCTGACCGAGGACCCTTTAACTGGTCACATGCCTCATCATGGGTAAGCCTTGCCTCGGGCAGACTAAGGCCGGAATAAGATAACACGAAATGGGAGTGGAGCGGTGGCGAGAGTAGCGTGTACCCTCCGTGGCAAGAGGCTGGACGGTGGTGTATCTGTGCTCTCGGTTTGCGTGAACCTGATCTGGTCTTAAGAACCCCGGTGGCGGGTTGACATATGCAAGGGTTAAGTGCTACATATGTCGTGTGATTGGAGATCCTCAGCTGAGTACAATCGATTCGGATCGCCGTACCTTCGCGGTTATGAAGACTTGGTCACTTCCCTGCAACCTAGAGTCAGGATGTGAAAATGGTGGATAAAAATGATGTTGTCTTGATGTGATGCGAAATTAGACTAGATGCAAATGGAGTCTATTAATACTTAATATGGCGTTAAAAGATTGAAAGTAAGGACTCACTTTAGTAAGCAGCTTCTGCGAAAATATAAGTTGATTTTTTGCTAAAGCCTCCCCTTGACTCCTAGTTATCCAGCATACCCTTGAGAGTCTTTTCCTTAGTCAGGTAAGACTTGCTGAGTAATTCCATACTCAGGGTTTATCCCTTTGTTGTTTTTAGGTGGGGAAGTAGCAGACTTCTGCTGCTTCTGTGCTAAGGTGGTTCCCAACGAAGAGAAACAGGACTGAAAGGCGGGAGGACTCGGTCCTCCATCTAGAATCTTTTGTTTATAGTCTTTCGGGAGAGGTTTGTGTCTCCCTGGTTTGTATAATTATTACTTTTATGCACTCACTTTTAGAACTGGTCTGTAATAACTTAACTTGAGCTTACTTTGGAAATAAATGTAAGATTATGTAAATCGCTTCCGCATATCTTTATCTCCGATGATCTGTAATGTCTGCAAGACGGGTGAAACGTTCCTGGTGAGGTAAGGAAAGAAACCGAGCTTGTCAAGTAACTTAGGAACATCTACAGGGTGTCTGATGTCTGTTAGACAAGGACAACTGTAGGTGGGCCTGATTACTTGGGAGGTTCCGTCACAGGGGCCTTAGCCCGAGTCCGAGCCCTGGGTCGGGCGGAACGGAGTTCGCCGTCTTCCGGGGCCTTAGCCCGAGTCCGAGCCCTGGGTCGGGCGGAGCGGAGTTCGCCGTCTTCCGGGGCCTTAGCCCGAGTCCGAGCCCTGGGTCGGGCGGAGCGGAGTTCGCCGTCTTCCGGGGCCTTAGCCCGAGTCCGAGCCCTGGGTCGGGCGGAGCGGAGTTCGCCGTCTTCCGGGGCCTTAGCCCGAGTCCGAGCCCTGGGTCGGGCGGAGCTTCCTATGGCGCTTTTGGCCAAGCCTGGCCGCCCGGCAGTCCCACTCTTTGTGTCAAATGCCCCAGTGACTTGGTCGGTTGGCGCGGTGATTTAGTCAGGGTTGCTTCTCAACGAAGGCAAGGCCTCGGGCGAGCCGGAGATGCGTCTGCCGTAAAAAGGGGGCCTTGGGCGAGACGGAAACACCTCAGGGTCGGCTGCCCTTGCCCGAGGCTAGGCTCGGGCGTGGCGTGATCGAGTCGCTCGTATGGACTGATCCCTGACTTAATCAAACCCATCAGGCCTCTGCAGCTTTATGCTGATGGGGGTTACCAGCTGAGAATTAGGCGTCTTGAGGGTACCCCTAATTATGGTCCCCGACAGTAGCCCCCGAGCCTCGAAGGGAGTGTTAACACTCGCTTGGAGGCTTTCGTCGCACTTTTTTGCAAGGGGACCAGCCTTTCTCGGTTGCTCTTTGTTCCGGTGGGTGCGCGCGAGCGCACCCGCCGGGTGTAGCCCCCGAGGCCTCGGAGGAGTGGTTTCACTCCTTCGAGGTCTTAATGCCTTGCGTAATGCTTCGGCCGGTCTGGCGGTTCCCTCACGCGAACAGGCCGTAGCCCGGGTGCACTGTCGGGGCCCAAGTTCTCGGGCTGGTATGTTGACGCTGTCAACGGTTCGGCCGGAGCCGGGTTTGCGAGAGCAGCCCCCGAGCCTCCGCACGGAGCGAGAGGACGATCAGGGACAGACTCGGCTTTTTTACATACGCCCCTACGTCGCCTTTCCGCAAGGAGGAGGGGGGGAGAGCGCCATGTTACCCTCGATGGGCACCGAACATGGTGTCTCCGGTGAGCTGCAATCGGGTAATCCGAGTGGACGTCCGTGCCCCGTTCGTTGGGGGTCGGCTAGGGGCCCGGAGGCACGCCCAAAAGTACCTGCAGGTGATCTGCCGGACCCGGTCCCCTGGCGACGGGGTCCGAGGGCTCGTTGCCTCCCTCCGATGGGATTCCGTTACAGAGTCGTTCCCGCTGGTCTCGGAAATGTCCTAGGGTACCTCGGGAGCACAGCCCGAGCCTTGGTTATGTATCGAACGTACCCTGGGTCATCCCTCGCTCGGTGTCTGAGGCGACTGTGAACCCTTCGGGGGGCCAGCCTTCGAACCCCTGATCAGTAAGGGGCGCGGAGCCCGAGTAGCCTGAGGCGGTCGTGGGACCTTTCGGGAGGCCGACCTTCGAACCCCTGACCAGTAGTGGGTGTCGGGCCCACGCGATCTGAGGCGGCTGTTGAACCCTTCGGGGGGCCAGCCTTCGAACCCCTGATCAGTAAGGAGGCTCGGAGCCTAGTTCCTTCACGGGGAAGGATCCCTTTGGGGGTACCCCCTTTCCCGGTCCCTGTTGCAAGAGATAGAGAAAGAAGGAACAGGGAAAAAAGGATACAAAATTGAACGACGTGGCGTACCTTTTTTGGTGTGGTCGTTTTGGCGAAGGCGAAACGTCGCCAGCTGCTTCCGCCAGAAGCGCTGCCCGTCGAGCCGCGGAGTTAATGCGCCGGGGCGAGCGGTCGGCGAGGCTGCCGTTGCGTACGCGAGCCGTTCGAGGAACGGGTCACGGGCGTGTCGTCTTCACACCGTGAGAGAGGGGGTTCTCTTGCTGCCTCCGGATGGGACGTGAGCTTGGCTGATGGCGTGACCGCTGCTCTTGCGCGCCTGCCACCGTCATTACTGCCGGCCCACTTTTGACTGCGTTTGACCGCTGCGCCCGGCTGGCGCTGCTGGGCCGCGCGCTGGGCCACCTCGGGTCGCGGTATTGGTTCCGCAACCGAGGAGGTGCGGTGGTGGCGCAAGTGGCATAGTGGCATACATGCAGCATCCGGCGCGCCGGTTGCGCGACGCGTGGGCTTGAGCCTCCGTGCTGGCCTGTCAGGAGTCGGAGAGGCGCGTCCACTTGGCGCGAGTCGGAGAGGCGCGTCCACTTGGCGCGGTTGCATGCTGCCCGCATGGCTGCCCGCCCCTTTCGCCCGTTGGTCTGGGCAAAGGTGGAGGGTCACTTGTAACCGCTGGGTGGTTGCGCGCGCCGCGCGCGGCGGTTCGGCTTCTTCTGCTCGGAGCCGGTCTGTATGACAGGCGGGTCCCAGCCCCCGCGCCGCAGGGGAGGACTTTGGAGGCGTGTTGGAGAAGACTCAGCCCGTGACGGTTGGGGACGCAAGCAGGGAGAGTTGCCTTTAAAAGGAGGGCGACCTCTTTCGTAAGGCGACCATGTCTTCTTCCTCCCTTATGCATCGTGTCTTTCCACCTTTCAAGCCCCCGGATGGGGGAAACCGCCGTCTCCGTGCCTCATCGTCGGAGGACACTACTCCGCGGGAGTGGGTACCTTTCAGCCATCGTTCGGCTTCAAGGATTTTCATCAGGCAGCCCGGTGGCTCCCCTCCGCTGGGGGTCACCCGAGACGGTGACCACCAGCTCCTGGGTGGGGAGGAGCAAACCGGGCTGTGATCTTGGTCCCACCCTCAGCTTCAAGGATGTTCATCATCCTCGCTGGGGTGGGTGCCGGGCTGAGCTGGCGCTCTACCTCCCGCACGGGTTCGTGGGTCATCCTCTCTCGCAGTATTCGAGGGAGAAGGCGCTCACTGGCCCTGCGGGCGGCCCGGACTTCGACAACGCGGGGCGGGTCGACGGCAGGCGTCGCCACCTCCAGCGTGTCGGGTTCGTCGGCTCGGCTCGCGGCGGCCCCTTCTGTAGGGGGCGGCTGCCGCGCCGTGTACACGGGAGGACCACCCTGGGTGCCACGCGCTGCTAGGGCGGCGTTCGTGTTCTGGGGTGGTCCTGCCTTTGCACCGGGGCGGCGCCTTTACGCGGAGGCCGGTGCCCCACTCATCTGGGAGGACTTGAGTGGGGATCTGCCAGAGGGCTGAGGCTCCTGTCGCCGGTGCCGAGGCGGAGGCGGCTCGAGAAGTCCCCGTCACCGACGGGGTCACCGCCACCATCCGCGCTTCGGGCCTCCGGCTCTTTGTACTTGTCCTCGCCCCTCGAGCGTCGGTGTGGGCGAGGGCAAGGCTGCAGCGGCGCCTACCCCGAGGCCTGCGCTGCTGCAGTTCGGTCGTCCGGAGTGGGGGTCGTCGTCGTCGTGGCCAGAGCGGGCGGCGGCGAGCCGCCCGTCAGTCTTCTGCAGCCCCACAGGCCCGCCCCTATCGAGTGGGGTTGTTCGTACCTGCGGGGGGGGACCGGAGTTCCGTTTGTAATGGCACTTCGAGTGCCGGGTTTTTTGTTCATTTTGGCTTTCGGGGCCTGAACATGTATGTAATTACGGCTCGGAGCCGTGTTTTTTCCTCATTTCCGAGCACTAAGACTCATCTGCTGATTGTCTGAACCGCTTCACCAAGCATGAGTCGCCCCGTGTCAAGGTGACGAGTGAGGTATCCGTATCCCGGAGGCGTAGGAGTCCCTCGGCTCGGTCGGCCCTTTTGTCCGAGGCTCCTCTAGCTTAGTTAAAGAGACCCCTCGGCCGCTCTCCGACGAGCCGAGGCCGGGGGTAGCGATATCAGTATGAGCAGAGGCGAAGTTGGTTCGGAAATGAAACCTGGTTGGCTGGAGCCTAGCCGAGTTGTCCGTTGGCAGGATCGACGCCGGAGTCGGTCAGCCGAGGCTTCGGACCGGGCTCGTGCCCTCGGAAGGTGGTTGGCCGAGGCCCCGGAGGTGGCTGGCCGAGCCGCCTGCTCGGGCCGGATTCCCGGAGAAGTCCCTGACAACGATCGCCCGGGCGTGGTGATGACGCCGTCCTTCGGAGCGGAGGCCCTCGGACCGTGTCGCCGTCCGAGGCTAGGTTGGGCCTTGCCGAAGGTGCCGTTGATGCCGAGGGTGTCGCTGCCCCCTTCCCGAGTCAGGACCCGAGCCTGCAGGATCAGCTTGTCTTGTAGTGTGTGCTTTGTGCGGCCGTCGAGGCCAGAACACACACCCTTGCTGTGTTGTAAAGCTGCGTCTCTTTTCCTCTTGTTTCGAGCATCTGGACTTTTTTGTCGGTAGCAGGGATGTTAGTGCGAGCGAAAGTTGCTTCTCGCGGAAGGTGAGGAGTGAGGTATCCGTATCCCGGAGGCGTAGGAGTCCCTCGGCTCGGTCGGCCTTGCCGCTTACGCGCACTTTTACTCGTCCATGAGGCCCTATCACCGACTTGGTCGAGGAAACTCGAAGAATCGCTTCGACAGAAGGGCTTCCGAACGTAGAGACTTGTTCGATCCGTGGTCACCTTATCCGAACGCGAGTTACTTATCGCAGAAGGTGATGAGTGAGGTATCCGTATCCCGGAGGCGTAGGAGTCCCTCGGCTCGGTCAGCCTTGACTGCTTACGTGTACCCCGTCGTTTCCAGGACCCACTTTTCGAAGTAGTCAAAAAGCACGGAAGATATTCTGGTAAAAGAGATTTTCTGTTTGAGGAAAATTTTGACGCAGAGGGGGTTTCCCCCCTTTTAGCCCCCGAGGGAGGGTCGGGCTTTGCCGAGGCGAGGCCGACCCTTCCTTGTTGACTAAACTTTGCGTGGGTGTGAGGTATATGAACAACTTGGAAACATCTTAAGGGTAGAAGCGACGTAGCTGTTGGATGTTCCAAGCGTTGCCGTAGACCTCGCCTTGACTGTTGGCCAGCTTGTACGTTCCGGGCTTCAGAACTTTGGCGATGATGAACGGCCCCTCCCAGGGGGGCGTGAGCTTGTGCCTCCCTCGGGCGTCCTGCCGCAGCCGAAGCACCAGGTCGCCCACCTGGAGGTCTCGGGGTCGGACCCCTCGGGCGTGGTAGCGTCGCAGGGACTGCTGATACCGCGCCGAGTGTAGTAAGGCCCTGTCCCGAGCCTCGTCTAGCTGGTCCAGCGAGTCTTCTCGGCAAGCTTGGTTGCTTTCATCGTTGTAGGCCCTCGTCCTCGGGGAGCCGTATTCCAGGTCAGTGGGAAAACGGCCTCGGCCCCGTAGACCAGGAAGAACGACGTGAAACCCGTGGCTTGGCTCGGCGTCGTCCTCAGGCTCCAGACCACCGAGGGGAGTTCCTTCATCCATCGCTTGCCGAACTTGTTGAGATCATTGTAAACCCGAGGCTTGAGCCCTTGTAGAATCATGCCATTGGCACGTTCTACTTGCCCATTCGACATGGGATGAGCTTCGGCGGCCCAGTCTACCCGGATGTTGTGATCCTCGCAAAAATCCAAGAATTTTTTGCCGGTGAACTGGGTGCCGTTGTCGGTGATGATGGAGTTCGGGACCCCGAAGCGATGGATGATGTTGGTGAAGAACGCCACCGCCTGCTCGGATCTGATGCTGTTCAGGGGTCGGACCTCGATCCACTTGGAGAATTTGTCGACGGCGACCAGCAGGTGCGTGTAGCCCCCGTGCGCCTTCTGCAGAGGGCCGACGAGGTCCAGACCCCACACAGCGAAGGGCCAGGTGATGGGTATCGTCTGCAGAGCCTGAGCGGGCAGGTGGGTCTGCTTCGCATAGAATTAGCACCCTTCGCAGGCGCGGACAATTCTAGTGGTGTCAGCCACCGCCGTCGGCCAATAGAAGCCTTGGCGGAAAGCGTTCCCGACGAGGGTTCGAGGTGCTGCATGATGGCCGCAAGCCCCCGAGTGTATTTCCTGCAGGAGTTCCTGACCCTCGGCGATGGAGATGCATCGCTGGAGGATGCCCGAGGGGCTACGGTGGTAGAGCTCCTTCTCATCGCCCAGCAAGATGAACGACTTGGCGCGTCGCGCTACCCGCCGAGCCTCGGCTCGGTCGAGGGGCAGTTCTCCTTGGCGGAGATATTGCAGGTACGGGGTCTGCCAATCTTGCTCTGGCATGACCCCGCTCTGCTCCTCCTCGATGCGCAGTGCTTCGCCCTCGGGGGCCGAGGGTTCCTCGGGTTGAACCGAGGATGGCTCGGGCTGGGCCGAGGTCACCTCGGACGGGGCCGAGGGCACCTCGGGCTCGGGCGTGTCGCCTATCTTGACTGAGGGTTGGTGCAGATCCCGGGAGAAGACGTCCGGGGGAACCGTCGTTCGCCCCGAGGCTATCTTCGCCAGCTCGTCCGCAGTCTCGTTGTAGCGCCGGGCGATGTGGTTAAGCTCGAGCCCGTAGAACTTGTCTTCCAGGCGTCGAACCTCATCACAGTAGGCCTCCATCTTCGGGTCACGGCAGTGGGAGTTCTTCATGACTTGGTCGATGACGAGCTGCGAGTCGCCGCGTGCATCGAGGCGTCGGACCCCTAGCTCGATGGCGATTCGCAATCCGTTGATCAGAGCCTCGTACTCAGCCACATTGTTGGACGCCGGGAAATGGAGGCGGAGCACGTAGCGCAGGTGTTTCCCGAGGGGCGAGACGAAGAGCAGGCCCGCGCCGGCTCCCGTCTTCATCAGCGACCCGTCGAAAAACATGGTCCAGAGCTCCGGTTGGATCGGAGCCGTCGGCAACTAGGTGTCGACCCATTCGGCTACGAAGTCTGCCAGTACCTGGGACTTGATGGCCTTCCGAGGGGCGAACGAGATTGTCTCGCCCATGATTTCCACCGCCCACTTTGCGATCCGTCCCGAGGCTTCTCGGCACTGGATGATCTCCCCCAGGGGGAAGGATGACACCACAGTCACCGGATGAGACTCGAAGTAATGTCGCAGCTTTCGCCTCGCCAGGATCACTGCATACAGCAGCTTCTGGACTTGTGGGTAGCGGATCTTGGTCTCGGACAGTACCTCGCTGATGAAGTAAACCGGCCTCTGAATGGGCAAAGCATGCCCCTCTTCCTGCCTTTCGACCACGATCGCGGCGCTGACCACCTGAGTGGTAGCGGCGACGTAGACCAGGAGGGCTTCTCCATCAGCTGGGGGTACCAAGACGGGCGCCTGGGTGAGGAGCGCCTTCAGGTTCCCGAGAGCTTCCTCGGCCTCGGGAGTCCAGGTGAAGCACTCGGCCTTCCTTAAGAGACGGTACAGGGGCAGGCCTCTTTCGCCGAGGCGCGAGATGAAACGGCTCAAGGCCGCGAGACATCCCATGACCCTCTGTACGCCTTTTAAGTCCTTGATGGGCCCCATGTTTGTGATGGCTGCGATCTTCTCCGGGTCGGCTTCGATGCCCCGCTCGGAGACGATGAATCCCAAAAGCATGCCTCGGGGCACCCCGAAGACGCACTTCTCGGGATTGAGCTTAACGCCCTTCGCCTTGAGACACCGGAATGTCAGTTCGAGGTCAGAGAGAAGGTCGGAGGCTTTCCTCGTCTTGACTATGATGTCATCGACGTAGGCCTCGACCGTGCGACCGATGTGTTCGCCGAACACATGGTTCATGCACCGCTGGTACGTTGCACCCGCGTTCCTCAAACCGAACGGCATGGTGACATAACAGTACATGCCGAAGGGCGTGATGAAAGAAGTCGCGAGCTGGTCGGACTCTTTCATCTTGATTTGATGATACCCTGAGTAGGCATCGAGGAAAGATAGGGTTTCGCACCCTGCAGTGGAGTCCACGATTTGATCGATGCGAGGTAGAGGGTAGGGGACCTTCGGACATGCTTTGTTGAGACCAGTGTAGTCTACACACATCCGCCACTTCCCCCTTTCTTCCTCACAAGTATAGGGTTGGCGAGCCATTCGGGATGGAATACCTCTTTGATGAACCCTGCTGCCATCAGCTTGTGGATCTCCTCGCCTATCACCCTGCGCCTTTCCTCGTCGAATCGGCGCAGAGGCTGTCTGACCGGTCGGGCTCCGGCCCGAATATCCAGCGAGTGCTCGGCGACATCCCTCGGTATGCCGGGCATGTCCGAGGGACTCCACGCAAAGACGTCGGCGTTTGCGCGGAGAAAGTCGACGAGCACTGCTTCCTATTTGGGGTCGAGCCCGGAACCGATCCGGATCTGCTTGGAGGTGTCTCCACTGGGGTCGAGAGGGACGGCCTTAACCGTCTCCGCTGGCTCGAAGTTGCCGGCATGTCGCTTCACGTCCGGCACCTCCCGGGAGAGGTTTTCCAGGTCGGCGATGAGGGCCTCGGACTCGGCGAGGGCCTCGGCGTACTCCACGCACTCCACATCGCATTCGAACGCGTGTTTGTACGTGGGGCCGACGGTGATGACCCCGTTGGGGCCCGACATCTTGAGCTTCAGGTAGGTGTAGTTGGGGATGGCCATGAACTTCGCGTAGCATGGCCTTCCCAACACTGCGTGGTAGGTTCCTCGGAACCCGACCACCTCGAACGTCAAAGTCTCCCTTCGGAAGTTGGAGGGTGTTCCGAAGCAGACAGGAAGGTCGAGCTGTCCGAGGGGCTGGACGCGCTTCCCAGGGATGATCCCGTGGAAGGGCGCAACGCCTGCTCGGACGGATGACAGATCGACACGCAGGAGCCTGAGGGTCTCGGCGTAGATGATATTGAGGCAGCTGCCCCCATCCATCAGGACCTTGGTGAGCCTGACGTTGCCGATGATGGGATCGACGACGAGCGGGTACTTCCCCGGGCTCGGCACGTGGTCGGGGTGGTCGTCCTGGTCGAAGGTGATGGGCTTGTCGGACCAGTCTAGGTAGACTGGCGCCGCCACCTTCACCGAGCAGACCTCCCGACGCTCTTGCTTATGATGCCGAGCCGAGGCATTCGCCGCATGCCCTCCGTAGATCATGAAGCAGTCGCGGACCTCGGGGAACTCTCCTGCTTGGTGATCTTCCTTTTTGTCGTCGTCGCGGGCCCTGCCACCCTCTGCGGGTGGCCCGGCCCGGTGGAAGTGGCGCCGAAGCATGACGCACTCCTCGAGGGTGTGCTTGATGGGCCCCTGATGGTAGGGGCACGTCTCCTTGAGTGCCTTGTCAAAGAGGTTGGCGCCTCCGGGGGGCTTCCGAGGGTTCTTGTATTCGGCAGCGGCGACAAGGTCGGTGCTGGCGGCGTCGCGTTTCGCTTGTGTAACGCCCCGAATTTTGCAGTTGAATTTTTTCTTTTCTTTACTCGCCAAAATTCGGGCGTTACCTTTTCTTTTTCTTTTTCCCCTCGCTAAACCTTGACCTTTTCCAAAGTTAGCGGGATTCGGTTTGGAATTCCCATGTAAGAAAAACCCTAAAATTGTTTTATGTTGTTTGATGCACCATGCCGAGCCATGCATTTTTTTGATTTGCTTTGAAAGTGCAAATGCATTCATCTAGGAAGATCGGATTTCGAAAATAAGAAGAAAATCTTTTCTTTCTTTCTCTTTCTCTTTCTCTCTCCTCTTTTTCTCTCTCTCCCGCGCCGTGGGCCGACCCCGGCCGGCCCAGCCGCCCTTGCGCCCCCCTTTGGGCCCAAAAAGGCCCAACCGCCCCCCACCTCCCCTTTTCTCCCCAATTCTCTCTCCCTCCCTCTCATTTTCTCCCATTTTCTCTCCCCACCGCCGCCCCTACCCCCACCCTGCCCTAGCCGCCGCCCCCCGCCGTCGGCCGCCCGCCGGTGAGCCCCCCTCCTCTCTCCTCCCTCCTCTCTCCCTCTCCCCTCCTCTCCCCTTGGCAGCCCAGCCGGCCACGGCCGCCCCTGGCCGCGCCCCTGGCCGTTCCCAGCCCAGCCGCCGGCCACGCCCTGGCCCCGGCCGCGCCTAGCCGCCGCCTGGCCGCACCCAGCCGGCCACGGCCGCCCCTGGCCGCGCCCCCGGCCGCTCCAGCCCGCGCCCCCAGCCGCGCCCTCGGCCGCGCCCGCCTGGCCTGGCCGCGCCCTCGGCCGCGCGCCTGGCCGGCTCGGCCGCCTGGCCAGCCCGCGCCCCCCCCCGCGCGCCCCCGGCTCAGCCGGTTCTGGCCGCCGGTTCAACCGGGCCGGCTCAGCCGCCCTCCCCCGCGCTCGGCCGCGCCCAGCTCGGCCGCCCTGCCTAGGGCCGGTTCAACCGCCCTAGGGCCGGTTCAACCGCCCTAGGGCCGGTTCAACCGCCCCCCTGTTTTTTTTATTTTTTTTATTATTTTATTTTATTTTAGTTTACTTTCTGTTATCATAGCTATTTTATTTTAGGTAGGCTAATCATTGTTATTATTATTGAAATATGAAGTTCAATTTAAAATTCCGTTATGCCAGTTGATTCACGTAATTAATTGTTTATCTCATTCAATGCGATCAACTTAACATGAATAGGTTTCCATTAGTGTATATAACAGAATTCTTTTGTTAAGGATCAATTGCAACTAATCATTAGTGCATAAACTTTAACCCCCCTGCGAGACCCTCTACCGTTTCTTTCTAACCATAACAAATGCGATATGGAATGTCATACTTGATGCATACTCACTTTACTTGTTACCTTGTATGGTGTACTGTTCTTTTGTATTAAATATGTGGATGTATGTATGTTTGCGCTCGCATAGAGAACGATCCGGTCGAAGAGCCCGAGGAATTCGCAGGAGAAGCCCCTGAGCAGCAGTCGGTTGGTGGAGGCAAGTGTCCTTTGACCTATCTCTGTCCTATTCATTCTTTAATTCACCTCCCGCATTACACATTTATACCTAAGGATTGACTAGCTTTTGTTATTCATGTCCTTGTTTACCTACTTGGGTCGGATTATTACTGCTTAGTTTGATGCTATTGCCCAACTCTAATCAATGAACATGATGTGATTATCTATGATACGCTGTTTTCCCCTTCTTATTTATGATTATATTTGTGACTTTCAAGGGGACTCGAGCGGTTTCTCGAGTGCCTCTCCGTAAGGACCTGTTCAATGGATGACCGCCCGGGAAAACAGTGCAACCATGAGGGTGGAATGGGACGCCCTTAGCTGAATAATTAGAGGAACCGGGGTGTAGTTCGCTTAGCCGTTGTGCCGTCAATGGGGCTCGGTGTATGCGGCTCGCTCTGCCAAGGTTGATTTGTCCCTTGGGGAGGAGTGCGGTACATTTAGGAAACCTAACGGGTGGCTACAGCCCCGGGGAATCTTTGTAAAGGCTACGTAGTGAGACCCTGCCTATTCACCTTGGTAGTGTTTAAGGGTTTGATCAGCCCGAGGCAAGAGGGAATCACGGCTTGTGGGTAAAGTGCGCAACCTCTGCAGAGTGTTATGAAACTGATATATCAGCCGTGCTCGCGGTTATGAGCGGCCAAGGGAGCTCCAGAGATTAGTGATACTTGATCAGAGATATTTTGGTACAGGTGGCAATGAGATTGATGGTTCTGATTATGATTATGGTAATGGTAAGTGGTATTCTTTCCGTTTGGAAAGGATACATTGGGCTAATAACTTGGGTTAATGTTAAAACCTGGCTTTCTACTAGTAAGTAATAACCTGACCAACTAAAAGCAACTGCTTGACTTATCCCCACATAAAGCTAGTCCACTACAGCCAAACGGGATGCTTGCTGAGTATGTTGATGTGTACTCACCCTTGCTCTACACACCAATCCCCCCCTCCAGGTTGTCAGCATTGCAACCACTGCTCAGGAGAAGATGAAGCTGTGGAAGGAGACTTCCAGGAGTTCCAAGACTACGACGAGTTCTAGGCGTGGGTTAGCGGCAACCCCCAGTCGGCTGCCTGTGAAGGCCGCGTTATCTACGTTTCTTTTCCGCACTTTGATTTATTGTAAGAACTATATGGACGTCTCAGACGTATGATGTAATCGACTATTATTTCCCTTTTAATACTATTTGAGCACTGTGTGATGATGTCCATGTTATGTAACTGCTGTGTACGTGAATAACTGATCCTGGCACGTACATGGTTCGCATTCGGTTTGCCTTCTAAAACCGGGTGTGACAGCTTGCGACTTCCTCCTGCCTTTCTTCTTGGCGCCGAGCGGAGTAGACGCCTCGGGAGCATCTTCCGACGGGCGGCCCTGGGGCTGCTTGTCCTTTCGGAAGATGGCCTCGACCGCCTCCTGACCAGAGGCGAACTTGGTGGCGATGTCCATCAGCTCGCTCGCCCTGGTGGGGGTCTTGCGACCCAACTTGCTCACCAGGTCACGGCAGGTGGTGCCGGTGAGGAATGCGCCGATGACATCGGAGTCGGTGATGTTAGGCAGCTCGGTGCGCTGCTTCGAGAATCGCCGGATGTAGTCCCGAAGGGACTCTCCCGGCTGTTGCCGGCAGCTTCGGAGGTCCCAGGAATTCCCGGGGCGCATGTACGTGCCCTGGAAGTTGCCGGCGAAGGCTTGGACCAGATCCTCCCAGTTGGAAATCTGCCCCGGAGGCAGGTGCTCCAACCAAGCGCGAGCAGTGTCGGAGAGGAACAGGGGGAGGTTGCGGATGATGAGGTTGTCGTCGTCCGTCCCACCTAGTTGACAGGCCAGGCGGTAGTCCGCGAGCCACAATTCCGGTCTCGTTTCCCCCGAGTACTTTGTGATGGTAGTCGGGGGTCGGAATCGGGGCGGAAACGGCGCCCGCCGAATGGCCCGGCTGAAGACCTGCGGACCGGGTGGTTCGGGCGAGGGACTCTGATCCTCCCCGCTGTCGTAGCGTCCCCCACGTCTGGGATGATAACCTCGGCGCACCCTTTCGTCGAGGCGGGCCCGACGGTCGCGATGAGGGTGCTCGTCGCCGAGGTGGCCCGGGGCCGCTGGCGCGGTGTTGCGCGTGCGCCCGGTGTAGACCGAGGCTTCCCGCATGAGTCGGGAAGTCGCGGCGCGAGGTTCCGAGGGGTACCCCTGCCTTCGGGAGGCAGAGCTCTCGGCCCGCCGGGCCGCAGCGCCTTCCAGGAGATGCTTGAGCTCTCCCTGGATTCGCCGACCCTCGGTGGTTGATGACTCCGGCATCGCGCGGAGGAGCATCGCTGCGGCGGCCAGGTCCTGACCGGTCCCGCCGGATGCGGGTGGCGGTCTGTCCCTGGCATCGTTAGCGATGCGGTGCTGGAGACCTTGGGGCAGGTGACGTATTTCTCCGGCCGGGGGCTGGCCCGCCCATACCTGCCCGACGTCCCGGCGGATTGCCTCGAGCGCTCCTGCTCCCTCATCGAGCCCGGCCCGCGCCCCGCGGACTTGCTCGAGCTGTGGGTCGTGACCCCCCGCCGGAACGGGGACCACAGCTAGCTCCCGCGGGATGTCGGCGCGAGGCGCTGGCCTAGGGGGATCACCATCCTCCGGCATGCCGAGACAGCTGCCTCCGGAGGGATCCCCTAGCTCGACGTGGAAACATTCGCGGCTCGGGCCGCAGTCCTTGTCGTCAAGGCTGCGGCTGCCGTCGGAACAGTCGGAGAGGCAGTAGTTGCATGCGGTCATGAAATCCCGCATGGCACTGGGGTTGCCAGATCCAGAGAAATCCCAGCAGATGCTGGGATCATCATCTTCCTCGGACCCAGAGGGCCCGTAGGTCGAGACGTCCGTCAATCGGTCCCAAGGCGACCGCACACGAAACCCCAGAGAGGTTGCACTCGCCTCAATGTGAGCGCCTGCCAAAGCGAGGTCGCTAGGCGGGTGGAGGCCGAGTCGAAATGACAAAGGATGGGAATCAGCCAGTACCTTTTGGTCGACGAGGAGCGACGAAGTCACATCGGGGGCTGATCGTGCTGTCGTCCTGGGTGCGAGGGCGACGTCCTGCAGGCCCTCCGTGAGCGCGCTGGCGTCGTCCACTTGCTCGGGGTCGGCGTGTCGCGGGGGGACGGTGCTCGCCTTCACCTCAAACGCGTGGGTGATGCCCGACGCGTCCTCCGTTGGGGCGCTGGGGATGTCGATTTGCTCGACAGCCGACTGAGCGCAACCTCCCGCTTGGCCCCGGTTGCCCCGCCTCCTCCTTCGATGGCGAGGGAGAGGATGGGGCGAGCTCGAAAGTTGTCCTTCCCCCACGCGGGAAAGACGTCGTCGATTCCGCCGCCGGCGGGCGGGCTGTCCGCCACCATTGTCGCTGTCGCGCGGCGGTGGAAGGAGTATCATGTCGTAGCTGCCGTCGAAAGACATGAACTCGAGGCTCCCGAAACGGAGCACCGTCCCGGGTTGAAGAGGTCGTTGGAGACTGCCCATCTGGAGCTTGACGGGAAACTACTCGTCAACACGCAGCAGGCCCCTACCTGCGCGCCAACTGTCGGCGTTTCGGGACTGGGGGGTCCCCGAGCCGACGAGTGAGTGTGCCGCGTGCCCCAGCCCAGATGGGTCGAGCGCGTGGGCGAGCGCGAAGGGGGGAGAGAGCGAGAGCGAGGTGGCCGGAGCCGGATCGTGAGGGAGTCGGAGATCCCGCGGCCTTCGTGTTCGTCCCGCGCCCAGGTCGGGTGCGCTTGCAGTAGGGGGTTACAAGCGTCCGCGCGGGTGAGGGGAGCGAGCGGCCCCAAGAGAGCGCCTGCCCCTGCCCTTCGTTCCCGCGAGGCCAACCTTCTCTAAGAAGGCCCTGGTCCTTCCTTTTATAGGCGTAAGGAGAGGATCCAGGTGTACAAATGGGGGTGTAGCAAGGTGCTACGTGTCTAGCGGGGGAGAGCTAGTGCCCTAAGTACATGCCAAGGTGGCAGCCGGAGAGATCTTGGCACCCGGCTAGTGTGGCGTCGTGGCTGTCGGAGAAGCAATGGAGCTTGGCGGAGGGACAGCTGTCGGAGTGGTTGGGCCCTTGCTGACGTCCCCCTGCTTCCGTAAGAGAGCTGAGAGCCGCCGTCGTCATGGGTCCAGCGGGGTGCCATCATTGCCTATCTGGCGGAGCTAGCTAGATGGGACGTCGGTCCTGTTCCCTGCGGCTCGAGTCGGCTCGGGGTAGGGTGATGATGGCGCTTCCTGTTGACGTGGCGGACTCGTGCCCTAGGTCGGGCGACGTGGAGGCTCCTCCGAAGCCGAGGTCGAGTCTGTCCTGCATGGCCGAGGCCGAGCCCGAGCTCCTGGGTCGGGCGAGGCGGAGGTCGTTCGGCAGAGGCCAGGGCGGAGTCCGAGCCCTGGGTCGGGCGAGGCGGAGTTCGTCGTCTTCCGGGGCCTTAGCCCGAGTCCGAGCCCTGGGTCGGGCGAAACGGAGTTCGCCGTCTTCCGGGGCCTTAGCCCGAGTCCGAGCCCTGGGTCGGGCGGAGCGGAGTTCGCCGTCTTCCGGGGCCTTAGCCCGAGTCCGAGCCCTGGGTCGGGCGGAGCGGAGTTCGCCGTCTTCCGGGGCCTTAGCCCGAGTCCGAGCCCTGGGTCGGGCGGAGCGGAGTTCGCCGTCTTCCGGGGCCTTAGCCCGAGTCCGAGCCCTGGGTCGGGCGGAGCGGAGTTCGCCGTCTTCCGGGGCCTTAGCCCGAGTCCGAGCCCTGGGTCGGGCGGAGCTTCCTATGGCGCTTTTGGCCAAGCCTGGCCGCCCGGCAGTCCCACTCTTTGCGTCAAATGCCCCAGTGACTTGGTCGGTTGGCGCGGTGATTTAGTCAGGGTTGCTTCTCAACGAAGGCAAGGCCTCGGGCGAGCCGGAGATGCGTCTGCCGTAAAAAGGGGGCCTTGGGCGAGACGGAAACACCTCAGGGTCGGCTGCCCTTGCCCGAGGCTAGGCTCGGGCGTGGCGTGATCGAGTCGCTCGTATGGACTGATCCCTGACTTAATCAAACCCATCAGGCCTCTGCAGCTTTATGCTGATGGGGGTTACCAGCTGAGAATTAGGCGTCTTGAGGGTACCCCTAATTATGGTCCCCGACAAGCATACATGTGTTTATGCCTTTGATCATGTTCATTCTGCATTTTTGTCGGGGACCATAATTAGGGGTACCCTCAAGACGCCTAATTCTCAGCTGGTAACCCCCATCAGCATAAAGCTGCAGAGGCCTGATGGGTTTGATTAAGTCAGGGATCAGTCCATACGAGCGACTCGATCACGCCACGCCCGAGCCTAGCCTCGGGCAAGGGCAGCCGACCCTGAGGTGTTTCCGTCTCGCCCGAGGCCCCCTTTTTACGGCAGACGCATCTCCGGCTCGCCCGAGGCCTCGCCTTCGTTAAGAAGCAACCCTGACTAAATCACCGCGCCGACCGACCAAGTCACTGGGGCATTTGACGCAAAGAGTGGGACTGCCGGGCGGCCAGGCTTGGCCAAAAGCGCCATAGGAAGCTCCGCCCGACCCAGGGCTCGGACTCGGGCTAAGGCCCCGGAAGACAGCGAACTCCGCTCCGCCCGACCCAGGGCTCGGACTCGGGCTAAGGCCCCGGAAGACGGCGAACTCCGCTCCGCCCGACCCAGGGCTCGGACTCGGGCTAAGGCCCCGGAAGACGACGAACTCCGCCTCGCCCGACCTAGGGCTCGGACTCCGCCCTGGCCTCTGCCGAACGACCTCCGCCTCGCCCGACCCAGGAGCTCGGGCTCGGCCTCGGCCATGCAGGACAGACTCGACCTCGGCTTCGGAGGAGCCTCCACGTCGCCCGACCTAGGGCATGAGTCCGCCACGTCAACAGGAAGCGCCATCATCACCCTACCCCGAGCCGACTCGGGCCGCAGGGAACAGGACCGACGTCCCATCTGGCTAGCTCCGCCAGATAGGCAATGATGGCACCCCGCTGGACCCATGACGACGGCGGCTCTCAGCTCTCTTACGGAAGCAGGGGGACGTCAGCAAGGGCCCAACCACTCCGACAGCTGTCCCTCCGCCAAGCTCCATTGCTTCTCCGACAGCCACGACGCCACACTAGCCGGGTGCCAAGATCTCTCCGGCTGCCACCTTGGCATGTACTTAGGGCACTAGCTCTCCCCCGCTAGACACGTAGCACCTTGTTACACCCCCATTTGTACACCTGGATCCTCTCCTTACGCCTATAAAAGGAAGGACCAGGGCCTTCTTAGAGAAGGTTGGCCTCGCGGGAACGAATGGCAGGGGCAGGCGCTCTCTTGGGGCCGCTCGCTCCCCTCACCCGCGCGGACGCTTGTAACCCCCTACTGCAAGCGCACCCGACCTGGGCGCGGGACGAACACGAAGGCCGCGGGATCTCCGACTCCCTCACGACCCGGCTCCGGCCACCTCGCTCTCGCTCTCTCCCCCCTTCGCGCTCGCCCACGCGCTCGACCCATCTGGGCTAGGGCACGCGGCACACTCACTCGTCGGCTCGGGGACCCCCCGGTCCCGAAACGCCGACAGTTGGCGCGCCAGGTAGGGGCCTGCTGCGTGTTGACGAGTAGTTTCCCGTCAAGCTCCAGATGGGCAGTCTCCAACGACCTCTTCAACCCGGGACGGTGCTCCGTTTCGGGAGCCTCGAGTTCATGTCTTTCGACGGCAGCTACGACATGATACTCCTTCCACCGCCGCGCGACAGCGACAATGGTGGCGGACAGCCCGCCCGCCGGCGGCGGAATCGACGACGTCTTTCCCGCGTGGGGGAAGGACAACTTTCGAGCTCGCCCCATCCTCTCCCTCGCCATCGAAGGAGGAGGCGGGACAACCGGGGCCAAGCGGGAGGTTGCGCTCAGTCGGCTGTCGAGCAAATCGACATCCCCAGCGCCCCAACGGAGGACGCGTCGGGCATCACCCACGCGTTTGAGGCGAAGGCGAGCGCCGTCCCCCCGCGACATGCCGACCCCGAGCAAGTGGACGACGCCAGCGCGCTCACGGAGGGCCTACAGGATGTCGCCCTCGCACCCAGGACGACAGCACGATCAGCCCCCGATGTGACTTCGTCGCTCCTCGTCGACCAAAAGGTACTAGCTGATTCCCATCCTTTGTCATTTCGACTCGACCTCAACCCGCCTAACGACCTCGCTTTGGCGGGCGCTCACATTGAGGCGAGTGCAACCTCTCTGGGGTTTCGTGTGCGGTCGCCTTGGGACCGATTGACGGACGTCTCGACCTACGGGCCCTCTGGTCTGAGGAAGATGATGATCCCAGCATCTGCTGGGATTTCTCTGGATCTGGCAACCCCAGTGCCATGCGGGATTTCATGATCGCATGCAACTACTGCCTCTCCGACTGTTCCGACGGCAGCCGCAGCCTTGACGACAAGGACTGCGGCCCGAGCCGCGAATGTTTCCACGTCGAGCTAGGGGATCCCTCCGGAGGCAGCTGTCTCGGCATGCCGGAGGATGGTGATCCCCCTAGGCCAGCGCCTCGCGCCGACATCCCGCGGGAGCTAGCTGTGGTCCCCGTTCCGGCAGGGGGCCACGACCCACAGCTCGAGCAAGTCCGCGGGGCGCGGGCCGGGCTCGATGAGGGAGCAGGAGCGCTCGAGGCAATCCGCCGGGACGTCGGGTAGGTATGGGCGGGCCAGCCCCTGGCCGGAGAAATACGTCACCTGCCCCAAGGTCTCCAGCACCGCATCGCTAACGATGCCAGGGACAGACCGCCACCCGCATCCGGCGGGACCGGTCAGGACCTGGCCGCCGCAGCGATGCTCCTCCGCGCGATGCCGGAGTCATCAACCACCGAGGGTCGGCGAATCCAGGGAGAGCTCAAGCATCTCCTGGAAGGCGCTGCGGCCCGGCGGGCCGAGAGCTCTGCCTCCCGAAGGCAGGGGTACCCCTCGGAACCTCGCGCCGCGACTTCCCGACTCATGCGGGAAGCCTCGGTCTACACCGGGCGCACGCGCAACACCGCGCCAGCGGCCCCGGGCCACCTCGGCGACGAGCACCCTCATCGCGACCGTCGGGCCCGCCTCGATGAAAGGGTGCGCCGAGGTTATCACCCCAGGCGTGGGGGACGCTACGACAGCGGGGAGGATCGGAGTCCCTCGCCCGAACCACCCGGTCCGCAGGTCTTCAGCCGGGCCATTCGGCGGGCGCCGTTTCCGCCCCGATTCCGACCCCCGACTACCATCACAAAGTACTCGGGGGAAACGAGACCGGAATTGTGGCTCGCGGACTACCGCCTGGCCTGTCAACTAGGTGGGACGGACGACGACAACCTCATCATCCGCAACCTCCCCCTGTTCCTCTCCGACACTGCTCGCGCTTGGTTGGAGCACCTGCCTCCGGGGCAGATTTCCAACTGGGAGGATCTGGTCCAAGCCTTCGCCGGCAACTTCCAGGGCACGTACGTGCGCCCCAGGAATTCCTGGGACCTCCGAAGCTGCCGGCAACAGCCGGGAGAGTCCCTTCAGGACTACATCCGGCGATTCTCGAAGCAGCGCACCGAGCTGCCTAACATCACCGACTCCGATGTCATCGACGCATTCCTCGCCGGCACCACCTGCCGTGACCTGGTGAGCAAGTTGGGTCGCAAGACCCCCACCAGGGCGAGCGAGCTGATGGACATCGCCACCAAGTTCGCCTCTGGTCAGGAGGCGGTCGAGGCCATCTTTCGAAAGGACAAGCAGCCCCAGGGCCGCCCATCGGAAGATGCTCCCGAGGCGTCTACTCCGCTCGGCGCCAAGAAGAAAGGCAGGAGGAAGTCGCAAGCGAAACGCGACGCCGCCAGCACCGACCTTGTCGCCGCTGCCAAATACAAGAACCCTCGGAAGCCCCCCGGAGGCGCCAACCTCTTCGACAAGGCACTCAAGGAGACGTGCCCCTACCATCAGGGGCCCGTCAAGCACACCCTCGAGGAGTGCATCATGCTTCGGCGCCACTTCCACCGGGCCGGGCCACCCGCAGAGGGTGGCAGGGCCCGCGACGACGACAAAAAGGAAGATCACCAAGCAGGAGAGTTCCCCGAGGTCCGCGACTGCTTCATGATCTACGGAGGGCATGCGGCGAATGCCTCAGCTCGGCATCGTAAGCAAGAGCGTCGGGAGGTCTGCTCGGTGAAGGTGGCGGCGCCAGTCTACCTAGACTGGTCCGACAAGCCCATCACCTTTGACCAGGACGACCACCCCGACCACGTGCCGAGCCCGGGGAAGTACCCGCTCGTCGTCGATCCCATCATCGGCAACGTCAGGCTCACCAAGGTCCTGATGGATGGGGGCAGCTGCCTCAATATCATCTACGCCGAGACCCTCAGGCTCCTGCGTGTCGATCTGTCATCCGTCCGAGCAGGCGTTGCGCCCTTCCACGGGATCATCCCTGGGAAGCGCGTCCAGCCCCTCGGACAGCTCGACCTTCCTGTCTGCTTCGGAACACCCTCCAACTTCCGAAGGGAGACTTTGACGTTCGAGGTGGTCGGGTTCCGAGGAACCTACCACGCAGTGTTGGGAAGGCCATGCTACGCGAAGTTCATGGCCATCCCCAACTACACCTACCTGAAGCTCAAGATGTCGGGCCCCAACGGGGTCATCACCGTCGGCCCCACGTACAAACACGCGTTCGAATGCGATGTGGAGTGCGTGGAGTACGCCGAGGCCCTCGCCGAGTCCGAGGCCCTCATCGCCGACCTGGAAAACCTCTCCCGGGAGGTGCCGGACGTGAAGCGACATGCCGGCAACTTCGAGCCAGCGGAGACGGTTAAGGCCGTCCCTCTCGACCCCAGTGGAGACACCTCCAAGCAGATCCGGATCGGTTCCGGGCTCGACCCCAAATAGGAAGCAGTGCTCGTCGACTTTCTCCGCGCAAACGCCGACGTCTTTGCGTGGAGTCCCTCGGACATGCCCGGCATACCGAGGGATGTCGCCGAGCACTCGCTGGATATTCGGGCCGGAGCCCGACCGGTCAGACAGCCTCTGCGCCGATTCGACGAGGAAAGGCGCAGGGTGATAGGCGAGGAGATCCACAAGCTGATGGCAGCAGGGTTCATCAAAGAGGTATTCCATCCCGAATGGCTCGCCAACCCTGTACTTGTGAGGAAGAAAGGGGGAAGTGGCGGATGTGTGTAGACTACACTGGTCTCAACAAAGCATGTCCGAAGGTCCCCTACCCTCTACCTCGCATCGATCAAATCGTGGACTCCACTGCAGGGTGCGAAACCCTATCTTTCCTCGATGCCTACTCAGGGTATCATCAAATCAAGATGAAAGAGTCCGACCAGCTCGCGACTTCTTTCATCACGCCCTTCGGCATGTACTGTTATGTCACCATGCCGTTCGGTTTGAGGAACGCGGGTGCAACGTACCAGCGGTGCATGAACCATGTGTTCGGCGAACACATCGGTCGCACGGTCGAGGCCTACGTCGATGACATCGTAGTCAAGACGAGGAAAGCCTCCGACCTTCTCTCCGACCTCGAACTGACATTCCGGTGTCTCAAGGCGAAGGGCGTTAAGCTCAATCCCGAGAAGTGCGTCTTCAGGGTGCCCTGAGGCATGCTTTTGGGATTCATCGTCTCCGAGCGGGGCATCGAAGCCAACCCGGAGAAGATCGCAGCCATCACAAACATGGGGCCCATCAAGGACTTAAAAGGCGTACAGAGGGTCATGGGATGTCTCGCGGCCTTGAGCCGTTTCATCTCGCGCCTCGGCGAAAGAGGCCTGCCCCTGTACCGTCTCTTGAGGAAGGCCGAGTGCTTCACCTGGACTCCCGAGGCCGAGGAAGCTCTCGGGAACCTGAAGGCGCTCCTCACCCAGGCGCCCGTCTTGGTACCCCCAGCTGATGGAGAAGCCCTCCTGGTCTACGTCGCCGCTACCACTCAGGTGGTCAGCGCCGCGATCGTGGTCGAAAGGCAGGAAGAGGGGCATGCTTTGCCCATTCAGAGACCAGTTTACTTCATCAGCGAGGTACTGTCCGAGACCAAGATCCGCTACCCACAAGTCCAGAAGCTGTTGTATGCAGTGATCCTGGCGAGGCGAAAGCTGCGACATTACTTCGAGTCTCATCCGGTGACTGTGGTGTCATCCTTCCCCCTGGGGGAGATCATCCAGTGCCGAGAAGCCTCGGGACGGATCGCAAAGTGGGCGGTGGAAATCATGGGCGAGACAATCTCGTTCGCCCCTCGGAAGGCCATCAAGTCCCAGGTACTGGCGGACTTCGTAGCCGAATGGGTCGACACCCAGTTGCCGACGGCTCCGATCCAACCGGAGCTCTGGACCATGTTTTTCGACGGGTCGCTGATGAAGACGGGAGCCGGCGCGGGCCTGCTCTTCGTCTCGCCCCTCGGGAAACACCTGCGCTACGTGCTCCGCCTCCATTTCCCGGCGTCCAACAATGTGGCTGAGTACGAGGCTCTGATCAACGGATTGCGAATCGCCATCGAGCTAGGGGTCCGACGCCTCGATGCACGCGGCGACTCGCAGCCCGTCATCGACCAAGTCATGAAGAACTCCCACTGCCGCGACCCGGAGATGGAGGCCTACTGTGATGAGGTTCGACGCCTGGAAGACAAGTTCTACGGACTCGAGCTTAACCACATCGCCCGGCGCTACAACGAGACTGCGGACGAGCTGGCGAAGATAGCCTCGGGGCGAACGACGGTTCCCCCGGACGTCTTCTCCCGGGATCTGCACCAACCCTCAGTCAAGATAGGCGACACGCCCGAGCCCGAGGTGCCCTCGGCCCCGTCCGAGGTGACCTCGGCCCAGCCCGAGCCATCCTCGGTTCAACCCGAGGAACCCTCGGCCCCCGAGGGCGAAGCACTGCACATCGAGGAGGAGCAGAGCGGGGTCATGCCAGAGCAAGATTGGCAGACCTCGTACCTGCAATATCTCCGCCAAGGAGAACTGCCCCTCGACCGAGCCGAGGCTCGGCGGGTAGCGCGACGCGCCAAGTCGTTCGTCTTGCTGGGCGATGAGAAGGAGCTCTACCACCGTAGCCCCTCGGGCATCCTCCAGCGATGCATCTCCATCGCCGAGGGTCAGGAACTCCTGCAGGAAATACACTCGGGGGCTTGCGGCCATCATGCAGCACCTCGAACCCTCGGCGGGAACGCTTTCCGCCAAGGCTTCTATTGGCCGACGGCGGTGGCTGACGCCACTAGAATTGTCCGCGCCTGCGAAGGGTGCCAATTCTATGCAAAGCAGACCCACCTGCCCGCTCAGGCTCTGCAGACGATACCCATCACCTGGCCCTTCGCTGTGTGGGGTCTGGACCTCGTCGGCCCTCTGCAGAAGGCGCCCGGGGGCTACACGCACCTGCTGGTCGCCGTCGACAAATTCTCCAAGTGGATCGAGGTCCGACCCCTGAACAGCATCAGATCCGAGCAGGCGGTGGCGTTCTTCACCAACATCATCCATCGCTTCGGGGTCCCGAACTCCATCATCACCGACAACGGCACCCAGTTCACCGGCAAAAAATTCTTGGATTTTTGCGAGGATCACAACATCCGGGTAGACTGGGCCGCCGTAGCTCATCCCATGTCGAATGGGCAAGTAGAACGTGCCAATGGCATGATTCTACAAGGGCTCAAGCCTCGGGTTTACAATGATCTCAACAAGTTCGGCAAGCGATGGATGAAGGAACTCCCCTCGGTGGTCTGGAGCCAGAGGACGACGCCGAGCCGAGCCACGGGTTTCACGCCGTTCTTCCTGGTCTACGGGGCCGAGGCCGTTTTGCCCACTGACCTGGAATACGGCTCCCCAAGGACGAGGGCCTACAACGATGAAAGCAACCAAGCTAGCCGAGAAGACTCGCTGGACCAGCTGGACGAGGCTCGGGACAGGGCCTTACTACACTCGGCGCGGTATCAGCAGTCCCTGCGACGCTACCACGCCCGAGGGGTCCGACCCCGAGACCTCCAGGTGGGCGACCTGGTGCTTCGGCTGCGGCAGGACGCCCGAGGGAGGCACAAGCTCACGCCCCCCTGGGAGGGGCCGTTCATCATCGCCAAAGTTCTGAAGCCCGGAACATACAAGCTGGCCAACAGTCAAGGCGAGGTCTACGGCAACGCTTGGAACATCCAACAGCTACGTCGCTTCTACCCTTAAGATGTTTCCAAGTTGTTCATATACCTCACACCCACGCAAAGTTTAGTCAACAAGGAAGGGTCGGCCTCGCCTCGGCAAAGCCCGACCCTCCCTCGGGGGCTAAAAGGGGGGAAACCCCCTCTGCGTCAAAATTTTCCTCAAACAGAAAATCTCTTTTACCAGAATATCTTCCGTGCTTTTTGACTACTTCGAAAAGTGGGTCCTGGAAACGACGGGGTACACGTAAGCAGTCAAGGCTGACCGAGCCGAGGGACTCCTACGCCTCCGGGATACGGATACCTCACTCATCACCTTCTGCGATAAGTAACTCGCGTTCGGATAAGGTGACTCCGCGGATCGAACAAGTCTCTACGTTCGGAAGCCCTTCTGTCGAAGCGATTCTTCGAGTTTCCTCGACCAAGTCGGTGATAGGGCCTCATGGACGAGTAAAAGTGCGCGTAAGCGGCAAGGCCGACCGAGCCGAGGGACTCCTACGCCTCCGGGATACGGATACCTCACTCCTCACCTTCCGCGAGAAGCAACTTTCGCTCGCACTAACATCCCTGCTACCGACAAAAAAGTCCAGATGCTCGAAACAAGAGGAAAAGAGACGCAGCTTTACAACACAGCAAGGGTGTGTGTTCTGGCCTCGACGGCCGCACAAAGCACACACTACAAGACAAGCTGATCCTGCAGGCTCGGGTCCTGACTCGGGAAGGGGGCAGCGACACCCTCGGCATCAACGGCACCTTCGGCAAGGCCCGACCTAGCCTCGGACGGCGACACGGTCCGAGGGCCTCCGCTCCGAAGGACGGCGTCATCACCACGCCCGGGCGATCGTTGTCAGGGACTTCTCCGGGAATCCGGCCCGAGCAGGCGGCTCGGCCAGCCACCTCCGGGGCCTCGGCCAACCACCTTCCGAGGGCACGAGCCCGGTCCGAAGCCTCGGCTGACCGACTCCGGCGTCGATCCTGCCAACGGACAACTCGGCTAGGCTCCAGCCAACCAGGTTTCATTTCCGAACCAACTTCGCCTCTGCTCATACTGATATCGCTACCCCCGGCCTCGGCTCATCGGAGAGCGGCCGAGGGGTCTCTTTAACTAAGCTAGAGGAGCCTCGGACAAAAGGGCCGACCGAGCCGAGGGACTCCTACGCCTCCGGGATATGGATACCTCACTCGTCACCTTGACACGGGGCGACTCATGCTTGGTGAAGCGGTTCAGACAATCAGCAGACGAGTCTTAGTGCTCGGAAATGAGGAAAAAACACGGCTCCGAGCCGTAATTACATACATGTTCAGGTCCCGAAAGCCAAAATGAACAAAAAACCCGGCACTCGAAGTGCCATTACAAACGGAACTCCGGTCCCCCCCCCCCCCGCAGGTACGAACAACCCCACTCGATAGGGGCGGGCCTGTGGGGCTGCAGAAGACTGACGGGCGGCTCGCCGCCGCCCGCTCTGGCCACGACGACGACCCCCACTCCGGACGACTGAACTGCAGCCGCGCAGGCCTCGGGGTAGGCGCCGCTGCAGCCTTGCCCTCGCCCACACCGACGCTCGAGGGGCGAGGACAAGTACAAAGAGCCGGAGGCCCGAAGCGCGGATGGTGGCGGTGACCACGTCGGTGACGGGGACTTCTCGAGCCGCCTCCGCCTCGGCACCGGCGACAGGAGCCTCAGCCCTCCGGCAGATCCCCACTCAAGTCCTCCCAGATGAGTGGGGCACCGGCCTCCGCGTAAAGGCGCCGCCCCGGTGCAAAGGCAGGACCACCCCAGAACACGAACGCCGCCCTAGCAGCGCGCGACACCCAGGGTGGTCCTCCCGTGTACACGGCGCGGCAGCCGCCCCCTACAGAAGGGGCCGCCGCGAGCCGAGCCGACGAACCCGACACGCTGGAGGTGGCGACGCCTGCCGTCGACCTGCCCCGCGTTGTCGAAGTCCGGGCCGCCCGCAGGGCCAGTGAGCGCCTTCTCCCTCGAATACTGCGGGAGAGGATGACCCACGAACCCGTGCGGGAGGTAGAGCGCCGGCTCAGCCCGGCACCCACCCCAGCGAGGATGATGAACATCCTTGAAGCTGAGGGTGGGACCAAGATCACAGCCCGGTTTGCTCCTCCCCACCCAGGAGCTGGTGGTCACCGTCTCGGGTGACCCCCAGCGGAGGGGAGCCACCGGGCTGCCTGATGAAAATCCTTGAAGCCGAACGATGGCTGAAAGGTACCCACTCCCGTGGAGTAGTGTCCTCCGACGATGAGGCACGGAGACGGCGGTTTCCCCCATCCGGGGGCTTGAAAGGTGGAAAGACACGATGCATAAGGGAGGAAGAAGACATGGTCGCCTTATGAAAGGGGTCGCCCTCCCTTTAAAGGCAACTCTCCCTGCTTGCGCCCCCAACCGTCACGGGCTGAGTCTTCTCCAACACGCCTCCAAAGTCCTCCCCTGCAGCGCGGGGGCTGGGACCCGCCTGTCATACAGACCGGCTCCGAGCAGAAGAAGCCGAACCGCCGCGCGCGGCGCGCGCAACCACCCAGCGGTTACAAGTGACCCTCCACCTTTGCCCAGACCAACAGGCGAAAGGGGCGGGCAGCCATGCGGGCAGCATGCAACCGCGCCAAGTGGACGCGCCTCTCCGACTCGCGCCAAGTGGACGCGCCTCTCCGACTCCTGACAGGCCAGCACGGAGGCTCAAGCCCACGCGTCGCGCAACCGGCGCGCCGGATGCTGCATGTAAGCCACTATGCCACTTGCGCCACCACCGCACCTCCTCGGTTGCGGAACCAATACCGCGACCCGAGGCGGCCCAGCGCGCGGCCCAGCAGCGCCAGCCGGGCGCAGCGGTCAAACGCAGTCAAAAGTGGGCCGGCAGTAATGACGGTGGCAGGCGCGCAAGAGCAGCGGTCACGCCATCAGCCAAGCTCACGTCCCATCCGGAGGTAGCAAGAGAACCCCCTCTCTCACGGTGTGAAGACGACACGCCCGTGACCCGTTCCTCGAACTGCTCGCGTACGCAACGGCAGCCTCGCCGACCGCTCGCCCCGGCGCATTAACTCCGCGGCTCGACGGGCAGCGCTTCTGGCGGAAGCAGCTGGCGACGTTTCGCCTTCGCCAAAACGGCCACACCAAAAAAGGTACGCCACGTCGTTCAATTTCGTATCCTTTTTTCCTTTTCCTTCTTTCTCTATCTCTTGCAACAGGGACCGGGAAAGGGGGTACCCCCAAAGGGATCCTTCCCCGTGAAGGAACTAGGCTTCGAGCCTCCTTACTGATCAGGGGTTCGAAGGCTGGCCCCCCGAAGGGTTCAACAGCCGCCTCAGATCGCGTGGGCCCAACACCCACTACTGGTCAGGGGTTCGAAGGTCGGCCTCCCGAAAGGTCCCACGACCGCCTCAAGCTACCCGGGCTCCGCGCCCCTTACTGATCAGGGGTTCGAAGGCTGGCCCCCCGAAGGGTTCACAGTCGCCTCAGACACCGAGCGAGGGATGACCAGGGGTACGTTCGATACATAACCAAGGCTCGGGCTGCGCTCCCGAGGTACCCTAGGACATTTCCGAGACCAGCGGGAACGACTCTGTAACGGAATCCCATCGGAGGGAGGCAACGAGCCCTCGGACCCCGTCGCCAGGGGACCGGGTCCGGCAGATCACCCGCAGGTACTTTTGGGCGTGCCTCCGGGCCCCTAGCCGACCCCCAACGAACGGGGCACGGACGTCCACTCGGATTACCCGATTGCAGCTCACCGGAGACACCATGTTCGGTGCCCATCGAGGGTAACATGGCGCTCTCCCCCCCTCCTCCTTGCGGAAAGGCGACGTAGGGGCGTATGTAAAAAAGTCGAGTCTGTCCCTGATCGTCCTCTCGCTCCGTGCGGAGGCTCGAGGGCTGCTCTCGCAAACCCGGCTCCGGCCGAACCGTTGACAGCGTCAACATACCAGCCCGAGAACTTGGGCCCCGACAGTGCACCCGGGCTACGGCCTGTTCGCATGAGGGAACCGCCAGACCGGCCGAAGCATTACGCAAGGCATTAAGACCTCGAAGGAGTGAAACCACTCCTCCGAGGCCTCGGGGGCTACACCCGGCGGGTGCGCTCGCGCGCACCCACCGGAACAAAGAGCAACCGAGAAAGGCTGGTCCCCTTGCAAAAAAGTGCGACAAAAGCCTCCAAGCGAGTGTTAACACTCCCTTCGAGGCTCGGGGGCTACTGTCGGGGACCATAATTAGGGGTACCCTCAAGACGCCTAATTCTCAGCTGGTAACCCCCATCAGCATAAAGCTGCAGAGGCCTGATGGGTTTGATTAAGTCAGGGATCAGTCCATACGAGCGACTCGATCACGCCACGCCCGAGCCTAGCCTCGGGCAAGGGCAGCCGACCCTGAGGTGTTTCCGTCTCGCCCGAGGCCCCCTTTTTACGGCAGACGCATCTCCGGCTCGCCCGAGGCCTTGCCTTCGTTAAGAAGCAACCCTGACTAAATCACCGCGCCGACCGACCAAGTCACTGGGGCATTTGACGCAAAGAGTGGGACTGCCGGGCGGCCAGGCTTGGCCAAAAGCGCCATAGGAAGCTCCGCCCGACCCAGGGCTCGGACTCGGGCTAAGGCCCCGGAAGACGGCGAACTCCGCTCCGCCCGACCCAGGGCTCGGACTCGGGCTAAGGCCCCGGAAGACGGCGAACTCCGCTCCGCCCGACCCAGGGCTCGGACTCTGGCTAAGGCCCCGGAAGACGACGAACTCCGCCTCGCCCGACCCAGGGCTCGGACTCCGCCCTGGCCTCTGCCGAACGACCTCCGCCTCGCCCGACCCAGGAGCTCGGGCTCGGCCTCGGCCATGCAGGACAGACTCGACCTCGGCTTCGGAGGAGCCTCCACGTCGCCCGACCTAGGGCACGAGTCCGCCACGTCAACAGGAAGCGCCATCATCACCCTACCCCGAGCCGACTCGGGCCGCAGGGAACAGGACCGACGTCCCATCTGGCTAGCTCCGCCAGATAGGCAATGATGGCACCCCGCTGGACCCATGACGACGGCGGCTCTCAGCTCTCTTACGGAAGCAGGGGGACGTCAGCAAGGGCCCAACCACTCCGACAGCTGTCCCTCCGCCAAGCTCCATTGCTTCTCCGACAGCCACGACGCCACACTAGCCGGGTGCCAAGATCTCTCCGGCTGCCACCTTGGCATGTACTTAGGGCACTAGCTCTCCCCCGCTAGACACGTAGCACCTTGCTACACCCCCATTTGTACACCTGGATCCTCTCCTTACGCCTATAAAAGGAAGGACCAGGGCCTTCTTAGAGAAGGTTGGCCTCGCGGGAACGAAGGGCAGGGGCAGGCGCTCTCTTGGGGCCGCTCGCTCCCCTCACCCGCGCGGACGCTTGTAACCCCCTACTGCAAGCGCACCCGACCTGGGCGCGGGACGAACACGAAGGCCGCGGGATCTCCGACTCCCTCACGACCCGGCTCCGGCCACCTCGCTCTCGCTCTCTCCCCCCTTCGCGCTCGCCCACGCGCTCGACCCATCTGGGCTGGGGCACGCGGCACACTCACTCGTCGGCTCGGGGACCCCCCCGGTCCCGAAACGCCGACAATTTTGTTGCTTATTGTGGTGCTCAAGTTGTACAAACACTCCCTGGACCTCACACGTCCTTTTTGCAAGTGATGCACATATTTAGGGGGAGCTGTGCTACAACTTGACCCTTTGAGACTAACCATATGCTTGAGTTTGCTTGTTTTAGTCTCAAAGGAGGTTTGAAAGGGAAAAGGTGGACTTGGACCATGAAAGACTTCCACTGCACTCCGATGAGAGGGTAACTTATTCCAAGTTCATCTCATGTACTCTTATTGCCTTTGTGTTCTTATTTGAAGATTTTGGTGAGGCAATGGGGTTCAGGGGCCAAGATTAATCCCGTTTTGGTGCTTGATGCCAAAGGGGGAGAAAATAAAGGCCAAAGCGATAAATGGATCAGCTACCACTTGAGAGATTTTGAAAATAGTAGAATAGAGCTTTTGGTTTGTCAAAACTCGTTTATTGTCTCTCTCGTCAAAAGTTGGCTTCTTGTGGGGAGAAGTATTGATTATGGGAAAAGGGGGAGTTTTTGAAATCTTGAATCAATTTCTCTTGGAATGACTCTCTTTATGTCTTGACATGTGTGTTTGACTTAGAGATAGAAATTTGAGTTTGATTTGCAAAAACAAACCAAGTGGTGGCAAAGAGTGATCCATATATGTCAAATTCGAATCAAAACAATTTGAGTTCTTATTTGAATTGATTTTGTACTTGTTCTACTTGCTTTATGTTGTGTTGGCATAAATCACCAAAAAGGGGGAGATTGAAAGGGAAATGTGCCCTTGGGCCATTTCTAAGTATTTTGGTGATTTAGTGTCCAACACAAGTGCCCTAGTGTAAAAAGGTGGACAAAGTACAAATCAAGGATAAAGGTATGTTTCTCAGACTTAGTACATTGTTTTATGGACTAATGTGTTGTGTCTAAGTGTTGGAAACAGAAAAAATCCAATTGGAAATGTCTTGGCTCGAGCAGCCAAGAATCTGCTGAGTCTGGGGGCACCGGACAGTGTCCGGTGCGCCAGGCTGGCTCGAGCGAAGTGGCCGCTCTCGGGAATTCACCGACGACAAACAGCTATAATTCACCGGACTGTCCGGTGTGCACCGAACTGTCCGGTGAGCCAACGGTCGGTCGGGCCAACGGTCGGCCGCGCAATCTGCGCGGGACACGTGGCCGAGCCAATGGCTAGAAGGGAGCACCGGACTGTCCGGTGTGCACCGGACATGTCCGGTGCGCCAACGGCTCTCAGGCTGCCAACGGTCGACTGCACCATTTATGCAAGGAAATCGGGCACCGGACTGTCCGGTGCGCCAGTCGACAGAAGGCAAGATCAGCCTTCCTAGATTGCTCTCAACGGCTCCTAGCTGCCTTGGGGCTATAAAAAGGACCCCTAGGCGCATGGAGGAGAACACCAAGCATTCCTACAACATTCCTAAGCACCAAGACATCGATTCCGCGCCTTTGATTCTTTGCGATAGCAATTAGAGCTCTAGTTGAGTGGTGAACTCATTGATTTGTGTTGTGAGCTCTCGTTGCGACTTGTGTGCGTAGTGTTGCTGTGATTTCTTGTCTTGAGTGCGTTGCTAATCCCTCCCTTGCTCTGTGCTTCTTTGTGAATTTCAAGTGTAAGGGCGAGAGGCTCCAAGTTGTGGAGATTCCTCGCAAACGGGATTGAGAAAAAGCAAGCAAAGCACCGTGGTATTCAAGTGGGTCTTTGGACCGCTTGAGAGGGGTTGATTGCAACCCTCGTCTGTTGGGACGCCACAACGTGGAATAGGCAAGCGTTGGTCTTGGTGGAACCACGGGATAACCACCGTGCCATCTCTGTGATTGATCCTTGTTGGTTATTGTGTTTTGTTGAGGATTCCTCTTTAGCCACTTGGCAATTATTGTGCTAACAATTAACCAAGTTTTGTGGCTTAAGTTTTCAAGTTTCACAGGATCACCTATTCACCCCCCTCTAGGTGCTCTCAGGAGCGCGCGGGGCGTCATCATTATTTGTTTTACCGGGGCGAGCCAGATGGGACGCCGGTCTTGTTCCCCGTAGCCAGAGCTAGCTAAGGGTAGGGTAATGATGGCCCCTCCTGTGACGTGGTCGATCCGAGCCCTGGGTAGGGCGAGGCGGAGGCTCCTCCGAGGTCGAGGTCGAGTCTGTCTTCCGAGGTCGAGGTTGAGTCCGAGCCCTTGGGTCGGGCGAGACGGAGACCGTCGGCTGAGGCCGAGCCCTGGGTCGGGCGAGTCGGAGTTCGTCGTCTTCTGGGGCCCAGCCCGAGTCCGAGCCCTGGGTCGGGCGAGGCGGAGTTCGTCGTCTTCCGGGGCCCAGCCCGAGTCCGAGCCCTGGGTCAGGCGAGGCGGAGTTCGTCGTCTTCCGGGGCCGAGCCCGAGTCCGAGCCATGGGTCGGGTGAGTCGGAGTTCGTCGTCTTCCGGGGCCAAGCCCGAGTCTGAGCCCTGGGTCGGGCGAGGCGGAGCTTCCTATGGTGCCCAAGGCCGGACTTGGCCGCTGTCAGCCTCACTCTATCGAGTGGCACAGCAGTCGGAGCGACGCGGGCGGCGCTGTCTTCTTGTCAGACTGGTCAGTGGAGCGACGAAGTGATTGCGGTCACTTCGGCTCAGTCGACTGAAGGGCGCGCGTCAGGATAAGGTGTCAGGCCATCTTTGCATTAAATGCTCCTGCGATACGGTCGATCGTCGTGGCGATTTGGGCAAGGTTGCTTCTTGGCGAAGACTGGGCCTCGGGCAAGCCGAAGGTGTGTCCGTTGCTGGAGGGGGTCCTCGGGCGAGACGTAAATCCTCCGGGGTCGGCTGCCCTTGCCCGAGGCTGGGCTAGGGCGAGGCGAGATCGTGTCCCTTGAGTGGACCGAGCCTTGACTTAATCGCACCCATCAGGCCTTTGCAGCTTTGTGCTGATGGGGTTACCAGCTGAGATTAGGAGTCTTGGGGGTACCCCTAATTATGGTCCCCGACAGATATATCGATGCTGGCTATTTATCGGATCCTCACAATGGCCGATCACAAACATGATTCGTATTTTTACAAGGTGGAACTGCTATCTCGTGGAAATCGTCTAAACAGACTTTGGTGACCACGTCTACCAACCATTCTGAAATAATTGCATTATTTGAAGCGTCACCTGAATGTGTATGACTTCGTAGAATGGTGAATCAATATATACTCACAACTTGTGGTATTGGTTCTCTTGACTCACCAACTATTATCTATGAAGATAATTCAGCTTGTGTTGTTCAGCTTGTGTTATATCAAGAGTAATATTGATAAGCATATTTATCCTAAATTGTTTTATCCCCATGAACTTCATGAAAATAGGGATATAAACATCTTGCAAACAAAGTATTGTGATAATCTTGCTGATTTATTCACAAAGTCTCTACCATACTCCACGTTCCAGAAATTTGTTGAGGGGATTGGTATGAGAAGACTTAAGTGCTTGCAAAGTTCGGGGGGAGTAATTCTCCGCGATATATGACCTGTATCGAACCATCATATTACACTCTTTTCTTTGTATGAGTTTTGCCTTACTAAGGTTTTTTCATTCAAAGTTTTTAATGAGGTAATATCAAATAAGCTATATGCTTCATCATTGATTTTCCCACAGTGGTTTTTTATGCATGATGATTACAAGCATATTTTCTTTTGAAATTCAAGTGGGATTATTCTCATTATCCAAAAGACATTATGTACTCCTTATTTTTTCCACGGGGTTTTTGAGGAGATGGTATATTAGAAGACGACTTGCAGATGATCAAATGGATTTGGGTTGATTAAGGAGGAGTGTTACAAAACATTCACATGTGATCAAATCCATCCGGTGGCAGTTACTGTCCAAGTGTCGCACCTTTTGGGGACCCTGTGTATTCTAGTATATATACATCAATCTCTGCAATAAAGTTACAAGTCTCGTGTAATTTGTCTCTATCATTTGTCTATCCTTTTCTTCCTTTACCGCTGAGCACTACACAAAACTCAACAGATATTAGCCATACTGACACCTGTGCTTCGCATCGAATCTAAAGGTAGCTAGCACGAGCACGAGTGCTGCTGAGCTTCGTCGATTTCTCCCTCACCGACAGGTTCTCGCCGGTGAACTGTGTTGCGCACTAGAGACCTACCAGTACAAGTACAGGTCGTCCCTGTCCACGTCGAGATTTCGGAACGGGATAAAAAAGCCTGCGCAAAGCCCTACAGATATTTCCGGACCGTGAATTGCTCGTAAAGTCGAAATGCATCTCGAACGGCGCTTAACACACCACATAGAACTTTCTTCATCAAGTATATAACACGAACTCCTCAAGTATCTCCCGCACTCACAACGTCAGCCAACAGCCCTCCTAGGAAAAAACGTGCACGAGAAGCCCTCATAGAAAAACGTGCACGAGAATTCTCAACCACGCAGCCAGAACGAAAGAGAAGGTTCCTATCGGCGGCACCAGCTCCAGCACGGGCGCACGGCTAGTAGCGACGCCGCGCGGGCGCCCCCACGGCAACGCCAAGGGCCAGGCAGGCTCGTGCGGGCTCCCTCTTCCGGTCTTCCCTATCGGCGGCACCTGGCTCGCGCTGACCTGGCCCAATCGCGCCCGCCTCGCCCAGGCCCGCGTGACAGAGGATAAAGGCCGGGATGCCGCCGCATATCCGCAGACCCCGCCACGCAACGCAGACACGCAGTAGGTAGTGCTACTAGCCTGTTTGATTCTATTTGCAGTGCTCAGTGGAAAAATGAGAGAGGACAGAGACAAATGACAGGGAATGAATTCTTTATTGCAGACAGGTTCATATATATACTAATTACAAAGGGCATCTGACCCTTGGATCAAATAACCGTATGATCAACGGTAGAGATGGGTTTGATCACATCACATTATTTTGTAACACTCCCCCTTGATCAACCCAAAACCGTTTGATCATCTGCAATTTATCTTATTCTCCTCAAAAACCCTGTGGGAAAAATAAGGAGTTCATAATATCCTTTTGGATAATGAGAATAATCTCACATAGTCTCCAAAAGAAAATATGCTTGTAATCATCATGTATAAAAACCCCTGTGGGGAAAATTAATGATGAAGCATATAGCTTTGTTGATATTACCTCGTTAAAAACTTTGGATGAGAAAACCTTAGCAAGGCAAAACTCATACAAAGAAAAGAGTGTAATATGATGGTTCAATACAGGTCATATATCATGGGGAATTACTCCCCCTGAACCTTGCAAGCACTTAAGTCTTCTCATACCAATTCCCTCAACACATTTCTGAAATGTAGAGTATGGTAGAGATTTTGTGAATAGATCTGCAAGATTATCACAAGACTTTGTTTGCAAGATGTTTATATCCCCTTTTTCCTGAAGTTCATGGGGATAAAACAGTTTAGGAGAAATATGCTTATTGATATTACTCTTGATATAACATGTATCCATCTGAACAACACAAGCTGAATTATCTTCATAGATAATTGTTGGTGAGTCAAGAGAACCAATACCACAAGTCGTGAGTATATGATTCACCATTCTACGAAGCCATACACATTCACGTGATGCTTCAAATAATGCAATTATTTCAGAATGGTTGGTGGACGTGGTCACCAGAGTCTGTTTAGATGATTTCCACGAGATGGCAGTTCCACCTTGTAAGAATACGAATCCAGTTTGCGATCGGCCATTGTGGGGATCAGATAAATAGCCAGCATCTGTATACCCAATTAAACTAGGATCATTACTTCTTTTGTAAAAGAGTCCTAGATCCTTTGTGCCATTTAGATATCGGAAGATATTCTTAATGCCAACCCAGTGCCTTTTTGTTGGGGCAGAACTGTGCCTTGCTAACAAATTTACTGCAAAAGCAATATCCGGCCGGGTATTATTAGCAAGATACATCAATGCACCAATAGCACTGAGATATGGGAATTCCGGTCCCAATATCTGTTCTTCATCATCCCGTGGTCTGAATGGATCTTTCTTTAAATCCAAAGATCTGACCACCATAGGAGTCTTTGAAGGATAAGACATATGCATATTGAATTTTTCCAATACCTTTTGGGTATATGTACTTTGATGTACAAGGATTCCAGAAGGTAAATGCTCAAGTTGTAGACCTAAGCAAAATTTGGTTTTACCCAAATCCTTCATCTCAAATTCCGTCGTTAAATGATGACGTGCTTCATCAATATCAAGTTTATTTCCTATGATGTTAAGGTCATCAACATAAACTGATATGATACAGAATCCCACTTTGGATCTTTTGATGAAGACGCATGGGCAATCATCATTTTTCGTGTATCCCTTACGTAAAAGGAATTCACTCAATCGGTTGTACCACATTCTGCCCGATTGTTTTAAGCCATATAATGACTTCTGCAACTTCACACAATACATGTTGCGCTTTGCCTTTGGATTCGGTACATCTATTCCATCAGGAACTTTCATGTATATATCAGAATCCAGTGACCCATAAAGATATGCGGTCACTACGTCCATTAACTGCATAGATAGACGATTTTGTACTGCCAATGATATTAAATATCGGAATGTTATTGCACTCATGACTGGTGAATAAGTTTTGTTGAAATCAACGCCGGGTCTTTGCGTAAACCCTTGTGCTACTAGCCTTGCTTTGTATCTCACTACCTCACCATTTTCATTTCGTTTCCGAATGAAAACCCACTTATATCCCACAGGGAAGATATCACGTGGTGTAGGTATTACAGTAGAGAAAACTTCTCTTTTATAAAGCGAGGCTAACTCCGCTTCGATTGCTGCCTTCCATTTGATCCAATCCGAGCGCTTACTGCACTCTGCCATGGTCTTAGGATCTAGATCATTTTGAAGGTCCTCAGCAATCTGCTCGGAGAAATATATGTCGACATTTGTAGCTTTTCTGTCATATGTTTCACCAGTCTCAACATAGTTGATGGCAATTTCATCATTCCTTAGAGACTCATCAGAATTTCCCAAATTGATGTGTCTAGGATTTTCCGATGTCCCAGCATCGGTTATGTGCACATCCGAGCTGGGTTGTGGATCATCACAATCCACATGATACATTGTATCATTATGGTGTCCTTTTGCATTCACTATTGTTCTTTGCTTTTTAGCAACAGAACTGCGCTTATTCACCATACTTCTCCTTTCTAGGAGTTGAGTGGTCTTACTCGGTACTTCCACTCTTTCTGGTGCATTCCTAGCAGGAATGAATGATTTAGTGACACCTTTGTAATTAGTGAATGCATCTGGCAGTTCATTTGCAAGTCTTTGCAAATGTATAATTTTCTGAACTTGTAGTTCAGTTTCTGAAGTATGTGGATCATAACCTGGAACACATTGAGTATTCCAATTTATTTCCTGGCATTCTTTTTGGTACTTGAATTCTCCCCCTAATGCCGGGAAATGTTCCTCATCAAAGATAGAGTCAGCAAACCGGGCTGTAAATAGATCCCCTGTTAAGGGTTCTAAATACTTAATGATCGACGGAGAATGAAATCCCACATAGATCCCCACTTTCCTGTGTGGGCCCATAGCTGTTCTCTGAGGTGGTGAGATTGGGATGTATACACAACATCCAAATTTACGCAAATGGGAAATACTTGGAGGATTTCCACGTACCATTTGTATTGGGGATGTTGAATGGTATGCAGTTGGTCGTAATTGTATAAGGTCAGCAGCGTGCAGAACTGCATGTCCCCAACACGACGAAGGCAATTTGCAATTCATCAATAATGGCCTTGCTATGAGTTTAATCCTCTTGATTAGTGACTCAGCCAAACCATTCTGGGTGTGGACATACGGTACCGAGTGCTGTACTTGAATCCCCAGCGCCATACAATAATCATTGAATGCCTGAGATTTGAATTCAGCAGCATTGTCCATGCGGATTGAACTAATCCGATGTTCAGGAAAATTTGCCTTTAACTTGATAATTTGAGACATTATCTTGGCAAATGCATGGTTGCGTGTTGATAGTAAACACACATGTGACCATCTGGTAGATGCGTCAATCAGTACCATGAAATACCTGAATGGCCCAGAAGTTGGCATAATTGGCCCACAAATATCTCCTTGAATCCTTTCAAGGAATTTAAGCGGTTCAACTTTAATTTTGAGATATGATGGTCTCAAAATAAGTTTCCCAGTTGCACATGCGGTGCAAACAAAATCCTTAGATTTGGGAAAACTTTTTGTAGGCAAATTATGACCAATTGAATTGCCTGTAATTTTCCTCATCATCCCTACGCCAGGATGACCAAGTCGATCATGCCAAATCTGGAATGCATCAACATCTTGGAAAATTACCTTATATGCAACATGTACATTGCTCTTAATATATGTATAGTACAACCCTGACGTGAGTGATGGAATTTTCTCGCATATGCGTTTGCCATATTTATTCGGCTTTGTCAAGAAGAGAAACTCTGCTTGATTTTCATCATGGGTTTCAATATGAAAACCATTTTGCCGGATATCTCTAAAACTTAGGAGGGTACGTGTAGAATCAGGATACAATAATGCATCCTCGATCACAATTTCAGTACCCATGGGGAGGGTAATAGTTGCTCGACCAGAGCCAACTATCACAGCATCGCGTCCGGCGATGGTCAAAACTTTCCCATCTCTTTTCTTAAGAGTCTGAAAGTATTTGATCTCCCTAAGTATAGAGTTTGTGGTACAACTGTCCACAAGGCATAATTCCTCTTCCGTCGAGTTGTCATCATTATGCATCTATACATAAAGAAATTCTGAATAAGAATTTTATGATGCAACTTAGTACTATACAGAAACATGATATTTAAATATCACAATGTCGAAACAATATTACAATAATGGTATGGCGACTCAACCAATGAGTTCGCACTACACACAGGACCCAACACTGGTCTTGTAGAGTGTGTTACATCTCAAAACATGAGATTGTATACCTCTACTTATTACAACAACATTATAAAGACAGTGTAGAACAACCACACAAGCCACAGTGATCATGATCAAATCTCCAAGCATGAGAGATTTATGCCAAATCTCCAAATGGATCCTTTGACATATACTCAATGATCATATCATCAGATTCATCTTCTTGCAGAAGTGGAGGCTTGTTGTCAACCACATTGGGGTGCTCTTTAGTAAGAGTGTTCTTCAGATCACCAGAAGCCAGTGAAGAACTTCCAACCTCAATTGGTGCTTCAGTAGAATTGAAATGAGCCTCAAAAGCAGGCTTATCAGACTTTGGCTTCTTTAGGGATTGTTGATACAAAAGAACAAGGTGCTTAGGGCAAGTGCAATCCCTAGCAAAATGGCCCTCAGTACCACATTTAAGGCAAGCTCTATTGCCCTTAGATGGTAGAGGCTTGCCATTTCCTTTTCCTTTTCCTTTACCTTTCTTATGGAATTTGTTCTTATTGAATTTGCGAGGTCCAGAAGGATTCTTGAAGTTTTTCTTGAATCCTTTCTTATTCCCAATCTTATGCACATTGAAATGTACCTCAGGCAGAGGGGCAGACCCAGGAGGGCGCTGCTGAGCATTCTTTAGAAGAAGCTCATGATGCTTTTCTGCTTGGGTCAATGTGTGCATAAGTTGAGAATATTTCTGGAAATTGCTAGAGCGATACTGCTGATGCAATATCCTGTCCTCTGGAAGCATGGTAGATAGAGTCTTCTCTATTTTGTCTGCTTCAGTGGGCTCTTTCTCGCAAAACTTCAATTTAGAACAAATGCTATGAAGAGCATGGTTATATTCTGCAACAGATTTAAAATCTTGCAGTCGAAGGTGGTTCCACTCATGGTTGGCTGACGGCCATATGAGCTCCTTCTGCTGTTCATAGCGCTCTTTGAGAGCTTTCCACAAGTTGTGAGGGCATCTCTCCATAAGGTATTCTTGCTTAAGGTCCTTATGGATATAAAGCCTCAAAAGGAAAAGTGCTGTGTTCTTTTTAACCTCATTCACTGGATCAGTACCAGTGATGGGTGCTGCAATTGCATCAATGATCCCACGAGAGGCAAAAGTTATTTCAATATCTGAAGCCCAAGTTGGGTAGTTATGCCCATCAAGGGCGAGTTCCTCGAACTCTTTGGTTGACATGTTCCTACAGTCATTACCATGGACATCCATTAATTTACGCATAAATTAATAGTCACAATGGTGATGTTGTAAGCTCAATATGCAAAAATATTAAAATTACATATGTAACGAGTTCCTTGAAGGTTCCAAACCTTCCCATTGAATAAGTACTTTGAATTTTAGTAAGCATAGTATAGATAATCCTCAAATTAATGAGGTAGATCTAGTAGTGGGCAAGAAACTTGCTGCCTAAAAGCACGGTCTCTGGGCTGATAAGTTCACGGATGAACAAACCGCAGCCAATGCTTAGGACTCCACTATCCATGCTCTACTAATTATCAAAGTAAAATTCACTAACTCTTACATGTGATATGAGTTGCCTGAAGGTTCCAAACCTTCTAATTGAATAAATACTTTGAATACTAGTGAGCATTGTATAGATAATCCTCAAATTAATGAGGTAGATCTCCTAGTAGTGGGCAAGAAACTTGCTGCCTGAAAGCATGGTCTCTGGGCAGATAAGTTCATAAATGAACAAATCGCAGCCAATGCTTAGGTCTCCACTACCTATGCTCTACTAATTATCAAAGTAAAATTCAATAACTCAATATCCTGTTATTTTGGATAGCACGTATAGGTAGTCATCCCGAGAGATGTAGACCTCATAGAGATAGGCATTCCAAATGCTGCCACAAGCACGGTCTCTGGGCTACTAAATTCTATAAAAGAATTTAGTGCAGCCTATGCTTAGGACTCTATCTCCCTGTGCTCTTTATCCAAAATAATGTAATTTTATTTTTTTGCATGAGTTTTATTAAGTCTGAACTTAATAAATGCTATATTTATATGCAAACATAAATGAATGCGTAAATAATAGCAAGTAGAGATATGTGAATTATTAATGTAAAACAAACAATAATTCACAAACTAAAATCTGCTATATGTACAATAAAACAGATATGTCTTTACAATATATGCAGTCTAAATTATGAATTTAGACGCATAAGGTAACTTGAACTGAAATTACATATAAAACAGAGTCTTATACTGAAATTCAGAATTTAAAATGGTAAAAACAGGCTATATTAGGCCTCTGAAAGTGGCCCAGGCGGCCTGCCAGGCGAGCCAGGCAGCGGCCAGAAAGGCCTGCACGCCGGCCCAGCCTAGCTGGCCTGCCCAGGCGGCCCAACAGAGGCCCAAGAGCCTATTTTATATTGGGGCGGCTAGGGTTTCCAACCCTAACCGCCCCCAGCCGCCGCCTAGCACCAGGGGACTTCCCAGCCGCCGCCAGGAACCCCTGGCTCCCTGCCCAGGCAGCAGGAGCCGCGCGCGCCCAGGCCAATGGCCTCTGGGAGGCCACGCCGACCGCTTGCAGGGCGGGCCCCGCCGAGCGCCTGCAGGGTCGCGCGCGCGCGCGCCCGCTACGCCGGCCGCCGGTCCCTGTGCCAAGCCGCGCGGCGCCTGGTGCGCTGTCCTGCGCGTCCTGCGCGTCTTCGGGAGCCGCGCGCCTGCGTGCGCCTCGCCGAGCGCCAGCGGGGACGGGCCACGCCGAGCCTTGGCTCCGAGCAGGGGGCGGCCAGGCAGGGGCCGCGCCGCCTGCGTCTGGTTGAAGCCGGGCCGAGCCACGCGGCGTAGGTGGCTCGCGCCGTTGCCGGCGCTCGGTTGGGACCGCGTCGAGCCGCTGGTGCGTGCCGTCGCCGTCTTGGGGCCCGCGCCGAACGACGAGCGCCGGGTGCCGAGCGCCGGGTGGCCGCGCGTCAGCGCGAGGGGCCGCGCGCGCTCCTTGTGGGGCCCGCCCGAGCGCCACCAGGAGGAGGCAGCCGCGCCGAGTACGCAGAGGCATGCCGCGCCAAGCACGCAGAGGCATGCCGCGCCACTCCCCACCCCCTTCTCCCAAACGGCCGACGCGACGGCCGGATCGAGGGCCATTAGGCCCTCCCGTTGGAGGAGGAAGACGAGGCCATACCACTTGGGTGATGGCCAGTGAAGATGATGCGGCCTCGCGGGGCATCAACTGCGCGAGCAGGCTGCCCACGACGGGCAGCGATGGTCCCGACGACCACGGGTGCCGACGGAGTTGGTGAACGACGAGCAACTGCCGCTGCAGTGGGCGGAGGCGGTGGTGGTGCCGCCAAATCCACATCCATGGGGGCCGATGCAGACGATCCCGCGTCAAACACCGGCGCCGGTGGCGACGGGGACGCAATGGGGAGTCCACACTCCACCACGGGCAGCGGAACCACCGCTGTCCATCCATGGAGGACGCAGTAGTGCACATTTTGCACTTGCACACGGCGTGCAGGGATCGCATGCACCGGTGGAAGCGCTGCGGCTTGACCAGCGGCGTACGCCTCCAACATTGAATCATCAAGAGTGTGCAGAACTTCGCGCATACGGCGTATGCGCATGGAAACGGTATGCTCCATACCTTGCTGTTGATGTGAAGATCGATCTTGTCGTTCTTGTGAAGAACAGCGCGTTCTTCCACTTTCCCCTTCTCTGATTTCTCCTTGAGACGGTGCTGATAACGTGTTTGATTCTATTTGCAGTGCTCAGTGGAAAAATGAGAGAGGACAAAGACAAATGACATGGAATGAATTCTTTATTGCAGACAGGTTCATATATATACTAATTACAAAGGGCATCTGACCCTTGGATCAAATAACCGTATGATCAACGGTAGAGATGGGTTTGATCACATCACATTATTTTGTAACATAGCCTACTCGAGCGGGCGAGTGGCATATCCGGCCGCGCTGTCACTGTGTCCACAGTGTGTGACGTGTCCCCCAGTCCCCCTCCCCGGGCCACCCAATCCATTCGTGACCATGTGGGACTTTTTCCGTCGCCTCCGTCGAGTCTCAGCATACGGACGTGACGATGCTTATCGGTCTGGGTGCCTAGTCACTCACTGGTTTTTTGATCGACAGACTTGCCCCATCTACACGAACACGATCTCCAGATGAGAAAACAATCCGGGCCCCTTCGTTTATTCCCCGTAAGGGCTGCGAATATGCTGCGTCTTGATCCTTTTGGAGGCCAAAGGGTCGCTTCTAAACACTGTATACAATGCTAAGGGCAGAGCAGCACACGTACTTAGAGCCCGTTTGGGAGGGCTCTTAAGCGGCTCCAGCTCCTGCTCTTTACTGGAGCCCTCTCAAACACCATGCAAGAAACAGCTCTTGAATTAGAGCAGGAGCCATTTTAGCGTCTAGAGCAGGAGCCATAAAAACTGGCTCCTAACAGCTCCGTGTGTCCCTTTGTCGCGTGGTCTCTAGCAGCTTGACACATTCATCCTGTGCAGCGGCTTGGACGGAACACAGGGTGCGGATGCGAAGACTATAGAGTGGAAGCAGCATGTTGAGCGAGACGAACGGACGGGTCACAGGCGAGCTTACTACGGACATTAGCCTATACACCAAATTAAAAAAAAATACATAGAGAGCTATTTTTGCCAAACGATTTAGAAAAAAAACGCCGGCTCTTGTGGAGAAGCTGCTCTTACAAAGTAGTAGGAGCCGGAGCCATATTCGGAGGAGCCGGAGCCCTCCCAAACATGCCCTTAAATAGTGTTCGTTGTTGTTGTTTTTTACCGTCCCCTTGACGCTAAAATACGCGGCGTTTTGGGCGCGATGTACCAGAAACATGTATACCAAAGAACAAAAGAAAAGGCAGTGCACACGGTAACAAGAATCTACACGCTGTGTAGCGTGCCAGCCACTGGGTCCCCGGAATGGCTACCAATCCCAGCGCGGCATGACAGAATTAGCCAGAAGCTTCTATGTTTAGCGCCATCACAAGGAGGGGAGGGAGAGCATATTCCAGGGCTCTCGGCTCGCTAATCCGTTTTCTCAAACAATAATAGTGTCGCCGGTTGGCGGCGGTGGGCGCCTGGCCTCGCCTGATGCCGCGGTTAATCCAGGGAATAAACCCCTCCTCCCGTTGGGCGCCCGTCGCCGAGCCAACCACCCTATAAAACTCGAGCGCCCGCCTCCTCCCCTCCTCCGCACCGTCGCAGGCTCACATCAGCTCACGGTCACGGGTCACGGCACCACTTGGCGGGCGACATGGCCGTGTACATCCGCCTCGACGACGCCGTGCGTGCGCGCCTCCGCGGGGTGCACCAGCAGCGGCAGCGACCACGACGCGTCCGCCTGCCTCTCCGGGCTCGTCCAGGCGTTCCTCGAGACGGGCGCCAGCGCGGCCGAGGCAGGCGGGCCGGGCCCAGCCCCCAAGGAGTGCGACTCCGATGAGGAGGATGGGGCCGGGCGGGCGGCCGCCGCCGCGGCGTCAGTGAGGGCGCTGCTCGACCCGCCGGCCGAGGAGGACGTGTTCCGGATCAGGCTGGCCGCGGCGGTGGCGGCCGCCGCGGAGGCCGAGGCGGCACTCCGGGGGCACGGGGCGGCGTTCCGGCGCGCCGTGGCGTGGAGGCTGCGCGGCGCCGGGTACGACGCCGGCGTGTGCCGGTCGCGGTGGGAGGCGTCCGGCGGCATCACGGCCGGGGCGTACGAGTACGTGGACGTGGTCGCGCCCGCCGGCGCGGGCGCGGGCGCGCGGCAGCGGGCCAGGTACATTGTGGACGCCGACTTCCGCGCGGGGCTGGAGGTGGCCCGCGCCACGCCCGAGTACGCGGCCGTCGTCGCCGCGGTGCCGGCGCCGGCGGTGGTCGCGCGGGAGGAGTCCGTCGGCCGCGCCGTGCGCGTCGCGTCCGACGCCGCGCGCCGCTCGCTCCGCGCCCACGGCCTCCACGTCCCGCCCTGGCGCAAGACGCGCTACATGCTCGCCAAGTGGCTCGGCCCCTACAAGCGCTCCACCGCCACCTCGCCGGCGGCCGTCGGGGCAATGCCGATGCCCGGCGGTGCTGGGCTGGACGTCAAGTGCCGCGCCGTCGGGTTCTTTGCGCCCCCGCCCACCGCGCCGGCGCCCAGGATCAAGTAGCCGGGCGGCGATGGCCGAGGAGATCGCTGGAATGGGAACAAGAAAGAAAAAAACGCTTGTTTCAGTGTAGAGAGGTTCCTAGTGCGATCGAGAGTTTGATTTTGACTTTGAGTTGCTCTCGGACTTGCTTTGTACATACATTTTTATTTCGAGATTATTATCTAGAGCAAATTGTCATCTTCTTGCTTCTTTGTTATTTTTTTATGTATAAAGAAAAGGAGGTGGCACTAGGAATCATTTAGGTACTCGAGACTGATCTTCCCTCACTCTAAAAACACCTTCCAGCTAGTTTAGAAACTCCATTTTATTAAGAGGTTTTTATTTTCCTAAAAGATATTAATTCATTTTTCTTTTGGAAAAAAGGAAATACTTTAAAATAATGGAGTCGACAAACTAGCTCTCAGTGGTGAAAAAGATCGGGAAAAAAAATAAATTGGCAGAAACGATGTACGCGGCGGGCAGGTGTTGTGCTACTGGGATTAGTAGAACCTAGTTGGCGTTGTGCTTGTCGGCGAGGGATTTTTTTTTATAATTCAGCGAAGCAGTGCTCAGGTCTCTGTGTGATCTGCGTTTGACATTTTCTCCTTTGAAAACCAGCAGAGCATCCTGATAAAGTGATAAGCAAGCACGTGGCAGCCATTCTGCCGAGACTCCGTAGCAAAAGGATGCTTATGCTTCAACCTGTGTAAACTAAACACTGCATTTCGGCACTGGTAGGAAATAACAAGCATGGACGAAGCCATGCCGTGCGTTCGCTGGAATCGATCACGGACAACAGGGTAGAGCACAGTTGCGTGGCATGGTTGGTCCATGGCTGGAAGCTTAGGAGTGGGGTTCGCTCAATGGATTGGGGTCGAGAAAGGCGGCGCAAAATTATTATTGCCAGTGTGGTCCAGTGTTAGATGGATAAAACGAATAATGCGGTGGCGAGGCGACGAGACGGATCGCAACCGTCGACGCATGCCGCGGGGTGAGGGGGGCCACGGCCATGCGGGGCTCAGTCCCCGCTCCACTCCAAGGCCGGCGTCCGGCAGCTTGGCGAGGCTTCGGCACGGCGCCTACGCGGCTGCGTCTGCGTCTCCGTGGGGACGATGAAGTGGAGCCGCCATCCGCGCCCACGAGCGACCCTGGAAACGCCACGGCGGCTAGCGGCCGGGGAAAAGGGACGTGGGACACTTGTGCCTGCCTGCCGCCTGCCGGGCTGGGTGGGTCGATCGGGGTTGGGGGTGGCTGGCCTGGTAATTAAGGACGGAGGGCTAATTATCACCGTGTCCCCTCCCCTATCCTGCGTCTCTCGCTCTCGGATGGTTCAGGCATCGTCCGGATATGGCGGTCAAAAGTGGCCGCTGTCTGCGGCCTGCCCACGTAATTATCTATAATAATAATAACACCTAAGCGTACGACTGACTGCTAAGGCCGTGTTTGAGAACAAAGTTTTTGAAATGCTACAGTATACTTTAGTCATGACAATACTGCAGTTTACAATACCACAATTTTAGAAACTAAGGTCCAGACCTAAGTTTAGAATACCTTAAAACAACTATAGTATTTACAATACTTCAGTTTTGAAAACAGAGATTTTAGTCAGCTTGTCAAACATCATTATATATATAATACTGCAGTATTTGAGAATACTGCAGTATTTGAGAATACTGCTGAGTCGAAGACAGGTGTGGAGTTTTGAGCCATTTGACCCAGATGCGTCCAGAGAGATGTCGACCATGGCCTGGGTGGATACTGCGCTGAGTGCGATGGGCCCAATTTCATTACTTGTACCGAAAACAGAGTGTAAAACAGTATAAATATTAATTTTTTCAGAGAGAGAGAGATTGAGAGAGAGAGAGGGAGGGAGGGAGAGAGAGAGAGAAAGGGAGGGAGGGAGAAATTCGCTTAGCAATTACGGAGTACTTCCATTATTTAAAAAGGAGACACGGAGAGGGTAGATGTGAGCCCAGACCACGAATGCACAGAATTGTACAAACTAACGACGCCAAATATCTGAAACGACTGGTTACAACTGTACTCTCGAACTCGATAAGCTCTCGTGCTTCGCCTTCGCAGCTATGCATTACCTGTAGATACTTTCTAAATTTTTTTTGTTTCCTATTAAAGAATGAAGAGAAGAGATGATAGTTTAAATTGTGGCGGTGTGTTTGAACACTGAGATCTCGAGAGGCACAGCGACGTGTGGCCAGGGGCGGACCCAGAGCGAAATGAGAGTGAGGACATACTTATGAAGACAAGCATTAAAACACCAGAGCAGGGGCATCTAAGTTGAACTAAGCAGGGGACCTTATAGTGAAAATCTAGTATCTACTACTTGCACCAAATAAATGAGCGAGGGCCTGTGCCCTCACTCCACTATACCTAGGTCCGCCCCTGCGTGTGGCGTTGCTGCAACTGCCGCTTGGTTCTATTCTATGCAACGGGATATCTGCCATAGATCCTTGGGGACATGGCATGGCGTGGCATGGCATGAGAAGTGCGCTCCATGCATGCTTGTCTGTTCCTCTTCGTCCATCCTCCTCTCTTTGTGTTCATTCCCAATTTGCAGCTGCTGGTTCGATCGGTATGCAGCACCGTCGTACCAGCTGCTGAAACCGATCGGAGTGCTATGCTCTCGCTGTCTCACAAGTGACACGTGTGTGTCATCCAGCAACTACTGGACACTGCTAGTACGTAGTACTAGTAGTATTTACGCGAGAGCACGGATCACGAGCACGTGTGCCATCAATCATGCACCGTACCGTACCGTACCGGCGATGGGGCTACCCGGCCGGCCACGAATTTTTTTTTTGAAAACTTAGTGCAGGAGCTCTGCTATTTCATTTAAGGAGAGAAGGAAAACAAGAGTCTTAAAAAGTTGCTATTACATATAACGAAAAACACTCAAACACAATCCAAAAAAGAGAAGACATTACACTACACATGGATGCCCAACTGCAGCTCGTCTCAATACCATTTCTTGTTTGGCCAGATGAAAGACCACTTGTGTCGATGCTTGCTTGCCCTCAAAAATACGCCGATTCCGCTCCTTCCAAATATTCCAGGTGAAGTACATAAGCAAACCCGAAACAGTGAGTTGATCTTCTTTCGATTTGTTTTGGAGCACAGCAGCCCACCACGAATCGAAGCTCTGAATATCTGAGCTGGGCGGCATGATCAGATTATTGGTCCACGACCTGACTAACTCCCACACTTCCAAAGCAAATGGGCACTTGAGGCAAAGGTGAATCGCAGTCTCCGGCTCTTGATCGCAAAGAACACACACAGGATTGCATGGCCAATTTCTTTGACTTAGTTTATCTGCTGTGAGGATCTTTGCTTGAATGAGCAGCCACACAAAGAACTTATGTTTCCCTTCGGCGTGCGCCTTCCAGATAGATTTTGCTTTGAAAGCACTGTAAGAGCCCTTGAATTGTGCAAGATAAGCTGATTTGGAAGAGTACACTCCATTCTCGGTCCATATCCACCGAATGCAATCTTCCTGGTCATTGAGCTGCACCCCCTCAATATGGTTCCACAATTGTATGAATTCAGCCATCTGTTGAACATTTTCCATTCTCCAGAGACCTCTCGTCCAATTGAGGTTAACCAATTGTTCAGCCACCGATCTATTTTTGCGTCATGCCAGGGGGTACAAGCTAGGTGCAATGTCAATCGGAGCTTTGCCTGAGAGCCAAGCGTCATGCCAAAAATTTGTCTTCAGTCCGTTGCCAACCGTTACAGATGTTGATGCCCGGAACAAAGTTGCATCTATTTTATCACAGGGTATCTGAGAACCAGCCCACGGCCTATTAGAATCAGTCCAGTTGAGCCAAAGCCACCTGAGGCGCAAAGCACGGCTAAAACGCTCTAGATCCAAGATGCCAAGGCCACCCAAGGATTTCGGTCTGGCAGACTTGGTCCAATTCACTAGACAGTGCCCACCATTAGCATTTTCAGCACCTCTCCAAAGGAAAGACCTCCTAATTTTATCGATCTTCTTAATGGCCCACTTCTTCAAAGGGAAAACTGTCAAAAAATGCACCGGGACAGCCGTGAGCACTGAATTTACCAGAGTCAGTCTTCCAACTTTATCAAGAAGCTTCCCTTTCCATGCCGATAATTTACCAGCCAATTTGTCAAGCAGCGGCTGGAAATCCACTCGACGCAATGGTCGGCAAGTTAAAGGCAGCCCAAGGTACTTGCACGGAAAAGCTTTGATGGCACACGGGAAAGGCTGCATGATATGCTCTAGCTGCAGCGAGTCGCAGCGGATAGGATAGACAGCACATTTACTCAGATTGACAGATAAACCTGAGGCTTCACTAAAAGCTGCTAGGATCTGATTAGTGACTTGAACTTCTTCTCTGATCGGGTTGATGAATATGGCGGCATCATCAGCATAGAGGCTGACTCTCAATCTAGCAGAGCGGTGAAGAATAGGGCTGAGCAGACCCTCCCGAGAAGCAATGTCAAACAGCCTCTGAATAGGGTCGATGGCAAGAATGAACAGCAAGGGAGACAACGGGTCCCCCTGCCTCAAGCCCCTTCCATGGTTGAAGAAATTCCCTCTGACTCCATTAATCATTACTGCAGAGCTAGCTGATCTGAGCAGGATGGACACCCAAGCTTTCCATCTATTTCCAAAACCCAAATGATACAGGACCTCAAGAAGGTAGTCCCATCTCACACTGTCAAAGGCCTTAGCAATATCCAATTTCAGGAACAAAGTAGGGCTTTTTGCTCTATTCAGCTCTTTAATTAAATTTTGCGTGAACATGAAATTATCATGTATGCTCCGCTTCCGGATGAAAGCACTCTGGCTTCTGGATACTAGCTGATCAAGACAGGGTGCCAGGCGGTTAGCCAACACTTTGGAAATTATCTTTGCTATGCTGTGTGTGAGGCTGATGGGTCTGAAGTCAGAAATAAGTGCTGCCTCACTGTTCTTCGGGATCAGACAAATATGTGCAGAGTTAAGTTTGTTGAAGTGTTGGTCATGCATATGATAGAAATAATTCACAGCCAGCAATAAATCCTCTTTGACAATTGCCCAAGAAGACCGAAAAAACACTCCAATAAAGCCGTCTGGTCCAGGCGCCTTCTCAGCATGAAGATCATTTATCGCTGCTAGAACTTCCTCTTCATCAAAAGGAGCCTCCAAGTGGGAAAGGTCAGCAGCCTGTAGCCCAAGAAATTCCCAGTTCAAAGAGTTCGCCCGCACAGGAGAAGTGCCCAATAAATTGCTATAATGATTGAAAGCGAGCTGCGCTTTATCTTCCTGAGAGTAAACATTCCCTGTCTCAGTTACAAAATGCTGAATGAAATTCCTCCTGCGCCTGCCATTTATTCTGAGAAAGAATAACCTAGAATTTGTGTGGGCTGCTTTGATCATTGTCAACCTGGACGCTTGTCGCGCCCTGAGTTTTTCTACCGCTGCGAGTCCCAAAAATCTGTTTTGAGTTGCTTATGTAACGTAAGCTCAAGGTTGCTTAGGGGTCTGTAATCTTGGACCACATCAAAAATCCAAATCAGTTGCTTAGCCGCAAGCATCAGTAATTTATTATTCCCAATAAGAGCCTTGGACCACTTCCTGAGCGCTTTAGCAGTCCTCTGCAGCTTTGTGTGCAATCTTAAGAAAGGATTAAAAATTGTGAGCTGCCTGTTCCACGCATTTTCCACCACATTGCTGTAGCCACTAAGCTTTGGCAAAAAAGATTCAAAACGGAATCCCTTGTATGGGCGCCTCAAGGTGTCACCAGATAAAAACAGTGGACAGTGATCAGATACTAAGGAGGATAGAGCCTGAACGGAGCAGCTAGGGAACATGAGGTCCCAGTCATTAGAGCAGAAAGCTCTGTCGATTCTAGTGTGAGTCCTAGAATTAGTCCAAGTAAACCTCCTCCCTCTTAGTGGTAGCTCCTTCAGTTCTAGATCATTCAACACAGATCTAAAGGCCCCCATTAACCTCTTATTTAAATTGTTGTTGCTCTTGTCCTCGGCACTGATGATTAGATTGAAGTCTCCAATAATTAACCACTTCTCTGCGGAGATGCTACCCAGCTGCCTAAGCTCATGCAAAAACTCTAACTTATGAGCGTCGAGCTGCGGCCCATAAACAACAGTAATCCACCACTCGCTAGGTACACAGTTGGACTGAATCAAGGCAGAAATAGTGTTGCTTGTACAGGCTGTCGAGAGGATCCGGAAGTAACTGGCATGCACAGCTAGCAGAATGCCGCCCCTCGTGCCATCTGCGGGGAGAAAAGCAAAATTCTGAAAGAAATCGAGTCCAAGCGTCTCGGACACCACGACGATGTCAACCTGTTGCAGTTTGGTCTCTTGTAAACAGGCAATAGTGCACCTCGTATCCCTGGCCATATCTAAAACCACCTTCCTCCTGGCACTGTTATTTAAACCCCGGACGTTCCAGTTAAGGATTGAGCAGTTTTGTGCATCCATGAGAACCAGAACAAACACAACACAACAAACAGAAAACTAGGGACCACCACAAACAGCTGAACAAAGCTGTCCACCTTGCCCAAGCAAGGCACACCAAAAGTAAAGATATCACAAAAGCAAGTACTGAGGGGGGCACATAGGGAAAGATTATTACACAGGTACACAACCGATCAGATTAGACCATCCCCAGGACGGCTAACGGCGCAAGCGGGTCAGAGTCAATTGAATCTTCCTCTCCCAAGCTGAAAAGTGACTGATAGCCAGCAGCAGCTTCTACATTCAGATGATCCACAAACTGTGCTCTGAACCTCGCATGATCTTGTTCATTTGGTTCAGCATGATCAGGAATAGTGCCACTGCGCTTCATCAGCAAAGCAGTGGCCTGCTCCTCCATTGTGAGGTTGGATTTAGGCTTGCTGGCGATTCTGGCACTGAAACGTGTTGCCATCTTTTTCACAGTCGAGGCACGCTTAGTTTTGTTGACAGGGAGCAGAGGGGTGGGCAGGACCGCCGATGGTACGGGGGAGAGTAAAGAAGCAAGCACATCCCTGTCCCCTTGAACTGCCACCGCACCAGCAACATCAATAGCAATAACACCAGCATCATTAGAAGGCCCGGACTCAGAATGTGGGGGAGCATTGTCAACCACAGCTGTAACCATGGAAACATGGGCAGGGGCCAGTGCAGCACCCCGCACCTCGTCCAACATGGGGTCGCAAGATGAATCCCAGATTACCGGAGTGCTTGAAAAAGAGAGCAGAATAGGGTCGTGTTGGAGGACCAAGCTTGACTTGTTATCAGTATGTTCTGCAGCCCTGCGAAGATTGCACGATTGAAGCACCTTCATCGTAGCAGCGATGATAGCACGTCTGAGCAGATCATGCTCAACACAGACTTTGCAATGATCTGCACGACTGAGCAGATCATGATCATAAACCGTCATAGCAGCGGTGCACATGACGCAGGCCTTCACGCCCTTCGTGCGGAAACCGGCCGCTCCTGACGCAAGCTCGGGGTCCTCCAATGGGGCGGTGGTGAGGGGAGGCGCAAGCTGGGGAGATGCAGGCCGACAGTGCGGCGAAATGCGTGGAGGAGAGCAAGGCAGAGATGTGCAGGGAGGTGGGGGCGACGACGAATCTGAGCGAGGCGAGGCGGAGGAGGAGCGCGACGGCGGGTGGCTAGGTTGCGGCGACAAGGGAAAGTCGGATTGAAATGGAGGACGGGCGCAAGTAGCGAGCTTTGTGGCCAGATCGGCCGCACAGGAGGCATCGCGACGGGTCACGACAACCAGAGATGCGGTGGTCACGGGCGAAGCAGTTGAAGCATCTCCCGACAGCCTTCGACTTGAGCAGGGCGTTGAAGTCTACAAAGCGGGGACCCAGGCGGTCCCGGACCGGCGTGGCCCGTCGTGCAGCAGGAGGCTCCAGCGGACCAAGCCGAGAGTGCACGGGTATACGCTTCTTCCTCCACCAGTAACGCGGCCTGACCTCGTGCCAGGTAGCGCCGCCGCCCCGGGGCGGAGGGCGCAGGGGCTGTTGGCCGCCATTACTGCCGGAAGGAGCACCAACAGCCACATCCTTGAAGGAGAGACCCCAGTTGTCAACCAGCACCGAACGGAGACGCGGGGCAGCCGGCTCCTTGTCCTTCACGTGCGCAGGTAGACGAGTAGCCAGTGCTCCATCCACGGATTTGGGAGTAACCCAAGCCGCGTTAGATCTGCTAGCAGGGGCGGAGGACGGTTCACCTGGGCTTGAGGAGTAGTGGAGGTCGAGCGCTTCAAGGTCATTTGGGGTGGTGGGGGAGCGGGAGGGTGAAGGCTGGTGGCGCTCGGGGTGACCTCCTGTCGCCGGCGAGCGGGGCGGGGAAAGGGAAAAAGCGAGCTTTGCGTTGCCCATTCAGCAAGATGATTCCGGCCACGAATTTTGACAAAGCTTTTTTTATGAGGTTTGCTGTCGCTGCTTCGGTGGTGTAAGGCTGTCTCCAGCAGCGTCCCCTAAATTCCATCCCCTAAAGGAATATTCTCTGTCCTTTACAGCACACTCTAAAAGATTCTGTCCTCTATATATTCTCAGTCTCCAGCAACGTCCCCTAAATTCGGTCCCCTAAAGCTACAGTGTTAACAGATCCCCTTTTTTCATTTCTTTTTTAGTTTTCTTTATTTTCTTCCCAATTCACGCTATACAAATGATGCGCAAAAAATGTATTTATTAATTTTCTAATTAATAATTTTGAATTGTCTAAATTAATTATCATTGCCTGTTATTTTGTGTGTAATTGTTCTCGATAGAACGTCGCATAGAAGCAGGTCAAGCCGTCAAGCTAGCTTTGCAGAGGATGCAAGATAGTAAGAGAGCGTCATTGGAAAAGGGCGTGTTTCATTTCAAGAAAATATTATGAAAAGTTTATCATGGAAGAGTGAGGTCTTGAGAATCTGCACAGATGTTCAAGCAGCGGCTGTAAGATCCCCAACTGTATGTGATCAAGTGGTCCTGTCTGTCAAACACAATTGACAATTGTATAGCTGACACACATTAATCTTCAAGAAGTATTAAAATGCCTCTATCGAAAACATAATTGGGCAAGAAGTCCTTGAGGCCTGTATCCCCTAAATGTCTCCTAATAGTTCGCTCATAAGGTTTAAGCATGATATAAAAATGAGAATAAGCAATTAGAAAAATATTAAGAGAAGATAGGCACTGGATCAGGTGTCTATGAAGTACAAACGAATGTTCATACAAAGATACAATAGACACCGACAATTTTTATCATCATCCAGATACACACCTCCACATCATGCAAAAGAATCAAACCAGCTTCTGTGCCAAGTGCTATTATTTTACCATCAGGGCTCCAACAAATTGATGTGATGCACTTCCCTGAACAATTATAAATACTTTAGTTCTCAATTTCTCACTATTTTTTATAAGTTCAAAGCAGACATGATCTTATAAATCACTATAACTAAAAGGTATAACTGAAGGGCACACTGGAATTGACAGATTGTACATATTGATTGTAATGACAAGGAATATTCAAAGTGGGCAAAAACAACAGGCAACTGAGGGTAATGGAGTAGGGGTGTATCAACCTGGAGAGATTGTCCAAAGCCTTTGCCAATTGAAGCGATGGAGGAGAACCTTGGAGTCATCAGTAACCATAGCAAGCAGATCCTTCTCTGGATTCCATTCTGCCATTTTTATCTACAAGTATGAAACACAGGCACGTCAGTACCCGATGCCCCATTTAGCATACATAGGAAATTGAATCTCACTGTGCTCAATCGATTCAGAATTACAGAAAAGATATAAAAGCGACAAAAGGTGAAATTCAGTATCAGCAACCGTATGATATATGTGCTTGCTATTAACTCTCTATTACTTAAAGATTGTTTGGTAGCGAATTGTAAACATGATACAAGGTGAATGAGACTGATTAAGCATGAACAAGAGGCAAACGGTGTAATTACTAATGTGCATTTGCAAAACAAAAAATAGCATTCAAAGCTGAAATCAGTGCTCTATATCAGTGTCTGCCGGCGAAGGCAAATCATTAGACTAGATTACTAGACAAAAGTAGTTTTTGGCTACACCAATTCACAAATCATTAAGTGATAACACTATGAATGTTTCAAAATGACATGCATACTGAAAACCTTTTGGCTGCACCGATTCACCAATAAAATCAAATCTACAATAAGAAAATTTATATATTAGATAACAACAATATAAGAAAAGTGTATTGATAAAAGTAGCATAGTGAATATACAGCTAAGTTGTAATATGCGGGAACAAATTTTTCCCCTAAACAATAAAGTACTTTACACATCATATATGTGATCGAAAGATAAAATGATTTTTTGTAAGCTTTTTCACAAGTGGCTGGATGTAACGAATTGATTGCTGATCTAAAAAATGAGAGGCATCCTGTTAGCTTGTGCCTTATCCATCCAATTCCAATCTCGAGTTTCTGGTGGTTGGTAGGTTAACGAACAATGTGCGGGTGCAGCCATGACCCATGGCCAGATTCGAAGGACCGCGACAGCCACGCTATACCCCTTCTCTCCCCGTCCCTCACCACTGTCGTATTCCCTTGGTTCTTGTGTCGATGAACTGAGTTTGAGAAGAGAAGGTCGAGGCAGGGAGCTTACCAGTGACCGGCGGGGCAGCAGCAGCACGAACGCAAGATCAATCTCTGGGTGACCGTCCGCATTCTGCAGGTCCGATTCACTTAGATATTTTTGTCCCGACTTTTGAGCGCCTTCTTTCCTGACTCCCTCTCTGATCCTGTGTAGATCGTAAAATTTGAGATGGGGCAATGGCCTAGCTTGCCCATCCGTGAACCAGCCGTTGCCCTGGACAGCGTGAACCCAAGCGGCCGCACATTATTTTGCAGCCTCAGCACATGTTGGTTAAGAATCAGCACAGCACGAACTTGCACAACAGGGTTTGCCTACGCAGAAGGGAGAGGCAGGGGAGGAGAGCGCAGACTAGACCTGGAACGGGATGGGCTTGTCGAACTGGAGCTGGAACGACGTGGCCGCCGCCGTGGCCATGGACGCCTCTTCGATCTGCTCCTCCACGATGCTCCGCGTCCGGCGATGGCCATGGACGCCTCTTTGATCTGCTCCTCCGCCATGCTCCGCGTCCGCCCTCGCAAGCCCTCTTGTCTCCCACCTGCCTCGATGCCAGCGACGAAGCACGCCGGATTGAGGGCTTGGCCCCGGGAGATGTAGTCGCCAGCGCGCGGTAGGAGGAGGCGGAAGTTTCCTCGCGGCGGCTGGTGGATCCGTCGCGCGGATAGCGCACGGTGGGCGGCCTCCACATTTAGGGTCTCTGGCACATCCTCTATAATTTAGGGGACGCTTTAGAGGACCTTGTTGGAGGCGTAGGGGACCTGACAATCCCTCACATTTAGCGGACAGGAGCCTTTAGCGGCTCTTGTTGGAGGCAGCCTAAAACGCATGGTCAAAATGTCTTGTGGGGCCATGCTCTGCCCTGCGAAAACCAGGCACAGCGCGAAACAAAACCTCTAGAATGTTGCTAGATATTTGACCCTGTGTGGTGTGGACGTGTAATGCTTCTTTCCGTTTCTTAACATCGTAGTTTAACACACGTGATAACTCCTTGAATTGCTGTACCGGTTTCTCTCTCTCTCTCTCTTTCTTTCTGAACTAGGTAGGTGCCCGTGCGATGCCACGGAACATAAATCTCGATTTGTATATCAGCTATGCTTCCTGTGGAGCAAGGAAGCGAACACAAGCCAACCTTTTATATTAGTGCATTCTGTTCGGTTCTTACTTGATCATCCCGTGTTCTCGTGTGTGCCATGGCCGAGTGGCAAGCTCAACACTGGTATTGTTGTCTTGTCTCAAATGAAGTCCGATTCCACAAGTTAACCGGAAATCTTCATGGGTGATAGCTGTGTCAGATTCTTTCGCGCATAGTGATAGCTGTGTCAGTTTACCCCCATTTTCTTGGGCATCACTTGTCTCAAATGAAGTCCATTGGAGGTTCGCAATTTATGTTCCGTGGCATCACACCGGCACCTACCTAGTATGTATATGAAGGATAGAAGAAAAGGGTGAAAGGCACGACATCCAGAATTCATAGTTCAGTTCGCATTTCTGTGGCACAGTTTGCTGGTTATCTAATTTTACATACGGAGGACCTGGATTGCCACCTGCTAATTGCTATCGCGGTAAGAGTGCACATCAATCGCATCAAAGCCGCCAATATTGCAGCACGACAGCTACAAGTGCATCCAATCACGCTCATAGCCACAATAAAATGTAAACAATAACTTAACAGACAGCATGCGAAATATAGAGAGAAAAATTATACTACCAACATGTGTTTCTTATTTTTGGACAGGCCTTGACCAAAAAGGTAAGAGCATCCCTTCTCAATCAGAGCCGTGGAACCATAGCCAAATTTGCCAAGTGTTAAAGAAGCAAAAGAAATACAGGAAGAAATTCACTAATCAGGTTTCATGAAGAGCTAGTTTCTGCAGAATGACAAAAGGGGAAAAGTAACGATAACAACCATTGGAGTGAAAACATTTATTCTGTGTTGTCGATTGGAGTGATAACAACCATTTCTTCTGCTGCACCAGAATCAAGTCGATTATCACAGTTCCCTCTGCCACAAACACATATTCTTTATTTTCTGAACTGTATGAGCTTTGTTCCAGCAAACACTTTCCGACTGGCCACACTTGGTGATCGGTACCCTGCTTTGGTGGGCTTTCCCCAGGGAGAAACTGAAGGCCTGCCTCCTTTAGTACGCCCCTCGCCTCCACCATGGGGATGATCCAAAGGATTCATAGCAACACCACGGACAACAGGGCGTCTGCCTAACCACCTGCTGTGCCCTGCCTTTCTTAGCTTGCGTGTACCATGGCTTGGGTTGGAGACTATACCAATTGTAGCATGGCATCTTGAATCAACAGCCTTCTCAGCACCTGAGGGAAGGCGCAGGACACACTTGGCGCCTGGCTCCTGGACTACCTTAGCATATGTACCAGCTGCTCGAACCATCTTCCCACCCTGACCAGGACGACATTGAATATTATGCACCCAGGTTCCAATTCGTGCATTGGCTAATGGTATACAAGCGAGGTACACCTAGTGCTCAACGATGTCGTATTTCCTTCGCAGCTTGTACAGATACCCGTTGAATCTCTTGTTCAGACAAGAAACAAAAGGGTGGTCCGATCTGCTTGCCCAGGCAAGACAGTCTTGTGATAGGTCATCATGAAGGCCTGGGAAGTAGCAATCGTTTGATCTGTTGCCACTTGAATCACCTCCCAACTGAGCCTTCAGAACAGGTTTCTGCTCCTTCAGTTCAAGTTCTTCGCTATCCGAATCTGTAGCATATGGAAAGAAATCTAATTATGAGATATCATAGAACACATCTGAGTGTTTCTTCGACTCCCCTGAGAAGTAGCCCTTCCTGACCAACAGAAAATAAGCTATTCAACTAATTTACTAAGTTTTAAAATATATGACGTTTAGGACAAGCTAAGTAATTAGTAAAAAACGTCATATATTTTAATCTACTCCTGTTGATGAAATATGTGTCAGAATTTCAATAGTTTTCATATGCAGATTCTGAAATTTAACTTACTCAAAAAATAGATCTATAATGTCATCCCACCTCACCTGGATAACATGAAACCACATCACAATAATGTTCACATAACAAGCTTTGATTTTAAGATCTTTCTTTGTTCCGTCCTTTCTCAGCTCGGTGCATTCATTCCGCTGCAAACAAGATTACAAGGAATCATCACTTGCTAATCACAAAAGTTATCTAAAAACAATCCCCACAGACCGATAAAAGAGAGTTCATCAACAGCAACAATTTTAATAGATCAGGCCTCATCTCAATTTAGATAGATCTGCTTTGAGTACAATTCTAATGTTAGTTATGCAGCGCATCATCGATGTGCTTCAATCACATGCCCAGGAGCTGAGCAGCAGCAACAGAAGAAGAAAAAATCTAGCTGCATCAGTGGCCACCAGTTCATCATTACTCATACTTGCCACATCAGCAACAACACCCATGTTGTTGTGCGACTCTTAGTTTGAGGGAGAATTATATTCAGTGTCAGTTTTGGGTAATGCACAACTATCATCAATGTAGTTAAACTGCTACTAAGGTGACAGTGTGACAGATAAAATGGAAAGAGTTTTATTTGTTTATGACAAAACTATAAGAAACGTTTTAGCAAATCAATAGTTAAGACAACGTAATTTACACAAGAAGGAGTGCAATAGGGAATTCATTGTAGTATATCATTGACATTAAACTGTAATCATTGTAAAAGCTGCTCTGTAAACTAAAAGATGGAGAAAATGGAATGCAGAAAAAAGCACATCAAGCAACCTATATTATTATTAGTGCTATTAAACTGGACCCATTGTAAAAACTGCTTTACAAACTAAAAGTTGGAGAAAATATCAAAACTATTGAAATTCTGACACATATTTCATCTACTCCTGTTCTATTTGAAAAGCTCAAAATTAGCCATTTCAGTTGAAAACATACCAAAGCAATGGTTTTCAACTGAAGTAGTAAACTATTTGTAAAATTGCACCCTAAACACAAGCATTCATATTATCTCCTCTCCATGGAAGGCCATGGGAGGCGCGATCCCAAATGAGGAGAGGAATATACCAAGCATAGGAGATCGTAGCATCATGAAGCAAAGAAGACATACCAAGCAAAGAAGACATACCAAGCACAGGAGATCGTAGCATCTGGAAGCAATACACCAAGCTCAAGAAGTGAAGCATGAATAACCCAACCTATCAAACAGAACAATTACAAACAGATCAATATTATTTTATAAAGCTCCTTAACATTTCCTCATCATGTAATTTTTTCGGATTACATTTGAGTGTTAGCCTTGTGTCAGTGTCTTTTTATTGAAACAAACAATTGAGTTTTAACAGACTTACTGTAGGTCTAGTTTGTTAGGACCTCCTTGTAGACGATGTTCTTAGTATATGTCCCACAATCTTCTGTAGGGTTCTTTCTTACACCCTTCCTCGACGTTTTCTTCCCATCGACGGGTGGGATTGCAAGAATCTTTATGTTTGATCGGGCTGTCGCTCTAGATAGAGCAACATATAGTTGGCCATGAGAGAACACTGGTTCGGGCAAGTATACACCAACATTGGGAATAGTCTGACCTTGTGCTTTGTTAACCGTCATTGCAAAGCTAAGCCGTACAGGAAATTGCTTTCTTTTGAACTGGAAAGGGAACATCTCTTCATCGGAGGGACACAAAGGTATACGCGGCAGGAAAATCCGTTTTCCAGCGTGTTGACCCAGTACAATTTCTGCGTCAATGCTATTTCTTTGAAAACCACGAACGACCAGCCTGGTGCCATTGCAAAGTCCATTTGCAGGGTCTATATTTCGAAGCAATATAACAGGGAATCCAATCTTGAGCTTCAAAACATGTGGTGGCAGTCCATTTGGCGTCAGTGTGTTTAGGAACTCGGGTGGGTAGTAGTTATGGGGATCATCCATGGCGCTATCGAAACTATGGTACACCATATGCTCCCCTTGAAAACGATCAATCATCTTAACATTTATCATATCCACCCAGTCATTCCGTGTTGACAGTATCGCTCTTGAAGTGATGTAGGTCGAATCAGACATATTTTTGTTGAGATTTGGGAAAACGAAGTCTATTAGGTTGTCAAGATCGTTGTCACTCCCACTATAAGGCACACATACCTCGTCAGGAAGACGGATTTCGCCGTCACTATTTGTGTCCTCAGTTCCACCGCCTACGCGCAGCAAATACTCCGCAAACCAAGGGTCGTTTTTTGCCCTCATATTGTTAACAAGCTTTAAGTGGGACATGGACTCCCATAGGTAAGACATTCGTAGAGAAGAAGCGACCACTTGAGCCCTTGACCCTTTACGAACAACAGGCAAGACCTGTCTGAAATCACCACCGAAGACAATGGTTTTACCACCAAATGGCAGTCCGGGTCGACCCATTATATCGCGCATGCTATTGTCCAGTGCCTCCACGGCTTGTCTCTTAGTCATAGAAGCCTCGTCCCAGATAATGAGGGATGCTTTCCGTAGCAACTCTGCGGTTCCACTCTGCTTCGTGAAGCTACATACAGCGCCATCGTCAATAGTGAGAGGTATCTTGAAGCGTGAATGGGCGGTTCTTCCTCCAGGCATTATGGAAGCGCAACGCCAGATGTAGCTGTTGCCACTGCAATCTTGCCCTGGCTGCGTAGCGTCGTGAGCAGCACTCTATATAGATAAGTCTTCCCGGTGCCACCAGGTCCATCCACAAAGAACAATCCACCCTGATCAGTGTCAATGGCAGACAAAATCTTATCATAGGCAGCCCTCTGTTCCTTGTTAAGGGAGTCTTTGAGAGCCACATCTCCTGCTGTCGGTTCGATAATTTCCTCCTCGTAAACCTCTCTAGCAGTACCAATAGCATCGTCATACGCGTCCATGATAGGAGGAAGAGGGAATGTCTTTATGTCCTTTCCCATTGACTGCAGCATGTTCCTAATGTCAATCAATACCATCTGCTCAACATGAGTTTTGCACTGAGTCCTGTGTTGATAGTCCTCAGACATAGAATCTAGGTGTTTCTGCCAAAGTACAGCCACATCGCTTGGCTCACAGTACACCAGTATTGTGGCAAAAAGCCGTCGCAGCGCCGATGGCATCTGGAAAAGAGCACGTTCAGTGAGACACGCATCCAGTGTATTATCCGACTCTAGCAGTCCCCTTCTCTCTGCTGCCTCACGAAAAGTCGGTAGCGTGACACCATCTATTGTCCTTAGATCCACATAGGAGGTGGGGCCAGTCACATGGTTTAGGAGAACACGAAGATAGTAGCGCTCCCCCTCGGCCGGATGAGCAGAGACTATTCTACCGACTTGTCCACCCGTATCTCGTTTCCTCCGTTGCCATACTTTGCCCTTACCACTCTGCCAAGTGTACCATTCAGGAAAGTCACGATACAGGATGCCACGAGCCTCCTCCTGTAGCCTATTTGCCTCAAAATATGCTATGAGCATTGACCTATCAGCACCTGGACGGTTGATGACTCGCTCGACCATTTGCCGCTCGTGAAACGCCACCATGTGCATGTTTGGAAGATGGAGCTGCAGCTGCATCACAGGTGGAGATATCTGACTAAGCTCAAAGCCGTATATCCTCCATAAGGCATCTGGAGGAGTCACCCACCTTGCATCTCTGTACTGCTTGATCTCATCTACATCATCATCTGCCTTGCTCGCATCTCTCATAACAACAGACGCACGATCATGGCCTTTGTATATGTACTTGAACAGGTATTTAACAGCCTTGATGCTCCCGCACGCCTCAACATTGATGTGACAGTTGAAGAGCCGAAGGAGGTAAGGGTTGTAAGGGACAACCCATCTATTGTCCAATTCGAACCCTCGAACCTTTTCCTTACGCCCATCGTCACGACGTCTGTAAACAGGATATGAATCCTTCCCTTGCAAAGTTGCATCACAGAAAGGCCGGGGATAATGATTCTTGCACGATGCACGACCCTTATTGCATGGGCAGTTAGGATTTAGTGACCCGCACGGGCCATGCATCATATGCTTGATAACCATCTTTCGTAGTTCAGGGTACTTTTTGTCTGGGATCTCGGCTGAGATCAAAAGGTCATACTGCTCAGGGCACGTGAGCTTGTACTTCCTCTGCATGATTAGTAGAAAATGGGCATGGGGCAAACCCCGCTTCTGAAACTCCACGACATAGACGTAGGCCCGGACCTTACCGAGAATATCATGTTTAGTCAGCCTATGCTTTAACTCTTGTAGCTTCGCGTGAAAGACACGCACTACAAGATCCGGACGATCTTGCGGTGTTTGCCCAAGGAGAAGCTCCGTCCTTATCTCATCCCAGTTGGGGTTACATGTCATGGTAAGAAAGATGTCTGGTTTCCCAAACTTCCGCACCAGAGCCATAGCATCCATATATCGACGTCTCATGTCACGAGGACCGCCAATAAACGATGGTGACAGCACAGTGCGCTTCCCAACCTTTTCTGCTCTTATGTCTCCATCTAACATACTATCCACCAAGCCCTGGTACAGGTCAGCTCGTAACCGGTCCTGGTTTTTACGTATGAAATCTAAACGGGAGCTCTCAATCTTGATGTACGTGTCGACTGCGAACTGCTGGAAAAGTCGCTTACCATGAAGTATTGGATTGAATATCCCTGGACGAATCTAGAATTTGTAGCAGTAATAGTCACGTACGGACACACATAGATGGTTAGGAGATTCTGCATACGTAAGGATTGATTATTTTGTGATGCCGAAAGGATAGTTAACAATGTGTTATGTAAGAAATATCAAAGAAACAACTAACCTGCATCTTCATCGTTTGCATTACTTGCCCTATGCGTCGCACGGTATGCATCCACTTCGCCCATGGATACACCGACCTTTGGTATGTTTGCATGCCATCCAAGTTCACCTCTAGGGAAGAACAGTGGATATGATAGTGCATCATAGCATCCATGGTATGAGCGGATGTCGTGGCTTGACCTATCCTTCCCATGTAGCATAACACTCTTGCTGAACTGGCCTCGCTGTTCGCTCCCCTCGATCCAGACAGCAGCGACCTCTGAAGTGAGAGGCGTGTTATATGTCTTCTGGTTCAACGTCTGGTCAAGGTTCAATGTGATACGATAGTCATCAAGGTTCTCAACATGGCCCATGCTCCTAAGGTGCTCAGAGTACGGGTTTCCATGGAGTATGCCAACTAATTGTTTAATAACATCTTTGTCTTTCTGTTGACATTCTTCGCGGCACTTACGATACCGATGCTCGAGATTGGGATCATCATCGTAAAAGTAAAGCTCAAGGTGTTTATGCTCCGCCCCACCTTCCCTACCAAATGACTTGATATTGTGGTACATCATGCCTTGTGCTCGGAACGTGTATATACCAGAATCTCTCACATTAGTTGTCATACTATCGAGGCAACAATACAGTGAAGTGAAAGAGAAATGGCCATTAAAAAACCTAATGTTATCACGAAAGTGTCTAGCATCAGAGTCTGTACTATCCCACAACCTCTGGAGCTCGGGAGGGGTCTCCAGTGGGGCTAGCTCAACCTTTCCACTACGACAACAAAACCCAGGTGGCTCATACTCAAACTTCTTCGCAGTGCAATAACCGCAGTTGGGAACAGACTTCAGCATATGTGTTTCTTCAGGCACGTTACTGTACACTTTGTCATACGGGTCAGGCAAACCAGTGGCAGTAGATTCATCTTGAGTACCATCAATCTCGATGTCCTCGTCGGTCTCATCATCTAATATGTTTTTTTGGAAAACAACGATTAAGACATGTGTAGTTATATAAGTCATGGTATCATAATAAAAATTGAGGTACGCACATTGCCCAGCAAATAGGTATCCATCGTTCTCATCATCATCCTCATCCTCTTCAAATATGACACCCTCATCATCATCACCTGAATCGTGAAAATATGAGCCACGTAAAAGACAAGGGCATCTAGGGTGGGGGGAAAATGTAACGTGAAGAAAGATTTTTAACAAGTACCATTGGAAATGAACTTTGGCTTCGTATGTGTATGGTCCACTCCTTGTTCAACCATGCCTGCACTCACACGTTTAGTTGGACTACATGCTATCGTCATCGTGCAATATTCATTTAAAATTGGTTGTAATTACCATTGGTGTGGATCTCTACAGTCGGATGGGGCTGTGTCCAATCGTCTCCTTCCATAGCGTCACAAATAGTATCCTCGGTCACTGTAGCCACATTCCTTCCAATGTCGTCTTCAAATTGTTGGTTTCGACGGCCTAAGGTAGCTGGTCTTGTCCCAGATAGCACATGATGTCTACGTCTTAGTGGCTCAGTAGACATATCGAGTGAACCAACATCCTTAGTCTGTGTTGAAGTTGGCAGGAAGGGTGTCACGGTGAATTCAGGGATAACCCAGTCGCAAGTGGTAACTGAGGATCCATATGGTTCAATTCCATATGTTGTAGGACATACAACCTCAGGGGTATATACTGGGTCCTCCATGGCGATGGACTCCTGATTCAAAGTGTCACCCTGCAGTGCTCTACGTTTTCTGCTACACTCTTTGTTAGCATCTTTCCGTCTTGGTGTCTTATTATACAACCTAAGGCGTACACGTCTAGACTCCCTCTCGACGGGGGTCATGTTTTTGTACCGCTCACTAAAGTAGGCGGCCCTTTTCATAGTATGCTTAGGTATGTTATCAACAGTTTCATGCACACAACCTGGAATAAGGCATGTCTACGTTTAATGATTTGAAACCTGCAGTTTTTTTTGCATATTTAGCCAAGCGAACAATCATGTACCTGGTGTCAGAAGGTCTTTACTTGAGACAATGTTGTTTGCCTGGAATGTCTCATTCCTATGCAACCAATCGCTGTCATCATATGCATCCAGATTTACTTGTTCGTCTCCACCTACATTTAGCATTTTAGCATAAGTAAAGAGTTAACATAATAGATAGTGCAAATGTGACAAAAAAATTGTGATTGTTATACCTGCAATGTTTTGTGTTGACAAATTTGTGAAATCAATGGTGCTACAGCCATCTGGAAAGCTAACCACCTCACATGCCTGGTCCGTATTAACGTCTTCTTCATATATCACCCATTTACAAAAGCTACACATCAACTTTGTATAGTACAAACATGTAGGTATAACAATAAAAAAAATTAACTTTTCATCACCTCTGGATGAGAGTGGCTCTATCGATAGTCCTTTGTTTCGTTGACGTGCTTCACGACGCTTCCTATTTTTCTCATTCTTTTCTTCAACAGTCATCGCAGCATATCTTTCCCTATCCCTTTGCCTCTTACGTTCCTTAGCATCGACAATTGGTCCAAGCGAGTTCGATTCATTTTGATTACCTACAATGCAACTTTGTATTAGTGTCTATACTTAATACGTTTTGACACGCATGTAATAACAGATATACCTGTAATGATGGTGTTTGAGATGTCTGTGAATGGTGTGCGACCAGCATTGTATCCTATCTGATCCATAACAAGAAGAGTGCCCTACAAAACATCAGCACATAAACAACACTAAAAGAGGGTAGACAATCGGTAGTCCTTTTATATGCACTCATCCAGTTAACCAGATATAGCTCTATCAAACAAAACAAACAAGGGTAACAAATATATAGAACACACATAATAGAATCTGAAACGAACAACCAACTGCAATGATTAATAAGCTTTCTTGGTATGATAAAAAGCAAATATAAATGACTGGAATGGACTACCAAACTGTTGTTGGACATAATATAGAAAAAACTATAGACAACAACTATTAGATAATTCACCATAATAGATAAATTTTGTTTGGACATTGTAAATCTAACCAATTATCTTGAAAACCCTAATTCCAAATAGGTTATTAATGTAAAGCTCCAACTAAATTATCTAAAACTAAAACATAAAATTACATTATGTTTCCTGTTTATAGATTGAAATAAAAGTCTTTTAAAAATGACTTTTTAGATTCATTTATATTTCCTGTTTATATAGATTTAAACAGCAACCTTTGGAGTGACACATTGATTCTTAGATGATTTCAACCAGAAAAGGCACTCTAATGCAATAATAGACCACACTCTATGATGACAAGAACATTGATCCATAAAACAAATAAAAAATAGAAAATGCAGATATCAAGGAGAGACAATCGGTATGGACCTATTTGGGCTATATGGGAGAGACCAACATCCAATGAAAATAGACCTATTTGGGCTATCTAGGAGAGACCAACACAACCAGTTGACAATATAAACAAAGGTAGAAAAATAGACTTTGGCTGAACTTGCAGAAGAAAAGGACCGGTATGGATCTGTCTTTGTTTATGATCACAAAATAATTAACAGATGACCATCTCTCTCTTATAACGACACCAAAGAGGACTATCTGTTTGATGAATCAAGGGCAAGCAACAAATACATACATCCTAGATCAACAAATACACTACTCTGGTTCCACCATGATGCCAAAGGTAGCTTACAGTGAGACACAGCGAAAGGAATTATTTAGTCCAGATAAATTAAAGTACATATATACATAGCAAGGAATATAAACAACCATTGTTTTACATTTGTCGATCGGGTGTTAGTATTAATTTGGTACAAGAATCATATAATACAAGGAACTTTAAAAGGAATCAAATAGCTGTAGCCATTAATATGCTATCTAGTCCTAAAAAATACACAAGACGCTAACTGGGTAGTTAAAAAAAGGCATGTATGTACCTTGTCAAACGAAATGGATTAAGTTGCTTCTATCGACGTGGAGGCTTGTCCTTCTGTTACCCGGTGAAACAAACTATAATATCAGTGCAGTTAAAGTATAATCTTAAAAATACAAGATGATACAAGGCTCCTCACAGGAATGGAAAAGGGCTATGCTGACTTATTAAACAGCAGTCAGCACTTATTTTCTTTCATCCAAATTACTCAAGGATCATATAATCTAAGGAACTTTGAAAGGATTCAAATATGTGTAGCCAGTAATAAGGTATCTAGTTCAAACGAAATGGGGATGACAAAAAAATAAGCATGACAGTACCTTGTCAAACGAAATGGAGATGCCTTCCTTGCTATGTGGTGACAAGATATGATTCTATCGACGTGTGCAATTAGTACTGGAAAAGTATAATATCAGTGCAGTTAGTCCTGGAGTTGAACAGAACCTAAAAATACAAGATGATACAAGACTCCTCACAGGAATGGAAAAGGGCTATGCTGACTTATTAAACAGCAGTCAACACTTATTTTCTTTCATCTAAATTACTCTTTGCTAGGGAAAGTTAGGATGAAAAGTAGCTGTTGGGGACTTGTTCTCAAATGCTTAGAGTTAAGAACAAGGCAACATAAAAAGTGTTAGATGTAAAAATCCTTCGTCCTTCGAGACATTATGCCCCTTCGGGAATAATGAGTTTCGGACGAAGGTCATAAAAAAAACATACCTTCGTAAATATAACAAGTAATGACGAAGGGTTCATATGAAGCATGAAATATAATTTAGACATCATCATAGAATCATTTCTATTCTATTAACATGAGCAAATAGAAATGATTTCAAATTACAAATGTACCTTCGGTCCTGAGAGAAGGTAGAAAGTACAAGCGTGACGCAAAAGTGAATGTCCAGTCAGCGTGAACAGTACGGGAGTACTGTTCATCTATTTATAGACGCGGGACGCAGCCCACGTAAAATTACATCCATGTCCACTACATTTGTTAATGACTTATGGAAATCTGTCGAGGCCCACGTAGTCTTTTCATCTTTAAGTCGGTTCCCCTTTCTGCTATCGTGACGAAGCTTCCTTGCACACAGCTTCGGCTGTGCATCTTCGTAGAGCTTGGTAATCAGCTCGCCCTTCGTCTGGTTCAGGCTTCGTCCTGACCGTGCTTTATAATTTCGAGACCGAAGATACCTGTTCACATAATCCACTTGGAAAACATTGTCAAATCATGTTTTTAAGGACCTTCGGAGGACGAAGGCCCCCAACAGTAGCCCCTCGCAATATTAATTTGTTAATAATAAATTCAGATTGCGATATGGACGAAGGCCTTGAGCCGAAGGTCCGAAAAAACACCTTCCCTTTGCTAGAATAGCAACATTCACTGACAAGCGGGACCTTTCAATTTTCAACGCCCTGGGCGTATAAATAAGATCGCACTACAAACTTATTTGGTACGCACACTTGCCATCTGCTTCGGCCCACTAAAAATTTTAGCTCTTGTGCACTAAGATTTGCTGGTCTTTTTGATTTTGAAGCTTCGGCCTCGGGAACAATTTTTTAGCGTTTCCGAAGATGCCTGAAGGCAAGAAGATCCCTGCTGAGACGAAGCTAAGTCTCGAGGAGGAGAAGAATCTGGGGTTCCTGATAGCGATGGCAGAGACGAATACAGAGAAAATCACCAAGGAGATTCTCGAAGGTTTGTCCGAAGATACTGGTGACAGCGACAGCTATGATGTGGAGAGTGGTGGTGAAGAGGCCGAAGATCGTCCATGGCGGCCAAGTCACACGGTTTTCGGGAAAACCACTATCAAGCAGAGCCATATTGATAATATGAGGGGGCGGTATTTTCGAGATATAACTATTGTGAGGGCTGATGCTGGAGAAAAGACTTCTCCCACCCCCGAAGAAGATGAAGTTGTGATTTTCCGAAGCTTTCTCAAGGCTGGGCTTCGATTCCCTCTGAGCAACTTTGTTGTTGAGGTACTGAAAACATTTCAAGTCTATCTTCATCAACTCACTCCCGAAGCTATCATAAGAATGGGGATTTTTGTCTGGGCTGTGAGAAGCCAAGGTTTGGAACCAAACGCTAAAAGCTTCTGCAACATTCACGAGTTATTGTACGAGACGAAACCCTGGGGAAAAGAGCAATATCACAACAATTTTGGGTGCTACAGCTTCGGCGCCCGCTCCGGGTCAAGCTGCCCTGTGCCGACCTTTCGGAAGAGGTGGCCCGGAGCCTGGATGACTGAATGGTTTTATGTGAAAAATGACCTAACAGCGCAAGATAATGTCAAAAGTATCATTATGCACCCAATCTGGCAACGCTTCGGACTTCGAAGGCCGAAGGTTGAAATGGATGAGGCAGCCGAAGAGTGCCAAAGAGCCTTCGGCGTAGTTTGCTCCTTTATTGGGACAAGGGACTTGGTCCAAGAGCACATTGCCTTCAGGGTATGGCCACTTGCAGAAAAGTGGGAAATGCCGAAGGAAACTATTAAAGAGTCCGACGAAGGCGGACTAGTTAGACTGAAATACACATTCAAATATGCAGATAAATTTGTTGAACCTGATGATGACTGGCTGAAGAGCATTGAAACTTTAAGTGACGAACTTCTTGGAGCATATTCGAAGGCCGAAAATACTGCGCTATCAGCAGCCTTCGGAGGCCGAAAGAAGAAAAGGCTCAACCGTGTGTTTGACGCAGTCGGGTTTATGTACCCTGACTATCACTATCCGGTATTGGGTCGCAAAAGGAAAAATACTTCTCCTGCGACAGAAGCTACCACAAGTGCCCCTAGTGAGCCAGCGCCTCAAAGAAAAAAGATGAAGGTGCTCACCCATCGGACACGCTTTATTGAGCCGGCCACAGTGCCAGAATTCATTGGTGAAACTTCTTTGGCCTCTGAAGCTACAGAACCAGCTCCAGTGCCGAAGATGGAAGAGAAGACTGAAGCGCCTTCAGCAGTAGAAAGGCCGAAGATTGACGAGCCAAAAATGTCTGAAATCTTAAGTCCTTCGGTAAATGTCGAAGTAATAAAAAACCAAAAGGGGCCATCGGTGACCCCAAAAAGGAAAAGAATGGTAAACGTACTAGATGTCTTGGAGACAATTAAGTCTTCAAGCACAACTCCAAAAAAGAGTGTTGAAGTTGCTGAAGCTTCTACTGAAGCTTCGACGCAACAAGCTGAAGCTGAAGCTGGGCCTTCAGAGCCCCACAAAGAGCAACCTTTGGAAGCCGAAGCAATAAAAATATCAGAACCAGTTGTAGTTGAAGAAATTGACACTGCCATCCCCGAAGCTCCTGCCAGCATATGCGATTACATTATACGACACGCTTCGGGGAAGAAACTATCTGCAGAAGAAACTTATGAAGCCAACCATTATGCGAAAGAGCTAAAATATCCGAAGGGGGCAGTAATATTCAATGGGACAGATGAAGATGACTTCCTATACTGTCTACCTGATAATAAAGAACTATCTGTCTGCCGAGAGATGGCCAGGAGTATAGGCTTCCCGAAGCTCGAAGCTGGATTAAGCGCCATGACGAAAGAGGATCTCGCAGACAGTCTTGCATACAATAGCCTAAAGGTTTGGGAATTAAGCGTTTGGAAAAACTTTTTTAATATGTAATTTATTCCTATATTCTTATATGAATTCTTTTTCGTACAGGGCTTAATTCTAAGCAACGCATTAAGAGCCCAAAAAAGCGCCGAAGATGAAAGCTATGAGATTGCGTTCAACAATTTGCGCTCCGAAGTTATCAAACTGAGAAACGAGGCTCTGGAAAAGGATAAAATTCTGCTTACGCTGGTAGACAAAGTAAAGAAGGACGAAGCTGCTTCAAAAACCCAGGCCGAAGCCCAAAAGCGTGAAATTAAAGATCTTCAGAAACAGCTGGCTAGAGCTAGAGAGGAGCGCGTGCTTGAGGAAACAAAACGAGAACTCAGTGATCATATGGTCAACAAATTGGAGTTAAGAGTTAAAGAGCTTCGTGCATCTCAGGGAAAATGTTATGTTAAATCTATAGAGTGCGTGAATAAAATTAAAACCAGCTTCGCCAGCGTGGGCGCCTTTTCCAGCGAAGAGAATTTCTCTCGAGGCAATCCCGAAGGTCCATTGGAATGGATTAGTCACGAAGCAGAGGCCTTCGAGGAGATCCTGAGCAGTCGCGGTGATATCTGCGCTTTTTCGGGCGCCAGAGGAATTGCTTCTGTCTTAGAGAAAAAAGGTTGCGAGCACGTAAAATTTCTAGCTCAGTCCGAAGCTACCTTATCTTGCGAAGACATCAAGGACCCCTCGGCCGAAGCAAGCGTGGTTGGTGGCAAATTTTTTACTGATATCTGGAATGACGGCGGCCGAGGAATGGCGCAAGAAATCATCCAAAGGAGCGAAAAAGGCATCCACGATGCTAGGAAAGTGGCAGAAGCTACCGAAAAAAGTACGGAGCCCGAAAGGCAATTAGGTATTAATTAGTCGTTCTTATTGTGTTGTAATTTTTGTTTTAAACTCTGCTCACAGTTTGTAATAGTAATGAAGAAATGTTCTCTTCCCTCAGAAGCTGCTGGGTCGACTGCCGACCCCCACACAAAAGGGGACGATGAAATTAAAGAAATGGCCGAAGCTATTATGGACAAAGTTGTTGATCAACTTCTAAATGAAGCCGCCGAAGCAGTACTAAAAGAAGACTAGATGCTATTTAGAAAAAACACTTAAATTGTGATCTATGTAATATTTTGTACATTTGGATGTAATATACAAGTTTCTTTTCATTATTCAATTCTTTACGATGCATGAAACTCTACCTACATACCTTTTTGAGCCTTCGGCGAAAAAACACCTTCCCTTCTTTTCATGCTTCGTGAAGAAGACATTCTCCGTTAAAATTATTCTGATGAGACATGTTCATGCGTCATGATAACATTCTCCGAAGCTATACAATTTCGATACTGCTCTGATGAAGCTTGTCCATGCTTCGTAAAAACAGCCTCCGAAGCTATTTTCCGAAGATTATCATTGCATTCCCTCGTGACTTTGCACAATTTGCACTTTCTCAAATCATTCTTCCGAAGGTTAATACTGTGTACCCTTCTTTTGCCGCATGCAACATGATGTATGATGCTTATGCTATGCGAAATGATGTGATGATGTTATGTTATGCAAATGACGTCTGTTCCGAAGATACACACAAAATACATTCGCAAGCTCTGCATTCCCTTAGGAACGTCTTTGGAGCTTCTTCGTCTTTTACTTAGACGGTATAAGCTCTGCATTCCCTTAGGAACGTCTTTGGAGCTTCTTCGTCTTTTACTTAGACGGTATAAGCTCTGCATTCCCTTAGGAACGTCTTTGGAGCTTCTTCGTCTTTTACTTAGACGGTATAAGCTCTGCATTCCCTTAGGAACGACTTTTGAGCAGAAAACTTACACTGCGCTCCCTTTGGAACGGCTTTTTGTGACTTCATGAACTTACTCTGCGTTCCTTAGAACGACTTTCTGTTACTCCGAAGGATTTTTAATACTTCGAAGGTCCTCCTTGTTAATACAAAAACTTCATCAACTGATTTTCCTCGTGGAAAACAGCGAAATTATTACATGGAAACTATCAATGTTTTTTGCTACAGAGAATAGAACTGAATGGAAAAGACTGTTATCAAAGGTAGGATATGTGTCAATAAATGTGCTTCGATTCTGGCACAGTGCTGTTGACTGTGCGAGCTTCGGATTGTTCTCTGAAGTCCCTTTGATGTGGAGCATATTGACTCCCTTCTGGCTGCTGGCCTTGTTGCAGCGGAGGTGGAGGCGGGGGCTGTTGCCATGAAACTTGAGGTTGACTTGCCGAAGCTACGGAAGCTGCAGGATGGTTGCCCACATACTCCGGGATGTAAGGCTGATGGTACGAAGCAGTATGCATGACCTGCTTCGGCTGTCCCTGTTGCGCTGCAGCTTCTGCCAGCTCCTTTTGTTTCTGGATGGTAACATGGCACATCCTGGTGGTATGGCCCTTGTTCTCACCATAGAATAAGCAAAATGTCCTCCTTGGTTGATCTCCAAATCTCCCGCCGAAGCCCCTGGCGCCTCTGCCTCTTGGAGCTGGTGGCCGAAAGAAAGTCTGCTGCTGCCCCGAAGCCTGTGAGGAGCACTGCGGCCTGTTCTGCTGACTCCCCTTATCATCATTTTGAGTGTTGTGGATGGACCTGACATGCCTCGGATAGAAACGTCCCCCGAAGCCCCTGGTCATCTCAGAAAATCTGAAGGCTTCCTCCCTTCTTTGGCGAAAGTCATTATCAGCCCGAATGTACTCGTCCATCTTTTGGAGTAGCTTTTCCAGCGTCTGAGGAGGCTTCCTAGCAAAGTATTGGGCTGCAGGTCCAGGACGAAGCCCCTTAATCATGGCTTCGATAACAATTTCATTGGGCACCGTTGGTGCCTGTGCCCTCAAACGCAAGAACCTTCTGACATACGCCTGAAGGTATTCCTCATGATCCTGAGTGCACTGAAACAAAGCCTGTGCAGTGACCGGCTTCGTCTGAAATCCTTGAAAGCTGGTTAACAACATATCCTTCAGCTTCTGCCATGAGGTGATTGTCCCTGGTCGAAGGGAGGAGTACCAGGTCTGAGCAACATTCCTGACGGCCATAACGAAAGACTTCGCCATGACTGCAGTATTGCCCCCATACGAAGACACTGTTGCTTCGTAGCTCATCAAGAACTGCTTCGGGTCTGAGTGACCGTCGAACATGGGAAGCTGAGGTGGCTTATAGGATGGAGGCCAAGGTGTAGCCTGCAGCTCAGCGGACAAAGGAGAAGCATCATCGAAAACAAAATTTCCCTGATGGAAATTGTCATACCAGTCATCTTCGTTGACGAAGCCCTCCTGGTGAAGGTCTTTCTGCTGAGGCCTCCTGTTTTGCTCATCATGGGTAAGATGGCGGACTTCCTCAGAGGCTTCGTCTATCTGCCGCTGCAACTCAGCTAGCCGGGCCATCTTCTCCTTCTTCCTCTGCACCTGTTGATGTAGCATCTCCATATCCCTGATTTCTTGGTTGAAAGGGAAATGTGCCCTTGGGCCATTTCTAAGTATTTTGGTGATTGAGTGCCAACACATGTGTTTATTTGTGAATTTGTGTACATGGATGAACAAGGTGCAAATCATGAAGTAAAGGTATGTTTCTAAGCCTTAGTACATTGGTTTTGTGGACTAACATATTTGTCTAAGTGTTAGAAACAGGAAGAAGAAAAAGAGAAAAGGGGAGAGAATGACTTGGCTGTGTGCAGCCAAGTCCCAGCTCGGTCTGGAGCACCGGACTGTCCGGTGTGCACCGGACAGTGTCCGGTGCGCCAGACTGACTCGACTCGAACTGGCCGCTCTCGGGAATTCGCCGACGGCGTACGGCTAAAATTCACCGGACTGTCCGGTGTGCACCGGACTGTCCGGTGCGCCAACGGTCGGCCAGGGCCAACGGTCGGCCGCGCAATCCGCGCGGGACACGTGGCCGAGCCAACGGTCGGAAGACGGCACCGGACTGTCCGGTGTGCACCGGACTGTCCGGTGCGCCAACGGCTCGCAGATCCACGGCAGTCTTCCAACGGTCGGGAAGCGCTGGATAAGGAAAGAAATCGGTCACCGGACATGTCCGGTGTGCACCGGACTGTCCGGTGCCCCCGACGACAGAAGGCAAGGATGGCCTTCCAGAATTGCTCTCAACGGCTCCTAGCTGCCTTGGGGCTATAAAAGGAGCCCCTAGGCGCATGGAGGAGACACACAAGCAACTCTTGAGCATTCTTGATCATCCACACAAGTTCTTTGCGCATTCGTTTGTGATTCTAAGTGATTCGAGCTCTGTTCTAGTGTGAACTCTGAGATAGTCATTCGAGCTCGAGTCTTGGCCGTGTGTGTGCGCTTTTGTTGTGGATTTGTGTGTGTTGCTTCCCTCCCTTACTCTGTGCTTTCTTTGTGATCATATACTTGTAAGGGCAAGAGACTCCAATTTGTGGAGATTCCTTGCAAACGGGATAGTGAAAGGAACAACAAAACAACGTGGTATTCAAGTGGGTCTTTGGACCGCTTGAGAGGGGTTGATTGCAACCCTCGTCCGTTGGGACGCCACAACGTGGAAGTAGGCAAGCATTGGCTTGGCCGAACCACGGGATAAACCACCGTGTCACCTCTGTCTTGATCTCTTGTGGTATTGTGTTTTGTTGTGACTTCAACTTAGCCACTTGGCAATAATCGTGCTAACACATAACAAGTTTTTGTGGCTTAAGTTTGAAGTTTTTACAGGATCACCTATTCACCCCCCCTCTAGGTGCTCTCAATTGGTATCAGAGCCGTTCTATTCACAAAGGGACTAACCGCCCGAATAGATGGATCCTAAGGGGAAGGGTATTGTGATCAACGACAAAGAAAAGGAGACCTTCGTCAACGAGCCGAAGGACGACAAGCCTACCGACTCCGGCTCGGGCCATAGACGAAAGGAAGGGAAGAAGAAGAAGACGAGGCGTATTAAGGAGATCATCTACTACGACGATAGTGATGAATCCACTTCTTCCCAAAAGGACGAGGACCACAACGACTACAAACAAAAGACGGTTAACTCAAACTTTTCTTTTGATTATTCGCGTATTCCGCATAGCTCAAATACTCATTTGCTTCCCATTCCACTTGGCAAACCTCCTCACTTTGATGGAGAGGATTACGGATTTTGGAGCCACAAAATGCGTACTCACCTGTTTTCTCTCCATCCAAGCATTTGGGAGATTGTGGAAAGTGGAATGAAATTTGATAGCTCGGATAGCCCTATGTTTATTAATGAACAGATTCATAAAAATGCACAAGCTACTACTGTATTGCTAGCCTCTTTGTGCAGGGATGAGTATCACAAGGTGAGCGGCTTGGACAATGCCAAGCAGATCTGGGACACCCTCAAGATTTCTCATGAGGGGAACGACGTCACCTTGCTCACCAAAATGGAGTTGGTGGAGGGAGAGCTTGGACGGTTTGCCATGATAAGGGGCGAGGAGCCGACGCAAACATACAACCGGCTCAAGACCCTCATCAACAAGATAAGGAGCTACGGGAGCACGCGATGGACGGACCACGACGTCGTCCGCCTAATGCTCAGGTCCTTTACCGTACTTGATCCTCATCTCGTGAACAATATTCGTGAGAATCCCAGGTACACGATGATGACGCCCGAGGAAGTACTTGGAAAATTCGTGAGCGGGAGGATGATGATCAAGGAGGCGAGATACGTCGACGACGCGTTGAACGGACCACTCCACGAGCCTCAACCCATTGCTCTAAAAGCAACAAGGAGCAAGGAATCGCTACCTAGCAAGGTGGCGCAAGTTGAGGCGGCCGGGCTCAATGATGAAGAGATGGCTCTCATCATCAAGAGATTCAAGACGGCGCTAAATGGTCGCAAGGGGCAGCCAAGCAAGACCAAGACCAAGGGGAAGCGCTCGTGCTTCAAATGCGGTAAGCTTGGTCATTTTATTGCTAACTGTCCCGATAATGAAAGTGACCAGGAAAAGGGGAACAAGAGGGAGAAGAAGAAGGCATACAAGAAGACAAAGGGCGAGGCGCATCTAGGAAAGGAGTGGGACTCGGATTGCTCCTCCTCCGACTCCGACAACGAAGGACTCGCCGCCACTGCCTTCAACAAATCGGCTCTCTTCCCCAACGAGCGTCTCACTTGCCTTATGGCAAGAGAGAAGAAGGTAAGTACTAAAAACTCCACTTATGCTTCTTCTAGTGATAGTGAGTCTAGTGATGATGATATAGATTATTCTTGCTTGTTCAAGGGCTTAGATAGATCTAAGATAGATAAAATCAATGAATTGATTGATGCATTGAATGAAAAGGATAGGCTTTTAGAGAAGCAAGAGGATTTATTGTATGATGAACATGATAAGTTTATAGAGGCACAAAAATCATATGCTTTAGAAGTGAAAAGAAATGAAGTGCTTTCTAGTGAAATATCTTCTTGTCATGAAACCATTGCTACTTTACAAAGTGTTAACCATGATTTAAATGCTAAATTAGAAGTAACAAATAAATCTAAGTCTTGTGTTGAAAATGTTACAATTTGCACTAGGTGTAAGGATTTTGATGTTAACACTTGTAGCAAACATTTAGTTTCAATTTCAAAACTAAAAGATGAAGTGGCTAGTCTTAATGCCCAACTTAAGACTAGCAAGAGTGAAGTTGAAAAGATAAAATTTGCAAGGGATGCCTATACAATTGGAAGACATCCCTCAATTAAGGATGGGCTTGGCTTCAAGAGAGAAGCCAAGAACTTAACAAGCCATAAGGCTCCCGTCTTCGTCAAGGAGAAAGGGAAGGCCCCTATGGCTAATAGTGCTAAAAAGAACCATGCTTTCTTATACCATGATAGGAGACATGCTAGAAATATTTATAATGATTTTGATTCACATGTTTATGATTCTCATGCCATGTTTGCCTCTAGTTCCTCTCATAAGCATGATAGAAATATGAGTAGGAGAAATGTTGCGCATATACCTAGGAGAAATATTGCTCATATGCCTAGAAAGAATGTTATTCATGCTCCTAGGAAAGTAGTGAATGAACCTTCTACCATTTATTATGCTTGTAATGCTCCTTTTGCTATTTGTAGAAAGGGTAAGAAGGTTGTTGCTAGGAAATTAGGGGCTAGATGCAAGGGAGATAAATCTTGCATTTGGGTCCCTAAAGATATTTGTGCTAACCTTGCAGGACCCAACATGAGTTGGGTACCTAAGACCCAAGCCTAAATTTGCCTTGCAGGTTTATGCATCCGGGGGTTCAAGCTGGATTATCGACAGCGGATGCACAAACCATATGACGGGGGAAAAGAAGATGTTCACCTCCTACGTCAAGAATAAGGATTCCCAAGATTCAATTATATTCGGTGATGGGAATCAAGGCAAGGTAAAAGGGTTAGGTAAAATTGCAATTTCTAATGAGCATTCTATCTCAAATGTATTCTTAGTGGAGAGTCTTGGATATAATTTGCTATCTGTTAGTCAATTATGTCAAATGGGATACAATTGCCTTTTTACAAATATAGATGTGTCTGTCTTTAGAAGATGTGATGGTTCACTAGCTTTTAAGGGTGTACTAGACGGCAAGCTTTATTTAGTTGATTTTGCAAAAGAAGAGGCCGGTCTAGATGCATGCTTAATGGCTAAGACTTGCATGGGCTGGCTGTGGCATCGCCGCTTAGCACATGTGGGGATGAAGAACCTCCACAAGCTTCTAAAGGGAGAACACGTGATAGGTCTAACAAATGTTTATTTCGAAAAAGATAGACCTTGTGCAGCTTGTCAGGCAGGTAAACAAGTGGGAGGAGCACATCACAGCAAGAACGTGATGACCACGTCGAGACCCCTGGAGCTGCTGCATATGGACCTCTTCGGACCCGTCGCCTATCTAAGCATAGGAGGAAGTAAGTATGGTTTAGTTATTGTTGATGACTTTTCCCGCTTCACTTGGGTGTTCTTTTTGCAGGATAAGTCTGAAACCCAAGGGACCCTCAAGCGCTTCCTCAGGAGAGCTCAAAATGAGTTTGAGCTCAAGGTGAAGAAGATAAGGAGCGACAACGGGTCCGAGTTCAAGAACCTTCAAGTGGAGGAGTTTCTTGAGGAGGAAGGGATCAAGCACGAGTTCTCCGCTCCCTACACACCACAGCAAAATGGTGTGGTAGAGAGGAAGAACAGGACGCTAATCGATATGGCGAGGACGATGCTTGGAGAGTTCAAGACCCCCGAGTGCTTTTGGTCGGAAGCCGTGAACACGGCTTGCCACGCCATCAACAGGGTCTACCTTCATCGACTCCTCAAGAAGACTTCGTATGAGCTACTAACCGGTAACAAACCCAATATATCGTACTTTCGTGTATTTGGGAGCAAGTGCTACATTCTAGTGAAGAAGGGTAGAAATTCTAAGTTTGCTCCCAAAGCTGTAGAAGGGTTTTTATTAGGTTATGATTCAAATACAAAGGCGTATAGGGTCTTCAACAAATCATCGGGTTTGGTTGAAGTCTCCAGCGACGTTGTATTTGATGAGACTAATGGCTCTCCAAGAGAGCAAGTTGTTGATTGTGATGATGTAGATGAAGAAGATGTTCCGACGGCTGCTATACGAACCATGGCGATTGGAGACGTTCGGCCACAGGAACAAGATGAACGAGATCAACCTTCTTCCTCAACGACGGTGCATCCCCCACCTCAAGACGATGAACAGGTTCATCAAAAGGAGGCGTGTGATCAAGGGGGAGCACAAGATGATCACGTAATGGAGGAAGAAGCGCAACCGGCACCTCCAACCCAAGTTCGAGCGATGATTCAAAGGGATCATCCCGTCGACCAAATTCTGGGTGACATTAGCAAGGGAGTAACTACTCGATCTTGATTAGTTAATTTCTGTGAACATTACTCTTTTGTCTCCTCTATTGAGCCTTTCAGGGTAGAGGAAGCCTTGCTAGATCCGGATTGGGTGTTGGCCATGCAGGAGGAACTCAACAACTTCAAGCGCAATGAAGTTTGGACGCTGGTGCCTCGTCCCAAGCAAAACGTTGTGGGAACCAAGTGGGTATTCCGCAACAAACAAGACGAGCACGGAGTGGTGACAAGGAACAAGGCTCGACTTGTGGCAAAAGGTTATGCCCAAGTCGCAGGTTTGGACTTTGAGGAGACTTTTGCTCCTGTGGCTAGGCTAGAGTCCATTCGTATCTTGCTAGCATATGCCGCTCACCATTCTTTCAGGTTGTACCAAATGGATGTGAAGAGTGCGTTTCTCAACGGGCCAATAAAGGAGGAGGTGTACGTGGAGCAACCCCCTGGCTTCGAGGATGAGCGGTACCCCGACCACGTATGTAAGCTCTCTAAGGCGCTCTATGGACTTAAACAAGCCCCAAGAGCATGGTATGAATGTCTTAGAGATTTCTTACTTGCTAATGCTTTCAAGGTTGGGAAAGCCGATCCAACTCTCTTTACAAAAACATGTGATGGTGATTTGTTTGTATGCCAAATTTATGTCGATGACACAATATTTGGTTCTACTAATCAAAAGTCTTGTGAAGAGTTTAGCAGGGTGATGACGCAGAAATTCGAGATGTCGATGATGGGCGAGTTGAACTACTTCCTTGGGTTCCAAGTGAAGCAACTCAAGGACGGCACCTTCATCTCCCAAACGAAGTACACGCAAGATCTGCTGAAGCGGTTTGGGATGAAGGACGCCAAGCCCGCAAAGACTCCGATGGGAACCGACGGACACACCGACCTCAACAAAGGAGGTAAGTCCGTTGATCAAAAAGCATACCGGTCAATGATAGGTTCTCTGCTTTATTTATGTGCTAGTAGACCGGATATTATGCTTAGCGTATGCATGTGTGCTAGATTTCAATCCGATCCTAAGGAGTGTCACTTGGTGGCGGTGAAGCGAATTCTTAGATATTTAGTCGCTACGCCTTGCTTCGGGATCTGGTATCCAAAGGGGTCTAACTTTGACTTGATTGGGTACTCAGATTCCGACTATGCTGGATGTAAGGTCGATAGGAATAGTACATCAGGGACGTGCCAATTCTTAGGAAGGTCCCTGGTGTCATGGAACTCTAAGAAACAAACCTCCGTTGCCCTATCCACCGCTGAGGCCGAGTACGTTGCCGCAGGTCAGTGTTGCGCGCAACTACTTTGGATGAGGCAAACCCTCAGGGACTTTGGCTACAATCTGAGCAAAGTCCCACTCCTATGTGATAATGAGAGTGCTATCCGAATAGCGGAAAATCCTGTTGAGCACAGCCGCACAAAGCACATAGACATCCGGCATCACTTTTTGAGAGACCACCAGCAAAAGGGAGATATCGAAGTGTTTTATGTTAGCACCGAGAACCAGCTAGCCGATATCTTTACCAAGCCTTTAGATGAGAAGACCTTTTGCAGGCTGCGTAGTGAGCTAAATGTCTTAGATTCGCGGAACTTGGATTGAATTGTGGCATACATGTATTTATGCCTTTGATCATGTTCATTCTGCATTTTGTTGCTTATTATGGTGCTCAAGTTGTACAAACACTCCCTGGACCTCACAAGTCCGTTGCAAAGTGATGCACATGTTTAGAGGGAGATGTGTTACAACTTGACCCTTTGAGACTAACCATATGTTTGAGTTTGCTTGTGTTAGTCACAAAGGAGAATTGAAAGGGAAAAGGTGGACTTGGACCATGAAAGACTTCCACTGCACTCCGATGAGGGGTAACTTATTTCAAGTCCATCTCATGAACTCTTATTGCCATTTGCTCTTAATTGAAGATTTTGGTGAGGCAATGGGGTTAAAGGGCCACAATTGATCCCGTTTTGGTGCTTGATGCCAAAGGGGGAGAAAATAAAGGCCAAAGCAATAAATGGATCAGCTACCACTTGAGAAATTTTGAAAATAGTAGAATAGAGTTTTTGATTTGTCAAAATTCTTAAGTTGTCTCTCTTGTCAAAAGTTGGCTTCTTGTGGGGAGAAGTATTGATTATGGGAAAAAGGGGGAGTTTTTGAAATCCTTGATCAATCTCTTTTTGAATGACTCTCTTTATGCTTAGACATGTGTGTTTAACTTAGAGATAGAGATTTGAGTTTGATTTGCAAAAACAAACCAAGTGGTGGCAAAGGATGATCCATATATGCCAAAATTGAATAACACTTAAATTTATGTTATTTGATTTGAGTTTGCACTTGTTCTAGTTGCTTTATGTAGTGTTGGCATAAATCACCAAAAAGGGGGAGATTGAAAGGGAAATGTGCCCTTGGGCCATTTCTAAGTATTTTGGTGATTGAGTGCCAACACATGTGTTTATTTGTGAATTTGTGTACATGGATGAACAAGGTGCAAATCATGAAGTAAAGGTATGTTTCTAAGCCTTAGTACATTGGTTTTGTGGACTAACATATTTGTCTAAGTGTTAGAAACAGGAAGAAGAAAAAGAGAAAAGGGGAGAGAATGACTTGGCTGTGTGCAGCCAAGTCCCAGCTCGGTCTGGAGCACCGGACTGTCCGGTGTGCACCGGACAGTGTCCGGTGCGCCAGACTGACTCGACTCGAACTGGCCGCTCTCGGGAATTCGCCGACGGCGTACGGCTAAAATTCACCGGACTGTCCGGTGCGCCAACGGTCGGCCAGGGCCAACGGTCGGCCGCGCAATCCGCGCGGGACACGTGGCCGAGCCAACGGTCGGAAGACGGCACCGGACTGTCCGGTGTGCACCGGACTGTCCGGTGCGCCAACGGCTCGCAGATCCACGGCAGTCTTCCAACGGTCGGGAAGCGCTGGATAAGGAAAGAAATCGGTCACCGGACATGTCCGGTGTGCACCGGACTGTCCGGTGCCCCCGACGACAGAAGGCAAGGATGGCCTTCCAGAATTGCTCTCAACGGCTCCTAGCTGCCTTGGGGCTATAAAAGGAGCCCCTAGGCGCATGGAGGAGACACACAAGCAACTCTTGAGCATTCTTGATCATCCACACAAGTTCTTTGCGCATTCGTTTGTGATTCTAAGTGATTCGAGCTCTGTTCTAGTGTGAACTCTGAGATAGTCATTCGAGCTCGAGTCTTGGCCGTGTGTGTGCGCTTTTGTTGTGGATTTGTGTGTGTTGCTTCCCTCCCTTACTCTGTGCTTTCTTTGTGATCATATACTTGTAAGGGCAAGAGACTCCAATTTGTGGAGATTCCTTGCAAACGGGATAGTGAAAGGAACAACAAAACAACGTGGTATTCAAGTGGGTCTTTGGACCGCTTGAGAGGGGTTGATTGCAACCCTCGTCCGTTGGGACGCCACAACGTGGAAGTAGGCAAGCATTGGCTTGGCCGAACCACGGGATAAACCACCGTGTCACCTCTGTCTTGATCTCTTGTGGTATTGTGTTTTGTTGTGACTTCAACTTAGCCACTTGGCAATAATCGTGCTAACACATAACAAGTTTTTGTGGCTTAAGTTTGAAGTTTTTACAGGATCACCTATTCACCCCCCCCTCTAGGTGCTCTCATTGGTCTAGCTCTTCCTCCTGAAGCGTCGGGCTAACGGCCTTTCTCTTCTGGCTTCGGGCCTCCCGAAGAGAGACGGTCTCCTGGTTGTGGTCCAGCGGTTGCAGTGCTGAAGCCCCAATCGCTGAAGCTTTCTTCGGCGCCATAGCGAAGGTCTATAGCTTCCGAAGGTGTTCAAAAAAGCTCGAAGTGGAAGTGAGTTCACCGGAGGTGGGCGCCAATGTTGGGGACTTGTTCTCAAATGCTTAGAGTTAAGAACAAGGCAACATAAAAAGTGTTAGATGTAAAAATCCTTCGTCCTTCGAGACATTATGCCCCTTCGGGAATAATGAGTTTCGGACGAAGGTCATAAAAAAAACATACCTTCGTAAATATAACAAGTAATGACGAAGGGTTCATATGAAGCATGAAATATAATTTAGACATCATCATAGAATCATTTCTATTCTATTAACATGAGCAAATAGAAATGATTTCAAATTACAAATGTACCTTCGGTCCTGAGAGAAGGTAGAAAGTACAAGCGTGACGCAAAAGTGAATGTCCAGTCAGCGTGAATAGTACGGGAGTACTGTTCATCTATTTATAGACGCGGGACGCAGCCCACGTAAAATTACATCCATGTCCACTACATTTGTTAATGACTTATGGAAATCTGTCGAGGCCCACGTAGTCTTTTCATCTTTAAGTCGGTTCCCCTTTCTGCTATCGTGACGAAGCTTCCTTGCACACAGCTTCGGCTGTGCATCTTCGTAGAGCTTGGTAATCAGCTCGCCCTTCGTCTGGTTCAGGCTTCGTCCTGACCGTGCTTTATAATTTCGAGACCGAAGATACCTGTTCACATAATCCACTTGAAAAACATTGTCAAATCATGTTTTTGAGGACCTTCGGAGGACGAAGGCCCCCAACAGTAGCCTTGCACATAGCCAAGAAATTTTACACTGCGCTAACAAATTGTGATATGACCGGCCTTGATATAGCCAAGAAATTTTATACTGTGCTAACTTAACTCAACTGAATTGTCATGATTCTATAAAAAGAATGCAGCTCATCTCTTTGCATTGTTGAATAAAACTAAGTTATTTACAAGTCACTGTAATGCAATAATAGACCACACTCTATGATGACAAGAACATTGATCCATAAAACAAATAAAAATTAGAAAATGCAGATATCAAGGAGAGACAATCGGTATGGACCTATTCGGGCTATCTGGGAGAGACCAACACAACCAGTTCATAGTATAAACAAAGGTAGAAAAATAGACTTTGGCTGAACTTGCAGAAGAAAAGGACAGGTATGGATCTATCTTTGTTTATGGTCACAAAATGATTAACAGATGACCATCTCTCTTATAACGACACCAAAGAGGACTACCTCTTTGATGAATCAAGGGCAAGCAACAAATACATACATCCTAGATCAACAAATACACTACTCTGGTTCCACCATGATGCAAACCATGATGCAAAAGGTAGCTTACAGTGAGACACAGTGAAAGGAATTATTTAGTCTAGATAAATTAATGTACATATACATAGCAAGGAATATAAACAACCATTGTTTTACATTTCTCGATCGTGTGTTAGTATTAATTTGGTACAAGAATCATATAATACAAGGAACTTTAAAAGGAATCAAATATTTGTAGCCATTAATATGCTATCTAGTCCTAAAAATACATAAGATGCTAACTGGGTAGTTTAAAAAGGCATGTATGTACCTTGTCAAACGAAATGGGTTGATTTGCTTGTATCGACGTGGAGGCTTGTCCTTCTGTTAACCGGTGAAACAAACTATAATATCAGTGCAGTTAAAGTATAATCTTAAAAATACAAGATGATACAAGACTCCTCACAGGAATGGAAAAGGGCTATGCTGACTTATTAAACAGCAGTCAACACTTATTTTCTTTCATCTAAATTACTCTTTGCCAGGGAAAGGATGAAAAGTAGCCTTGCACATAGCCAAGAAAGTTTACACTGCGGTAACAAATTGTGATATGACCGGCCTTGCACATAGCCAAGAAATTTTATATTGTGCTAACTTAACTCAACTGAACTGTCATGATTCTATAAAAAGAATGCAGCTTATCTGTTAACAGATAATTTTGGATTCTCCAACTCTTAAACCAGAGGAATAGAGGAAGAATATAGAATCATGACAGCAAGGGTCTAGCCATACTGTCCCTGAGTCATGCACTATTGCACCTGAAAGAAGGTCATCTAGAGCAGGAACCTGTGCTCCAATTTTGTATCCCACCAGCAGTGGGGCAAAACTTTCAGATAAAAGTAGCTCCTCACCAAGAAACATGACAAAGGTCTGGTAGTCATTTGTACGCTCCTTTCAACTGTGCCCTTTGGGCTTCATCTACTTCTCTTTGTCTCTCATAGCGTCTTCTATTTGCCTTATGATGCCAAATTAACTTTTGAACATCAAAGCAGGCAACTTTAGTGACAAACTCTACTGTTTGTGGATTTGCAGAGTCCATCAGTCACATGCAGGAAGCCTCTCCAATCTGACAATACTTCTCACAGTCATGTAGAGGACTCATATTCTGTCACTTCTTCGTATCCTTTTTTCTTTTCAAATATTGATCATGTTAATTTTCCAGTGGATCTTATTGTTGTCTGTTTAGAGTCTCCTTTTTGTTTTAATATTTTAGGCATATGAACTCCATAACATTTTGCCTGGAACCCGTTTCTATGCCTAAATAGCTGACTGCTAGTAAAAAGATAGCTTCGTTTGTATCCCCCAATTTTCTTTGTATCCCTCAATTTCCTGAGCTGTGTACAGAACTGTAACTTCAGCGAGAGCTGGAAAAACTAAGAAGACAACTATTGTTGTTGCACCTACTTTGTTGATTCTCCAGTTTTATACAAAATTAAAAGAAAAGCGCAAGGCTTTGGAAGAGGAGAAACTCCAAGCAGAGGCCAAAAAGTGGGTAAGTCTGCTATGGTTTATTTTATGGTATTGCCTGAATATTGGTGTTTGTTTTGTGGCATCATGAAGAGCACCCGTTTTTGCAAAATCACTATATTCCTAATACATTGGAAATTATAATTGCATTCTTATAAGCACTGGAAATATAATTTTGGAGCAACTTTGTTTAACCTACCATTTTCCTCCACATTTTGTGGTATAAATATTTTGAACTTCATCGAGGTCACTTTTTTACATGACTCATGTCTCGTCTTTGACTTATCAAAATTCTATCTGTTTGAGGTTTTGGAAACAATCATTACGACAATTTTTATCATTTCCATATTGCTTAGTTAGTGCTGTAAAATGCAAGAAACAAAAAAGAAGTTAGGATATGCTTGATGCCTTGAAAAAGAATGCAGCTTATCTGTTAACAGATAATTTTGGATTCTCCAGCTCTTAAACCAGAGGAACAGAGGAAGAATATAGATAAGAACAATACATCCATGACTAACTTAGTTTTATTCAACAATGCAAAGAGATGAGAACCATTTGGTGTGAATTTGGAAGGCACTATTAAAAAGAGTTGTGTACTGGATTTTAATAGCTTTGCCACCACCTTTGAAAATAGGTATGAGCTGGCAAAGAGTAATTTGGACTCCACAAATATGGTGGGAAATGAATTACAAGAACAAGATTTAGCATGTTTGTTAAATGGCTGATGCAAGGATTTCTGTGATGATTTTCTCAACTTTTGCCTGACGTTTTTGCTAGACATGAGAAGGGAATTGTTTGCATCATAACAATGTCATCATCATGTAAATTAAAGATGCAAACAAACATTAAACAATCACAGTGACTTTGTGTGTTCTGTTTGAACATTATAGTGTTTCAAGATTCCGCGGACTCAGGATTGTGTCACCATATATGAGAGTTGGAGGACGTACCGTATGAGTTGAATAGAAACTCGTCGAATCGGTGTGGGAGTTGAACAGAACCTCGCCGGGCTTCGTCCTTTTAACAGCAGGCGGGCGAGGGCAAGGCGGAGAGATCCGCGGGCGTGACCATCGATTTTGCAATGGTGGCCTTGATGCAGCACTGTTGGGGAATGGAGAGATCCGCGGACGCAGACACAGCGGAGGAAGGGAGAGAGCCTGCTTAATGTGGTTGATGTTTCTTATGGTGGCGAGAATTTATTCAACCAAGCTATCGAGTTATCTGCTGAAATTCTAGCAAATGTGAAGTTCATTCAAGTGAAGAAGTTAATTGGCAAGAATTTTGAAGAGATCAGCCAGGATACTGGGAAATATGTCTTTGGTGTTGATGACACTCTGAAGGCTCTTGAAATGGGTGCTGTTGAGACCTGGTAGTGTGGGAAAATTTGGATATCAACAGATATATCCTCAAGAACAGTTCTAATGGGGAAATTACTATAAAACATATGAACAAAGAGCAGGAAGCTAATCAGAGCAATTTCCGTGACCCAATTACCAATATTGTCCTAGAAGTTCAGGAAAAAATGTCTCTCTTTGAATGGTTTACCAATGAATACAAGAAATTTGGTACACATCACTGGAGTTTGTAACCAACAAGTCTCAGAAGGGATCACAGTTCTGTAGAGGATTTGGTGGCATTGGTGGTTTGCCAATGATGTGTATGAAGATTCTGATTAGCAATCAGCCAACCTCATGGCTGTGCTGGCCCATGGAAGGACGCAACAGCTCGATCTCGCTATACTTTTGCAGGAACACAAGAAAAGCAACTGTATGAATCTATCTGTGTTAAGATATATTTTCAGCATTGTAATGGAAAGAGGGATAGGAAAATTCTGCAGAAGCTAGAAAGCACAACCGGAGCAAATTGTGCCTCTCATAACCAATTTTTCTGTTGATATTTTGCATGCAAATTCTGCAGTAGCTCGTCGGCTGGGTGGCAACTACAGCCTACATGTTCTTTTAGAATAGTGTGGACAAGAGCAGATACCTTTCGATACTCATTTGGGGCACATCGACACACTTTGAATCTTTTCTTGACAATAACGGTAAGTATGTATTCTCCAAATCGTGCAGGAACCAGCTTCTTTTGTTTTGACTGTCCCCATCTTACCAGAAATCATTGTTGTAAAGGGCTATTGAGGTCAACCGGCAGAGAATTATTTCTTTGTCGAAAATTGGAGGAATAATCGAGAGAAGTGGCCATAGTTGGAAAGATACTTTTATCTACTTATTATAGATTATTAGGCAACTGGTGTTTCTATGTCAGTTACTTTAAGGCCCAATGGTTTCGTTGTCTCAGGTATATATTTATCTCTCTCTCTCTTGTCTTTTATTAGCTACTAACTGGGCAGCTGCAAGAAAGGTGCAAGGAAGGTGATGATATGCTGAGGCATCGATACATGCATTGTAATAAAGTTCAAAGAGTAGCAGATGGATCATGAGGTCATTGGTTTTGTTCTTTTTTGAAATTTCATCTCCATAACGTGATGATGGTTGTCAGCATTAGGATTATGTTTGATCACTCATCCGCCTCACTGTTTCAGATCGGAAGATCATAGGCCAGTGTCATCCTCTTCAGGAGGAGCTTGAGATTAAGATAATTAAGTCATAACCATGACTGAGTAATTATATGTCAGTTCTAATTACTAAATGGAGAAGGCAGATTGGCTTGAGCGCAGTATAATGCAATAAGCACATGCTCTAACAAGTCATTGGCGTTGGGTTTCTGCTCTAACATTAATTACTCAGTAAAAATTACTCAGTCTAACAAATACAACAACCAATTAAAACTGGAAATTGTAACGCACAGGCATCACGCAACAACTATGAAAGAATAAGCACACCTCTTGCGGCACTGCTCCGGAGTGAGCCTGTCCTAGAGCCCTTGGCGTTGGGTTTCTGCGCCGCCGCCCGCTCAGACTCGCGGTGACGCTAGCCGTTGAGAGTGGCGTAAATCTCGGAGGGGAAGGTGGCCGAGACGCACGGCGATGGAGGCGGGGGTTGTTGAGCGGGGGGAGCGGAGGGAGAGGGAGGACGACGGTCGCAACGGGGGCGGGGGGAGTGGGGGCGCGGATCACGGCGGGGGGCATTGGGGCGGGGGGCGTCGAGGGCGGAGGGAGGCATGCATGGGGGGCACGGCGGGGGCAAGATCCGCGATAACTGCTCAGTCGGCGAGATCCATGGTTGTTTGCTCGGGCGTGGGGCAGGATCCGGCGGGAGCCGCGGCTAACTGCTCGAGCGTGGGCAGGGGCACTGTGTGCGTTGGACCTCAGCGGTGACGGAGGCACGCGAGCGGGCTACGGAGTGTGGACGCTGACGTTACTAAATTAATAGAGTAGTATAGATTATGCTTTTTGGAGGCACGTGTTTGTAGTGCATATTCCTGCAAATAGGACTATATATATACGAGTATACATCAACTTGTCATAGTCTAGCCTACGTAAGCTGACACAGTTTTTATCTCATTGCGTGGATACCAGTGATTTTCAAAGAAATACAAAAGATATGCATCCCGTTTTTTTTTTCTATAATGGATGGTGTTCCGTGTGTTCTAAAACGCACGAGTAATTCTAACTAAACACTAGCCATGTCGTGGCTCTGCTCAACACGCCTCACAGGCTCACAACAATGACGAAAGTCACACAACGTGCCAATCAATCCCTTCGCTAATTGGCTCATCGCTCGGGGTAGTGGACCGCCACGGTCCGGTCCTAGATTATTACGTACTACCACGCTGTTCGCATGGTCACCGAAAAGACGAGCAAACATCCGGTTGACGATATCGTGAGGAAGAGATTTGCTGGAGCAATGGCGTGAGGAAGGGATGACATGAGGTGAGGGGGGCCCAATGGCCAAGTGGCATATTTTCCCGGGCCAAACGAACGCAAAGAGATGGGGCCAATTCCCTGTATGCCACTGGAAAATATACTCATTCCTTATATGTCACTGGCTCCACATGTCATAGACACCAAAAAATATATCTATATGCCACTCAGTGGCACACAAGGGATAACTATAAAATCTGATGGCATACCAGGAATTTTCTCAAAGAGATGAGATCAAAGTGCTAGCTAGTATGACAGCTGACAAAAAAACAATGTTATCTTGGAGCTCTGCGGCGGTCGACGTTGTTACTGACTGGACAAGTTGTCACATCACATGGCCGTTTTTTTTTGCTCATCATGCGAATAGAATTCTCTGTCGGAGTCGCGCTTCTATTTCAGACCTTTGTCCCGGAGCATGTGTACTTCTTCATTTAAAATAAAAAATATGTTATTAAGAAAGTTATATATATTTTTTCTATAAAGACGAAGGGCTACCACTGTATTTTGACAAAGGGATTTTTTTTAAAACTCAACCTAGAAAAACCACCTAACCAATCTAGCTAGAGGCTCTTACTAACCAAATAAATACACAAGACAACATATATATATTTTCTGATAGGCTCAAAAGAAACTAATTTGATATAGTAGGTATTGAAGCATCTATCTATAAATTTTCCTCAAATTTGCATCACGCTAGGGACTTTGACGTGCAGTGTGCCCTACAGCAGGCTAGTATAACAAATCAACCAGCCTTCGTATGTGTGTGTGTGTTGCGTACTCTAACAAAGAAATTTCCTAACCATGGATCATGCTGATGCTTGGCATGATTTCACCAAAAACCATCAGACGCATGTCTAGCTAAACCAAAGCCCATTTGAAGCCTGCAACCAGTGTCATCATATCAGCTATATATATACGGGCCTCCCAGGCAGGCTACACCTTGGCGTTCCAGAGCTGACCGAGCTCCCCCCTCCTCGCTCCAAGCAGGACGATAACTCCTGCAGAAATCCGACGCAACAATAGCTCTAAGAACTCTGTTGTATTGCCCACCAGAATGTTTGAGAAGGACCCAAAGTTTCTGCTGCTCTGGTACCTAGTGTTGAAGGAACAAGATAGAGCAGAGCTGGCTGCCCGCTGTTCATCAGGTACAAGCCAACGTATGTGCATGACAATCCTGCATTGCCATGACATTATTGTTTTCTTCTTAAAACAGAATCTCAAAAGAAAGAAATGCATGAATGACGTTGTTAATGTAAGCAGCATTGTTCTTGTCTGAAACTTATATTCAGAGGCGAACTGACTGCTACGTACCGAAGGCATAACCGATCATTAGGCAGAGGAAGTATCCATCTGTCAAGTCCTTGCCGTGTGTTCTGTCATATCTACAGTTCAGCTGCAGCTAGTAAGTTTCAGGCGAAGAAACAAGGACTAGGGCTCTTTGTTCTTACAGCTGATTAGCTGAAACTGTGTGGATGAACTCTCAGAGCCCACTCGATGTACCTAGCTCACCTGAAACTGAAAGCGACAAGCAGTCCGGGGAAGAGAATGTCCCCGAACCCAATCATGTCGTACCCATTCCACGAATCGAACTCCTTCGGCATCTTCAGTACCATGGGGAGGCTCGGCCCGTCATCGCTGCCACGAGCAACCTGGATTTTCAGTTCGGCTGTGATCAGCTCACGACCGACATGATGCGTTCACTAGCCATCTGTAGTCTGATTCGGAACTCACTGTGATCATGACGCTTTTCTTGAATATGAGGGGTGATATGAAGACCCAGAAAATGTCGTAGAAAAAGGCCGAGACAAGGAGCGCCGACGCAACCTGAGGGAAACAATTATCTGAAGCTCGTCAGAGAAAAAACAATCTCTGGTGAAGGAGATGATTTTATTCGTCTCGAGCTCGTACTTTTATGTTTGGCATGTGCACCACTTGCAGTACTAGAATCATCATGCAGATGCCCTGAACGAAGAAGAAGCGTGTCGTCATCAGTCACTTCACTGGTGACGAAGACGCCGATGCAAAATAATGAGAGCAGAACGAACACACACCATGAGGTTCTGACCAACCCAAGCAACCGGCGAGTCCTGGTGTGCAGCCCAGGTGACGGCGAAGATGAAGGCCAGCGGCAGGACCACTAGCGTGACCACCTTCACGTTCCCTAGAGCAGGAAGCTTCACTTTCGCCTCGCGACACCGCTGGCATAGTCTGCAATACGCAGGCAGACGACGCAAGAACTGGCTAGGCCCAAGAATTGCAGCGCAAACAGGCAGTTATCATGCAGTACGTGCACACACCTGACAACGAGGGAAGATACCACGAATTCCATACCCTGTGTCCAAGCAGACGAGAAGTCAGAGATAATGTTCATCAATCAGCTGAAGCAGCATTCGGATTCTTGGGTATGCATCACCTGGAGACTCCCGAGGCAGAAGAGGCAAACCAGGAGCCAGGCGGACCAGTTGGAGTTGAAGAAGAAGAGGAAGAGAAGGACGAGCGAGGACGTGACGATGAACACGAGCGCCGTATTGGCTTGCAGCTCCACGACCTCGGCGTCGGGGTTCTCCTCCCCACCCAGGGAGACGTCGCCCTGCTTGGTAGGCTACAACAACAAAGGCAGCCGTTGCCAACATGCACATTTTCACTCCAGCATGCAGAGACTCCGCCCGCCCCGATTCGGTTCGTTTTTGTGCGCGTGTAGTGTACGTGTACGTACCTCTTCTCCGACGACGACGACAGCCCACACGGAAGCGCAGGCCACCGTGCCGACGGCCATCATCCAGAGGAAAGGTATGGCGCCATCGAAGGACGGCTTCAGCGGCGCGTACATGAGAATGTCGACTGCACCAAATTAAAAAGATAACCGAATCATATCGTCATGCATACATTGCACTGGGAAGGGATCGCGCTAGCTATCTCACCCTTGGACCCGTCCCCGATGGCCAACTTCACCTTGTCGCCGGCGGACTTGGACACCATGACGACGGGGATGCCGATGTTGGGCGGCGAGTCCTTGTCGGAGCAGACCATCCTCTGCAGGTCGTCCTCGTCGTTGACGAGGAGCAACGCCACGGCGCCGCCGGCCTCGGCCGCCTTGGCCTTCTCGATGAACGTGCACTCCCCGCGCACCGCCACGGCGACGGAGCCCGCGAGCGGCGCCGACGACTTGGCGCAGCCGCTCTCGGGGCTGGGCACGGCGGCCCGCTGCTTCTCGTCGTCGGGCGCCGCGTCCGGCAGGACCGCGCCGAACCTCGCGCTGATCCCCGTGAGGCTGCTCCGCTCGTCGCCGTCCACCCAGTACGTTACTTTCACCTTCTGCAGCGTGTTGTCGCAGCCGGGGAACTTGGGCGCGGTGCCGTCGTCGAACTCCGAGCCAGTGCCGGCGCCGGCGGCGGGGGCAGCGAGGAGGACGACGGAGAGGAGGAGGATGAGGACGCGGGGAGGGATGGTCGGGAGCGCCATTGCCGTGCCGGCTTGCCGCGCGCGGGGAGGCGGGAGCCAAGCCGTCGTGCGCGCGTCGTCCGCCCCTGCCGCTGCGAGTCAAGCGGGCCTCAGCGTCAGCGGCATGCATGCACGCATCACCCAAGGCGCCGTGTTTGTAGCTAGGCATTGCTATTGTACGGCATTATTCCATATTTAGATGTAGCCTTTGCTGCTATTTCCCGTTTCCAGTGCCGCCTCTGATCCCTTCGGTCGTCATCTGTTCTTGTAATTGGGGGTGGCTGACGACACTCACCCGATCCTGTCTTCTCTCTGGTCGAAATCTTTTCTTCTTGTATGCATAGATCAGACTTTTATTGGGAAGGACAATATAAGATATTCAGAATGAGTAGTAGAGTTTATACTACTTTTCTTTGGATAAATACAGCAATGAGTGAGTGATATACATAACTTATAAATGCTTCATATAGCTGAAGAATCAATTAGAAAAGCAACGAATAAAGTAGAGTTGGCAAACGATGAAGTGTTGGAAACCCTAACCCTAAATAGAGTTGAGTTAAAGATATGGGCTGGACCAAGACTCATTACAACATTAAACACATACATAAAATCTAATACCCTGCAGGTGTAACTCTAGCCACTACAAATATTGAGACCGGACCAAAACTCCAAGAACAACCCTTGGTGAAGATGGTGCCAAACTAGGTGATGGTTGGGACGCGAACATCGCTGAGAACGACATGCTCGCAGACAAAGTGTAGGTCGACTCCACGTGCTTCATTAGCTGATGCTGCACAGGATTAGTGAAGAGGTAGACTGTGTTGACGTTGCCACAAAAGATAAGGGTGGCATGGGCAAGAAGGTTGTGAAGCTCCTGGAGCAGTTGATGGAGCTAGGATGCCTCGGCCATGACCTTTACCATAATGTGGTATTCAGCCTCAGCACCGAGGGGGAAGATCATGTCCTACTGCTTCGAGGACCACATCATAGCTCGAGGTGGACCTGCATGTGCTGAGATAGCCCACCCAGTTAGCTTCGGTATAGACAACCAGCTCGGAGGCTAGAAAGGTAGATGGCAATGGGACCCGATCCCTGATTCCTCGTGGGGAATTCCCCTATTGGAGGACGGGTATGGGACTAATTTAGTCCCGCGGGGATCTAAATAGGGGAAATTTAATCCCTATCGGGTTCGCGGGACGGGGACAAGGAACCATTCTCCGTCCCCATTGCCCGTGTACCCACCCCACGAAATTTTTTGATCCAAGTTAGTTAATTTACTTGTTAAAATTATAATAAAAAAAATCAATGCATGACATGTTATAAAACAACAAACTAAACTCTAAAGTAGATGTTTCCTGTAATTTTCAATCTTGTTTGTTAAATTTGTATTAATTTGATACAATCAATTTAAATTTATCATTAAATATTGTACTTCTAGCGGGGACGGATTCCCCGCGGGGTTCCTCATAGGGATAAATTCCTCGACGGGGACAGGGATGGTAGAAAAAGCTCCCCTGTGAGCGTTCGCGGGGACGGGGATGGAGAATTTTCCTCCCCGCGGGGACGGGGATGGGGATCCATTCCCCGACAGGGAAATCCCTGTTGACATCCCTATGGAAAGGGCCGAAAGAGAAGGCCATGGTCGAGGGTGTCGCCGAGGTAACAAAAGATCTGCTTTGCCGCAGTAAGGTGTGTGGCTCCCACGAGGTGTGCATGTGGAGTCACACCTACTGGACGACATAGGCAATATCGATCGTGGTGAAGGTGAGGCACTGGAGGATCCTAGAGAGGCCTCGATTGGTTGTCATGTCACCTACCGCGGCATCGTCGTCGCTGGAAACCTTCACCTAAGCCTTGACATGTGAGAGCACCTATAGGTGGGTGAATAGGTGATCCTGTGAAATTAACACTAAAACACAAACTTGGTGTAAAAATAAAGTTAGTCCAAGCTAAAACCAAGTTTGAGTAGAGAGAAGAAGAAAGTGAGTCATCTTTACTTGATTGCTCTCACAAGATAAAGAATAGATTAAGACAAATATTACAAGTGAATTTGAGAGACTTAGGAAGATAGAGAAAAATCACAAGCAAATAAGCACACAAGACACGATGATTTTTCAGTGGTTCGGTCAAGCCTAAAATGCTTGCCTACTACACGTTGTGGTGTCCCAATGTACAAGGGTCGCACTCAAGCCCTCTCAAGTGATCTAAAGTTCAAAATTGAGTTCCACATATCTTCATTATATCAAGATTATTCTCGTTCGCAAGGAATCTCTACAAGTTAGAGTCTCTTGCAGCCTTACAAAAGATCAGATCACAAATCAGAGTAAGAGAGAGAGTACAAGCACAAGAGATCAAAACCAGCAACTCAATGCAAAAGAGAGAAACACAAGTGCACAATACACCAAGTATGAACAACAACACTAAGATGACTAGGGCTGGACGAAATGCTCGTGGCTCGTCGGCTTGCTCGGTTTGTGGTCAGCTCAGCTCGGCTCGGATCGACTCGTTTGAATTTTTTCATGAGCTGAGCTGGCATCCTAGGTCATTTCGTTAATGAGCCAGCTCGGTTTGTTAACGATCCAACTCGCGAGCTAAACGAGCTATCACATTTTAGCAAAACAAAACTATATGCATATCACTTACGTAACAATTGATGATCATGTTATATGTATATGTGGTGTTTATGGTTTATGAGTTAAACTAATGACTGATGAATTTTGTGTATATGTTAAATTTGTCTATGCGAATATAAGTGTGGGGTTAAACTAATGAACATGTGTGTGAATAGTGAATTGATAAGTGACAAGTTGTGTTAATTTAATATTACATTGATGTGGTCCGTGGAACTTTGAGTATAATTACTATTTTCTATTGTTAAATTAGTTTGAAACTAACTAGAAATTGATTATTATATACATATTTTTTTTCTTTCTGCTCTACTACGCGAGCCAGCTCGAGCTCATAAACGAGCCAAACCGAGCTGACTCTGTGGCTCATTATCTTAACGAGCCAAGCCAAGCCAGCTCGTTACCTTAACAAGCCAACTCGAGCTCGAACGGGCCGAGCTGAGTTGGCTCGATATCCAACCCTAAAGACGATGCTCGGATCTCGCTAGAATCGCCCGACTGAATTGTGGCAAAGTGTCGGAGTGTTGAGAGTCTCTTGAGAAGCTTGTGTACTGAATGGAGGCACATATGGGTTGCTTTTATATCCCTAAGAGGCCTAGGAGTTGTTGCCTCCTTCATTGTAAAATTGCCAAGAAATCAGCTTCTTGCGGGGACACTGGACCGGTCTGGTGCGCCACCAGACCGGGTCCACGTGACCGAGTCCAAGATTTAATTGGGCGATTTCCATAGCTGTGTGGCACCAGACCAATCTGGTGCGCCTTCAGACCGAAGGCCATGTCAGCAAGTTGTTGGCATGCTGGCGCCTAACCGTTGGAGACGGTCCGAGAACACACCAGACCATGAACAGTAGTGGTCCGATGAATTTTATAATTAAATTCCCAAGAGCTCATTTTCCACGTACGGAAGTGGTTTGGTGCGCCAGCCTACCTGGCGCCTAAGTCCAGGCACCCCACGAACCCAATACGGTGCACCACCGGACCGTTCCGGTGAGACCCTGACCATCACAGCTTAGGCTCTTTTCCTTCAATCTTTTCAGCTATCTTTGGTGGTTTTCCTATGACATAGACAAACATAATTATCATTAATCCAATTGACTAAGTGTGGGAAACTTGCCTCTTTGCCATAGTTTCTTCAGGATTTGCAATATGGCCAAAACCAAGTCCAAAATGCATGTTTTGCTACACAAGGAGTTAGAGGACAAAAGCAAGTGCTAGAAACATTGTAGTGGGCCTATGGAACATGTCTAAGGGTGCAAACCACACAAATATACCATTTTACTCCAAGTTGCATATTTGGGCCCCTATTTGAGCTCTTTTAGACTTGATTTCTTCCAATTGCCTTTAATGGGCATGTGCTCATACTCTCATCAAGATAGTTTGTCCAAAGTGGTGTGTTGGACACTTAATCACCAAAACAGATAGAAATGACTATCTAGCACATTTCCCTTTCAACAGGCATGGACCATGGCTTGCAGTTGGCCATGCCCAAGTCCTTCATCACGAACTCCTATAGCAGGAGGGTAGGATTGGACGTCGTGAGCATGATGTTACCAACGTAGAGTAATAGGTAGATGCTGTCAGAGCCACAAATGAGGACAAATAGGGACGTGTCTGACTTGGCATCGATGAAGCCCAATGAGACCAAGTAGGAGGCGAAGAGGTTGTACCATGTCTATGGTGTTTGTTTGAGGTCGTACAAAGAGCGATTGAGCTTGCACACCATACAAGATGGATGGAATCGATGAAACTATCGGGTTGGCTATTGTACATTGTCTCGATGAGTGTGCCATGGAGAAAGGCGTTCTTGACATCCATTTTGTGCACTGCCGAGTTCTGAGAGAGCGCTAGGGAGAGGACAGTCCGGACGGCGGTGGACTTCATGAAGGGCTAAAGATCTTATCATAGTGTACTCTAGGGTGTTGTGAAGCCTTGAAGAACCCAACATGCCTTATATTGTTCTAGGGTATCGTCAATCTTGAGCTTGTACCGAAAGAACCACTTTTTGGAGAACATGCTGGTGCTAGGGGGCATGGTACTAGGTCCCATGTGTGGTTGGCTCATATGGTCTCATACTCCTCCATATCGTGACACTAGTGAGGTCGAGGAGCACGCTATGGGCAAGGACAATACAGGCAAGGGAGGCAGAGTGGCAGGGGTCGTGAGCATAAGTCGATCGATGGGACAAAGAACACCTACCAATCTCCTTATGATCATCAAGTGGATGTGGCAAGGGTCATGGTGGATGGCAACATGATAGTACACTTGCTTCTCGTCATAATAGTGGACTAAGGCACTAGGTTGCACATGTCGCTGGTAGATGCGTACGGGGTCGACGAAGCGAGCCAGAGGAGCCAAAAAAGACAGAGTAGTGTGTGTGCCGTGGTCGGAGCTTACAGGGCCACATGTGGCACTATCAAAGGCAATGGGGCCACATGTGGCGTGGGCGGTATCAGTGGGACGCTGGGACTATGGGTGGCATGGTGGGAGATGGTCTAGCAGGTAAAAGAAGAGGAGGGGTGTCCATAGGGTCAGCATCCAAGATGGTGTCAAGGTTAGGGGGCGACGAGCTCGCAAGAAGATAGATGACCACGTGAAACACCACATGGTGGGATATGATCACATGTTGAGTCGTGAGATCGAGGCACCAATACCCCTTATGATCGAAGGAGTACCCAAGGAAAAGACAACGAGTGGAGCGAGGTGTTAGCTTATGGGGAGCGGTGGCAGATATGTTGGAATAGCAGGCACACCCGAAGACATAAAGGTACTCGTAGATGGGGGTTATACCAATTACCGAAGAGGACGAATAAGGGAATGGTTTGGCTGACTGCCTTGGAGGGAAGCCAGTTGAAGAGGTAGGTGGCAGTGTTCAGTGCCTCAACCTAGTAGCGTGTGAGAAAGGAAGCCTATAACAAGAGGCAATATAGCATGTTAGTGGTGGTACGAATCATGCGCTCTGGCTCTACCCGACCTTTCTATGGAGATGTGTAGGGACACAATAGCCACAACTGAACACCATGACAGAGGAGGAAGGAATAGGAGGATTGATCGAACTTGTGACCATTGTCACACTAGACAACATGGATAATGTGATCGATCTGGGTGGAGACCCAAGCAAAGAAGTGCGAGAACGTGGCGAATGTATCAGACTTCGTACGCAAAGGTGAAAGGGAAATGTGCCCTTGGGCCATTTCAATAATTGTTTTGGTGATTAGATGCCCAACACATTGTTTTAAACTCATTTGTGCTAAGTAAGTGAGAAGTGCACATCAAAGAACAAGGTATGTTTCTAGACTTAGTAAATTGTTTTTATGTACTAACATGTTCATCTAAGTGCTAGAGACATGGCCAAGAAAAGAGAAAAAGGACTGAGGAATAAGTGGCTTGGTTCAGCCAAATCTGCACCAGCCTGTGGCGCACCGGACTGTCCGGTGGTGCACCGGACAGTGTCTGGTGCCTAAGCTGGCCCAACGGTGAGCTCTCTGCTCTCGGGAATCGACGCGGCGAAGTGGCTATAAATCACCGGACTATCCGGTGGTGCACCAGACTGTCCGGTGAGTCATCAGCACCCGAGCAAGTCTTCGGCGACGAACTCGTCGCTCTCGGGAAATGGAAAAGGCGTCGTGGCTAAAAATCACCGGACTATCCGGTGGTGCACCGGAATGTCCGATGAGCCAACGGCGCCCGCGGCCAATGGTCATCTGCGTGATCAACGGGTGACACGTGGCCGAGCCAACGGTCGGATAGTCACACCGGACTGTCCGGTGCGCCAACAGATCCGAAGATCCAACGGTCGGCTTCGCTAGAAAAGGAAAGAGATCACGCACCAGACTGGTACTGTTCATGTCCGGTGGTGCACCTGAAAGCTCTCTTATGGGTTTTGGTGTTTGGATGACAACCCAATTAAAGGACTAACAAGTGTGCTAAGTGTTGAACAGGTGCTTAATGCAAAGCTAATAGGGTTCAACACAAGTGAACAAGAGTGATGGTCCAAAGACTGGATTACATAACAAGTAAGATGTACATTGCTTAAGTGAGACTCGATGTGCGTAACTCAGAGACAACTAATCAAACCAAGGATGGAGGCAAGAAGAGCTTCGAGGTACCGAGTGCATGGGAGAAGGTCAAGGAGACTGAGGAACCCAAAGCCAAGGGTGAAGAAGAAGACATGCAAAGTCAAGGTTGATCGAGTTAAGAAAAGTTATGGCGCATCAAGGATCACTACATAAGGACATGACTTACAACCAATGAGGTAACATCTACAGTTATGTGGTGTAAGTCATAAGGCTCAAGATCAAGCTCAAGAAGTGAACAAGGTCACTGGAAAAAGGAGCAATGTCAAAACTAGAACTGGAAGCAGCCCAAAAGAGCTAAGTTCACCTTGATCTTTAGTTTGGGTTGTTACTATGTTTGGATATATTCTATGTGACCTTTGCAGGGTGTTGGAGCTCAGATATGTCAATCTAGATCAAGTCAAGTTGACTTGATAGTTTAGAGTCCAACACATGTTATTGTGCTTAACACATGAGAGATGCAAATCAAAGAATCAAGGTATGACTCTAGCCTTAGTGAATTGTTTTTGGTACTAACATATTCCTCTAAGTGCTAGGGACGCTGATAAAAGAACTGAGAATGGATTGAAGATGGTTGGACGAAACCAGACAGGTTGTTGCAGCCTGCGGTGCACCGGACTGTCCGGTGGTGCACCGGACAGTGTCCGGTGCACAGGCTGGTCCAGCAGCAAACCTGCAGCTCTCGGGAATTGGCAAGGGCACCGTGGCTAAAATTCACTGGACTGTCCGGTGATGCACCGGACTATCCGGTGAGCCATCAGCGCCCACGGCCAACGGTCGGTGACGTAATCGGCGGGTGACGCGTGGCCTGAGCCAACGGTTAGTTGGCACACCGGACTGTCCGGTGTGCATCGGACAGTGTCCGGTGCGCCAAGAGGTCCGAAGGCCCATGAAAGGGAAATAGGCTTACACCTTTTCCTAAATAGATTTTGGTGGTTGAATTGCCCAACACAAATAATTGGACTAACTAGTTTGGTCTAGTCTATAAGTTCTACAGGTGCCAAAGGTTCACAACAAGCCAATAAAAAGACCAAAGATGGGTTCAAATAAAGAGAGCTAAAGAAATCCCAAAGGCACCCTGGTCTGGCGCACCGGACTGTCCGGTGCACCACCGGACAGTGTCCGGTGCACCAGGGAACTCAACGCTGAACTCCTCACCTTCGAGAAAGTCAGGGGCGCTCCGCTATAATTCACCGGACCGTCGGTGAGGCACCGGACAGTGTCCGGTGACACACCAGACTGTCCGGTGTGCCAGCGGAGCAACGACTACTTCAAGCGCAACGGTCGACTGCAACGCATTTAATGCGCGCCTGCGCGCGCAAAGGTCAGAGCACGTGCAGTTGGCGCACCGAATAGTCTACAGAACCTGTCCGGTGCACCACCGAACAGCCAAGAGGCCCCACAAGTCAGAGCTCCAACGGTCAAACCCCAACGGCTGGCTGATGTGGCTGGCGCACCGGACTGTCCGGTGCGCCATGCGACAGCAGACTTCCAACAGCCACATTTTGGTGGTTGGGGCTATAAATACCCCAACCACCCCCACATTCAATGGCATCCAAGTTTCCAACATTCTACACATTACAAGAGCTATAGCATTCAATACAAGACACACCAAAGAGATCAAATCCTCTCCCAACTCCATATAAAGCTTTAGTGATTAGAGAGAGAGATTTGTTGTGTTCATTTGAGCTCTTGCGCTTGGATTGCTTCTTTTCTTTCTCATTCTTCTTGTGACCAAACTCAATTGTAACCAAGGCAAGAGACACCAATTGTGTGGTGGTCCTTGCGGGGACTTTGTGTCCCGTGTGATTGAGAAGAGAAGCTCACTCGGTCTAAGTGACCGTTTGAGAGAGGGAAAGGGTTGAAAGAGACCCGACCTTTGTGACCACCTCAACGGGGAGTAGATTTACAAGAACCGAACCTCGGTAAAACAAATCCTTGTGTCTCATTCCTTATTTGCTTGCGATTTGTTTTTCACCCTCTCTCTTGGACTCGATTATAATTCTAACGCTAACCCGGCTTGTAGTTGTGATTAACTTTGTAAATTTCAGTTTCGCCCTATTCACCCCCCTCTAGGCGACTTTCAATTGGTATCAAAGCCCGGTGCTTCATTAGAGCCTAACCGCTCGAAGTGATGTCGGGAGATCACGCCAAGGAGGAGATGGTGACCGGCGACAAGCCCGCTACAAGCCACGGGAAGGCTCCATCGGGAGAGTCCCGCAACAAAGGGAAGGAGAAGGAATCCTCTTTCCACAAGTCGCATCAGAGTGGCGACAAGAAAAAGAAGATGAGGAAGGTGGTCTACTACGAGACCGATTCTTCATCGCCATCCACCTCCAGATCCGACGCGCCGTTCATTACTTCTAAGCGCCATGAGCGCAAGAAGTAAGATTCCCCTACGCTACCCTCGTATTTCAAAGCGTACTCCTTTACTCTCCGTTCCATTAGGCAAACCACCGGTTTTTGATGGTGAATATTATAATATGTGGAGTGACAAAATGAGGCATCATCTAACCTCACTCCACACAAGCATTTGGAATGTTGTTGAGTTTGGTGTACAGGTACCATCCGTAGGGGATGAAGACTATGACTCGGACGAAGTGGCCCAAATCCACCACTTCAACTCCCAAGCCACTACTATACTCCTCGCCTCTCTAAGTCGAGAGGAGTATAATAAGGTGCAAGGGTTGAAGAGCGCAAGGGAAATTTGGGACGTGCTCAAGAACGCGCACGAAGGAGACGAGGTGACCAAGATCACCAAACGGGAGACGATCGAGGGGGAGCTCGGTCGCTTCATGCTTCACCAAGGGGAGGATCCACAAGCTATGTACAACCGCTTGAAGACCTTGGTGAACCAAGTGCGCAACCTCGGGAGCACAAAATGGGATGACCATGAGATGGTCAAGGTTATTCTTAGATCCCTCGTTTTTCTTAACCTACGCAAGTTCAATTAATTCGAGGTGATCCTAGATACAAGCTAATGTCTCCCGAGGAAGTTATAGGGAAGTTTGTAAGCTTTGAGCTAATGATCAAAGGCTCAAAGAAAATCATCGAGCAAGGCACCTCCTCCACGCCCGAAGCACAACCCGTCGCATTCAAGGCAACAGAGGAGAAAAAGGAAGAGTCTACAGTCTACACCAAGTAGGCTCCCCATCAACGCCTCAAAGCTCGACAATGAGGAGATGGCTTTAATCATCAAAAGCTTTCGACAAATCCTCAAGCAAAGGAGGGGGAAGGACTATAAATCCCGCTCCAAGAAGGTTTGCTACAAGTGTGGTAAGCCCGGTCACTTTATAGCAAAATGTCCTATTTCTAGTGACAGTGACAGGGGCGACGACAAGAAGGGGAGAAGAAAGGAAAAGAAGAGGTACCACAAGAAGAAGGGCGGCGATGCCCATGTGTGCCGCGAATGGGACTCCGACGAGAGCTCCACCGACTCCTCCTCCGACGAGGACGTCGCCAACATTGCCATCAACAAGAGACTTCTCTTCCCCAACGTCGGCCACAAGTGCCTTATGGCAAAGGACGGCAAAAGGAAGAAGGTTAAATCTAAATCCTCCACTAAATATGCATCCTCGAGTGATGAAGATAATTCTAGTAATGAGGAGGATAACTTGCTTACTCTTTTTGCCAACCTTAACATGGAACAAAAAGAAAAGTTAAATGAATTGATTAGCGCTATTCATGATAAGGATGAACTCTTGGATAGCCAAGAGGACTTCCTAATTAAGGAAAATAAGAAACATGTTAAGGTTAAGAATGCTTATGCTCTAGAAAGGGAAAAATGTGAAAAATTATCTAGTGAGCTAAGCACTTGCCATGATGTTATTGCCAACCTTAGAAATGAAAATGCTAAATTAGTTTCTAAGGTTGATTCAAATGTTTGTGATGATTCATATGTCAATCTTAGAAAGGATCATGATATTTCTATTGCTAAGATTGAAAAATTGAATGCCTCTCTTGCTAGCCTTAGAATTGAAAATGAAAAATTAATTGCTAAGGCTAAAGACTTAGATGTTTGCAATACTTCTATTTCCGATCTTAGAAGTGAAAATGATATTTTACATGCTAAGATTGTTGAACTAAAAACTTGCAAACCCTCTACATCTACCGTTGAGCATGTTTCTATTTGCACTAGACGTAGAGATGTTGATATTGATGCTATTTATGATCATATGGTCTTAATTAAACAACAAAATGATCATATAGCAAAATTAGATGCTAAAATTGCCGAGCATGAACTTGGAAATGAAAAATTTAAATTTGCTCGTAGTATGCTTTATAATGGGAGACGCCCTGGCATCAAGGATGGCATTGGCTTCCAAAAGGGAGACAATGTCAAACTTAATGCCCCTCCTAAAAAATTATCTAACTTTGTTAAGGGCAAGGCTCCCATGCCTCAGGATAACGAGGGTTACATTTTGTACCCTACCAGTTATCCCGAGCACAAAATTAGGAGAATTCATTCTAGGAAGTCTCACTCTGACCCTAATCATGCTTTTATGTATAAGGGTGAGACATCTAGCTCTAGGCAATCAACTCGTGCTAAATTTCCTAGAAAGAAAACTCCTAGTGCATCAAATGAACCTAACATTTCATTTAAAACTTTTGATGCATCTTATGTTTTGACTAACAAATCCGGCAAAATAGTTGCCAAGTATGTTGGGGACAAACACAAGGGAGCAAATACTTGTGTTTGGGTACCCAAAGTTCTTGTGTCTAATGTCAAAGGACCCAAAACTGTTTGGGTACCTAAAATCAAGAACTAAATTTGTTTTGTAGGTTTATGCATCCGGGGGCTCAAGTTGGATCATCGATAGCGGGTGCACAAACCACATGACAGGGGAGAAGAAGATGTTCTCCTCCTACGAGAAAAACCAAGGTCCCCAACGAGCTATCACATTCGGGGATGGAAATCAAGGTTTGGTCAAAGGATTGGGTAAAATAGCTATATCTCCTGACCACTCTATTTCCAATGTTTTTCTTGTAGACTCTTTAGATTACAATTTGCTTTCCGTATCTCAATTATGCAAAATGGGCTACAACTGTCTATTTACTGATGTAGGTGTCACTGTCTTTAGAAGAAGTGATGATTCAGTAGCATTTAAGGGAGTGTTAGAGGGTCAGGTATACTTAGTTGATTTCAATAGAGCTGAACTCGACACTTGCTTAATTGCTAAGACTAACATGGGCTGGCTCTGGCATCGCCGACTAGCACATGTTGGGATGAAGAATCTTCACAAGCTTCTAAAGGGAGAACACATTTTAGGACTAACCAATGTTCATTTTGAGAAAGACAGGATTTGTAGCGCATGCCAAGCCGGGAAGCAAGTTGGCGCTCATCATCCACATAAGAACATCTTAACAACCAACAGACCACTGGAGCTCCTCCACATGGACCTATTCGGCCCGATCGCTTACATAAGCATCGGTGGAAGTAAGTACTGTCTTGTTATTGTGGATGACTATTCTCGCTTCACTTGGGTGTTCTTTTCACAGGAAAAATCTCAAACCCAAGAGACTTTAAAGGGATTCTTGAGACGGGCTCAAAATGAGTTCGGCTTGAGGATCAAGAAAATAAGAAGCGATAATGGGACGGAGTTCAAGAATTCAAAAATTGAAGGCTTTCTTGAGGAGGAGGGCATCAAGCATGAGTTCTCTTCTCCCTACACGCCACAACAAAATGGTGTAGTGGAGAGGAAGAATAGAACTCTATTGGACATGGCAAGAACCATGCTTGATGAGTACAAGACTTCGGATCGGTTTTGGGCCGAGGCGGTCAACACCGCCTGCTACGCCATCAACGAGTTGTATCTACACCGAATCCTCAAGAAGACATCTTACAAACTCCTAACCGGTAAAAAGCCCAATGTTTCATATTTTAGAGTCTTTGGTAGCAAATGTTTTATTCTTGTTAAAAGAGGTAGAAAATCAAAATTTGCTCCTAAGGCTGTAGAAGGCTTTTTACTAGGATATGATTCAAACAGAAGGGCATATAGAGTCTTTAACAAGTCCACTGGACTAGTTGAAGTTTCTTGTGACATTGTGTTTGATGAGACTAATGGCTCTCAAGTAGAGCAAGTTGATCTTGATGAATTAGATGATGAAGAGGCTCCGTGCGTCGCGCTAAGGAACATGTCCATTGGGGATGTGTGTCCTAAGGAATCCGAAGAGCCCATTCAAGCACAAGATCAACCATCCTCCTCCATGCAAGCATCTCCACCAACTCAAGATGAGGATGAGGCTCAAGATGATGAAGAAGAAGATCAAGAAGATGAGCCAGCTCAAGACAACGGCAATGATCAAGGGGGAGATGCAAATGATCAAGACAAGGAGGATGAGCAAGTTGCAAGGCCGCCACACCCAAGAGTCCACCAAGCAATCCAACGAGATCACCCCGTCAACACCATCCTCGGCGACATTCATAAGGGGGTAACCACTAGATCTCGTGTTGCACATTTTTGTGAGCATTACTCTTTTGTTTCCTCTATTGAGCCACACAGGGTGGAGGAAGCACTTCAAGATTCGGATTGGGTGATGGCGATGCAAGAGGAGCTCAACAACTTCACAAGGAATGAGGTATGACATTTAGTTCCACGTCCTAACCAAAATGTTGTAGGAACCAAGTGGGTCTTCCGCAACAAACAAGACGAGCATGGTGTGGTGACAAGGAACAAAGCCCGACTTGTGGCCAAGGGATACTCACAAGTCAAAGGTTTGGATTTCGGTGAAACCTATGCACCCGTAGCTAGGCTTGAGTCAATTCGCATTTTACTTGCCTATGCTACTTACCATGGCTTCAAGCTTTATCAAATGGACGTGAAAAGTGCCTTCCTCAATGGACCAATCAAGGAAGAGGTCTATGTTGAGCAACCTCCCGGCTTTGAAGACAGTAAGTATCCTAACCATGTTTATAGACTCTCTAAGGCGCTTTATGGGCTCAAGCAAGCCCCAAGAGCATGGTATGAATGCCTAAGAGATTTCCTTGTTGCTAATGACTTCAAAGTCGGAAAGGCCGATCCTACTTTATTTACTAAAACTCTTGCAAATGATTTGTTCGTATGCCAAATTTATGTTGATGATATTATATTTGGGTCTACTAACGAATCTACATGTGAGGAATTTTGTAGGATCATGACACAGAAATTCGAGATGTCAATGATGGGGGAGTTAAAGTATTTTCTAGGATTCCAAGTCAAGAAACTCCAAGAGGGCACTTTCATTAGCCAAACCAAATACACTCAAGATATACTCAACAAGTTTGGGATGAAAGATGCCAAACCCATCAAGACACCCATGGGAACAAATGAGCATCTTCACCTCGACACGGGAGGTAAATCCGTAGATCAAAAGGTATACCGGTCGATGATAGGTTCTTTACTTTATTTATGTGCTTCTCGACCGGATATTATGCTTTCCGTATGCATGTGTGCAAGATTCCAAGCCGATCCTAAGGAAGCTCACCTTAGGGCCGTAAAACGATTTTTGAGATATTTAGTTTATACTCCTAAGTTTGGCCTTTGGTACCCCAGGGGATCCACATTTGATTTAATTGGTTATTCCGATGCCGATTGGGCAGGGTGCAAAATAAATAGAAAGAGCACATCGGGGACTTGCCAGTTCTTGGGAAGGTCTCTGGTGTCTTGGGCTTCAAAGAAGCAAAATTCTGTGGCTCTTTCAACCGCCGAAGCCGAGTATATTGCCGCAGGCCATTGCTGCGCGCAATTGCTTTGGATGAGGCAAACCCTTAGGGACTATGGTTACAAATTAACCAAAGTTCCTCTTCTATGTGATAATGAGAGTGCAATCCGCATGGCGGATAATCCCGTTGAGCATAGCCGCACTAAACACATAGCCATTCAGTATCATTTTCTAAGGGATCACCAACAAAAGGGGGATATCAAGATTGCATATGTTAGCACCAAAGAACAATTAGCCGATATCTTTACCAAACCATTGGATGAACAAACTTTTACCAAACTTAGGCATGAGCTAAATATTCTTGATTCTAGGAATTTTTATTGATGTCTTGCATACATAGCTCATATATATACCTTTGATCATCTCTTTCTTGTGCTATGACTAATGTGTTCCTTCAAGTCCATTTCATGCTAAGTCATAGATTGAAAGGGAAAAGGAGTCTTCGACAAAGACAAGGCTTCCACTCCACTCCATCGACTCATTCATCCTTCGTCGTCGCTCCAACTCTCCAACTTTGGTATAATCTTCACTTCTATCTTCTATTCAAAGGGGAGAAAGTAGTTTAAAAAGGGCTTATATTTCACTCAAATATCCGTTTTTGGTGATTCATGCCAAAGGGGGAGAGAGTATTAGCCCAAAGCAAAAGGACCGCACCACCACCAATTTCAAAAATATAGTTTATTTGGCATGGAGTCTATTAATTGGTGAAGTTTTCAATTGATATCTTATTTTGATATAATTTCAAATTGGTAATACCCTCTTCAAAATTAATATCTAAAACCCTCTTGAACACTAAGAGGAGGTTTTCATTAAGGGGGAGTTTTGTCTAGTCAAAGGAAAAGCATTTGAAACAGGGGGAGAAACTTTCAAAATTTGAAAATGCTTCTCAAAATCTTATTCATTTACCTTTGACTATTTGCAAAAGAACTTTGAAAAGAATTTCCAAAACATTTTGCAAAACAAAACATGTGGTGCAAGTGTGGTCCAAAATGTTAATAAAAAAAGAAAAGACATCCATGCGCATCTAGTAAGTAATATTTATTGGTTTCATTCCAAGCAACCTTTGCACTTACATTATGCAAACTAGTTCAAATTCTGCACTTCTATATTTGCTTTGGTTTGTGTTGGCATCAATCACCAAAAAGGGGGAGATTGAAAGGGAAATAGGCTTACACCTTTTCCTAAATAGATTTTGGTGGTTGAATTGCCCAACACAAATAATTGGACTAACTAGTTTGGTCTAGTCTATAAGTTCTACAGGTGCCAAAGGTTCACAACAAGCCAATAAAAAGACCAAAGATGGGTTCAAATAAAGAGAGCTAAAGAAATCCCAAAGGCATCCTGGTCTGGCGCACCGGACAGTGTCCGGTGCACCAGGGAACTCAACGCTGAACTCCTCACCTTCGAGAAAATCAGGGGCGCTCCGCTATAATTCATCAGACTGTCTGGTGAGGCACCGGACAGTGTCCGGTGACACACCGGACTGTCCGGTGTGCCAGCGGAGCAACGGCTACTTCAAGCGCAACGGTCGACTGCAACGCATTTAATGCGCGCCTGCGCGCGCAGAGGTCAGAGCACGCGCAGTTAGTGCACCGGACAGTCTACAGAACCTGTCCGGTGCACCACCCGACAACCCAGAGGCCCCACAAGTCAGAGCTCCAACGGTCAAACCCCAACGGCTGGCTGACGTGGCTGGCGCACCGGACAGTGTCTGGTGGCGCACCTGACTGTCCAGTGCGCCATGCGACAGCAGACTTCCAACGGCCACATTTTGGTGGTTGGGGCTATAAATACCCCAACCACCCCACATTCAATGGCATCCAAGTTTCCAACATTCTACACATTACAAGAGCTATAGCATTCAATACAAGACACACCAAAGAGATCAAATCCTCTCCCAACTCCACATAAAGCTTTAGTGATTAGAGAGAGATTTGTTGTGTTCATTTGAGCTCTTGCTCTTGGATTGCTTCTTTTCTTTCTCATTCTTCTTGTGACCAAACTCAATTGTAACCAAGGCAAGAGACACCAATTGTGTGGTGGTCCTTGCGGGGACTTCGTGTCCCGTGTGATTGAGAAGAGAAGCTCACTCGGTCTAAGTGACCGTTTGAGAGAGGGAAAGGGTTGAAAGAGACACGGTCTTTGTGACCACCTCAACGGGGAGTAGGTTTGCAAGAACCGAACCTCGGTAAAACAAATCCTTGTGTCTCATTCCTTATTTTCTTGCGATTTGTTTTTCACCCTCTCTCTCAGACTCGATTATAATTCTAACGCTAACCCGGCTTGTAGTTGTGATTAACTTTGTAAATTTCAGTTTCGCCCTATTCACCCCCCTCTAGGCGACTTTCAGCCCAACGGTCGGCTTCGCCAGAAAAGGAAGGGGAACGGGCACCAGACAAACACTGTTCTTGTCCGGTGGTGCACCGGACTGTCTAGTGCACCACCCGACAGAAGGCAAGGATTGCCTTCCAAATGGAATTCCAACGGCTCCTAGGCCCCTTAGGACTATAAAAGGGACCCCTAGGCGCCTCCAACAAGCACACAAGAGCAGCCAACAAGTGCATACATCATTTGGATCAATTCTCTCTCTCCCTCTCTTGTGTATCTCTCTAGTTTGTGTAGAGACAAAGTTATAAGCCTTTAGAGAGAGGGGAAGTGCTGCTGAGAGCTAGAGCAAAGTCTTGAGCGTATTGTTACTCTGTCGGAGTGCTGTCGAGAAGACTGTAAGCAGCCACGACATCGTTGTAACTGATATCAACATAGTGGAAGGCTCTATCTGTCGCACTGACAGATCTGAGCAAACAGAGGAAGGAGTTGAAATAGACTCCAAGCCAAGGTGTGGCTAACTCCAATGAGGACTAGGCAAGCATTTCAGGCTTGGCTGAACCTCAGGATAAATCCCTTTGTCTGTGTGCTCTGCTCTGTGCCGTGTGCTGTTTCTCCGTCTTATTTGCTGTTTATACTTGCACTTCAATATTTATATGTGGTTCAAGCTGTCTTTGAAGTGCAGGGTATTTTAAGATAGGAACTTCAATTCCGCTACAACCTACTCGAAGGGTCTTTCATTCCACTGCGATCCAGCCTTCAAGTAGAGTAAGAATTTCTAGTTTTAAAGTGATAATTATTATTCCCCTATTCACCCCCTCTAGGCGACATCTAGATCCTGTTCTCGGGCATAGGGAACTTTTAATTGGTATCGAAGCTAGGCCTCTCCAGTATGGGCTTAGCCGTCCGGAGATGACGATGTCATCATAAGAGGTAACTCTAGTACTTCTTCTAAGTGATGGTTCTAATTATAAATCTTGGTCTATCTCTATTTATAATGCTTTCATGCATATTGATCCTGATTTGAGACAGATCTTTAGTAGAAGTATTTTTCCCTCTGATATTAGCAAAAAAACCTTCTAATGCTGAACTAAGATATCTATCTCTCAATCACCATGCTTGCAACATCTTAGTTGACTCTCTTTCTAGAGGTGCTTATTTTGCCATCATGAGTAGTGACAGTGATTTATTTGTTGATGCTCATGATCTATGGACTAGAATTAAAATAAAATATTCTGAGTCCAATTGTACTACTTCTACTCCCTATGTTGCTTGTGGTACTAACCTTTCAAAGGGAGAGGAAAAACGATGGCAACCAAACGATGAATCCACCTCACCGACAGGTTTGTCTTCCACTAGTTATAAATGTCTTATTGCTAACAATGATAGTGGAGACGAAAGCGATGATGAGGAGGAATATGAGGATGATAGCGAGGATGAGTCTTCATCACCACAAGGTACATTTTCCTATATTTCTTCCACTGATAATAATGACAGGGAAAATGAGACCGACGATGTGGAAGAAGAGGAGATTCGCCGGTTCTACACCCATCTCAACAAAGAAGACAAAGTGCTCTTGGTTAAGCTGTTGAGCATGAACAAGGAACAAGGCGAGATGCTTCTCAGGCTAGAGGAGACTCTCATCAAAACCAACAACAGTCTGGAGAAGATGACCAAAGAACATGAGGAGCTAAAGTGCTCTCATGATAATTTGGTCCAACGGTATGAATCTGTTTTATTTGAGTAAAGAAATAATCATGATGTATTATCTAATGTTGCTCGACTTAAAACTGAGAATTCTATGCTTAAGAGTCAAGTAGAAATGATAAATTTAGAAAAACTTGCTCTAAGTGAAAAGTATGATATGCTATCTTATTCTCATAATGAATTAGTTGATGATCATATCATGCTCGATATTGCTCATGAGGTAGTAATTACTTGTTTAAACTCATGTGAACTACATTCTTGCATAAGTGATCAATTAGTTAAAATATCATCATGTGCTGACCTCTACTGCCCCAAGAAAGGCCAATCTTTGATTGAGCAACAAGTTGTAGGGTCAAAAAGAAAATTGCTTGGGAACAAGAAACAAAGACAATTGAGGAGAAGACGTCATGCTCGACTTCCTCAAGATATCTACGAACGCGTGGTGAAGAAGCTTGAGGAAGGAGAAGCCGCAGCAATAGTCAAACTCCACGAGAAAGAAGTTCCTAAGGCAATAAGTGAAGCAATCAACATGAACAAAGAAAAAGGTAAAGATTTAATTAGTCATGTTGTTTGCACTGATCATCTCTCTATGTCATCCAAGAGCAAAAAGGGAAGAGGAAAAAGGAGGTGCTTCAAGTGCAAGGAATTAGGCCACTTCATTGCGTCTTGTCCGTATAAAGAAAAGGATGAAGGAATGAGGAGATGTTTTGGATGCAACGATAAGGACCATATGATCACTTCATGTTCGCTCATGAAGAATCAAAGACGTGCACCCTCCAAGATGACCCTCACTAAGAAAAAAGACAAACAACAAGTGTCATGTCAGGTTGAGCAACGCTTCTCTACATGTGTGGTGAGCATGGTCATCTACCTAAGGTATGTAAGAAGGGTAAGGTTCCTAAACAAGTAAATTTATCTCAATCTTATTCGCTTAGGAGACCCAAATCATACACTTGTGCTAGATTAGTAATGAGATCACCTAGAACTAGCACAACTGCTATTTGGGTACCAAAGACTCTTTTAGATGAACGTTATGGACCCATCTCGAGATGGGTACCAAACTGTGCTAACTAGACCATGCAGGTGCCTTGAGATGGACTGGAGACCCTGGGAGAGCTTAAGATGGTTAATTCAAACTCTATGCTTAAGCTATCAATTTTATTGTCTATTTATTGACCCAAGGTTAAATTATTGTGCAATACTAATCTCATGTTCATCTCGAGTTAAATAAGTTGTAGAGGTCCTTAATCATTATTGGTGAATCAAGCAAAGGACTTTGATGAGAATATGCAACTCCCTCTCCAAAGGACGGTACCCGTGTATCTTAAGTGCATTATTTTCAATCAGTATTGCTCTTAAGTTAGACTATCGTGCTATACCTATCCTTGGAGTAGTTGTGCTTGCTTGTGTTGAATACCTTTCAATTAATGATTCATGATTTCCAAGATCATAATCATGCTTGCTCAATCGTGACTGTGTGCTTTTTAGGTTATATCTCTTGAATCTTTCAATGGGTAGCTTTTCATTTGATATACCCACCATGATTAACTATCTTGGTGTATATGGATAAACCTGTATCTTTTTGTAAGTCATGCTATGTGGTTTTTAATGATTAACCTATGTGCAAGCATGATAGTTTTGTTTAGTCCATGTTCACATGATTACTTTGTCTTGGTACTCTGTGTATACCAAAACAAGAAATCCATGTTGTGTCTCTAATGCACCCTCTCGAGCTATGAGGTGCATGAGAAAAAGGAGCCCTAAATTGGTGACAACAGGTGCTCTCACTCCACACTACCTAAAAGAATGAATCTCATGGCATTCAGGTAAAAGGCAAAGGTATGGAGAATGGAACTATGCAATTTCATTGAATATCTTGAAGTTCCGTTGATTGTGATCATAGCTATGTTCTTGCCTTTCAATTGGTAGTATCTTGGCTTAGGTGCTTTATGCTTTAAAATGTTGTTTCCTTTGGTGTACCTAAGAAAATACTTCTTAATCATGGTGTGCTTAGGCATTTTGCTTTATGCATGATCTTGTCATTTTCAATTGGTATATGTGTTGCAATGATCATCATGTGTGAAGCGTGCCTAGGTTGCTTTTAAAATGTTATATATCTTGAGGCATGCATTGTTTCCACTAGTCATAAGTTGTATTATGTCATCTATCCAATTGGTATCTTTTTGTGATGCAATTGATATATTATGCCTAGACCAAGGTATGTTGTGATCCCCTCTAGTTCTGAGGATGCTTGAATGTGCAAGGTGCAAGTCATTCAAATACTTGATGCACAACTTTAGGGGAGCACACATAACTTGTGTCTTTTGAGACTAATTGTTTCTTGAGTGATCTTGTATAGTCTCAAGGTGGAAAAGGGAAGATGAGCAAGAAATGGAGCAATCAGGACTTGGGTACCTCCACAAGTCGAGTAATTGGTATCTAAAGTTGTGAGTAATTGCGTATTTAAAGGTTGCTCGTGCTCTATAATAGTTGGTGATCCTAAATGCTTATCTTTAAATATCATGGAGCTATGGCAGTAATAATCTTTCAATTGGTAGCCTTGGTAGTGTGCTTCAATTGGAATCTTTTGGTAATCGCTAGAATAGAAGCTTCATCTTGTGCCAAAATACTATAACTTGTTCTAAGTTTGATGTCTTAGCAACAAGAAAAGGTCAGGATAAAGGATCAGACACAAGTGTAAAGGAGCTCCCTAGAGACAAAACTTTCAAGATGGAAATCTTAAATTGATGACAAAAGGAACTCCACCTACTTAGATGGAAAGTTCACCATAACATGGTAAAGGTACAAAAAGGAGGCATTGACCTTTTTGTGTATTTGTACCTCCAATGCTTGTGTTGCATATGTTTAATGTGTAAGGGGGAGTAATGTTAGTGTGTTGCATTTTCCCTGCTTAATACCCTGCTGTCCCCTGACATCATCCTATGTTCTTGCTTGAATATGGTTTTGGTGTTTGATGTCAAAGGGGGAGAATTTGTGCATTAAAGCTTACCTTGACCTAAGAGGAAAGCTTATCTTAAGGGTGAAGATTATTTTTTTTGTGTGCTAAAGGACTCAAAGGGGTTTCCTTGAGTTCCTTTGGTCTTAAAGAAAATTGTGTTAGTTTGTTGATAATACTTATCATATGCTTCTTATTGTATTATATGGTGATAATGCAAAATTAGTGCTTCCATTGACATGAATCAATTGGTATCTACTGTGTTAATCCTGTGATAGATATTCATGTGGTTCTGGCGCTTTAAATCGATATCTTAATGGTGAATAGTGGTAGGTTGATATTCCTGTGGTATATCCATTTAATTGGTGTTTAACTCTGATTCTGTGCATTTGTATGTTATATGCATCATGGCTTGATTCTTGACACAATGCATCCCACAGGTGTAAGGTGTAGCAATGCTTCGAATTAGCCTAAGTATGTGCATTTTGGCATTTAAGGCCAAAGTTAAGATTTTAATGTAAGCACATATTTAGGGGGAGCATTCTATACACTTAGAATTCAAAATTTATGCTTTAATTCTTATTCTTATGTAAGCTTTAATTGTGTTGCCATCAATCACCAAAAAGGGGGAGGTTGAAAGCTCTCTTATGGGTTTTGGTGTTTGGATGACAACCCAATTAAAGGACTAACAAGTGTGCTAAGTGTTGAACAGGTGCTTAATGCAAAGCTAACAGGGTTCAACACAAGTGAACAAGAGTGATGGTCCAAAGACTGGATTATCTATAGATAATGGACATAACAAGTAAGATGTACATTGCTTAAGTGAGACTCGAAGTGTGTAACTTAGAGACAACTGATCAAACCAAGGTTGGAGACAAGAAGAGCTTCGAGGTACCGAGTGCACGGGAGAAGGTCAAGGAGACCGAGGAACCCAAAGCCAGGGGTGAAGAAGAAGACTTGCAAAGTCAAGGTTGATCGAGTTAAGAAACGTTATGGCGCATCAAGGATCTCTACATAAGGACATGACTTACAACCAATGAGGTAACATCTACAGTTATGTGGTGTAAGTCATAAGGCTCAAGATCAAGCTCAAGAAGTGAACAAGGTCACTGGAAGGAGGAGCAGTGTCAAAACCAGAACTGGAAGCAGCCCAAAAGAGCTAAGTTCACCTTGATCTTTAGTTTGGGTTGTTACTATGTTTGGATATATTCTATGTGACCTTTGTAGGGTGTTGGAGCTCAGATATATCAGTCTAGATCAAGTCAAGTTGACTTGATAGTTTAGAGTCCAACACATGTTATTGTGCTTAACACATGAGAGATGCAAATCAAAGAATCAAGGTATGACTCTAGCCTTAGTGAATTGTTTTTGGTACTAACATATTCCTCTAAGTGCTAGGGACGCTGATAAAAGAACTGAGAATGGATTGAAGATGGTTGGACGAAACCAGACAGGTTGTTGCAGCCTGCGGTGCACCGGACTGTCCGGTGCACAGGCTGTGTAACACCCTGAATTTGGGGTGTAAAATTTCTTTTTCTAATATCCACCAAATTCAGGTGTTACCCTCTTTCTTTCCTTTTTTCTATTCTTTTTCCAAATAGTGGAGAGTTATTTTGTTTTATATATTTATAAGCCTAACAAAATAAAACCCTAAAAGAGTTTTGACTATTGCATCATGCTGGAGCATCTCTTTTTTTATGATGATTGTGCTTTGTTGTGTATTCATCTAGATTCATAAGGCATGGTATATTTGGAATTCAAAACTAAAACCAAATTTAAATATAAAGGGAAGAAAAGAAATAGATAAAGAAAAGAAGAGGAGCATAAAAGAAAAAGCCTAGCATTTTTTTCTCTCCCTAGCCCATCTCGGCGGCCCAGCAGCACCCTCACCTGGCAGCCTGCGCGCGCGGCCTGCCCCGGCCCAGCGCGCGCGCAGCCCAGCCATGCCCCCGCAACCCTAGCGCACACGCGCTCCCAGCCGCCGCCGCCAGCGCGTGGGTCCCACCCACCAGGCCACCCCCTCCCTCTCCTGTTCATCTTCTCCAACCGTTCCTCCCCTGGCCATGGTCCCCTTTCCCCTCACCCCTGCGTCCCGGTAGCCGCTGGTCGACGAAGCCCACCCGCGGCGCGCGCCCTCAGGGCCTCTCGTCCCCTGCCCCTCCCTTGCTCCGCGCGCGGCGCGCTGACTGAGCGTGGCCAGCAATCCCTTCTGTCGCGGCTCCCTTCCCCTCCATTCTCGATCGGCCAGTGGCCATGGCGTGCGGCGCCCTCAAGCGCGGAGGCGCGCCCCGGCGGCGTGGCGAGCGTGGCTCGCGGACAGCGCGCAGCCAGCATGGCGCGACCGACCTCAGCGTCCTAGGGCGCGGCAGCGCGCAAGTTAGGCGCGCTGCGTGATGGCCGGTCCCAGCCAGCCCGCCAGGGCATCAGCGCGCAGCCCGGCGGCCTACGGCGTGGCATGCAGCCAGCGCGCGGCTCGGCGGCCTGCGGCACGGCGCTCGGCCAGCCTCGGTGCGGCTTGCCTAGGGCCAGTGCGGCCAGCCGGCCCGTGTGCCCCGTGCTCCCATAGCCCGGTCGGCCGTGGTCGAGTCACCACCGCCGTTCGTCGGCGTTGCGCAGCCCTTTCACGCCGTGCGCAGTGCCCTCGCCTTACTAAGCGACGCCGTGTGCCTGTGCAGCCCCTTCGCCGTGTGTCCACGACTCACCATCGCCGCTATCGTGCTCGGCTGTTCCCAAGCATCGACGAAGGACCGACGACGCGCCATCCATGTCTGCACGTAGGTGAGCATCGTCGATGCGTTAGTATTTTTTTGTTCCACCATGTCGCACGTGTTAATAATTAATTATACTTTTGTTTAACTAACGTTAGCTAATTAGACCTTAGTTAACTTATGCTCTACTAAATCTATGTCAATAATTAGTAACTCAAACGTCTTGCCCAAATGCCTGTTAATATAAATGTGACGTTTAATTAATTTATCTCACGTATCGCGCGCGTGTTTTGCACGTGGATTACGTGCTGATTCGTGTGTCGTTCGCGCTCGTCGTTTACGCTATTCCGCGCGGTCGCGCGTATTATTAAATCTGTTTCGACCCATTCGCGTTAAGATTAATTTCGCAACAATACCATCAACATATTAATAATCTTATCTCATCACGTCGCAAGTTTTAATTATTTAATTAGTGAGTTATTCGATACTTATGAGTTATGACCGTCTAATTAGAACTAGCTTATAGCTCATCTTGCGCTCTTATAAATAAATGTTAACTTGATTAATACCAACTTAAGCACTTTTCATTTAAAACTTGTTTATTATAAACTTGTTATGGTTCAGCGAGTATCTCGTATCGCGCGTTGGTGTGCACGTTGTATTGTGTACGCGCAGCGCGTCGTCAGGGTCTCGACGACGTCCGTCTACCCCCTAGACGACGTTCGTCTACCCCTAGACGACCCTCATCTACCCCTGTCTACCCCCCTGCGCGTGCACGCGCTCGCGCCGTTTGCGCGTGTCACGTGTGCGGTTCGCACGCGTTGTCACACGTCGTTTGCATGCGTCGCGTGTGCCACTTACACATGTCGCTCGCCTTGCTGCGCATCGTTCGCACGTATCTTGCGTGTCGATGACGCGGGTCGCATGACGTTTGCTCGTAATAATAAATTGTTCTTGCTTATAATCACTCATGTTAATAACATTAACTTATTAGGTCACACATTCTAATTAATTTATTTAGTGGTTGCTCGACTAATGATTATTAGATTAGAATTCCAACTAAATTAAATATATAATTGTCAACCTGCGTTTTTATGAATAAATATTAACATGGTTAATATTGACTTAAATACTTTATATTTATTTGATACTTGTATAGTTTAAACACGACATCTAATTAGTTCTTCTTTGCCTATCGCGTGTGTTGTTCCGCACGCGGTGGCGTGCTGCTTCGCGTGTCGTGCACGTGCTGTCTGCGAGTTGTTTGTGCGTGATGTGCTCGTGGTCGCGTGCTGATTCGTGAGTCGTCAGCGTGCTATGTCGCGCGTGTCCGCGCGTTGTTTGCACGCTGTCGTGATGCTTCGCGTGCCGTAAATTCGTCTCGCTTAGAAGCTCTCGTTTTAATTAAATTACTTATTTAACTAACAACTATTAGTAGAGCAGGTTAATCAAAACCAAGTATTAGATATAATTTATATTTGATGATGTAGAATTAAATGTCCTAACTATTACTTGCGCAGCGTAAACGTTATAACTTCTCGACCATAGCTTCGTCTATCATGGTTCTTTTCCTCGCGTAACCGTAGATGCGCTCTCTATTTTATATTGTTCGCTTTTATAACATTTTATCTTGTATGGTGTAATGTTCTTATGCATGTGTATATGTTTGTTTGCTTGTGCCTGTTCGCATTCGCTTCACGTTGCGAGTAGATCGCGATTCGTTTCTGAGCCTCGAGGAATCGACAGTCAAGCTTCGGCGACCAGATGATCCAGTTCTTCAAGTTCTACGAGATCGAAGACCCTGAGCATCTGTTTGGTGAAGGCAAGTGTCCTCTGATCCATTATGTCCCATTTACTTTATAATTCACTGTCCCGCATACTATGAACAACCTAAGGATTGACTAGCTTTCTATTACCTGGTCCTTGATTACCTTTTGGGCTACTATGGTTAGATTCATGCTATTGCTTTACTTTAATCAATGAACATGATGTGAAACACTTATGATATGATGTGGTCATTTTGATTATGATGTTGGCCGGTGATACTTTAGGAGGCTCGAGCGGTTTCTCGAGTGCCTCTCCGTAAGGACCTGTTCGTTGGATGACCGCCCGGGAAAACAGTGCAACCATGAGGGTGGAATGGGACGCCCTTAGCTGAATAATTAGAGGAATTGGGGTGTAGTTCGCTTAGCCGTCGTGCCGTCAATGGGGCTCGGTGTATGCGGCTCGCTCTGCCAAGGTTGATTTGTCCCTTGGGTTGGAGTGCGGTACATTTAGGAAACCTAACAGGCGGCTACAGCCCCGGGGAATCTTTGTAAAGGCTTCGTAGTGAATCCCTGGCCATTCACCTCGGGAGTGAATAAGGGTCTTGCAAGCCCGGGCTAGAGAGGGAATCACGGCTTGTGGGTAAAGTGCGCAACCTCTGCAGAGTGTTATGAAACTGATATATCAGCCGTGCTCGCGGTTATGAGCGGCCAAGAAAGCTCCATTGATTAGAGATACTTGATCAGAGATGTATGGTTTACAGGTGGTGATGAGGATGAAGGTTTTGATTATGCTTATGGTAATGGTAAGTGGTATTCTTTCCGTTTGGAAAGGGTACTTTGGGTTAATAACTTGGGTTAATGCTAAAACCTGGCTTTCTACTAGTAATAATAACCTGACCAACTAAAAGCAACTGCTCGACTTAACCCCACATAAAGCTAGTCCACTTCAGCCAAACGGGACATTTGCTGAGTACGTTGATGTGTACTCACCCTTGCTTTCACAAAACACCAGGTTGCCTTTGGTGCAATCTATGCTCAGGTAAAGAAGAAGGTGTCGAGGTGGATCTCCACGAGTTCCAGGACTTCGACGAGTTCGAGGATTAGGCTAGCGACCTCCCCCAGTCAGCTGCCTGTGGTGGGTTGTTTATGTTGGCTACGTTTCGATTCTGTGTACTTTGATTTATATTATGTAAATGGCTCTAGTCTGTAATATTATTACTTACTCTTTATTGTAATTCGAAGCATTGTGCTATGATGAGTCATTTATGTAATCGCTGTGTACGTGAATTGCTGATCTTGGCACGTACATGGTTCGCATTCGGTTTGCCTTCTAAAACCGGGTGTGACATAAGTGGTATCAAAGCCGTGCTGACTGTAGGACCGCTGATCTAGAGTAGCATTGGCCGTTTTAAGGACTTATTGATTATTACTTCATCTCATCCTTGATTCTGCTTCAAAATATTAGTCACCTCGACTAATTCTATGTTGTGCTCCTATATGCCCCCTTGCCAAAAAGTATTTTATTTTAGTATGGTCTATACTTCTCTCAATCTATTAGATCTGATCTTATCTTGTGCTTGCGACATCTTTGTAGATGCCCCTTGACCATAGCCTTTAGTCTTTTGGGACTCTTTCCTCATCCATTATTAAATTGCTACTATTTGACCATCTCTATTCCATTTTGTTATTGACATGCTCGTATCCTTGCATTTTTAATACCCTTATCCCTTAATCTAAAGCACTTACCCTTGTATCTCTACTACCTATTTAAACATTTCAGTTTATATGTCCATGATCTTACTATCTTTTGAGACCCTTTCCTATTCTATTGATAAGTCGCTATCTTTTTGGCAGTTTGTACTTTCTTGTTCTTGGTATGCTCGTACCATTGGAATCTTGCATACTCTTATTTTTATATATACTTACCTTTATATCCCAATATCTGTTTGAAATATTTCAGTTAACATGCCCTTGACCACCTTTGTTTCCTATTGATCCATGAGTGATCATTTTATTTTGCACACCTGTAGTAATCTCGTTGTTTCCTTGTAACTCCACTCGGTAATGAATCTTTACTTCAACCCTTCTGTTGGAACCTTACCGATCTTACCCTTGATTGTTTTCTCCACTTTGTCGTTTCGCGAGTCTTGTCTTAACTATATCCTTCGTTATGCTTTTTAATTATTATCATATGCACCCTTGACACCTCTATATCGTACATTGATGTTTGTCTCATACCTGTCCTTTAAAATCGCCCCTCTTCCATCTCATACCTTCTTTCTCTTGGTCGTATCCTCTTCTTTAGCTCGCGAGTTTGTAACCTCATCCTTTGTTGTGCTTTTGCTTCTTATTGCCTTTACCCTTCTCATCTCTCAATCTTACCTTGGTGATTACGCTATGTTCGTTATCTAAAACCTCCAATCTCCCACCTTAGTTCAAGCGTGGTCTCTTACTTATCTCACCCATGGTTATATCCTATACTTTACCTCTTGCGAGACTTATCTTATCTCTATTCTTGATTGTACCTAGATTCCTGGTTTTTTATGCACATTTACCTCTTCCCTTATATCCTTGCCTATTATCACCTTCGACCCTTGACCTCTCTCCATATGTACCATGATGTTTACCTATTTCTTAGCCTCACTTATTCCATTTCAATCCGAGAGTGTTATTTTCCCTATCCTGCTCTTGTTTGTTTCCTTTCCCTTTGTCGCTTTGCAAGTCTTGTCTTAGCTTAACTTCATCCTTTGTTGAGCTTTTGTTTGATATCATCCTTACCTTTGTAATCTGTAGGTCTTGCCTTGATGCTTATCTTAGGTCTGCTTGTTGAAATCCCCTCTTTTGTATCTCAATTCGAGAGCTATGTTTTACTTATCTCACCCTTGACTATATCCTCTTCTTTACCGCGTGTAGGCCTAGACTTAACTCCATTTGTTATTGTATTTGTACCACTTGCTCTTCTATGCCTTTATCTTTTCTCTTACACCCTTGCCCGTTATCGCCTTTGGCCCTTGCAATATTTATGTCTTCTACCTAAATGCTTACCTTAAACTTATCCTTTAAATCCCCCCCTTTTCTTTCAACCCAGTTTGAGAGTTGCGAGTTACCTACCTCTCCCTTGATTTCTTTTCACTTCTTGTCGCCTTACAAGTTTTGTGTCAATTCCATCCTTGGTTGTGTTTTATTTGTTATCACCATCCCCTTGTCATCTATCGATCTTACCTTGACATTTATCTCTATTCATGCTCTTTAAATTTTTTTCCTCTCTTCCACCTCAATTTGAGAGGGGCAGTTTACCTACCTGGCCCATGGACGTACCCTCTCCTTTTCCATTTGCAGGTCTTGTCTTAACTCCATCCTTTGTGGTATTTATATTCTTGGTTCTTATGCATATTTACCTCCTCTCCTACATCCTTGTCTATTATCACCTTTAAACCCTCATGGCACCTATGCCCTTGCCACATGCCTACTTTGAACCTACCCTTTAAAGCCACCTCCTTTTCATCGCTGTTTGAGGATAATGCCTCGCCTACTTCACCATTGATTGCTTCCCCTTCTTTGATGCCTCACAAGTTTTGTCTAAAATACATCCTTGGTTGTGTTTGTCTGTTATCACCTTAACCCTTGTCATCCCTTGATCTTTACCATGATGCTTAGCCTGTACCTGCATTTTAAAGCTGCCTCCCCCATTTCATTTCAAGAGTGATGTCTTACCCATCTCGCTCTTGTCTGTTACCTTTTCCTCTATCACATTGCAAGTCTTGTCCTAACTCCTTTTGGTGTGCTTTTGCCTTTTACCTCCCTTGCCTTTGTAATATCTAGATATTTCCATGATGCTTATCTTATGCCTACCTTTTGACTTATCATCTTGTCCATCTCGATTTGACAATGGTGTATTACCTATCCTGACCTTGGTTGCATTCTCTCCCTTGTCGGATACAATCATTGCTTTAGCTCCATCCTTTATTATGCCCATGCCCCTACCCTCCATGTCTTATTATTCCCCTTACCTTTTGCTGGCCTTAGAGTAGTTTCCCTTTTTAAGGAAAGACCACCATTTAATTAAAAGGAACGTATAGCAACGAGATGTTTGTTGCTGTGTGCTCATGATGTTTGTCCTTCTGCTATGACTGATTTGCTTCTTTGGAATGAGTGTTGATGTGTTGTGGCCCTTGGTCCGCAATGACATCTGTTTACTAGGTGAGTGCCATAGAGTTAAGTGATTGGGTTCTCCCCCTGCTCTCTAATCCATCTATACTTACCTTTTCTCGATATTCTTTCCTCTTTCACCTGTCCATTTGGCAACATCCAATACCTCCAAATCAGTCAAGATCAGAGTCGGCAGCATCTTCACCAAGTGCAAATCAATGCTCCTGTTAAGGGGGTTAGCCGCTAACCCCAATGATGACAATGCGATCAACATCAACCAACAAGATCAGAGTTGCGCAGCGAAAGCGTGTGTGGGTCCTAACCCACAGGTCCAGAAGATCCTCAAGAATTGCATCAATCGGTCTCAAGCATCTGAAGTTCAAAGGGGCCAGTCCACAAGTTAAGCTTGTAGAGTCAAAGTCAACCAAAGAAAGTCGTGACCAACCGATGAACCAATCTCATTTTCTTGCTACCTCTTCTTGAATCTCGAGGGCGAGATTCTATTAAGGGGGTTAGGTTTGTAACACCCTGAATTTGGGGTGTAAAATTTCTTTTTCTAATATCCACCAAATTCAGGTGTTACCCTCTTTCTTTCCTTTTTTTCTATTCTTTTTCCAAATAGTGGAGAGTTATTTTGTTTTATATATTTATAAGCCTAGCAAAATAAAACCCTAAAAGAGTTTTGACTATTGCATCATGCTGGAGCATCTCTTTTTTTATGATGATTGTGCTTTGTTGTGTATTCATCTAGATTCATAAGGCATGGTATATTTGGAATTCAAAACTAAGACCAAATTTAAATAGAAAGGGAAGAAAAGAAATAGATAAAGAAAAGAAGAGGAGCATAAAAGAAAAAGCCCAGCATTTTTTTTCTCTCCCTAGCCCATCTCGGCGGCCCAGCAGCACCCTCACCTGGCAGCCTGCGCGCGCGGCCTGCCCCGGCCCATCCCGTTCGCGCCCCCTCGGCCCAGTGCGCACGCAGCCCAGCCGCGCCCTCGCAACCCTAGCGCACGCGCGCTCCCAGCCGCTGTCGCCGCCAGTGCGTGGGTCCCACCCACCAGGCCGCCCCCTCCCTCTCCTGTTCATCTTCTCCAACCGTTCCTCCCCTGGCCATGGTCCCCTTTCCCCTCACCCCTGCGTCCCAGTAGCCGCTGGTCGACGAAGCCCACCCGTGGCGCGCACCCTCAGGGCCTCTCGTCCCCTGCCCCTCCCTTGCTCCGCGCGCGGCGCGCTGACTGAGCGTGGCCAGCAATTCCATCCGTCGCGGCTCCCTTCCCCTCCATTCTCGGTCGGCCAGCGGCCATGGCGTGCGGCGCCCTCAAGCGCGGAGGCGCGCCCCGGCGGCGCGGCGAGCGCGGCTCGCGGCCAGCGCGCAGCCAGCGTGGCGTGACCGACCTCAGCGTCCCAGGGCGCGGCAGCGCGCAAGTTAGGCACGCGGCGTGATGGGCGGTCCCAGCCAGCCCGCCAGGGCATCAGCGTGCAGCCCGGCGGCCTGCGGCGTGGCGTGCAGCCAGCGTGCGGCTCCGCGGCCTGCGGCACGGCGCTCGGCCAGCCTTGGTGCGGCTTGCCTAGGGCCAGTGCGGCCAGCCGGCCCGTGCGCCCCGTGCTCCTGTAGCCCGGTCGGCCGTGGCCGAGTCACCACCGCCGTTCGTCGGCGTTGCGCAGCCCTTTCACGCCGTGCGCAGTGCCCTCGCCTTACTAAGCGATGTCGTGTGCCTGTGCAGCCCCTTCGCCGTGTGTCCACGACTCACCATCGCCGCTATCGTGCTCGGCTGTTCCCAAGCATCGACGAAGGACCGACGACGCGCCATCCATGTCTGCACGTAGGTGAGCATCGTCGATGCGTTAGTATTTTTTTTGTTCCACCATGTCACACGTGTTAATAATTAATTATACTTTTGTTTAACTAACGTTAGCTAATTAGACCTTTTAACTAAACTAATTTATGGTAGTTAACTTATGCTCTACTAAATCTATGTCAATAATTAGTAACTCAAACGTCTTGCCCAAATGCCTGTTAATATAAATGTGACATTTAATTAATTTATCTCACGTATCGCGCGCGTGTTTTGCACGTGGATTACGTGCTGATCCGCGTGTCGTTCACGCTCGTCGTTTACGCTATTCCGCGCGGTCGCGCGCATTATTAAATCTGTTTCGACCCATTCGCGTTAAGATTAATTTCACAACAATACCATCAACATATTAATAATCTTATCTCATCACGTCGCAAGTTTTAATTATTTAATTAGTGATTTATTCGATACTTATGACCGTCTAATTAGAACTAGCTTATAGCTCATCTTGCGCTCTTATAAAAAAATGTTAACTTGATTAATACCATCTTAAGCACTTTTCATTTAAAACTTGTTTATTATAAACTTGTTATGGTTCAGCGAGTATCTCGTATCGCGCGTTGTTCTGCACGTTGTATCGTGTACGCGCAGCGCGTCGTCAGGGTCCCGACGATGTCCGTCTACCCCCCTAGACGACGTTCGTCTACCCCTAGACGACCCCCATCTACCCCCGTCTACCCCCCTGCGCGTGCACGCGCTCGCGCCGTTCGCGCGTGTCACGTGTGCGGTTCGCACGCGTTGTCACACGTCGTTTGCATGCGTCGCGTGTGCCACTTACACATGTCGCTCGCCTTGCTGCGCATCGTTCGCACGTATCTTGCGTGTCGATGACGCGGGTCGCATGACATTTGCTCATAATAATAAATTGTTCTTGCTTATAATTACTCATGTTAATAACATTAACTTATCAGGTCACACATTCTAATTAATTTATTTAGTGGTTGCTCGACTAATGATTATTAGATTAGAATTCCAATTAAATTAAATATATAATTGTCAACCTGTGTTTTTATGAATAAATATTAACATGGTTAATATTGACTTAAATACTTTATATTTATTTGATACTTGTATAGTTTAAACACGACATCTAATTAGTTCTTCTTTGCCTATCGCGTGTGCTGTTCCGCGCGCGGTGGCGTGCTGCTTCGCGCGTCGTGCACGTGCTGTCTGCGAGTTGTTTGTGCGCGATGTGCTCGTGGTCGCGTGCTGATTCGTGAGTCGTCGGCGTGCTATGTCGCGCGTGTCCGCGCGTTGTTTGCACGCTGTCGTGATGCTTCGCGCGCCGTAAATTCGTCTCGCTTAGAAGCTCTCGTTTTAATTAAATTACTTATTTAACTAACAACTATTAGTAGAGCAGGTTAATCAAAACCAAGTATTAGATATAATTTATATTTGATGATGTAGAATTAAATGTCCTAACTATTACTTGCGCAGCGTAAACGTTATAACTTCTCGACCATAGCTTCGTCTATCATGGTTCTTTTCCTCGCGTAACCGTAGATGCGCTCTCTATTTTATATTACTCGCTTTTATAACATTTTATCTTGTATGGTGTAATGTTCTTATGCATGTGTATATGTTTGTTTGCTTGTGCCTGTTCGCATTCGCTTCACGTTGCGAGTAGATCGCGATTCGTTTCTGAGCCTCGAGGAATCGACAGTCAAGCTTCGGCAACCAGATGATCCAGTTCTTCAAGTTCTACGAGATCGAAGACCCTGAGCATTTGTTTGGTGAAGGCAAGTGTCCTCTGACCCATTATGTCCCATTTACTTTATAATTCACTGTCCCACATACTATGAACAACCTAAGGATTGACTAGCTTTCTATTGCCTGGTCCTTGATTGCCTTTTGGGCTACTATGGTTAGATTCATGCTATTGCTTTACTTTAATCAATGAACATGATGTGAAACACTTATGATATGATGTGGTCATTTTGATTATGATGTTGGCCCGGTGATACTTTAGGGGGCTCGAGCGGTTTCTCGAGTGCATCTCCGTAAGGACCTGTTCGTTGGATGACCGCCCGGGAAAACAGTGCAACCATGAGGGTGGAATGGGACACCCTTAGCTGAATAATTAGAGGAACCGGGGTGTAGTTCGCTTAGCCGTCGTGCCGTCAATGGGGCTCGGTGTATGCGGCTCGCTCTGCCAAGGTTGATTTGTCCCTTGGGGAGGAGTGCGGTATATTTAGGAAACCTAACGGGCGGCTACAGCCCCGAGGAATCTTTGTAAAGGCTTCGTAGTGAATCCCTGGCCATTCACCTCGGGAGTGAATAAGGGTCTTGCAAGCCCGGGCTAGAGAGGGAATCACGGCTTGTGGGTAAAGTGTGCAACCTCTGCAGAGTGTTATGAAACTGATATATTAGCCGTGCTCGCGGTTATGAGCGGCCAAGGGAGCTCCATTGATTAGAGATACTTGATCAGAGATGTATGGTTTACAGGTGGTGATGAGGATGAAGGTTTTGATTATGCTTATGGTAATGGTAAGTGGTATTCTTTCCGTTTGGAAAGGGTACTTTGGGTTAATAACTTGGGTTAATGCTAAAACCTGGCTTTCTACTAGTAATAATAACCAGACCAACTAAAAGCAACTGCTCGACTTAACCCCACATAAAGCTAGTCCACTTCAGCCAAACGGGACATTTGCTGAGTACGTTGATGTGTACTCACCCTTGCTTTCACAAAACACCAGGTTGCCTTTGGTGCAATCTATGCTCAGGTAAAGAAGAAGGTGTCGAGGCGGATCTCCACGAGTTCCAGGACTTCGACGAGTTCGAGGATTAGGCTAGCGACCTCCCCCAGTCAGCTGCCTGTGGTGGGTTGTTTATGTTGGCTACGTTTCGATTCTGTGTACTTTGATTTATATTATGTAAATGGCTCTAGTCTGTAATATTATTACTTACTCTTTATTGTAATTCGAAGCATTGTGCTATGATGAGTCATTTATGTAATCGCTGTGTACGTGAATTGCTGATCCTGGCACATATATGGTTCGCATTCGGTTTGCCTTCTAAAACCGGGTGTGACAGGCTGGTCCAGCAACAAACCTGCTGATCTCGGGAATTGGCAAGGGCGCCTTGGCTAAAATTCACCGGACTGTCCGGTGGTGCATCGGACAGTCACCGGACTGTCCTATGGTGCACCGGACTGTCCGATGAGCCATCATCGCCCGCGACCAATGGTCGGCAGCACAATTAGTGGGCAACGTGTGGCCTGAGCCAACGATCAGTTGGCACACCGGACTGTTCGGTGTGCACCGGACCGTGTCCGATGCGCCAAGAGGTCCGAAGGCCCAACGGTCGGCTTCGCCAGAAAAGGAAGGGGAATGGGCACCGGACAAACATTGTTCATGTTCGATGGTGCACCGGACTGTCCGGTGCACCACCCGACAGAAGGCAAGGATTGCCTTCCAAATGGAATCCCAACGACTCTTAGGCCCCTTGGGACTATAAAAGGGACCCCTAGGTGCCTCCAACAATCACACATGAGCAGCCAACAAGTGCATACATCATTTGGATCAATTCTCTCTCCCCCTCTCTTGTGTATCTCTCTAGTTTGTGTAGAGACAAAGTTATAAGCCTTTAGAGAGAGGGGAAGTGCTGCTGAGAGCTAGAGCAAAATCTTGAGCGTATTGTTACTCTGCTAGAGTGCTATCGAGAAGACTGTAAGTAGCCACAACATCGCTGTAACTGATATCAACATAGTGGAAAGCTCTATCTGTCGCACTGACAGACCTAAGCAAATGGAGGAAGGAGTTGAAATAGACTCCAAGCCAAGGTGTGGCTAACTCCAATGAGGAAGCATTTCAGGCTTGGCCGAACCTCGGGATAAATCCCTGTGTCTGTGTGCTCTGCTCTGTGTCGTGTGCTGTTTCTCCATCTTATTTGCTGTTTATACTTGCACTTCAATATTTATATGTGGTTCAAGTTGTCTTTGAAGTGCAGGGTATTTTAAGATAGGAACTTCAATTCCGCTGCAACCTACTCGAAGGGTCTTTCATTCCACTGCGATCCAGCATTTGAGTAGAGTAAGAATTTCTAGTTTTAAAGTGATAATTATTATTCGCCTATTCACCCCCCTCTAGGCGACATCCAGATCCTATTCCTAGGCATAGAGAACTTTCAGCACCGGACTATCCGGTGCGCCACTCGACAGAAGGCAAAATTTGCCTTCCAAGTTGATCTCCAATGGCTCCTAGCTGCCTTGGGGCTATAAAAGGGACCCTAGGCGCATGGAGCAGTACACCAAGCTTTCAAAAACATCTTAAGACTCCTAGACTCCGCCTCCTCGCATTTGGATTGTTGTGTTAGTGATTTGAGCTCCGTTTTAGTTGTGAACTCCCTACGCCATGTTTTGAGCTCAAGTCTTGACTTGTGTGCGTGTGTGTGCTGCGGATTGAGTCTTGCGTGTGTTGCTTTTCCCTCCCTTACTTCTGTGCTTCTTTTGTGATCAACATTGTAAAGGCGAGAGGCTCCAACTTGTGGAGATTCCTCGCAAATGGGAAGAATACTCAAAAAGGAAAAGACCGTGGTATTCAAGTCGATCATTGGATCACTTGAAAGGGGTTGAGTGCAACCCTCATCCATTGGGACGCCACAACTTGGAAGTAGGCAAGTGTTAATTGGTCGAACCACAGGATAAAAACTGCGTGTCTCTTGTGTTGCTTTTTTGTGTGATTGATTCCATCTCAAGAGCTCGCTTTATAACAACTTGGTTTTATCTAACTAACATATTATAAACCAAGTTTGTGTTATTAGTATTGAATTTTGTAGGGTCACCTATTCACCCCCCTCTAGGTGCTTTCAATTGGTATCAGAGCCGTACTCTTCATCTAACGGACTAACCGCCTAAAGAGATGGATCCTAAGGGTAAGGGGATGGTGGTCAACGACAAGGAGAAGGAGTCCATCTTCAATGAGCCAAGAGACGACAAGCCCACTGACTCAGGCTCAAGTCACAAGAAGAGGGACGGGAAGAAGAAGAGGCACATCAAGAAGATCATCTACTATGACAGCAACGCCTCCTCTTCTTCACCAAGGGATGACGACAATGACTCCTCGTCGAAAAATATGACGGTCAATCAGAATTACTCTTTTGACTACTCTCGCATTCCTTACAATTCAAACGCGCATTTACTATCAATTCCACTTGGAAAACCTCCACACTTTGATGGAGAGGACTATTCATTTTGGAGTCATAAAATGTGTAGTCATTTATTCTCTCTCCATCCTAGTATATGGGAAATTGTAGAAAATGGGATGCATTTAGATAGTTCTAATAATCCTGTGTTTATCAATGAGCAAATTCATAAAAATGCTCAAGCCACTACTGTTTTGCTAGCATCTCTATGCAGGGATGAATATAACAAGGTTAGCGGCTTGGACAACGCCAAACAAATCTAGGACACCCTCAAGATATCTCATGAGGGAAATGATGCCACCATGATTACCAAAATAGAGCTAGTGGAAGGTGAGCTGGGGAGGTTTGCGATGATCAGGGGAGAGGATCCAACACAAACCTACAACAGGCTCAAGACCCTGGTCAACAAAATCCGAAGCTACGGAAGCACAAGATGGACGGATCATGATGTCGTCCAACTCATGCTTAGGTCATTTACAGTTATTGACCCCCATCTTGTCAACCTTATTCGTGAAAACCCTAGGTACACCAAGAAGACACTCAAGGAAATCCTCAGAAAATTCGTGAGCGGGCGCATGATGGTGAAGGAGGCATGATACGTGGACGATGCACTAAACTGTCCACTACCCTTCTACGAGCCACAGCCCGTTGCTCTCAAAGCAACTAGCAGCAGGGAGGCGCTACCCAGCAAGGTAGCACAAGTGGAGGCTGCCGGGCTAAACGAGGACAAAATAGCGCTCATCATCAAGCGCTTCAAAACTACCTTGAAAGGACACAAGGAATACCCCAACAAGAATAAAACAAGGGGAAAGTGCTCCTGCTTCAAATGCGGTAAGACTGGTCATTTCATAGCTCAATGCCCCGATAATGATAATGACCAGGGACTAGAAAAGCACCGGAAGAGGGAGAAGAAAAAGAACTATAGGAAAGCGAAGGCGAGGCACATCTCGGAAAGGAATGGGACTCCGACTGTTCTTCATCCGACTCCGACGATGAAGGACTTGTTGCCTCCGCCTTCGACAAATCTTCGCTCTTCCCTAATGAACGCCATACGTGCCTTATGGCTAAGGAGAAGAAGGTACGTATTCGAGACAATCCCAAGTATACTTCTTCTAGTGATGAAGAGTCATCTGATGATGAAGTAGATTACACTGATTTGTTTAAGGGATTAGATAGAACTAAAATAAACAAAATAAATGAATTAATTGATGCCCTTAATGAAAAGGATAGATTGCTAGAAAAGCAAGAAGACATTTTGTATGAAGAGCATGATAAATTTATTGGTCTTAAAAAATCTCTTGCTCTAGAAATTAAGAGAAATGAAATGCTATCTTCTGAGTTGTCTACTTGTCATGAATCTATCTCTGGTTTAAAAAATTTAAATGATGAATTAAGTGCTAAGCTTGAGAAAATAAATGAAACTAGTTCATGTGTACAACATGTAGTCATTTGCAATAGGTGTAAAGATGTTGATTTTGATGAACATATTACTACTATTGCTAAATTAAACAATGAGGTTGCAAGTCTTAATGCTCAACTTAAGAATTGCAAAGATGATTATCATAAACTAAAATTTGCTAGGGATGCCTACATTGTCAGTAGACACCCCTCAATTAAGGAAGGACTTGGTTTTCGAAAGGAAACCAAGAACTAAACAAGTCAAAGGACTTCCGTTCTCAACAAGGAGAAAGGGAAGGCCCCTATGGCTAGTAGTTCTTAAAAGTACCATGCCTATATTTATGATAGGAAATTTACTAGTCGTGCTCATGATGATAGATGCTATGATCAGTTTGTTTCTCAAGATGCTACATTTAATTCTCATGCTATGTTCGCATCTAGTTTCACTTCTGTTCATGATAGAAGTAGGCCTAGGAGAAATTATGCTACTTCTCATGCTCCAAGGAAAGTTTGCAATGGACCTACTACTGTTTATCATGCTTGCAATGCTTCGTTTGTGCTTTCATGTAAAAATGCAAAAGTGGTAGCTAGAAAATTGGGATCTAAATGCAAGGGAGACAAGACTTGCATTTGGGTTCCAAAAGTTGTTGTGACTAACCTTGTAGGACCTAACAAGAGTTGGGTACCTAAGACCCAAGCTTAAATTCCTTGCAGGTTTATGCATCCGGAGGCTCAAGCTGGATTATTGTAACACCCGGGCTTTAAGGAACAAAGTTGGGTGCATCTCATATATGCGCCAGAGAAGACAACACATATAATAACAGAGTGCATAGAGATAAATGTCATAAATATCATAAATGTACTTATTACATAGTGGAAGTCTTATAAAAATAAATGATAAAATAAAGCGAACTAAATATTATTCCCTGGCACCACAAAGCTGACTAGGAGACGCCACCTAGATCAAGTCGAAAGCCTCAGCGTTAGGTGGCTCCTCTTCGACCACATGTTCTTCTCCTGTGGGGGGTGTGAGACAACAAGAGTGAGCTCACATACGTTCATAGCTCAACAAGTCATGGGGAATAATGTGCATGAACTCACCAAAGGTGGGAGTTCATGTGAAGTGTAAGGCTGATCAATAGAGTAAAGGCTAAAGCTGAGCATTGCTTTTATAAGTTGGTCAAAATTTCATTAGCAATTACTAAGTGTATGTGAATACCAAACCATAGTAATAATAAATAAAGTAATAAATAAATAATCCCAATGCGATGCAAATGACAAATTGAGTTTTAATTCCATAGATTAATCATGTGAGGGTCCGAGCTGCTCATGACCGTGAGTATGGCTAGTATACCAGTTTTACACTCTGCAGAGGTTGCACATCTTTACCCATAAGTCATGTTAACCATCTGCCAAGAGACGGCCAATCCCATACAACTCTACCGAGGAGGCGAGGCAGGGTAACACTACGAGGCCTTTATAAAGTTGCACTAGCTTCAGAAAACCCGCTACAGTTTATAGGAAGCTCTAGTGCAGGAATCCCTCGCCTGACCGCCATTGCAGCAAAAATCAACCCAAGGACCTCCTACACTGACCACTCCCCTACTGTCCTTGCCCCTTTCGGGTAAGGTAGTCATCTACTAGCTTTTTTAGTTAATCAACCAAGGGCGTCCCATTAAACCCTTGTGGTAGCACTGTTTTCCCAGGTGGTCACTCCATGTTTCCATTAACATAATGATCTTAACATGAACAGTAATAATAAACAGATAATAAAAGTGTAATCATGAATAATGTATCTCCATACCCAAAACCAAATAAAGCAATAGCAAGTACTACCCAAAAATATTCAGTGGCAAAACAAGGTATAAAGATAGCCAAAATTGGGTAACCTATTGGATCCCATAAAAATTAACCTATGCAGATCATTATGATTAATAAGAACATGGCTGGGTAAAAGTAAGTGATCAAGGGCACAACTTGCCTTCAATGAGCTCCTGCTCAGCAACTTCTACCTGCTGAACCTCAAGATCCACAGTAGCTTGCTCGTCTACTCGCATCAACACAACACATGCGTAGCATAGCAAAAATTAACAACACATCAAACATGTAAATAAAATACACAATAATAATCTACACATTAAAATAAGATCCTAGGAATAGGAATCATTAATTTTGGAGTTATGGATTTTAAGTTATGAATTTCCAAAGGTTTTATGTGCTTGAAATAGGATTAAATGAGAAATAAATTTTCTTACTATTTTCATGTCAAAACAGAGTCTCTAGGTGATAAACAATAATATTATAAAATTTTAGTAACTAGAATGGATCAATTTGGAGTTCAGATGAATTTTCTATGATTTAATTAAGTTCCTGCAATTATTTTTACTCTAAAAAGTATTTTCTAATTGAATTTATTTGATTTTCATGTTCTCTAGATTGGGCCTCATTTCCTGGAAAGCTTAGGGGTTCTGGCGTAAGATTCCCGATACACAGAGAATAGTGAACGAGGACGGCGGGTTCTATTTAGGAAAAACACAGGGGCGCATGTGTAAAACTAACCCGTGAAGAGGTATGGATCTATCCTGGCCGTCCGATCCAAGATCTATGGACAAGATTAGATCCGCGCTTTATGAAATCCCGCCCAGATCTGGGCCACACGATCACAATCCAACCGCCCGAACTCCGCGGTACGAAGGGGTACGCAAGATTTAATCTACCCCATCTGTTCACCATCCTACGATCCTGGTTTCTACAACCCTTTCCTCTAATCCTCTCCATCCGATAAAAGATCTACGACCCATGCTATTTCTTCTCCTCCTACCCAAGCAGCGGCGTCGCCGCCATGGCTACACGGTGAAGGACACGGTCGAGACCCGATCGGCCATCCCCGAGCACCTCTGTCAAATTAAACGGGGCTACACGAAGCTAGTCGAACGGTGAGAGGTATGAGGTAGTTCCTACCGACGATTGTGATGTGATGAACTCCTCCCACAGAGTTGCGCGGACCCACGACCAAGTTGCGTGATCGGTGAGAAATTCACCACGCACGGCCGGCACCTAGAGCAATACAACTATGCGCTACGCACTATGGTGAATAGAGAGCACCGATCACGAGGCTTATTACCTTCAATGGCGTCTTGACGTGATCCACCCCTGGAGCGATGCGGCCCGCGGCGGAGAAGTGCTTCTGATGAGGAATTCCCAGCTGTTCGGTTGCTCCCCGTGTCCCAGAGATCCCCACATGGTTCCTGGGTGCCCCACCAAAATCCAGCGGTCTACCTGTGAAGCACTAGCGATGGCGTCCCCATGATTTCACTTCACGGCGGCAATCCCCCAAGCTTCGCCGACGATGGGGAGATTTCGTGGCTTGGTACAGTTTCCTTGCAACGACTGGTCGAGAGCTGCGGTCGCACGATTCTTAGAGTCTAAGGTCAACAAGAGGAGAAAAAGCCGACCACGATCCCACGCCGCGGCGATGATCTCGCGTGGGCGTTGCTGCGGAGACGAAAACGCCAACAAATGGGGCCCACAGGTCAGTGTGTAGCGCCAGTAGCCAGAGCTGCGCGTATGAGTGGACGACGCGCACGCGACTGGCAAGGGGGCCCGGCTGTCCAGTGAATGCGTGAAGGAGGAGGTCAGGCCGCGCGGGCGAGTGTGCCGAATTGGCTTCTTCCGGCCCAAGTAGCCAATACTTCCTTTTCCTTTTTCTTTATTCTGTTTTCCCCTTTTCTCTATTTCCAAATTCAATTTTCAAATTTTTAAGTTTTGAATTCCTATTCAATTCAAACTTCCTGGTGGTTTTGTTTTCCCACTAAATACTCATCTTAGACATGGTCGGGGTAAATTTATCTATTTAATATTCACGTTGTGATTATTAGTGCTTCTCTTTTCTTAAATTCTAGAATCCTTTTAAATTTTAAATCCCACTTTGGACTTAAACATACATATATATTTTGTACAATAGTTTTATCTTGTCACAAAAATGCACACAAAATGAAACCTCAGCATGAGGCATAATTTAGTGGCATATCTTTTATTAATCATTTGTTTTAAAATGAGTGTTCACATGTGATGGTGAATAGAGATGACACATATATATAAATAAAGGGAATATATTTTTTCTCCTTTTATATTATCTCTTACAAATTGGGTATTACAAATCCTACCCCCTTACAAAGAATATCGTCCTCGAGATTTAGGAAGGACTAGAGAAAAGACGGGGAAAATCTATGCGAAGCTCTTCTTCTTTCTCCCAAGTAGCTTCATCTTCTCCATGGTGACTCCATTGCACTTTGCACATATTTATAACCTTATTTCTCGTGACACGAGTCAATGTATCAAGAATCTTGATGGAATATTCTGCATAAGTCAGATCATTTTGAACACTAAGATCCTCCATTGGTAACTGCTCTTTAGGTACCCTGAAACATTTCTTCAGCTGAGATACATGGAAGACATCATGCACAACCGCAAGATGATCAGGTAACTCCAATTGATATGCCACCTCTCCCACTCGCTTTAGGATTAAGAAGGGTCCAATGAAGCGAGGAGACAACTTCCCTTTGACTTTAAATCTTTGCATACCCCGAAGTGGTGACACCTTCAAATAGACATGATCACCCTCCTTAAACTTTAGCAGTCTTCTCCAGGTATCAGCATAGATTTTCTGCCTTGACTGCGTAGTTCTCAAATTCTCCCTAATTTGATGGACTTGTTCCTCTGTCTCTTGTATAATTTCAGGTCCAAAGAACTGCCTTTCACCAGTTTGATCCCAATATAGTGGAGTCCTGCACTTTCTGCCATACAAAGCCTCAAACAGGGACATCTTCAAACTGGCCTGGTAGCTATTATTGTAAGAGAACTCCACATACGGTAAACTCTTATCCCAACTACCACCATGTTTAAGAGCACAAGCTCTTAACATATCTTCTAGCACCTAGTTGGTTCTTTCGGTCTGCCCATCAGTTTGGGGATGGTAGGCCAAACTAAAATTCAATCTTGTATCCAAGGACTCGTACAACTTCTTCCAATACCGAGAAGTAAACTATGATCCCCGGTCTGACACAATCTTCTTTGGCACCCCATGTAAGCATACAATCTGCGCCATGTACAACTCTACTAGCTTGGCTCCTGAATACGTGGTCTTCACTAGAACAAAGTGGGCTACTTTAGTTAGCCTGTCCACAATCACCCATATAGAGTCATACCCAGCAGATGTGCAGGGTAATCCCACAATGAAGTCCATGCCAACCTTTTCCCACTTTCACTCAGGTATCTTAAGCGGGTGCAGTAAACCAGCAGGTCTTTGATGTTCCGCTTTCACCCTCTGGCAAACATCACATAGTGCAACATGTGAAGCAACACCTTCTTTAGCCCATACCACCAATACTTCTGCTTCAAGTCCTGGTACATCTTAGTACTACCAGGGTGAATGGAATAAGCTGAGTCATGTGCCTCCTTCAATATGGTTTCACGAAGACTATCGATATTCGGAACACAAATCTGATTCTTAAACCATATCATGCCCTGCTCATCTTCCGTGAAATTTGGGCCTCTACCTTCTGTTATCAGATCCTTGATCTCCTGAATTTTGGCATCACCGATCTGACCTTTTCGTATTTCTTGCTCTAAGGTAGGTTCCACTTCGATGGTAATTCCTTCAGTATGAGCAACTATTCCCAGATTGAGCCTCTCAAAATCTTCTGCTAACTCATTAGGTAACTGGGTGACAATAGCTGCATGAACCTGCCCCTTTCGACTCAAGGCATCCACAACCAGATTCGCCTTGCCCGGATGATAGTGAATTTCCAGGTCATAATCCTTGATGAGCTCCAACCATCGGCATTGCCTAAGGTTAAGATCCTTCTGAGTGAAAATGTATTTTAAGCTCTTGTGATCAGTGTAGATTCGGCACTTGGTTCCCATAATATAGTGTCTCCAAATCTTGAGAGCATGCACAATGGCTACCAATTCTAGGTCATGAGTGGGGTAATTCAACTCGTGTTTCCGCAACTGGCGAGACGCGTAGGCAATGACGTGTCCTTCCTGCATAAGCACACATCCCAGACCTTGATGACTTGCATCATAATATATATCAAAACTCTTCTGTAGATCTGGCATAATCAGCACTGGAGCAGCCATCAACTTAGATCTCAACTGATCAAAACTTTCTTGACATTTCTCAGTCCACTTAAACTCCTTGCCCTTCTCTAACAATGAAGTCATATGCTTAGCAATCTTGGAGAACCCTTCAATGAATCGCCGGTAATAACCTGCGAGTCCCAAGAAACTCCGGATCTTCGAAACTGTACTTGGTGTCTTCCAATCCATTATTGTTGTTACTTTAGATGGATCAACAGCAATTCCTCCTTTGGAGATGATATGCCCAAGAAAATGTACTTCATCAAGCTAGAAATCACACTTGGTAAATTTGGCATAAAGCTAATTATCCCGTAACTTCTGTAGCACCATTCGCAAATGCTCCTCATGCTCACTATCATTCTTGGAATAAATAAGAATGTCGTCGATGAATACTATGATGAATTTATCAAGATACTCCATGAACACCTTATTCATCGGATTTATAAAATAAGCTGGTGCATTGGTTAGGCCAAATGACATGACTGTGAATTCATATAGACCATATCGGGTTGAGAAAGCCGTCTTAGGAATATCAAATGGCCGAATCTTCATTTGATGGTATCCCGACCTGAGGTCAATCTTAGAGAACACCCTAGCACCTCTCATCTGATCAAATAAGTCATCAATACGAGGTAACGGGTACTTGTTCTTGATGGTGACATCATTAAGTGCTCTATATTCCACACACATCCGTTGCGAACCATCCTTCTTCTGTACAAACAGTACCGATGCTCCCCAAGGTGAGGAACTCGGACGAATGTACCCTGCCTCCTGCAACTCTGTTAACTGCTTCTTAAGTTCTTGTAACTCCTCTACAGACATCCTGTATGGCCATTTAGAAATAGGTGCAGTCCCAGGTAAGAGATCAATAACAAACTCAACTTCCCTCTCCGGTGGCATCCTTGGTAACTCCTTTGGAAAGACATCTAGAAAATCCCTAACCACACGGATGTTATTTCCAACAAACTCCTTAGCTATAAAGAACATCACACGTCTAGAAGAGGTAGTTACTGCAATTTCAACTTGAAATCTTTCTCCTTTAGGGCTGGTGAGTTCTACAGTACCCCTACCACATAGTATAATGGCCTTTGCCTTTCTTAACCATGACATACCAAGGATCATATCAATACTGCTTTCCTCTAATACTATAGCGGTAGCTTCGAATTCTCTTCCCGTAATTGTCAATGTCAATTTATGTGTCATATGATTTGCCTCAACAGGCCCTTTAGGTGTAATTACTATAATTGGTTTTCTCATATTTTGTAGTGGTATTTCATTTGTGTTGGCATATCGAGCAGACATAAATAAATGTGTAGCACCAGAATCAAATAATATGGTTGCAGGAATTGCATTAATATAAAACATACCAAGTGCGATGTTAGCACCATCAGGAGTAGCATCTGCGCTGACTTGATTAACCCTGGCAATAGAGTATCCCTTTCCAGGAGTCTCTTGCTTGTTCTGATCTAGTGTACCAGAATTCCCCATCGGACAAGCATTAGCATAGTGCCCAACCTGACTGCACTTGAAGCATGTAGGGCTGGTCTTCTGTCCTGTAGGCCTCGCCGGGGTGCCAGTGGGGGTAGCCTGACGAGTGGGAGGTGTCCGTGGAGACCCCTGTGGAGCGTACTGAATTGGGCGTGGTCCTCCTCCTAGACAAGCTGGGGTACCCTAAGGCGGAACGTAGCAAGGACGAACACTACTGCTACCCTGTCCCTGTGCAATGGACTTCCTCTTCAGATCTCCCAGTTAAACACGCTTGTGTTCAATAGCTAGAGCCTTGTCGAGCAGCCTCTGGAATGATGGAAATGTGTGAGCAACCAATGCGTACTGTAGTGGTCCATTGAGTCCTATGAAGTGCTCTTGCTTCCTTTCATCATCAACCACCTCATCAGGCGCATATCTCGACAGTTGGATGAATTTGTCATGATACTCGCTGACAGACATGTTGCCTTGCTTCAATGATAGAAACTCCTTGATCTTCATTAATCCAGCAGGAATGTGGTAGTTTCTGAACTGAGTTGTGAATTCTGCCCAAGTAATAGTATCAGCAGCATCATGGGCAGCAACATAAGAATCCCACTAGTCAGCAGCAGGACCTGTCAGACGACTAGAAGCATAAAGAACTTTCTCCCAGTCAGAGCATTGGGCAATGTTGAGCATCTTCTCAATTGATTTCAGCCAATCATCAGCATCTAGTGGATCTAGCGAACTGGCGAAGGTTGGCGGCTTGTGGCTCATGAATTCTCGGTGCTTGTCCCGGGGTGGAAGTGGAGGTGGTGGTGGTGGCAGTGGTACTTGCTGCTGTTGCTGTTGCTATTGCGTCCTCCTTTCCTGGCGTATCTCCTCTCGCTCCTGGCGTATCTCCTCTCTCTCTCTCTCCTAGCGCATCTCTTGGCATTCCTACCGTATCTGCACGTGCATATCCACCATGGTGTCTGCCATCTGCTGCATCATCCTCATCTGAGCTGCAACTGTTGGGTCAACTCCGGCTGGTGGAGGTTGTAGAGGATCCATCTCAGGTTGTTGCTGTGGTTGTCTGAATATCCTCCGAGTGTGTCGATTAGGAGGTAGATCAATTCCACCATCCTTCCTGGTATTGACCATCTGAGTTAGGAACATATGGTAAGAAAGAATAGTAGACAAGGCAGTAATTACGAAGCATGTTACTTTGGGGGATTTATTAGCTAAATAGATTAATGTTTTACCTACCAAGGCTAATTCATTACCTTATGGTGGTACATGCTAAGATGCCCATCTATAATATTTCAATCAATCAAAGAAGCAAATCAGACATTTGCCATCAGAACAATCAACCAACATTTTTAAATAGAGAAAATAGTTTTAATTTTGTCTTAGGCCTCCTATCTCTTAAAATGTCATAAGGGTAGGATTCCAAGGTGTGAAACCCATCTTGTCTTAGAGTAGAAATGATAAGAATAATCAGAGTTGAACAGTAGAAGGTGAGACAGGATCAAGATAAGCGTAGAAAGAATCAGAATAAGGTAAGTAGGTAAGGGTTTTGTCCATTTCTATCTAGGTTTTGTCCTACAGTCAACATTTACTCTGATACCACTTCTGTAACACCCGGGCTTTAAGGAACAAAGTCGGGTGCATCCATATATGCGCCAGAGAAGACAACACATATAATAACAGAGTGCATAGAGATAAATGTCATAAATATCATAAATGTACTTATTACATAGCAGAAGTCTTACAAAAATAAATGATAAAATAAAGCGAACTAAATATTATTCCCTGGTGCCACAAAGCTGACTGGGAGATGCCACCTAGATCAAGTCGAAAGCCTCAGCGTTAGGCGGCTCCTCTTCGACCACCTGTTCTTCTCTTATGGGGGGTGTGAGACAGCAAAAGTGAGCTCACATACGTTCATAGCTCAGCAAGTCGTGGGGAATAATGTGCATGAACTCACCAAAGGTGGGAGTTCATGTGAAGTGTAAGGCTGATCAACAGAGTAAAGGCTAAACTGAGCATTGCTTTTATAAGTTGGTCAAAATTTTATTAGTAATTACTAAGTGTATGTGAATACCAAACCATAGTAATAATAAATAAAGTAATAAATAAATAATCCCAATGCGATGCAAATGACAAATTGAGTTTTAATTCCATAGATTAATCATGTGAGGGTCCGAGCTGCTCATGACCATGAGCATGGCTAGTATACCAGTTTTACACTCTGCAGAGGTTGCACATCTTTACACACAAGTCATGTTACCCATCTACCAAGAGACGGCCAATCCCATACACCTCTACCGAGGAGGCGAGACAAGGTAACACTACGAGGCCTTTACAAAGTTCCACTAGCTTCAAAAAACCCGCTACAGTTTATAGGAAGCTCTAGTGCAGGAATCCCTCGCCTGACCGCCATCGCAGCAAAATCAACCCAAGTACACTGACCACTCCCCTACTGCCCTTGCCCATTTTGGGTAACGTAGTCATCCACTAGCTTTCCTAGTTAATCAGCCTAGGGCGTCCCATTAAACCCTTGTGGTAGCACTGTTTTCCCGGGTGGTCGCTCCATGTTCCCATTAACATAATGATCTTAACATGAATAGTAATAATAAACAGATAATAAAAGTGTAATCATGAATAATGTATCTCCATACCCAAAACCATATAAAGCAATAGCAAGTACTACCCAAAAATATTCAGTGGCAAAACAAGGTATAAAGATAGCCAAAACTGGGGAAACCTATTGCATCCCATCAAAATTAACCTATGCAGATCATTATGATTAATAAGAACATGGCTGGTAAAAGTAAGTGATCAAGGGAACAACTTGCCTTCAATGAGCTCCTGCTCAGCAATTTCTACCTGCTGAACCTCAGGATCTATAGTAGCTTGCTCGTCTACTCGCATCAACACAACACATGCATAGCATAGCAAAAATTAACATCACATCAAACATGTAAATAAAATACACAATAATAATCTACATATTAAAATAAGATCCTAGGAACAGGAATCATTAATTTTGGAGTTATGGATTTTAAGTTATGAATTTCCAAAGGTTTTATGTGCTTGAAATAGGATTAAATGAGAAATAAATTTTCTTACTGTTTTCATGTCAAAACAGAGTCTCTAGGTGATAAACAATAATATTACAAAATTTTAGAAACTAGAATGGATCAATTTGGAGTTCAGATGAATTTTCTATGATTTAATTATGTTCCTGCAATTATTTTTACTCTAAAAAGTATTTTTCTAATTGAATTTATTTGATTTTCCTGTTCTCTGGACTGAGCCTCATTTTCTGGAAAGCTCAAGGGTTCTGGCATAAGATTCCCGAGACACAGAGAATAGTGAACAAGGACGACGGGTTCTATTTAGTAAAAACATAGGGGCGCATGTGTAAAACTAACCCGCGAAGAGGTATGGATCTATCCTGGCCGTCCGATCCAAGATCTATGGTCACAATTAGATCCGCGCTTTATGAAATCCCGCCCAGATCTGGGCCACACGATCACAATCCAACCGCCCAAACTCCGCGGTACGAAGGGGTACGCAAGATTTAATCTACCCCATCTATTCACCATCCTACGGTCCCGGTTTCTACAACCCTTTCCTCTAATATCGCCATCCGATAAAAGATCTACGGCCCACGCTATTTCTTCTCCTCCTACCCAAGAAACGGCGTCGCCGCCATGGCTACACGGTGGAGGACACGGCCAAGACCCAGTCGGCCATCCCAGAACACCTCTGTCAAATTAAACGGGGCTAAACGAAGCTAGTCGAACGGTGAGAGGTATGAGGTAGTTCCTACCGACGATTGTGATGTGATGAACTCCTCCCACGGAGTTGTGCGGACCCACGGCCAAGCTGCGCGATAGGTGAGAAATTCACCACGCACGACCGGCACCTAGAGCAATACAACTATGCGCTACGCACTATGGTGAATAGAGAGCACCGATCACGAGGCTTATTACCTTTAATGGCGTCTTGACGTGATCCACCCCTAGAGCGATGCGGCCCGCGGCGGTGAAGTGCTTCCGATGAGGAATTTCCGACTGTCCGATTGCTCCCCGTGTCCCAGAGATCTGCACACGGTTCCTGGGTGCCCCACCGAAGTCCACCGGTCTACCCGCGAAGCACTGGCGATGGCGTCCCCGCGATTTCACTACATGTCGGCAATCCCCCAAGCTTCGCCGACGATGGGGATATTTTGTGGCTTGGTACAGTTTCCTCGCAACGACTGGTCGAGAGCTGCGCCCGCACGAGTTTTATAGTCCGAGGTCAAGAAGAGGAGAAAAAGGCGGCCATGATCCCACGCCACGACGACGATCTCGCGTGGGCGTTGCTGCGGAGACGAAAATGCCAACAAATGGGCCCCGCAGGTCAGTGTGTAGCGCCAGTAGCCAGAGCTACGCGTATGAGTGGACGACGCGCACGCGACTGGCAAGGGGGCCCCGCTGTCCAGTGAATGCGCGAGGGAGGAGGTCGGGCCGCGCGGGCGAGTGGGCCGAATTGGCTTCTTCCGGCCAAGTAGCCAATACTTCATTTTCCTTTTTCTTTATTCTGTTTTCTTCTTTTCTCTATTTCCAAATTCAATTTTCAAATTTATAAGTTTTGAATTCCTATTCAATTCAAACTTCTTGGTGGTTTTGTTTTTCCACTAAATACTCATCTTAGACATGGTAGGGGTACTAGGGGTAAATTTATCTATTTAATATTCACGTTGTGATTATTAGTGCTTCTCTTTTCTTAAATTCTAGAATCCTTTTAAATTTTAAATCCCACTTTGGACTTAAACATACATATATATTTTGTACATTAGTTTTATCCTATCACAAAAATGCACACAAAATGAAACCTCAGCATGATGCATAATTTAGTGGCATATCTTTTATTAATCATTTGATTTAAAATGAGTGTTCACACATGATGGTAAATAGAGATGACACACACACATATATATATATATATATAAAGGGAATATATATATATATTTCTCCTTTTATATTATCTCTTACAAATTGAGTATTACAATTATCGACAGCGAATGCACAAACCACATGATGGGGGAGAAGAAGATGTTCACCTCCTACGTCAAAAATAGGGATTCCCAGGATACTATTATCTTTGGAGATGGGAACCAAGGCAAGGTCAAAGGCTTGGGCAAGATAGCCATCACAAACGAGCACTCAATATCAAATGTATTTTTAGTAGAGTCGCTCGGGTGCAATCTACTGTCTGTAAGTCAATTGTGTCACATGGGCTACAATTGTTTATTTACAAATGTTGATTTTTCTGTCTTTAGAAGAAGTGATGGTTAATTAGCTTTTAAGGGTGTATTAGATGACAAGCTCTATTTAGTTGATTTTTTGAAAGAAAATGCCGATCTAGATGCATGCTTAATCGCTAAGACTAATATGGGCTGGCTTTGGCATCGCCGTCTAGCAGATGTTGGAATGAAGAACCTTTATAAACTTCTAAAGGGAGAACATGTGTTAGGACTAACAGATGTCTGTTTTGAGAAAGACAAACCTTGTGCAGCATGCCAAGCAGCGAAACAGGTGGGAAGCACTCATCACAACAAGAATGTGATGACTACATCAAGACCACTGGAACTTCTTTGCATGGATCTCTTCGAACCTGTTTCCTACCTCAGTATCGGGGGAAGTAAGTATGATCTTGTAATAGTCGATGATTTTTCCTGCTTCACTTGGGTATTTTTTTACAGGACAAATCCGAAACCCAAGGAACCCTAAAGTGCTTCTTAAGGAGATCTCAAAATGAGTTTGAGCTAAAGGTGAAGAAGATAAGAAGCGACAATGGGTCCGAGTTCAAGAATCTTCAAGTTGAAGAGTTTCTTGAGGAGGAAGGCATCAAGCATGTGTTATCCGCTCCCTACACACCACAACAAAATGGTGTGGTAGAGAGGAAGAATAGGACGCTAATCGACATGGCGAGAACGATGCTTGGAGAGTACAAGACGCCTGAGTGGTTTTGGTCGGAAGCTGTGAACATAGCTTGCCATGCCATAAACCGGCTCTATCTGCACCGTCTCCTCAAGAAGACCTCCTACGAACTCCTAACTGGGTCTTCAACAAATCATCGGGATTAGTTGAAGTCTCTAACGACGTTGTATTTGATGAGACTAATGGCTCTCCAAGAGAGCAAGTTGATCTTGATGATATAGATGAAGATGAGGTTCCGACGGCCGTAATGCGAACTATGGCGATAGGAGATGTGCGACCACAGGAACTACAGGAACAAGATCAACCTTCTTCCTCGACAATGGTGCATCCTCCAACCCAAGACGATGAACAGGTACCTCAAGAAGAGGGGCAAGATCAAGGGGGAGCACAGGAAGAACAAGTTATGGAGGAAGAAGCACCACGAGCCCCTCCAACTCAAGTTCGAGCGTCGATCCAAAGACATCACCACGTTGATCAGATTCTGGGTGACATCAACAAGGGAGTAACTACTCGCTCATGATTAGCTAATTTTTGTGAGCATTACTCGTTTGTCTCTTCTATTGAGCCTTTCAGGGTAGAAGAGGCCTTGCAGGATCCGGACTGGGTGTTGGCCATGCAGGAAAAGCTCAACAACTTCAAAAGGAATGAAGTCTGGAGCCTGGTGCCACGTCCCAAGCAAAACGTTGTGGGAACCAAGTAGGTGTTCCGCAACAAGCAAGATGAGCACGGAGTGGTGACAAGAAACAAGGCTCGATTTGTGGCAAAAGGTTATGCCCAAGTCGTAGGTTTGGATTTTGAGGAGACTTTTGCTCCTATGGCTAGGTTAGAGTCAATTCGGATTTTATTAGCCTATGCTGCCCACCATTCTTTTAGGCTATTCCAAATGGCCGAAAGAGCGCTTTCCTCAATGGGCCAATTAAGGAGGAGGTATACGTGGAACAACCCCCTAGCTTTGAGGATGACAGGTATCCCGACCATGTATATAAGCTCTCTAAGGCGCTCTATGGACTTAAGCAAGCCCCAAGAGCATGGTATGAATGCCTTAGAGATTTCTTAATTGCTAATGCTTTCAAGGTTGGGAAAGCCAATCCCACTCTTTTTACAAAGACTTGTGATGGTGATCTTTTTGTTTGCCAAATTTATGTCGATGACATAATATTTGGTTCTACTAACCAAAAGTCTTGTGAGGAGTTTAGCAGGGTAATGATGCACAAGTTCGAGATGTCGATGATGGGCGAGTTGACCTAATTCCTTGGATTCCAAGTGAAGCAACTCAAGGACGACACCTTCATCTCCCAAACAAAGTACACTCAAGACCTTCTAAAGAGGTTTGGGATGAAGGATGCTAAGTGTCGGTGTTTCGGACCCGGGGGACCCTCAACCGACTAGTGAATTTTATGTTGCGTGTCCCTGCCCAGATGGATTGATGCAAGATGAAACACAAGGTTTATCCTGGTTCAGGCTAAGAAGGCCCTACTTCCTGCAGAGGGGGATGAGGCTTATATTATCTTGCACCGGGGTGCTTGTAGTAGGGGATACAAGCTTTGCGAGAGAGGGAACGGATCCCAGGTCTCTTGAGAGGTCTAGTGTTGTGGAGAGAAGGTTTGCCCTGAAGTGTTTTTTGTTGATGTTGGGTGAGCCGTCTAGGTGAGCTTTCAAAGCTTGCCTTGGGAAGGCCCTGGGCATCTCCTTTTATAGGTACAAGGAGGTGACCCAGCTGTACATATGGGGGTGTAGCCATGCGCTAATGTGGACGGCGGAGAAGTGCTTGAGCCCTGTAGAAGCGTGGCTAGCGGCGTGGTCCCAAGTCCTGACCCATGTAGCGGCGCGGCCGGCTCCGCTAAGTCAGAGCCAAGCTCTGTAGCGCCGTGGCTGGCGGTGTGGCCTGGTCGTCGTGGTGGCCTTGAAGCTTGTGTCCTGCTGACGTTTCTTTGACTTTGTAGAGAGCTGAGGATAGTCGACGTCATAGGCGCATGCCGGGGATCATCATTACCTGTTACTGGAGTAATTTGATGTGACACCGGTCCTGTTCCTTCGTAGCCTAAGATGGCTAGCTAGGGGTAGGATAGTGTTGTATTCCCTATTCGCGTAGTCGGTCCGAGGTCGTCTCGGGCGAGGCGGTGATTTCTCCCGAAGCCGAGGCCTAGGTCGGGCGAGGCGAAGACCTCCTCCCGAGGCCAAGGCTGAGGCCGAGGCCTAGGTCGGGTGAGGCGAAGACCTTCTCCCGAGGCCAAGGCTTAGGCCGAGGCCTGGGTCGGGTGTGGTGATGATTCCTCCCGAGGCCGAGGCTGGGATCGGGCGAGGCGGAACTCCCTGTTGTGCCCGAGGCTGAACTCGGGAGAGGCCGTAACTTACTGTTGTTAGTCTTACCCCGGTGGTTGGCACAGTGGTCGGAACGGGATGAATAGTGTCGTTAACCTGTCAGAACGATCAGTAAAAGGGTGAAGTGACTGCGGTCATTTCGATCTTGCCAACTACGGTGCGCGTGTCGGGATAAGGTGTCAGGTGATCCCTGCATTAAATGTGCACGTGACACGGTCGGTGGCAAGGCGGTTTGGCCGAGGCCGCTATACGACAAAGTTTACCTGAGTTTTGCCTCCGGCGAGCCGGGGGTGCGCCCACTGCCTGAGGGGACCCTCGGGCGAGCCGTGAATCCGTACGGGACTACTGTTCTTGCCCGAGGCTGGGCTCGGGTGAGACGGGACCGCGTCCCTTGGTAGACGAGGCCTTGACTTGAACCGTGCTTACCAGTCTTTATGGTTTGTTTTAAAGATGTTCTCCAGCCATGTTTAGGAGTACTGGGTGTACCCCTAATTATGGTACCCGACAGTAGTCCTCGAGCCTCAAAGGGAGTGTAGGCACTCGCTTGGAGGTTCTACCGGATTTTTGCAAGGTGACTGGTCTTTTTAGTAGTATTTTGTTCCAATGGGTGCGCGCGAGCGCACCCATCGGGTGTAGCCCCCGAGGCCTCAACGGAGTGGTTTGACTCCTCTGAGGTCTTAATGCTCTTCTTGTTATTCCTTGGTCGGCCTTGTTGTTCTCTCATGCGGTCTGGCCACAGCCCGGGTGCATAGTCAGGCTCCGAGTTTTTAAGTTAGTTTGTCGACGCGGTCAACAATTTAGCCGTAGCCAGGTGCGAGAGCAGCCCTCAAGCCTCTGCACGGAGCGAGAGGACGATCAAGGACCGTCTCGTCTTTTTATAGTACGCCCCTTCGTCGCCTTTCCGCAAGGAGGATGGGGGGAACGCGCCATGTTGCCCTCGGTGGGCACCGAAGATGGTGTTTCCAATGAGTTGCTAACGGGTAATCCGAGTGGGCGCCTGAGCCCCGTTCGATAAGGTTCGGCTAGTGGCCTAGAGGCGTGCTCCAAAAGTACCTGCAGGTGATTCGCTGGACCCGGACCCATTTGATAGGGTCCGAGGGCTCGGTGCCTCCCTCCGGTGGGATTCTATTACAAATCGTTCCTGCTGGTCTCGGAAATGTCCTAGGGTACCTCAGGAGCATAGCCCGAGCCTCGGCCATGTAACGGACGTACCTAGGGTCATCTCTGACTCTGCATGCTCTGGGGCGGCTCTCGAACCCTTCCGAGGGGCCAGCCTTCAAACTCTTGATCAGTAGAGGGCTCGGAGCCCGAGTGCTCTGGGGCGGTTGCCGAACCCCACAGAGCACGACCTTCGAACCCCTAATCAGTAGGAGGGCTCGGAGCCCGTTTCCTTTGCTGAGAAGGACTCTTTCGAAATATCTCCTTTCCTGATCCCTGCGGAGAGAGAGAGAGGGAGAGAAAAGGAAGAAAGGAAATAAACTAAAACAGTGTGGCGCACCTTTTTGAGGCGGTCATCATGACGGAGGTGAAACGGCGCCCGCTCGCCTGCTAGGGGTGACGCGTGTCCTGCCAGAGAGTTAACGTGGCAGGATGGGCGGCTCGCGGAGTGTCCGTTGTGCGTGCGCGAGCCATTCGAGGAATGGAAAAAACCGTTTTGATTTCGAATTTATAATTCACGAGGGGCTCGGGCGAAGTTTTGGGTGGATTTTGCCTGGGCCTTTTATATACCTGGGAGAGGGACCCACAGTGGTTCTTTACCCTGCCATTTGCGCTTCCGTCCTTGCCTTCTGCCTTTGCTTTCGCAACCTGAGAGAGTAGTCAGAGAGAAGAGAAAACCACGCACCTCGTCCCCTCCGCCTCCATCGCTTCCGCTCGGCAATGGATGACAAGATGACCGTCATTCCGCCGCGCGACCTGTGGCCCTTCTCCACCGTCACTGCGGAGGATCTGCAGGCCCTCGTTGCCGAGGGTCTGCTCCGTCCTCTCTCCGGCGGGCCGCAGCCTGAGTGGTTGGCCCCCGGGAGCGAGGCCGACCCGACTCCGCCGCCGGGGTACGTGGTCAGCTTCACCTCTTTTCATGAGCGAGGGTTTAGGATGCCGGCGAGCTGCTTCATGCGGGCGCTCCCGCACTACTAAGGGGTGGAGCTTCACAACTTCAACCCCAACTCCATCGCGCAGGTGGCCATTTTCGCGACGGTTTGTGAGGGGTTTTTGGGGATTGACCCCCATTAGGACCTGTGGACCCATCTCTTCTCCGTGGAGTTCTCCGTCGTGTCGATGGACGTGAAAAAGATCCATATGGCGGTGCGGGCTGGTGGCTGCACCCTCTAGCTGAGGTCGGGGCACGCGCAGCAGTATATCCCTGCCTCCCTTGTGTCTTCGAACAAGGGGTGGCAGACCCGGTGGTTTTATCTCTGGAATGACGACGGGGTGCTGCCGCCCTTTTCTCAACGAGTGGTGACCGCCGCCGGCGATAACTGGCGCTGGGGGGCCACACGCGAGAACCAGGAGAAGCTCCAGCCCCTTCTCCGTGCCCTACAGAAGCTCCAAGCTGAAGGCCTTACAGCCGCGGGGGTCGTCACCGCTATCCACCGTCGGAGGGTGCTCCCATTGGCAGAGAGGCGGTTGCGACTTTCAGAAATGAAGTCGAGGGTCAATTTGGAGGGTTCACGGATGTCCTCGACCCCCCTCTCCACCGACGACCTTCTCAGACGGATAGCGGGCACGGTGGGGAGGCAGGACGCTGGCGTCCTTAACCAGCCCCTGATGCGTCCTGACCACGGGTATGTGTCCCTAGTAAGTGTCCAACCCTTCCTCTGTTTTGTGCCGTGTTTCTTACGTTTTTAGCCCTTACCCTTGGGATTTTTGCTCGTCCCCAGGGGTTGAGGAACTTTAAAACCTCTCGGCCACCGGTCCCGGAGGACACGGCAGGCTGAACCGCGCGTAGGCTCACCACGGAGAAGGATAAGCAGAAAAAAGACGCGGAAAAGGCCTGAGCTCGTGAGAGGATGCGGGCTCGGAAAGCCTTGGAGAAGCGTCGTCGGAGGCAGGAAAGGGACGGGCTCCCGTTGGAGTCGTCGCCGGACACGCCCGACGACGATGATGATGATGACGACGACGAGGACGACGACATGGCGGCCCGACTTGGCCTCAGTCCGGATCTGAGGCTGGGCTAGGGGTCATCAAGCCAGCCTCCAGGTGGGCTGGCACCATCAGTGTTTGGGGCCGGGACGCCAGGGTCCCGGTCCGAGGAGCGGAGGCGGGCCGAGGGGGTACTTGACACCTTGGCCGAGATAATTGGGGTGACTCCGGGGGGCAGGTCGACCCGTATGCCCCCCGAGAGCAAGTGCCCGTGCCAGCCGTGCGGGAAGTCGTTCCCTCGGCTGTCGTGACATCGCCCAGGCAGGCCGCCCTCCCGGCGCCTCGGGCGTCTGAGGCGGAGGCGGCATCGAAGCCGGCCGCTGGCCAACCCTCGGCAGCATCTGCGGAGACCGGGGTCCAAGAGGTCTCCCCGCAGGCATGATTGGCCTTGCCCCGGAGCGGGTAAGTATCCGAGGGCACCCTTGTTTCAGCCATTTTTCTGTGTATCTTGATTTTGTCTTTTCTTCCTTTCAGCAAGCGGAGGCAGGGCTCGGCTGGTCTGGCCCCCACGAAGGCCCTTAAGACGGGGACGACCTCTTCAGCCGGAGCTGCGGCGCGCCATGCTGGTTGGTTGGCCTCCACGCAAGGCGCCCTCCGGTGGGGGGCCCAGGAGGCACGGGTTGTCATGGGGCAAGCCTCCCAGGTCAGCCCCCTGTTGGAGCGGCCACCATGCCAGGGGAGGCCGTTGACATGGCTGCGGCCTCGAGCCCGCCTTCCTCATCGCCGACGCCGACGTCTATTCCTGCCGGGACCACCGCTGGTGCGCCCACGGAGCCACCCGCCGCCGCCGATGTCGAGATGGCTGAGGTGCCTCCACCCCCGGCTCCTTCAGTCCTGGTCATCCCCGATTCCCCCGTTTTCGACCATGGGGAGGGGGTGGACGTTGTTGCCGAGGTTGGTGAGCAGAGGCCTGTCGCCTTGACCGAGGAGAGGCCCGATGCGTCGGCTGTAGAGGGACCCGAAGCCTCGGTCGTGGGGCGCGCAGATCCTTGGCTCGTCATGGGGAGTAGCGGCCTCATCCCCACGCAGCTCAATCCCAATGAGTGGGGAGCGCAGCCGCTTGTGTTCTGGGGCTGCGATACCTCAGGGCCTCTCCTTTTCCCTCAATGATGAGGGAGAGGAAAGGTTGCGGAAAGTTTTCCGCAACTACAGCGAGGCGGTGATGAGGTCGCTTAAGACAGCCACGGAGTCCTTTCCCAAGACATTCCCAGGGTCTTCCAGATAAGGATTTAGACGCACACCTCGTGTGGTCAGAGCATTCTTTGTGATATTCCATTTTTCTTTTCAGGAGCTCGCGGACATGAGCACCGCTAAGTCGTTGTTCCTCTGCCGTGAGAGCAGCGTTTGGGAATCGCTGTGGCTCCAGGGGGCCGCGCTTGCCGAGGTCAACGAGCGCCTCGCCCAATAGAGCGCCGAGGCGGTGGACCTTCGGCTGCTCTGTGAGGAGCTGAAGTCGGAGGCAGCGGCGGCACGGACAAAGGCAGCGTCGGCACGGACGGAGGCTTCGTTGGCTCGGGAGCAAGTGGCTTCCCAGGCCGAGGAGATGCAGCAGCGGCAGCTGGAGCTTGGCCAGGTCACCAGCGAGCGGGACCAGCTCCGGGGCCAAGCTACCGAGGCCGCGAGGCAGGCTGAGACCCTTAAGGGACAGCTGGCTGAGGTCACAGAGCGGCTAGCCGAGGTGACTGCTTGGGCTGGGATCCTTTTGGAGGGCCTGGCCATAGCCGTCGGGTCAGCCTGGTCCGCCCAAGCTACGACTTCACAGCAGAGTGCCCGGGCCAAAGGTATGTTTTGCCTGCTTTGTGATTTTGCTTTAGCTTAACTCTTCTCCTCATGTCTGAATATTGTCTGGTTGTCTTCAGGGTTCGAGACGGCTCTTAATGAGTCCGTTAAGAACTGCAAGGCGCTTGCCCAGGCGGCCGAGCAGAATGAGGCTGACCGCACGGCCATGTCCGAGGCCATTTTGGCCTTTTGCCAGACCTTTGGCCTTGATGATGTTCCCTCGGGCAGCTCCCCCCCCCAGAGTCGCCTACGAGCCTTGGGCAGCCATGTGCGCAGCAGACTCCGTGGGGCGCTGCATCACGGTGTTAGGCGGGCCTTCGTCTTCCTTGCTTCCCACTACGACATGGATTTGGAGCGGGTCAGTGAGGGCTACTGCCTACCCGATGACGAGGATGCCACCTTGGCCAAGGCCCAAAGGCTTAATGCGGTTGCCGAGGGTCCAGGCGCGACGCTGGCTTCCTTTTTTGAGGTAGAGATCCTTCCGCCCATGTCGCTGTCCGAGGTCGAGCCACCTTCTGCCGCCCCCGCCAGCGAGGCTGCTTCGTCTGCCACAGGTGGAAACAACGCCGAGGGTGCTTCTCCTCCCCCAGCCGACACCTAAACCTGTGTAGAACGGTTATTTTAAGCATGTGTATGTTTTCTGAGGCTGCCGAGGCCCGAACATTTGGTTGTCTGGGTATAAAGCTGTGTTGCTCTTGAGTCGTGTTTTCAGCTTGCTTTTTGAGGCATCCCTTAGACGAAAAGGTGGTGAGTGGGGTATCCGTATCTCGGAGGCGTAGGAGTTCCTGCGGCTTGGTTGGCCTCATTGTTTTAGGGTTGTCCTTGGTTCATTCAGTGTTTTTGCGTGCAATAGATCCGAAGTCACGAGTGTCCTTGCATTTCTTTCCTCTCGTTTCAAGCATTAGGGCTTGTTCGGTAGCAGAATCACTTATCCGAGCGTGAGTTACCTTTTGCGGAAGGTGGTGAGCAAGGTATCCGTATCCCGGAGGCGTAGGAGTCCCTTGGCTCGGCCGACCTTGCCGTTCGAGGTTTCTCTCGTTCGTTTTAGGATTCCGTTATCGATATAGTCGAAAGGCACGAAAGTCGTTTTGGTAGAAAACTTTTCCAAGGAAGAAAAAGGGTGAACCAAAAAGAAAATTTTGACGCAGAGGGGGTTCCCCCCTTCTAGCCCCCGAGGGAGGGTCGGTTTTTGCCGAGGTAAGGTCGATCCTCCCTTGATGGTTAGACTTTATTTATATATGTAAAGGAATCGAGATACATGAACGGCTTGAAACATTTAAGGGTAAAAGCGACGTAGCTGTTCGATGTTCCAAGCGTTGCTGTAGAATTCACCTTGATCGTTGGCCAGCTTGTATGTCCCAGGCTTCAATACTTTAGCGATGATGAACGGCCCTTCCCAGGGAGGAGTAAGCTTGTGGCACCCTCGGGTGTCTTGTCATAGCCGAAGCACCAAGTCTCCAACTTGGAAGCCTCGGGGCCGAATCCTTCGGGCGTGATAGCGTCGCAGAGACTGCTGATACCGCGCTGAGTGTAGCAAGGCTACATCCCGAGCCTCTTCCAGCTGGTCCAATGAATCCTCTCGGCTGGTTTGGTTGTTTTGGTCGTCGTATGCCTTTGCCCTCAGGGAACCATATTCTAAGTCCGTGGGTAGGATGGCCTCGGCCCCATAGACCAGGAAAAACGGCAAGAAACCCGTGGCTCGGCTCGGTGTTGTCCTCAGACTCCAAACCACCAAGGGTAGCTCTTTTATCCACCGCTTTCCGAACTTGTTGAGGTCGTTGTAGATCCTTGGTTTTAGTCCCTGCAAAACCATGCCATTGGCGCGCTCCACCTGTCCATTTGTCATCGGGTGAGCTACGGCGGCCCAGTCCACACGGATGTGGTGGTCCTTGCAGAAGTCTAGGAACTTTTCCCAGTGAACTGCGTGCCGTTGTCGGTGATGATGGAGTTTGGGATCCCAAAGCGGTGGATGATATTTGTAAAGAACGCCACCACCTGCTCGGATCTGATGCTAGTTAAGGGTCGGACTTCGATACACTTGGAGAATTTGTCGATGGCGACCAGTAGGTGCATGAAGCCCCCGGGTGCCTTCTGCAAGGGACCGACGAGGTCTAGACCCCACACAGCAAATGGCCAAGTGATAGGTATTGTCTGTAGAGCCTGAGCGGGCAGATGTGTCCGTCTCGCGTAGAATTGACACCCTCGGCAGGAGCGTACAATCCTAGTGGCGTCAGCCACCGCGGTCGGCCAGTAGAAGCCTTGACGGAAAGCATTTCCTACGAGGGTCCGAGGTGCTGCATGGTGACCGCAAGCCCCCGAGTGTATTTCACGTAACAGCTCTTGTCCTTGGGTGATGGATATGCATCGTTGGAGAATGCCTGAGGGGCTACAGTGGTACAACTCTTTTTCATCACCCAGTAAAACGAACGATTTGGCACGCCGAGCCAGTCGCCGGGCTTCGGCCTTGTTGAGGGGCAGTTCTCCTCGGAGGAGATATTCTAGGTACAGGGTCTGCCAGTTTAGGATTGGTGTGACCCCATTCCGCTCTACCTCGACATGCAGGGCCTCACCCTCGGCGGCCGAAAGTACCTCGAGTTGGGCTGAGGTCCCTTCGGGTTTGGGTGCGTCATTGAGTTTTATGGATGGTTGATATATGTCTCTGGAGAAGACATTTGGGTGAACCGTTGTCTGTCCCGAGGCTATCTTAGCCAGCTCATCTGCAGTCTCGTTGTACCGTCGAGCAACATGGTTGAGTTCCAACCCATAGAACTTATCTTCCAAGCGCTGAACTTCGTCACAGAAGGCCTCCATTTTTTGGTCGCGACAGTGAGAGTTCTTCGTGACTTGGTCAATAACGAGCTGCGAGTCGCCACGAGTGTCGAGGCGCCGAACCCCTAGCTCGATGGCGATGCGCAACCCATTCACCAAGGCCTCATATTCGGCCACGTTGTTTGACACCAGAAAATGGAGGCGTATTACATAACGCACATGTTCTCCGAGGGGTGAGACGAAGAGCAAGCCAGCGCCTGCTCCGGTTTTCATAAGTGACCCATCAAAGTACATTGTCCAAAGTTCGGCCTAGACTTGAGCTGTTGGCAATTGGGTGTCGGTCCATTCAGCCAGGAAGTCGGCCAAGACTTGGGATTTTATGGCCTTCCGAGGGGCAAATGAAAGTGTTTCCCCCATGAGTTCCACTACCCATTTTGCTATCCTACCCGAGGCCTCTTGGCATTTGATGATCTCCCCCAGGGGGAAGGATGACACCACAGTCACCGGATGAGACTCGAAGTAGTGTCACAGCTTTCGACGTGTTAGAATCACCACGTACAGTAGCTTCTGGATTTGCGGGTAGCAGATTTTGGTCTTGGATAGCACCTCGCTGATGAAGTAGACTAGCTTCTGGATGGGCAGCGCATGCCCTTCTTCTTGTCTCTCGACTACGACCGCGGCGCTGACCACCTGAGTGGTTGCGGCTACGTAAATCAAGAGGGCTTCTCCCGCAGCGGGGGGCACCAAGATGGGTGCATTAGTAAGGAGTGCCTTAAGGTTTCCAAGGGCTTCTTCGGCCTCGAGAGTCCAAGTGAAGCGTTCGGTCTTCCTTAAGTGGCTGTATAAGGGTAATCCTTTCTCGCCGAGGCACGAGATGAAGCGGCTCAGAGCCACAAGGCATCCCATGACCCTTTGTACTCCCTTTAAATCTTTGATGGGCCCCATGTTGGTGATGGCTGCGATTTTCTTTGGGTTGGCCTCGATGCCTCGTTCGGAGACGATGAATCCTAGGAGCATGCCTCGGGGGACTTCGAAGACACACTTCTTGGGATTGAGTTTTAAGCCCTTTGCTCGCAGGCACCCGAATGTTACTTCAAGGTCGGAGAGGAGGTCGGAGGCTTTCCTTGTTTTGACAACAATGTCATCAACATAATCCTCGACCATTATGCCGATGTGCTCTCCAAACACATGGTTCATGCACCTTTGGTATGTAGCACCTGCATTCCTCAAGCCAAATGGCATAGTAGTATAACAATACATGCCGAAAGGTGTGATAAAAGAAGTCGCGAGCTGGTCGGATTCTTTCATCTTGATTTGGTGATAGCCTGAATAGGCATCAAGGAAAGACAGGATTTCACACCCAGCAGTGGAGTCCACAATTTGGTCAATGCGAGGCAGAGGGTAGGGAACTTTTGGGCATGCTTTATTCAACCCAGTGTAATCTACACACATCCTCCATTTCCCCCCTTTTTTCTTTACAAGTACAGGGTTAGCTAACCATTCTGGATGGAATACCTCTTTGATGAACCCTACTACCATTAGCTTGCGGACCTCCTCGCCTATGGCCCTACGCTTTTCTTCATCAAAACGGTGCAGGTGCTATTTCAAGGGTTGGGCACCGGCTCAGATGTCCAATGAGTGCTCGGCGACATCCCTCGGTATGCTTGGCATGTCCGAGGGACTCCACACAAAAACCTCGGCGTTTGCGCGGAGAAAGTCGACGAGCACTGCTTCCTATTTGGGGTCGAGCTCGGAGCCGATCCTGACTTTTTTGTCGGTGCCGTCGCTGGGGTCGAGAGGGACAGACTTAACTGCCTCGGCTGGCTCGAAGTTGCCGGCATGCCGCTTCGGGTCGGGCACCTCTTTGGAGAGGCTATCCAGGTCGGCGATGAGGGCCTCGGACTCGACGAGGGCTTCAACGTACTCAACGCATTCCATGTCACACTCGTAAGCGTGGCGGTACATGGATCCGACGGTGATGACTCCCTTGTGGCCTGGCATCTTGAGTTTGAGGTACATGTAGTTGGGGACGACCATGAACTTGGCGTAGCATGGTCTTCCCAACACCGCGTGATAGGTTCCTCGGAACCTGACTACCTCGAAAGTGAGGGTTTCCTTTCGGAAGTTGGAGGGAGTTCTGAAGTAGACGGGCAAGTCAATCTGCCCAAGGGGCAGGATACGCTTGCCGGGGGCAATCCCATGAAAAGGTGCTGCACCGGCTCGGATCTTGGACTGATCGACCCCCAAGAGCACTAGGGTCTCGGCATAGATGATATTGAGGCTGCTGCCTCCGACCATGAGGACTTTGGAGAGCCTAGTGTTGCCAATGATAGGGTCGACGACGAGCGAGTACCTTCCTGGGTTTGGTATGTAGTCGGGGTGGTCCTCCTGGTCGAAGGTAATGGGCTTGTCGGACCAGTCTAGGTAGACTGGCGTTGCTACCTTCACCGAGCAGACCTCCCGGCGCTCTTGCTTGCGGCGTCGAGCCGAGGTATTCGCCACTTGCCCGCCGTAGATCATGAAGCAGTTGTGGACCTCCGGGAACTCTTCTTCCTTGTCGCCCCCCTTATTGTTGTTGTCTTGGTCCTTGCCATCTTCCGCCGAGGGCCCAGCCTTACTGAAGTAACGCCGGAGCATGTCGCATTCTTCAAGGGTGTGCTTGACAGGACCCTTGTGATAGGGGCATGACTCCTTGAGCATCTTGTCGAACACGTTGGCCCCTCCGGGAGGTCTCCGAGGGTTCCTGCGCTCGGCAGGAGCGACGAGATCTGCCTCAACGGCGTTGCGTTTTGCTTGTGCCTTCTTCTTGCTCTTTTTCTTTGTGCCGCGCTGGACGGACGCCTCGGGGACGTCTTCCTTCTGCCTTCCCTGAGGCTGCTTGTCTTTTCGGAAGATGGCTTCGACGACCTCCTGACCAGAGGCGAACTTGGTGGCTATGTCCACCAATTCGCTTGCCTTGGTGGGAGTTTTGCGTCCTAGCTTGCTTACCAGATCCCGGCAAGTGGTGCCGGCAAGGAATGCTCCGATGACGTCCGAGTCGGTGATGTTAGGCAACTCGGTGCACTGCTTTGAGAACCGTCGGATGTATTCTCGCAGGGATTCCCCTGGCTACTGTCGGCAGCTCCGGAGATCCCATGAGTTCCTAGGGCGCACGTATGTACCCTGGAAATTTCCGGCGAAGACCCTGACTAGGTCGTCCCAGTCAAAGACCTGCGCAGGAGGTAGATGCTCCAGCCAGGCTCGGGCAGCGTCGGAGAGGAAGAGTGGGAGGTTGCAGATGATGAGGTTATCGTCGTCCATCCCTCCTAACTGGCACGCCAGCCTGTAATCCGCGAGCCATAACTCTGGCTTCGTCTCCCCTAAGTATTTGGTGATGGTAGTCGGAGCTCGGAACCGGGCCGGGAACGGCGCCCGTCGTATGGCTCGGCTGAAGACCCGTGGGCCTGGTGGTTCGGATGAGGGGCTCCGATCCTCCTCACTGTCGTAGCGTCCTCCGTGTCTGGGGTGATAGCCTCGGCACACCCTTTCCTCGAGGCAGGCTCGACGGTCGTAGCGGTGTTGCTCGTTGTCGAGGCGGTCCAGGACCGCAGGGGTCCTGTCTCCTGTGTGCTCGGTATAGACCGAGGCTTCTCGCACGTGTCGGGATGGCTCGGCGTGATGCTCCGAGGGGCATCCCTGCCTTCGGGAGGCAGAGCTCTTGGCTTGTTGGACTGCGGCGTTTTCCAGGAGGCCCTTGAGTTCGCCCTGGGCACGTCGCCCCTCGGTGGTGGATGGCTTTGGCATTGTTCGGAGTAACATCACCGCTGCAGCTAGGTTCTGGCTGGCCCCGTTGAAGGTCGGGGGCAGTTCTGCCCTGGCGACGTCAATAATACGGCGCTGGACGTCCCGGGCTCGATGACGTGCTCCTCCGGTGAGGGCTCGACCTGCCCACTCTTGCTCGAGGTTTTGTCGGAGCTGCATAAGTCGCTCCCTTTCTTCATCGAGCTTGGCCTGCATCTCGCGGAGTTGCTCAAGCTGCATGTCCTGACCCCCCGCAGGGGTCCGGGCCTCGGCTAGCTCCCGCGGGATCTCGACGTGAGACGCGGGTGCAGGGGTGTCTTTGTTTCTTGGCATGCCGAGGTGGTTGTCTCCATCGTGCTCCTCCTGATCGATGTGGAAGCATTCGCGAGTTGGGTTGTAACCCTCGTCGTCAAGGCTGTGGCCATCGTCAGAGTCGCCGGAGAGGCAGTGGTCACATGCGGACATGAAGTCTCGCATGGCTCTGGGATCGCGGAGTTCGAAGAAATCCATACTGAAGTCGGGGTCGTCCTCTTCCTCGGGACCCATGGGTTTGGAGGTAGAGGCGACCGTCAGTAGGTCCCATGTTGACCACATATGATACTTTGGGAGGTCAGGATATATCCTTGTGGAAGCGCTCGCCGAAGTGGGGTTGCCTAGAGGATCGAAGCTGAATCTAAAAGGAACAGGATGGAAAACCGTGGTACCTCCTGGTTGGTGGATGGTGGTGAAGTTGCAGTGGAGATGAAACGTGTCGCTATCTCAAGCGCGAGACTAATGCCCGACAAGTCCCTCGCAAGGGTGCTGGCGTCATCAGTCCGCCTGGGGTTGGCACGTTGTCGGGAAGCGACGCCCGTCGTTGTCCCAGGTGCAAGGCTAACGCCTGACATGTCCCCCGCAGGATGCCGGCGCCGTCAACTCGCTCTGGTCCGACAGCCGACGAGGTGCTGCCTCTTGCCTGGCCATGGTTGCCCCGTCTCCGTCTCCTTCGGCGAGGAGGGTGGCGGGGTAGACCCGAATGTCCCTCTTCTGCCCTGGGGAGAGGTCGTCGTCGGGTTTGCCTCCGTCGGGTGAGCCGACGACCGTCATTGCTGTCGTGCTGCAGTGGGAGGAGTATCATGTCGTAGCTGCCGTCGAGGGACATGAACTCGAGACTCCCAAAGCGGAGCACCATCCCGGGCTGAAGAGGCTGTTGAAGATTGTCCATTTGGAACTTAATGGGAAAGTATTGTCAACACGCAGCGAGCCCCTGCCTGGCGCGCCAACTGTCGGTGTTTCGGACCTGGGGGACCCTCAACCGACTAGTGAATTTTATGCTACGTGTCCCTGCCCGGATGGATTGATGCAAGATGAAACACAAGGTTTATCCTGGTTCGGGCTAAGAAGGCCCTACTTCCTGCAGAGGGGGGATGAGGCTTATATTATCTTGCACCAGGGTGCTTGTAGTAGGGGATACAAGCTTTGCGAGAGAGGGAACGGATCCCAGGTCTCTTGAGAGGTCTAGTGTTGTGGAGAGAAGGTTTGTGTCACACCCGGTTTTGGAAGGCAAACCGAATGCGAACTATGTACGTGCCAGGATCAGAACTCACGTACACAGCGATTACATAAATGAACATCATCGCACAACGCTCGAATAATAACATAGAAGAGTATTAACTTATTACATCACAGAGTCATAGACATCCACATAGTCATCAACTTAACAGTTAAATCAAAGTGCTAGCGAAACGCAGTAAAGATAGGGCCTTCACAGGCAGCTGACTGGGGGTTGCCGCCAACCCACACCTAGAACTCGTCGTAGTCTTGGAACTCCTGGAAGTCTCCTTCCACGGCTTCGCCTTCTCCTGAGCAGTGGTTACAATGCGGACAACCTGGTGTTTTGTGGTAAAGCAAGGATGAGTACACATCAACGTACTCAGCAAATGTCCCGTTTGGCTGAAGTGGACTAGTTTTATGTGGGGTTAGGCTCAAGCAGTTGCTTTTAGTTGGTCAGGTATTTATCATTAGTAGAAGCCAGATTTTAGCATTAACCAACCCGTAAACCATTTCCTCATCGAGGAACAACATCATCATAGTCGAACCAAAACCATAACATAATCCTTGAATCTCGAACCATCTGTATCTCTAATCAAAGAGGATCCCAAGGCTGCTCTTAACCGTGAGCACGGCTGATATATCAGTTTCACTACCCTCTGCAGAGGTCGCACACTTTACCCATGAGTCATGATACCCTTTCTACCCGGGGAGAGCTAATCCCCATTGACCACTACCTAGGTGGTCCGGCAAGGTATCACTACGTAGCTTTTACAAAGATTCCCTAGAGATCATAGCTGCCCGTTAGGTTTCTCCAGTTTGATAAACACAGTACCCCTCCCCGCAGGAGAGTGACTAACAAAAAGCAAAACGAAAGAACCTCGGCACTCAGCCTCGGCAGAGCAAGCACTGTGCCTGGACCCCATTGACGGCACGACGGCTAAGCAACTACACCTCTAGTTCCTCTAATTAATTATCTAAGGGCATCCCATTTCACCCTCATGGTTGCACTGTTATCCCGGGTGGTCTCTCAACGAACAGGTCCTTACGGAGAGGTACTCAGGAAACAGCCTGAGCCCCCTAGAGTATCACCAGACCATCAACATCATCAGGATAACAGTATCATAAATAGTCACATCATGTTCATTGATTAAGTTAAGGCAATAGCAGAGTGCTAACCATAACAGCCCATAAGGTCATCAAGGATAAAGTAAAGTGTAAAGATAGTCAATCCTTAGGTTTCAAGTAAGTAATGGGGGGTAGTAAGTTATAAATGAATAGGACATAATGGGACAGAGGACACTTGCCTTCACCAAACTGCTGATCAGGGACTTCCTCTGCAACTTCCTCGGGAAACACAGACTGCTCGCTGTCTACGTAAAGTAATCATTCACACTATGCACTTGGGAAGTAACAAACAAAAGCAATATACCAAACATAGGCAGCAGAGAGATCACAAGTTCACAATAGAAAAGGATTGGTACTCTAGTATTCCCTAGGTCTAGGGTAGAGGACTATACAAAGTGATTCATTATCCACTAATCAGGTTTAAGTCAGTGGTGGGGTTAAATCATTACATGGTTTTAAGTTCCTAAACTTAGGTGCTTAAGTCCATAGACTTAGGTGCTCTAACTTTTATTAAAGTCTACCATCTTCTATTTATCTCAAATAGGGTTCCAATAACCTTAATCCTATCCTAATGATCAACTATTAATTGGGACATGGAAACAGCAGGGAAACATTGTTTAAATAGATAGACAAAAATACTATGAGCATTTTGCAATTTGAAACACCTAATTTGGAGTTCATATGACAAAGTTATGAATTTTACAAGTTTAGGGGTTAAAAATATACCCTAAACACTTATTTTGAATTAAATAAAAGGTCCGAGGACCTAACTGTGAGAATCCAGGGACGGCGGGTTAAATTTCAGAAAACCGGGGGTCTCTTTAAGAAAACGCGCGGGCGAAGGGGTATCGGGCTCCTACGGCCATCGGATCTCAGATTAACGCGCAGGATTAGATCCGCGGGCGAGCGCGCGAGCGCGCGGCAGCCTGAGCGGCTGACAGGCGGGGCCAGCGAGCAGAGCGGGCGCGGGCGGGCTGACAGGCGGGGCCAGCGGGCAGAGCGGGCGCGGGCGGGCTGACAGGCGGGGCCAGCGGGCAGAGCGGGCGCGGGGTGGGCTGACAGGCGGGGCCAGCGGGCAGAGCGGGCGCGGGGTGGGCTGACAGGCGGGGCCAGCGGGCAGAGCGGGCGCGGGGTGTGAGGGAAGCGGCCCTGGGCCGTTGGATCTCCGGCGGACGGCCAGGATTGGGCCCGGGCTAATTGAATCAGGGCCGCCCGATCTGGGATGAACGGCGGGGGTCGGGTGGCCGGCCTTGGCCTTTCCTACGGCTAGCAGAGGCGGCGGCGCTCGTCTCCGCGGCGGAGAACTCGCCGGAGACGAGGGGCGCGGGCGCTCTGCGGGTCTTTGGGGCGACCTGAGCGGCCGGGAAGGTTGGGGAGGGCGCGGGGAATCGTCCGGTGGGGACTGGGTCGGAGCAGGGGCACCGGAGGGGGGCGGTTCACGGCGAAGCGACTCGGCGGTGGCGTTAATCAACTCCGACGAGGAATTAAGCGCAGCAGAGAGCAATAGAGAGGAAGGGAGAGGGCAGGGGAGGTTCCTTACCTCAAGGCGGACTCCGGGGGCTCCTCGGTGGCGGCAATGGCGCGACGACGGCCCGGGTCGGCGGTGGCGGACCTCCGCGGCTGCACGGAGGACGGCGGGTGAGCGCGGGCAGAGGGAAATAGGGAGGGGGAGGGGAAACTGGGGTGCGTCCCGAGTTGCGGACGTCGAGGCGAAGCTCACCGTGGCAGAGAGCACGGCGGAGCTCCAACGGCGACGGGGAAACGGGCTCGGGCGGCGATGGTTCATGGCGGCGGCGGTCTGGCGTGCGCGCAGCGAGGGGGATGTGAGAGAGGGGTCTGTTGGTGCGCAAATGAGGGAGGGAGAGAGGGCGAGTGGGGTTCTGGGCTCAAGTGGCCGGGGCGGGGCGGTTGCGAGCTCCACGCGCGACGTGGGCGCGGAGTCCGCGGCAGCGCGCAGCTCGGGCGGCGGTTACGCGGGGAAGACGGGGCTGACAGGCCGGGCCCGCGAGCAGAGAGAGAGGGGAAAGCGGGTGCGGGCGCGGGGAAGGCGGCCGCGCTGACGGGCGGGCTCGCCAGGGCAGAGAGAGAAGGGGGGGGGGGGAGAGGCGCGCGCGCGGGATTGGGCCGGCTGGGCCGAAAGGCCGAGGGGGGGCAGGGTTGGGCTTCTTTCCCTTTTCTTTTATTCTGGTATTTGTTTTCTCTTTTCTTTTTATTTATTCTATTTGATTCAAATCCAAATAAGCCACAAACTCAAACTAGACTTTCCAAGAATTATGCACCAAACAAAAGTGAAATCTAGGGTTCAACATGATGCAACAATTCATACTCCCTTGGAGTTTGAGCTAATAGACTATAATTACAAATAAAATAACCACTTTTCTCCTATAGAAATGAGAAAGAGAAGATTGGGGAAGGATGAGAAAAGGGAAGTAACACCTGAATTTGTGAATATGAGCAAAGAAATTTTATACCCCCAAATTCAGGGTGTTACAAACCTATCCCCCTTAAAAGAATCTCGCCCCGAGATTCAGGGTTGGTCAGCAAAGAGTTCAGGGTATTTGGCCTTCAGATCATCTTCTCGTTCCCAGGTTGCTTCTTCCTCGGAGTGGTGACCCCATCTGACTTTGCACATTCTGATGGTATTCCTCCGGGTGACTCTGTCTGCAAACTCCAGAATCTGCATTGGCTTCTCTATATATGTCAGATCCTCCTGGACCTCCAAACCCTCCACTGGCAACTGTTCTTCTGGTACTCGCAGACACTTCTTCAATTGCGACACGTGGAACACATTGTGCACTGCTGACAAGCTCTCTGGTAGGTTGAGCTGGTAAGCCACTTCTCCACGTTTTGCTTGAATCTGATAAGGTCCGACGTACCGGGGTGCTAGCTTGCCTTTAACTCTGAACCTTCTGACTCCCCTGATAGGTGACACCTTCAGATAGACGTAATCCCCCACTTCGAAACTCAGTTCTCTTCTCCTTCGGTCCGCATAGCTTCGCTGTCTTGACTGGGCTATCTTCAGGTTCTCCCGAACCATTTTGATATTCTCTTCGGCTTCAAGCAGGATGTCGGGGCCAAATACCTGTCTCTCTCTAGGCTGGTCCCAATGCAGCGGAGTCCTACAACTCCGCCCATAGAGTGCCTGAAACGGCGACATCTTCAAGCTGGCCTGGTAACTATTGTTATAGGAGAATTCTGCATAAAGTAACCTTTTGTCCCATCCTGACTTGTCTTGCAACGCACAGGCTCTCAGCATATCTTCTAGGATCTAGTTAGTTCTTTCAGTCTGACCGTCTGTCTGTGGATGATAAGCCGAGCTGAAGTTCAAATGTGTGCCCAAAGCTTCTTGTAGCTGCTGCCAAAAATGAGAGGTGAACTGCGTTCCTTGATCTGACACTATCTTCTTCGGCACACCATGAAGGCAGACTATCCGTGACATGTATAACTCAGCTAACGTTGCTCCGGTGTATGTTGTCTTCACAGGTATGAAATGGGCCACCTTTGTTAAGCGGTCCACAACCACCCAGATGGAATCATAACCGGCCCGGGTACGAGGTAGGCCAACTATAAAATCCATCCCGATCTCATCCCACTTCCACTGAGGAATCCGCAATGGCTGCAACAATCCGGCGGGCCTTTGATGCTCTGCTTTGGTTCTTTGACAGCTATCACAGATGGCGACATATTCTGCGATTTCTCTTTTCATGCCATACCACCAAAACCTCCTTTTTAAATCCTGGTACATCTTTTGACTTCCCGGGTGTATGGAGTAGGCTGTCTCATGAGCTTCCTTTAGGATCAGCTCCCGAATAGGTTTGAGGTTGGGGACACACAATCGGTCCTTGAACCATATTACCCCCTCTTCATCCTCTCGAAAGTCTTTGCCTCTTCCTTCTAAGATCAGCTGCCGGATCTTGTTGATGCTTTCATCATCCTTCTGCCCTTCTTTGATCTCCCGCTCTAGGGTGGGCTCTAATTCCACTGTTACTCCTTGCGTACTGTTCAGGAAACCGAGACTCAGTCTGTCGAACTCCTTGGCCAACTCATATGGCATCGGGCACGTGGCCAACATATTGACTTGACTCTTCCTGCTCAGAGCATCTGCAACAACATTGGCTTTGCCTGGATGGTAATGTATCTCCAACTCATAGTCTTTGATCAATTCCATCCATCTTCGCTGCCTCATGTTTAACTCTGACTGGGTGAATATGTACTTCAGACTTTTATGATCTGTGTAAATGTCGCACTTCTGCCCATACAGGTAATGTCTCCAGGTCTTTAAAGCATGAACCACTGCTGCCAACTCCAGGTCGTGTGTGGGATAATTTTTCTCATGGATCTTCAACTGTCGAGATGAGTATGCTACAACTCTTCCTTCTTGCATTAGCACACACCCCAATCCGGTGTAAGAAGCGTCGCAATACACTGAGAATGACTTGTGAACATCAGGCAGGACTAGCACAGGAGCTGTAGTCAATCTATTTTTTAGTTCTTCAAATGCTTCCTGACACTTTTGGGTCCACTTAAACTCAACTTTCTTCGCTAGTAACGCTGTCATTGGTCTAGCAATCTTTGAGAAGCCTTCGATGAAACGCCTGTAATACCCAGCCATTCCAATGAAGCTCTTGATCCCACGAACATCCTTTGGTGCTTTCCAGTTCAGGATATCTGCTACTTTCTTTGGATCCACTGCCAACCCATCTAGGTTTATGATGTGACCCAGAAATAAGACTTCATGAATCCAGAACTCGCATTTGCCCAGCTTGGCATACAACTGATGCTCTCGAAGTCTTTGCAATACCATTTTCAAATGCTCTACATGATCTTCCTCACTTTGAGAGTATATGAGAATATCATCGATAAACACTACCACAAACTTGTCCAGATAATCCATGAACACACTATTCATCAGGTACATAAAGAAGGCTGGCGCATTTGTCAAACCAAAGGACATAACTGTGAATTCATATAACCCGTACTTGGTGATGAATGCTGTCTTCGGTATGTCCGAGGGTTGGATTCTGAGTTGATGGTAGCCTGACCTCAGATCTATCTTCGAGAATACGCTGGCACCTCTGAGCTGGTCGAACAAATCTTCTATCCTTGGCAGGGGGTACTTGTTCTTGACAGTGACTTCATTCAAGGCTCTGTAATCTATGCACATCCTTTTGGTACCATCTTTCTTCTCTACAAACAACACCGGAGCGGCCCAAGGCGAGGTACTTGGTCTGATGTAACCCTTCTCTAACATTTCATCTATCTGCTTCTTGAGTTCCACCAATTCTGGTCCAGACACTCGGTAGGCTCTTTTGGAAATGGGGGCGGTACCAGGGATAAGCTCTATGGCAAATTCAACTTTTCTCTCGGGTGGCATGCCCGTTAGCTCCTCGGGAAATACGTCCGGAAAGTCCGACACAACCTTGATAGCCTCGAGCGGGTTGGGCTCTTTACTATCAACTGAAATCTGGTGACAGACACCCTCCGCTGATTTAGGCATCCTTAGCTCGGCCACTACCTCTTCTCCTGACGGGGACTTCAATGTTACGGTCCTCTTGTCACAGCTAACATTCGCTTCATACTTCATTAACCAATTCATCCCTAGGATGACATCTATCCCAGGGGTGTCTATTACTATTAAGTCACTGGGGAATCCTATCCCCCTTATTTCCACCCTTATATTTGAGCATATTTTATCTATTTGCACCTTGCCACCAACCGAATTAATCCTCATGGGCGGCATCATTGCCTCTACTGAGATGTTATGCAATTCTACCTAGGTTGCAGTGACAAATGAATGAGTTGCACCAGTATCAAATAGCACTTTCGTGGGATGAGATTCGACTGAGAACATACCTACTGCCACATCTGGTGCATCCTGGATCGCTTCGGCCTCCAAGTGGTTCACCTTTCCACGGTTGTACGCTTGGCTACGATTGCCTGCTGCCGGCTGCAGTACACCTTGCCTTGTTGGAGCATTGGGGTTGGTCTGCTGCTGCGCCATCTTCTTCGGGCATTGCATCGCCCAGTGGCCTTGTTCTCCGCAGTGGAAACATCCTCTGCCTCCTCCTTGTGCTGGGGCTGCTTGGTTGCTCTGATTTGCTGCTGGGGCAGGAAGGCGAGGTGCCTGGTTGTTCTGCTTCTGATACTGGTTACCTCCCTGCTGGCTGTGCTGACGATACTGCTGCTGCTGCTGTGGGTACTGCCTCTGAAACTGCTGCTGATGCGGACGCTGATTCTGATTCTGATATCCTTGTGGGTGACCAGGCCTGCCTTGCTGAGATGAACTGCTTGAGAAACGTGGACGGCTGATGCCTCCGGTCTGGGGTCCACTCATCTTGCGCTTCCGATCTTCCATATCCTTACACTTCTTCTCAGTCATAACTGCCCTATCGATCAGGTGCTGGAAGGTGGGGAAGGTGTGATTCATCAGCTGGTAATGCAGGGGATCCACCAAACCCCTCATGAACCTGTACTGCCTTTTAGCATCAGTGTTGACATCCTCAGGTGCATAACGAGATAGCTGCAGAAACTTGTCTCTGTATTCACTAACAGACAGGGGTCCCTGCTTCAGAGCCAGAAACTCCTCCTTCTTCACGATCATCAGTCCCTCCGGCACATGGTACCTGCGGAAACTCTCGCTGAATTCTTCCCAGGTGATGGCTTCGGGGTCAGCATGGGTGGCGAGGTAGGACTCCCACCAGGACTGGGCTGCTCCCCTTAGCTGGCGGGGACCATACAGAACCTTCTCCCTGTCGTCACATTGGGCGGTGCGCAGTTCCCTTTCCACTGCGCGCAGCCAGTCTTCTGCATCCATGGGGTCAGCAGAATGGGCGAAGGTAGGAGGGTGCCCTCTCATGAACTCACCACGCTTATCCCGTGGCATCTGGGGCATCTGCACTTGCAATTGGGGTTGGGGTTGCTGTTGAGCCTGCTGCATGGCTGCCAGAGTCTGCCCAATGGCCTGCACTGCCTGAGTCTGCATCAAGAACATCTGCTCCACTGACATCGGGGGTGGTGGGGGAGGCTGCCTCTGATGTTCCTCCTGCTGGTCATGCTGCTCTTGCTGAGCACGCCTGTTGCATCGGTGCCTGTTGTCAGACATCTGTGGAAGACATTCATACATCAGCATTGATCTTACAACCCTTCAGCATAAGAAAAGAGAATACAAAATTCTTCATGACACTGAGTGAACAAAGAGCTTCACTGATCCTCATTATGATTCAACACAGCTTCTCAGATAAGAAGGAAAGTGGAAGTAAATGGTTTCCCAACTAAGCAACTGACTTCATTAACATTACTAGCTAGGCCAAACTGCAGGGGAAACCCACAGGTTGGCAACAGTCATTACAAAGATTCGAATCCAGCACAAGTTCATCATAACAAGCATGAAAGCAACTGATAAGCAAACTAAACTAAATGGAAGCAACTGATAAGCAAACTAGACTGACTACCTAAGACTGAGACATCTGACTTAAGAATTATTACAAACTCCGACGCTAACGATCTAAGGATCCAGATCTATCCTGGTCTTATAGGCAGGGGAACCATAAGTGTGGTGACCTCGTGGCGGTGAGCGGTATGGGTGCTGAGTCCCAACAGGAGCGGGAGAACCACCCTCCTGGTGATGGCGCTCTGCCAGCTCAGCACGCAACTCCGCAATCTCCGTTCGAGCCCTGCTTAGCTCATCCAGAGAGTGATCCAGCTCAGTGTTAAGCACTGCGGCTAGGTTGACTGTGCTGCTCAACCTAGGGTTAGCCTCACCAACAGGTGAGACAACCACACTCTCTGTGCTGCCAGTAGGGCGACGGGGGTAGTACCGTAGGTTAAGACCGTCGGCCACGCCACCGAACAAAGAACAGTACTGAGAGAGTGCACGTCGTGCTGCATCCTGCATAGCCGCCTCTGCAGTGTCCCTCTCGGAGATGGAATAGTGCTCCGAAACGGCCTCCGCACCCCGGAGGTCATCCTCCGGACGGCGAACTACGCAGGTAGCCTCCCAGCGGTCCGGGTACCTCCCGCGACTGTGCTGGTAGACTACACAACGATACTCGATCGACCAGGTGTGCCGGTCGAAAGCCTGGCGCAGCAAGGTGTCGAGTGCATCGTGGAAGTGACAACCGCGGGCGGCGTCACGGGTGATGGGTCGGGCGACCCATCCTTCCGCCTCCTGCGGCTCAGAAGACTCCGTGCTGTGGTCTGAGTCGTCGTCGTCGGGGTCTCCTCCAGGACCTCCTCCAGTAGCTCCTCCAACAGCCGGGGCGTCCCGCGGTGGTGCAGGGGGCGCCTCCAGCTGGGCAACAGAGGAACGGGGCCTCACGAACTCCACCTCTTGCTGGGGTGGGGAGGAAGAGCCCTGCTGCTCTCTGTGCTGGCGCCGGCGTTCCTACTCCTCACGCAGACGGTGGTGCAGTCTCTCCAGGTGACTCGACTGACCGGACACGGTGCGGCGCAGAGGACGCTCCGCAAGTCGAGATGGCAGGAAAGGAATCACCGACTTACGTGCAGTGTGTCTAAGACGAGCCATCTACAAAAGACACCGTAAGCATAAGAGTAAGAGCAGAACTAATATGACAAGTGAATAAACCATAGACAGAATAAGATAAAAATTTTAACAAGGTATAATATAGTATATATATGTAGTAAAACATAAGGTTGGTCGAGGTGACCGACTTTTGAAGTAACATCAGAGGTCAAGGTGAGAGGGAAGGTCAATAGTCCTTAGTACGACCAGTGCTACTCTAGGTCAGCGGTCCTACAGTCAGCACGGCTTTGATACCACTTATGTCACACCCGGTTTTGGAAGGCAAACCGAATGCGAACTATGTACGTGCCAGGATCAGAACTCACGTACACAGCAATTACATAAATGAACATCATCGCACAACGCTCGAATAATAACATAGAAGAGTATTAACTTATTACATCACAGCGATTACATAAATGAACATCATCGCACAACGCTCGAATAATAACATAGAAGAGTATTAACTTATTACATCACAGAGTCATAGACATCCACATAGTCATCAACTTAACAGTTAAATCAAAGTGCTAGCGAAACGCAGTAAAGATAGGGCCTTCACAGGCAGCTGACTGGGGGTTGCCGCCAACCCACACCTAGAACTCGTCGTAGTCTTGGAACTCCTGGAAGTCTCCTTCCACGGCTTCGCCTTCTCCTGAGCAGTGGTTACAATGCGGACAACCTGGTGTTTTGTGGTAAAGCAAGGATGAGTACACATCAACGTACTCAGCAAATGTCCCGTTTGGCTGAAGTGGACTAGTTTTATGTGGGGTTAGGCTCAAGCAGTTGCTTTTAGTTGGTCAGGTATTTATCATTAGTAGAAGCCAGATTTTAGCATTAACCAACCCGTAAACCATTTCCTCATTGAGGAACAACATCATCATAGTCGAACCAAAACCATAACATAATCCTTGAATCTCGAACCATCTGTATCTCTAATCAAAGAGGATCCCAAGGCTGCTCTTAACCGTGAGCACGGCTGATATATCAGTTTCACTACCCTCTGCAGAGGTCGCACACTTTACCCATGAGTCATGATACCCTTTCTACCCGGGGAGAGCTAATCCCCATTGCCACTACCTAGGTGGTCCGGCAAGGTATCACTACGTAGCTTTTACAAAGATTCCCTAGAGATCATAGCTGCCCGTTAGGTTTCTCCAGTTTGATAAACACAGTACCCCTCCCCGCAGGAGAGTGACTAACAAAAAGCAAAATGAAAGAACCTCGGCACTCAGCCTCGGCAGAGCAAGCACTGTGCCTGGACCCCATTGACGGCACGACGGCTAAGCAACTACACCTCTAGTTCCTCTAATTAATTAGCTAAGGGCATCCCATTTCACCCTCATGGTTGCACTGTTATCCCGGGTGGTCTCTCAACGAACAGGTCCTTACGGAGAGGTACTCAGGAAACAGCCTGAGCCCCCTAGAGTATCACCAGACCATCAACATCATCAGGATAACAGTATCATAAATAGTCACATCATGTTCATTGATTAAGTTAAGGCAATAGCAGAGTGCTAACCATAACAGCCCATAAGGTCATCAAGGATAAAGTAAAGTGTAAATCTAGTCAATCCTTAGGTTTTAAGTAAGTAATGCGGGGTAGTAAGTTATAAATGAATAGGACATAATGGGACAGAGGACACTTGCCTTCACCAAACTGCTGATCAGGGACTTCCTCTGCAACTTCCTCGGGAAACACAGACTGCTCGCTGTCTACGTAAAGTAATCATTCACAATATGCACTTGGGAAGTAACAAACAAAAGCAATATACCAAACATATGCAGCAGAGAGATCACAAGTTCACAATAGAAAAGGATTGGTACTCTAGTATTCCCTAGGTCTAGGGTAGAGGACTATACAAAGTGATTCATTATCCACTAATCAGGTTTAAGTCAGTGGTGGGGTTAAATCATTACATGGTTTTAAGTTCCTAAACTTAGGTGCTTAAGTCCATAGACTTAGGTGCTCTAACTTTTATTAAAGTCTACCATCTTCTATTTATCTCAAATAGGGTTCCAATAACCTTTATCCTATCCTAATGATCAACTATTAATTGGGACATGGAAACAGCAGGGAAACATTGTTTAAATAGATAGACAAAAATACTATGAGCATTTTGCAATTTGAAACACCTAATTTGGAGTTCATATGACAAAGTTATGAATTTTACAAGTTTAGGGGTTAAAAATATACCCTAAACACTTATTTTGAATTAAATAAAAGGTCCGAGGACCTAACTGTGAGAATCCAGGGACGGCGGGTTAAATTTCAGAAAACCGGGGGTCTCTTTAAGAAAACGCGTGGGCGAAGGGGTATCGGGCTCCTACGGCCGTCGGATCTCAGATTAACGCGCAGGATTAGATCCGCGGGCGGGCGCGCGAGCGCGCGGCAGCCTGAGCGGCTGACAGGCGGGGCCAGCGAGCAGAGCGGGCGCGGGCGGGCTGACAGGCGGGGCCAGCGGGCAGAGCGGGCGCGGGCGGGCTGACAGGCGGGGCCAGCGGGCAGAGCGGGCGCGGGGTGGGCTGACAGGTGGGGCCAGCGGGCAGAGCGGGCGCGGGGTGTGAGGGAAGCGGCCCTGGGCCGTTGGATCTCCAGCGGACGGCCAGGATTGGGCCCGGGCTAATTGAATCAGGGCCGCCCGATCTGGGATGAACGGCGGGGGTCGGGTGGCCGGCCTTGGCCTTTCCTACGGCTAGCAGAGGCGGCGGCGCTCGTCTCCGCGGCGGAGAACTCGTCGGAGATGAGGGGCGCGGGCGCTCTGCGGGTCTTTGGGGCGACCTGAGCGACCGGGAAGGTTGGGGAGGGCGCGGGGAATCGTCCGGTGGGGACTGGGTCGGGGCAGGGGCACCGGAGGGGGGCGGTTCACGGCGAAGCGACTCGGCGGCGGCGTTAATCAACTACGACGAGGAATTAAGCGCAGCAGAGAGCAATAGAGAGGAAGGGAGAGGGCAGGGGAGGTTCCTTACCTCAAGGCGGACTCCGGGGGCTCCTCGGTGGCGGCAATGGCGCGACGACGGCCCGGGTCGGCGGTGGCGGACCTCCGCGGCTGCACGGAGGACGGCGGGTGAGCGCGGGCAGAGGGAAATAGGGAGGGGGAGGGGAAACTGGGGCGCGTCCCGAGTTGCGGACGTCGAGGCGAAGCTCACCGTGGCAGAGAGCACGGCGGAGCTCCAACGGCGACGGGGAAACGGGCTCGGGCGGCGATGGTTCGTGGCGGCGGCGCTCTGGCGTGCGCGCAGCGAGAGGGATGTGAGAGAGGGGTCTGTTGGTGCGCAAATGAGGGAGGGAGAGAGGGCGAGTGGGGTTCTGGGCTCAAGTGGCCGAGGGCGGGGCGGTTGCGAGCTCCACGCGCGACGTGGGCGCGGAGTCCGCGGCAGCGCGTAGCTCGGGCGGCGGTTACGCGGGGAAGACGGGGCTGACAGGCCGGGCCCACGAGCAGAGAGAGAGGGGAAAGCGGGTGCGGACGCGGGGAAGGCGGCCGCGCTGACGGGCGGGCCCGCCAGGGCAGAGAGAGAAGGGGGGGGAGGCGCGCGCGCGCGGGATTGGGCCGGCTGGGCCGAAAGGCCGAGGGGGGCAGGGTTGGGCTTCTTTCCCTTTTCTTTTATTCTGGTATTTGTTTTCTCTTTTCTTTTTATTTATTCTATTTGATTCAAATCCAAATAAGCCACAAACTCAAACTAGACTTTCCAAGAATTATGCACCAAACAAAAGTGAAATCTAGGGTTCAACATGATGCAACAATTCATACTCCCTTGGAGTTTGAGCTAATAGACTATAATTACAAATAAAATAACCACTTTTCTCCTATAGAAATGAGAAAGAGAAGATTGGGGAAGGATGAGAAAAGGGAAGTAACACCTGAATTTGTGAATATGAGCAAAGAAATTTCATACCCCCAAATTCAGGGTGTTACAGTTTGCCCTGAAGTGTTTTTTGTTGATGTTGGGTGAGCCGTCTGGGTGAGCTTTCAAAGCTTGCCTGGGAAGGCCCTGGGCATCTCCTTTTATAGGTACAAGGAGGTGACATAGCTGTACATATGGGGGTGTAGCCATGCGCTAATGTGGACGACGGAGAAGTGCTTGAGCCCTGTAGAAGCGTGGCCGGCGGCACGGTCCCAGGTCCTGACCCCTGTAGCGGCGCGGCCGGCTCTGCTGAGTCGGAGCCGAGCTCTATAGCGCCGTGGCCGGCGGTGTGGCCTGGTCGTCGAGGTGGCCTTGAAGCTTGTGTCCTGCTGATGTTTCTTTGACTTTGTAGAGAGCTGAGGACAGTCAACATCATGGGCGCATGCCGGGGATCATCATTACCTGTTATTGGAGTAATTTGATGTGACACCGGTCCTGTTCCTTTGTAGCCTGAGATGGCTAGCTAGGGGTAGGATAGTGTTGTATTCCCTGTTCGCGTAGTCGGTCCGAGGCCGTCTCGGGCAAGGCGGTGATTTCTCCCGAAGCCGAGGCCTAGGTCGGGCGAGGCGAAGTTCTCCTTCTGAGGCCGAGGCTGAGGCCGAGGCCTAGGTTGGGCGAGGCGAAGACCTCCTCCCGAGGCTAAGGCTGAGGCCGAGGCCTAGGTCGGGTGAGGCGAAGACCTTCTCCCGAGGCCGAGGCTGAGGCCGAGGCCTAGGTCGGGTGTGGTGACGATTCCTCCCGAGGCCGAGGCTGGGGTCGGGCGAGGCGGAACTCTCTGTTATGCCCGAGGCTGAACTCGGGAGAGGCGGTAACTTACTGTTGTTAGTCTTACCCCGGTGGTTGGCATAGTGGTCGGAACGGGGTGAATAGTGTCGTTATCCTGTCAGAACGATCAGTAAAAGGGTGAAGTGACTGCGGTCATTTCAATCTTGCCAACTGTGGTGCGCGTGTCGGGATAAGGTGTCAGGTGATCCCTGCATTAAATGCGCACGTGACACGGTCGGTGGCAAGGCGGTTTGGTCGAGGCCGCTATACGACAAAGTTTACCCGAGTTTTGCCTCGGGCGAGCCGGGGGTGCGCCCACTGCCTGAGGGGACCCTCAGGCGAGCCGTGAATCCGTACGGGACTACTGTTCTTGCCCGAGGCTGGGCTCGGGTGAGTCGGGACCGTGTCCCTTGGTAGACGAGGCCTTGACTTGAACCGTGCTTACCAGTCTTTATGGTTTGTTTTAAAGATGTTCTCCAGCCATGTTTAGGAGTACTGGGGGTACCCCTAATTATGGTACCCGACACTAAGCCCGCGAAGACACCGGTGAGAACTGATGGACATCTCGACCTCAACAAAGGAGGTAAGTCCATTGATCAAAAGGCATACCGATCAATGATAGGTTCATTACTTTATCTTTGTGCTAGTAGACCGGACATTATGCTTAGTGTATGCATGTGTGCTAGATTTCAATCCGACCCCAAGGAGTGTCACCTTGTGGCCGTTAAGCGAATTCATAGGTATTTAGTTTCTACCGTTGCTTCAGAATCTGGTATCCAAAGGGGTCTACCTTTGACTTAATTGGATACTCAGACTCCGACTATGCTGGGTGCAAGGTTGATAGGAAGAGCACATCAGGGACGTGCCAATTTCTAGGAAGGTCCCTAATGTCCTGGAGTTCCAAGAAACAAACATATGTTGCCCTATCCACTGCTGAGGCCGAGTACGTTGCCGCAGGACAGTGTTGCGCGCAACTGCTTTGGATGAGGCAAACCCTCCGGGACTTTGACTACAATCTGAGCAAAGTCCCACTCCTATGTGACAATGAGAGTGCAATCCGCTTGGCAGATAATCCTGTTGAACACAGCCGCACTAAGCACATAGACATCCGGCATCACTTCCTGAGAGACCACCAGCAAAAGGGAGATATCGATGTTTACCACATTAGCACTGAGAACCAGCTAGTCGATGTCTTCACCAAGCCTTTAGATGAGAAAAGGTTTTCCAGGTTGCGTAGTGAGATAAATGTCTTAGATTCGTGTAACTTGGATTGATCTATAGCATACATGTATTTTATGCCTTTGATCATGTTACTTTGAGCATTTACATCATTTATTGTTTATTTGTGGTGCTCAAGTTGTACAAGTCATCCCCGGACCTCACAAGTCCATATGCAAATGATGCACATGTTTAGGGGGAGATAAACTACAACTTGACCTTTTTGAGACTAACTTGGTTGTTTGAGTACACTTGAAGTAGTCATGAAGGAACATTGAAAGGGAAAAAGAACTTGGACGACGAAAAGACTTCCACTGCACTCCGGTATTAGTGTATTTAATTCCAAGTTCATACTTATGCTCTCATTGCCTTTTTGCTCTTATTTGACATTTTGGTGAGGCAAAGGGTTAGAGGGCCAAAAGTTATCTCGTTTTGGTGCTTAATGCCAAAGGGGGAGAAATTAAGGCCAAAGCAAATGGATCAGCCAACCACTTGTGAATTTTAAAAAATAGTCGAGTTAGAATTTGTATTTTGTCCAAAATCCTCTTATTGCAAAATTTGGTCTCTTATGGGGGAGAATTTTGATTGTGGGAAAAAGGGAGAGTTTTTGGTACTTGATCAATTTTTACTCTTGGAATATCTCTCTATTTGCCCAAACAAGTGTGTTTGATTTAGAGATAAGAAAAAGAATTTGATTTGCAAAAACAAACTAAGTGGTGGCAAAAGTGATCCAAATATGCCAAATACTAAATGAAGAAAAATTTGGTCTTAAAATTGCACTTCTTAGTTGCTTTTTAATGTGTTGGCATAAATCACCAAAAAGGGGAGATTGAAAGGGAAATGTGCCCTTGGGCCATTTCAATAATTGTTTTGGTGATTAGATGCCCAACACATTGTTTTAAACTCATTTGTGCTAAGTAAGTGAGAAGTGCACATCAAAGAACAAGGTATGTTTCTAGACTTAGTAAATTGTTTTTGTGTACTAACATGTTCATCTAAGTGCTAGAGACATGACCAAGAAAAAAGAAAAAGGACTGAGTAATAAGTGGCTCGGTTCAGCCAAATCTGCACCAGCCTGTGGCGCACCGGACTGTCCGGTGGTGCACCGGACAGTGTCCAATGCCCAGGCTGGCCCGACGGCGAGCTCTCTGCTCTCGAGAATCGACGCGGCGAAGTGGCTATAAATCACCGGACTGTCCGGTGGTGCACCGGACTGTCCGACGAGTCATCAGCGCCCGAGCAAGTCTTCGGCGACGAACTCGTCGCTCTTGGGAAATGGAAAAGGCACCGCGACTAAAAATCACCGGACTGTCCGCTGGTGCACCGGAATGTCTGATGAGCCAACGGCACCCACGGTCAACGGTCAAATGCGCGATCAATAGGCGACACGTGGCTGAGCCAACGGTCAGATAGTCGCACCGGACTGTCCGGTGTGCACCAGACAGTGTTCGGTGCGCCAACAGATCTGAAGATCCAATGGTCAGCTTTGCCAGAAAAGGAAAGAGATCGCGCACTAGACTGGTACTGTTCATGTCCGGTAGTGCACCGGACTGTCCGGTGCGCCACTCGACAGAAGGCAAGATTTGCCTTCCAAGTTGATCTCCAACGTCTCCTAGCTGCCTTGGGGCTATAAAGGGACCCCTAGACGCATGGAGCAGTACACCAAGCTTTCGAAAAACATCTTAAGACTCCTAGACTCCGCCTCCACGCATTTGGATTGTTGTGTTAGTGATTTGAGCTCCGTTTGAGTTGTGAACTCCCTGCACCGTGTTTTGAGCTCAAGTCTTGACTTGTGTGCGTGTGTGTGCTGCGGATTGAGTCTTGCGTGTGTTGCTTTTCCCTCCCTTACTTATGTGCTTCTTTTGTGATCAACATTGTAAGGGCGAGAGGCTCTAACTTGTGGAGATTCCTCGCAAATGGGAAGAATACTCAAAAAGGAAAAGACTGTGGTATTCAAGTCGATCATTAGATCACTTGAAAGGGGTTGAGTGCAACCCTCGTCCATTGGGACGCCACAATGTGGAAGTAGGCAAGTGTTACTTGGTTGAACCATGGGATAAAAATTGTGTGTCTCTTGTGTTGCTTTTTTGTGTGATTGATTCCATCTCAAGAGCTCGCTTTATAACCACTTGGTTTTATCTAACTAACATATTATAAACCAAGTTTGTGTTATTAGTATTGAATTTTGCAGGATCACCTATTCACCCCTCTCTAGGTGCTCTCAAAAGGGGAAAGTCCAAAGAAAAATGAGAGGTCATGAGAGGTCATCCAGAATTAGCAAGTAACACATACCCTGAGATACTGAAAACAAGTGATCTCCACATGTCATAGTGTACAATATCAAAAACCTAATAGCCCTAGAGGAGGAACTGCGGAAGGGAAGACGAGCATGCTGACCTAACTAACAAGCACGACATAGACTATCAGAATTGCCTTGATACAAGTAGGGATGAAAATGAACGAGATTTGTTGGGATAACCTCTCTCCCATTTTCATTTTCACATTTTATTTTAGAAGCAGGTCCATCGGAAATAGAATAAAAAACAAGACTAGCAGGTTGACAAAAACAAACAAAAACAAATGGAATAAATCGACAACGGATCAGACCTAAAAAGTGAAGTCATCATCGTATAGATTATAAAAATAAAGTAGTGTAGCCATCAATTAGAATATCTCATCTAGACATATGATATCATTATATTATAATATACATATTTATAACAAAGAAAATAATCAATTATGGATTAGTTTATTGTGATGAGACATAGTCATCTATAATTTATTCATTGTATCATCTAAAATGGGATAATACATGTGGATAAAAACAAGATATCTCAACTTAAAATGGAAAAAGCGAACTTGGAAGAAAAACACCCATATTGTTTTTGTCCCATTTTCACATTGATCAAAATAAAAATGAAAAAGATCAGAGTCCATAAATATGAATTCAAATGGGTCAATGTAGAAATTGGAGCGGAATGGAACAGGATATGCCTCGACCATTTTCACTCCTAGCTACAGATGACCTAGCTGCTAGATAGCTTAGACATGGCATTATATCCAGGATGACCGAGACCACAATGCCATGTGATGGACGAATTAGTAGCAGTCAAGGCATATAGGGAGGATATGGTGGTGGAGGAAGCGAGCAACCAAAGAGTGTATAGTGACCCGAGTAGTCACATCGGACACGAGAAGGATCCTGATAGTCGCCTAGAGGGGGTGAATAGGCAACGCCTGAAATTTTAATACTTATATATAAAAACAAATTATAACCCAAATTAGTGGTTAGAGCGAGAGAGAATCGAATCAGAGTAGGGAGAGAGAAATTCTCTTGCACTTGTTGCCCTTATGGATGTGGAATTAATTTAGAGAGCAGCTCAAGTGAATTTGAATGAAAGCTCCAATCAAGAGAACTTAGAGGGGAGAGGGGAGAGGGAAGAGCAAATTGCAACAAAAGCAAACACACATAGAGAGACACGTGATTTGATTTACCGGAGTTCAGTTCCAATGAACCTACATCTCTGTTGATGTTTCTCTAAGAACAGGGTCTGTTTCAAACCTCTCAAGCGATTCCAGCGATCAAACTTGAGCCCTCGGATATTCTAATGTGAGAGAGAGTCTTTGCAAGGGACTCCACAACTCGGAGCCTCGTGATACCCTTTACAAAGACCGGAACACCAACACAAGCGTGCAAGAACGCAGCAACACAACACCACAAGACAGATCACACAAGCACACTATCTTTCACTCTCTTTATAAAGACTATATGCACTTCTTCTCAAATGTGGCGTTTGGATCTCTTGGAATGATTTGGATGCGTTGCACTAGTGTTTGAGAATGAAAGCACAACTCTTGTTCCTTGCAATGGATGGTTAAGGGAGTATTTATAGCCCCGAAGCCCCCAATTAACTGTTAGCTGAGATTCCAAAAATCTGCACCTGCCTCGGGTGCATAGGACCTCTGTCATATATATCTGGTGTGCCACGGGACCCCTGTCCTCCTGCAAAATCAACAAAATTTTGCCATGTCAGGTGGCAGTAGACCTCGCGACGTCAACTACCACATCATGTAGTTGTTAAAGTAGCTGATGCACTCGACAGGTCCTATGCACACCAAACTGGTCTAGTGCGCCTTCTGCTTTAGCTCTGTAAGAATAGATCGTTCCACGTATGTGGTCTAGTGCCCCACTAGACTGGTCCGGTACATCCAAGTAGGAGCACAAGATAGTTAGGGAAGGCAATACACGGGCCTCGCCTCCACGATGGATTGGGCAGGGATCCTGTGGGGAACGAGTCATCCAAAGGAGCCCTTAGGAGATGGGATGGGGGTAATTTAATCTCCACTGTTCCCATAAAATTTATGAGGATGGGGAACCTCAGTCCCTGTTCCTCGTGTGTCTGTCCTACGAACTTCTCTTGACCTAAATTAGTCCATTAATTTAGTAAAGTTATACTAAAATTTAATACATAGACTATTATAAAAATAGCAAACTAACTTTAAATAGACGTTGTAGGAAATAGGTGACGTCTAAGAGGGGGGGTGAATTAGGACTTCTAAAACTTTTACTAAACTAGGCCACAATTAAATTCCTAGAGAAAAACATATGCAAGTAATCAAACTAGAATGTGCAAACTAGGTTTTGTTTAAGTGTTGCTATCTCTATCGCAAAGGCTAAGTTTCAATCTACACTAAATAAGTATGAATACAAGATTAAAACTTAAATACTTAATATAAATGCGGAAACTTAAAGAGCAAAGTAGAGAAGTAAAGTCTCGTGGATGACGCTGGTATTTTTACCGAGGTATCCGGAACCACGCAAGGTACCGACTAATCCTCGTTGGTGCCCCTACGCAAAGGGAAGCCCACGCGAGGGCCAAGCACCACGGTCGAGTAACTCCATAGAGAGCCACGGGCCTTCTCCACGCGTAAGTGGTGCTCCGCTTCCGGCTCCTCTCGGACGCTCCCCGCCGTCTCCACTATCGAGCTTCCGGCCGAAACACCGTGGGCCTCATTCCCTCTGGTACACGGTGGCGGTCGTGACACAAACGCGGTTGTCACGGTCTTGCAAGACCCTCGCCCCACTCGGTACAATTACAACGACTCACGCAAGAGCCGAGGGGTTGTGTGGTTTTACAAAGCTCACTCAACTAACTAGGGTTCACCTAGAGCAAGCACTAAAGCGGTCTAACTAACCTAAGCACTTCGCAAAGCACCTACGCTAATCACCGAGTGATTCTATTAAGCACTTGGGTGTTTGAGCTCTTGGAAATGTGCACTATATGCCTTGGTATGTTGCTTGGGCTCCCACACCTTCAAATGGCCGGTTGGGTGAAGTATATATAGGCCCCAACTCCAAAATAGTCGTTGGACAAAAGCTGCAGTTCTCTGCGGCACACCGGACAGTCCGGTGGTGCACCGGACAGTGCACTGTAGCCTGTCCGGTGCGCCTAGCCGTTGCTCTGTCAGAGCAGGTGACCGTTGGCGCCGCAGGCTTTTTCCACACCGGACAGTCTGGTGCTCACACCGGACAGTCTGGTGGTCTTCTCTCCGAGTGCCACCTGGAACTAGCCGTTGGGCTGGAGTTCCTTGGTGCACCGGACAGTCTGGCATGTGGGCACCGGACAGTCCGGTGTGCCACCGGACAGTCCGGTGCGCCTTCGCACAGACAGTCCGCAGCAGCACACTTGGACTTTTCTTGGATCTTCTTAATGTCTTTTTTTGAGGTGTTGCTTTCCTCAATTCCTTAGTCTAAGTAAATCTTGCATCCTGTGAACTACAAACACAAACACTAGAAAACTTATTAGTTCACGGATTGTGTTGTTCATCAAACACCAAAACTCAATTAGCCAAATGGCCTGGGGTCCATTTTCCTTACAATCTCCCCCTTTTTGGTGATTGATGACAACACAACCAAAGCAAGCAAATAGTACAAGTATTTGAATGAAAATATGCAATCTACTTGCTAGGATGCATGATTGTCCCCACAATGTGATATTATGGACATAAGCCTCCCCCTAACTCCATAATTCACTTACTTCCCATTTTAGGACCAAATAACCAAAACCACTTGAAAAACTATTTGTAGATATAAAATTTTAAATTGGTGGTGTTTGGTGTTTGATATAGTTTTCATTGCTTTGGTCCATAAACTTCTCCCCCTTTGGCATCAACCACCGAAAAGGAAGACATTAAAAGCATGAAGGAAGTAAATAAAAGCTTGCCCTCATCAAGAATTTTATCAGATGATACCATTTGAAGGATACTAAATTAAACCACATGAATGATATCAGTTGAAAGGATTACTCCCCCTAAACGAGTGTTCTCTTTAGAAAGAAATTTCTCCCCATTTTTAGAGATGAAGAAATACTCCTCCTGACAGAGATCCTCTACTTAGGAAAAAGCATGTGAAAATTAGAGGAGCAAGACATGATTTGAAAAGACTAACTTCCCTTATGCATAGGTAACAGAATATGAATTAACCACTTATGCATTTTTAGCAACATGGAAGCATATGATATGAAATATAGTCTAATCAAATATTGGAGAAGACATGTAGATGATACTAGGTGTAGTCTCAAAAGATACCAATTGAAATTCAATGGCGAACTTGAGAGACATGAGAGTTCTTGGAGAATTTACAGTGGAAGATTGTTGTCTTTCTCCGGGGACCTCATTTTCCTTACAATGAGACTATCACATGAAATAGACTTGAAAAGGTGTTAGTCTCAAAGTATTAGATTATAGAGTAACCTCCCCCTAAAGGTGTGCATACAAGTTTTGAATACTTGTAGGAGACATGCACTTTGATTTGATATCAAGAGGGGCAAATTATCTATAATCCAAACTTTGGCATATATAAGTTAAATGATACAACTTGTATAAATCAAAATTTTCAATTGATGCATCATTTACTATGGAGTGATATAGAAGCTATGTGTCATGCTTAAATAAACATTTTAAACCATGTAGGTTTGCTTAAGTATATGAATTGAAAGCAAGCAATCCTACCATGTGATTTACCTAGTATGCATAAAAAGTAAATGACAATTGTAATACTAGGCAAGAAAGGTAAACTAGATAAAAGGTAAATAGATACTCATATCTAAAAACAAGAGATACAATAAAACTAGTTACCTTAGTCATGGGTGGGAAATTTGGGTCCAAAATTTTCACTAACCCACTTGGCAATTAAACTTGATCCAATATGATGTATCCCATGATATACATCCCAACTTTGCCAAGTCTCCAAATTTCCCGAAGACCTTCGGTCCACTTACTTCCCTTTCGAGATCCAAACCTTCTTGGTGCTTTTCATGGTTGAAATTATTTCCTTTGGCACCCAGATGCGTTTGACCCCTTTTCCTTTGTTGGCTTGCTTGTTGGCCTTGATTGCTATCACCTTTCCATTCTTTTTCTTCTTGATCAAATATGGTGTAGCATCCTTTTGTTCACCTTTTTGATGTAGGTGTTGGAGATTTTGCTTGATGGCTTTTGCTTGAGCTTTTGCCTTTGTTTATCCCTGGTCATCGCCTTGCATTGGAAAGACTTGTGGCCTTCCATGTGGCATAGCCTACAAATCACAGTTTCTCCCTCTACAGTCTTGTTCACTCCCTCAGTGGTGTTATCCTGTGGAGGTCGGATTTGTTTGGCTTTGCCTTTCTTGTCATACAAAGCCTTGCCAAGGCGAGCCACTTCTTGCTTTAATTGTTCATTTTCCTTTGCAACCTCATCCGAACATGTCTCTACAACAATATTCTCAACAACGACTTGGTTGTAGGGGTTAGAGTCATCAATTAAATCAAAGCATGAAGTAGAAGCATCTTTCTTAATAATTTCAGGTATTTTAACTAAAGATGCTGCTGGGGTGCTACCAATGTTTTCTAGCTTAGTAATTAGCTCATTATTGTGTATGCTAAGAATTTCCATTTTCTCTAGCAAATTTTCAATAGCTTCTTGGGAGCTAGCTAACTTAGCCTTAAGTTTTTCATTCTTTTTAATAAGGCTATCATCGGTAGCAGTGGATGGAGCACTAGATTCTAATAGCTCAATTTTAGTTGATAGCTCACTATTTAAGTTTGCAAAAGTTTCAAATTTTTCTAGCAAACCTTTGTAATCATTTTGAGAGCTAACCAACTTATTTTTCAAAGTTTTAAGTTGAGCTTTTTGCTTAGTGCAAACATCCTGGAAAAATTCTACGGCTTCCGCAAGCTCATCTAGAGAGGGCTTTCCCTCACCTTCATCATCACTACTTTCATCACTAGAGGATGGAATGCTTTTGTTACCTCTTGCCATAAGGCATTTGTGTGATGACCGTGATGAGCGTGACGAGGACCGGTGGTTGCACGTCCTTGGAGGTTCATCTTCACTCGAAGAATCATCCCAAGTTCTAACACTTGTTAGCGCCTTGCCTTTGCTCCTCTCCTTTTTGGGTTTGGCCATATTTGGACAGTTGTCCCTGAAGTGGCCCTTCTCCCCACATGCGAAGCATCCTCTCTTCCTTTGCTTTTTCCTGTCAATGTTAAAGAGAAGATCCTCGACCTGCAGGGGCACACCCATTAGATTAATCTTGCGGATCATCCTCATTACCTTTCTGATGCGTCAGATTGTTTCTTCGTCCTCGGAGGATGATGTGCATGGTTGATTATTTTCATCATCATCACTTTCTTATTCTTCCTCTTCTTCACTTGAGGAACTTGGAGTAGGAGCCTTCTTTTTGCCCTTCCTTTCATCACATGCAAAAGCATATGGTCTTGAGGAAGTTGGCTCCTCTCCCCGACTCATTTTTCGCGACATCTCAAAAGCCGCAATTTTCCCAATCACAATGGTCGGGGTCATGTTGCTCAAGTCCTCCATGTTGTGAAGGATTGTAACACCCAATTTGTGAAAAAAATAAATAAATAAAAATAAAAGAGTACATCTCAATCTATGTATTTCCTCGTACTCATCATCACATGGTAATAATCACATATGAGAAAAACAAATGAGTAAGATCACTAAAATAAATCACGTCTCATGTGGGAGCTTCGATTTCTTGTACATTTAATAATACTGATAATATTACTAAAGGCACATTAATGATGAGAATTAGGGAGTTAATTCAAACTCAATTATAGGATTTGGAAATAAAATTAGATAAAAAGAGAAGTAAGAAAAGAAATAGAGGAATAAGAGAATTACATAAAATATACCTAGAGTTATATTTTCGGAGTTGGTACTTTAAATGTGCAAAATAATTTGAAGATAAGTTTGCCACAGTGTCAGATTTAAATTTGAAAGGAAATTTGAATTTGAAAAGAAATCAAAAGAAATAAAACAGAAAAAGGGAAATATAAAGGAAAAGAATAAAACCTGTGGGCCAAATCCTTCCCATCTCGGCCCACCTCACCCCCACTGCGCGGTCTAGTTACTTGCTACACGCGCGCGCCCGGCCAACTGCCATATGGGGCCCGCGTGTCAGCTGCTAAACACCTACGCGCTCGCCTGGGCTTTGTCGCTGCCGGGTGGGGCCCGTGGGTCAGCGCCTGTTTAACAGAATCGCGCGCACGCCGTGGCCACTGACGGGGCGGGTCCACCGATCAGTCACCCGCTCGTTCGGTTCCGTCCGCTCCGCGCGCCGCTCGATCCTCCGTTCATCTCGCGCGCGAGCTCCGCCATTGACCGAACTCGCTCGAGTATAAGACCCAGTCGCGTCTCGCCTCCTCCTCAATCCACCGCGCCGCATTCCTCTCCCCTTAGCTCGTCGGTGCCATTGCGTTGTGAGAATCCGCGAGAATTGAGTGTCGGCGCCGCCATTGCTGCGCTCGGGAAATTCTCCATAGCCGTGACCTCGTGAACCGCCACCGGGGCTCGCCGTTGTGCACCGTGCCGTCCTGTACCGGTGCGGAGCACGAATTCGGTGCATCGGGGGCCAATTCCTCGCCGACATCGGGGCGGGACTCCATCCGCACGTGGCCGAGCTCGCCTTCGCCCGGGGATCCTAGGTACGCACTCCCATTCGATTTGCGATCATCTATAAGCCATGTAGCATCGATTGGGCTAGACCATAGATGACCGGAGCCCTTAGAATTGCTCGCCGTAGCATGTATCACCGCCGTGGATTGAACTGCGCCGTGGCCGGGGGTCTGCGGGGTGCTGTGGCTGAAATTGTTGGGAAGCATGGATTCGGGGGTTCGCGAATCTTGTGTGGGTCCGACGAATTTGAGTATGGCGCTCGAATTGGCCGGATTTCGCGGGCTCCGGCATGGCGCCGCCGCGGGGGAGACATTCTCCGGTGCCGGAGTTGGGCGGGGGTCGGCCGGATCGCGTGTGCCGTCGGTTCGGCGATGTACGGCCGAGATTAGGCCAAGGGATACCCCTTCGCGCTTTAGATCTGGACCGTGGGATTCAATCGGAGGGCTGCGGCGTGATCTCGGTGTCATTAAATCTGGGCCGTTAATCGCCGATCGAACGGTTGTAGATGCGTACCAGTTCGGGTTACACTAGATCTAATCCGAACCGTCCATGTGTGATCCAACGGCCAGAACGGCCCGATACCCCTTCGGCCTGGGTATTTTTCTAAAGAACCCTCGGGTTTTAAGGAAATCAACCCGCCGTCCACAAATCCTGTGCGCTGTGTCTCTGTAGTTTTACCCAGAGCCCCCTGCGTTTTCCATTAAATGAGGCCGAGTCCAGAGAGTTATAAAATCATAGAAAATGATTTAGAAAATGAATTTTAGTGTTAAAATAAATCCAGAAACTTAATTAATTCATAACTAATTCATTTTAGCTCCAAATTGAGTCATTCCAATTCCTAAAAATTTTGTAATAATATTCTCTACCATTTAGAATCACTGTTTTGACATGAACTCTGTCAGAGAATTTATTTATCATTTAATCATATTATAATCACCTTAAATCTTAGGAAATTCATAACTTGAATTCTACAACTCCAAAATTAATAATTCTTTTTCCTGTGATCTTATTTTAATATGTAGATTATTAATATGTATTTTGCATATATGTTTGGTGTAATGTTAATTTTGCCTATACCATGTATGTTTGTATTGCTACGACTAGCAGTGAGGTCACGAGGATCTGAAGAATCATCCTGGTACCTGGATTCTCAAGGCCCAGGCAAGTTGTGCCCTTGATCACTTCTTCTACCCAGCCTTGTTCTGATTAATCATAATGATCTGCATAGGTTAATTTTGATGGGACCCAATAGGTTACCCTAGTTTGTCTATCTTTATACCTTGATTACCACTGAACTTTCTGGGTAGTACTTGCTAGTGCTTTATGTGGTTTTGGGTATGAAGATTACACTATTCATGATTATACTTTTATTATCAGTTGTTATTTATTGTTCATGATAAGATCATTATGTTAATTGGAACATGGAGCGACCACCCGGGAAAACAGTGCTACCACAAGGGTAGTATGGGATGCCCTTGGCTGATTAATTAGGAAAGCTAGTGGAAGACTACCTTACCCGAAAGGGGCAAGGGCAGTAGGGGAGAGGTCAGTGTAGGGAGGCCCTCGGGAGGATTTTGCTGCGATGGCGGTCCTGCAAGGGATTCCTGCACTGGATCTTCCTATAAACTGTAGCGGGTTTTCTGAAGCTAGTGGAACTTTGTAAAGGCCTCGTAGTGTTACCCTGCCTCGCCTCCTCGGTAGAGGTGTATGGGAAGTCGCGATCCCTTGGCAGATGGGTAACATGACTTGTGGGTAAAGATGCGCAACCTCTGCAGAGTGTAAAACTGGTATACTAGCCGTGCTCACGGTCATGAGCAGCTCGGACCCTCACATGATTAAATTATGGAACTTAAATTCAATTTGTCATATGCATTGCATTGCAGGTGATGTTGATACTTTTGTTCTATTACTTAATTGGGATTGGTATTTACTTATACTTAGTAACTGCTAATAAAATTTTGACCAACTTTAAAAGCAATGCTCAGCTTCAACCCTCCTCTTTGGTAAGCCTTACACTTCATATGAGCTTCCATCTTTGGCGAGTTCATGCACATTATTCCCCACAACTTGTTGAGCGATGAACGTATGTGAGCTCACTCTTGCTGTCTCACATACACCACAGGTCAAGATCAGGTACTGCAGGATGATGCTCATGGAGGATGCTGTGATGAGTTCGTGAGAGGTCTAGGTCGTCGTCTCCCAGTCAACTTTGGGTTGCTGGACCGTTGTCTCCTTATAATGTAATTATTTATTTTGTATAGAACTCCTGTTATGTATAAAGATGTGACATTCGATCCTGTGCCACTATACATCATATGTATGAGACTTGGTCCCAGCATACCTGGTGTTTATGTTTACGCCCGGGTTTTGGACCCCTAAAATCCGGGTGTTACAGAAATGGTATCAGAGGAATGTTGACTGTAGGACGAAACCTAGATAGAAATGGACACAACCATTACCTACTTACCTTACTCTGATTCTTCTCTAAAACTTTCCTTAATCTTTTCTCATCTATTTCCGCTTCACTCTGATTATTCTTATCTCTTCTTTCTAAAGACAAATGTGGATTTCACACTTTGAAATCCTATGACTGAAGTGACCTTTAGGAATAGGAGACCTAATCCTAGGAACAAAAACAAAACTATTTTTATAGATATCTATGGACTTGAATGTTTGTTCTTATGATACTTGTTTGATTTGGATCTTTGATTGAGTGTGATGGGTTGTGGAGTAATGTCCACAATTACATCTGCATATACATCTAGGTATAAAGGATAGCATTTGTAAGATAACTAGACAAACTAGATTATCCCCTTAGAAAATATAGGTAGTATTCCGTATCTATCTCATCTTAACATATTCTATCTTACCTTTGGACATTCACCTCGTACAACTAATTACCCTAGTCTTGACATAGAATATCTGGCCCAGCCCTGCCAAAGAAATTTCAGTACATAACCAACTATTAGCTTATTCATTCTGTCTACTAAATGATTCCCTTGCAAAGCTATCTTACCATATGCTTCTAACTTAGATGGTCAATACCAGGCGGGGTGGTGGAATTGATTTACCTGCTAATCGACAACCTCAACCACAGTCAGCAGGGATGAATCCTCCTAACCCTCCACAAGGCGGAGTTGATCCACTCGTCGCAGCTCAAATGAGAATGATGCAGCAAATGGCAGACACTATGGCAGATATGCGCACCCAAATGCAGCAAGAACGCCAAGAAATGCACCAGGAAAGAGAGGATGCACGTCGGGAAATGCGCCAAGAACGGGAAGAGATACGCCAGGAGAGGAGGGTACAACAACAGCAGCTGCAGCAACAACTTCAACAACAGCAGCAACAACAACAAATGCCATTGCCTCCACCTCCACCACCTGTTCCACCCCGGGACAAGCACCGGGAATTCATGAGCCACAAACCACCAACCTTCTCCAACTCCGCAGATCCACTGCAAGCAGATGACTGGTTAAAGTCCATAGAGAAGATGCTCAACATAGCCCAGTGCTCGGACCGAGAGAAAGTACTCTATGCATCGGGTCGTCTTGCTGGTCCCGCTGCAGATTGGTGGGATGCGTACTGTGCAGCTCATGCTGCCGCCGATACAATTACCTGGGAAGAATTCTCCACACAATTCAGGAATTACCATATTCCTGCTGGACTCATGAAGATTAAGAGGAAGGAGTTTCTATCCCTTAAGCAAGGAAGTATGTCCGTAAGCGAATATAGAGACAAATTCATCCAGTTATCTCGATATGCTCCCAGAGATGTTGAGGATGATGAGCAAAAGCAGGAGCTCTTTCTAGATGGTTTGATTGGACCTCTGCAATATCAACTGGTATCACACACATTCCCATCTTTCCAAAGGCTACTTGATAAAGCTATTGCTGTAGAGAACAAGAGGAGTATATTTGGAGAGAAAAGGAAGGTTGTCAACCAAGGGCCGGCTGGAAGCAGTTCCCGTCCTCGCTATACTACCACTCCAAGTACATCAGCTAGTGGCAGTTCTGGACAACAAACCCAACAGACACCAACTGCTCCTCCAAAGGCAAGCACTCCAGGAGGAACCGTTGCTCCTAACACAACCGCCATCAGGACATGCTTCAAGTGTGGACAACCGGGACACTACGCCAACTACTGTCCCAACAGAGCTGCCTACACCACACCGGCTCCGATGAAACAAGGACAAGCCTCGGCAGGAAAGAGTCAGCCCCTATCTATCAACCGGGGATATGCCCATCATACAGAAGTAGAAGCTGAACCCAGTGAACTTGAAATTCAAGAAGAAGAGCCGGTTGAAGATGAAGTAGTCGGGGAAGAAGTCAACGAGCAACAAGAATAGAGAGATAAACATAAATATAAATACATGTTGGGGGCTTGTTCTCAAATGCTAAGAGTTAAGAACAAGGCAACACAGAAAATGTTAAATATTAAGGTCCTTCGTCCTCCACCTCATTATATCCCTTCGGGACATAAGGAACTTCGGACGAAGGTTACGAAGGACGCACCTTCGTAAACATAATAACGTAGGGTGAAGTATTCATATAAATCATGAGGTACAAGAATGGGCATTCAAATGTTAACATAGAATCATTTCCATTTCTATTAATACGAATAAATATAAATGACAAATGTACCTTCGGTCCTGAGGAAGGCTGGAGTACAAGTGTGATGCGAAGGCAAATGACAGGTTCGCGTGAACAGTACAGAGGTACTGTTCATCTATTTATAGGCACAGGTCGCAGCCTGTGAGAAATTACAATTATGCCCCTTACAAATGTTTACAACATTGACTTAGACCTATATGTATAAAAAGGTCATTCTATCTCTATGTTGGTTTGAAACGCCGAAGGTCCATGAAAAGGAACCTTCGGCCATCTCTTGGAGACGACTTCAGCCGAAGCTGCTTCTTCGTGTGAGACCTTCGGCGCGCCGAAGCACGACCCCAACAGTAGCCCCTTTCGCGGTGCTAGATCGTTTTTCGTAACGAGCTTGACCCGTGAAAAAAGCCTCTTCAGCTTCGGGAAGCCGAAGGTCCAAAAAACACCTTCCCGGAGCTCGTTGCGGAGAAACGATCCGTCTTCCGAGCGCGTGCCAGGCCCACCTTGCAGAGTTACTGTTTGATCCTTGCGGTCCACTGCACAGCGAGTACAAGTGACCGCCCGTCTGGTGTAAAAATCCTGCCGCTTCGTCTTCTTACCTGCTGCACTATATAAACAAACGGGTAGGTGTGAAGTTACCACAGCATTCATTGCTATTTGCACTGTTTTGCTGCCAAAATTTTCCACCATAGCCGAAGCTTGACTCTCAGAATCGAACGAAGGTCCGTCCCGTCGTCTGCTTCGTCAAAAAGCTTCGGAGAAAAGAAAAGAAAAAAGAAAAAAGTTTCTAACTTCCCCAAACTCAGAATCAAATGGTGAGAGTGCGATCTACTGCCAAAGTTGTACGTGAGGTAGACGAAGCTGAAGGTTCAGACACTGTGCCCATCTCCGAAGCGATGCAGCGTTCCGGTCTAGTGACTGCGGGAGAAACGCCTGCTGCTGAAGCGAACCCGACAACAGCCGAAGGAGAAGAGGAGAACATTGAAGGGACTGACCCCGAAGATGACTACCACATTGCTATGCCCAGCAAGCCCAGTCACCTGGATTTTGGGAAATCAACCGTTTCAAAGGCTGACCTTTCGAAGATGGTAAAAGCGGGTTACTTTAATGAAGATCAGAAGAAGCTACTCCGCTTCGGGGGAGAAGAAACCACCCCGAAGCCAGGGAAGGATGAGATTGTTATCTTCAAGAGCTTTCTAAAGGCTGGGCTTAGATTCCCTCTTCACAATATTATTGCGGAGATACTGAGGAGGTTTGGTATCTACTTTCATCAATTGACTCCTAACGCCATCGTTAGGCTCAATGTTTATATCTGGGCCCTCCGAAGCCAAGCTGTGGAACCGTTTGCCGACAGCTTCTGCCGAGTTCACGAATTACATTACCAAACAAAGGCCAGAAAAGATGGACTACATGATAATTTCGGCTGCTATAATTTTGCCTACCGGAAGACAACAAAGTGTCCTGTCATCAGCTACCGAAGCAAATGGCCAGCAGGCTGGAAGTCTGAGTGGTTGTACGTAAAAGTTGACGAAGACAGAGAAAAATTGGTACAAAGCCCTCTGGAGTTAATCTTCGGAGAGACGAGGCCACGCTGCCGCATCGGCGATTTAAAGGGTCCTACCTGGGCTGCTCTGGGTGAATTCGAAATTATTTCAGAACATATTAGCACCAGGGATCTAGTTCAGGAGTTCTTGGCATTCAGAGTTTTCCCTACTCTAAAAGAGTGGGAAATGCCGAAGCTGAAGGGAGAAAAGAAGAAGGGGGAGCTGGTCCGTCTGCCCTATCACTTTAAATTCAAGAAGTACTTTAAAAAACCCTGCAAAGAGTGGTTAGACACAGTTGAGACAATGTGCAATGAAATCTTGGGGAATTACTCCAAAAAAGAGGATCAATTAATGACAGCGGCCTTCGGCACCCGACCGAAGCGAAGGCTGAACCGAGTATTCGATGCCCTGGGCTTCGAGTACCCAGACTATGAGCAGTTGAACAAGGGTGCCGAGGGCCACAAAAGAAAAAGAGTGGCCGAAATTCTGACCAAGGATGAAGAGCAACCAGCAGCAGAGAAGAAAATTCCGAAGAAAAGGAAAATATCAACTCCGAAACGGAAAATATCCGAAGAAGAGAGGACCCCCACACCGCCTTCTACCAGCGACGTGGAAGAAATTTTAAAGGTAATGACTGAACCCATGCCCACGAAGCTAAGTCCATTAGGGCTCCAACTGACGAAGCTTTTTCAAAAGGTGGACGAGCCGGATCAGACGAAGATAAGCAAACCCAAACGGCAAAGAATCATTGCGGTAACTGAAGTTATCGATAAGACACCGCCAAGAGCGTCAGTTCAGAAAACAGCAGCTGCCGAAAGCACCATAAACGTCGAAGTCGCACCTTCGGAGGTCGCGGCTACCGAAGCTGGTACAGCCGAAGATGTTAATTTAGAAACAACCATTGAGAATGTTAATAAAATTTTGGAAGACATGACTGCAGAAGAAGCTGGTGTTGCTACTGAAAAAACCATGGCCACAGTGCCTGAAAAAGGAAAAGAAATAGCCGAAGACATTTCGGACGACGAAGCCTACTCCTTTCAGAATTTAATTGGGCAAAAACTTACGAAGGACGAAATAGAAGAACTTAAAGACTATGCCAAATCTTGCGGCTACAAGCCAGGTGCTCTCCTATTTGGAGGTGTAGACGATGAAAAGCTAGGCTGCATTCGAGACCAGACTGGAGCTAGGGTAATCGGTACTCTATCAAAGAGTATCGGTTTTCCGAAGCTAGAGACAGACATCAGCCGCTACCGACGACAACATATCGTCGGCAGCTTATTTTATTCTAACTTCAAGGTAAACAACCTTTTCTCTGGTTTTTATTGCTGTTAACAATGAAAATATTACTAACATAAGTTGTTTCTGTACAGAGCATGCTACTGAGCAAAGCTCTGAAGATGCAACAAGACTTGGAGGACAAAAAGCACGAAGCTATAATTGAAAACTTAGAAAGCAAAATAAAAGAGCAATCTGCCATCATTGAAAAGAAAGACTTCGAGCTCCAATCGACCGAAGGCTTACTGGCTGAGACTGAGGCTAAATTATCAGAGTTGAATTCGAAGCTTATCAATCAATCAAAACAATTCGATCAGGAGAAGCTAGAACTGAATTCGAAGCTTAAAGCCGAAGTCCAGACCAGCTCAGAGTTGAAGAAAACATTAACAAGCCTTCAAGACAAATGCTTGAACTTTGGCAATAATTGCATTGGACGATTAAAGAAGATATTTTACTCTGTTGGAGCCAGCAGCGGGAAATTTAACCCTTCAGTGGAAAATTTACCCCAGGCCTTCGATCATATTGAAGCTGAAATCGAAGAGCTTGACGAAGTTATAGCCGGGCACGACGACTTCTGTGCCTGGGTAGCTTCTCGGGGTACCGCTGCTGCATTTCTGAAGGCCGGCTGCGAACATGGAAAAATTGTCAACAGGCCCAACTTCACCTTATCTCCATCAATCCTGGATGATATGCCTGACCTCGCCCGAAGCATCTCCAATAGATTTATAAAAATGATATGGACAAAAGGCGGGCGGGAAAAGGCTGGAGACGAAGCCCGAAGTCATCTTGAACCAGTAAGAATTGATATTTCGTACTTACCCTTTCCTTTGGACTTGATTTCACTCACGATTCCTTGATTCATGTAGGATGACGAAGGTGAAGATGATGCCTAAGATATGTCGCCGAAGCTGTCGCCGAAGCTGAAGCTTAATGAAGATTAGTAGAAGTGTGCTATAGAGAAACTCAGGATAATTTTGTAACAACTCTTGTAAATAGAATTAAACTGTTCTTCAAGGAACTTTGTACATACCTTGTAATACATTCTTACCCTTCGATTGAGGCGCTTTGATGTGGACGAAATCAGTATTTTGAGCCGAAGGCGAAAAAACACCTTCCCTTCTTTTCGTACACAACGAAGCATAAAAACAATTCTTCTTTTTGCCGAGCAACGAAACTTTTCTCTTTTGTACACAACATAGCATAACAAATCATAAAAACGCACTTCTCCGAAGCTTTTCTTTTACATAACGAATCATAAAGAACCACTTCTCCGAAGCTTTTTGCCGAAGCAACCACTTGGGAACACAAATGCTATGAATGAATGCTTATGCATGCAAATGTTATGATGTAATGTAATGCGCGAATGAATGTCCGAAGCATATGTCCGAAGCCACATTGTCAGCCATTACTTAGAAACAACCACACATTAGCTCTGCATTCCCTTAGGAACGACTTTGGAGCGTCTTCGCCTTTTACTTAGGCAGTATCAGCGTTGACTTTTCGCTGTAAGCTCTGCATCCCCTTAGGGACGTCTTTGGAGCTTCTTCGCCTTTTACTTAGGCGGTATAAGCTCTGCATTCCCTTGGGAACGACTTTGGAGCTTCTTCGCCTTTTACTTTCGGCGGAATCAGCGTTGACTTTTCGCTGTGAGCTCTGCATCCCCTTAGGGACGTCTTCGGAGCTTTTTTCTCTTTTTCAGTTTTGGCACTCGATGGTGCACTCTCAGCTTTTACATTTACATTCTTTGGGGGATTTTGCTCTTATAAAACTAAAAAGGAAAATTACATATGATGGCCCCATTAAAAACCTTTCTCCCCCTTTAGAAAGGAAAAGGGTGCCATGAAAAAAGAAAAGAAGAAACATAAAAAATTACATCGAGTTATACATAAAATCGCCGAAGCTCATCCGCATTCCAAGATCTTGGAATTTCATTGCCATCCATGTCCTTCAGTCTGTACGATCCAGGCCTTGTCGAAGATGCTACTAAGAAAGGCCCTTCCCATTTCAATTGCAGCTTGCCCACTGTATCTGGGTTGGCTACTCTCCGAAGCACCAAGTGTCCCGGCTCAATATTTTTTAGCCGGACCTTTCTATCTCGCCATTTAACTGTTTCAGCCTAGTACTTATTGATATTCTCCACGGCTTGAAGCCTGATCCCTTCTAAGGCATCTTTTTCCACGAGACAAGTATCTTCGGGACCTGATTCTGCCGAAGCTACCACTCTTATTGATCCAGCTTTGGCTTCTTCCGGGGTTATTGCTTCGTCACCAAATAACAACTTAAATGGGGTAAAGCCTGTAGACCTTGATGTTGTTGTGTTATGGCTCCACACCACTTTGGTCAGCTGATCTGGCCACTTTCCCCTTGGTTGATTAAAGATTAGCTTCATTATTCCTGTCATTATGATGCCGTTGGCCCTTTCAACAAGCCCATTCGACTCCGGATGCCTGACTGACGCAAAGTGGATCTTCGTGCCAATTTGATCACAGAAATTTCTGAAATCTTCGGAGTCGAACTGTGTTCCATTATCTACAGTGATAGCCTTCGGCACTCCGAAGCGACAGACAATACTCTGCCAGAAAAATTTTTGAACAGTGGCCGAAGTTATTGTGGCTAATGGCTTCGCCTCAATCCACTTGGAAAAATACTCCACAGCTACTATAACATATTTTAGGTTCCCTTGGGCCGGTGGCAATGGACCCAACAAGTCGAGACCCCACCTTTGCAATGGCCAGATGGGTTGTATCAGCTGTGTTAATGACGAAGGTTGTTTTTGATCTCTTGCACATTTTTGACAACCTTCGCACTTTTGGACTAACTCCGCTGCATCCGAAGCTGCCTTCGGCCAATAAAATCCTTGGCGGAACACTTTTCCAAGTAACGGCCTGGATCCGATGTGGGATCCACACAGGCCTGCATGTATCTCCTTCATCAACTCTATACCTTCGGCCCTAGACAAGCACTTGAGCAACGGGGCACAAACTCCATGCTTGTATAACTCCCCTTCTATCATGACATAGGGACGAGCTCTTGCCTCTATCCTTTTATTATAAGCTTCGTCATCTGATAGAAAGTTTCCCCGAAGGTAAGAGATTATTTCTGTTCTCCAATCTTCACTGTAGACAGAAGAAATGTTAAGGACTGCTCTTTCAAGTAGCTCCACGGAAGGTGCCTTTATTGTTTCAAAGAACACGTCCGAAGGTAGCGGCAGCCCCTGTGCTGCAGACTTGGCTAATAAATCAGCATGCTCATTTTGTCCTCGAGGGATATTCTTAACAGAAAATCCTTCGAAGGAAGCTTCGATCCTTCGGACCGTGTCTAGGTATTTTTCAAGCTTCGGGTCCTTAGCCTTGCAACTTTTATCAATATGACCCGAAACAACCTGGGAATCAGTTTTAAGAATCGCCCTTCTGATCCCCATTGCCTTTAGTTTCCGAAGACCCAGGAGCAAAGCTTCGTATTCAGCGATATTATTTGTGCAGCTGAAGTCAAGTCTTGCTGCATAGCAAGTTTTAACTTTTGATGGTGAGACCAAAACAGCAGCTGCACCTGCTCCGAAGGTTCCCCAAGAGCCATCACAAAACACTGTCCATGCTTCGGCATCTTTATTCGCTTCTTCGTCCTGAGCCCCTGGCGTCCAGTCGGCAATGAAATCTGCCAATGCTTGAGACTGGATTGAGGATCTATGCACATAATCAATGTAAAATTCATTGAGCTCCGCAGCCCATTTTCCAATCCGGCCAGTAGCTTCTCTATTTCTCATGATATCCTTCAACGGCTGTGAAGAAGGAACAATGATATTGTATGCCTGAAAATAATGCCGAAGCTTCCTGGATGCCATTAAAACAGCATACAACACCTTCTCCAGCTCTGTATAATTTTTCTTTGAAACACTAAGGACCTCAGATACAAAATATACTGGGACCTGCTTCTTGACTTGTCCATCAAACTTCTCCTGGACAAGCGCCGCACTTACTGCTGAGTGCGAAGCTGCCACATACAACAACAGAGGAGCCCCTGGCATTGGTGGAGTTAATGTTGTGAGATCTATTAAGTATTGCTTCAGCTCTTCGAAGGCTTTTTGTTGACTTGGGCCCCATTGAAAGACTTCAGCTGACTTCAGCACCTCGAAGTATGGTAAGTTTCTTTCTGCTGATCTGGATATAAATCTGTTGAGGGATGCCAGCCTTCCTGTCAATCTTTGGGCCCCCTTTCTTGTGGTTGGTGGCTCCATTCGAAGTATAGCTTCGATTTTATTTGGATTAGCTTCGATTCCCTTTGTTGAAACCAAGCATCCAAGAAATTTGCCCTTCTTCACTCCGAAGACACATTTTTCTGGATTCAGCTTCAGACCAGCCTGTCTGAAGCTGGCGAAGGTCTCCTGCAGATCAGCAATATGATTTTCTTGCTTCGTGCTTTTTACAATGATGTCATCGACATAAGTCAGCACATTTCTGCCTATCTGAGATTGGAGAACCTTCGCAGTCATTCTGCTGAAACTCCCTCCAGCATTCTTGAGCCCCTCAGGCATCCGAAGATAGCAATATGTACCACTTGGGGTGATGAAACTAGTCTTCGGCTCATCTTCCTTCTTCATCCAGATTTGATGATAGCCTGAGTAGCAGTCCAGGAGACTCATAAGCTCCGAAGAAGCTGCTGCATCAACTAAAGAATCTATCCTTGGCAGCGGGAATTCATCCTTCGGACAAGCCTTGTTGAGATCTGTGAAATCAATACACATTCTCCACTTGCCATTGGCCTTCTTCACCATAACAGTGTTAGCTAGCCACTCTGGGTACTTCACTTCTCTGATAACTCCTGCACTGAGGAGTCTTTTCACTTCATTGCGAGCCCCTTCGGCCTTGTCATCAGACATTTTCCGAAGCCTCTGCTTTCGGGGTCTAAAGGATGGGTCAACATTAAGCGAATGTTCAATAACATCCCGATTCACTCCACAGAGATCATTGGCTGACCATGCAAAAACATCTTTGTTGTTGAATAAAAACCTTATCAAGGTTTTCTCCTGGTCTTCAGATAATTGCGAGCCCAACAGCACCTTCTGCTCTGCTATGTCTTCGCACAATAACGTGGGCTTCGGCTGATCTGCTGAAGCTGCCTTCTCCCTCCTGAATTTATACTGTTCACAAGCTTCAGCTCCATCTATATTATGGATTGCCTTGGAGTCAGTCCAGCTTCCTTCGGCCCTTCTAGCAGCTTCCTGGCTTCCATGAATAGCAATAGGTCCTTGGTCCGAAGGTATCTTCATGCAGAGATAAGCTGGGTGAAGAATTGCTTCGAAGGCATTAAGAGTGCCACGGCCGATGATAGCATTGTAAGGATACTCCATGTCAACAATATCAAACACAATTTGCTCAGTCCTTGTGTTGTTGACAAATCCGAAGGTTACCGGCATGGTAATCTTCCCAAGTGCCACAATCTGCCGCCCTCCGAATCCACAAAGAGGGTGCGTAGCATCATGAATCTTGTCTTCGGGCTCTTGCATTTGTCTGAAGGCTTTAGCAAATATAATGTCAGCTGCACTGCCTGTGTCAACTAGGACATTGTGGACCAGAAATCCTTTGATCACGCAAGAAATAACCATAGCATCATTGTGAGGATAATCCTTAAGCTGAAGGTCTTCCTGAGAGAAGGTAATTGGAATATGAGACCATTTTGACTTGATGAAAGGTCCCTGCACTCCAACATGCTGCACCCTTCTCTGAGCCTCCTTCTTCTGCTTCTTGTTAGCCGGCTCTGAGCAAGAACCGCCTGTTATCGGGAGCACCAGCTTCGAAGCCGAAGCAGCTCCAGCTTGATTGTTGAACGAAGCCATCAGCTCAGAAAAGTGGAAGTGAGTTCACCGGAGGTGGGCGCCAATGTTGGGGGCTTGTTCTCAAATGCTAAGAGTTAAGAACAAGGCAACACAGAAAATGTTAAATATTAAGGTCCTTCGTCCTCCACCTCATTATATCCCTTCGGGACATAAGGAACTTCGGACGAAGGTTACGAAGGACGCACCTTCGTAAACATAATAACGTAGGGTGAAGTATTCATATAAATCATGAGGTACAAGAATGGGCATTCAAATGTTAACATAGAATCATTTCCATTTCTATTAATACGAATAAATATAAATGACAAATGTACCTTCGGTCCTGAGGAAGGCTGGAGTACAAGTGTGATGCGAAGGCAAATGACAGGTTCGCGTGAACAGTACACAGGTACTGTTCATCTATTTATAGGCACAGGTCGCAGCCTGTGAGAAATTACAATTATGCCCCTTACAAATGTTTACAACATTGACTTAGACCTATATGTATAAAAAGGTCATTCTATCTCTATGTCGGTTTGAAACGCCGAAGGTCCATGAAAAGGAACCTTCGGCCATCTCTTGGAGACGACTTCAGCCGAAGCTGCTTCTTCGTGTGAGACCTTCGGCGCGCCGAAGCACGACCCCAACAATACATATATATATATTTTACTATTTGTAAGACCTAAATATTAGCTTAGCTATTAGTAGTATTTTCCTATTTTAGTAATAATAATAAGGTTCATTGGACCCTGTGTTTTGCTAATAAGATATGCATCATGCCGAGATTTTGTTTATGCATATGTGTTGAAACCATATGAACATACATCCTTTTCTTACAAATCTCGAGGACGAGATTATTTTTAAGGGGGGTAGGATTTGTAACACCCAATTTGTGAAAAAAATAAATAAATAAAAATAAAAGAGTACATCTCAATCTATGTATTTCCTCGTACTCATCATCACATGGTAATAATCACATATGAGAAAAACAAATGAGTAAGATCACTAAAATAAATCACGTCTCATGTGGGAGCTTCGATTTCTTGTACATTTAACAATACTGATAATATTACTAAAGGCACATTAATGATGAGAATTAGGGAGTTAATTCAAACTCAATTATAGGATTTGGAAATAAAATTAGATAAAAAGAGAAGTAAGAAAAGAAATAGAGGAATAAGAGAATTACATAAAATATACCTAGAGTTATATTTTCGGAGTTGGTACTTTAAATGTGCAAAATAATTTGAAGATAAGTTTGCCACAGTGTCAGATTTAAATTTGAAAGGAAATTTGAATTTGAAAAGAAATCAAAAGAAATAAAACAGAAAAAGGGAAATATAAAGGAAAAGAATAAAACCTGTGGGCCAAATCCTTCCCATCTCGGCCCACCTCACCCCCACTGCGCGGTCCAGTTACTTGCTACACGCGCGCGCCCGGCCAACTGCCATATGGGGCCCGCGTGTCAGCTGCTAAACACCTACGCGCTCGCCTGGGCTTTGTCGCTGCCGGGTGGGGCCCGTGGGTCAGCGCCTGTTTAACAGAATCGCGCGCACGCCGTGGCCACTGACGGGGCGGGTCCACCGATCAGTCACCCGCTCGTTCGGTTCCGTCCGCTCCGCGCGCCGCTCGATCCTCCGTTCATCTCGCGCGCGAGCTCCGCCATTGACCGAACTCGCTCGAGTATAAGACCCAGTCGCGTCTCGCCTCCTCCTCAATCCACCGCGCCGCATTCCTCTCCCCTTAGCTCGCCGGTGCCATTGCGTTGTGAGAATCCGCGAGAATTGAGTGTCGGCGCCGCCATTGCTGCGCTCGGGAAATTCTCCATAGCCGTGACCTCGTGAACCGCCACCGGGGCTCGCCGTTGTGCACCGTGCCGTCCTATACCGGTGCGGAGCGCGAATTCGGTGCATCGGGGGCCAATTCCTCGCCGACATCGGGGCGGGACTCCATCCGCACGTGGCCGAGCTCGCCTTCGCCCGGGGATCCTAGGTACGCACTCCCATTCGATTTGCGATCATCTATAAGCCATGTAGCATCGATTGGGCTAGACCATAGATGACCGGAGCCCTTAGAATTGCTCGCCGTAGCATGTATCACCGCCGTGGATTGAACTGCGCCGTGGCCGGGGGTCTGCGGGGTGCTGTGGCTGAAATTGTTGGGAAGCATGGATTCGGGGGTTCGCGAATCTTGCGTGGGTCCGACGAATTTGAGTATGGCGCTCGAATTGGCCGGATTTCGCGGGCTCCGGCATGGCGCCGCCGCGGGGGAGACATTCTCCGGTGCCGGAGTTGGGCGGGGGTCAGCCGGATCGCGTGTGCCGTCGGTTCGGCGATGTACGGCCGAGATTAGGCCAAGGGATACCCCTTCGCGCTTTAGATCTGGACCGTGGGATTCAATCGGAGGGCTGCGGCGTGATCTCGGTGTCATTAAATCTGGGCCGTTAATCGCCGATCGAACGGTTGTAGATGCGTACCGGTTCGGGTTACACTAGATCTAATCCGAACCGTCCATGTGTGATCCAACGGCCAGAACGGCCCGATACCCCTTCGGCCTGGGTATTTTTCTAAAGAACCCTCGGGTTTTAAGGAAATCAACCCGCCGTCCACAAATCCTGTGCGCTGTGTCTCTGTAGTTTTACCCAGAGCCCCCTGCGTTTTCCATTAAATGAGGCCGAGTCCAGAGAGTTATAAAATCATAGAAAATGATTTAGAAAATGAATTTTAGTGTTAAAATAAATCCAGAAACTTAATTAATTCATAACTAATTCATTTTAGCTCCAAATTGAGTCATTCCAATTCCTAAAAATTTTGTAATAATATTCTCTACCATTTAGAATCACTGTTTTGACATGAACTCTGTCAGAGAATTTATTTATCATTTAATCATATTATAATCACCTTAAATCTTAGGAAATTCATAACTTGAATTCTACAACTCCAAAATTAATAATTCTTTTTCCTGTGATCTTATTTTAATATGTAGATTATTAATATGTATTTTGCATATATGTTTGGTGTAATGTTAATTTTGCCTATACCATGTATGTTTGTATTGCTACGACTAGCAGTGAGGTCACGAGGATCTGAAGAATCATCCTGGTACCTGGATTCTCAAGGCCCAGGCAAGTTGTGCCCTTGATCACTTCTTCTACCCAGCCTTGTTCTGATTAATCATAATGATCTGCATAGGTTAATTTTGATGGGACCCAATAGGTTACCCTAGTTTGTCTATCTTTATACCTTGATTACCACTGAACTTTCTGGGTAGTACTTGCTAGTGCTTTATGTGGTTTTGGGTATGAAGATTACACTATTCATGATTATACTTTTATTATCAGTTGTTATTTATTGTTCATGATAAGATCATTATGTTAATTGGAACATGGAGCGACCACCCGGGAAAACAGTGCTACCACAAGGGTAGTATGGGATGCCCTTGGCTGATTAATTAGGAAAGCTAGTGGAAGACTACCTTACCCGAAAGGGGCAAGGGCAGTAGGGGAGAGGTCAGTGTAGGGAGGCCCTCGGGAGGATTTTGCTGCGATGGCGGTCCTGCAAGGGATTCCTGCACTGGATCTTCCTATAAACTGTAGCGGGTTTTCTGAAGCTAGTGGAACTTTGTAAAGGCCTCGTAGTGTTACCCTGCCTCGCCTCCTCGGTAGAGGTGTATGGGAAGTCGCGATCCCTTGGCAGATGGGTAACATGACTTGTGGGTAAAGATGCGCAACCTCTGCAGAGTGTAAAACTGGTATACTAGCCGTGCTCACGGTCATGAGCAGCTCGGACCCTCACATGATTAAATTATGGAACTTAAATTCAATTTGTCATATGCATTGCATTGCAGGTGATGTTGATACTTTTGTTCTATTACTTAATTGGGATTGGTATTTACTTATACTTAGTAACTGCTAATAAAATTTTGACCAACTTTAAAAGCAATGCTCAGCTTCAACCCTCCTCTTTGGTAAGCCTTACACTTCATATGAGCTTCCATCTTTGGCGAGTTCATGCACATTATTCCCCACAACTTGTTGAGCGATGAACGTATGTGAGCTCACTCTTGCTGTCTCACATACACCACAGGTCAAGATCAGGTACTGCAGGATGATGCTCATGGAGGATGTTGTGATGAGTTCGTGAGAGGTCTAGGTCGTCGTCTCCCAGTCAACTTTGGGTTGCTGGACCGTTGTCTCCTTATAATGTAATTATTTATTTTGTATAGAACTCCTGTTATGTATAAAGATGTGACATTCGATCCTGTGCCACTATACATCATATGTATGAGACTTGGTCCCAGCATACCTGGTGTTTATGTTTACGCCCGGGTTTTGGACCCCTAAAATCCGGGTGTTACAAGGATGGTGATGATGCTACCATATCTTTGTTGTGGTAGCAGGGAGATAATCTTCCTCACAATGTCCGCATCACCTAGCTTATTAATGCCAATAGAATTGAGCTCATTGATAATTAGATTCAAACGAGAATACATGTCTCTAACAAGCTCATCATCTTTCATAGCAAAAGAATTATACTCATTTAAGACTAGGCAATGTTTTTGCTCACGGACATTGGATGTGCCGTCATGGAGCTCATGCAATTTTAGCCAAATCTCATTAGCAATTTTCAAGGTAAATACTTGATTAAAAATATTCATGCTAAGAGATTCATACAAGCAATTTTTGGCTCTAGCATTTAAATGAATTTCTTTTTCCTCACTCGTGGTGGGTTTCTCGGGATTCTTGAGGGGTTTCATCCCGTCACGAGTGACTGTCCAAACACCTAGATCAATGGCCTCTAGGTAACAAGCCATTCTAGCACTATAATATGGGAAGTTAGTGCCGTCGAAGTGTGGTGGCCTATGGGTATCCATCCCTTCCACTAAAAAGCATCGACTCTTTTAGCAGTGAAGCTAAAGCGTTTCAAATGAGCCAAACCAGGCTTTGATACCACTTGTAGGAAACGGGTGACGCCTACGAGGGGAGGTGAATTAGGACTTCTAAAACTTTTACTAAACTAGGCCACAATTAAATTCCTAGAGCAAAACCTATGCAAGTAATCAAACTAGAATGTGCAAACTAGGTTTTGTTTAAGTGTTGCTATCTCTACCACAAAGGCTAAGTTTCAATCTACACTAAATAAGTATGAATATAAGATTGAAACTTAAATGCTTAATATAAATGCGGAAACTTAAAGAGCAAAGTAGAGAAGCAAACTCTCATGGATGACGCCGGTATTTTTACCAAGGTATCCGGAACCACGCAAGGTCCCGACTAATCCTCGTTGGTGCCCCTACGCAAAGGGAAGCCCATGCGAGGGCCAAGCACCACGGTCGAGTAACTCCATAGAGAGCCACGGGCCTTCTCCACGCGCAAGTGGTGCTCCACTTCCGGCTCCTCTCGGACGCTCCCTGCCGTCTCCACTATCGAGCTTCCGGCCGAAACGCTGCGGGCCTCGTTCCCTCCGGTACACGGTGGCGACCGTGACACAAACACGGTTGTCACAGTCTCGCAAGACTCTCGCCCCACTCGGTACAATTACAACGACTAACGCAAGAGCCGAGAGGTTGTGTGGTTTTACAAAACTCACTCAACTAACTAGGGTTCACCTAGAGCAAGCGCTAAAGCGGTCTAACTAACCTAAGTACTTCGCAAAGCACCTACGCTAATCACTGAGTGATTCTATTAAGTACTTGGGTGTTTGAGCTCTTAGAAATGTGCACTATATGCCTTGGTATGTTGCTTGGGCTCCCACACCTTCAAATGACCGGTTGGGTGAAGTATATATAGGCCCCAACTCCAAAATAGCCATTAAAGAAAAGCTGCAGTTCTCTGCGGCACACCGGACAGTCCGGTGGTGCACCGGACAGTGCACTGTAGCCTGTCCGGTGCGCCTAGCCGTTGCTCTGTCAGAGCAGGTGACAGTTGGTGCCGCAGGCTTTTTCCACACCGGACAGTCCGGTGGTCTTCTCTCCGAGTGCCACCTGGAACTAGCCGTTGGGCTGGAGTTCCTTGGTGCACCGGACAGTCCGGCGTGTGGGCACCGGATAGTCCGGTGTGCCTTCGCACAGACAGTCCGCAGCAGCACACTTGGACTTTTCTTGGATCTTCTTAATGTCTTCTTTTGAGGTGTTGCTTTCCTCAATTCCTTAGTCCAAGTAAATCTTGCATCCTGTGAACTATAAACACAAACACTAGAAAACTTATTAGTTCACGGATTGTGTTGTTCATCAAACACCAAAACTCAATTAGCCAAATGGCCAAGGGTCCATTTTCCTTACAAACGTCTCTTAAAATTCTAAGTCCTTTTTGTTCAGTTTATATTAATTTGATATGATCAATTTAAATTGTCTCTACATATTACACTCTCTAATGGGGACGAATTTTCCATAGGGATTTACTATATATGAAAGATGGTACAAAACACACACTGATAGCCTATCCACGTCGTTCTATATTTTGCGTTTGATAGCGGCGAATCTGTAGCTCTCGCCACAACATGGTCTGGAACCTTTCGATACCCGTCATCCCCCGTCGCGTGCCGCCCCTCTGTGGCACAGCACCACCCGACACCCGGTGCTGGTCTGTGACTACCCCTTCGTGCAATGTCCATTGTGGCCTGATGTCTCAATGCCACGAATATTCGAGAGCAAACCTGAAGGGCCACGTCCTCCATGGTTGCCTAGCCCATCATCTCCCTGGCCTGCTTGGTCTCGTTTGTTTGGTCCTAGCCACCACGACGGCGTCGGCGTTCCCCCACCCAATGGAGCACTAAGGTCTCCATTCTCCTCAGCAGCAGTCGGGATTACTAGGGCCATCACGTCGCCATGCCAAGTAGTAGTAGTAGATCGGCCCCACCATGGCTGGAGTGGGGGCATGTACCACGGAACCGAGGCAGCCCAATGCACCGTCCTCACTAATGTGATCGACGACTTCGAGGTTACATCACGTCACCGCTAATGGATGTGTTGGAATAGGGGTTCGATCTCTCTTTTCTCCCTTTGCATATTAGGGAAACAGAAGAGGAAAATGGTGAGGATTCTAATCACACACTTTGCAAAAGGTTATTTGATAGCGTGTGTAATTACTGCTCTCTTCGCTTCTCCAATCAAGTATTCATGTGAGTAGCCAATTTCATATAGGTTCTTCAACTACTCAAATACTTCAGAAAGTGAGAACAAATAAAAAATCAGAAAGTGAGAACAAATAAAAATTCCTGGGTGTATTAATAAGCTACAACGAAGAGTGTCTCAAACGAATGTAATAATATTCTACAAATAAAAATGTCTTAGACGTTGTTTCACTTCTAATATACTTCTCTCTGCTCCTTTTGCAGGCGTAATAAGGTGTGTTGAAGCAGCGTAATTCATTGTAATATTCCAGCCCTAAATATTCTACCCTACATGTTGTTTCAGTTCTAAAATTCTTCTCTGTTTCTTTTGCAGGCAAAATAAGGTTTGTTGAAGCAGCATAACTCATTGTAATATTCCAGCACTAATTATTCTGACACGCCTTTGTTTCATAACTTTTTTAAGATATAATGCTTGTATGTGTTCATACAAAAAACAGATTGAACAAGGCCACCAAGGGGAACAAACCTGATAAGGAAAGAATAAGATTGTAGATAAACATTGGCCTTTGTTTTAGGACACCAAGGTAAGACATTGAATGTCAACATTTCTTTTTTTATTCTTGTTAGAAAAGTAGTTGTTTATGTTAGCTTATGGCCCATATAATTCTAGAAAAAATAGAGATAAAAAATGTTTGCAATAAGGTAGATCTATAATTTGGCGCCCATAAATGTTGCAGTGTTGCCAAATTTCTAGCCAATAACTATTTGCTTCATATGATTTTCAGTAAAGAGTTGCTAATCTACGGTAGATATCTCAATTGAAACCAAAACAAAAGTTTATCTGTTGCATTGCTGATGCTCTAATCAACAAAAATGTTTCCGTGCTGTATTCCTCACGCTAGACTATTTTAAGTTACTGAGAAGGATCATGTTGCACACATCTTCAGCCATATTTAGGAACAATTTCACCATGTCACATGAACATTTCAGTTCAACGGGGCCATTTCTAATATATTTCAACCCTAACTCTATCCAAGATTTACATACACATGTACACTTATAATAAAACAATGTCCATCTATAATATTCGTCATATTGCTTACAAAACAAACATGTGTTGTCGTTTACAACTACTCTATGATTCATACTTATTGTACCTGTTAAGATACTATGCATCAAAACACCAAACAAGCTGCCTTATAATTTCACGATATTGAGAACTACTCCCTACCAATAAATACAGATATTTGCTTACTACAAATACACACACACCTACATACCAATAATAACAACCAGTACAAAAACACTTTCAATGAATATATACATACCTACACACGTTCTATTCACCGATAAAGTTGACATATATTTAATGGTAAAATGAATCACAGGAATCGCCTGATAGACAAAATAGGAACCACACCAACGAAGTTGTATCAACCACACTAAATGATAAAATGAATGACACAGTTATATCAATTGTTTCGGTGGATGGAACAATTTTATCAATTTTACCAGTTTTACCATTCATTTTACATGATCAAACAGGAACCACTACGCATCAAAGCTTTTACAATCCAGAAGGACCACCAGGAATGATGACAAACCACATGGAGACCACAAATTTTAGCACTTATCAGCAGTGTCTCATCTTTTGCTATTAACCTTTCCATTTTAAATACATGTACATAGCCCTTCAGTTGTGCCACTGAATAGTAGAAGCAACTATGCACTGTAAAGGACAATGCCCCCTTTAAATATGGAATGAAACCACAGATGCCATAGTCCATAGTTTAGGAGAGAGGTCGCTTAACTGTTTTTTTCTTCTTGATGGATCTTTTTCTGTATGCCTGCTACTGGCCTCCATAATGAGGTGTTGTATTTGGTCCATCTTTGGGCCTAAACTTTTGTTGTTTTTCTTTTTAATATAATAATGCGCAACTCTCGTGCGTGTTCGAGAAAAAAAACTAAATATGTCATCATTTTGTCCAATTAGCCTTTAGACCGTGCTACCTACTATCCAAAGTAAGTGATGAATGCAGTATTTTTTACGATGAACAATTTAGAATTGATATTAATATTTACAACTATGTTCTATTTACATAACAAGAGTTATTAATACTGATTTACATCTAGACATAACGCGCGCAACGCGCGCGTCAGCCATTACAGTAGGGATGAAGACAGGAGAAAACTCTCTCCTGTGAGCGCTCATAAGTGGAGTTATAACAATAAACATATACACAAAATCTAACAAGAATTAGAGTTGAAATAGGCTACTTTCGAAGAGTCTTTTGCTATTATAACACTCAATTAAACATGCTTATTTCTTTTAGTATCTACAAATTTAACTTCTCTAAAATAGTACTTATATGTTAATCTATTCTCTAAAATAGAATTAAGATCTTTTTTACTCTTTTTTCTTTTTTTCTTCGTCTTAATTTCCCAGCAGTGAATGATGCGCCTCAACCCATTTCATGAAATCACCATGTACGTAGGAGCAAGCCAAACTTTGAGACACAAACATGTCGTTTCTGTTCACGTTCACCATCAAGTTGACATGAAAATTTGCCCGAACCATGGACCTAGAACCATATGTTCAAATCTAAAGTTGCATACAACTCACTGTTCAAATCTGAAAGAGACAGGAAGTCAGGAACCAATCTGCTTCCTGAGATCTTTTGTTGATCTGAGCTTGCTTTCTACCCGAACCAGCTGCTTCAACTTACTTCAGTAGTGCAACCTCAACTTCTTGAGAATAAAGTTTATACTTTGACATCTTGACAGCAATATTTTAGAATGCAAAATAAAAGTGATACAGTGTTGGGATGTTCGGTCACATAAAACACCGTGGGAGAATTACGATCTAGAAACAAAATTTCTAGGAACATTTTGATCTTTCACTATTGGGAAAATAAGAAAAGAGAGTAAAAAGACACTTAATACTATTTTAGAGAAAATATTAACTAAAAAGTACCGTTTTAGAGAAGTTAAATTTGTAGCCTGTTTAAATTAGTATTATAATGACAAAAGACTCACTTTCGAAGTAACACAAAATCAAGGAAATCAACGCAATATAAGAGTCGAAAAGAGGATTCGTGACGTAAATTTAATAACTATGAGATGGACAAAAAAATTAGAAATATACTTAAAGAGTTTTAGTGGCAAATTAAGAGCCGCGAATATTCACGTGTCATAAATTATGAATGAATGGATGAATGATGAATGAATGAATGTGAATGAATGAAAGTCGATTCGAATCGTGGCCTAAGAGCCTATCCACGTTGCTCTGTTTTGTTGTGTGCGTTGGATCGCAGATCAACGTCCATTGGTCCACCCTTAGAATGCACCTCTCGTCCGTTGTTGCTAGATGCATCGCGCTGCGGATCGGCTTTCTCTGTGCTCCGCGCCTTCGTCTCGCCGTCCTCGTGCCCTGCAGCCCAGACTTTCCATCCGCCTCCTCCACCTCATGGGTTGTGGGTCCATCCTCGTCGTCCATCTCGGTGACATCTTTGACCATGGTGGCGACAAGATCCGCCTCCTATACCCCCTCCGCCTCCTTGCTCCTTCCGCCGAGGCTCGCGGCGGTGCGTCCCTCTCAGCCTCGTGTAGGAGCCGACGCAGGCACGGTTCGACGAGCCTGCTATCGTCAGCGTGGGAACTGAGCACGCTACCGCCCCGTCGCCGTGTGCCAGCCTCAACCTCCACGAGGAGTCCACACAACCTGCTCCAGTGGTCGGTCAGTCGTGACGTATCCTGCTAGGAGACTTACGACGATGTGAAGACAAGCTTGTGGATAAACTACTTTGGCATAAAACAAGTAATCGAGACTTCACTGCTTCTGCTTCAAGCATCCTCTGATGGAAGGATTGTCAATGTCTCCTCTCAGTTCGCCTAGATATGGGTAAGATATGCTTATCACTTTGTGCAAATCTAATGGCAATACATCATGCGTGCGTAAAAAACAGAGGTCTGGTCTGGATTTTTTCTTCTAAACTTTATCAAGGCCGAAGATCGAAAAATCTTTTCAGTTCTCTAGATGAGAGTACAAATTGCAAATTAAAGCATGAGAGAGTAACAAAAACTCCCTCCCAATGCAGTTTTTCCGAAACGAGGACCTGAAGCCAAGGGATTGTGTCATGTAGGAACCAAGGGATTTTTTTGATAGCAGAGATTAGAATTTAGTGCTTACCATTTATAATCCCAAAATAGAGTGGTTAATTAATGCAATCATCTTATCACGATGCCATATTCTTTTCTTTTCCTTTTTTGAGTTGGTTTGAGAAGGGTCGAACCCATTCTCTTCTTTTTCTTTCTCTCTACTTCTCTTTTCTTCTTCGCATATATGGTGCGGGTACGGCCAAAACTTTTGTAAGCATTCACCAACAAAAAAAGGGGATTTTTAGATGGGAATCACTCACGGCAGTAGTGTCCAGAGGGCATGTTAAACTCTGAATGCCATACTTTGCAGAACGTTTCAAACCATTCCATGCATGCCAACACATGCGGAATGTGACTATGTGAGATAAGATACCTTTTGAAAAGTTCAAAACCCATCCTGTTGCGTTCACAACCAAAAATATATGGGATTTCTAGCTGGGAATTACTCAAAGCAGTAGTAGTGGTAAGAGAGCAGCTAACTTCTGATGAAACATAATTCTTTCATCTATATTTTTCATGATCAACCAGGTGACCATCCTTGGACTCATGTCCATGACCGTGTTCCTCAAAATAAAGATGTCACATGGGCAAATTGCAGGTGACACCAAATTCTTTGGCACTCTGACTTTTGTAATTTTCTCAGGAAAGTTGGATTTGTGCTCAGTAGGGAGGCCATTTAGTTATGCAAATTACATACAGTTAATTGTTAATGATTTGAAAAATGACCTACAAGATCTCTTTACTTTGGACCTGTTCAATTATACTTTTTGAAAATATGTGTACTTGTTGTTCAAATGTTATTAATAGATTAAGAATTTGATCAAAACGTATGGGTACTCATTCATTTATTATTCCTTTTTACATCGACGATTTTCATGGAGTTATACTTCTAAAATTCACAATTATTGGCATGATTGTTCTGCTCATCTCTAGGTAAGTTCCAAGCAAGAGAGAACTAGAAATAAGTAACTCTCTATTCCCTTTTTTACTCACATCCACTGATTTTTATGCAGGTTTTCAAATCTTTGGCATTTCCAGATGAAGGCAATGCTAGGTAAATATATTTATCTTACCATTCTTTTCATCTCATTATTACCTTTGTCGACAAACAATTCCTATTTACTAGCACACAATTTTTCTTACAAAACCATTTAATACAATTCAATAATAGAAAGAACTCAAAAAAGGATGTTGAAACTTCACATGAAGTATGCTTTATTGCCTTAAAAATAACTATATTCAATGAAGCTTAACTATTAAACCAAATGTCATCGTAGGGTCCAGACGATTTAACATTTAATAATCCTCAAGTTGTGTCCAGTACATTAGAATTACCCATAAAAAATCTTTGTTTTTTTGGAATGCTAAAACATTTATGTTATTATGGTAAATATTGTTGCTTAACACATTTCTTATCAAAGATTCTACAACACGGGCCCAAACAAATTTTGGAAGTGGTCCATAGCCTTAGTTCTGTAACACCTCCTTGAAACATGAATAATGTACTTCCTCCTAATTTTCCTAACGTTTTTCTAATTCCATAAAAAACAAAGCTTACAAAAATCATTATTGTGTTACATTTTCCACTAAATTCTACATAAACATTTGTCCATCTAGGAACAGAAGGATCAGTACATGTCGTTGCATGTGACATGTGTTGGTTCTATTGACTTTGTATCAAAATGATGCTCTTCATGTAATATGTAGCTAATGTATTTTGTATGAAGTCCTGTATGCCCCTTGGACATATGTGGCCCTTTTTGTAGGTATATACATGTCAATATCTTGGACTACTAAAATAAACAGAATTGCTAAAGACAATGATGTTGATAAACACAACACTACCATAAATGTATCGAACTAATATTCTTTATCATATTTTTTATGAACTTGTTTTTGCCCACTAATACGGTCCTACATACATTGAACTATTAGCACACGAAAAAAATTATGCGCACATGCTTCTATCTGCTAACTTTTTCCATTCATTTTAGATGTGTATTTTTATATTAACTTGTGCATAATATTTATGTACAATTTAAGCTCACACAAACAAAATTGATATGCTATCACACGCAAGACGTGTGGCATACACTAGTTATGAATATGTTTGGTTAGCTTTTTGTACAAAGATTTGGCGAGAAAAAAAGTCAAAACAAATAAAAAAAAGTTACAGATTTAGGTCCGGCATCTTGGCAAATACAGTCCCTATATTCACAAACATGTAATCAAAATAGGCCACAAGGAAAATGATAATCAATGTCACAAATTTAACATCGACTGGGGAAGTAAGGAGACGTTGGGGCATTGATGAGCTTAGAAGGCCCACGAATAAGTTTATTTCGAATTGGTTGCGGGTGAGCCAAAAAACAGATAGTAGTGCAACATCGGCTGAGGAGACGTTGGGCCATCGATGGACATAGAATGCCCACACGTAAGTTTATTGTGATTTAGTTGCAGGTGAGCCAAAAAACGGACAGTAGTTCAACGTCCGAGGAGACAACATGGAGAAATTGAGACTCTCCAACAAGACCTCGTAAACCACCTTATACGCTAAGTGTAGCAGACGAAGACGCCTGACACGCCTCCAACAACAATCGCTATAGCATCCGGTAAAATTTAGGGTGTGTTCATCGTTCGCTACTCCTGGCGGACTCGTTGTCGCTCGCTATCCACTGTTTCACTCATGCGTCACTTGCTTTCGTTCAGTCCCACGCTTGCCTTCATCGTCCTCGTCGTTGAGATCCTCCATCGTCGCTCCTCCCCGCTTGAGTCCCATCGAGATCCTTCACCGTGGCTCCTCCCCGCCTGAATCCCATTAGGCGACTTTTTAGAGTGTTATTTAAAGAACATAGAATATTTGAGAGCACATCGAGATAGTCTGATACAGGCCATAAAGGTATGAACCCCACGAGGTGACTTTTTAGAGTGTTATTTAAAGAAATTGGAATATTTTGAGTGTTATTTTAAGAATATGGAATATTTGAGAGCGTTGAGATAGTCTGATACATGAATTGGTTGAAGTTGGGGCATGCACGTAGTCAATAAAGATTTAGGAATTTGTTGGGGTTGGCGGGCTGGCACAGTAATGCACGTCCGGCGACGGTTTCCAAAGTGATTTAGGCTATGTTTGGTTTCAATTAGTCCTAGGACTAAACTTTAGTCCCTACATGTTTGGTTATATGGACTAAACAGTTTCTAATGCTCTTGGAATACACTCACAATATTAGCTGTCTATACAAAATGCTCTCACAACTGAATACTATAGAGAGAAGGTAAGATCAACATGATAATTGTGGACTTTTTAGTCTCTTTTAGCACCTATGTAAAGGACTAAAGACTAAATCATTTTAGTCTATATTTTAGCCCTAGTGTTTGGCGGCAAAAAAGGGACTAAAAACAAGAAACTAATCTTTAGTCCTCTAACCAAACACCCCCTTATATTTTAAGTTTTGTTTCAAATTTCGATTTGGTTAGGGTACGCTTTTCATTTCGATTTGGTTAGGGTACGCCAGCGACGCTCTACAAAGTGATTTAAATTGACAAGAATTTTTAATTTCAATTTAGTACAAGATATTTTATTTTAATTTCATTTTGAGTTGGTTGGGGACTTGGGGTACGCTGAGTTTTTTAATTTCAATTTAGTACAAGATATTTTATTTTAATTTCATTTTGAGTTGGTTGGGGATTTGGGGTACGCCAATCTCAGCTAATAGTGCAACATCTGAGGGACGCTTGAGGACCTCAGCAGCCAAGCTACTGTAGTAAATCCTTCTATAAAAAATAAATTTAATATTAAAATGAACATATAATTCTATAAAAAAATAAATTTAATATTAAAATAAACACATGATTCATATATTAGATATTAAACTGATACTACACTTGATTTTAACAAAAAGACCGAGAAAGATATAAATAAATTTAGTGCCTAGGTTTTTTTTATAGCCTTTCTCTGGCGATGCGCGGCCAAAGCCACCGAGGTGGGACTAAAACGAAGCCGCGCTCCGCTCAGGCACGGCGCTCGTTCTTTGGTACCGATCGTCGGTGCTATACCCAAGCCGCGGTAGAAACGGGCTCGTTAAGGCCCATCAATAGCTAGCCCACCAAAGAATCCCTCGGGCCTCGTCTCGGCTGTGGAAGTCACTCACTCACTCATCGTCTCCTGCTCTCCTCCTAGGCTCCTATACGGCTACACTACACGGCTACACTTTGGCTTCGTCTGGAACGGTCATGTCTGAGGCTGATCGATGCGGCCTCCCCGTCCCGCCGTTGCACTGCCGACGCTCCTCTCCCGCCTCCGCGCGTGCAGGTCCGCCTCCCACGCGCTCCAGTGCCACGCCCTCCTCCTCACCTCGGGCCACCTCGCCGCGTCCCCGCTGCGCCTCTCCAACCTCCTCCTCCTCGCCCTCGCTTCCGTCCCCGGCGCCGCCGCGCTCGCGGACGTCGTCTTCGCGCGACTCCCGCTGCCCGCCGCCCGCGACCCATTCGCCTGGAACACAGCCATCCGCCTGCATGCCCCGGCGCGTCCCCGCGCCGCGCTGCTCTACTTCGCGCGGATGCGCCGTTGCGGCGTGCGGCCCGACGCCTACACGTTCCCCGCGGCCCTCAAGGCCTGCGGCTGCGCGCCTGGCTGCAGGGCCGGACTCCTAGTTCACGCCGAGGCCGTGAGGAGGGGGCTGGCCGCGGACCTCTTCACGGTGAACGCGCTCATCAGCTTCTACTGTAGGATCCTGGACTTCCGCTCGGGCAGGAAGGTGTTCGACGAGGCAGGCGGCGTTTCGCGGGATCTCGTCTCGTGGAACTCCATGGTCGCTGGGTACGTCGGGTGCGGGGAGATGGGACTCGCGCAGGAGATGTTCGACGAAATGCCGCAGAAGGATGCGTTCTCGTGGGCGACCTTGATCGACGGGTATGGGAAGCAAGGTGGTGCTGGTGTGGACCGTGCCCGCGAGTTGTTTGATCAAATGCCTGAGAGGGATTTGGTGTGCTGGAACTCAATGATCGATAGTTATGCCAGACATGGTAGGATGGATGAGGCGAGGTCACTGTTCGAGGAAATGCCGGAGCGGAATGTGATCTCGTGGAGCATTGTCATTGATGGGCATGTCAGTTGTGGAGAGGCAAATGAGGCTTTGGAGTATTTTCAGAGTATGCTACAGTGTGGCTTAAGGCCTGATAGGATCGCTGCCTTGGGAGCTGTCAGTGCTTGTGCTCAGCTGGGCGCTTTGGAGCAAGGAAGATGGCTTCACTCTTACTTGGAAAAGAAGAAGCTGCTGTCTGATGTTGTGGTGCAAACAGCTTTGATAGATATGTACGTGAAATGTGGGTGCTTGGATCTTGCCATGTTGATCTTTGAAAGCATGGCCGAGCGGAGTGTAGTCACTTGGAATGTGATGATTGTTGGACTTGGAACTCATGGTTATGGTCTGGATGCTGTCACGCTGTTCCATCGAATGGAGGCTGAAAGTGTTGCAGTGGATGATCTTAGTGTACTTGGCATGCTGACTGCTTGCACACATGCTGGGTTGGTCTCAGAGGGTTTAGAGATATTTCACAGAATGAAAAAGGATTTTGGGATAGATCCCAAGGTAGAACATTATGGTGCATTGGTTGATCTACTTGGTCGTGCTGGCCGTTTGGATCAGGCCAGGCATGCTATAGAGACAATGCCCATGGAACCAACTCCAGAATTGTGGGGATCTCTTCTTGCTGCCTGTCGAAGCCACAGTTGTGTTGAACTGGCTGAGTTATCAGTGGAACGTCTTGCAGATCTTGGAGCTGATGATTCTGGAGTCTATGTCCTTCTGTCAAATATCTATGCTGATGAAGGAATGTGGGGTGATGTTTTGAGGATTAGGAAATTGATGAGTGATGAGGGAATGAGAAAGGATATTGGACGGAGTGTGATTGAAGTGGATGGTGAAATACATGAGTTTGTGAATGGAGTTGGCTCATATATTTGTAAGGATGAAATGTACTTGATGCTGTGGAATTTGTCTAACATGGTGGCATCTATTTGATGCTCCTTTGTCTACCAATTTTGTGAAATCCTTCACCATGGTGTATGCTGTTTTAACATCCTAAACATGCACATGCACCAAATTATAATTACATCTGATGGTAATGTGTTATTTTTCAACCCTGAGGTTTCCATCTCAAGCACAAGCAGGTACCAACTCAAACAACACTGGATCGATGAGTATTCATGTGTGGTCCATTTTATTAATTTTTTCTTGACTTGCCTGCACAGTGGTGACTCAAGATGTGATTGAATGAAGATGCTTTGTATTTGAGGCTTCAGTTATTTACTCATTTTAGTCAGTTCTAAAGGACGTAATGCTAACTGTGTGGAGTAGCCACTTGTGGGTTTTGGGACTTAAAAAGTGGTTTTAGCTTTTGAAGGACAAGTTTGGTCCTAGTTGAGAAGTGTCTTCACTCTTCACCACTGTCCACTGTAGCATTGTTCTTTATATCATCACCTCATCAGAATGAAGATAGATGAAGTTCAGATTTCAGAATGAAGATTTCAATATTGTATGTTGCCTCTTACTTCTGTCTTTCTGCATGTCATTTTGTAGCTGTGTTGTTGTTTGCTGATTACAAAATGAAAAATCGCTGATATTAAGAACAATAGTTGATAATTTGGGACTCTGAAATATGCCTAGTTTTAGTTCTTTGGCTTCAAAACTGAAAAATAACTGCTTTCTAAATGTACAAGAAATAAATGCGAGATAAATTGATTATTGGTTCGATTGATGGTTCTTAATCGGCCGTAATCCTCTGTATTTATAGAGGAGGGGGGCTGGACCCGTTACAAACAGATTTCCCGAGCTAATTTCGCTAATCTAGCCAACAACTGTAGCAAGAAACTCAGAACCCTAACTGGTTCTACGAGCGCGCGGACCGTCCGGACCGCGGACCGTCCGGCCAGTCAATTTGGTGCTCAACATATGCCCTCTGCCTTTTGGTAGAGCTGAACGAACCAAAAGCAACTAACTCGATGTGATCACATCGGTTTTCTTAAGCATCTTGTCACATATTAGGATGGTACGCAGTGGTCTTGGTCCCGATGGTTGACTCAACGGACGTGACCCCTTTAGCTTTGATCGAACTGTCAGTCCCAACACCGCCGAGCGTCATACTGGTCTTGACCAATTCGTCACCTTGCTTTCCTAATTTTCTGACTGCTCTGGCGTAGCTCCGTAGTCGACCAGGTCTTCTCTTTGCAGGTCGTCTTCCTTCATGGGTGTCAGTACTTTGTTGGAGGTGTCTTGGTGTAGTGCGGATGGTCCGGCCTCAGGGGTTGGATGGTCCGCGTCCTGTGCGGATGATCCGGCCTTTATAGCCGGACTGTCTACCATACCTGCATAGAGCTGCACAGTTGTTGTTTTATTTTCTGTCTTTGTGGCCGTTTGATTTTTCTCAACGGCCTTTGGTCTCCATTTCTTTTGTGGTGGCGGATACTGCGGATGCGTGTCATTGAATATTTTTTCCGCCTCCTTTTCCTGGTTCTCCTTTGCTCTTAGGCGCTGCAATTTTCGCTTTTGCGATCGTGTCAATCCCGATGGGCACCATCGGGGCATGAAGTATTTTGGATTGGTTGTTTTGTTGACAGTCGTATTTTCTTTTTTGTTTGTGCTGGCCGATTCATCAAAAATCATCGGCCCTTCGTCATCTTCCTGCATAATGACATCCGTTGTTCATATTTTGATGACGTCTCCTTTTGTCGTCCTTTTGAAGGTTGTAGCTGTATGCCCCCCTACCGGATTAATCGGTCTTTGCGTTCGAGTGGTCAGACAATCTTGTTGGGCTTGTGCTTGGTGATCGGATTGAGGGGCACTTAATCGGTCTTGTACGAGAGGCGCCAACCTGTCAAAAACAGATGATTAGGGTGCCCCCCAAGCGGGGTATTGTGGTATCCTGAATGGATATGGTGGCATACCCCACATCTGATTCGGGATATATGGTGGCGGTGGTATGTATGTATAATGACATGATATGGGTGTGTATGGAGGTGAAGGTGTCCATGCGGGTACCTTAGGTCTTAGTTGGACATTATGACCTTCCGCCCTTTTCGATTGGTGAGGTGGTCCAATCGGTCTTACCTGATGATGCTCCTGAATGGGTGAGCGAGGTCGCTTAGCTGGCCGGTCACTTGGGCTGACCCTCTTTTTTACATATTTGGACAATAATTGATTGAAGGTCGGACCAGATTTGACCAACCGACCAGCTGCCTTAAATGTATTTGTTTTCCACGTACCTATCTCTGGTTGTCGTGGTTTGAAGGTACACGGTTGTTGTGGCTCCTGAGTGTTGTCGGACCGTCCGCTAGAACGCTCCGGACCGTCCGACGATGTTACGGACCGTCCGCGCTTGGGCACCGGACCGTCCGCGATGCGCAGTATGGGTTCTCGCACATGTCCCCTTGTCTGCGCTTGCCCCCCAGTGCCGGAGGTTGTGATGGTCACCTTCAGTGTCTCCCCTCCATCAGGAGTCTTCTCGGCCACCACTCTCCTGCAAGAGATTTTGTTGTTTCCATCGGTCTCCCGTGCGTTGCAGATGATGACTTCTTTGTCTTTGCCCTTATCGGCTGTGCTGGACCGAATTAGGACCTTTTTGCCCTTGAAATGGATTACATTCATTGGGAAGGGCTCCGTGTCCTCCTGAAATTTCAATTGTCCCTCGTTAATGGCCGATTGGATTTATCGTCGAAACACATTACAATCATTAGTGACATGGGAAAATGAGTTGTGCCACTTGCAATATGCGCGATGCTTTAGTTCGTCGGCGGGTGGAACAGTATAATCGATCTTAATGTTACCATTTTTTAGTAATTCATCGAATATCTTATCACATTTTGTAACACCCACTTTGTAATAATATGAATAGAGAAAACAATTTCTCCTTATGCCAGTTTAACCTTTGTGCATCATCACATGTGAACACCATGTCCAAAAACAATTGATAAAAAGATATGCTACTAAATCAATGCATCATGCTGAATATTTTATTTGTGTGTACATTTTTGTGACAATATTATAATAATGTGAAAAGAAATATATTAAATATCCAGATGGGGATTTAAATCCTAAAATAATACTAGAATTAAGAAAAGAGAGAAGGAAAAGATCATACAAAATAGAGGAAAATAAATATATGAAATAATACATTTTGTTCCTACTAATATTTTAAATTAGGTATTTAACTCAGTTATGAAGCTCACAAACAAGTTTGAATTCAAAATGGAGGTTTAAAAATGAAAAGAAACAGAAAATAAAAAAAGAAAAAGGGAAAGAGCTTATTGGGCCAACTCAACCCTATTCGGCCCACTCAAGAACCTACACCGCGCGGCCCACTCCCTCGTTTTCCCGTCTCGCGCGCGCCTGTGTTCCTGTCTCACTGACGGGCCGGGCCTACCCGTCAGTGCCCCTTGCGCCCGCTTTCGTCGCTGCGTCCATGACCGGTGGGACCATGTCGTCTGGTCAATCGCGCTCGCCAACAGACTTCGCGCAGCGACCTCCGATGCCTCCGGCGAACTCGCCCCTGCCCTGGTTTCTCGCTGATTCGAGCCGTTAGCCTATAAGACCTGACCCCCACGAACCTCTGTGCCCATAGCCCCCTTTAATCTAGCAAATCGTGGCAAGTGCGGGTGGCTCAGGCTTGAACTGCGGCTGGGAATCGGCCGCTAGCACCATTATCGTCTTCGCCAAAATTCCGGTGCACGAACCGTGTCCGGGAAGCCGTCGAGGATCGCAGCACTTGTGCCGTGAACCTGCGGGCGTGGGGATTTCGGGGTCCGAGGCAATTTCTCGCCGTAGTACTCCACCGCCGCGGCAGCCGCGGAATCACGGGGTCCGGCTTCGTCGTCGCTTCAACCCTTCGGTATGGCCTTCAATCACTTTTACCGCGTTTGTAGGAACGTCATGCATCTATCCGTTGTAGTTCGAGGCACCGTAGCGTCGCTTGGGTAGCTCACCGGACTTCTCTGCCCGGGGTATCGCGGCGCGCCGTGGACCGAGTCTTGCACGTGATGTCGGCCGAAATTTGTTTGGGAATTGAGTTCAGGGGGTCGTCAATCTCGTGGGGGCCGAACGAATTTGGGTCTGGCGCTCGGGTTGGCCGGATTCGTGGGCTCCGGTGACCCCGCCGCCGCGCGCAGTGGCTGGTTGGGTGGCTCGGGCTGGGTTGAAGACGAAGCCTCCGCGGCCGTCGGATCAAGATCTGGCGGTCACGAGCTTATACCGGTTCAACGTGTAGATCTAACCATTGATCTCAATCGGGCGGCTGAAACGAGTCTAGGATAAAGGAAGATCTCTACCGTTGGTCTCCGATCCGACGTTAGTAATCGTGTACCGGTTCACTTAAAGTCCTGATCTAATCTGGGCCGCTCAGTTCAGATCGTGCAGCCGAGATTCAACCGTACCCTTTCGCGCTGGCACTTTTATTAAAGAGCCCCTGTAGTTTTTGTAACACCCCTGGTGTTACGTAAACTAAAACTCTGACATGTCATCATAAGCATCTGCATTAATGTGCTTGTTACACCTAGAATGCATTTACTAGGTTAAAACTTTACAAAAAGTGTGATGTTGTGTGTTGAGTAGTGGACTTAGTTAAGAACCTGGAATTATTTGTTTTGAAGTGTTAGTCTAGTGAAAGTAACACTTGAGAAGGATTGACCTCAAAGCCCTAAGTAAGGTTTGAAAACCTTGTTTAGAATTAGATATAAGCAAACAACTCCTAAACCATGGACACTTCGAACCTGAGTTCTATATACCGAAGTTGGATTTGAGGTTAAGGAGTAGCTTGGCTTTAGGAGGATGGATCAAATTGAAGAAATCACTTGAAGCAAATAAAGTCCACTTGGAACCCTAAAGTAGCCCAAAATAGGAATTCAAAATCTAGAGGGATTTAGCTAAGAGTCCATATACCAAAGTTGTAGAGCTTGGAAAAGTGAAGTAACAGCTGCTCAAAGGTTGGACTGTCAGGTGGCTAGTGACTTAGTCTATTCAGAATTTAAAGTCTGAAATCAGTGCGTGATGCAAAGTTTAGGGCCTTTTTGTGACCAATATAGAGGTTTAAAGGCTGGGAGCTATATAGAGAAATTAGAGACCATTAGAAAGGGATTAATTGTTCTTAAGAAGTATGGGCTTGTTCCTGTGCTAAAAATCGAGAAAAAAGATGCTCAAGTTAGGCTGTCAGGTTCTGGGACAACTCTGTTCTGAATGTCTGTCGGTCTGCTCTGAATTCTTGTTTGTCTGAGCAACTTTGAGACCCTGTAAAGACTGTTCTATGGGATTTGGTGCCAGCTGGATCTAAGCAAAGTTGGAGAGGTTGTGTTCATAAGCAAGTTTTATTAAGAAACCTTGGCCTGGTGTTGTATAAATTTAGGAGATAATGGCGCCTAAACTATCCCTGTCAGAAAGAGGGAAATGGAATAAGCAACTGAAAACTGAAATCCAGAGGAATGAAATGGTACCAGTGTTTTGTAGCTGATTTTTGGGTACCATAACTTGTAATCTATAAGGATTAGGTCCAAGAGACTTATAGTAAATTTGTAGACCTTTGGTCTGGGAACAAATTCTGTTAATAGTGGCTGACCTGTTCTTAACCAAAATATGGAGAAAAAGGTAAAAGGGTTATAGGTGCTCAAATATTGAAACCCTAAGTAAAAAAAAAATGATATTGAGCCATGTTTTGACCCTGGTAACTCTTAATCCATAAGTGCTTTGCAGTGAATCACTTTAGCAAAGTTGTAGGGCTGTTATAGTAGTGCAAGTTTGTGTAAGGGACCTAGCCCTAAAACCGTGTGGAACCTAGTGTAAATGTCCCCAAAGTGTGGCTGTCAGACTGAGAATAGTTTTGAAACTGAAGTTCAGTGACATTTTCTCAACTTTGGAATCCAATTGTGGCTGATCCAGTGGAGGTAAGGTTTGGGTCACTATGACAAAGTTAAAGCCTGTATATCAAAGAACAACTTTGCAAAAGGGAGGTAGGTATGTTACTGCTTGGAACAGGAAGTAATAGTGACCTAAACTTGCTCTGTCAGGCGGTTTTTGGGTGGGATTCATAATGAACAGTAACCTGCATAACATCCCGATTCAGGGAACCTTGACGTCGGTGATCTCTACGCCGGTAATCTCCTCACCGTGATTCACGCCGGTGTTAAGATATGCGCCTAGATAAGAGTGGATAGCTGTCCACGGTGAAAATATCGGGGGAGGGGGATGGATGTGGTCTCTGGCGCGAGCTCATCCGCTTCAGCCAGTTGCTCCCGTGGTCGGCCGGGACGCCATCACCGGAGTTTGATGTTCCTCGCGGCCACGCCACGTAACTGAGGGTGTTACCACGTAGCTGGGAGTCGTGGCGTGAAGCCAGTTACTACCTTAAGCCATTGCTCCACTACGCGCCACGGTGAACACGCTCCAGCGAAGATCTTTTCTGTCACCACCGTGTGCACTTCCGTCCCAAATTCACGAAGCAAGAAATCCATCCCTTTAAATTGAGGACACTCCCTGCTTCGCCTCTCTGTTACGCGCACAGCCCACCCCTCACTGCCCCAGTTCATTCACCACAGCCCCCAGTCACTGGTTTTTCCCGAGAAAGGTCAGTAGCGCCGCCGTGAGAAGTTCCACCGTGGTCAGTCCTGTCTGAGGTAATCCCAGCCCAACTACTATCTGTTCTAGCTTCCTTTTGGTGTCGTGGTGCTCACTGGCTTGGAAATTTGAACTCTACTACAGCAGGGCGTCGAGAACATCGCCTCGCCGTTGTAGAGCACCGCCGCAGACAGCCTACGCGTCGACCCGCTGCTCTGTCTGACCTCCTCGTCCTCTCGCCCTTCGTTACGGTGTCCTGGTGAGTCACTTATGCTCGCCATGCCTTCAATTTGAACTCTACCGCGTTGTCATATTCGGAACAGGCTCGTCGGAGTCTTGGTTCCGCCATTACCGAGCTCTGAGGGGTTTTCGGTGTGTGATCGTTCAAGCAGTACATGGGGTAGCGTCGTCTTGGCTCAGCAATGGTGGGATGGCGCTCGGTTTTGCTAGTCTTTGCCACCGTCGGTGAGTCCAAGCGGGGGGCAGGGTGGCCGGCGGCCGACCGTGCCATGTCGGGGGCGTGCGTTTGTAAAAGAACTGAAACCCGAGGACCTAAGTGAACCTGTCAATGACTCAGCCAAATATTAGTTAGGGCCAATACTAGTTTAGTTTTAGCGCAGGGTGGTTTCCGTATGATTGCCAGCGTGGGCGCGCGGGCTCCCCCGCTGTGGGCCGGTTCTGCGTGATGTTGGGCCGGTCGGGCTGATTCTGGCCCAAGACTATTCACAGATTTGCCTTTTCTTTTATCTGTGAGCGAATAATTTGTGGCAGAAATTGTAGACAAATCCAAAAATCATGGGACCAATTTTAGTGAGTGCCCAAAATCAATATATCTCTGATAAAAATATTAATTGGATTTTTAGGATAGTTAGAAATTATTTAGTGACTTAAAGGTGCCTTTGTAAGGACTGTTTGGATTTTAGAAATAAAATTATAACACCAAAAATTCTGGAAATTCTTGGAAAGTCTTTTTATCAGGAGTGGAACACTTGGTAAAATTTTGGGGCTGTTTGGAAGCCTTTTGACCTGAAAGCCTTGCAAGGTCCAAAAAATAGGCATTAAATCCTTAATTAATTAAGAAACTAAGTGCTTTTGGGGCAGAGGCATGTTGATCTAGTGAGATCTTGACCCTTGGATGAAGTTGCTTAAGAAGTTTTAAGCTTTTGATGAGATATAAGTTGGATTAATTCCCTGGTTTACCTAAGTGAATTCAAATTGGTCACTTTAATCAAGCGTTAAGAAATAGGTGTATTCTTGTCATGTGCTTTAGTTGTAGTGTTTCTGTTCCCCACCTCTCCTTGTGAGAGTTTGCATTACATGTCATTACATAAGCATTCATGTATTTGTAATTGACTTGTAGAACACCTAGACGAGGTGGTATTTGAAGAAGTCTACTCCAATGCCTGCTCCTCAAGTGGATGAAGCCATCTAACTGGGTATTGGATAGAGGGATCTAGAATCACTTCACTGCAACAAAGGCAAGCCCCGGTGCATGCAACCCCTTCCTTGTGTTTTTAAATACTTTTCGCACACTTAAGTCTAGTGAAATGTGCATTAGGTTTATAGGAGTTGCTTGAAACCCTTTGATGCATTGCCTTCCTTGATATCCATACCTTTATAGATACTTCTGGTGAAGTATCAAAATTTTATTTACAAAAATGCTTAGCCCTGCTTAGATCTTGTGGATAGAGGTTGTCTTTTGCAATACTGCCTAGCTCAGGGGTTATCCTGAGGAAAGATGGCTTCTACCTGCAAGAATACTTTCATTGAGAGCGTGGTGGGATCTTACTGCAAAGCTCCCTGTGATGCTCTTTTCATCCTAAGGAACAGAAAACAATCGTAAGGATGGAAGTACTTAAATCGAGACTTGGGTTAGGAACAGGTGATGTTCTACCCAGGTTGATTAAGGATTGGATGCGTATGTAGGCCTGCTAGCGCAAGGACTATCTTAGCTAGCCGCATACCCTGGAAATGGGACAGGGTAAGCTTTGCCTCGGGCAGACTAAGGCCAGAATAAGATAACACGAAATGGGCGTGGAGCGGTGGCGGGAGTAGCGTGTACCCTCCGTGGCAAGAGGCTGGACGGTGGTGTATCTGTGCTCTCGGTTTGCGTGAACCTGATCTGGTCTTAAGAACCCTGGGGTCGAGTTGACATATGCAAGGATTAAGTGCTACATATGTCGTGTGGTTAGAGATCCTCAGCTGAGTAAATCGATTCGGATCGCCGTTATATCCCCGGAGAGTGGAGACTTGATCACTGACCTACAACCTAAGTCAGGATGTGAACTTCATGAATAAAAATGATGTTGTAATGATGAGATGATGAAATTAGACTAGAGGCAAACAGAGTCTATTAATATTTAATCTGGCGTTAAAATGTTGAAAGTAAGGACTCACTTTAGTAAGCTATTTCTGCAAAAGTATCTAAGTTGATTCTTGCTAAAGCCTCTCCTTGATTCCTATTTATCCAGCATACCCTTGAGAGTCTTTTTCTTAGTCGGGTAAGACTTGCTGAGTAATTCCATACTCAGGGTTTATCCCTTTGTTGTTTTTAGGTGAGGAAGCGACAAATTTTTGTTGCTTTTGCTCCAAGGTGGTATCAAATGAAGAAAAACCAGAGTGAAGATGCGGGAGGACGTGGTCCTCCATATAGGACTTTTTGTTTAAAGCTATCGGGAGGAGTTTTTGCCTCCCTTGAAATGTGTTCTACTCAGCACTCGTTTATAGCTCTGGTCTGTAATAAGTAACTTGATCTTACTTTCTAAATAAATGTAAGTTTATGTAATTGCTTCCGCATTTCTTTACCTCCGATGTTCTGTAATGTCTGCAAGACGGGTGAAACGTTCCTGGTAAGGTAAGGAAAGATACCAAACTTGTCAAGTGACTTAGGAACATCTACAGGGTGTCTGATGTCTATTAGACAAGGACAACTGTAGGTGGGCCTAATTACTTGGGAGGTTCCGTCACAGTTTTACAGAATTAACCCGCCGTCCATGCGGCTGTAGCTCTGTGTCTCTGGAATTTTAGTAGATTAGCCCCTGGGTTCTCTGGAAATAGTGCGCCCAGTCCAGAGATCATTTAAATTGAATAAATGAAATAGAAAATGGATTTTTAATAGGAAAATATATGCTAGAACTTTGATAATTCATAGAAAATTCATATGGGCTCCAAATTACTCCATTCCAGTTCCTAAAATTTTGTAATTTTATTCTCTATCACCTAGAGCCTCTGTTATGTTATGAAAACAGTAAGAAAAGTTATTTCTCACTTAATCTTATTTAAAACACATAAAACCTTTGAAAATGCATAACTTGAAATCTATAACTCAGAAAATTATGATTCCAGTTCCTAGGTTTTTATTTTAATATGTATAATATCTCTGTGTATTTTATTTATATGTTTGGTGTAATGTTAATTTCTCTATATGCACTGTGCTTGTTTGTATTGTGGCGAGTAGAAGAGCCTGTTGCTGAGGATCCTGGTGAACAGCAGGTTGAAGTAGCTGAGCAGGAGCTCATTGAAGGCAAGTTGTGTCCTTGACCACTTTTTACCCAATAATGTTCTTTAATATCATTTATCCATGCATAGGTTAATTTTGATGGGACCCATAGGTTACCCTAGATTGTTTATCTCATTACCTTGTTTACCCCTGAATCACTTGGGTAGTTTGCTATTGCTTTACATGGTTTTGGGATAATCATTTATTATATCTATGTTCCAATTATTCTTGTTATTCTGTTTATGTTCATGTTGAGATCATTAATGTTAATTGGAACATAGAGCTTAACTTGAGAACCACGTGCCACCACAAGGGAGGAATGGGACCCCTTGGCTGACTAATTAGGAAAGCTAGTGGAAGACTACCTTACCCGAAAGGGGCAAGGGCAGTAGGGGAGTGGTCAGTGTAGGGAGGTCCCTGGTTGATTTTGCTGCGATGGCGGTCAGCCAGGAACCCTGCATTGGAACTTCCTATAAACTGTAGCGGGTTTTCGGAAGCTAGTGGAACTTTGTAAAGGCCTGGTAGTGTTGCCCTGCCGCGCTTCCTAGGTAGAGGTGTATGGGATTCGCGACCCCTTGGCAGATGGGTAACATGACTTGTGGGTAAAGGGTACAACCTCTGCAGAGTGTAAAACTGGTATACTAGCCGTGCTCGCGGTCATGAGCAGCTCAGGACTCTCTGATGTTTAAATTATGGAACTTAAATTCAATTTTGTCATTTGCATTGCATGGGTTTGTTATTAATTTTGTTCTATTACTTTACTTATGGTTTGGTATTTACTTACACTTAGTAACTGCTAATAAAATTTTGACCAACTACTTAAAAGCAATGCTCAGCTTTAACCCCTATCATTGATTAGCCTTACACATCACATGAACTCACACCTTTGTGAGTTTATGTCCACTGGTTCCCCACAACTTGTTGAGCTATGATCATGTGTGAGCTCACCCTTGCTGTCTCACCCCCCCCCCACAGGAGAAGATCAGGTGGTTCAGGTGGAGCCGCCTAACACTGAGGAGTTCGATCTGATCTAGGTGGCGTTTTCCAGTCGACATTGGCGCCGACGATCCTTAGTTCGTTTTATCTTTATTATTTCATTTTGTAATAAGTCTTCTGCTATGTAATAAATACTCTGATGTTTTATGACATTTATCTCTATACACTCTGTTATTATATATGTTGTCTTCTTGGCGCATGTATGAGATGCACCCGGCTTTGTCCTTTAAAACCAGGTGTGACAGAAGTGGTATCAGAGGAAATGTTGACTGTAGGACGAAACCTAGATAGAAATGGACAAAACCCTTACCTACTTATCTTATTCTGATTCATTCCACACTTACCTTACTCTGACTCATTCTATACTCATCTCATCTTGATCTTGTCTCACCTTCTACTGTTCTACTCTGATCATTCTTACTTTTTCTACTCTAAGACAAGATGGATTTCACACCTTGGAATCCCTACCTTATGACATTTTAAGAGATAGGGAACCTAAGACAAAATTAAAACTATTTTCTCTATTAAAAATATTGGTTGATTGTTCTGATGATCAATGTCTGATTTGCCTCTTTGATTGATTGAAATATTATATGGACATCTTAGCATGTACCAACATAAGGTATTGAATTAGCTATAGTAGGTGAAATATTAATCTGCTTAGCTAATAAATCCCCCAAAGTAACATGAGTTGTAATTACTGCCTTGCCTACTGCTCTCTCTTACCATATGTATCTAACTCAGATGGTCAATACCAGGCGGGGTGGTGGAATTGATCTACCTCCTAATCGACACACTCGAAGGATATATAGACAACCTCAGCCACAACCTGCAGAGATGAATCCTCCTAATCCTCCACCAGGCGGAGTTGACCCACTGGTTGCTGCTCAGATGGCGGTGATGCAGCAAATGGCAGACACTATGGCTGATATGCGTGCTCAGATGCAGCAAGAACGCCAGGAAAGAGAAGATATACGACAGGAGTTGCGCCAGGAGCGAGATGAGATACGCCAGGAAAGGAGGGCGCAACAACAGCAGCTGCAACAACAAATGCAACAGCAACAACAGCAGCAACAAGTGCCACTGCCTCCACCACCACCACCAGTTCCACCTCGTGATAAGCACCGAGAGTTTATGAGTCATAAGCCACCTACATTCGCTAGCTCACCTGATCCACTGGACGCGGATGATTGGCTGAAGTCCGTTGAGAAGATGCTGAATATTGCACAGTGCACGGACCGGGAGAAGGTTTTATATGCTTCTGGACGTCTGACTGGTCCTGCTGCTGACTGGTGGGATTCTTATACTGCTGCCCATGATGCTGCGGATACTATTACTTGGGCAGAGTTTAGTACACAGTTCAGGAACTACCATATTCCAGCTGGTATGATAAAGATTAAGAAGAAGGAATTTCTGTCGCTGAAGCAAGGGAGTATGTCAGTCAGCGAGTACAGAGACAAGTTTATTCAGTTATCCAGATATGCCCCTGAAGAAGTTGCTGAAGACGAGAGGAAGCAGGAGCATTTCATTGAAGGACTTAATGGACCACTGCAGTATGCTCTAGTGGCACACACATTTCCGTCATTTCAGAGGCTGCTTGATAAGGCCCTGGCTATTGAACACAAGCGTGTTCAGCTGGGAGATTTGAAGAGAAAGGCAATATCTCAAGGACAAGGAAGCAGCAGCGTTCGTCCTCGCTACAGTTCACCACAGGGTACACCAACTCGACCCGGAGGACCACGCCCAGTTCAGCAATCACCACTGAGGACTCCACCTCCTCGACAGGCTACCCCTACTGGCACCCCGACGAAGTTTTCAGGACAGAGTCCAGGCACTACTTGTTTCAAGTGTGGGAAGGCTGGTCACTATGCAAATGTCTGCCCACAGAGGATTGCTGCTACTCCAGTTCAGAACAGGCAGCAAACTCCAAGTTCTGGCAAGGGATATTCTATTGCCAAGGTTAATCAAGTCAGCGTTGATGCTACTCCGGATGGAGGGGACCTCGTAATTGGTATGTTTTATGTTAATGCAATTCCTGCAACCATATTATTTGATTCTGGTGCTACACATTCATTCATGTCTGCTAGATATGCCAACACAAATGAAATACCACTGCTAAATATGAGAAAACCCATGATAGTAATTACACCTAAAGGGCCCGTTGAGGCGAATCAAATGACACGTAGATTGACATTAACCATTATGGGTAGAGATTTTGGAGCTACTGCTATAATATTAGAGTCAAGCAGTATAGATTTGATCCTTGGTATGTCATGGCTAAGAAAGGCAAAGGCCGTTATAGCATGTGGTAGAGGTACCGTAGAACTCACTACCACTAAAGGAGAAAGGTTTCAAGTTAATATTGCAGTAACCTCCTCACCTATGCGTGCAATGTTCTTTATACCTGAGGAGTTTGTTGGTGACAACATCCGGGTGGTTAGGGATTTTCCGGATGTCTTTCCAGAGGAGTTACCAGGGATGCCACCTGATAGAGAAGTTGAGTTTGTTATTGACCTCTTACCTGGAACCGCCCCTATTTCTAAACGGCCATATAGGATGTCCGTAGAGGAGTTGAAGGAACTTAAGAAGCAGTTAACTGAGTTACAAGAGGCTGGGTACATTCGTCCGAGTTCCTCACCTTGGAGAGCACCGGTCTTGTTTGTACAGAAGAAGGATGGATCGCAACGGATGTGTGTGGATTATAGATCTCTTAATGATGTTACAGTGAAGAACAAGTATCCGTTGCCCCGTATTGAGGATCTATTTGATCAGATGAGAGGTGCAAGAGTATTTTCGAAGATTGATCTCCGATCCGGTTACCATCAGATGAGGATTAGACCATCGGATATTCCCAAGACGGCTTTCTCGACTCGATATGGATTATATGAGTTTACTGTTATGTCGTTTGGATTAACCAATGCACCAGCTTATTTTATGAACTTGATGAATAAGGTGTTTATGGAGTATTTGGACAGATTCGTCGTGGTATTCATCGACGATATTCTTATTTATTCTCAGAGCGATAGCGATCATGAGGAACATCTGAGATTGGTGCTACAGAAGCTACGAGATAATCAACTCTATGCCAAGTTCAGCAAGTGCGAGTTTTGGATTGGTGAGGTGCCATTTCTTGGTCATATTATTTCTAATGGAGGAATAGCAGTGGATCCTGCTAAAGTTAAGGAGATAATGGAGTGGAGAGTACCCACTACAGTTACTGAGATTCGGAGTTTCTTGGGATTAGCAGGCTACTATCGGAGATTTATTGAAGGATTCTCTAAGATTGCCAAGCCTATGACTTCGCTTTTGGAGAAAGGAAAAGAATTTAAGTGGGACGAGAAGTGTCAAGACAGCTTTGATCTATTGAAAAAGAGGTTGATGTCGCCACCAGTATTGGTTATGCCAGACCTACAGAAAGGATTTGATATCTATTGTGATGCATGTGGCCAAGGCTTGGGATGTGTGCTCATGCAGGAAGGACATGTGATTGCATATGCTTCTCGTCAGTTACGCAAACATGAATTGAACTACCCCACTCATGACTTGGAATTGGCTGCCATTGTGCATGCGCTTAAGATTTGGAGACATTATATCATGGGGACCAAGTGTCAAGTGTATACGGATCATAAGAGTCTGAAGTATATATTCACTCAGAAGGATCTCAACCTTAGGCAACGCCGTTGGTTGGAGCTTATTAAGGATTATGATTTGGAGATTCACTATCACCCGGGCAAGGCAAATTTGGTTGCAGATGCCTTGAGTCGCAAGGAGCATGTTCATTCAGCTATTGTTGCCCAGCTACCCGATGAGATTGTTGAGGATTTCAGGAGACTTAACCTGGGGATAGTTGCTCATACTGAGGGAGTTACTATTGATGTGGAACCTACTTTGGAGCAAGAGATCCGCAAAGGACAAATTGGTGATGCTAAAATAAAAGAGATTAAGGATCTGATTACTGAAGGTCGAGTTCCGGAATTTACGGAAGATGAGCAAGGCACTATATGGTTCAAGGACAGGATGTGTGTTCCTGATATTAAAAGCCTTCGAGAGACTATTTTAAAGGAGGCCCATGACTCGGATTATTCTATTCATCCTGGTAGTACCAAGATGTATCAGGATTTGAAACGGAAATATTGGTGGTATGGATTGAAAAGAGATGTAGCTGCACATGTGGCTATGTGTGATGTATGTCAAAGAGTTAAGGCTGAACACCAGAGGCCAGCTGGATTATTGCATCCACTGAAGATACCCGAGTGGAAATGGGAAGAGATTGGTATGGATTTCATTACTGGATTGCCTCGCACCCAGAAAGGATATGATGCTATATGGATGATTGTGGATAGATTGACTAAAGTGGCTCACTTTATTCCTGTCAAGACTACTTATAAAGGTTCTCAGCTAGCAGAGTTATATATGGCTCGGATTGTGTGTTTGCATGGAGTACCAAAGAAGATCGTGTCTGATCGAGGTTCGCAGTTTACCTCAAGATTTTGGAGAAGCTTTCATGAGAATATGAGTACAAAGTTGAATTTTAGTACAGCTTATCACCCTCAGACTGATGGACAGACTGAAAGGACTAATCAAGTGTTGGAAGATATGTTGAGAGCATGTGCCCTTCAGCATGGAGGAAGTTGGGATAAGAGTCTACCTTATGCTGAGTTCTCGTATAATAATAGTTATCAAGCCAGTCTAAAGATGTCACCTTTTGAAACTTTATATGGGAGGAAGTGCAGGACTCCTTTGTATTGGGATCAGACTGGAGAAAGACAATTCTTTGGGCCTGAATTGATTCAAGAAGCAGAAGAACAAGTTCGTATAATTCGAGAAAATTTGAGGGTGGCTCAAACCAGGCAAAAGAGCTACGCTGATAATAGAAGAAGACCACTGGAATTTGAAGAAGGAGATTATGTGTACCTCAAAGTGTCACCACTTCGTGGAATGAGGAGATTCAAAGTCAAGGGCAAATTGTCCCCTCGCTACATTGGACCATTCTTGATCTTTAGAAGAGTTGGGGAGATGGCATACCAACTCGAGTTACCGGATAGTCTATCAGATGTGCATAACGTGTTCCACGTGTCTCAACTTAAGAAGTGTCTCCGTGTTCCCGAGGAACAGTTACCCATGGAAGAGCTCAGTGTTCAAGGTGATTTGACTTACACGGAGTACCCGATCAAGATTTTGGATACTTTGACTCGGGTTACGAGAAATAAGGTGATAAAGATGTGTAAAGTGCAATGGAGTCACCACGGTGAAGATGAAGCAACTTGGGAAAGAGAAGAAGAGCTTCGCATAGATTTTCCCCACCTTTTCCCTCGTTCTTCCTAAATCTCGAGGACGAGATTATTTTTAAGGGGGGTAGGATTTGTAACACCCACTTTGTAATAATATGAATAGAGAAAACAATTTCTCCTTATGCCAGTTTAACCTTTGTGCATCATCACATGTGAACACCATGTCCAAAAACAATTGATAAAAAGATATGCTACTAAATCAATGCATCATGCTGAATATTTTATTTGTGTGTACATTTTTGTGACAATATTATAATAATGTGAAAAGAAATATATTAAATATCCAGATGGGGATTTAAATCCTAAAATAATCCTAGAATTAAGAAAAGAGAGAAGGAAAAGATCATACAAAATAGAGGAAAATAAATATATGAAATAATACATTTTGTTCCTACTAATATTTTAAATTAGGTATTTAACTCAGTTATGAAGCTCACAAACAAGTTTGAATTCAAAATGGAGGTTTAAAAATGAAAAGAAACAGAAAATTAAAAAAAAAGAAAAAGGGAAAGAGCTTATTGGGCCAACTCAACCCTATTCGGCCCACTCAAGAACCTACACCGCGCGACCCACTCCCTCGTTTTCCCGTCTCGCGCGCGCCTGTGTTCCTGTCTCACTGACGGGCCGGGCCTACCCGTCAGTGCCCCTTGCGCCCGCTTTCGTCGCTGCGTCCATGACCGGTGGGACCATGTCGTCTGGTCAATCGCGCTCGCCAACAGACTTCGCGCAGCGACCTCCGATGCCTCCGGCGAACTCGCCCCTGCCCTGGTTTCTCGCTGATTCGAGCCGTTAGCCTATAAGACCTGACCCCCACGAACCTCTGTGCCCATAGCCCCCTTTAATCTAGCAAATCGCGGCAAGTGCGGGTGGCTCAGGCTTGAACTGCGGCTGGGAATCGGCCGCCAGCACCATTATCGTCTTCGCCAAAATTCCGGTGCACGAACCGTGTCCGGGAAGCCGTCGAGGATCGCAGCACTTGTGCCGTGAACCTGCGGGCGTGGGGATTTCGGGGTCCGAGGCAATTTCTCGCCGTAGTACTCCACCGCCGCGGCAGCCGCGGAATCACGGGGTCCGGCTTCGTCGTCGCTTCAACCCTTCGGTATGGCCTTCAATCACTTTTACCGCGTTTGTAGGAACGTCATGCATCTATCCGTTGTAGTTCGAGGCACCGTAGCGTCGCTTGGGTAGCTCACCGGACTTCTCTGCCCGGGGTATCGTGGCGCGCCGTGGACCGAGTCTTGCACGTGATGTCGGCCGAAATTTGTTTGGGAATTGAGTTCAGGGGGTCGTCAATCTCGTGGGGGCCGAACGAATTTGGGTCTGGCGCTCGGGTTGGCCGAATTCGTGGGCTCCGGTGACCCCGCCGCCGCGCGCAGTGGCTGGTTGGGTGGCTCGGGCTGGGTTGAAGACGAAGCCTCCGCGACCGTCGGATCAAGATCTGGCGGTCACGAGCTTATACCGGTTCAACGTGTAGATCTAACCATTGATCTCAATCGGGCGGCTGAAACGAGTCTAGGATAAAGGAAGATCTCTACCGTTGGTCTCCGATCCGACGTTAGTAATCGTGTACCGGTTCACTTAAAGTCCTGGTCTAATCTGGGCCGCTCAGTTCAGATCGTGCAGCCGAGATTCAACCGTACCCTTTCGCGCTGGCACTTTTATTAAAGAGCCCCTGTAGTTTTACAGAATTAACCCGCCGTCCATGCGGCTGTAGCTCTGTGTCTCTGGAATTTTAGTAGATTAGCCCCTGGGTTCTCTGGAAATAGTGCGCCCAGTCCAGAGATCATTTAAATTGAATAAATGAAATAGAAAATGGATTTTTAATAGGAAAATATATGCTAGAACTTTGATAATTCATAGAAAATTCATATGGGCTCCAAATTACTCCATTCCAGTTCCTAAAATTTTGTAATTTTATTCTCTATCACCTAGAGCCTCTGTTATGTCATGAAAACAGTAAGAAAAGTTATTTCTCACTTAATCCTATTTAAAACACATAAAACCTTTGAAAATGCATAACTTGAAATCTATAACTCAGAAAATTATGATTCCAGTTCCTAGGTTTTTTTTGTAATATGTATAATATCTCTGTGTATTTTATTTATATGTTTGGTGTAATGTTAATTTCTCTATATGCACTGTGCTTGTTTGTATTGTGGCGAGTAGAAGAGCCCGTTGCTGAGGATCCTGGTGAGCAGCAGGTTGAAGTAGCTGAGCAGGAGCTCATTGAAGGCAAGTTGTGTCCTTGACCACTTTTTACCCAATAATGTTCTTTAATATCATTTATCCATGCATAGGTTAATTTTGATGGGACCCATAGGTTACCCTAGATTGTTTATCTCATTACCTTGTTTACCCCTGAATCACTTGGGTAGTTTGCTATTGCTTTACATGGTTTTGGGATAATCATTTATTATATCTATGTTCCAATTATTCTTGTTATTCTGTTTATGTTCATGTTGAGATCATTAATGTTAATTGGAACATAGAGCTTAACTTGAGAACCACGTGCCACCACAAGGGAGGAATGGGACCCCTTGGCTGACTAATTAGGAAAGCTAGTGGAAGACTACCTTACCCGAAAGGGGCAAGGGCAGTAGGGGAGTGGTCAGTGTAGGGAGGTCCCTGGTTGATTTTGCTGCGATGGCGGTCAGCCAGGAACCCTGCATTGGAACTTCCTATAAACTGTAGCGGGTTTTCGGAAGCTAGTGGAACTTTGTAAAGGCCTGGTAGTGTTGCCCTGCCGCGCTTCCTAGGTAGAGGTGTATGGGATTCGCGACCCCTTGGCAGATGGGTAACATGACTTGTGGGTAAAGGGTACAACCTCTGCAGAGTGTAAAACTGGTATACTAGCCGTGCTCGCGGTCATGAGCAGCTCAGGACTCTCTGATGTTTAAATTATGGAACTTAAATTCAATTTTGTCATTTGCATTGCATGGGTTTGTTATTAATTTTGTTCTATTACTTTACTTATGGTTTGGTATTTACTTACACTTAGTAACTGCTAATAAAATTTTGACCAACTACTTAAAAGCAATGCTCAGCTTTAACCCCTATCATTGATTAGCCTTACACATCACATGAACTCACACCTTTGTGAGTTTATGTCCACTGGTTCCCCACAACTTGTTGAGCTATGATCATGTGTGAGCTCACCCTTACTGTCTCACCCCCCCCCCACAGGAGAAGATCAGGTGGTTCAGGTGGAGCCGCCTAACACTGAGGAGTTCGATCTGATCTAGGTGGCGTTTCCCAGTCGACATTGGCGCCGACGATCCTTAGTTCGTTTTATCTTTATTATTTCATTTTGTAATAAGTCTTCCGCTATGTAATAAATACTCTGATGTTTTATGACATTTATCTCTATACACTCTGTTATTATATATGTTGTCTTCTTGGCGCATGTATGAGATGCACCCGGCTTTGTCCTTTAAAACCGGGTGTGACACATTTGTCGACATTAAATGTAAACTTAACCGCATCCTGCCGTTTCTTTTGAACTGACTGCAAGGAGGAGCAAGTCGAAGATTTGGCCTGCTCAGGCCAAACCATTTTGACAGTGTAAACTTCCTTTGGTTCGTCGTTCGAACTACTTTGTTGTGCTCTACTATGTGGACATTATGACGAACCGTTTTGACTAGTTCTTTGCTTCAGCTTTCACAAGCCAAAGCTCTCTGATGCAATTGTGCTAGCGTAAAGAACTAGATGCCTTCTAATTTTTTTTAAATAATATCGCAATCCATCAAAGGCTATTTCCGCCAGTTGTTTATTTGCTAAATGAATTTGAAAACATCGATTTCTCATATCCCGAAATCTACGGATGTAATCATTAACCGATTCATCTTTTTCTTGTCGTAGGGCCACTAAGTCTACTAAATCTAGCTCGTAATCGCCAGAGAAGAAATGTTCATGAAATTTTTGTTCTAAGTCTCCCCATGACAAAATGGAATTAGGAGGGAGCGTGACATACCATACGAATGCAATCCCTATTAAAGATAATAAAAATAAACGCACACAGAATGCTTCGGTGTCGGCCAATTCTCCTAATTGTGCTAAAAACTGGTCTATGTGCTCACGCGTGCTCTTTCCTTGGTCACCCGAAAACTTTGCGAATTCGGGTATTCTGGTCCCCTGTGGGTATGGGAGACGGTCAAATTGGTTATCATAAGGTTTCTGATATGACTGCCCCCAGGGATTATGCCAACTTCGAGCTTATCTCGGAACGCCCCAGTTATTTCCTCTCTTACTATATCAATGGCAGCCGGTGGGAGACCACCGACTCTTTGGTCCAATATGGGTGAGGTTATTTGGATGTTGGTATGTTGTTTTCCTCTCTATTGGTTTCGGTTTTGCGGCGCGTTAATACATGCCCTATGAGGCTCATAGGACTGGCCATTCCTTTCTGGCCTTTTGGGGGCCGGAAAGTACTCACTCTCACGGGTTTGGTAGGTTATATTATGGTACTGGTGTGTCGTATGGTGTGATGGGGAGTCTAGCTGGGACGGATGCGGAGTTGGATATCCATCATTCTCAAAAAACTCTGTGCCGGACCGTCCGGTTAAATATGCAGACCGTCCGGCGTAATATTCGGACTGTGTGGCGCCATACGCGGACGGTCCGAATGGATTATCTAGGGTTTGCACGGTATGTGGCGGCTTGGGTGCAGGCCTCGGTAATTCGCTTCTAAAAATGGGACCGACCGCCGTTGGCCCGGACGGTCCGCGCTCACGTGCGAACGGTCTGGACATGCACAGATCGGCAAATTTATCGCCGATGTGCGTGGGAGGCTGTTGTTGCCCAGGGTACATGTCTATCGGCATCCCATAAAGGGGTTGTGACTGGTCGTGAGTCGTGACAACATGTAACCGATGAATCACGTGTGTATTCCCTCAGTTCAACCTCGTGCGAAGGAAGATTTGCAATAGTACACTTATCAAGCGCACACACTAGCCTTTTATGATCATTTTGTATATCCCCCACGATACGTTGCATCTGCTCTCGCTGTTCGTCTATGTAAGCTTTAAGAGATTGGAGCTCATTGGTGCTACTTACATTGGAGGTATTCGTAGTAGGTCGGAGAAGCCAGATCTGTCGCCCGTTGCCGAACGACTTTGTTGTTCCTGTCCACCTTGAAGTTGGCCAGAAATTTCGCCTTTGTTTTCTGGATCAGCTGCTCCTGGCGCTCCTTGAACAGGAGTTGTTCTTCAACCGACAAAGTTTCCCATGTCGGCTTGATGATGTTGCTGGTGGAAACTTCAGAGCTATCCTTTGAACCGGCCATTGAGGGCCGATCTTGATAGGTCTATATGAAATGGTCCCCAGCGGAGTCGCCAAAAGTGTGTTGGTGCCTTTTTTGGGCGGCAATCACTGCGTGAGAACCGGCGGCGATGCTCTCTACACAGGTGCGGACGGTCCGTGGCCAGGGGCCGGACAGTCCGCGACATGGAGCAGGGCTTAGGATTTGCTGTCTGACGGCCAGACGGTCCGCGCGTGCGCAGGGGCAGCGAGGGTCGCTGGCGGCGTCTGGATCTCGCTCCCGGGAGGGACCCCGTCGGGAGGAGAGATCCTAGGTATTGTCTAGGCTCGGCGGGCCAACCTAGACTCCTCTAATCGATGTAGAGTCGAAGAGAAGCGGAGAATTTGGGGATTGAAAGACTAAACTAGAACTAGACTAGAACTACTCCTAAATGTACAAGAAATAAATGCGAGATAAATTGATTATTGGTTCGATTGATGGTTCTTAATCGGTCGTAATCCTCTGTATTTATAGAGGATGGAGGCTGGACCCGTTACAAACATATTTCCCGAGCTAATTCCGTTAATCTAGCCAACAACTGTAGCAAGAAACTTGGAACCCTAACTGGTTTTGCGCGCGCGGACCGTCCGGCCACTCAATTTGGTGCTCAACAGAATGCTGGCCACAATATCATTCCCTCTGCATGAGCTCCATTCTTGTCACCTTTCCTTCTGTGGGTTTGTGTAGTTTAACATACTTCCCAATTGTACAGGTGATTGTTATTTCTATTACTATGTAAAAGAGGAGTGCCATGAATGACCATAAGAACTGATGATGCTCAGAAGATCCAGCCTAGATCTCCAAGGCTGTTCAAGCAGTTGGTACATTTTGAGGTCTGTTCATACTTCATAGACTTGATGCATTGTCGCCATAGGTCAACCGTACTATTTATGCACTTGAATTGGCTGGTCATTCATACTTTCAGATGTCAAAATTGGTAACCATTTATACTAACAAAATTACTAGTCCATAACCTGAGCTAGGCATTTTAAAGTACAAAATGCTCCTCCAGACTCTGTCCTCTACTAGCTAACCTCTTGTAAAATAGAAATGAGACAAAGAAGCCTTTTTCAACAGAGAAAACAAAGAATAGAAAGAAAAGGAGAGGGAGAACCAAAAACGGGGGAAAATACTACTATTCTCCAGGACAGACAATAACATAGAAGCTCCTCCTACTCATCGAAGATCACCTGTGGCAAACACACTTGTAGTGGTAAGCACTGTTCATGGGGTCATTTGCATCCACTGGGACTTGCTCAGCAGTACACTTGAATCGACACCCTCTGCACTCGTTGTATGTGCATATTGGCGCAATTGAGCCGATCAACATTCTCCGTGCATACTTTGGCAATATGCCTTTGTTTAGACCCTAATAACAAGGCATGTGAAAATATCACGCTAACTATACTTGCTTTAAGGTCACTGAGCAATTTGTGGGTTAATTTATTGCAAGGTTGTATTCCACTTTTTTTTTAGAAAAAAAACTTTAGTTTCATTCCTTGTTTCAATTCTAAAGTTTTTTTCTAGTAATACTAGAGGAGTGATGGATGTTGGAGGCAAGTGGTTGGCATTTTGTCCTTCCAAAGTTTTCCTGTCATAATACATGTGTAAAAGAATAAAAAGGTACTACAAGCCTTTGAAACTTAGAACTTTGAAGAACGCTACATTGCTACATCTGAAAGAGAGATGGGTACCTTGACGGTCTCCTCCAAAACTATATGTTTACCAGGTAATTCCTGGTGGAGATATTGCACCACATAATCAGCACCTTCACCACAAATTAGATTGAAATGAGCAAATAATCCGTGGAAGTGAACAAGAAGCAAATGCTAAAAGAAAGAAGCGGCTCGTCCCATGCAAGAAAAAGAAAGGAAATAAACAACTCGGTGTTTGTACAAGGAAGGGAAGAACCTGATGTTCTGCCATTGTGGCCTTGGCTGCAGAGAGCATGACCGATGAGCAAGTAAGAGAGAAGGAAAAAGAGGAGCAGGGAGCTTGTGGTAGTCGTTGAGCAACCATTAGCCATCCCTCTAGTTCAAGTGAGCAATGGATAGAAAATGGGGGGATGGTGCTTTATTTGGATTCAGAGAAACAGCATAAGGAAGCAAGTGTTAGAGGTTATATAAACTGGGAGACAGGTGCAATGGCTTGTGTGTGGCAGCTCTGTGACTCTGCTCATGCCTTGCATATGCATATCCCTGTGCCATACCATGCAGAGACACTGGTATGGAGGGGGAGCGGTGGGGACTGCGGAGACCACCAGCACCAGGTGGCTCCACCCTCTCGTATGCACGAACGCACGGGATAACAGATGCGTCTGAAACTTAGCTACGGGGGCCATTGCTTCAATTATTACCATAGCGTCACTTTGTCTGTTATAGGTGTTCCTTTCTGCGTTTTTGTTTCCTGTATCCCATTTTGAACGTAAGTTTTTTTTTTACAGGACAATCGAAGTTAACGGGCACAAGCTCCGAATACAAAGCTTGGGCGTTTGGTGTTTCAGTGTTGCACAGCAGGAAAGGAAGACAGTTGACATGGCTCTTCCGAGGACAAAAAATGAATACTCCAAATCTTCACTCTAAAACCCTGAAAGAGAAATCAGCGAAGTTAAGGCCCTGTTTAGGAGAGCTTCACTTCAAGAATTTCAATTTCGTTCTAACTTCTTCAACCCAAACAGGTCCAGCTCCACGAGCTTTAGTTTTAAAAAAAATCGAAACTAGAGGCCCGTTTCATGAAATTCATGAAGCTCCTTAGAGGGTGCTTCAAAAACACTGTTTTTATATCTCCTCATGAAGTTGTACGAAAATTACCCACCATGCCACTGGTTACGCAACATACAACTTCCATTCTCTCTGGCGACAACACACTAATCATCAAGGGTAATCAAGGAAACCCACACAAATCAATTGTACCATAGAAGTTGGAGTCCATATACAAATCAAACGCTCCTATAACTCACCTTAATAATTTGCTGGAGTTGTTTTATAGTGAAACTGGAAAACCAAAGCTGAAGTTTTTGAAGCAAAGCTCTCTCAAACAGGCCCTAAGTGTCGCTTTTGGACCAGCTCCAGGAGCAGTTTTTCACAGCTTCACTTACCAAACGGTGTCGAAGATGTTGCTCCCGATTCGCTTCGCCCGAAAACACGCTCCGGATCTGTGCATTTGCGCCCTCCCCAAAATACCCTCTTCTCGTGCATTCTGAATCATATATATACGCTTTATATTTTGAGAAAGTACATCTTTTTCTTATTTAGCAAGAAAAGATGGTTGGAGAGAGAGAGAAGGCAATGAACTAACAAATAAAGAGAGAAACTCTGTTCGGAGCCTGTAATGGTACGTGACCAGGCAATGCCAGAGCAAGCTCTGGATCCTGCATCTCTGCATGGCCAAGCTCTTGCCCAGTCCACCGCTCTGTCCGTCTCCTCATGTGACCTCCAAAGGCATGGCCTGCTGCATCTGGATTTCATATTCGGAGCCGTACCATCCACGGTCTGGTGATGTCTCGTGGACAGTAGTTGTTGGAATCTCTGGATCTGCGACAGTGGTATTTTTGCTCTACCCTTTTAGGCTTTGTTAGGTTATTCTCAGGTTATATGAGATTGAAAAAAATTTTAAAAAAATTTGACTTGATTAGAATTTAAACCCACTCAATTCATATGGATTAGAACGAACCGAATAAGCCTTTACGCTTTGTTCGATTATTTTTAATCATCTAGATTTGTGTGAATTGACAGGATCGAGATAAATTTAAACAGACTCAATCCTCGGCACTCCCTTTTGGGTGGAGGATATTGTTAGGATTTATGGGCTTGGCCCAATTAAGAATTTCTAATAAATCCCAGAAAATCTCAAAAGCCCATACAAGAGGATGGCTAGAGGATAGGTGGAACCATTAGCACCATATTGCTAGCTCTAGTGGAGTAGAGCTAGCTTAAATATGGAAGCCACACTCACTCACCAAGTCACGGATGAGAGGAGAGAGTGTGGAGAGCCACACGCGCGCGCGCTCGCTCGCCTCGCCGGGCGGGGCGAAGGGCGCGGGCGCACGACATGCGCGTGAATGGTCCGCCGAAATCCGGGCGCACGACATGCGCGTGAATGGTCCGCCGAAATCCGGCCCCTCGCCTTGCGGGGGCGTGGCTACCTTTTGCCGTTTGATTTTTTGGTTTCTTGGCTGTTACGCTTATCCTAACCGAACGCTATAAAATCTCAACTGATTGCGAGATTTTCGTGCGCGGATAAGCACGGGGGTCGCGGACTCAGCCCTATAAAAGGAGCCCGGCAGCCAGCCTCCATATCATCCCAATTCGCTTTCGCCTCTCTTCACAGCTGAGCCGCCTTCCAGTTCCCTTCATCCCGATCGTAGAGGTGCATCTGCGATTAGGAGAGCAGGTCTCCGGAACCCTTCGTCTTCTAGATCCTGCACCAGGAGAGGCCGAATAAGGTTTTTGGGAAGCGTCTTCACGCGACTGCTCGTGATCTGATTGACCTCGTCGACCCTGCTGATTTCGCTACTTCGACATCGTCGACCCTGCTGATTCCGGCGCGTGCCATCTATCAGTAAGTCTAATCAGTACGCATCATCTGATTTGACTTTTTACTTCAGTGCTTGTGATTTTGTCATGATTTATATTCGGAATTTAAACTGGAATTTGTCTAATTGTTCAACAATCCAAAAACCTTATTGTAGACAATTTCCTAGTTTTTCTATGGCTGCTTTTGCCGATGCGCTCAAGCCAGAAAAGTTCAATGGTATGCACTTTAAGAGATGGCAAGTCAAGGCCACGCTCTGGCTTACTGCTATGAATGTCTTCCATGTTAGTAAAGGCAGACCTGAGGGTCCACTGACTCCTGAACAGGAGAAAGAGTACGACCATGACAATACTATGTTCACGGGAGCCGTTCTTAGCGCCCTTGTTGACCGTCTAGTTGATGCGAATATGCAGTACACAGACGGGAAAGAGTTGTGGGATGCACTTACTACTAAGTATGGTGCATCAGATGCTGGCAGTGACCTGTATATCATGGAGAGCTTTCATGATTATAAGATGGTTGATAATCGCTCTATTGTAGAGCAAGCTCATGAAATACAGTGTATAGCCAAGGAGCTCGACCACCTTAAGATAGTCCTTCCTGACCGATTTGTGGCTGGGTGCATTATTGCAAAGTTGCCTTCTACATGGAGGAACTTCGCCACATCTCTGAAACATAAGAGACAGGAGATATCAGTTGAAAATCTGATAGCGTCTCTGGATGTTGAGGAGAAAGCTCGGGCTAAGGACACGGGATCTAAAGGAGGCGAGGGCCACTCCAGCGCCAACATGGTTCAGAGGAACCACAATAAGGGCAAAGGAAAGCCAAAATCTAACAAGCCCAACAAAACTACCAACTTCAAGAAGAAGAAGAACAAGGCTGAATTGACATGTTTCGCATGTGGCGAGGCGGGTCATTTTGCCAAGGATTGTCCTGATCGAGCGGATCGCCGTGGCAAAAAGGGCAATGTCAACACAGTGATCGCTAGCAATGAGGAAGACAAAGGGTATGGTAATCTACCTTTCATCTTCTCAGTATTTCAATCACCTAGTTGGTGGCTTGATACTGGTGCTAATGTTCATGTGTGTTCTGACATTAACTTGTTCTCTTCTTATCAGGCTGCCCGGGATTCTTCCGTCCTAATGGGGAATGGGTCACATGCTTCTGTTCATGGTATTGGCACGGTGGATCTGAAGTTTACTTCGGGAAAGATCGTGCATCTGAAGAACGTGCATCATGTCCCTTCTATACACAAGAATCTCGTTAGCGGAACCCTTCTATGTAGAGATGGGTTCAAGGTAGTTTTGGAGTCCAATAAATTAGTTGTGTCCAAGTCTGGACAATTTATTGGTAAAGGTTATGATTGCGGAGGCTTGTTCCGCTTTTCTTTGTTAGATTTCAATAATAAGTCTGTGAACCATATTTGTGCTAATGTTGATGATCTTACGAGTATTTGGCATTCTCGTTTGTGTCATATTAATTTTGGCTCTATGTCTCGGCTTGCAACCATGAGTTTAATTCCGAATATCACCATAGTCAAAGGTTCTAAGTGCCATAGTTGTGTGCAGTCGAAGCAACCTCGAAAGCCTCACAAGGCTGCTGAGGAGAGACACCTGGCACCTCTAGAACTCATACATTCTGATCTTTGTGAGATGAATGGTGTGTTGACAAAGGGTGGTAAGAGATACTTCATGACATTGATTGATGATGCGTCTAGATTTTGCTATGTATACTTGCTAAAAACTAAAGATGAGGCTTTAGACTACTTTAAAATCTATAAGGCTGAAGTTGAAAACCAACTAGAGAGAAAGATCAAACGTCTTAGATCAGATCGTGGTGGCGAGTTCTTTCCCAAAGTCTTTGACGATTTCTGTGCAGAACATGGCATTATTCATGAGAGGACTCCTCCCTATTCACCTGAGTCAAACGGGTTTGCTGAAAGGAAAAACCGTACGTTGACTGACCTGGTGAATGCCATGTTAGACACTTGTGGTTTATCTAAGGCATGGTGGGGGGAGGCAGTCCTGACTTCATGTCATGTTCTAAATAGAATTCCTATGGGCAAAGAAGAGAAAACCCCTTATGAGAAGTGGGTTGGGAGAAAACCATCACTTTCATACTTGCGCACTTGGGGGTGCATGGCGAAAGTCAATGTACCAATTAATAAAAAGCGCAAGCTTGGTCCAAGGACAGTGGATTGTGTCTTTCTTGGATATGCTTCGTGTAGCATAGCATATAAATTTTTAGTAGTTAAATCTGAAGTTCATGATGTGTATGTTGATACTATTATGGAATCACGTGATGCTACTTTCTTTGAACATATATTTCCAATGAAAGACATTCATAGCAATTCTAGATACACCTCTGAGATAACTCCTGAACATAGTACACCTATTGAGAGTTTTGAACAACCACATGAAATTGTCCTAGAGGAGGATGACAATGATGCTCCTAAAAGGAGCAAGAGACAAAGGGTTGAAAAATCCTTTGGTGATGACTTCATTGTGTACCTTGTGGACGATATCCCTACTACCATTGCAGAAGCATTTGCATCTCCAGATGCAGATGATTGGAAAGAAGCAGTTCATAATGAGATGGACTCCATTCTTTCAAATGGTACGTGGGAAGTCACTGATCGACCCTATGGATGCAAACCTGTGGGTTGTAAGTGGGTGTTTAAAAAGAAGCTCAAGCCTGATGGTACAATTGAAAAGTACAAGGCTAGGCTTGTGGCTAAAGGCTATACTCAGAAAGAAGGAGAAGACTTCTTTGATACTTACTCACCTGTTGCTAGAATGACCACTATTCGAGTACTACTTTCTTTGGCTGCCTCGTATGGTCTCCTTGTTCATCAGATGGATGTAAAGACAGCTTTTCTTAATGGAGAGCTGGACGAGGAAATCTATATGGAACAGCCTGATGGATTTGTAGTAAAGGGTCAAGAAAGCAAGGTGTGCAAGTTATTGAAATCTCTGTATGGTCTGAAGCAAGCACCAAAGCAGTGGCATGAGAAGTTTGACACGACTCTAACGTCTGCAGGCTTTGCCATTAATGAGGCAGACAGGTGTGTATATTATCGCTGTGGTGGGGGCGAAGGAGTTATATTGCGCTTATATGTTGATGATATATTGATATTTGGCACAAACATTGATGTGATCAATGAAGTCAAGTCTTTTCTATCAAAGAGTTTTGATATGAAAGATCTGGGAGAAGCTGATGTGATTCTAAACATCAAGCTGATTAAGGCAGATGGTGGGATTACTCTCTCGCAATCTCACTATGTTGAAAAGGTTTTGAAGCGATTTGGCTTCTCTGAGTGCAAACCTTCTCCAACACCTTATGATCCCAGTGTGACACTGCGAAAGAACAAGAGAATTGGTTTAGACCAATTGAGATACTCTCAGATTGTCGGTTCACTCATGTATCTTGCTGGTGCAACAAGGCCCGATATCTCGTTTGCTGTGAGCAAATTGAGCAGGTTCATGTCAAACCCCGGGACTGATCATTGGCATGCACTTGAGCGGGTTATGCGCTACCTGCAAGGTACAATGAGTTATGAAATTCACTATTCTGGTCAGCATGCAGTACTTGAAGGATATAGTGATTCGAACTGGATATCTGATGCAGACGAGCTTTATGCCACCAGTGGTTATGTCTTTACTATTGGTGGAGGTGCGGTATCATGGAGGTCATGCAAGCAGACCATTTTGACGAGGTCAACCATGGAAGCCGAGCTAGCTGCACTTGACACAGCAACCGTTGAGGCAGAATGGTTGCGTGAACTCTTGATGGACTTGCCGGTGGTTGAGAAACCAATACCAGCTATCCTTATGAACTGTGACAATCAGACAGTGATTGCTAAAGTGACGAGTTCTAAGGATAATGGAAAGTCATCAAGACATGTCAAAAGACGATTGAAGTCTGTCAGAAAGTTGAGAAACTCCGGAGTTATAAGTGTGACTTATATTTCAACAGATAAAAATCTGGCAGATCCTTTTACCAAGGGACTACCACGTAATGTGATAGAAATCGCATCGAGAGAGATGGGTATGAGACCCGAATAAAGTTGCCATGGTGGAAACCCAGTCTATGTGATCGGAGATCCCGTGAATTAGGTCCTGGGAAGAACAAGCCATTGGTGAACTGAGGAGAGTAACCTTTGACCCTCTCTAAGTAAAGATGCAATACTCTCAAATGCTGTAAGGCAGGTTGGCTTTGTGCCTTAATGTGTTCTGTTGGCTTGTATTAGCGAAGATGTTGTCCTGCAGAACATTCTTTGAAAGAACACACCTATATGAGTTAGACTGTCTAACGTCGCAGTCTATGAGATTTGGGTGATCTCTAGTAAACTCATGAAGAGACCTTGGAGTACGACGTATATGCTCCACCCGAGAAGGGGACTACTGGTAGCCAAGTACTGGTCATGACTTCAAGTGAAACTCATTCACGCAAAACTTGCAATTCAAGGCATAGTCCATTGTCCAAGTTGTGGGTTGGTGTAGCTTGGAGTTCTAGGCGGAAGTTCAACTTAACAGTCTCTGCTGAAAAACTAGTATATTAAACAGTAGTGAACAGTGGCGAAAACTGCAGATGGGCATTTGAGATCTGGTGGGGGATTGTTAGGATTTATGGGCTTGGCCCAATTAAGAATTTCTAATAAATCCCAGAAAATCTCAAAAGCCCATACAAGAGGATGGCTAGAGGATAGGTGGAACCATTAGCACCATATTGCTAGCTCTAGTGGAGTAGAGCTAGCTTAAATATGGAAGCCACACTCACTCACCAAGTCACGGATGAGAGGAGAGAGTGTGGAGAGCCACACGCGCGCGCGCTCGCTCGCCTCGCCTCGCCGGGCCGGGCCGGGCCGGGCGGGGCGGGGCGGGGCGGGGCGAAGGGCGTGGGCGCACGACATGCGCGTGAATGGTCCGCCGAAATCCAGCCCCTCGCCTTGCGGGGGCGCGGCTACCTTTTGCCGTTTGATTTTTTGGTTTCTTGGCTGTTACGCTTATCCTAACCGAACGCTATAAAATCTCAACTGATTGCGAGATTTTCGTGCGCGGATAAGCACGGGGGGTCGCGGACTCAGCCCTATAAAAGGAGCCCGGCAGCCAGCCTCCATATCATCCCAATTCGCTTTCGCCTCTCTTCACAGCTGAGCCGCCTTCCAGTTCCCTTCATCCCGATCGTAGAGGTGCATCTGCGATTAGGAGAGCAGGTCTCCGGAACCCTTCGCCTTCTAGATCCTGCACCAGGAGAGGCCGAATAAGGTTTTTGGGAAGTGTCGGGGACCATAATTAGGGGTACCCTCAAGACGCCTAATTCTCAGCTGGTAACCCCCATCAGCATAAAGCTGCAAAGGCCTGATGGGTTTGATTAAGTCAGGGATCAGTCCATACGAGTGACTTGACCTCGCCACGCCCGAGCCTAGCCTCGGGCGAGGGCAGCCGACCCTAAGATGACTCCGTCTCGCCTGAGGTCTCCTCTTTCACGGCAGACGCATCTCCGGCTCGCCCTAGGCCCCGCCTCCGATAAGGAGAAACCCTGACTAAATCACCGCACCAATCGACCGAGTCACCGGGGCATTTAACGCAAAAGGTAAGACCGACGGGCGACCAGACTCCGCCAGTGGTGCCATAGGAGACTCCGCCCGACCCAGGGCTCGGACTCGGGCCAAGGCCCCGGAAGACGGCGAACTCCGCTCCGCCCGACCCAGGGCTCGGACTCGGGCTAAGGCCCCGGAAGACGGCGAATTCCGCTCCGCCCGACCCAGGGCTCGGACTCAGGCTAAGGCCTCGGAAGACGGCGAACTCCGCTCCGCCCGACCCAGGGCTCGGACTCAGGCTAAGGCCTCGGAAGACGGCGAACTCCGCTCCGCCCGACCCAGGGCTCGGACTCGGGCTAAGGCCCCGGAAGACGGCGACCTCCGCCTCGCCCGACCCAGGGCTCGGACTCCGCTTCGGCCTCTGCCGAATAACCTCCGCCTCGCCCGACCCCGGGCTCGGACTCTGTCTCTGTCTTGCAGGACGGACTCAGCCTCAGCCTCGGAGGAGCCTCCACGACGCCCGACCTAGGACACGAGACCGCCACGTCAACAGAAAGCGTCATCATCACCCTGCCCTGAGCCGACTTGGGTCGCAGAGAACAAGACCGGCGTCCCATCTGGCCAGCTATGCCAGATAGGCCATGATAGCGCCCCGCTAGATCATGACGACGGCGGCTCCCAGCTCCCTTACGAAAGCAGGAGAACGTCAGCAAGGACCCAGCCACCTCGACAGCTGTCCCCCCGTCCGGCTCCGTTACTCCTCCAACAGCCATGACGCCACACCAACAGGGTGCCACGATCTCTCCGGCTGCCACCTGGGCATGTACATAGGGCGCTAGCTCTCCCTCGCTAGACACGTAGCACCTTGCTACACCCCTCGTCTTGTACACCTGGACCCTCTCCTTACGACTATAAAAGGAAGGGCCAGGGCCTTCTTAGAGGAGGTTGGCCTCACGGGGACGAAAGGCAGAGGCAGGCGCTCTCTCGGGGCCGCTCTCTCCCTTCACCTCGTGCGGACGCTTGTAACCCCCTACTGCAAGCGCACCCGACCTGGGCGCGGGACGAACACGAAGGCCGCGGGAATTTCTCCGACTCCCTCACGACCCGGCTCCGGCCACCGACTCTCTCTCTCTCTCTCTCTCTCTGTTCCCCCCTTCGCGCTCGCTCCACGCGCTCGACCCATCTGGGCTGGGGCACGCGGCACTCTCACTCGTCGGCTCGGGGACCCCCCGGTCTCGGAACACCGACAGTTGGCGCGCCAGGTAGGGGCACGCTGCGTGTTGACGTTCGATTTCCCGTCAAGCTCCAGATGGGCAGTCCCCAACAACCTCTTCAACCCGGGACGGTGCTCCGTTTCGGGAACCTCGAGTTCATGTCTCTCGACGGCGACTACGACATGATACTCCTTCCACCGCCGCGCGACGGCGACCTCGCTGGCAGACAGTCCGCCCGCCGGCGGCGGAGTCGACGACGTCTTTCCCGCGTTGGGGAAGGACAACGTTCGAGCTCGCCCCATCCTCTCCCTCGCCATCGGAGGAGGAGGAGGCGGGACAACCGGGGCCGAGCGGGAGGCCGCGCTCCAACGGCTGTCGAGCAAATCGACATCCCCGGTGCCCCAGCGGAGGACACGCCAAGCGTCGCCCTCGCGTTCGAGGCAAATGCGAGCGCCATCCCCCCGCAACACGTCGACCCCGAGCAAGTGGACGACGCCAGCGCGCTCACGGAGGGCATGCAGGACGTCGCCCTCGTACCCAAGACGACGGCGCGGTCAGCCCCCGACACGACTTCATCGCTCCTCGTCGGCAAAAAGGTAACGACTGCTCCCCGTCTTTCGTCATTTCGACTCAGCCTCAGCCCGCCTGGCGACCTCGCTTTGGCGGGCACTCACATTGAGGCGAGTGCAACCTCTCTGGGGTTTCCTGTGCGGTCGCCTTGGGACCGATTGACGGGTGTCTCGACCTACGGACCCTCTGGGTCCGAGGAAGACGACGACCCCAGCATCTGCTGGGATTTCTCCGGATCTGGCAACCCTAGTGCCATGCGGGACTTCATGACCGCATGTGACTACTGCCTCTCCGACTGTTCCGACGGCAGCCGCAGCCTTGGCGACAAGGACTGCGGCCCGAGTCGCGAATGTTTCCACATCGAGCTAGGGGATCCCTCCGGAGGCGGCTGTCTCGGCATGCCGGAGGATGGTGATCCCCCTAGGCCAGCGCCTCGCGCCGACATCCCGCGGGAGCTAGCTGTGGTCCCCGTTCCGGCGGGGGGTCGCGACCCACAGCTCGAGCAAGTCCGCGGGGCGCAGGCCGGGTTCGATGAAGGAGCAGGAGCGCTCGAGGCAATCCGCCAGAACATCGGGCAGGTATGGGCGAGCCAACCCCCGGCCGGAGGAATACGTCACCTGCCCCAAGGTCTCCAGCACCGCATCGCCAACGATGCCAGGGACAAACCGCCACCCGCATCTGGCGGGACTGGCCAGGACCTGGTCGCTGCAGCAATGCTCCTCCGTGCGATGCCGGAATCATCAACCACCGAGGGACGGCGAATCCAGGGAGAACTCAAGCATCTCCTGGAAGGCGCTGCGGCCCGGCGGGCCGAGAGCTCTGCCTCCCGCAGGCAGGGATACCCCTCGGAACCTCGTGCCGCGACTTCCCGACTCACGCGGGAAGCCTCGGCCTTCACCGGGCGCACGCGCAACACCGCGCCTGCGGCCCCGGGCCACCTCGGCGTCGAGCACCCTCATCGCGACCGTCGGGCACGCCTCGACGAAAGGGTGCGCCGAGGCTACCACCCCAGGCGTGGGGGACGTTACGACAGCGGGGAGGATCGAAGTCCCTCGCCCGAACCACCCGGTCCGCAGGTCTTTAGCCGAGCCATTCGGCGGGCGCCGTTTCCGCCCCGATTCCGACCCCCGACTACTATCACGAAGTACTCGGGGGAAACGAGACCGGAATTGTGGCTTGCGGATTACCGCCTGGCCTGTCAGCTGGGTGGGACGGACGATGACAACCTCATCATCCGGAACCTCCCCCTGTTTCTCTCCGACACCGCTCGTGCCTGGTTGGAGCACCTGCCCCCAGGGCAGATTTCCAACTGGGAGGATCTGGTCCAGGCTTTCGCCGGGAACTTCCAGGGCACGTACGTGCGCCCCGGGAATTCCTGGCACCTCCGAAGCTGTCGGCAACTGCCGGGAGAGTCCCTTCGGGACTACATCCGGCGGTTCTCGAAGCAGCGCACCGAGCTGCCCAACATCACCGACTCCGATGTCATCGGCGCGTTCCTCGCCGGCACCATCAGCTCGCTTGCCCTCGGGAGCCTGAAGGCACTCCTCACACAGGCGCCCATCTTGGTACCCCCAACTGATGGAGAAACCCTCCTGGTCTACGTCGCCGCAACCACTCAGGTGGTCAGCGCCGCGATCGTGGTCGAAAGGCAGGAAGAGGGGCATGCTTTGCCCGTTCAGAGGCCAGTTTACTTCGTCAGCGAAGTGCTGTCCGAGACCAAGATCCGCTACCCACAAGTCCAGAAGCTGCTATACGCTGTGATCCTGACGAGGCGAAAGCTGCAACGTTACTTCGAGTCCCATCCGGTGACTGTGGTGTCATCCTTCCTCCTGGGGGAGATCATCCAGTGCCGAGAAGCCTCGGGACGAATCGCGAAGTGGGCGGTGGAAATCATGGGCGAGGCGATCTCGTTCGCCCCTCGGAAGGCCATCAAGTCCCAGGTACTGGCGGATTTCGTAGCCGAATGGGTCGATACCCAGTTGCCAACGGCTCCGATCCAGCCAGAGCTCCGGACCATGTTTTTCGACGGGTCGCTGATGAAGACGGGAGCTGGCGCGGGCCTGCTTTTCGTCTCGCCCCTCGGAAAACACCTGCGCTATGTGCTCCGCCTCCATTTCCCGGCGTCCAACAATGTGGCTGAGTACGAGGCTCTGATCAACGGGTTGCGAATCGCCACCGAACTAGGGGTCCGACGCCTCGACGCGCGCGGCGACTCGCAGCTCGTCATCGACCAAGTCATGAAGAACTCCCACTGCCGCGACCCGAAGATGGAGGCCTACTGTGAAGAGGTTCGACGCCTGGAGGACAAGTTCTACGGGCTCGAACTTAACCACATCGCCCGGCGCTACAACGAGACTGCGGACGAGCTGGCGAAGATAGCCTCGGGGCGGACAACGGTTCCCCCGGACGTCTTCGCCCGGGATCTGCACCAACCCTCCGTCAAGATAGGCGACGCGCCCGAGCCCGAGGCACCCTCGGCCTCGTCCGAGGTAACCTCGGCCCAGCCCGAGCCGTCCTCGGCTCAATCCGAGGAACCCTCGGAGCCCGAGGGCGAAGCGCTGCACGTCGAGGGGGAGCAGAACGGGGTCGTGCCAGATCAAGATTGGAAGACCCCGTACCTGCAATATCTCCGCCGAGGAGAACTGCCCCTCGACCGAGCCGAGGCTCGGCGGGTAGCGCGACGAGCAAAATCGTTCGTCCTGCTGGGCGATGAGAAGGAGCTCTACCACCGCAGCCCCTCGGGCATCCTCCAGCGATGCATCACCATCGCCGAGGGTCAGGACCTCCTGCAGGAAATACACTCGGGGGCTTGCGGTCATCATGCAGCACCTCGAACCCTCGTTGGGAATGCTTTCCGCCAAGGCTTCTACTGGCCAACGGCGGTGGCTGACGCCACTAGAATTGTCCGCGCCTGCGAAGGGTGCCAATTCTATGCGAAGCAGACCCACCTGCCCGCTCAGGCTCTGCAGACGATACCCATCACCTAGCCCTTCGCTGTGTGGGGTCTGGACCTCGTCGGCCCACTGCAGAAGGCGCCCGGGGGCTACACGCACCTGCTGGTCGCCATCGACAAATTCTCCAAGTGGATCGAGGTCCGACCCCTAAACAGCATCAGGTCCGAGCAGGCGGTGGCGTTCTTCACCAGCATCATCCATCGCTTCGGGGTCCCGAACTCCATCACCGACAATGGCACCCAGTTCACCGGCAAAAAATTCTTGGATTTTTGCGAGGATCACAACATCCGGGTGGACTGGGCCGCCGTAGCTCACCCCATGTCGAACGGGCAAGTAGAACGTGCCAATGGCATGATTCTACAAGGGCTCAAGCCTCGGATCTACAACGACCTCAACAAATTCGGCAAGCGATGGATGAGGGAACTCCCCTCGGTGGTTTGGAGCCTGAGGACGACTCCAAGCCGAGCCACGGGTTTCACGCCGTTCTTCCTGGTCTACGGGGCCGAGGCAATCCTGCCCACGGACCTGGAATACGGTTCCCCGAGGACGAGGGCTTACAACGAAGAAAGCAACCAAGCCAGCCGAGAAGACTCGCTGGACCAGCTGGACGAGGCTCGGGACAGGGCCTTACTACACTCGGCGCGGTATCAGCAGTCCCTGCGACGCTACCACGCCCGAGGGGTCCGACCCCAAGAACTCCAGGTGGGCGATCTGGTGCTTCGGCTGCGGCAAGACGCCCGAGGGAGGCACAAGCTAACGCCCCCCTGGGAGGGGCCGTTCATCATCGCCAAAGTTCTGAAACCCGGAACGTACAAGCTGGCCAACAGTCAAGGCGAGGTCTACGGCAACGCTTGGAACATCCAACAGCTACGTCGCTTCTACCCTTAAGATGTTTCCAAGTTGTTCATATACCTCGCACCCACGCAAAGTTTAGTCAACAAGGAAGGGTCGGCCTCGCCTCGGCAGAGCCCGACCCTCCCTCGGGGGCTAAAAGGGGGTTAACCCCCTCTGCGTCAAAATTTTCCTCGAACAAAAAACCTCTTTCACCAGAACATCTTTCGTGCTTTTTGACTACTTCGGAAAGTGGGTCCTGGAAACGACGGGGTACACGTAAGCAGTCAAGGCTGACCGAGCCGAGGGACTCCTACGCCTCCGGGATACGGATACCTCACTCATCACCTTCTGCGATAAGTAACTCGCGCTCGGATAAAGTGACTCCGCGGATCGAACGAGTCTTTACGTACGGAAGCTCTTCTGTTGAAGCAGGTTCTTCGAGCCTTCTCGACCGAGTCGGTGACAGGGCCTCATGGATGGGTAAAAGTACGCGTAAGCGGCGAGGCCGACCGAGCCGAGGGACTCCCACGCCTCCGGGATACGGATACCTCACTCATCACCTCCCGCGAGAAGCAACTCTTGCTCGCACTAACATCCCTGCTACCGACAAAAAGTCCAGATACTCGAAACAAGAGGAAAAGAGACACAGCTTTATAACGCGACAAGGGTGTGTGTTCTGGCCTCAACGGCCGCACAAGGCCCACGCTACAAGACGATCTGACCCTGCAGGCGCGGATCTTGACACTGGAAGAGGGCGACGACACCCTCGGCATCAGCAGCACCTTCGGCAAGGCCCGACCTAGCCTCGGGCGGCGACGCGGCCCGAGGGCCTCCGCTCCGAAGGACGATGTCGTCACCGCGCTCGAGCATTCTCTGCCAGAGACTTCCCCGAGAACCCGGCCCGAGCAGACGGCTCGGCCGGCCACCTCCGGGGCCTCGGCCGACCACCTTCCAAGGGCGCCAGCTCGGTCCGAGGCCTCGGCTAATCAGCTCCGACGTCGATCCTGCCGACAGACAACTCGGCTAGGCTCCGGCCGACCAGGTTCCATTTCCGAGCCAACAACGCCTCTGCTTGTGCTGATATCGCTACCCCTGGCCTCGGCTCGTCGAAGAGCGGCCGAGGGGTCTCTTTAACTAAGCTAGAGGAGCCTCGGACAACAGGTCCGACCGAGCCGAGGGATTCCTACGCCTCCGGGATACGGATACCTCACTCGTCACCTGGACACGGGGCGACTCATGCTTGGTGAAGCGATTCAGACAACCGACAGGCAAGTCTTATTGCTCAGAAATGAGGAAAAAACACGGCTCTGTGCCGGAGCTACATACATGTTCAGGCCCCGAAAGCCGAAAATGAACAAAAAACCCGGCACCCGAAGTGCCACTACGAACGGAACTCTGGTTCCCCCCCCCCCCGCAGGTACGAACAACCCCACTCGATAGGGGCGGGCCTGCGGGGCAGCGGAAAGACTCTCACCCCCCGAGGACGAGAGCCAGCCATTCAGGCCGGGAGACGGAGACCCAGGGCTACTGACGGAGTTGGCAATCTCATCAGTAGAGAAGCCAGTTCCGTCCGCCGACGCCTCAGGACCCCCCACTTCCGGCATGGCTAGAGGAAGTCTCCGTGATGCTGGAGGATGCCGTTCTCACCCCAGGAACACGGGGAAGAAGAGGGCAACCGACCCACACGGAGACAGCTCCCTGGCCCGCCTCGTCCTCCCTCTTGGCCTGGTGATGAAAATCCTTGAGGCCGAAGGAGGGGCAGAGATCGCAGTCCGGCTCGCTTTCCCCCACCATCAAGCTAGAGGTCGCCCTCTCGGGTGATCGCCGGTGGAGGGAAGCCGCTGGGCTGCATGATGAAAATCCTTGAAGCCGAACGATGGCTGAAAGGTACCAACTCCCACAGAGTTGCGTCCCTCCGGCGATGGAGCAGAAAGACGGCGGTCTCCCCCATCCGGGGGCTCGGAAGATGGAAAGACACAATGCATAAGGGAGATAGGAGACATGGTCACCTCACGAAGAGGGTCGCCCTCCTTTTAAAGGCAACTCCCCCTGCTTGCGCCCTCAACCGTCACGGGCGGAGTCCTCTCCAACACGCCTCCAAAGTCCTCCCCCACGACACGGGGGCTGGGGCCCGCCTGTCATGCAGACCGGCTCCAAGAAGAGAAAGCCGAACCGCCGCGCACGACGCACGCAACCGCCCAGCGGTTACAAGTAACCCTCCACTTTTGCCCAGACCAACGGGCAAAAGGGGCGAGCGGCCATGCAGGCGGCATGCAACCGCGCCAAGTGGACGCGCCTCTCCGACTCCTGACAGGCCAGCGAGACGGCTCAAGACCACGCGTCGTTCAACTGGCGCGCCGGGCGCTGCATGCGAACCGCTGCGCCTCTCGCTCCACCACCGCACCTCCTCGATTGCGGAACCGATACCGCGACTCGAGGCCGCCCAGCCTGCGATCCAGCGGCGCCAGCCTGGCGCAAACACGGTCAAAAATGGGCCGGCAGTAATGACGGTGGCAGGCGCGCGAGGGCAGCAGTCACGCCATCGGCCAGGCTCACGTCCCATCCGGAGGCAGCAAGAGAACCCCTTCTTACGGCGTGAAGACGACGCGCCCGTGACCCGTACCTCGAACGGCTCGCGCACGCGCAACGGCAACCTCGCCAACTACTCACCCCGGCGCATTAACTCCGCGGCAAAATAGGTGACGTTTCTGGCAGGGGCAGCTGGCGACGCTTCGCCTCCGCCAAAACGGCCACGCCGAAAAAGGTACGCCACGAAGTTCAATTTCGAATCCTTTTTCCCTTTTCCTTCTTTCTCTATCTCTTGCAACAGGGACCGAGAAGGGGGATAACCCCAAAGGGATCCTTCCCCGTGAAGGAGCTAGGCTCCGAGCCTCCCTACTGATCAGGGGTTCGAAGGCTGGCCCCCCGAAGGGTTCAACAGCCGCCTCAGATCGCGTGGGCCCGACACCCACTACTGGTCAGGGGTTCGAAGGTCGGCCCCCGAAAGGTTCCACGACCGCCTCAGGCTACTCGGGCTCCGTGCCCCCTACTGATCAGGGGTTCGAAGGCTGGCCCGTCGAAGGGTTCACAGTCGCCTCAGACGCCGAGCGAGGGATGACCAGGGGTACGTTCGATACATAACCAAGGCTCGGGCTGCGCTCCCGAGGTACCCTAGGACATTTCCGAGACCAGCGGGAACGACTCTGTAACGGAATCCCATCGGAGGGAGGCAACGAGCCCTCGGACCCCGTCGCTAGGGGACCGGGTCCGGCAGATCACCCGCAGGTACTTTTGGGCGTGCCTCCGGGCCCCTAGCCGACCCCTAACGAACGGGGCACGGACGTCCACTCGGATTACCCGATCGCAGCTCACCGGAGACACCATGTTCGGTGCCCATCGAGGGTAACATGGCGCACTCCCCCCCTCCTCCTTGCGGAAAGGCGACGTAGGGGCGTATATAAAAAGTCGAGTCTGTCCCTGATCGTCCTCTCGCTCCGTGCGAGGGCTCGGGGGCTGCTCTCGCAAACCCGGCTCCGGCCGAACCGTTGACAGCGTCAACATACCAGCCCGAGAACTTGGGCCCTGACAGTGCACCTGGGTTACGCCCTGCTCGCATGAGGGAACCGCCAGACCAGCCGAGGCATTGCGCGAGGCATTAAGACCTCGAAGGAGTGAAACCACTCCTCCGAGGCCTCGGGGGCTACACCCGGCGGGTGCGCTCGCGCGCACCCACCGGAACAAAGTACCTCCGAGAAAGGCTGGTCCCCTTGCAAAAAAGTGCGATGCAAGCCTCCAAGCGAGTGTTAACACTCTCTTCGAGGCTCGGGGGCTACTGTCGGGGACCATAATTAGGGGTACCCTCAAGACGCCTAATTCTCAGCTGGTAACCCCCATCAGCATAAAGCTGCAAAGGCCTGATGGGTTTGATTAAGTCAGGGATCAGTCCATACGAGTGACTTGACCTCGCCACGCCCGAGCCTAGCCTCGGGCGAGGGCAGCCGACCCTAAGATGACTCCGTCTCGCCTGAGGTCTCCTCTTTCACGGCAGACGCATCTCCGGCTCGCCCTAGGCCCCGCCTCCGATAAGGAGAAACCCTGACTAAATCACCGCACCAACCGACCGAGTCACCGGGGCGTTTAACGCAAAAGGTAAGACCGACGGGCGACCAGACTCCGCCAGTGGTGCCATAGGAGACTCCGCCCGACCCAGGGCTCGGACTCGGGCCAAGGCCCCGGAAGACGGCGAACTCCGCTCCGCCCGACCTAGGGCTCGGACTCGGGCTAAGGCCCCGGAAGACGGCGAACTCCGCTCCGCCCGACCCAGGGCTCGGACTCAGGCTAAGGCCTCGGAAGACGGCGAACTCCGCTCCGCCCGACCCAGGGCTCGGACTCAGGCTAAGGCCTCGGAAGACGGCGAACTCCGCTCCGCCCGACCCAGGGCTCGGACTCGGGCTAAGGCCCCGGAAGACGGCGACCTCCGCCTCGCCCGACCCAGGGCTCGGACTCCGCTTCGGCCTCTGCCGAATAACCTCCGCCTCGCCCGACCCCGGGCTCGGACTCTGTCTCTGTCTTGCAGGACGGACTCAGCCTCAGCCTCGGAGGAGCCTCCACGACGCCCGACCTAGGACACGAGACCGCCACGTCAACAGAAAGCGTCATCATCACCCTGCCCTAAGCCGACTTGGGTCGCAGAGAACAAGACCGGCGTCCCATCTGGCCAGCTATGCCAGATAGGCCATGATAGCGCCCCGCTAGATCATGACGACGGCGGCTCCCAGCTCCCTTACGAAAGCAGGAGAACGTCAGCAAGGACCCAGCCACCTCGACAGCTGTCCCCCCGTCCGGCTCCGTTACTCCTCCAACAGCCACGACGCCACACCAACAGGGTGCCACGATCTCTCCGGCTGCCACCTGGGCATGTACATAGGGCGCTAGCTCTCCCTCGCTAGACACGTAGCACCTTGCTACACCCCCCGTCTTGTACACCTGGACCCTCTCCTTACGACTATAAAAGGAAGGGCCAGGGCCTTCTTAGAGGAGGTTGGCCTCACGGGGACGAAAGGCAGAGGCAGGCGCTCTCTCGGGGCCGCTCTCTCCCTTCACCTCGTGCGGACGCTTGTAACCCCCTACTGCAAGCGCACCCGACCTGGGCGCGGGACGAACACGAAGGCCGCGGGAATTTCTCCGACTCCCTCACGACCCGGCTCCGGCCACCGACTCTCTCTCTCTCTCTCTCTCTCTCTGTTCCCCCCTTCGCGCTCGCTCCACGCGCTCGACCCATCTGGGCTGGGGCACGCGGCACTCTCACTCGTCGGCTCGGGGACCCCCGGTCTCGGAACGCCGACAGGAAGCGTCTTCACGCGACTGCTCGTGATCTGATTGACCTCGTCGACCCTGCTGATTTCGCTACTTTGACATCGTCGACCCTGCTGATTCCGGCGCGTGCCATCTATCAGTAAGTCTAATCAGTACGCATCATCTGATTTGACTTTTTACTTTAGTGCTTGTGATTTTGTCATGATTTATATTCGGAATTTAAACTGGAATTTGTCTAATTGTTCAACAGATATCGCCATGTTGACATGTTGTGGGTGGATGGATGTGAGCTGAGCACTGGGCAGGCTTCAGTCTCGGACCACTGGTCACGACTCACGAGGCCGTAGCCGAGTCAAAAATGTGGTCAAACTAATTTTGAGTGGTAACCAACCTACAGGCACGGGTGTCTCACGAGGCATGATGCGCTGCTGGTGCTGGGCACACACCAGTTGAATTTGGCAGCAATGGAAGCATTCGGCCGGATGGTAAAAAAAAAACAATTATGCCACCAAAAATTACAGTGCTTTCCTCAAAATTATCCAACAAGTTTTAGTTGCTGTCATTCCGTTAGATCCCAGTTAAAATTGTGTCACGATTCACGAGACCACCGGCCCAGCGGCCCTTTCTAGGCCGGGCACCACTCTGTGCGTAGCCTCCTGCCTCCCTCGATGCAGCAGGTGTCCCCGTGCCTGCGACCTAGGCGGTTCCAGCGGGATGGTCTCGACCGCTGACGTGGCGCAGTCGGAGGTCGGTACTGACCAAGATAACGTCAATAGCGGACGATCGATCGGAGCGGACTGCGGACGACAGCGATAGTGATAAGGCTGGACTGGTCGATGATTCAGTGAAAAGTATTCTCCATCTTATCGAATGTTAATCATATTTTTTCCTGTTTTTGATTTTCTACTTCATTTTAGGTCTTAAAATAATATAATGCTTCGTTTAATTAAATTCATATATCAATATGTAGTACAATCATATATAAAAGTTGTGAAGTATCTTCTCCCGCCTTTAATAAATTCTTCATTGGATATCATATAAATCAGAATGAACTAGTCACATCGCCAAGTTTCTCGCATCCACAACTTTGTGAGGCTTGCGAGATTGCTTAGATTACACCTATATATGATACTTAGAACTTCTAACTAAATTAAATTTGAGCATTAAATTCAGATCTGCTAGCCATGTTAAACAATCAAAACTAATATTAAGAAGTCGTGGATGCTAAATATCCAACTCATATATAATAATAACATTTGGCATAACTTTATTATACACATCATTAAGCAAAGTAAATGGAGTAAACCTCCACAATTATAGCCTTTTTCAATAATCAATAGTATACATTCATTAAACTCGAAAACTATTATGTAAATACACACTATAGAGCTTCTAGCTAGATTCTTTTTTTTATAGAAGAAACATGCTACAGGTTCTTGAGACCACCACATCTATCCTGAAGTGAACTTTCGTGGGCAAAAGACTTATTCCCCATGAGCAAGGCTCCAACCCGGCTAACCCTATAAGAAGAAAATAGAGAAGCATCCACACATGAATATTAGTCCTAATATCCATCTACCATTCCTAATATCATATATGTTCTTTCTTCAGTCTCACTAATAAACATGTTTGTGAAATTTTTTTATTGCTTAAATTTGTAGTTTTGACATGCTCTTGTTGAGTGCTCATGCTCCCGTAATGGCCTTGACTGTCCCGTGGGCCCCGACACTTACAAAGGCCTTGACTGTCTAGAGGGCCTCGACACTTCGAGGGGTGGGGAAGACTTAGATGACCCAAACACATTTAATACATTTGTTATATTTTAAGTAAAATATAGTATATCATAGTCATATTAAATTTAACATAAACGCTCCGGTGAGATTTATCTTTTATACAAAAAACAACCAATGCATGCGACAAGTTTACTATCTCCCGGCCCATTTGTTTGATTCTGCATGCTGCAAACGGCTGGTAACAAAATGGCAGACTATTCAAAGCATACGCAGTGATCTGTGTCTACAGTTTTGCACCACGAACTTTCTGTGTAAATGTTGTGGGTCAGAGGTCTGCTGGCATGCATGGGCCTGTTCGACACTCGTGACAGCCAGGATCTATGTCGCCTCGATCGTCCAACTGCTAGTGCACAGAACAAAGGGAGACTTCCGTCGGTTGGACGACTGAAAAGTTTTATTGTTTGCGACGGCGTGGACGCACGCCGCAGCAAAGAAACACGTACAACGTGCCATGCATGCTGCTGGCGGATAGCCCAACGAGCACGACTGCACAAGAATGTAGCACTGATAAAGCAGCAACAAGACACGTAAAACAAGAAACACGGTGGTCGCTCTGGCTAGTCGTCGTCGCAGGACGCCGGCGGGTAGTCGCACTTGCACTTGGTGGCGAGGTCCATGACGCGCGCGGCGTCGATGTCGCTGGAGAGATCGCTCCGGTAGTCACAGAGGCAGCTCCAGCGGGCGGACTTGACCTTGGCGCAGCAGAGCTGGCCCGGCGCCGCCTGCGTGCTGCCCGCCTTGCAGTAGGGCGTGCACGCGTCCACTGCGGACTCGTCCACGCCGCAGAGCTTGATGGCGCCGGTCGAGGCCGCCGCCACGGCCACGACACTACCGGACATAGCTTCTTTGCCGAGTGTCTCAGCTCGAAAAACACTCGGCAAAGGCTTTGCCGAGTGTAACACAAGGCAAAGAATCCTCGGCGAACTGTACATCGGCAACGGCCTCTTTGCCGAGTACTTTTTGTCGGACACTCGGCAAAGAATTTACCGAGTGCCATTTGGTACTCGGCAAAGAAAAGTCGCCGTCACGGTGCCAGGTGACGGTGACGGATCCTTTGCCGAGTGTCTTCCTCGGCACTCAGCAAAGAGGCCAATTTTACCGAGTGTCTTCTGCCATGGCCCTCGGCAAAGACGGCTCCAGTGAGCCCCACTGCCAGTCCCTGTGCCGAGAGCTCTAGTAGGCACTCGGCAAAGGAGGCTTCTTTGTCGAGTGTCTAGTGGACTGACACTCGGCAAAGAGTCCTCCAGTGGGCCCCTTTGCCAGTCCCTTTGCCGAGTGCGCTGGACAAAGGTAGCTTCTTTGCCGAGTGTCTTGACCACAACACTCGGCAAAGAAGGCTTTACCGGTTCCCAGGTGTCCTCCTTTGCCGAGTGCCATGGTCATAGCACTCGGCAAAGATACCCTTTGCCGAGTGTTACACTCGGCAAAGTGACCAGGAAGTCCCTTTTTTATTTGTTTTTGCTGTTCCATCTAAACAAACAAAAGATATATATCATTCACAGCACATTATATATCATTCGCATCACAGAATTAACACATTTATCATCAACACCATATATATCACAAATATCACCACATAAATCAGGTTTCACAACACATAAGTCTTACTAAGTATCTCACAAGACCAAGTATAACTAACATCACCAACATTCACGAATATAAGTCTGGATCATCACAAAACAGGTCATCAACGAGGTGGGCATCTGGACTGGTTCGGCGAAGGGCTGGACGAAGCGTGAGGGTTGTTCGACGCCACCGATTGACCCTGCACAGAGAAGAGATTGCATGTGTGAGAACATATGAATATATATCATGCAGTACTAAAATTTTGATACTCACAGGAGTAGTGAACTCAGCAGGGTCAGCTGCAGGGAACAACGGAGGTGGTGGAGCATGACCCTGTGCGACGCCAAGGCTCTGCATGTACGCGAACATCTCCGCCATCCTCTTCTCCAGCTCCTCACGTTGCCTCCTCTCATCATCTAGCTGAGTCTGTAATATTTCGCCCTAATGTTACGATAATGCAAAGAGAAGATATATAATAATCAATGAACGATGAATAGATAAGGAATAACCTGGAGTTGCTGGATACGATGCTGTGAGCTGTCCTGTCGAGGTCGTATGGCTGGGCTCGCGTTCGTGCTCCTTGCTCGCACCTGAGAGAGAGTGGGAGTGGAGGACGAGTCGATTGCCCATCGGCAATCCAGTACCGCCCATGCCTCTTGCCTCCTCCGACCCTCATGAGGACATCTCCGTCGATGTCCTCGATCCTCGGATCGTAATCTGGCCCATGGACCTCCTTGGCCATGGCGGTGTACTCACTGAGGCGGCTGTGGACGGCGGGGTTGGTGTACGCCTCGAGCCCGTCATCCGGGTTGTAGGTGACGTCGGACGTCGCCTTCCCCTTGTGGGCCATAGCATATGCCGAGAACGTGGAGCAAGGCGCGCCACCATGTGCCGCCGACTGCGAGAAAACCAACGAGATGGTTAGAAATCATGTCTAATCGAAAGTTATATACCTAAATAAAAAAGAGCGCGTACCCATGCTTTCGCGTATTTGCCCAGGCTGCGGCTGCCTTGATGGTGGGAGGGACCTTGCATCATCAAACGCCGTTCCCGGCTAGCGTTGTGCGCCTCGTCCCACTCAACCGAGCACCACCTCTGCACCATCTGCTCCCAGCACTCAGGATGCGCGGCGCACCAATGAGGAATCATCTAAAAAAAATACAAGTACACGACATATCAGAAGATAAAATTAAGCATATTTAGTACCAATAATAAAGTTTTGTATTTACCTGCAAGTACTGGTCCGGAGTCAACGACATGGTTCGGGCGTCCTTCTTGCTCACCTTCTCCCCAAGGACGGAGCCGTGGTAAGTGACAATGGCCTAGATGTGCGCCTCGTAGTGCATGTCCACGACGAGCTTCTTACAGCTCGTGGTAGCCACCACATCCGGCCTGGCCTCGTATCCAACCTCGCATCTGAAGAAATTCTACATACAAAGACGATGTATCCATACATTATTTCAAGAATATGCAACAAATGCGACTTATTAAACAATATAGTGCGAGGAAGACTTACCCACAGCTCTTGCTTCACCCGCTCCGCCTTGTTGTTGAATTGTCTGTCGTCCCGATCTACTGCATCGGGAGCGACGGCGTAGTGGTCGAAGGTGTATGCTGGGCTCGTCACTCCGGTATACTCGACAAGTCCAGGGAAGTGTTCCCTGCATAGAAGGCCGAGGATGCCATTGGGATAACGAACACGGGCCAACATGTGTATGGGGCAGCGGTCATTCCATATAGATTGAACCCATCTGTGGCCAGCGAACACGAACATTACGAGCCTCTTTGGCTTTCTCATGGTGAATGGCATCAAAGTGGGTCCATGCTTCACCATCGGATGCGTGAACCATCTTGTCAGGATTGTATCGTTTGCCTTTTTTGTGCCATGTCATCTGTTTCGCGGATTCCTCTGTCATGTATAGACGCTGGATCCTCGGTATGAACGGAAGGTGGCGTAGGATTGTCACGGGGATGTCGAGCTACCTCTTCTGTCCATCACCAGAGTCTACCTCCATGAACCTAAATGATTTACACTTCGGACAGTACTTTGCTTCAGTGTGTTCTTTCCTAAATAGGACGCAGCCCTTCGGACAAGCATGTATCTGCTCATACATCATCTTGAGTGCACGAAGGAGTTTCTGTGCCTCGTACATGCTCTTTGGCAGAACGTGATCCTCCGGAAGCAGGCTGCCAATAACTGTCAACAAACCATCGAAGGCGTCTCGACTCATGCTATACTGCGACTTGAACGCCATTATACGCCCAATGGCATCCAGTTGAGAAACCTTTGTCTTGCCGTGAAGGGGTTTCTGTGCCGCGTCAAACATGTCGTAGAATGCCTTTGCGGTCGCCTCTGGCTCGTCCTCCATACGTCCTTCGGCGAACTGTGCCTCGTGATAGTCGTTCAACATGTCCGCTACCCCGGCATCAGCATCGTAATCCTCGACGCGTTGTCTCACCACCTCCTCTCTCGTGCGATGCGCTTCACAATGGAAGATCCACCGAGTATAGTACGGCGTAAATCCATTCTTCCAAATATGTTCTACCATGGCCTTCTTTGTTTTCCTTTTCCTGTTGGCACATTTGCTGCACGGACAAGGGACTAGACTAGCTCCTTTAGCAGCTTCGCCAAATGCCCGTTCCACGAAAGCATCAGTCTTCCTAATCCATTCAGGGGTGACATCATTACGTCGAACGCGGCCCGTGTACATCCACTCACGGTCCTCCATCCTCTAACATATATAACCGAGTATAGTTTAATATAGACATGTAATGCATGTACACTATGTTCCTACCTTCTAATAGGTGAGGATAGGTCCTAATCCCACCTGCAGTTGCGTAGATGGAGTTAGTTTCCATGCTCTACTCCGATCCGAGATAGAATTTCGGCAGCACCTCCCCGCTGTTCTCCGGATACACGTCCTGGCAGGGAGAGTGTACTGTCCAGAGAACAACAGGGAGGTGACGCCGAAACTCTGTCTCGGACCGGAGTAGAGCATAGAAACTAACACCATCTACGCAACCGCGGGCTGTCCAAAAAACGTGGACAATTCGAAACTGATACATTTGTAGATATGCAAAGATCTGCATATCTACACCGTATCTCTTTCGAACGGGAGACGCCTAACTGGGTTACGTGATCTACGACCATGATGCAGAAATAGAGGTTATACCTAGGGTGGCGGTAGAGTCAGGCTAGTGGGGCTGTGGCGGGTCGGTGCAGTGGTGACGCGACGCGGTGCAGGCAGACCCGCAGCGGCTAGGAAGACAAGTATCTTCTCTGTAAAAAAGAAACACAAGTCTGTTAATACAAAAAAAATTGACAACACCTGCCCTGTACGTTGAGGTTTTTAAAACCTGCAAATAAAACTAACAACACGATGGTTGACATGCACACAGTAAGAAGCAATTCACCTAAAGTATACACTACTAGCAGTTGTCACATTTCTTATTTCCCATTGCAAGCCATCACAATACTTCATGATGGAGATGCGAATAACTTGGTAGATCCACAACTACATGGTGACCTCGGGCGCGGCTATATAAATGGTTGGGTGACCTCGGCTTACATGATTTATACATTCTATCATCTAATCAATAATAAATAAAAATTGACGCATAAAAAGTTTATACCTCGCGTGGGGCGACGATGGTACGCGTGGCGTGGCCGGGCGGCGGTGGCGGCGCACGAGGAGGCGGCCTCCGGCGGCGATGGTGGCACGCGGCGTTGGTGGCGGGGGCACGGCGAGGGGCGCGGGCGAGGGCGAGGGGCACGACGGGGGCCGGCGAGGGGCACGGCGGTGCGGGCAAGGCAGGGGCGAGCGAGGGGCACGACGAGTGGCACGACGGCGCGACACGGGGCACAGTGGGTGTGGGGCACGGCGGGCACGGGCACGCGGCATGAGACGGCACGCGGTGGCGGGCGGGCGAGGGCACGACGACCGGGCGGGCGGGGGCACGACGCGGGCACAGGCGCAGGGCACGGGCGCGGGGCACGGCGGCGTGAGGGCACGGTGGCACGGGCGCAGGGCGCGGGTGTGGGCGGCTCGGCGGCGGTAGCGGTAGCGGGCGCGAGGAGGCGCGTCACCAGCGGGGAGGCGGCGGCGGGTGAGACTGGGCGGGGAGGCGGCAGCGGTGAGTGTTGTGAGTGAGAGTGATAGAGGAGAAGGAGAGGCTGCGGACGGTAAAGTGTCGCTTCTTTGTCGAGTGCCCGCGATCTGGCACTCGGCAAAGATTTTTTTAAAATTTAAAAATATACTTTGCCGAGTGCCCATGATTCGGCACTCAGCAAAGTCCTCTTTGCCGAGTGTCTCCCGGGTGACACTCAGCAAAGATTATTTCCCTATACTTTGCCGAGTGCCACTCAGTTGACCCTCGGCAAAGGATTCTTTGCCGAGTGTCATCTCTGGACACTCGACAAAGTACATTTTTATTTTTTATTTTCCCTACCAAATTTTTTGTGGTGTGTTCCTACACTATATAGACCTACATGTACCATTTTGAGATAATTAGAAAATTGTTTTCTATAGCTAGTAGATTTAGTTCGTTTATTTGAATTTCTTCGAAAAAACACATTTGAACTGCAAGTCACTTGAAACTTGGAAAACCGTGCATGCAAAAATGATATTCATGCTACTTAGCATAAGTTACGACCGATTTCAGAAGCGGACCAGAAACTTCGAGCACCATGCTCACTCAACATGGCCGTGAACTTGCCATCCAGCTGTTTAAAAATTTTATAAAACACAAACAAACTTAGAAAATCATGAAACTTGTCCACGTGTCATGATATCATATGTAGAGTCTGTGATAAAAAATTTAGAATGTTTGGAGAAAGTTGTGAGACATTATGTGTAGAAACCTAAGAGAACTACACATGAAATCATAGAGTTTCAATGTGGATCTCTTAGGTTTGTACACATAGTGCGTTACAGCTTTCTCGAAACTTTTTCAAATTTTTATCACAACCTCTACATATGATATCATGACACGTGGACAGGTTTTATGGTTTTCTGACTTTGTTTGTGTTTTATACAATTTTTAAACACCTGGATGGCAAGTTCACGGTCATGTTGAGTGAGCATGGTGCTCGAAGTTTCCAGTTCGCTCCTGAAATTGGTCGTAACTTGTGCTAAGTAGCATGGATATCATTTTTGCATGCACGGTTTTCCAAGTTTCGAGTGACCTGCAGTTCAAATCTGAATTTTCCGAAGAAATTCAAATAAACAAACTAAATCTACTAACGATTGAAAACTCTGTTATAATTGTCCACAAATGATACATATAGGTCTACATAGTGTAGGAACATAACACAAAAAGTTTGGGAGACAAAATAAAAAAAATAAAAATATACTTTGCCAAGTGTCTAGAGAAGACACTCGGCAAAGCGTCCTTTGCCGAGTGCCCAATATTTGGCACTCGGCAAAGACTAACGACCGTCAGCTGTAGACGGCCGCTAACGGCCCTTTGTCGAGAGCCATCTTTGCCGAGTGTTTGACTCTCGGCAAAGCCGTCTTTGCCGAGTGCTTGGCTGTGCCGAGTGTCCTGCACTTGGTAAATAGGATCTTTACCGAGCGTAGGACTTTGCCGAGTGCGGCTCTAGGCAAAGTCGGCTTTGCCGAGTGCCCGATAAAAAGCACTCGGCAAAGCCGCCGGCACTCGGCAAAGGCCCGGATTCCAGTAGTGCGATCAGCACCGCTAGCTACCAGCGCCGCCACGTTGCTCGCCTTCCTCCTCCCGGCCATCCGGATCGTTCCAATTCTCGAGCACGTACGGACAGACACGATCATCGATATGATCGCGAGCACCTAGCAAGCTTGTGTTGTGTGGTCATGGTCACGTCGGCGGATCAGAGTCGGACGACGGCGATGGCGATGGCCGGCCTTATATAGGGCTGGGCCGGTATAGCACGACCCGTGATGACGTGCATGTGCTCGCGCGCTTGGCTCCATCGGGCGCACGCAAGTGTGCCGAGTCACGGGCAAGGCAGCCATCCGCCGATCTGGCGATCTCCATGCGCGCGCGCAGAGAGATGCTGCTGCTGCAATACTGCATGCACATGCAATACTAGCAGATACCCATGGGCATGTCGACGGTAACGATGATGGTTTTGTTGAAACCGGATGCATTCTGCCCCCTTTGCGGTGTCGCTTCATGCAAAGTGGCCTTTTCCGATTTTAATTAAATCAGTTATGGTTCATTCAGATTTGTGTCGTCGTTGAAGAGTTTCGTGCTTTGTGCTAAGTGAGCCTTTTTTGTTTTTCATTAGGGCAAAACAGTAAAAGAGAAAATTTCCGACGGCTTTGGCCGTCAGACATAAACCCTAAGCCGTTAGAAATAGTTTATTTTCGATGATCGAAGGCTTATGTACAACGTTATCCATCCCTCAGTCATAATAGGACGGAAATAAGCTTATTTTCGATGGCCACCGTCGAAAATAGCTTATGTCCGACAACCGAAAAAGGCCATCGATATTTAACTTCGATAACAACCATAACCCTCGTTGGTGGGGCCTACGGCTCTTATGTCCGACGGCCCATCGCTAAGCCGTCGGACATAAGTTGTATTATGTCCCATGGCTTAGCAGTGGGCCGTCAGACATAATATGAGCCATCGAACATAAGGCTATTCAGCAGGGGCAAAAAACCCTATTTTTGTAATTTTTTGATATTTACAAAAAACACATATTTCATATACAACCACGTATTCACATTCACATTCACAATTACATTCACAAACATCAATTCACATAAGCATTCACATTCTCAAACATCACCTCACATTCACAAACATATAGTTTCAAATAGTTACAATAAGTCTTTGACATCAACATATAGTTCCAAATCAAACATTGATATAGTTCGACATTCACATAGTCTTTGACATCAACACTTACATAGTTCCAAATCAAACACATTTGAAGAACTGTCACACATATCCGTCACCTGGTTGGTTGGAGTTATAGCCACTTCCTTCGGCTAGACTCTGTGTGTTGAAAATGTTGTTCATGAAATTCATGCTGAATCGCAGCCTAAGAAGAGAAGACTCTTACCTGATATAACACATACTTGGTCAGAGGATCAGCCTTCAGCTCCTCTTCAAACTCAAATAGATGAAGTTTCCACTATTGTTGTAAGATAAATCGTCAGCTTACATGTTCAATATGGCAGTGATCAGAGCACTTCAATAAGCAAGTTTAAAGATATAATCTCTAACTCAAATAACTTTCTACAACCACAAAACATTGGTCAGCCCAAGTTTGAAGATGGTACCTAAAGCACATACCATAAATTTCCTTTTTTCAAGGGGTGTAACAATTTTTAAATGTATTTTTTTACAACAAGAGCAGGACCACATGATCTTAGGTAGATATCACAAAATATCATGCACATGAAAGATGGTAAAATAAAACAACTAGACAAGCATAACATTTGTGGCTTCCTTTGAATTTAAAAACCGAGCCAAAATCAGTTGTGGATATTGGTGAGATTCAGTTTGATATAACACAAAAAGGTCAAGACTTTACCGGGCAGAACCTATCCAAAACCATGATTTCTCGTCTTGGATCAATATTTCCTCTTGATAACAAACACTCCAGGATAATAGACCTTGCTGGTAACCATGATTTAACATGGAAGCGAACACTCTGGTAATGAAGATGGATAATATTGTCATAACAAAAGAGTGATAGCAAACACACAATCTCCCAAGATAGTTACTATCATCATACAAGAAAGGAGTGACATCAAACATAACACATAATCTACTAGTACTGAGCCACTCATTTGAACATAACCATACATATAATTTTATCACATAAAAAGAGCGGTAGAAAACCCTAAATCTACTAATTCATATGCATTGAATGAACTTAACATGATATGGCACTGAGCCATTAGTCAAAAACGTTAAATACCTCCATAAATTCACTTTCAGCGAGTATCATTGCCTGTTCAAATGTTGCATTCTCTTTCTCATGTGACTGTTCTGGATCAGTCCAGTTTGGATTAAGGCGTCCAACACGTGAAGACAAGTGTGTACTGTTTGTTGGGGGCCTTTGTCTTCCGAAGGTACTAAAAACACGACTAACCATCTGTTATCAGCATGTTACTAAGTGTCACAGGAGCTTTGTCACCAGAAAAGCTTCGGCGTAGATCAAAGGAAGCACGACGAAGCAAGCTTCGTTACGTTGACACAGGAAGGCGACACAAGGAGAAGGTGTCGTTCAAGATGCTAAGTGCAAATGACAATATTATCCCTAGAATAATTGTAAACTTTGTGTGTAATCTATGAGGGCATGAATGTAATATCGTACGAAGCAGTATGATTGCATATAAATAGATGAACAGTACCTCCGTACTATTCACGATGGACTGGAATCGCTTTCATGCTTTTACCTTCGAACAAGCCGAAGGTACAAATGTAATGTGCATTATGTATTAGTTTATTAATGTATGATATCAATTCTAATATTGTTTAACATTTGATATAAAGTGAATAAATGGTACGATGTAACATCTATAATTATGCTTATTATATTTGTATGAAGACTTATTCTTCATGACCTTCATCTGAGACTCATTATACTCGAAGGGAGATAATGCTTCAAAGGACAAAGGTCTATAACGTTTAACAATTGTGTTGCCTTGTTCTTGATTCACAACAATCAAAAACAGGTGACCAACACTGTTCACATACTTTGGTGGTTGATCTGTGTCATATTGATTGATTCCATTGTCAATTGCGTAAAGTGCCTGTAACATGACAAATGTATTGGTAACTTTAGCACATCGAACAAACTGTAAGAACTCATAAAGATGGAAGAGAAAAACAGTACTAGATGTGTCTCAAACAATCTTGATGTCAAAAGATGGTTGAGGGAATTGAAGCTAGTTAAAATGGTAATCGAAGAAGGCAACTAATAAATTGTATAATTGGTTCATTGTCGTTTCCTTTTGGGCTAAAGAAGTGAATAAATCTCGTCACCTAAATAAGCTAAAAAGAGTTATTCTAAGTGGGACTTCAATAGCCATATGTGCAAAAACAGATGACACTTGCTTTACATTGAATCCATCAAGAAATAATTACTAAGCCCATAATGACCCAACAATGAGATCATACATTAGCTGCCGGTATTTCCTCCATTCATAAGATCCAATTAAAAGATTCAATGTAGAAGGTGGGTGAAAACATAGTCTAAAGCCTCAATAAGCAATTGTTGGCTGCCATAAAACTTCCTAGTAGCCAATGTCACATAAACAATTCTAGAATTGTAAGACAAAAGCTCAGATTTGATGATATTAATTATTTTTATTAAGTTAAAAAGAAAGAACAAGGATTAACTTAAACTTTTACTCATGATGCACCCCAAAAAATAACTACACTTCCATGTAATTAGATTCACACCTCAACAAAACTTTTATATATCAAGAGATACAAATGGTGAACATCTTCATGATCCTCATTAACCCCAAGCTCCTTAGCAATGATCTCCTTACCAAAATGCTACAAAATTAGGGCAAGTTTAAACAATAAGCATTCTATTTCTATCAGAAATGAAGATAAAACCACTACAAGAATACTAATAACAATCTTCAGTGTGCAACTTGTAAGCCTCAATAAATTAGCACATCAAGGCAATGTTGTGCATACAAAATAAAAGTTGTGCATATAAAATAAAAATTGTGCATTCTGTCAAGGATTCACTAGCTGGTGTGGTGCAGTTGAAAACCCAACGACAGATGTCACCGAGTTTCATAACAAAATCTTACTTCTCGGAGGATTTATATGTAAGAGTTATTGCTGAGGGCAATGGAAATTTGTAGAATGAAATTCAAAATTAGCATTGTCCATGGGAAGTACCTTGTAGACAAGTCCAACGCTGCTAAGTTTTGTGTTGAATCCATGTTCAAAAACCTCACTGAAGCCCTTCTGGTGATGATCATGGCGATGTTGACTAGGATCATAGACACCCCAACATCAAGAACAACATCCAATGTATCAAGGATCTATAGCAAAGTTCAAGCTGCTAAGTTTTGTGTTGAATCCATGTTCAAAAACCTCATTGAAGCCCTTCTAGTGATGATCATGGCGATGTTGACTGGGATCATAGACACCCCAACATCAAGAACAACATCCAATGTATCAAGGATCTATAGCAAAGTTCAAGAAATGGAGGCAAACACATGAGTGCAGTTGCAGGATGCATACCTATTTTTGCACTTATATACCAACAACTGACTTTAAGTAAGGAACAAATAGATTATTTACAATGTGTGCAAAATCAATTCAATAATGTATTAAACCAATCGACCCATTTATTAGCATATATACACATTCACTAAATTAATAAGGTTTCAGTTGAAGGAATGAATTTTGGTGGAAGCAATACATAACTCATGCCTCAACTAATCATTGACTTGTGAGGACAAATCATTAGCTTGTGAGGACAAAGTGGTGATAGATCGACCAATCAATTCCTCAATCTGCACTAAAAGTGACGAGAGAAGATCCCCATTCCACAAACCAAATAACACCTAAACAAGTGCATGGATACAACTGGTGTATTAGGGAGAGGAAAATCACCCTTATCAATTGTTCTGGTGGTATTTTTGCGCATGAGCTTACAAATTTTGGAGATATCAACATGATTCAGCAACATAAATTCGAATCTAGGCCACTAGGGACGTGTGGACAGTCCACTCAACCTGTAAAATCTATGAATGCTCGCACACAGACCTCAGAACTAGTCAATCTTCAACGCCTCGATGTCATTCGAGAAGTTTGAAAATATGAAAGTAGGAGAGCATGCAAGGATGCTAGGATAATCATGCCGATAGCCGCGATAATCAAGATGGTACCCGGTAACCGCGAGAAAGTGACCTACGAGTCGCGGGTGCGGACGACATTGGGGCCGGCGAATAGGGAGGTGAGTCGAATGAGGAAACAACCGAGCACCTCATCAGAGTGGAAGTTGTCGTTGTGGGTCCCCACGCGCTTGCTGCTATCCGTGACGGCACCGTCGACAGCGGCGGACAAATAGACCCTCAGCCTCTTCGACGAGGCAGCTGCCGGCGAGAGAAACGCCATGGTGGAGAAAGGGTTTTAGATTTGAGGTTGCCCGATACATAGGAGAGGAGACGTGATGGCTCACTGAGACAACCTTCAAGCGGCGGCAAGCATACTCTCTTGCCTCAGAGTGTAGCATTATAGAAACAATGCGATGGAGATCTGTCACACCCGGTTTTGGAAGGCAAATCGAATGCGAGCCATGTACGTGCCAGGATCAGAACTCACATACACAACGATTACATAATTGGACATCATCACACAATGCTCAAAGTAAATAGCGGAAAAGTACTTTAACTACATCAAGATGTCCAAGACATCCACAGAGTCTATACGTAGCCATAGCCTTCAACATTAATATCAAAGTGCGGAAATACAAAACATAGAGGATAAGCCTACATAGGCGGCTGACTGGGGGTTTGCCACTAAGATAAACTAGAACTCATCGTAGTCCTAAAATTCCTCAAAGTCCTCCATGTTGCCAACATCTCCTTCTAAGCCCTGAGTACAGTGGGGACAACCTGGGGTGGGGTGGTTTGTAAAGAAAGGGTGAGTACACATCAACGTACTCAACAAATGTCCCATTAGCTAAAGTGGACTAGCTGTATGTGGAGTTAAGGTTAAGCAGTTGCTTTTAGTTGGTCAAGTTTTATTACTATAAGTAGAGCCAAATTTTAGTAATAAACCTAGTTATTACCTAGAAGCACTCCCTCCAAGAGGAAATACCAGAGATCAAAATTATAATCATCATTGCTAACCATCATCATAAAAGTAACCAAAGTTCTTCTAATCAAAGAGGATCCTAAGACCGCTCATAACCATGAGCACGACTGATATACCAGTTTCTAACACTCCGTAGAGGTCACACACTTTACCCACAAGTCGTGATTCCCATTATGCCCAGGGTTCTAGCCTCCCCATTGATCACTACCAAGGTGACCTAGCAGGGTCTTGAAAGAGAAATATGCCCTTGGGCCATTTCTATAATTGTTTTAGTGATTAGATGCCCAACACATTATTTTAAGTTCATATGTGCCAAGTGATTTAGAAGTGCACATCAAGAACCAAGGTATGTTTCTAGCCCTAGTAAATTGTTTTTGGGTACTAACATGTTTATCTAAGTACTAGAGACATTGCCAAGAAAAGAGGAAAAGAAGTGGAGAAGAATTGGCTATGTTTAGCCAAATCAGCACCAGCCTGAGGCGCACCGGATAGTGTCCGGTGCCCAGGCTGGCCCAGTGGCGAACTCGCTGCTCTCGGGAAAAAGCGGAGGCGCCACGGCTAAAATTAATTGAACTGTTCGGTGAGCCAACGACACTCGCGGCCAACGGTCGGCTGTGCAATCAACGGGCGACGCGTGGCCTGCGCCAACGGTCGGTTGGTCACACCGAACTGTCCAGTGCGCCAACGGGATAGAAGGGCCAACGGTCGACTGCGCCAGAAAAGGAAGGAGATCGGGCACCAGACAGGTACTATTCATGTCCGGTGGTGCACCGGACTGTCCGGTGCACCACCCGACAGAAGGCAAGAATTGTCTTCCAATTGGATCTCCAACGGCTCCTAGCTGTCTTAGGGCTATAAAAGGGACCCCTAGGCGCATGGAGCACGACACCAAGCATTCACTAAACATCTTAAGACTCCTAGACTCCGCAATCATGCAATCGGTTCATAGTGTTAGAGATTTAAGCACTGTTCGAGTTGTAAACTCCCTGCGCCGTGTTTTTGTGCTCACATCTTGGCTTGTGTGCGTGTGTTTGCGAATTGAGTCTTGTGTGTGTTGCTTTCTCTCCCTTACTTCTATGTTTCTTTTGTGATCAACATTGTAAGGGCGAGAGGCTCCAACTTGTGGAGATTCCTCGCAAACGGGACAAGAACTCTAAGAAAAAGACTGTGGTATTCAAGTTGATCATTGGATCACTTGAAAGGGGTTGAGTGCAACCCTCGTCCATTGGGACGCCACAACGTGGAAGTAGGCAAGTGTTACTTGGCCGAACCACGGGATAAAAACAGCGTGTCTCTTGTGTTGCTTTTCTCTGTGATTGATTCCATCTCAAGAGCTCGCTTTATAGCAATTTGGTTTAATCTAACTAACATATTATAAGCCAAGTTTGTGTTACAAGTGTTGAATATTGCAGGATCACCTATTCACCCCCCTCTAGGTGCTCTCAATTCGTATCAGAGTCGTACTCTTCATCTAAGGGACTAACCGCCCGAAGAGATGGATCCTAAGGGCAAGGGGATGGTGATCAACGATAAGGAGGAGTCCCTCTTCAATGAGCCAAGAGACGACAAACCCACTGACTCAGGCTTGAGTCACAAGAAGAGAGATAAGAAGAAGAAGAGACACATCAAGAAGATCATCTACTATGACAGTGATGCTTCCTCCTCTTCACCAAGGGATGACGACAATGACGACTCCTCATCCAAACAGAAAATAGTTAACCAAAATTACTCGTTTGATTATTCTCGCATCCTGTACAATTCAAATGCATATTTACTTTCTATTCCACTTGGAAAACCTCCACACTTCGATGGAGAGGATTACTCATTTTGGAGCCATAAAATGCCTAATCATCCATTTTCCCTCCATCCTAGTATTTGGGAAATTGTAGAAAATGGAATGCACTTTGATAATACTGATAACCCTATGATTATTAATGAACAAATTCATAAAAATGCCCAAGCTACTACTGTGTTGCTAGCATCTCTATGCAGGGATGAATATAACAAGGTTAGTGGCTTGGACAACGCCAAGCTGATTTGGGACACCCTCAAAATATCTCATGAGGGTAATGACGCCACCATGATCACCAAGATGGAACTGGTGGAAGGCGAGCTAGGGAGGTTCGCAATGATCAGGGGAGAGGAGCCAACACAGACCTACAACAGGCTCAAGACCCTGGTCAATAAAATTCAAAGCTACGGGAGTACAAGATGGACAGATCATGATGTCGTCCGACTCATGCTCAAAGCATTTACAGTTATTGACCTCCATCTTGTAAATCTTATTCGTGAGAACCCTAGGTACACCAAGATGACGCTCGAGGAAATCCTCGGAAAATTTGTAAGCGGGCGCATGATGGTGAAGGAGGCAAGATATGTGGACGACGCCTTGAACGGTCCACTCCCCATCTACGAGTCATAGCTCGTTGCTCTCAAAGCAACCAGCAGCAGGGAGGCGCTATCTAGCAAGGTAGCACAAGTGGAGGCTGCCGGGCTCAATGAAGACAAGATGGTGCTTATCATCAAGCGTTTCAAGACCGCACTAAAAGGACGAAAGGAGTACCCCAACAAGAACAAGTCAAGGGGAAAACGCTCCTGCTTCAGATGCGATAAGACTGGTCATTTTATAGCTTAATGTTCCGATATGATAATGACCAGGCACAAGAAAAGCATGGGAAGAAGGAGAAAAAGAAGAACTATAGGAAGGCGAAGGGCGAGGCGCACCTTGGAAAGGAATGGGACTCTGACTGTTCTTCATCCGACTCCGACGATGAAGGACTGGCTGCCTCGGCCTTCAACAAATCTTTGCTCTTCCCCAGTGAATGCCATACATGCCTTATGGCTAAGAAGAAGGTATGTATTCGGGACACTCCCAAGTATACTTCTTCTAGTGATGAAGAGTCATCTGATGATGAAGTAGACTATACTAATTTGTTTAAGGGATTAGATAGAACTAAAGTAGAAAAAATAAATGAATTAATTGATGCTCTTAATGAAAAGGATAGATTGCTAGAAAAGCAAGAAGATATTTTGTATCAGGAGCATGATAAATTTATTAGTGTTCAAAAATCTCTTGCTCTAGAAATTAAGAGAAATGAAATGCTATCTTCTGAGTTGTCTACTTGTCATGAATCTATCTCTAGCTTAAAGAATTTAAATGATGAATTAAATGCTAAGCTAGCAAAAGTAAGTGCAACTAGTTCATGTGTAGATCATGTTGTTATTTGCAATAGGTGTAAAGATGTTGATTTTGATGAACATGCTACTTCTATTGCTAAATTAAACAAAGAGATTGCAAGTCTTAATGCTCAACTTAAGACTTGCAAAGATGATTATGAGAAACTAAAATTTGCTAGGGATGCCTACACCGTTGGTAGACACCCCTCAATTAAGGATGGACTTGGTTTTCAAAAGGAAACCAAGAACTTAACAAGCCAAAGGACTTCTGGTCTCAACAAGGAGAAAGGGGAGGCTCCTATGGCTAGTAGTTCATATTCTTCACATGATCAAAAGAACCATGCTTATCTTTATGCTCATGTCAAGAAATTTTCTCATCATGGTAAAAGTTATAATCATGCGGCTTTACCTAGTTATCATGATTCACATGATATGTTTGCATCGAGCTCTACTTATGCTTATGGTAAAAATAGGCCTAGGCGTAATCATGTTGTGTCTCATGCGTCTAGGAAAACTTGCAATGGACCTACTACTGTTTATCATGCATGTAATGCTTCCTTTGTACTCTCATGCAAAAATGCAAAAGTGGTTGCTAGAAAATTGGAATCTAAATGCAAGGGACACAAGACTTGCATTTGGGTTCCAAAAATTGTTGTGACTAACCTTGTAGGACCCAACAAGAGTTGTGTACCTAAAACCCAAGCTTAAATTCCTTGCAGGTTTATGCATCCGGGGCTCAAGCTGGATTATCGACAGCGGATGCACAAACCACATGGCGGGGGAGAAGAAAAATGTTCACCTCCTACGTCAAGAACAAGGATTCCTAGGATTCTATTATCTTTGGAGATGGAAACCAAGGCATGGTCAAAGGCTTAGGCAAGATAGCCATCACATTCGAGCATTCGATCTCTAATGTGTTTTTAGTTGAATCGCTCGGGTATAATTTATTGTCTATGAGTCAATTGTGTAACATGGGCTATAATTATTTATTTACAAACATTGATGTATCTGTCTTTAGAAGGAGTTATGGTTCATTAGCTTTTAAGGGTGTCTTAGATGCATGCTTAATTGCTAAGACTAATATGGGTTGGCTTTGGCATCGCCGTCTAGCACATGTCGGGATGAAGAACCTACATAAACTTCTAAAGGGAGATCATGTGTTAGCTCTAATCGATGTCTGTTTTGAGAAAGATAGACCTTGTGCAGCATGCCAGGCAGGAAAGCAGGTGGGGAGTACTCATCACAGCAAGAATGTGATGACAACATCAAGACCACTGGAACTTCTACACATGGATCTCTTCGGACCTGTTGCCTATCTCAACATCGGGTGAAGTAAGTATGGTCTTGTTATTGTAGATGACTTTTCCCGTTTCACTTGGGTGTTCTAAGTAAGTATGGTCTTGTTATTGTAGATGACTTTTCCCGTTTCACTTGGGTGTTCTTTTTACAGGATAAATCTGAAACTCAAGGAACCCTTAAGCGCTTCCTAAGGAGAGCTCAAAACGAATTTGAGCTGAAGGTGAAGAAGATAAGAAGCGACAATGGGTCTGAGTTCAAGAATCTTCAGGTTGAAGAATATCTTGAGGAGGAAGGCATCATGTAACACCCGGTTTTAAAGAACAAAGCCGGGTGCATCTCATACATGCGCCAAGAAGACAACATATATAATAACAGAGTGTATAGAGATAAATGTCATAAAACATCAGAGTACTTATTACATAGCGGAAGTCTTATTACAAAATAAAGATAAAGATAAATATAAAACGAACTAAGGATCGATGGCGCCAATGTCGACTGAGAAACGCCACCTAGATCAGATCGAACTCCTCAGTGTTAGGCGGCTCCTCTTCAACCACCTGCTCTTCTCCTGTGGGGGGGGGGTGTGAGACAGCAAGAGTGAGCTCACATACGATCATAGCTCAACAAGTCGTGGGGAATAATGTGGCATGAACTCACCAAAGGTGGGAGTTCATGAAGTGTAAGGCTGATCATTAAAATAGAGGCTAAGGCTGCGCATTGCTTTTATAAGTTGGTCAAAATTTTATTAGCAATTACTAAGTGTAAGTAAATACCAAACCTTAATAATAATAAAGAACAGTAATAGTAAAATAATCCCAAATGCGATGCAAATGTCAAATTAAACTTAAGTTCCATAGTTAATCATGTGAGGGTCCGAGCCGCTCTTGACCGTGAGCACGGCTAGTATACTAGTTTTACACTCTGCAGAGGTTGCGCATCTTTACCCACAAGTCGTGTATCCCATGTCGCCTGGGTTTGCAAGGCCCTTAGACACTACCGAGGTGAATGGCTAGGGATCCACTACGAGGCCTTTACAAAGTTCCACTAGCTTCCGAAAACCCGCTACAGTTTATAGGAAGATCCAGTGCAGGGTTCCTGGCTGACTGCCATCGCAGCAAAATCAACTAGGGACCTCCCTACACTGACCTCTCCCCTACTGCCCTTGCCCCTTTCGGGTAAGGTAGTCTTCCACTAGCTTTCCTAATTAGTCAGCCAAGGGCGTCCCATTAAACCCTTGTGGTAGCACTGTTTTCCCGGGTGGTCGCTCCATGTTCCCATTAATTTAATGATCTTAACATGAACAATAATAATAACAAGATAATAACGGAATAATCATGAATAATGAATCTCTATACCCAATCCACATAAAGCAATAGCAAGTACTACCCAAAAATATTCCAGGGGTGAACAAGGTATAGAGGTAATCAAAACTGGGGTACATAAAGGATCCCATCAAAATTAACCTATGCAGATCATTAAAATTAATAAGAACATGGCTGGGAAAAGTAAGTGATCAAGGGCACAACTTGCCTGTAATGAGCTCCTGCTCAGCTATCTCTACTTGCTGAACCTCAGTTTCCACAGTGGCTTGCTCGTCTACTCGCATCAACACAATACATACATAGTATAGCCAAAATCAACATCACACCAAACAGATGAATGAAATATTCAGTAAAAATCTACACATTAAAATGAAACCATAGGAACTGGAATCACTACATTTGGAGTTATATATTTCAAGTTATGAATTTCTGTGGCTTTTATGTATTTAATACAAGATTAAGCATTAGATAAATTTAAATGAGCCTTTCATGCCAAAACAGAGGCACTAATGTGTAGACAATATTATTACAAAAATTTAGGAACTGGAATGGACCAATTTGGAGCTAAAATGAATTTTCTATGAATTAACTAAGTTCTAGGAATTATTTTTATATTAAAAATACATTTACTAATTCATTTATATGTTTTAAACGTGCTCTGGACTAGGCGTCAAATTCCAGAAAACACAGGGGGTCTGGCGTAAGTTATCCTAGACACAAAGAATAGTAACACATGGACGGCGGGTTGATTCTGCCAAAACAGGGGGGTCTCTTTTAGAAAAATGCCACGCGAAGGGGGTATCCACAGATCTTAGCCGTCAGATTAGAATTCGGCCGCCAGGATTAGATGCGATCTCCTCTGAACCGGTATGCAGCAGAGACCCTTGGATCTAACATCAAGGGCACAGATTTAATGAAGTCGAGATCTACTCACAGCCATCCGATCCCGATCGGACGGCCCGCGCTAATCTAACCCAATCGGTACGCGAAGATCTAATCCGGGCCGCATATCCGAGATCCAACGGCCACTGCGTTTCCCCCCCAATCTCCAGCTCGGGACGGCGGCGCCGCCCGAAATCACGGCGGACCATCGCCGGAGAAATGGCAATCCGACGCCCAGGCGCGTTATTCTAGAAATTAAATGGTGCGCCACGCAGCCGGGGGGATGGCGAACGTGGTCGAGGGGTTATTACCGACAGTCTCGGCGCGCAGAGGGTCCGGCGACGGCGAAGGCGGATCCGCGGCGGAGAATCGAAGTTCGACGAAGAATTGCGCCACGCCCAGTGGCCGACTTCGCCCGCGAACGACTCGACACCCTTCCAATAGACTTGGAGACGCTCCAAGGCCGATCACCGGGGACCCGACGTCGACGACTACGCGTTTTGGTCACGGCGGCGAATTTGGCCCGAGAGAATCGCGACGGTGGTTTGGTGGCTGGCGAGAGGTTGCGGATAAAGGTGAGGATGGGAAGGATGCGAGGGCCGCGACGGGTTTTATCACACCGCGGAACGAATCGGAGCGCGAGGCCCGGGATTCTTCGTCAACGACGCGCCCGCCATGCTCGGGGATGCCGTTGGGAGACGGATCTGACATAGCGGGCCCACGCGTCTGTGGGAGTAACCGAGAGGAGGAGACGCGGGCGAAACGGCGAATGACGGGTGGGTCCCGTACGGCAGAGAACCAGAGTGCGCGCGTGAGAGATAAGAGCGGCTGACATGCGGGGCCCGCATGTCGGCACGCGCTCGTGAGCAGGTGGGCTGTGCGCTGTGGAGATGTTAACTGGGCCGAAATTGGTGCAGCGAGCCCAGGTAAGCTTTTTATCTTTTTGTTTTTCATTTTTCTTTCCATTTTCTTTATTTTCAAACCCAATTTGATTTAATTCAAACTTTTTGTGGATCTTTATTTATAAACTCTATTTTTGCCATTAAAAATACTAAGACTGAAGATAATTATTTATACATTTTATTTATATTTTCCTATCTCTTCTCTTTTCCTTATTTTCAAAACCCTAATTTCAAATTTAGGGTTAAATCAAGCTTCAAATAATTAATACCCTATTATTTTTATCCTCATGGTTTTATTTAATGCACAACACATAAAACTCCAACACATGCACTTTTTCTTTATTTTAGAATAATTGTTTTATTTAGTCACTCTCAATTACATAGGTGCTCTTTTTATGATGCAAATAAGACACACAAAATGAGGAGCTCTCTCTATTACACTTGGTATACAACTTGAGTATTACAAATCCTACCCCCCTTAAAAATAATCTCGTCCTCGAGATTTAAGAAGATCTAGGGAAAAGGTGGGGAAAATCTATACGAAGCTCTTCTTCTCTTTCCCAAGTTGCTTCATCTTCACCGTGGTGGCTCCATTGAACTTTGCACATCTTTATAACCTTATTTCTCGTAACTCGAGTCAAAGTATCCAAAATCTTGATGGGGTACTCAGCATAAGTCAAATCCTCTTGAACACTAAGGTCTTCCATTGGTAACTGTTCTTCAGGCACCCTGAGACATTTCTTCAGCTGAGATACATGGAATACATCATGTACATCCGCGAGATGACCCGATAACTCCAATTGATATGCAACCTCTCCCACTCGCTTTAAGATTAAAAAGGGTCCAATAAAGCGAGGGGACAACTTTCCTTTGACTTTGAACCTTCTCATACCCCGGAGTGGTGACACCTTCAAATAGACATAATCTCCCTCCTTAAACTCAAGCAGTCTTCTCCGGGTATCAGCATAACTTTTCTGCCTGGACTGTGCAGTTCTCAAATTCTCCCTTATTTGCTGAACTTGTTCCTCTGCTTCTTGTATAATCTCAGGTCCAAACAACTGCCTTTCACCAGTTTGATTCCAATACAAGGGAGTCCTGCACTTTCTGCCATATAAAGCCTCAAACGGTGACATCTTCAAACTGGCCTGATAGCTATTATTGTAAGAGAACTCCGCATACGGTAGACTCTTATCCCAACTTCCACCATGCTTAAGAGCACAAGCTCTTAACATATCTTCCAGTACTTGGTTAGTCCTCTCAGTTTGCCCATCAGTCTGGGGATGGTAAGCCGAACTAAAATTCAATCTCGTATCCAATGACTCGTGCAACTTCTTCCAATATCGAGAGGTAAACTGTGATCCTCGATCTGACACAATCTTCTTTGGCACACCATGCAGGCATACAATCCGTGCCATGTACAACTCTGCCAACTTAGCTCCTGAATAAGTGGTCTTCACTGGAATAAAGTGGGCTACTTTAGTTAGCCTGTCCACAATCACCCATATAGAATCATATCCTGCTGGAGTGCGGGGTAGTCCAACAATAAAATCCATACCAATTTCTTCCCACTTCCACTCGGGTATCTTCAATGGGTGCAATAATCCAGCGGGTCTTTGATGTTCGGCCTTGACTCTTTGGCATACATCGCACATAGCCACATGTGCAGCCACATCTCTCTTCAATCCATACCACCAATACTTTTGCTTCAAATCTTGATACATCTTAGTGCTCCCAGGGTGGATAGAATAAACTGAATCATGTGCTTCCTTCAATATGGTTTCCCGAAGACTATCAATATCGGGAACACAAATCCGATTCTTGAACCATATCGTGCCTTGCTCATCCTCTGTGAACTCCGGGCCTCTACCTTCAGTAATAAGATCCTTGATCTCCTGAATCTTAGCATCACCAACCTGGCCTTTACGAATTTCTTGCTCCAAGGTAGGTTCCAATTCAATAGTCACTCCTTCCGTATGTGTAACAATTCCCAGGTTGAGCCTCTCAAAGTCTTTTGCTAATTCATCGGGTAGCTGGACAACGAAAGCGGAGTGAACATGCTCCTTCCGACTCAAGGCATCTGCAACCAAATTCGCCTTGCCTGGGTGATAGTGAATCTCCAAGTCATAATCCTTAATGAGCTCCAACCAACGGCGTTGCCTAAGATTGAGGTCCTTCTGAGTGAATATATACTTCAAACTCTTGTGATCCGTGTATACTTGGCACTTAGTTCCCATAATGTAGTGTCTCCAAATCTTAAGTGCATGCACAACGGCAGCCAACTCTAAGTCATGGGTGGGGTAGTTCAGTTCATGCTTCCTCAACTGACGAGATGCATAGGCAATCACATGACCATCTTGCATAAGCACACATCCAAGTCCTTGGCCACATGCATCACAGTAAATGTCGAATCCCTTCTGCAGATCTGGCATAATCAATACTGGTGGTGACATCAATCTCTCCTTCAATTGATCAAAGCTCTCTTGGCATTTCTCATCCCACTTAAATTCTCTTCCTTTCTCCAAAAGCGATGTCATGGGCTTAGCAATCTTAGAAAATCCTTCAATAAATCTCCGATAATATCCTGCGAGTCCCAAGAAACTCCGAATCTCCGTAACTGTAGTGGGCACTCTCCACTCCATAATCTCCTTAACCTTAGCAGGATCCACTGCTATTCCTCCATTAGAAATGATATGACCAAGGAATGGCACCTTGTCAATCCAAAACTCGCACTTGCTGAACTTAGCGTAGAGTTGATTATCTCGTAACTTCTGTAGCACCAACCTCAGATGTTGTTCATGATCACTTTCATTCTTAGAATAGATAAGAATATCGTCGATGAATACCACGACGAATCTGTCCAAATACTCCATAAACACTTTATTCATCAAATTCATGAAGTAAGCTGGTGCATTGGTTAGTCCAAATGACATAACAGTAAACTCATATAATCCATATCGAGTCGAGAAAGCCGTCTTGGGAATATCCGATGGTCTAATCCTCATCTGATGGTAACCGGATCGGAGATCAATCTTCGAAAATACTCTTGCACCTCGCATCTGATCAAATAAATCCTCAATACGGGGCAACGGATACTTGTTCTTCACCGTAACATCATTAAGAGATCTATAATCCACACACATCCGTTGCGATCCATCCTTCTTCTGCACAAATAACACCGGTGCTCCCCAAGGTGAGGAACTTGGACGAATGTAACCAGCCTCTTGTAACTCCGTCAACTGTTTCTTTAGTTCCTTCAACTCTTCTACGGACATTCTATATGGCCGTTTAGAAATAGGGGCGGTTCCAGGTAAGAGATCAATAACAAACTCGACTTCTCTATCAGGTGGCATCCCTGGTAACTCCTCTGGAAAGACATCCGGAAAATCTCTAACCACCCGGATGTTGTCACCAACAAACTCCTCAGGCATAAAGAACATTGCACGCATGGATGAGGAGGTTACTGCAATATTAACTTGAAACCTTTCTCCTTTAGTGGTAGTGAGCTCTATGGTACCTCTTCCACACGCTATAACGGCCTTTGCCTTTCTTAGCCATGACATACCAAGGATCAGATCTATACTGCTTGACTCTAATATTATAGCAGTAGCTCCAAATTCTCTATCCATAATGGTTAATGTCAATCTACGTGTCATTTGATTCGCCTCAACAGGCCCTTTAGGTGTAATTACTATCAGGGGTTTTCTCATATTTAGCAGTGGTATTTCATTTGTGTTGGCATATCTAGCAGACATGAATGAATGTGTAGCACCAGAATCAAATAATATTGTTGCAGGAATTGTATTAACATAAAACATACCAATTACGAGGTCTCCACCATCAGGAGTATCATCAACGCTGACTTGATTCACCCTGGCTATAGAATATCCCTTGCCAGGGGTCTGTTGCTTGTTCTGAGCTGGAGTAGTGGCAATCCTCTGTGGGCAGACATTTGCATAATGACCAATCTTCCCACACTTGAAACATTGAGTGCCCGGACTCTGTCCTGCAAACTTCGTCGGGGTGCCAGTGGGGGTAGCCTGTCGAGTAGGTGTCCTCAGTGGTGATTGCTGAACTGGGCGCGGTCCTCCTGGTCGAGGCGGTGTACTCTGTGGTGAACTATAGCGCGGACGAACACTGCTGCTTCCTTGTCCTTGAGATATTGCCTTCCTCTTCAAATCACCCAGCTGAACACGCTTGTGTTCAATAGCAAGAGCCTTATCCAACAGTCTCTGAAATGATGGAAATGTGTGTGTGCCACTAGAGCATACTGCAGTGGTCCATTAAGTCCTTCAATGAAATGCTCCTGCTTCCTTTCATCTTCAGCAACTTCTTCAGGGGCATATCTGGATAACTGAATAAACTTGTCGCGGTACTCGCTGACTGACATCCTTCCTTGCTTCAGCGACAGAAACTCCTTTTTCTTGATCTTTATCATCCCAGCTGGAATATGGTAGTTCCTGAATTGTGTACTAAACTCTGCCCAAGTAATAGTATCCGCAGCATCATGGGCAGCAGTATAAGAATCCCACCAGTCAGCAGCAGGACCAATCAGACGTCCAGAAGCATATAAAACCTTCTCCCGATCAGTGCATTGTGCAATATTCAGCATCTTCTCAATTGACTTCAACCAATCGTCTGCATCAAGTGGATTTGGCGAGCTGGCGAAGGTCGGTGGCTTATGACTCATAAACTCCCGGTGCTTATCACGAGGTGGAACTGGTGGTGGTGGTGGAGGCAGTGGTACTTGTTGCTGCTGTTGTTGCATTTGCTGTTGCAGCTGCTGTTGTTGCGCCCTCCTTTCTTGGCGTATCTCATCTCGCTCTTGGCGCAACTCCTGGCGTATGTCTTCTCTTTCCTGACGCATCTCTTGGCGTTCTTGCTGCATCTGGGCGCGCATATCCGCCATGGTGTCCGCCATTTGCTGCATCACCGCCATCTGAGCAGCAACCAGTGGGTCAACTCCGCCTGGTGGAGGATTGGGAGGATTCATCCCTGCAGGCTGTGGCTGAGGTTGTCTTCGAGTGTGTTGGTTAGGAGGCAAATCAATTCCACCACCCCTCCTGGTATTGACCATCTGAGTTAGATACATATGGTAAGAAAGAGCAGTAGACAAGGCAGTAATTACAATCATGTTACTTTGGGGGATTTATTAGCTAAGCAGATTAATATTTCACCTACTATAGCTAATTCAATACCTTATAGTGGTACATGCTAAAATGTCCATCTATACTATTCCAATCAATCAAAGAAGCAAATCAGGCATTGATCATCAGAACAATCAACCAATATTGTTAATAGAGAAAATAGTTTTAATTTTGTCTTAGGCTTCCTATCTCTTAAAAATGTCATAGGGGTAGGGATTCCAAGGTGTGAAATCCATCTTGTCTCAGAGTAGAAAAGGTAAGAATGATCAGAGTAGAACAGTAGAAGGTGAGACAGAATTAAGATAAGTGTAGAAAGAATCAGAGTAAGGTAAGTGTGGAATGAATCAGAATGAGATAAGTAGGTAAGGGTTGTCCATTTCTATCTAGGTTTCGTCCTACAGTCAACATTTCCTCTGATACCACTTCTGTAACACCCGGTTTTAAAGAACAAAGCCGGGTGCATCTCATACATGCGCCAAGAAGACAACATATATAATAACAGAGTGTATAGAGATAAATGTCATAAAACATCAGAGTACTTATTACATAGCGGAAGTCTTATTACAAAATAAAGATAAAGATAAATATAAAACGAACTAAGGATCGATGGCGCCAATGTCGACTGAGAAACGCCACCTAGATCAGATCGAACTCCTCAGTGTTAGGCGGCTCCTCTTCAACCACCTGCTCTTCTCCTGTGGGGGGGGGGTGTGAGACAGCAAGAGTGAGCTCACATACGATCATAGCTCAACAAGTCGTGGGGAATAATGTGGCATGAACTCACCAAAGGTGGGAGTTCATGAAGTGTAAGGCTGATCATTAAAATAGAGGCTAAGGCTGCGCATTGCTTTTATAAGTTGGTCAAAATTTTATTAGCAATTACTAAGTGTAAGTAAATACCAAACCTTAATAATAATAAAGAACAGTAATAGTAAAATAATCCCAAATGCGATGCAAATGTCAAATTAAACTTAAGTTCCATAGTTAATCATGTGAGGGTCCGAGCCGCTCTTGACCGTGAGCACGGCTAGTATACTAGTTTTACACTCTGCAGAGGTTGCGCATCTTTACCCACAAGTCGTGTATCCCATGTCGCCTGGGTTTGCAAGGCCCTTAGACACTACCGAGGTGAATGGCTAGGGATCCACTACGAGGCCTTTACAAAGTTCCACTAGCTTCCGAAAACCCGCTACAGTTTATAGGAAGATCCAGTGCAGGGTTCCTGGCTGACTGCCATCGCAGCAAAATCAACTAGGGACCTCCCTACACTGACCTCTCCCCTACTGCCCTTGCCCCTTTCGGGTAAGGTAGTCTTCCACTAGCTTTCCTAATTAGTCAGCCAAGGGCGTCCCATTAAACCCTTGTGGTAGCACTGTTTTCCCGGGTGGTCGCTCCATGTTCCCATTAATTTAATGATCTTAACATGAACAATAATAATAACAAGATAATAACGGAATAATCATGAATAATGAATCTCTATACCCAATCCACATAAAGCAATAGCAAGTACTACCCAAAAATATTCCAGGGGTGAACAAGGTATAGAGGTAATCAAAACTGGGGTACATAAAGGATCCCATCAAAATTAACCTATGCAGATCATTAAAATTAATAAGAACATGGCTGGGAAAAGTAAGTGATCAAGGGCACAACTTGCCTGTAATGAGCTCCTGCTCAGCTATCTCTACTTGCTGAACCTCAGTTTCCACAGTGGCTTGCTCGTCTACTCGCATCAACACAATACATACATAGTATAGCCAAAATCAACATCACACCAAACAGATGAATGAAATATTCAGTAAAAATCTACACATTAAAATGAAACCATAGGAACTGGAATCACTACATTTGGAGTTATATATTTCAAGTTATGAATTTCTGTGGCTTTTATGTATTTAATACAAGATTAAGCATTAGATAAATTTAAATGAGCCTTTCATGCCAAAACAGAGGCACTAATGCGTAGACAATATTATTACAAAAATTTAGGAACTGGAATGGACCAATTTGGAGCTAAAATGAATTTTCTATGAATTAACTAAGTTCTAGGAATTATTTTTATATTAAAAATACATTTACTAATTCATTTATATGTTTTAAACGTGCTCTGGACTAGGCGTCAAATTCCAGAAAACACAGGGGGTCTGGCGTAAGTTATCCTAGACACAAAGAATAGTAACACATGGACGGCGGGTTGATTCTGCCAAAACAGGGGGGTCTCTTTTAGAAAAATGCCCCGCGAAGGGGGTATCCACAGATCTTAGCCGTCAGATTAGAATTCGGCCGCCAGGATTAGATGTGATCTCCTCTGAACCGGTATGCAGTAGAGACCCTTGGATCTAACATCAAGGGCACAGATTTAATGAAGTCGAGATCTACTCACAGCCATCCGATCCCGATCGGACGGCCCGCGCTAATCTAACCCAATCGGTACGCGAAGATCTAATCCAGGCCGCATATCCGAGATCCAACGGCCACTGCGTTTCCCCCCCAATCTCCAGCTCGGGACGGCGGCGCCGCCCGAAATCACGGCGGACCATCGCCGGAGAAATGGCAATCCGACGCCCAGGCGCGTTATTCTAGAAATTAAATGGTGCGCCACGCAGCCGGGGGGATGGCGAACGTGGTCGAGGGGTTATTACCGACAGTCTCGGCGCGCAGAGGGTCCGGCGACGGCGAAGGCGGATCCGCGGCGGAGAATCGAAGTTCGACGAAGAATTGCGCCATGCCCAGTGGCCGACTTCGCCCGCGAACGACTCGACACCCTTCCAATAGACTTGGAGACGCTCCAAGGCCGATCATCGGGGACCCGACGTCGACGACTACGCGTTTTGGTCACGGCGGCGAATTTGGCCCGAGAGAATCGCGACGGTGGTTTGGTGGCTGGCGAGAGGTTGCGGATAAAGGTGAGGATGGGAAGGATGCGAGGGCCGCGACGGGTTTTATCACACCGCGGAACGAATCGGAGCGCGAGGCCCGGGATTCTTCGTCAACGACGCGCCCGCCATGCTCGGGGATGCCGTTGGGAGACGGATCTAACATAGCGGGCCCACGCGTCTGTGGGAGTAACCGAGAGGAGGAGACGCGGGCGAAACGGCGAATGACGGGTGGGTCCCGTACGGCAGAGAACCAGAGTGCGCGCGTGAGAGATAAGAGCGGCTGACATGCGGGGCCCGCATGTCGGCACGCGCTCGTGAGCAGGTGGGCTGTGCGCTGTGGAGATGTTAACTGGGCCGAAATTGGTGCAGCGAGCCCAGGTAAGCTTTTTATCTTTTTCTTTTTCATTTTTCTTTCCATTTTCTTTATTTTCAAACCCAATTTGATTTAATTCAAACTTTTTGTGGATCTTTATTTATAAACTCTATTTTTGCCATTAAAAATACTAAGACTGAAGATAATTATTTATACATTTTATTTATATTTTCCTATCTCTTCTCTTTTCCTTATTTTCAAAACCCTAATTTCAAATTTAGGGTTAAATCAAGCTTCAAATAATTAATACCCTATTATTTTTATCCTCATGGTTTTATTTAATGCACAACACATAAACTCCAACACATGCACTTTTTCTTTATTTTAGAATAATTGTTTTATTTAGTCACTCTCAATTACATAGGTGCTCTTTTTATGATGCAAATAAGACACACAAAATGAGGAGCTCTCTCTATTACACTTGGTATACAACTTGAGTATTACACATCAAGCATGAGTTCTTCGCTCCCTACACACCACAGCAAAACAACGTGGTAGAGAGGAAGAACAGGTCGCTAATTGATATGGCAAGGACGATGCTTGGAGAATACAAGACACCTGAGCGGTTTTGGTCGAAAGCTGTGAACACAGCTTGCCATGCCATAAATCGGCTTTACCTGCATCGCCTCCTCAAGAAGACCTCTTATGAACTCCTAACTGGTAACAAACCCAATGTTTCTTATTTCCCTGTATTTGGGAGCAAATGCTAAATTCTGGTGAAGAAAGACATTCAAAATTTGCTCCCAAAGCAGTAGAAGGGTTTTTACTAGAATATGACTCAAATAGAAAGGCATATGGGGTCTTCAACAAATCATCAGGATTAGTTGAAGTCTCTAGCGACGTTGTATTTTATGAGACTAATGGCTCTCCAAGAGAGGAAGTTGACCTTGATGATATAGATGAAGATGAGGTTCTGAAGGCCGCAATGCGAACTATGGCGATAGGAGATGTGCGACCACAGGAACTACAGGAACAAGATCAACCCTCTTCCTCTACAATGGTGCTTCCCCCAACTCAAGACGATGAACAGGTAGCTCAAGAAGAAGGGCTGGATCAAGGGGGGCACATGAAGAACAAGTTATGGAGGAAGAAGCATCACAGGCCCCTCCAACTCAAGTCCGAGCGATGATCCAAAGGAATCATCCAGTGGATTAGATTCTATGTGACATCAGCAAGGGAGTAACAACTCGCTCACGATTAGCTAATTTTTGTGAGCATTACTCATTTGTTTCTTCTATTGATCCTTTCATGGTAGAAGAAGCCTTGCAGGATCCGGACTGGGTGTTGGCCATGCTGGAAGAGCTCAACAACTTCAAAAGAAATGAAGTCTGGAGCCTGGTGCCACATCCAAAGCAAAATGTTGTGGGAACCAAGTGGGTGTTCCGCAACAAGCAAGACGAACATAGAGTGGTGACAAGAAACAAGGCTTGACTTGTGGCAAAAGGTTATGCCCAAGTCGCAGGTTTGGACTTTGAGGAGACTTTTGCTCCTGTGGCTAGGTTAGAGTCAATTCGGATTTTATTAGCCTATGCCGCTCACCATTCTTTTAAGTTGTTCCAAATGGACATGAAGAGCGCTTTCCTAAATGGACCAATCAAGGAGGAGGAATACGTGGAACAACCCCCTAGATTTGAGGACGACAAGTATCCCGACCACGTGTATAAGCTCTCTAAGGCGCTCTATGGACTTAAGCAAGCCCCAAGAGCATGGTATGAATGCCTTAGAGATTTTCTAACTGCTAATGCTTTCAAGGTTGGGAAAGCTGATCCTACTCTTTTCACAAAGACTTGTGATGGTGATCTTTCTGTTTGCCAAATATATGTCGATGACATTATATTTGGTTCTACTAACCAAAAGTCTTGTGAGGAATTTAGCAGGGTAATGATGCAGAAGTTCGAGATGTCGATGATGGGTGAGTTGAACTACTTCCTTGGCTTTCAAGTGAAGCAACTCAAGGAAGGCACCTTCATGTCCCAAACGAAGTACACTCAAGATCTTCTCAAGAGGTTTCAGATGAAGGATGCTAAGCCTGTGAAGACACTGATGGGAACTGATGGACATCTAGACCTCAACAAAGGAGGTAAGTCATTTGATCAAAAGGCATACCAGTCAATGATAGGTTCATTACTTTATCTTTGTGCTAGTAGACCGGACATTATGCTTAGTGTATGCAACTGTGCTAGATTTCAATCCGACCCTAAGGAGTGTCACCTTGTAGCCGTTAAGCGAATTCTTAGATATTTAGTTTTTATGCCTTGCTTTGGGATCTGGTATCCAAAGGGGTCTACCTTTGACTTAATCGGATACTCAGATTCCGACTATGTCGGGTGCAAGGTTGATAGGAAGAGCACATTAGGGACGTGTCAATTTCTAGGAAGGTCCCTGGTGTCCTGGAGCTCCAAGAAACAAACATCCGTTGCCCTATCCACTGCTGAGACCGAGTATGTTGCTGTAGGACAGTGTTGTGCGCAACTGCTTTGGATGAGGCAAACCCTCCGGGACTTTGGCTACAATCTGAGCAAAGTCCTACTCCAATGTGACAATGAGAGTGCAATCCGCTTGGCGGATAATCCTATTGAACATAGCCACACTAAGCACATAGACCATCCGGCATCACTTCCTGAGAGACCACCAGTAAAAGGGAGATATTGACATTTACCATATTAGCACCGAGAACCAGCTAGCCGATATCTTCACAAAGCCTTTAGATGAGAAAAGGTTTTGTAGGTTGCGTAGTGAGCTAAATGTCTTAGATTCGTGTAACTTGGATTAATCTATAGCATACATGTGTTCCATGCCTTTGATCATGTTACTTTGAACATTTACATCAATTATTGCTTATTTATGGTGCTCAAGTTGTACAAGTCATCCCTGGACCTCACAAGTCCCTCTGCAAATGATGCACATGTTTAGGGGGAGATGGGCTACAACTTGACTCCTTTGAGACTAACCTATTTGTTTGAGTACACTTGAAGTAGTCTCTAAGGAACATTGAAAGGGAAAGTGAACTTGGACAAGGAAAGAGCTTCCACTGCATTCTGGTAAAATGTATCTTGTCCTAAGTTCCTTATTGTGTTCTCATTGCCTTTTTGCTCTTATTTGACATTTTGGTGAGGCAATGAGGTTAAAGGGGCCAAATGTTATCCCGTTTTGGTGCTTAATGCCAAAGGGGGAGAAACTAAGGGGCCAAAGCAAATGGATCAGCCAACCACTTGTGAATTTCAAAAATAGTAGAGTTAGAATTTGTATTTTTCCCAAATGACTCTTATTGCAAAATTTGGTCTCTTATGGGGGAGAATTTTGATGATGGGAAAAAGGGAGAGTCTTTTGGCACTTGACAAATTCTTCTCTTGGAATAGCTCTCTATTTGCCCAAACAAGCGTGTTTGACTTAGAAATAGGAAAAATAATTTGTTTTGCGAAAATAAACCAAGTGGTGGCAAAAGTGATCCAAATATGCCAAATCTCAAGTGAGAAAATTTGGTCTTCAAATATGCACTTATGAGAATGATGTTGAACTTTTAGTTGTTTTTTAATGTGTTGGCATAAATCACCAAAAAGGGGGAGATTGAAAGGGAAATGTGCCCTTGGGCCATTTCTAAAATTGTTTTGGTGATTAGATGCCCAACACATTGTTTTAAGTTCATATGTGGCAAGTGATTTAGAAGTGCACATCAAGAACCAAGGTATGTTTCTAGCCCTAGTAAATTGTTTTTGGGTACTAACATGTTTATCTAAGTACTAGAAACATTGCCAAGAAAAGAGGAAAAGAAATGGAGAAGAACTGGCTATGTTCAGCCAAATCAGCACTAGCTTGAGGCGCACCGGACTGTGTCCGGTGCCCAGGCTGGCCCGACAGCGAACTCGCTGCTCTCAGGAAAAGCGAAGGCGCCACGGCTAAACTTCACCAGAGTGTCCGGTGTGCACTGGACTGTACAGTGAGCCAACGACGCTCGCGGCCAACGGTCGGCTGCGCAATCAACAGGCGACGCGTGGCCTGCGCCAACGGTCGGTTGGTCACACCAGACTGTCTGGTGCGGTGTGCCAACAAGACCGAAGGGCCAACGGTCGACTGCTCCAGAAAAGGAAGGAGATCGAGTACCGGACAGGTACTATTCATGTCATGTGCGCCACCTGTCGTTGTTTCGAAACCCGGGGGGTCCCTGGACCGACGAGTGAATTGTCGCCGCGTGCCCCAGCCCAGATGGGTCGATGCAAGGTGGAACGCGAAGGGGGGAAAGGAGGTAGCCGGAGGGAGGCAGGCGTAAGAGATTGTGGATCCCGCGGCCTTCGTGTTAGCCCAGCGCCTGAGTCGGGTGCGCTTGCAGTAGGGGGATACAAGCGTCCACGCGGGAGTGGGAGCGAGAGGCCTTGAGCGAGCGCCGTCCCGTCCTTCCCCGCGCGGGCCAACCCTCTGTAAGAGGGCCCTGTCCTTCCTTTTATAGGCGTAAGGAGAGGATCCAGGTGTACACTGGGTGGTGTAGCAGAGTGCTACATGTCTAGCGAAGGAGAGCTAGTGCCCTAAGTACATGCCATCGTGGCAGCCGGAGGGGTTTTGGCACCCGGTTTGTGTGGTGTCGTGGCCGTCGGAGGAGCGCTGGAGCCTAGCGAGAGGGGCAGCTGTCGGGGCTGTCGAGTCCTTGCTGACGTCCTCTTGCTTCCGTAAGGGGGCCGAGAGCCACCGTCGTCACGGAGTGTGCGGGGCGCCATCATTGCCTATCTGGCGGAGCGAGCCAGATGGGACGCCGGTCTTGTTCCCCGTAGCCTAAGTCAACTCGGGGTAGGGTAATGATGGCGCCTCCTATCGATGTGGTCGGTCCGCGCCCTAGGCTGGGCGAGGTGGAGGCTCCTCCGAGGTCGAGGTCGAGTCTGTCTTCCGTGGCCGTGGTCGAGTCCGAGCCCCTGGGTCGGGCGAGGCGGAGATCGTCGGCTGAGGCCAGGGCTGAGTCCGAGCCCTGGGGTCGGGCGAGGCGGAGTTCGTCGTCTTCTGGGGCTGAGCCCGAGTCCGAGCCCTAGGTCGGGCGGAGCGGAGTTCGCCGTCTTCCGGGGCTGAGCCCGAGTCCGAGCCGTGGGTCGGGCGGAGCGGAGTTCGCCGTCTTCCGGGGCTGAGCCCGAGTCCGAGCCCTGGGTCGGGCGGAGCGGAGTTCACTGTCTTCCGGGGCTGAGCCCATGTCCGAGCCCTGGGTCGGGCGGAGCGGAGTTCGCCGTCTTCCGGGGCTGAGCCCGAGTCCGAGCCCTGGGTCGGGCGGAGCGGAGTTCGCTGTCTTCCGGGGCTGAGCCCGTGTCCGAGCCCTGGATCGGGCGGAGCGGAGTTCGCCGTCTTTCGGGGCCGAGCCCGAGTCCGAGCCCTAGGGTCGGGCGAGGCGGAGTTTCTTATGACGCCCGAGGCCGGCCTTGGCTGCTGTCAGCCTAACTCTATCGGGTGGCTCAGCAGTCGAAGCGCCGCAGGCGGCGCTGTCCTCTTGTCAGACCGGTCAGTAGAGCGGCGAAGTGACTGCGGTCACTTCGGCCCTATCGACTGGAGGGCGTGCGTCAGGATAAAGGTGTCAGGCCACCTTCGCATTAAATGCCCCTGCGATTTGGTCGGTCGGCGTGGCGATGCGGCCAAGGTTGCTTCTCGGTGAAGACTGGGCCTCGGGCGAGCCGATAGTGTGCCCGTTGCTGGAGGGGGGTCCTCGGGCGAGACGTAGGTTCTTCGGGGTCGGCTTCCCTTGCCTGAGGCTAGGCTCGGGCGAGGTGCGATCATGTCCCTTGAATGGACCGATCCTTGGCTTAATCGCACCCATCAGGCCCTTGCAGCTTTGTGCTGATGGGGGTTACCCGCTAAGATTTAGGGGCCTTGAGGGTACCCCTAATTATGGTCCCCGACAGTAGCCCCCGAGCCTCCAAGGGAGTACTAATACTCGCTTGGAGGCTTTTGCCACACTTTTTTGCAAGGGGACCAGCCTTTTTCGGTTGCATTCTGTTCCGGTGGGTGCGCGCGAGCGCACCCACCGGGTGTAGCCCCGGAGGCCTCGGAGGAGTAGTTTTACTCCTTCGAGGTCTTAGTGAGCTTCACAACACTTCGGCTGGTCTAGTTGTTCCCTCATGCGAGCTGGCCGTAGCCCAAGTGCATGGTCGGGTCCCAAGTTCTCGGGCTGGTATGTTGACGCTGTCAACGGTTTGGCCGGAGCCGGGTTTGCGAGAGTAGCCCCCGAGCCTCTGCACAGGGCGAAAGGACGGTCAGGGACAGACTCGACTTTTTTACATACGCCCCTGCGTCGCCTTTCCGCAAGGAGGAGGGGGGGGGGGAAAGCGCCATGTTGCCCTCAGGTGGCGCCGAACATGGTGTCTCCGGTGAGCTGCTGGCGGGTAATCCGAGCGGACGTCCGTGCCCCATTTGATAGGGGTTGGCTAGAGGCCCAGAGGCGCGCCCAAAAGTACCTGTGGGTGATCTGCCGGACCCGGTCCCCTGTCGACGGGGTCCGAGGGCTCGATGCCTCCCTTTGATGGGATTCCGTTACAAGATCGTTCCTGCTGGTCTCGAAAATGTCCTAGGGTACCTCGGGAGCGCAGCCCGAGCCTTGGTTATGTATCGAACATACCCATGGTCATCCCTCGCTCTGTGTCTGAGGCGACTGTGAACCCTTCGAGGGCCAGTCTACGACCCCCTGATCAGTAGTGGGCGCGGAGCCCGAGTGGCCAGAGGCGGCCGTTGAACCCTCCAAAGGGCCGGCCATCGAACCTCTGACCAGTAGTGGGTGTGGAGCCCACGTGCTCTAAGGCGGCTGTTGAACCCCTCTGAGGGGCCAGCCTTCGAACCTTTGATCAGTAGGGAGGCTCGGAGCCTGTTTCCTTCATGGAGAAGGGTCCTTTTCGGGGTATCCCCCTTTCCCGGTCCCTGTTGTGAGAGAGAGAAAGAGGAAAAGGGAAAGGACACGAAATCGAATGACGCGGCGTACCTCTTTTGAGGCGGTCATTATGGCGAAGGCGAAGCGTCGCTTGCTTGACCCGCCTGAGACGCCGCCTGTCCCGCCGTGAAGTTAATGCGACGGGGCGAGCGGTTCGCGGGGCGGCCGTTGCGCGTGCACGAGCCGTTCGAGGAACGGCCGTTTCGCCTTGGGTTTTTGAATCCGCGACGGGTCCGGGCGAAACGTTGAACGGGTCTCGCCTTGGTCTTTATATACTCAGGGGATGGTCTGGCGATGGTACTTTGCTCCACTTCTTGCCTCCTTCTTAGGTTTTCGCAACCCGAGAGGTTTAGTCGGAGAAAAGGAAACTGCCCACCCAGTCCTTTCCGCCGCCACCCCTTTTGCTCGGCGATGGCCGACCGGGTGACCATCATCTCGCCGCGCGATCCATGGCCCTTCTCTACAGTCACAGCGGAGGACCTGGAAGATCTTGTTGCCGAGGGTTTACTTCGCCCTCTCTCTAATGAGAGGCAGCCGGAGTGGATTCCTCCCGCGAGCGGAACCGCCCCGTCCCCGCCGCCGGGGTACGTCGTGAGCTTCATCTCCTTCCACGAGCGGGGGTTCGGTGTGCCGGCGAGCCGCTTTATGCGGGCGATCCTGCACAACTATGAGGTGGAGTTGCACAACCTCAACCCCAACTCCATTTCGCAAGCCGCCATTTTGTGGCGGTATGCGAAGGATACTTGGGGATCGATCCCCATTGGGACTTGTGGACCCATCTCTTCTCCGCGGAGCTTTTCGCTTCGCCGACGGGAGAGAGGAGGGTCCGTGCGGCCGTGCGGGCCGGTGGTTGCATTCTCCAGCTGAGGCAGTCGCGGGCGTCGCTGTACATCCCCGCCATCCTCACGTCCTCGAACAAAGGGTGGCAGCGCCGGTGGTTCTACCTCCGGAATGACGGCGAAATGCTCCCACCGTTTTCTCAACGGGTGGTCACCGCCGCCGCCGATACCTGGCGCTACGGGACCCCGCACGACAGGCAGAAAAACCTCGAGCCCCTTCTCAAGGCCCTGGAGGTGTTGCGGAAAGGAGGACTTACTGCTGCGGGAGTGATTGCCGCCATTCACCGCCGTAGGGTGCTTCCCTTGGCGGAGCGACGGTTGCCGCTTTGGGAGATGACACCGGAGGCTGACTTGGAGGGCTCGCGGATGTCCTCGGATCCTCTTCCCATCGACGTTCTCCACGGACGGGTGGCCGTCGCGTTGGGAAAACCGGACGTCAGTGCCTTCTCTCAGCCCTTGATGCGCCCCGACCACGGGTGTGTGACCCTGGTGAGTATCCGCTCCTTCCTTCTCCTTGCGTCAGGTTGCCTTTGGTCCTTACGGTCGGGATTTCCGTTCGCCTCCAGGAGGTAGGGTGGCATAAGCCTTCCCGGCCACGGGTCCCGGAGGACGCGATGGACCGAGCAGCGCGGCGGGTTGCCGCGGAGGAGAAGAAGAAGAAGAAGGACGCGGAGAAAGCTCGGGCCCGCGAGCGGACGCGGGCCCAAGACGCTTTGGAGAAGCTCCGTCGTCGACAGGAGAGGGAGGGGCTCCCGAGGGAGCCGTCGCCAGAGACGCCTGACGACGACGACGATGAAGATGATGATGAGGATGACGACATGGCTGCCCGCCTCGGCCTCAGCCCGGGTTTGAGGCTAGGCCAGGAGTCGTCAAGCCAGCCCCCGAGTGGGCTGGCACCGTCAGTTCCCAGAGTCGGGATGCCGAGGTCCCGTCTCGACGAGCGGGGGCAGACCGAGGGGGTACTTGACCCCTCGGCCGGGGAAGTCGAGGTGACCCCGGGGAGTCAGGCCGGGGCGCCTGTTTCTCGGGAGCCGTCGGCCGCGCCGTCAGCGCAGAAGGGTGACCCTCAGGTTGCCGTGGCGACGCCCGGGCAGTCCGTCTCCCGGGCATCCAAGGTGCCCAAGGCGAGGGTGATGCCGAAGCTGGCGGCGAGGCGGACCTCGGCGGTGTCTTCGGGGGTCGAGATCCGAGAGACCTCCCCTCAGGCGCGGTTGGTCATGGCCCGGAGCGGGTAAGTATCTTGGAGCGTCTTCGTCCTGGCTTCTCATTCATATGTCCCGACCGCGACTTTCCCTTCCTTCTCAGCAAGCGAAGCCACGGCCTGACCGATCTGGCTCCCCGAAAGGCCCTTAAGACGGCGTCGGCTTCCGCAGCCAGTGTCGCGCCGGGCCTCGCTGTTCAGTTGGCCTTCTCGCAAGGCGCTCCACAGCGGGGGGCTCTGGCGGCACCAGCCGTCGTGGAGCGAGTTCCCGAGGCCGGCTCTTCCGTCGAGGCGGCCATCGTGCTGGAGGAGGCGGCTGGCGCAGACGTAGCCCCGAGCCCACCGAACATGCCGTCGGTGCCGGCGCCTACTGCTGCTGAAGCCGCTACCGTCCCCGTCGGGGAGCGACCCGTTGCTGCCGACGCTGAGATGGCCGAGGCGTCGGTGCTCGGTGCCTCAGAGGAGGGGGGCGTGGAAGCGCGATCCGCCCCACTGAGCGGCGGCCTTGTCGCGGCGCGGCGGAGCTCCGAGCAGCGGCCCCAGTTGCTCCGGTTCCGAGCGCGTGGGGCTTCGGATCCCTTCTTCGTTCTTGACGACGAGCGGGAGGAGCAGTCCTGGGACAAGCTCCGCAAGTGCGCCGAAGCAACGGTGGGGTCGCTCTGGTCGTCGCTGGAGGTCTTCTGTAGGGACATCCCCGAAATCCTCTAGGTAATGGTTTCAGGCGTACCTTTTTGTGACCGAGGCGTCTCTTGTGACGCCCCGCTTCCTTCCCTTAGGATCTGACGGATCTGAGCGCCACCAAGTCGTCGTTTATCTGCCACGAGGTCGATATCTAGGGCTCGCTGCGATCCCTGAGGACCTCGCTTGCCGGGGCTACCGCGCGCCTCTCCCAGCAGGGCGCCGAAGTGGCGGACCTTCGGTCGCTCTGTGCCGATCTGAGAGCAGAGGCGGCTGCGGCCCGCGCAGAGGCGGCAGCGGCACGCGCAGAGATGCAGCGACGGCAGTTGGAGTTCGACCAAGTCGTCGATGAGCGAGACCAATCCCGGGGTCGGGCTGCCGAGGCCAAAAGCCGGGCTGGAGCCCTTGCAGCGGACCTAGCCGTAGCCCAGGCCGCAGCTTCGGAGCAGCGTGCCCGAGTCGGAGGTATGTCCTGGCCATTTCCGGTTTTCGTTTCGGCTTGTTTCCTCCGCTTGTGTTTGAAGCCTTGCGTTCTGGCTGTTCGTAGAGCTTGAGTCCGCCCTTGATGAGTCCACCAGGGCGCTTGTCGGGGCGGCCGAGCAGAGGGAGGCCGACCACGTGGCCATGTCCGAGGCCATCTCGGACTTCTGCCGGGTCTTTGGCTTCGGCGATATCCCCTCAGGAAGCTCCCCTCAAAGTCGCCTGCAGGCCTTGGGCGATCATGTGCGCGGCAGACTCCACGAGGCGCTACGCCATGGCGTCAGGCGGGCCTTCGCCGTGCTCGCTTCCCACTACGTCATGGACCTGGAGCGGGTCAGCGAGGGGTATTGCCTTCCTGACGAAGATGAAGCCGCCCTGGCAGAAATCTAGAGGCTCGACGCGGCCGCCGCGGGTCCGAGCGCAGTGCTGGTGACCACCTTCGAGGCAGAGATCCTCCTGCCTGCGCCGTCGTCCGAAGCCGAGGTGGACTTTGCCGAGGGCGGGGACAAAGCCGAAGGCGCGGCTCCTTCCCCGGGCGACGCCTAACTTTATCGGAGCAGTTTCTGTTGGACGCCCGTGTGTCTTTTTGCGGCCGCTGAGGCCTGAACACTTTGTTACCGTTGCATAAAGTCGTGCCCCTTTTCCTTCCATTTTGCATGTCCGGCCCCGTCCGTCAGTAGCAGGATGGCTTCCCCAAGTAGGAGTCACTTTTCGTGGCGGGTGACGAGTGAGGTATCCGTAACCCAGAGGCGTAGGAGTCCCTTGGCTCAGTCGGCCTTGCCACTTATATGCACCCGCGTTCGCTCCTTGGGGTCCTGCTTCCAACATAGCCGGGGGAACGCAAAAGCCTTTTTGATCGAAAATTTTGACGCAGAGGGGGTTCCCCCCTTTTAGCCCCCGAGGGAGGGTCGGGCTCTGCCGAGGCGAGGCCGACCCTTCCTTGATGACTAAACCCTCGCCTTGACTGTCGGCCAGTCTGTTTGTTCCAGGCTTCAGAACTCTGGCGATGACGAGCGGCCCTTCCCAGGGGTGCGTGTAGCCCCCGAGTGTCTTCCGCGAGGGGTGGGTCTGCCTTGTGTAGAACTGACACCCTTCGCAGGTGCGGACAATTCTAGTAGCGTCGGCCACCACCGTCGTCCAGTAGAATCCTTGTCGGAAGGCGTTTCCAACGAGGGTTCGAGGTGCTGCGTGATGACCGCAAGCCCCCGAGTGTATCTCTTGCAAGAGCTGCTGGCCTTCGGTGATGGAAATACACCGCAGGAGGATGCCTGAAGGGCTGTGGTGGTACAGCTCCTTCCCATCCCCCAGCAAGACGAAAGACTTGGCGTGCCGCGCCAACCGCCGAGCTTCGGCTTGGTCGAGGGGCAGCTCCCCTCGGTGGAGATATTGCAGGTACGGGGTCTGCCAGCTTTGATTTGGCGCGACCTCGCTTGGTTCCCGCTCAACGCGCAGTGCCTCACCCTCGGGGGCCGAGGGTACCTCGGGCTGAGTCGAGGGTACCTCGGGTCGTGCCGAGGGTACCTCGGATTGAGCCGAGGGTGCCTCGGGCGGAGCCGAGGGTGCCTCGGACTGAGCTGAGAGTGCCTCGGGCGAAGTCGAAGGCGCCTCGGGCTCGGTCGTGTCCTCGGTCTTGACGGAGGGTTGATGCAGGTCTCGGGAAAATACGTCCGGGGGAACTGTTGTTCGTCCCGAGGCTATTTTAGCCAGCTCGTCCGTAGTCTCGTTGTAGCGTCGGGCGATGTGGTTGAGCTCGAGCCCGTAGAACTTGTCTTCCAGGCGTCGAACCTCATTGCAGTAGTCTTCCATCTTCGGGTCGCGGCAGTGGGAGTTCTTCATGACTTGGTCGATGACGAGCTGCGAATCACCGCGAGCGTCGAGGCATTGGACCCCTAGCTCGATGGCGATTCGCATCCCGTTTACCAGAGCCTCGTACTCCGCCACATTGTTGGACGCCGGGAAGTGGAGGCGTAGCACGTAGCGTAGGTGCTTCCCGAGGGGCGAGACGAAGAGGAGGCCTGCGCCGGCCCCTGTCTTCATCAGCGACCCGTTGAAAAACATGGTCCAAAGCTCCGGTTGGATCGGAGCCATCGGGAGCTGGGTGTCGGCCCATTCAGCCACGAAGTCCGCCAAGACCTGGGACTTGATGGCCTTCCGGGGGGCGAACGAGATCGTCTCGCCCATGATCTCCACCGCCCACTTCGCGATCCTACCCGAAGCCTCTCGGACTGGATGATCTCTCCCAGGGGGAAGGATGACACCACTGTCACCGGATGAGACTCGAAGTAGTGTCGCAAATTCCGCTGTGTCAGGATCACCGCGTACAACAGCTTCTGGATTAGTGGGTAGCGGGTCTTGGTCTCAGACAGTACCTCACTGATGAAGTAGACTGGCCTCTGGACGGGCAGTGCATGCCCTTCTTCTCGTCTCTCAACCACGATCGCGGCGCTAACCACCTGGGTGGTCGCGGCGATGTAGATCAAGAGGGCTTCTCCGGCAGCGGGGGGCACCAAGACGGGCGCGTTCGTGAGGAGCGCCTTCAGGTTCCTGAGGGCTTCCTCGGCCTCGGGAGTCCAAGTGAAGCACTCAGCTTTCCTTAAGAGGCGGTACAGAGGCAGGCCTCTTTCGCCGAGGCGGGAGATGAAGCGGCTCAGAGCCGCGAGGCATCCCATAACCCTCTGTACGCCTTTCAAGTCCTTGATTGGCCCCATGCTGGTGATGGCTGCAATCTTCTCCGGGTTGGCTTCGATGCCCCGCTCGGAGACGATGAACCCCAAGAGCATGCCTCGGGGGACCCCGAAGACACACTTTTCGGGATTAAGCTTCACGCCATTCGCCTTGAGACATCGAAATGTCGCTTCAAGGTCGGAAAGGAGGTCGGAGGCCTTCCTCGTCTTGACTACGATGTCATCAACGTAGGCCTCGACCGTTCTGCCGATGTGTTCGCCAAACACATGGTTCATGCATCGCTGGTACGTCGCCCCGCATTCCTCAAACCAAACGACATTGTAACATAGCAGTACATGCCGAAGGGTGTGATGAATGAAGTCGCGAGCTGGTCGAACTCTTTCATCTTGATCTGGTGATACCCTGAGTAGGCATCGAGGAAAGACAGGGTTTCGCACCCAGCAGTGGAATCCACGATCTGATCAATGCGAGGCAGAGGGTAGGGAACCTTCAGACATGCTTTGTTTAGACTAGTGTAGTCTACACACATCCGCCATTTCCCCCCTTTCTTTCTTACTAGCACAGGGTTGGCAAGCCATTCGGGATGGAATACCTCTTTGATGAACCCTGCCGCCAGTAGCTTGTGGATCTCTTCGCCTATGGCTCTGCGCTTTCCTTCGTCGAATTGGCGCAGAGGCTGCTTCACGGGTTGGGCCCCAGCTCGAATATCCAGAGAGTGCTCGGCGACTTCCCTCGGTATGCCGGGCATGTCTGAGGGACTCCACGCGAAAACGTCGGCGTTCGCACGGAGAAAGTCGATAAGCACTGCTTCCTATTTGGGGTCGAGCTCGGAGCCGATTCGGATCTGCTTGGAGGCGTCGTTGCAGGGGTCGAGAGGGACGGACTTGACCGTCTCCGCTGGTTCGAAGTTGCCGGCGTGGCGCTTCACGTTGGGTGCCTCCCTAGAGAGGCTCTCCATGTTAGCGATGAGGGCCTCGGATTCGGCGAGGGCCTCGGCGTACTCCACGCACTCCACATCGCATTCGTATGCGTGTCGGTACGTGGGCCCGATGGTGATGACCCCGTTGGGGCCCGACATCTTGAGCTTGAGGTAGGTGTAGTTGGGGATGGCCATGAACTTGGCGTAGCATGGCCTCCCCAGCACTGCGTGGTAGGTTCCTCGAAACCCGACCACTTCGAACGTGTGGGTCTCCTTTCGAAAGTTGGAGGGCGTCCTGAAGCAGACGGGTAGGCCGAGTTGTCCGAGGGGTTGAACGCGCTTCCCGGGGACGATCCCGTGGAAAGGCGCAGCGCCCGTCCGGACCAAGGACAGATCGATCCGCAGGAGCCCGAGGGTCTCGGCGTAGATGATGTTGAGGCTACTGCCTCCGTCCATGCGAACCTTGGTGAGCCTGACGTTGCCGATGATGGGGTTGACAACGAGTGGGTATCTCCCCGGGCTCGACACGTAGTCCGGATGGTCGGCCCAGTCGAAAGTGATGGGCTTGTCAGACCAGTCTAGGTAGACTGGCGCCGCCACCTTTACCGAGCAGACCTCCCGGCGCTCTTGCTTGCGGTGCTGAGCCGAGGCATTCGCCACTTGCTCGCCGTAGATCATGAAGCTGTCGCGGATCTCGGGGAACCCTCCTGCCTTGTGATCTTCCTCCTTGGCGTCGTCGAGGGCCTTGCCACCCTCCGCGGGTGGCCCGGCCTTGTGGAAGTGTCGTCGAAGCATGGCACACTCCTCAAGGGTGTGCTTGACGGGCCCCTGATGATAAGGGCATGGCTCCTTGAGCATCTTGTCGAAGAGGTTGGCACCTCCGGGAGGTTTCCGAGGGTTCTTGTGCTCGGCGGCGGCGACAAGATCCGCGTCGGCGGCGTCGCGTTTCGCTTGCGACTTCTTCTTGCCCTTCTTCTTGGCGCTGCGCTGAGTTGACGCCTCGGGAGCATCTTCCGGTGGGCGGCCCTGGGGCTGCTTGTCCTTCCAGAAAATGGCCTCAACCGCCTCCTGGCCAGAGGCGAACTTGGTGGCGATGTCCATCAGCTCGCTCGCACTGGTGGGGGTCTTGCGACCCAGCTTGCTCACCAGGTCGCGGCAGGTGGTGCCGGCGAGGAACGCGCCGATGACATCTGAGTCGGTGACGTTGGGCAGCTCCGTGCGCTGCTTCGAGAATCGCCGGATATAGTCCCGGAGAGACTCTCCCGGCTGCTGGCGGCAGCTTCGGAGGTCCTAGGAGTTCCCAGGGTGCACGTACGTGCCCTGGAAATTGTCGGCGAAGGCTTGGACCAGGTCGTCCCAGTTGGAGATCTACCCCGGAGGCAGGTGCTCTAACCAGGCTCGAGCGGTGTCGGAGAGGAACAGGGGGAGGTTGCGGATGATGAGGTTGTCATCGTCCGTTCCACCCAGTTGGCAGGCCAGCCGATAGTCCGCGAGCCACAGTTCCGGTCTCGTCTCTCCCGAGTACTTTGTGATAGTAGTCGGGGTTCAGAACTGGGTCGGGAATGGTGCCCGTCGTATGGCACGGCTGAAAGCCTATGGACCGGGTGGTTCGGGCGAAGGACTCCGATCCTCCCCGCTGTCGTAGCGTCCCCCACGCCTGGGGTGGTAGCCTCGGCGCGCCCTGTCATCGAGGTGGGCCCGACGGCTGTGATGATGACGCTCGTTGCCGAGGGGACCTGGGGCCGCAGGCGCTGCGTTGTGCGTGCGCCCGGAGTGGACCGAGGCTTCCCGCGTAAATCGGGAAGTCGCGGCGCGATGTCCCGAGGGGAAACCTTGCCTTCGGGAGGCAGAGCTTTCGGCCCGTCGGACCGCGGCGTCCTCCAGGAGATTCTTGAGCTCTCCCTAGATACGTCGCCCTTCCGTAGTCGATGGCTTCGGCATCATGCGGAGGAGCATTGTTGCTGCAGCCAGGTTTTGGCCGACTCCGCTGGAATCCAGCGGCGGCCTCACCCTGACGTCGTCGACGATGCGGTGCTGGATGTCGTGGGGGAGATGACGCGCTTCTCCGGCCGGGGGTTGGATCGCCCATTCCTGCCCGACGTCCCTGCGGATCGGCACAAGCGTTCCTGCTCCCCCATTGAGCCTGGCCTGCCTCTCGCGGGTTTGCTTGAGCTGTGGGTCAGGACCCCCCGCCGGGACGGGGACCACAGCTCGCTCCCGAAGGATGTCAACGCGAGGCGCGGGCCTAGGGGGATCACTATTTTCCGGCATACCAAGATGGTTGCCTTCGCCGGGACCCCCTAGATCGACGTGGAAACATTCACGACTTGGGCCGCGGTCCTCATTGTCGAGGCCGCGGCTGCCGTCGGAACAGTCGGAAAGGCAGTAGTCGCATGCGGTCATGAAGTCCCGCACGGCACTAGGGTTACCAAGTCCAGAGAAATCCCAACAGATGTTGGGCTCGCCATCTTCCTCGGACCCCGAGGACTCGTAGGTCGAGTCGGCCGTCAGTCGGTTCTAGGGTGACCGCACACGATACCCCAGAGGGTTTGGACTCGCCTCTATGAGAGTGCTCACCGAAGCGGAGTCGCTTGGTGGGTCGAGGCCGAATCCAAAAGACACGAGATGGGAATCAGTCGGTACCTTTCGGTCGACGGTCGGTGACGAGGTCGCGTCTGGGACTGACTGCACCGTTGTCTTGGGTACAAGGGTGACGCCCAGCAAGTCCTTCGCGAGCGTGCTGGCGTCGCGCGTTTGCTTGAGATCGGCGTGTTGCGGGGAGGTGGCGCTCGTCTTCGTCTCAGACGCGAGATCGATGCCCGACGCGCCCTCCGTTGGGGCGCCGGCGCAGTCGACTCGCTCGACAGCCAACGAGGTGCCGCTTCCTGCTTGGCCTTGGTTGCCTCGCCTCCTCCTCCGTCGGCGGGGGAGGGGACGGGACAAGCCCGAATGTCGTCCTTCCACCTCGTGGGGAAGGCGTCGTCGATTTCCTCGCCGGCGAGCGGGTTGTTGACCGCCATTGTCGCTGTCGCGCAGCGGGGGAAGGAGTATCATGTCGTAGCTGCCGTCGAGGGACATGAACTCGAGATTCCCAAAATGGAGCATTGTCCCGGGCTGGAAAGGTTGCTGGAGACTGCCCATCTGGAGCTTGACGGGAAGCTGTTCGTCAACACGCAGCAGGCCCCTATCTGGCGCGCCAACTGTCGGTGTTTCGAAACCCGGGGGGTCCCTGGACCGACGAGTGAATTGTCGCCGCGTGCCCCAGCCCAGATGGGTCGACACAAGGCAGAACGCGAAGGGGGGAAAGGAGGTAGCCGGAGGGAGCAGGCGTAAGAGAGTGTGGATCCCATGGCCTTCGTGTTAGCCCAGCGCCTGAGTCGGGTGCGCTTGCAGTAGGGGGATACAAGCGTCCACGCGGGAGTGGGAGCGAGAGGCCTTGAGTGAGCGCCGTCCCGTCCTTCCCCGCGCGGGCCAACCCTCTGTAAGAGGGCCCTGGTCCTTCCTTTTATAGGCGTAAGGAGAGGATCCAGGTGTACAATGGGGGGTGTAGCAGAGTGCTACGTGTCTAGCGAAGGAGAGCTAGTGCCCTAAGTACATGCCATCGTGGCAGCCGGAGGGGTTTTGGCACCCGGTTCGTGTGGTGTCGTGGCCGTCGGAGGATCGCTGGAGCCTGGCGAGAGGGGCAGCTGTCAGGGCTGTCGAGTCCTTGCTGACGTCCTCTTGCTTCCGTAAGGGGGCCGAGAGCCGCCGTCGTCACGGAGTGTGCGGGGCGCCATCATTGCCTATCTGGCGGAGCGAGCCAGATGGGACGCCGGTCTTGTTCCCCGTAGCCTGAGTCAGCTCGGGGTAGGGTAATGATGGCGCCTCCTATCGACGTGGTCGGTCCGCGCCCTAGGCTGGGCGAGGTGGAGGCTCCTCCGAGGTCGAGGTCGAGTCTGTCTTCCGTGGCCGTGGTCGAGTCCGAGCCCCTGGGTCGGGCGAGGCGGAGACCGTCGGCTGAGGCCAGGGCTGAGTCCGAGCCCTGGGGTCGGGTGAGGCGGAGTTCGTCGTCTTCCGGGGCTGAGCTCGAGTCCGAGCCCTGGGTCTGGCGGAGCGGAGTTCGCCGTCTTTCGGGGCTGAGCCCGAGTCCGAGCCCTGGGTCGGGCGAAGCGGAGTTCGCCGTCTTCCGGGGCTGAGCCCGAGTCCGAGCCCTGGGTCGGGCGGAGCAGAGTTCGCTGTCTTCCGGGGCTAAGCCCGTGTCCGAGCCCTGGGTCGGGCGGAGCGGAGTTCGCCGTCTTCCGGGGCTGAGCCCGAGTCTGAGCCCTGGGTCGGGCGGAGCGGAGTTCGCCGTCTTCCGGGGCTGTGCCCGTGTCTGAGCCCTGGGTCGGGCGGAGCGGAGTTCGCCGTCTTCCGGGGCCGAGCCCGAGTCCGAGCCCTAGGGTCGGGCGAGGCGGAGTTTCTTATGACGCCCGAGGCCGGCCTTGGCTGCTGTCAGCCTAACTCTGTCGGGTGGCTCAGCAGTCGAAGCGCCGCAGGCGGCGCTGTCCTCTTGTCAGACCGGTCAGTAGAGCGGCGAAGTGACTGCGGTCACTTCGGCCCTGTCGACTGGAGGGCGTGCGTCAGGATAAAGGTGTCAGGCCACCTTCGCATTAAATGCCCCTGCGATTTGGTCGGTCGGCGTGGCGATGCGGCCAAGGTTGCTTCTCGGTGAAGACTGGGCCTCGGGCGAGCCGATAGTGTGCCCGTTGCTGGAGGGGGGGTCCTCGAGCGAGACGTAGGTTCTCCGGGGTCGGCTTCCCTTGCCTGAGGCTAGGCTCGAGCGAGGCGCGATCATGTCCCTTGAATGGACCGATCCTTGGCTTAATCGCACCCATCAGGCCCTTGCAGCTTTGTGCTGATGGGGGTTACCAGCTGAGATTTAGGGGCCTTGAGGGTACCCCTAATTATGGTCCCCGACACCACCCGATAGAACACAAGAATTGCTTTCCAATTGGATCTCCAACGGCTCATAGCTACCTTGGGGCTATAAAAGGGACCCTAGGCGCATGGAGCAGGACACCAAGCATTCACTAAACATTCTAAAACTCCTAGACTCCGCAATCACGCAATCGGTTCATAGTGTTAGAGATTTGAGCACCGTTCGAGTTGTAAACTCCCTACGCCGTGTTTTTGTGCTCACGTCTTGGCTTGTGTGCGTGTGTTTGCGAATCGTGTCTTGTGTGTGTTGCTTTCCCTCCCTTACTTCTGTGCTTCTTTTGTCATCAACATTGTAAGGGCGAGAGGCTCCAACTTGTAGAGATTCCTCGCAAATGGGAAAAGAACTCTAAGAAAAAAGACCGTGGTATTCAAGTTGATCATTGGATCACTTGAAAGGGGTTGAGTGCAACCCTCGTCCATTGGGACGCCACAATGTGGAAGTAGGCAAGTGTTACTTGGCCAAACCATGGGATAAAAACAACGTGCCTCTCATGTTGCTTTTCTCTGTGATTGATTCCATCTCAAGAGCTCAATTTATAGCAACTTGGTTTAATCTAACTAACATATTATAAGCCAAGTTTGTGTTACAAGTGTTGAATATTGCAGAATCACCTATTCACCCCCCTCTAGGTTTCTCTAGTTTTATAAACAAAGTACATCTCCCCAAAGGAAGGGTGACTAACAAAACCAAATCGAGAACCTCTGCAACCAGCCTCGACAGAGCAAGTATTGTGCCCGGACCCCATTGACGGCCCTACGGCAAAGCTAACTACTCCTCTGGTTCCTCTAATTAATCAACTAAGGGCATCCCATTCCACCCTTATGGTTGCACTGTTATCCCAGGTTGTCACTCCCCAAACAGGTCCTTACGGAGAGGTACTCAGGAAAATAGCCTGAGTCCCCTAAAGTAACCACAAAAACATCATCGAGATAACACCATCGTATCATAATATTCACATCATGTTCATTGATTAAAGTAAAGTAATAGCATAAAGCTAACCATGATAACCCAAAAGGTAAACAAGGATAAGGTAAATACACACTAGTCAATCCTTAAGTTTTCAATAATGTAATGTGGGACAGTGAATTATAAAGTAAAATAGGACATGATAGGTCTGAGGACACTTGCCTTCACGAGTTTGTTGTTCAGGAAGATCTTCAGCAACACACTTAGGAACCACGAGCTGCTCGTTGTCTAAGTAAAGCGATCATACATTCAATACATTTGGAAAGTACAAATGAATAACACATAAAACATGTACAATCAATTGAACACAAGTTGATAAAACAACTAGAATAAGTAGGGTAGACTTAAATGCTAGGGTTTAACATAATTAGAAATCAATAATTCCTTAGACATTATGGATTACATAGTTTAGTTCTACTAACTTTACTGAGGCACACAATTATACCATAAATCAATTCCTACATGGCACATTATTAATCTCACAATATTAAATATTCATTTGCAACTAGGATTCTCCTTTTATTTATTTAATAAACAAATGAATTAACACATACAATAACCTCTAGTCTAAATGTAAAATTAGAGTGTATAGACTGTGTATGGACATAATTTATTTGAACAGAGAATATTCCTATGAACATTTTGCAATTTGAATCACTAAATTTGGAGTTCATATGAAAAAGATATGAAATAACAAGTTTCGAAGTTTGAAATATGAAAATAAGTCTAATTATGTAATTATTTAAAAGCACAGGGGGCTGTTTAAAAGAACACAGGGGCCTGCGCATAAATTTAAGGACGACGAGTTCTATTACCCGAAAACTCAGGGTCTCTTTAGCTAAAATTACACGCGAAGGGGTATTGGTCTGCTCAGCCGTTAGATCTAAAATCAACGGCCGAGATTAGATCAGCGGGCGAGGGCGCACGGCGAGCGCTGACAGGTGGGCTCCGGGCATCTGCGAACCAGGGCGAGGCTGACAGACCGGACCCAGCGGTAGGGGCAACGATTGAGGGGGTGAGAGTGGGGAACGGCCAGATCTGGATCAGAGGGCTGAGATCAGATCTGCTCGGATTAAATCTAAATCGCCAGATCTCGGACGGACGCCCGAGATCCAACAGCCAGTGGCTGGACATGAGCGCGGGTGGCGCCGCTCGGTATCGCAGCGAGGGCTCACCGGAGACGAGGGGGACAACCATGACTGGCTCTAGGGTCTTAGGGAAAGGGTCAGGCGCGTTCAGGGCGACACGGCGAACACAACCATGGGCATCACGCCTGCGCAGGAGCACTAGAGGGCACAGACCGCGACGGAAAGGTCCCGTGGCGGCGCAAATTTACTCCGGTGAGCAATTGCGCGACGACTAGGGCAATAAACGGAGAAATAGTGGCGTGGGGAGGTTGCTTACCACAAGCGCGAACCCAGGAGCGCCTGGGGGACGGCGGGGAGGTGGTGAAATCCCAGGTCGACGGCGGCGGACTCCGGCTGCACAGGAAACGCTCCAGTGAGTGCGGACCGGGCAAACCAGAGGGGCTGGGGGCAAACCGAGAGGTGTCCCGAGTTGCTGACGGCGAGGCGGGACTCACCGGGGCAACGGACACGATGGGGACTCAACGGCGGTCGCGGAACGACGGTTGTCCTTGGTGAGTGGTGGCGGGGCTTGGCTGGTCACGTGCGCAGGGCGAGAGAGGGGGCGAGAGAGCTTAGCTGAGGGCGCAAATGAGCAGGGAAAGTGGGAGAGCGGGGCACGAGGTCTAAAGGGGCGAGGGCGAGCAGAGGTGGCCGAAGAACGTGTGGTCGCGGGCGCGTCCATGGTGGGGAACGTGGGCGAGAGGTTAGGGACGCGGAGGGGGCTGACGGGTGGGGTCCGCGAGGCAGAGAGAAAGAGTGCGCGCGTGCGAAGAAGAAACGGCGCCGACAGGTCAGCCCCACAGAGCAGCGAGCGAGAGAGAGGGAGAGAGAGCACGCGGGTTGACGCCGACAGGCGAGACCCACCTGTCAGGCACCGAGGGCACGCGGGCGCGGGCGTGCGCACGTAGAGCTAGGCCTAATGGGCTGAATTTGCTTTTCTTTTTTCCAGGGAATTTCTAATTGCTTTTCCATTTATTTTCTCTAGGGTTTTCAATTCAAATTCAAATCAAGTTTCAAATTCAAACCAAATCAAACATATGCAATAATTCGAAGAATATTCGGAGCTCAACATGATACAACATTTCATGACTCATATGGTTTGGACAAAATAAAATAAATAATCCCTCCTAATTAAACTAATTCTACAAAAAATAGAAAAGGAGAGGGTGAAACTAGAGAGAGAGAGAAAAGTAACACCTGAATTTGGTTGGTAATTAGCAAGAAATTTTATACCCTAAATTCAGGGTGTTACAAGATCACAGACACATGCCTCCGCTGCCCAGCTGCAGGTAGCCGCCACGACTGCGCGAAGAGGAGATAGCGCCACAACATGTAATGGTAGCCGCACCCCCGCACTGCGCCGCCGCTCCGCTCCGCTCCATCCGATCTTCTCAGTCAAGAATTGAGAGCACCTAGAGGGGGGGGGTGAATAGGTGATCCTGTAAAATCAAACACTAAATAGCCACAAACTTGATTATTAAAGTGTTAGTGCGACTAAGTAGCTTTGAAGCGAGTTCTTGTGAACAAAAGCAATCACAGAAAAGCAACACAAGAGACACACGATTTTTATCCCGTAGTTCGGCCAAGTAACACTTGCCTACTTTCACGTTGTGGTGTCCCAATGGACGAGGGTTGCACTCAACCCCTTTCAAGTGATCCAATGATCAACTTGAATACCCACAGTCTTTTCCTTTCAGAGTATTCTTCCCGTTTGCGAGGAATCTCCACAAGTTGGAGCCTCTCACCCTTACAATATAGATCACAAAGAAAGCACAAGAGTAAGGATGGGAGAGCAACACACGCAAGACTCAAATCTGCGGCACAACCACGCACACAAGCCAAGACTTGAGCTCGAAACACAGCACAAGGAGTTCGCAACTCAAACGGAGCTCAAATCACTAACACAGCGAATCAAATGTGTGGAGACAGAGTCTGGAAGTCTTAGAATGTTTCTTGAAAGATTGGTGTCCTGCTCCATGCAACTAGGGGTCCCTTTTATAGCCCCAAGGCAGCTAGGAGCCGTTGGAGTTCAACATGGGCAGACAAATCCTGCCTTCTGTCGACTGGTGCACCAGACAGTCCGGTGCACCACCAGACAGCAACTGTAGCAGTCTGGTGCGTGATCTCCTTCCATATTGGGCGCATCTGACCGTTGCTCCTTGGGGCCGGTTGGCGCACCGGACACTGTCCGGTGCACCCACCCGACCGTTGGAGCGGGCCACGTGTCGCGCGTTGATCGCGCGGACGACTGTTGGCCACTGGCGCCGTTGGCTCACCGGACAGTCCGGTGATTTATAGCCACGCCGCCCTTCTCTTTTCCCAAGAGCGCCTAGTTGACGTCGAGCTAGCCTGGGGCAACCGAACACTGTCCAGTGCACCACCGAACACTGTCCGGTGTGCCAGGCCCGAGCTGGTGTTGGCTAAACTTTGCCAACTCTTCTCCAATTCCATTCTTCTTTTCTTGGTACTATTTCTAGCACTTAGATAAACATGTTAGCATACAAAAAACTTTTCACTAAGTGTAGAAACATACCTTGTCCTTTGATTTACACTTCTTCCACATTTAGCACATTAGATCTCAATCAACATGTGTTGGACATCTAATCACCAAAATACTTATAGAAATGGCCCAAGGGCACATTTCCCTTTCAATCTCCCCTTTTTGGTGATTTATGCCAACACATTAAAAGCAACAAAAAGTGTAACATCAATGCAGATTGAAGACAAATTCTTTTGGCTCAGAATTTGACATATTTGGATCACTCTTTGCCACCACTTGGTTTGTTTTTGCAAATAAAATTCTTTTTCCTATCTCTAAGTCAAACACACTTGTTTGGACAAATCGAGAGATATTTCAAGAGTAAAATTGATCAAGTGCCAAAAACTCCCCCTTTTCCCATAATCAAAATTCTCCCCCATACGAGACCAAATTTTGCAATAAGAGTATTTTGGACAAAACATAAATTCTAACTCTATTGTTTTCGAAATTCACAAGTGGTTGGCTGATCCATTTGCTTTGGCCTTAATTTCTCCCCCTTTGGCATGAATCACCAAAACAGGATCGTTTTGGCCCTTTAACCCCATTGCCTCACCAAAATGTCAAAATACGAGCAAAAAGGCAATGAGAGCACAAGTATGAACTTGGAATTAAATACACTAATACCGGAGTGCAGTGGAAGTCTTTGCGTCGTCCAAGTTCATTTTCCCTTTCAATGTACCTTCGCGACTACATCGAGTGTACTCAAACAAACAAGTTAGTCTCGAGAGGCCAAGTTGTAGTTTATCTCCCCCTTAACATGTGCATCATTTGCATATGGACTTGTGAGGTCCGAGGATGACTTGTACAACTTGAGCACCATAAATAGACAACAAATAATGTAAATGCTCAAAGTAATATGATCAAAGGCATGAAACACATGTATGCTCTAGATCAATCCAAGTTACGCGAATCTAAGACATTTAGCTCACTACGCAACCTGCAAAACCTTTTCTCATCTAAAGGCTTAGTGAAGATATCGGCTAGCTGGTTCTCAGTGCTAATGTGGTACACATCGATATCTCTCTTTTGCTGGTGGTCTCTCACGAAGTGATGCCGGATGTCTATGTGCTTAGTGCAGCTATGTTCAATAGGATTATCCGCCAAGCGGATTACACTCTCATTGTCACATAGGAGTGGGACTTTGCTTAGATTGTAGCCAAAGTCCTAGAGGGTTTGCCTCATCCAAAGCAGTTGCGCACAACAATGTCCTGCGACAACGTACTCGGCCTCAGCGGTGGATAGGGCAACGGATGTTTGTTTCTTGGAACTCCAGGACACCAGGGACCTTCCTAGAAATTGGCACGTCCCTGATGTACTCTTCCTATCAACCTTGCACCCAGCATAATCGGAGTCTGAGTATCCAATCAAGTCAAAGGTAGACCCCTTTGGATACCAGATCCCAAAGCAAGGCGTAGAAACTAAATACCTAAGAATTCGCTTAACAGCCACAAGGTGACATTCCTTGGGGTTGGATTGAAATCTAGCACACATGCATACACTAAGCATAATGTCCGGTCTAACTAGCACAAAGATAAAGTAATGAACCTATCATTGACCGTATGCCTTTTGATCAACGGACTTACCTCCTTTGTTGAGATCAAGATGCCCGTTTAGTTCCCATCGGAGTCTTCGCGGGCTTGGCATCCTTCATCCGAACCTCTTGAGAAGATCTTGAGTGTTACTTCGTTTGGGAGATGAAGGTGCCGTCCTTGAGTTGCTTCACTTGGAATCCAAGGAAGTAGGTCAACTCGCCCATCATCGACATCTCAAACTTTTGCATCATCACCCTGCTAAAACTCCTCACAAGACTCTTGGTTAGTAGAACCAAATATTATGTCATCGACATAAATTTGGCACACAAAAATATCACCATTGCAAGTCTTTGTGAAAAGAGTGAGATCGGCTTTCCCAACCTTGAAAGCGTTAGAAATAAGGAAATCTCTAAGGCATTCATACCATGCTCTTGGGGCTTGCTTAAGTCCATAGAGCGCCTTAGAGAGCTTATACACGTGGTCGGGATACCTGTCATCCTCAAAGCTAGGGGGTTGTTCCACGTATACCTCCTCCTTGATTGGCCCATTGAGGAAAGCGCTCTTCACGTCCATTTGGAATAACCTGAAGGAATGGTGAGCAACATAGGTTAATATATCCGAATTGACTCTAGCCTAGCAACAGGAGCAAAAGTCTCCTCAAAATCCAAACCTGCGACTTGGGCATAGCCTTTTGCCACAAGTCGAGCCTTGTTTCTTGTCACCACTCCGTTCTCGTTTGCTTGTTGCGAAACACCCACTTGGTTCCCACAACGTTTTGCTTGGGACGTGGCACCAGGCTCCAGACTTCATTCCATTTGAAATTGTTGAGGCTCTTCCTGCATGGACAACACCCACTTCGATCCTGCAAGGCCTCTTCTACCCTGAAAGGCTCAATAGAAGAGACAAACGAGTAATGCTCACAAAAATTAGCTATCGTGAGCAAGTAGTTACTCCCTTGTCGTTGTCACCTAGAATCTGATTGACAGGGTGATGTCTTTGGATCGACGCTCGGACTTGAGTTGGAGGGGTAAAAGGGAAATGAGCCCTTGGGCCATTTCTATAATGTTTTGGTGATTAAGTGCCCAACACACATTCTCTAAGTTCTGAATGTGCCAAAGATTGAAGAAGTGCAAATCATGTAACAAGGTACGTTTCTTGACTTAGTACATTGTTTTGAGTACTAACATATTTTGTCTAAGTGCTAGAAACAGGAGAAAAGGAACTGGAAAAGAGTTAGCTGTGTACAACCACTCCTGCTTGGTCTGGTGCACCGGACTGTCCGGTGGTGGCACCAGACAGTGTCTAGTGCGCTAGGCGAGTCCAAGGTGAACTGGCCGCTCTCGGGACTTGACGGCGGCGTACGACTATAATTCACACGGACAGTCCGGTGGTGCATAGGACTGTCCGGTGAGTCGTCCACGGCGAAGTCGTCGCTCTCGGGAAAAGGATCAATGGTGTACGTCTAAAATTCACCGGACTGTCCGGTGGTGCACCGGACTGTCCGGTGAGCCAACGGTCGACAGCGCAACAGTCGACCGAGCAATCCGCGAGCGATGCGTGGCCCGCACCAACGGTCGGAAGGGGACACCGGACTGTCCGGTGAGCCAACGGTCCGACTGCGTAACGGTCGACCGCGCAATCCGCGGGCGACGCGTGGCCCGCACCAATGGTCGGAAGGGGGCACCGAACCGTCCGGTGTGCACCAGACAGTGTCCGTGCGCCATTCGGCCCGGAGGTGCAACGGTCATCTGCGCCAGAAAAGGAAGGAGATCGCACCGGACCATCTACAGTGATTGTCCGGTGGTGCACCGGACTGTCCAGTGCGCCACTCAATAGAAGGCAAGAATGGCATTCCTTGTTGGCCTCCAACGGCTCCTAGCTGCCTTGAGGCTATAAAAGGGACCCTAGACGCATGGAGGAGTTACCCAAGCTGACTAGAAACATTCTAAAACCTCCAAGACTCCAACTTCACGCATTGGATTCTTTGAGATAGTGACTTGAGCTCCATTTGAGTTGAAAACTCCGTGTGTTGTGTTTTGAGCTCAAGTTGTGACTTGTGTGCATGTTTGTGCTCTCGATTTGAGTCTTGTGTGTGTTGCTCTCCCCTCCCTTACTTCCGTGCTTCTTTTGTGATCATCATTGTAAGGGCGAGAGGCTCCAAGTTGTGGAGATTCCTCGCAAACGGGAGAAAAGACTAAAGAAAAGAACACCGTGGTATTCAAGTTGATCATTGGATCACTTGAAAGGGATTGAGTACAACCCTCGTCCATTGGGACGCCACAACGTGGAAGTAGGCAAGTGCTACTTGGCCGAACCACGGGTTAAAAATCACGTGTCTCTTGTGATTGCCTTCTCATTGATTGTCTGTGTTCGCAAGAGCTCACAGACTTGATTAACTTGCACTAACATCTTTATAATCAAGTTTGTGGAATTTAGTGTTGAATTTTACAGGATCACCTATTCGCCCCCCCTCTAGGTGCTCTCAATTGGTATCAGAGCCATTCTCTTCACGTAAGGGACTAATCGCCCGAAGAGATGGATCCTAAGGAAAGGGGATGGTGGTCAACGATAAGGAGAAGGAGTCCATCGTCAATGAGCCAAGAGATGACAAGCCCACTGACTCTGGCTTGAGTCACAAGGAAAGGGACGGGAAGAAGAAGAGGCGCATCAAGAAGATCGTCTACTACGACAGCGATGAATCTTCTTCCTCACCATACGACGACGACTCCTCGTCAAAGAAGAAACCGATTAATCAAAACTTTTCATTTGATTATTCTCGCATTCCATTCAACTCTAATGCTCATTTGCTATCAATTCCTCTTGGGAAACCTCCACACTTTGATGGAGAAGACCTACTCTTTTTGGAGTCACAAAATGCGTAGTCACCTATTCTCTCTCCATCCTAGTATTTGGGAAATAGTTGAAAATGGAATGCAATTTGATAGTACAGATAACCCTGTGTTTATTAATGAGCAAATTCATAAGAATGCACAAGCTACCACTGTTTTGCTAGCATCTTTGTGCAGGGATGAGTACAACAAGGTGACCGACTTGGACAACGCCAAGCAAATCTGGGACACCCTCAAAATATCACATGAGGGAAACGACGCCACCATGATCACCAAAATGGAGTTGGTGAAGGCGATCTGGGAAGGTTCGCGATGATCAGGGGAGAGGAGCCAACACAAACGTACAACAGGTTCAAGACCCTGGTCAACAAGATTAGGAGCTATGGAAGCACAAGATGGACGGACCATGACGTCGTCCGACTTATGCTCAGGTCTTTTACTATTATTGACCCTTATCTTGTGAACCTCATCCGTGAAAATCCCAGGTACACAAAGATGACGCCCGTGGAAATACTCGGAAAATTTGTGAGCAGGCGCATGATGGTCAAGGAGGCAAGGTATGTTGATGATGCATTAAACGGCCCAATGCCCATCTATGAGCCGTAGCCCGTTGCGCTCAAGGCAACAAGCAGCAGGGAGGCGCTACCTAGCAAGGTGGTACAAGTTGAGGCTATCGAGCTAAACGAAGATGAGATGGCCCTAATCATCAAGCGTTTCAAGACCGCACTAAAAGGACGCAAGGAGCACCCTAACAAGAACAAAGCAAAGGGAAAGCGCTCCTGTTTTAAATGCGGTAAGACTGGTCATTTTATAGCACAATGCTCCGATAATGACAATGACCAGGAACAAGAAAAGCATGGGAAGAAGGAGAAGAAGAAGGCCTACAAGAAGGCGAAGGGCGAGGCGTATCTGGCAAAGAATGGGATTCAGACTGCTCTTCCTCCGACTCTGACGACGAAGGACTTGCTGCCTCAGCCTTCAACAAGTCCTCTCTCTTCCCCAACTAACGCCATACTTGCCTCATGGCAAAGGAGAAAAAGGTAAGCATTCGAGAAACCCCTAAATACACTACTTCTAGCGATGATGATTCTTCCGATGATGAAGTAGATTACTCTAGTCTATTTAAAGGATTAGATAGAGCTAAAGTAGAAAAGATTAATGAACTAATTGATGCTTTAAATGAAAAGGATAGACTTTTAGAAAAGCAAGAGGATATTTTGTATGAAGAGCATGATAAATTTGTTAATGTTCAAAAATCTCTTGCTTTAGAAATTAAGAGAAATGAAATGTTATCCTCCGAGTTGTCTGTGTGTCATGAATCTATATCTAGTTTAAAGATTTTGAATGATGATTTAAATGCTAAGTTAGAGGAAGCTAATACTACTAGATCTTGTGTAGAACATGTAGTTATTTGCAATAGATGTAAAGACTTTAATGTTGATACTTGTAAAGAACATCTTACTACTATTACCAAATTAAATGATGAAGTGGCAAGTCTTAATGCTCAACTTAAGACTTGCAAAAGTGATTTTGATAAATTAAAATTTGCTAGGGATGCCTACACTGTTGGTAGATACCCCTCAATTAAGGATGGGCTTGGCTTTCGAAAGGAAGCCAAGAACTTAACAAGCCAAAGGGCTCCCATTCCCAACAAGGAGAAAGGGAAGGCCCCTATGGCTAATATTCCTAAGAGAAACCATGATTTTATGTATGATAGGAAAATTGGTAGTTATTCTAACTATAATAAGAGTTATATTCATGCTGGTTATTATGATCCAAATGCTATGTTTGCCTCTAGCTCTACTTTTGTGCATGATAGAAATAGGCCTAGGAAAAATCATGTTTTGCATCATGTGCCTAGAAAAATGTAATGAATCTGCTACTATATTCCATGCTTGCAACACCACTTTTGTACTTTCATGTAAAAAAAGTGATTGCTAGGAAGTTGGGGGCCAAATGCAAGGAAGACAAGACTTGTATTTGGGTCCCAAAGGCTATTGTGACTAACCTCGTAGGACCCAACAAGAGTTGGGTACCTGTTGGGAACTTGTTCTCAAATGCTATGAATTAAGAACAAGGCAACATAAAGAATGTTAAATGTTAATGTCCTTCGTCCTTCGAAGCATTATTTCCCTAAGGATATAATGATCTTTGGACGAAGGTTATGAAGGACATACCTTCATAGATATGGCATGTAAAATCAGGGGACAAAGGTTATGAAACATAAGACAATAACATAGATAATTATATAGTACCAAAATGTGAACATGTATTGACAAATAATAATGAATATAAAAATTGAACTAAATTACATTTGTACCTTGAGTTTGACAGAAATACGAAGATACGAATGCGATGAAAGCGTGAACAGTACGGGGGTACTGTTCACCTATTTATAGGCACAGGGCACAGCCTGTGCGAATTTACATTCATGTCTTCTACAAATGATTACAATAATTACACAGTCTATCATGGGTCGATTGGTCATCTCATCTTTAAGTCAGTGCATTTTGAAATATACTACGAAGCTCCCTGACTGGTAGCTTCGGCATCGTTCCTGATCTGGCCTTCCGAAGGTGCTTCTTCTCACAGGACCTTCGGCGATGAAGCAGACCCACAATAGTAGCCCCTTCACGGTGCCAGATCATTTTTCGTAACGAGCTCGACCCGTGAAAAATTCTTTTATGCTTCAGAATGCCGAAGGTCCGAAAAACACCTTCCCTGAGCTCGTTGCCGAGAAATGATTTAAATATTCCGAGTGCAAGGCAGTCCCACCATAGGACGGGTTCACTTGATTTGGTGATTCGTCTCCTCGGGCAGTATGGTCCACCGTTCAACGGGTGTGGGCGGCTGTTCAGCGGGTGCAATCGTCCTGTCGATTTACCTTCCTACCTGCAACACTATAAATACAGACGGGTAGGTGTGAAGTTACCACAACATTTACTACTATTGTACTGTTGTGCTGCCGAAAAATTCGACCACAGCCGAAGCTTATTCACCGTACTCCAAACCAAAGCTTTGTCACAAGAGGGAGCTTCGGCAAAGATAAAAATTATTCAACTTCGCAAGAAATTCAATCATCAAATGGCTAGGGTCCGTTCAACAGTTAGGGTTACATGCGACGAAGACGAGTCCGAAGCTGCTGGAACTGCCACAATCTCCGAAGTAATGAGGCAGTCGGGACTGGTTATGCCAGAGGGTACTGCTGACAAAGATGCACCTGCTGCCAAAGCTGAGCAGGCAGATATTGCAGAAAGTGAGGCTGATAAGGAAGATATAGATGATTATTCCGCCGTGCCATCTAAGCCTAGCCACTTGGATTTTGGAAAATCGACTGTCTCCAAAGCTGATATGCCGATGATGATAAAACTAGGTTACTTCGGGGAAGCTGAGAAGAAGCTGGTTCGCTTTGGCAGGGAAGAGACAACCCCGAAACCAGAAAACAATGAGGTGGTAGTCTTTAGAAGCTTCTTTAAAGCAGGATTAAGGTTTCCTCTGCATGGGATGATTGCAGATGTTTTGGAAAATTTCAAAGTTTATCTTCATAAGCTGACTCCTAACGCTATCATTAGGCTCAGCGTCTTTATCTGGGCTCTCCGAAGCCAAGGAGCGGAGTCGGTTGCCAAAGCCTTTTGCCGGGTACACGAAGTTCACTATCAGACGAAGGCTAAGAAGATGGATTGCACGAGAACTTCAGCTGCTATAATTTTGCTTATCGCAAAGACATGAAGACACCGGTGGTTAGCTACTGCACCAAATGGCCGACCGGTTGGAAAACTGAATGGTTTTATGTTAAGATTGATGAGAAAAAGGAGAAGTTAGTTCAGAGCCCACTGGAGCTAACCTTCGGGTTGACTAGGCCTCAGTGCAATATGACACCGGGGACAGCAGGCCCAGCTGCTGTGGGTGATTTTAGAGTTGTGTCTGAGCACATTGGTACTAGGGATCTAGTTCAGGAATATTTAGCCAATAGGGTATTCCCAACGTTAAAGGAATGGGATATTCCGAAGCTTAAGGGAGAGAAGAAAAAGAATGAACTCGTTCGATTGCCTTATCATTTCAAGTTCAAGAAACACTTCAAAGAACCCTGCCAGGAATGGTTGGATACAATTGAAGTTATGTGCAATGAAATCTTGGGCAATTATACAAAAAAGAAGATCAACTGATGACAGCAGCATTCGGCACCCGGCCGAAACGAAGGTTAAACCGAGTAATGGACGCTTTGAAATTTGAATACCCAGACTATGAAAGGTTAAGCAAAGGTGCCAAAGGGCTGAAACGAAGAAGGGTTGTTAGTGTTGTACAAAGGCAAGCTACCAGGATGATAAAAGAGGATGAAAATTTAGCAAAAAAGAAAAAATCTAGTCCTGAGCCAAAGGTAGTTGTGTCGAAGAAAAGAAAGGCTCCAGCTTCGAAGCCGAAGGCTGATTTAGAAGAAGAAGCTCCCTCAACGCCTTCTGCCACTGACGCAGAAGAAATTTTAAAGGTAATGACTGAATCTCTACCTAATAAGCTAAGTCCGCTGGGACCGGAACTGATGAAGCTTTTATAGAAGAAGAAGAAGCCTTCGGCTACCGAGAAGCCTACTGAACGAAAAAAGCAAAGAATTATCACTGTCATTGAGGCTATTGAAGAAACACCGCCACCGGCCTCAGCGCCAAAAGCAGCAGCAGCCGAAGCTGCTCCTCCCGAAGCTGCTACTTCCGAAGCTACAGCAGCTGAAGCCACAGATTTGGAAACCATACTCGATGACATTGATGAAATAATTTTGAAAATGGCTGAGGAAGAAACTGTTGCAGCTGCTGAGGAAACCCCGGCCGCAGTGCCTGAAAAAGGGGGAAAATGCCTGAAAAAGAGAAGGAGCCTGTCGAAGATACTTTGAAAGAGGGAAATTTTAACTTTCAAAACATAATTGGGCAAGAATTGTCAAATGTTAAAAAAGAAGAACTAAAGGACTATGCCATATCGTGCGGGTATCAGCCAGGGGCACTACTCTTCGGTGGTGTTGCCGAAGAGAGTTTAGGATGCCTTCGGGACCGAATTGGGGCGAAGGTTGTCAACACTTTATTGAAAAGTGTTGGTTTTCCGAAGCTCGAAGCTGATCTTAGCAGATACCGGTGGCAGCATATCGCCGGTAGCCTGTTTTATTCTAACTTTAAGGTAAAATCTTTCCCTTTACTTTTTATTGTTTTGATATGATGATGTTTTTTGATGAAGATTATTTTGCCAGAGCCTACTGCTAAGCAAATCCTTGAGGATGCAACAAGACCTCGAGGACAAGAAAAACGAAGTTATAATTGAGGGTTTAGAGAAGAAGATTAAAGATCATGAAGCTTCCCTAGAAAAGAAAGACTTCGTGCTTCAAACGATGAAAGGTTCACTGGCAGAAGCTCAAGCTGAGATCTCTAGAGTAAACGATGAACTTTCCCTACAGTCAAAAAACTTTGAGTAAGAGAAGAATGATTTCCAAACAAAACTCGAAGCTGAGGCTGAAAAAGTTCAAATCTTCAGAAATCACTCAAAGATCTTCAGGAAAAATGCTTAGGCTTCGGCACCCGGTGCGTTCAACAACTGAAACAGGTCTTTAACTCAGTTGGGGCCAGCTCCGAAAAGTTTAAACCTTCGGTTGAAGATCTGCCGGGGACACTTGATCATATTGAAGGTGAAGTTGATGCTCTCGACGAAATTATAGCTGGACATGGTGACTTTTGTGCCCTGTTAGCTTCTCGAGGCACAGCTGTCGCTTTCATGAAGGCTGGCTGTACATATGGAAATATTGTAAACAGACCAAACTTCAGCCTATCACCGGCAGACTTGAATGACATCCCCGGCCTGGCCCGAAGCATTGGAAACAGATTTGTTACTCAAATCTGGGCAAAGGGCGAGCGAGACTTGGCTGGTGACGAAGCTCGAAGTCACCTTAAACCGGTAATAAACTCGTATCTTGTGCTTACCTTTTTCCTTGAAACTTGAATTTACCTTATAATGCTTTGACATGTATAGGATGACGAAGCCGAGGAGCATTGAGCCGAAGCCTAGCAAATAATGATGAAGCTGAAAACCTAGCTGTAAAAAAAACTCTAGAAAAGCTCTTGTATCATCCTTTGTAAAGAATATTATAATTTGAGAATCATACTACTCTGTAAATTTGTCCATACCTTGTAATATATTTTTACCTTTCCGTCAATGTGTGAACTGCTTTGATGTGGACGAAACTTGTATTTTTTGAGCCGAAGGCGAAAAACACCTTCCCTTCTTTTCGTACGCAACAATGCATTGATCTGCTTCCGAAGCCTTATTCTTGGAGACGAAGTAACTGTCTATCTGTATGATATGATGATGATCTATGTATGCCTAAATGAATGTTAATGAATGCAATGTATGATGTAATGTATCATGCAAGTGAATGCCCAGTCACACACATACAAATCTTCATCCATAGCCTTCATTCCCTTCGGAATGACTGAAATCTCTTTGTTGTTTACTTTTCGGCTGCACCTCTTATTTTCGGTGTAAGTTCTGCATCCCCTTAGGAATGTCTTTTGAACTTCTTCGCCTTCTATTTCGGCGGTATTCGCGTTGACTTTTCACACTTCGCCTTCTATTTCGGCGATATTCGCGTTGACTTTTCGCGCTTCGCCTTATATTTCGGCGGTATTTGGCTCTGCATTCCCTTAGGAACGACTTTTGAGCAGAAAACTTACGCTGTGCTCCCTTAGGAACGACTTTTGTAGCTTCGTCGTGCTCTGCATCCCTTAGTGACAACTTTCGAGCTTCTTCCTGTTTTTTTTCTTTTCTGCACTCGATGGTGCATGCTCAGATTTTACATTTACATATCTTGGGGGACTTTGCCTTCATAGGGCTGAATTAAAAAGGAAAAATTATAGACTATGGCCCCATTAAAAACCTTTCTCCCCCTTTGGAAAGGAAAAGGGTGCCATAGAAAAAATGAAAAAGATTACATCAATTTATACATAATATCGCCGAAGCTCATCCTCATTCTAGGATCTGGGAATGTCGTTGTCGTCCATGTCCTTTAACCTGTAAGATTCGGGTCTTGATGAAGATACTACCAAAAAGGGTCCTTCCCACTTCAGCTGAAGTTTTCCTACTATGTTAGAGTTGGCTACTCTCCGAAGCACCAAGTGTCTTGGCTTAATGTCTTTCAATCGAACTTTTCTATCGCGCCATTTTATTATTTTGGCTTGATATTTGTTGATATTTTCCACAGCCTGAAGTCTGGTCCCTTCTATAGTATCTTTTGTCACAGAATAATTAGCTTCGTCTTCGGCCGAAGCTACTATTCTTATTGACCCCATTTTAGCCTCTTCAGGGGTTATGGTTTCGTCACCGAACAATAACTTAAATGGTGTGAAACCTGTTGATCTTGATACGGTAATATTGTGGCTCCACACCACTTTAATCAATTCATCTGGCCACTTTCCTCTGGGCTGATTAAAGATTAGCTTCATTATTCCTGTCATTATAATACCATTTGCTCTTTCGACAAGTCCATTTGACTCTGGATGTCTGACTGACGCAAAATGAATCTTCGTGCCAATTTGATCATAGAATTCCTTGAAAGCTTTGGCATCAAACTGTGTTCCATTATCTAAAGTTATAGCCTTCGGCACACCGAAGCGACAGACAATGTTTTGCCAGAAAATTTCTGGACTGTGACCGAAGTTATTGTGGCCAAAGGCTTCGCCTCAATCCACTTGGAAAAAATATTCTACAACCACCACAACATATCTTAAATTGCCTTGTGCTGGTGGAAGTGGACCTAACAAATCCAGGCCCCATCTTTGCAATGGTCAGGTTGGTTGTATTAGCTGAGTCAAAGACGAAGGTTGTTTCTGATTTCTTGCACATTTTTGGCAATTTTCACACTTTTGAACCAAATGCTACGTCCGAAGCTGCCTTCGGCCAATAGAACCCTTATCAAAAAACCTTTCCTAGAAGAGGTCTGGACCCAATATGAGATCCACACAATCCTGCATGTATCTCCTTCATCAGTTCTATACCTTCAGTTCTGGATAAGCACTTGAGAAGTGGGGAACAAACTCTATGTTTATATAATTCCCCTTCAATTATGACATATGGTCTTGTTCTTGCTTCCATTCTTTTGTTATAAACCTCATCATCCGAAAGATGATTACCTTGGAGGAAAGATATAATCTCAGTCCTCCAGTCTTCACTATGGACAGGAGATATTGTGAGCACTGCTCTTTCGAGAAGTTCTACCGAAAGTGCTCTTATTGTCTCGAAAAACACTTCCGAAGGTAGAGGAAGCCCCTGCGCTGCTGACTTGGCTAGCAGATCAGCATGTTCATTTTCCCTCTTGGAATATTCTTAACAGAAAATCCTTCAAAAGAAGCTTCAAGCCTTCGAACTGTGTCCAAATATCTCTCAAGCTTTGGATCTCTTGCCTTGCAACTCTTAACAACATGTCCAGAAATAACTTGAGAGTCAGTTTTGAGGACGCCCTTCTTATTCCCATTGCCTTTAACTTTCGAAGTCCCAAAAGTAATGCTTCGTATTCAGCAATATTATTTGTACAGCTGAAATCAATCCTTGCTGCATAACATGTTCTTACTTTGGAAGGTGCCACTAAGACAGCAGCTGCACTTACACCGAAGGTTCCCTAGGAGCCGTCGCAGAACACTGTCCAGGCTTCGGCATTTTTATTTGCTTCTTCTTCTTGAGCCCCTAGCGTCCAATCAGCAATGAAGTCTGCTAACGCCTGGGACTGAATTGAGGACCTATGCACATTGTCAATATTGAATTCATTAAGTTCCGCGGCCCACTTTCCAATTCTTCCAGTAGCTTCTCTGTTTCTCATAATATCCTTCAAGGGCTGTGATGAAGGAATAATTATGTGATATGCTTGAAAATAATGCAGGAGCTTCCTGGAGGCCATTAGCACAGCATACAACACCTTCTCCAACTCTGTATAGTTTTTCTTTGATAAACTTAGAACTTCAGAAACAAAATATACTGGAGCTTGCTTCTTAATTTGGCCTTCAAGCTTCTCCTATACAAGCACCGCACTCACTGCAGAGTGCGAAGCTGCCATATACAATAGTAATGGAGCCCCTGGTGCAGGTGGAGTTAATGTTGTTAGATCAATCAAGTACTGCTTCAACTCTTTGAAGACCTTCTGCTGAGCTGGGCCCCATTGAAAAACTTCGGCTGACTTTAGTATTTCAAAGAATGGCAAATTTGTTTCTGCTGATTTAGATATAAATCTATTCAATGATGCCAGTCTTCCTGTTAGTCGTTGGGCCCCCTTCTTTGTGCTTGGTGGTTCCATCCGAAGGATAGCTTCGATCTTGCTTGGATTAGCTTCAATCCCCTTGGTTGAAACTAGGCAGCCAAGGATCTTACCCTTCTTCACTCAAAGACACATTTTTCTGGATTTAATTTCAGGCCAGCTTGCCTGAAGTTAGCAAATGTTTCTTGTAGATTAGTAATGTGATTTTCTTGCTTTGTGCTTTTTACTATGATGTCATCAACGTATGTTAGCACATTTCTGCCTATCTGAGAATGAAGGACCTTAGTTGTCATTCTGCTGAAGCTTCCTCCAGCATTCTTGAGCCCCTCAGTCATCCGAAGATAGCAATAGGTGCCACTGGGAGTTATGAAGCTAGTCTTCGGCTCATCCTCCTTCTTCATCCATATTTGATGATATCCTGAGTAGCAATCCAGCAGACTCATAAGTTCTGAAGAAGCTGCTGCATCTACAAGAGAGTCTATTCTTGGTAATGGAAACTCGTCCTTTGGACAGGCCTTGTTAAGATATGTGAAGTCAATACACATTCTCCATTTGCCGTTGGCCTTCTTCACCATAACAGTATTGGCAAGCCACTCTGGATATTTTACCTCTCTGATAACACCAGCACTGAGAAGCCTTTTACCTCATTTCGAGCACCTTCGGCTTTATCATCAGACATTTTCCGAAGCCTTTGCTTTCTTGGCTTGAAGGATGGGTCGACATTGAGTGAATGTTCAATGACATCTCTGTTGGCACCACAAAGGTCATTAGCTGACCAAGCAAAGACATCTTTATTGTTGAATAAAAACCTTATCAATTTTCTCCTGCTCTTCAGATAGTTCAGACCCCAGCAATACTTTCTGCTCCGCTATATCCTCACATAAAAGCATGGGTTTCGGCTGATCAGCCGAAGCAGCCTTCTCTCTTCTGTACTTATACTATTCACAAGCTTCGACTCCATCTATATTGTGAATTGCTTTTGAATCTGTCCAATTTCCTTCGGCCTTTCTGGCAGCCCCTTGACTTCCATGAATAACAATGGACCCTTGTTCCGAAGGTATCTTCATGCATAGATATGCTGGGTGAAGTATTGCTTCGAAAGCATTGTCCCTCGACCAATGATTGCATTGTAGGGTATTCCATGTCAACAATGTCAAAAACAACCTGTTCAGTCCTTGTATTGTGAACAAAGTCGAAGGTAACTGACACTGTGATTTTGCCAAGTGCTACGATCTGCCTTCATCCGAAGCCACATAGGGGATGTGTAGCATCGTGAATCTTATCTTCTGGCTCTTGCATTTGTCTGAAGGCCTTAGCAAATATGATATCCACAGCACTGCCTGTATCAACTAGAACATTGTGGACCAGAAAACCCTTGATGACACTAGATATAACCATAGCATCATTGTGTGGCTAGTTCTTGAGCTGAAGGTCCTCCTGGGAGAAGGTGATTGGGATGTGAGACCATTTTGACTTGATGAAGGGTCCCTGCACCCCAACATGCTGCACTTTTCTCTGTGCTTCCTTCTTCTGCTTCTTGTTAGCTGGTTCTGAACTTGAACCGCCTGTTATCGGGAGCACAAGCTTCACAGCCGAAGGTGCTTCAGCTTGGAACGAAGCCATCAGCTCAACAGTGGAAGTGAGTTCACCGGAGGTGGGCGCCAATGTTGGGAACTTGTTCTCAAATGCTATGAATTAAGAACAAGGCAACATAAAGAATGTTAAATGTTAATGTCCTTCATCCTTCGAAGCATTATTTCCCTAAGGATATAATGATCTTTGGACGAAGGTTATGAAGGACATACCTTCATAGATATGGCATGTAAAATCAGGGGACGAAGGTTATGAAACATAAGACAATAACATAGATAATTATATAGTACCAAAATGTGAACATGTATTGATAAATAATCATGAATATAAAAATTGAACTAAATTACATTTGTACCTTGAGTTTGACAGAAATACGAAGATACGAATGCGATGAAAGCGTGAACAGTACAGGGGTACTGTTCACCTATTTATAGGCACAGGGCACAGCCTGTGTGAATTTACATTCATGTCCTCTACAAATGATTACAATCATTACACAGTCTATCATGGGCCGATTTGTCATCTCATCTTTAAGTCGGTGCATTTTGAAATATAATACGAAGCTCCCTGACTGGTAGCTTCGGCATCGTTCCTGCTCTGGCCTTCCGAAGGTGCTTCTTCTCACAGGACCTTTGGCGACGAAGCAGACCCCCAACAGTACCTAAAACCCAAGTGTAAATTGCCTTGCAGGTTTATGCATCCGGGGGCTCAAGATGGATTATCGACAGCGGATGCATAAACGACATGACGGGGGAAGAAGATGTTCACCTCCTACGTCAAGAACAAGGATTCCTAGGATACGATTATTTTTGGAGATGGGAACCAAGGCAATGTCAAAGGTTTGGGAAAAATAGCCATCACAAGTGAGCACTCTGTCTCAAATGTATTTTTAGTAGAGTCACTAGGCTATAATCTCCTGTCTATAAGTCAATTGTGCCACATGGGCTACAATTGTTTGTTTACAAATGTTGATGTATCTGCTTTAGAAGGAGTGATGGTTCATTAGCTTTTAAGGGTGTATTAGATGCAAACTCTACTTAGTGGATTTTTCAAAAGAGGAGGCCGATCTAAATGCATGCTTAATAGCTAAGACTAGTATGGGCTGGTTGTGGCATCGCCGTCTAGCACATGTTGGGATGAATAACCTTCACAAACTTCTAAAGGGAGAACATATGTTAGGACTAACAAATGTCTATTTTGAGAAAGATAGACCTTGTGCAGCTTGTCAAGCAGGAAAACAGGTGGGAAGCACTCATCACAGCAAGAATGTGATGACAACATCAAGACCGCTGGAGCTTCTTCACATGGACCTCTTTGGACCCGTCGCCTACCTTAGCATCGGGGGAAGTATGGTCTAGAAATTGTTGATGATTTTTCCCGCTTCACTTGGTGTTCTTTTTGCAGGATAAATCAGAAACCCAAGGGACCCTAAAGCGCTTTCTAAGGAGGGCTCAAAACGAATTTGAGCTCAAGGTGAAAAAGATAAGAAGCGACAACGGGTCCGAGTTCAAGAATCTGCAAGTGGAGGAGTACCTTGAGGAAGAAGGCATCAAGCACGAGTTCTCCGCTCCCTACACACCACAGCAAAACGGTGTGGTAGAGAGGAAGAACAGGACGCTCATCGACATGGCGAGGACGATGCTTGGAGAGTTCAAGACGCCCAAGCGTTTTTGGTCGGAAGCTGTGAACATAGCTTGCCATGCCATAAACCGGCTCTACCTACATCGCCTCCTCAAGAAGACCTCGTATGAACTTCTTACCGGTAACAAACCCAACGTCTCATACTTTCGTGTATTTGGGAGCAAATGTTACATTCTAGTGAAGAAAGGTAGAAATTCTAAATTTGCTCCCAAGGCAGTAGAAGGGTTTTTACTAGGGTATGACTCAAATACAAGGGCGTATAGAGTCTTCAACAAATCATCGGGTTTGGTTGAAGTATCTAGCAACGTTGTATTTGATGAGACTAATGGCTCTCTAAGAGAGCAAGTTGATCTTGATGATGTAGATGAAGATGATGTTCCAATGGCCGCAATACACACGATGGCGATAGGTGATGTGCGACCGCAGGAACAGCAAGAGCAAGATCAGCCTTCTTCCTCAACAATGGTGCATCCCCCAACTCAAGATGATGAATAGGTCCCTCAAGAAGAGGCGTGTGATCAAGGGGGAGCACAAGAAGAACAAGTAATGGAGGAAGAAGCAGCACTGGCCCCTCTAACTCAAGTCCGAGCAACGATTCAAAGGAATCACCCCATTGACCAGATTCTGGGTGACATAAGCAAGGGAGTAACTACTCGCTCAAGATTAGCTAACTTTTGTGAGCATTACTCGTTTGTCTCTTCTATTGAGCCTTTCAGGGTAGAAGAGGCCTTACAAGATCCGAACTGGGTCTTGGCCATGCAGGAAGAGCTCAACAACTTCAAGAGGAATGAAGTTTGGAGCCTGGTGCCATGTCCAAAACAAAATGTTGTGGGAACCAAGTGGGTGTTCCGCAACAAGCAAGATGAACACGGGGTGGTGACACGAAACAAGGCTCGACTTGTGGCAAAAGGTTATGCCCAAGTCGCAGGTTTGGATTTCGAGGAGACTTTTGCTCCTGTGGCTAGGCTAGAGTCTATTCGAATATTGTTAGCCTATGCCGCTCACCATTCTTTCAGGTTGTTTCAAATGGATGTGAAGATCGCTTTCCTCAACGGGCCAATCAAGGAGGAGGTGTACGTGGAGCAATCCCCTGGCTTTGAGGATGACAGGTATCCCGACCACGTTTTTAAGCTCTCTAAGGCGCTCTATGGACTTAAGCAAGCCCCAAGAGCATGGTATGAATGCCTTAGAGATTTCTTAATTGCGAATGCTTTTAAGGTTGGGAAAGCCGATCCCACTCTTTTCACTAAGACTTGTGACGGTGACCTTTTTGTATGCCAAATTTATGTCGATGACATAATATTTGGTTCTACTAATCAAAAGTCTTGTGAGGAGTTTAGCAGGGTGATGACTCAAAAGTTTGAAATGTCGATGATGGGCGAGTTGAACTACTTCCTTGGGTTCCAAGTGAAGCAACTCAAGGACGGCACCTTCATCTCCCAAACGAAGTACACGCAAGACCTTCTCAAGCGGTTTGGGATGAAGGACGCCAAGCCCGCAAAGACATCAATGGGAACCGACAGACATGTTGACCTCAACAAAGGAGGTAAGTCCGTTGATCAAAAGGCATACCGGTTTATGATAGGGTCATTACTTCATTTATGTGCTAGTAGACCGGATATTATGCTTAGTGTATGCATGTGTGCTAGATATCAATCTGACCCCAAGGAATGTCACCTTATGGCCATTAAGTGAATTCTTAGATATTTAGTTGCTACGCCTTGCTTTGGGATCTGGTATCCAAAGGGGTCTACCTTTGACTTGATTGGATATTCAGACTCTGACTATGCCGGGTGCAAGGTTGATAGGAAGAGTACATCAGGGATGTGCCAATTCCTAGGAAGGTCCCTAGTGTCTTGGAGTTCAAAGAAACAGACATCCGTTGCCCTATCCACCGCTGAGGCCGAGTATGTTGCCACAGGACAGTGTTGTGCGCAACTACTTTGGATGAGGCAAACCCTCCAGGACTTTGGCTACAATCTGAGCAAAGTCCCACTCCTATGTGACAATGAGAGTGCAATCCACATGGCGGATAATCCTGTTGAACACAGTCGCACTAAGCACATAGACATCCGGCATCACTTTCTGAGAGACCACCAGCAAAAGGGAGATATCGAGGTGTTCCATATTAGCACCGAGAACCAGCTAGCCGATATCTTTACCAAGCCATTAGATGAGAAAACCTTTTGCAGGTTGCGTAGTGAGCTAAATGTCTTAGATTCGCGTAACTTGGATTGATCTATAGCATACATATGTTTTATGCCTTTGATCATGTTACTTATACATTTATACAATTTTTTGCTTATTTATGGTGCTCAAGTTGTGCAAGGGATCCCCGGACCTCACAAGTCCATGTGTGAATAATGCACATATCTAGGGGGAGAAGTGCTACAACTTGAGCCTTTAGACTAATCCTTGTGTTTGAGTTACTTGATGTAGTCTCAAAGGTGCATTGAAAGGAAAAGGTGAACTTGGACCATGCAAAGACTTCCACTGCACTCCGGTATTAGTGTACTCACCTCCAAGTTCATTCTTATGCTCTTATTGCCTTTCGCTCTTAATTGACAATTTTTGGTGAGGCAATGGGTTAAAGGGCCAAGAATGATCCCGTTTTGGTGCTTAATGCCAAAGGGGGAGAAATTAAGGCCAAAGCAAATGGATCAGCTACCACTTGAGAATTTTGAAAACAATAGAGTTAGAACTTTTGATTTGTCCAAAATACTCTTATTGTATCTTATTGTAAAAATTGGTCTCTTGTGGGGAGAATTTATGATTATGGGAAAAAGGGGAGTTTTGGCACTTGATCAATTTCACTCTTGGATTTTCTCTCTTTATGCCCAAACAAGTGAGATTGAATAAGAGATAAGGAAAATGAATTTGATTTGCAAAAACAAAACAAGTGGTGGCAAAGAATGATCCAAATATGCCAAATTAGTGTCAAAAACAATCTGGTCCTTATTTGCATCGATGTTGCACTTATTTGTGTTGCTTTTTTATGTGTTGGCATAAATCACCAAAAAGGGGGAGATTGAAAGGGAAATGAGCCCTTGGGCCATTTCTATAATGTTTTGGTGATTAAGTGCCCAACACACATTCTCTAAGTTCTGAATGTGCCAAAGATTGAAGAAGTGCAAATCATGTAACAAGGTACGTTTCTAGACTTAGTACATTGTTTTGAGTACTAACATATTTTGTCTAAGTGCTAGAAATTAAACAGGAGAAAAGGAATTGGAAAAGAGTTAGCTATGTACAGCCAACTCCTGCTCGGTCTGGGTGCACCGGACTGTCCGGTGCGCCAGGCGAGTCTAAGGTGAACTGGACGCTCTCGGGACTCGACAGCGGCGTACGATTATAATTCACCGGACTGTCCGGTGAGTCATCCACGGCGAAGTCGTCGCTCTCGAGAAAAGGATCAGCAGCGTACGACTAAAATTCACCGGACTGTCCGGTGAGCCAACGGTCGACTGCGCAACGGTCAGCCGCGCAATCCGCGGGCGACGCGTGGCCCGCACCAACGGTCAGAAGGGGGCACCAGAGTGTCCGATGAGCCAACGGTCGACTGCGCAACGGTCGACCGCGCAATCCGCGGCGACGCGTGGCCCGCACCAACGGTCGGAAGGGGGCACCGGACTGTCCGGTGTGCACCGGACAGTGTCCGGTGCGCCATTTGGCCCGGAGGTGCAACAGTCATCTACGCCAGAAAAGGAAGGAGATCGGCATCGGACCATCTATAGTGAATGTCCGATGGTGCACCGGACTGTCCGGTGCGCCACTCGACAGAAGGCAAGGATGGCCTTCCTTGTTGGCCTCCAACGGCTCCTAGCTGCCTTGGGGCTATAAAAGGGACCCCTAGGTGCATGGAGGAGTTACCCAAGCTAACTAGAAACATTCTAAGACTCCATGACTCCAACTTCACGCATTCGATTCTTTGAGATAGTGACTTGAGCTCCATTTGAGTTGAAAACTCCGTGTGTTGTGTTTTGAGCTCAAGTTGTGACTTGTGTGCGTGATTGTGCTCTCGATTTGAGTCTTGTGTGTGTTGCTCTCCCCTCCCTTACTTCCATGCTTCTTTTGTGATCATCATTGTAAGGACGAGAGGCCCCAAGTTGTGGAGATTCCTCGCAAACGGGAGAAAGACTAAGAAAAGAACATCATGGTATTCAAGTTGATCATTGGATCACTTGAAAGGGGTTGAGTGCAACCCTCGTCCATTGGGACGCCACAACATGGAAGTAGGCAAGTGCTACTTGGCCGAACCACGGGTTAAAATCGCGTGTCTCTTGTGATTGCCTTCTCATTGATTGTCTATGTTCGCAAGAGCTCACAGACTTGATTAACTTGCACTAACATCTTTATAATCAAGTTTGTGGAATTTAGTGTTGAATTTTACAGGATCACCTATTCACCCCCCCTCTAGGTGCTCTCAAGGGGCCCATGGTGATTTTTCCTCCATAACCTGTTCTTCTTGTGCTCCCCCTTGATCCTGCCCCTCTTCTTGAGGTACCTGTTCACTATCTTGAGTTGGGGGATGCACCATTATCGAGAAGATGGTTGATCTTGTTCCTGTAGTTCCTGTGGTCGCACTATCGCCATCGTGCGCATTGTGGCCGTCGGAATTTCTTCATCTATATCATCAAGATCAACTTGCTCTCTTGGAGAGCCATTAGTCTCATCAGATACAACGTCGCTAGAGACTTCAACCAATCCCAATGATTTGTTGAAGACTCTATACGCCTTTGTATTTGAGTCATACCCTAGTAAAAACCCTTCTACTGCCTTGGGAGCAAATTTATAATGTCTACCTTTCTTCACCAGAATGTAGCATTTGCTCACAAATACACGAAAGTAAGAGACATTGGGTTTGTTACCGGTAAGGAGTTCGTAGGAGGTCTTCTTGAGGAGGCGATGCAGATAATGCCGGTTTATGGCGTGGCAGGCTGTGTTCACAGCTTCCGACCAAAACCGCTCGGGCGTCTTGAACTATCCAAGCATCGTTCTCGCCATGTCGATTAGCGTCCTATTCTTCCTCTCTACCACACCATTTTGCTGTGGTGTGTAGGGAGCGAGAACTCATGCTTGATGCCTTCCTCCTCAAGATACTCTTCAACTTGTAGATTCTTGAACTCAGATCCGTTGTTGCTCCTTATCTTTTTCACCTTTAGATCAAATTCATTTTGAGCCCTCCTTAGAAAGCGCTTTAGGGTCCCTTGGGTTTCTGATTTGTCCTACAAAAAGAACACCCAAGTGAAGCGGGAAAATCATCAACAATTACAAGACCATACTTACTTCCCCCGATGCTAAGGTAGGCAACGGGTCCGAAGAGGTCCATGTGAAGAAGCTCCAGTGGTCTTGATGTTGTCATCACATTCTTGCTGTGATGAGTGCTTCCACCTGTTTCCCTGCCTGACATGCTGCACAAGGTCTGTCTTTCTCAAAGCAGACATTGGTTAGTCCTAACACATGATCTCCCTTTAGAAGCTTATGAAGGTTGTTCATCCCAACATGTGCTAGACGGTGATGCCATAGCCAGCCCATATTAGTCTTAGCTATTAAGCATGCATCTAGATCGGAATTCTCTTTCAAAAAATCAACTAAGTAGAGTTTGCCGTCTAATACACTCTTAAAAGCTAATGAACCATCACTCCTTCTAAAGACAGATACATCAACATTTGTAAACAGACAATTGTAACCCATGTGACATAATTGACTTACAGAAAGAAGGTTGTACCCGAGCGACTCTACTAGAAATACATTTGATATTGAGTGCTCATTAGTGATGGCTATCTTGCCTAAGCCTATGACCTTGCCTTAGTTCCCATCTCCAAAGATAATCGTATCCTGAGAATCCTTGTTCTTGACGTAGGAGGTGAACATCTTTTTCTCCCCTGTCATGTGGTTCGTGCATCCGCTGTCGATAATCCAGCTTGAGCCCCCGGATGCATAAACCTGCAAGGAATTTAAGCTTGGGTTTTAGGTACCTAGCTCTTGTTGGGTCCTACAAGGTTAGTCACAATAGTTTTTGAAACCCATATGCAAGTTTTGTCTCCCTTGCATTTGGATCCCAACTTCCTAGCAACTACTTTCGCATTCTTACATGAAAGTACAAAAGAAGTGTTGCACGCATGAAAAACAGTAGTAGGTTCATTGCACACTTTCCTAGAAGCATGAGTAGCATAATTTCTCCTAGGCCTACTTATACCATTAACAAAAGTGGAGCTAGAAGCAACCATAGCATGAGAAGTATGATAATTAGGTAAAACAGCATGATCATAGCATCTATCATTATAAGCATTCCTAGAAAATTTCATATCATAAATATAGGCATGATTCTTTCGTGAACTACTAGCCATGGGGGCCTTTCTTTTCTCTTTGTTGAGAACGGAAGTCCTTTGGCTCCTTAAGTTCTTGATTTCCTTTCAAAAACCAAGTTCATCCTTAATTGAGGGTGTCTACCAACAGTGTAGGCATCCCTAGCAAATTTCAGTTTGTCATAATCAACTTTGCAAGTCTTAAGTTGAGCATTAAGACTTGCCACCTCATTGTTCAATTTAGCAATAGAAGCAAGATGTTCATTACAGGCATCAACATCAAAATCCTTACATCTATTGCAAATAGTGACATGGTCTACACATGAGCTAGTTTCATTAACTTTCTCTAGCTGAGTATTTAATTCATCATTTAAATTCTTTAAACTAGAGACAGTTTCATGACAAGCAGACAGCTCAGAAGACAGCATTTCATTTCTCTTAATTTCTAAAGCAAGGGATTTTTGAACACTAACAAATTTATCATGTTCTTCATACAAAATGCCCTCTTGCTTTTCTAGAAGTCTATCCTTCTCATTAAGAGCATCAATTAATTCATTAATTTTCTCTACTTTGGCTCTATCTAACCCCTTAAACAAATCAGAGTAATCTACTTCATCATCGGAAGATTCCTCATCACTAGAAGAAGAGTACTTGGGGGTATCTTGAATACGTACCTTCTTCTCCTTAGCCATAAGGCAAGTATGGCATTCGTTGGGGAAGAGCAAAGATTTGTCAAAGGCCGAGGCAGCTAACCCTTCATCGTCGGAGTCGGATGAAGAACAGTCAAAATCCCATTCCTTTCCAAGGTGCGCCTCGCCCTTTGCCTTCCTGTAGTTCTTCTTCTTTTCCCTCTTCCCGTGCTTTTCTTGTCCCTAGTCATTATCAATATTGGGCATTGTGCTATGAAATGACCAGTCTTACCGCATTTGAAGCAGGAGCGCTTTCCCCTTATTTTTATTCTTGTTGGGGTACTCCTTGCATCCTTTTAGCGTGGTATTGAAGCACTTGATGATAAGCGCCATTTCATCCTCATTGAGTCCGGTAGCCTCCACTTATATTACCTTGCTTGGCAGCGCCTCCTTGCTTCTAGTTGCTTTGAGAGCAACTGGCTGCGACTCATAGATGGGCAGTGGACCGTTTAGCGCATCGTCCACATATCGCGCCTCCTTCACCATCATGCGCCCGCTCACGAATTTTCGAAGAATCTCCTCGGGCGTCATCTTGGTGTACCTGGGGTTTTCACGAATAAGGTTGACAGATGAGGGTCAATAACAGTAAATGACTTGAGCATGAGTCGAACGACGTCATGATCCATCCATCTTGTGCTCCCGTAGCTTCGGATTTTGTTGACCAGGGTCTTGAGCCTATTGTATGTCTGTGTTGGCTCCTCTCCCCTGATCATCGTGAACCTCCCTAGCTCGCCTTCCACTAGCACCATCTTGGTGATCATAGTGGCATCGTTTCCCTCATGAGATATCTTGAGGGTGTCCCAGATTTGCTTAGCATTGTCCAAGCCGCTAACCTTGTTGTATTCATCCCTGCACAGAGATGCTAGCAGAACAGTAATGGCTTGGGCATTTTTATGGATTTGCTCATTAATAAACATAGGATTATCGGTACTATCAAAATGCATCCCATTTTCTACAATTTCCCATATACTAGGATGGAGAGAGAATAAATGACTATGCATTTTATGGCTCCAAATGAATAGTCCTCTCCATCAAAGTGTGGAGGTTTTCCAAGGGGAATTGATAGTAAATGCACATTTGAATTGTAGGGAATGCGAGAGTAATCAAAAGAATAATTTTGATTGACCGTCTTTTTCTTTGACGAGGAGTCGTCGTCGTCGTCCCTTGGTGAAGAAGATGAGGCATCACTGTCGTAGTAGATAATCTTCTTGATGCACCTCTTCTTCTTCCCGTCCCTCTTCTTGTGACCCGAGCCTGAGTCGGTAGGCTTGTCGTCTCTTGGCTCGTTGAAGAGGGATTCCTTCTCCTTGTCGTTAATCACCATCCCCTTACCCTTAGGATCCATCTCTTCGGGCGGTTAGTCCCTTAAATGAAGTGTACGGCTCCGATACCAATTGAGAGCACCTAGAGGGGGGGGGGTGAATAGGTGATCCTATAAAGTCAAACACTAAATAGCCACAAACTTGATTATTAAAGTGTTAGTGTGACTAAGTAGCTTTGAAGCGAGTTCTTGTGAACAAAAACAATCACAGAAAAGCAACACAAGGGACACGCGATTTTTATCCCGTGGTTCGGCCAAGTAACACTTGCCTACTTCCACGTTGTGGTGTCCCAATGGACGAGGGTTGCACTCAACCCCTTTCAAGTGATCCAATGATCAACTTGAATACCACCATCGTTTCCTTTCAGAGTATTCTTCCCATTTGCGAGGAATCTCCACAAGTTGGAGCCTCTCGCCCTTACAATATAAATCACAAAGAAAGCACAAGAGTAAGGATGGGAGAGCAACACACGCAAGACTCAAATCCGCGGCACAACCATGCACTCAAGCCAAGACTTGAGCTCGAAACACAGCACAGGGAGTTCGCAACTCAAACGGAGCTCAAATCACTAACACATCGAATCAAATGCGTGGAGACAGAGTCTGGAAGTCTTAGAATGTTTCTTGAAAGCTTGGTGTCCTGCTCCATACGCCTAGGGGTCCCTTTTATAGCCCCAAGGCAGCTAGGAGCTGTTGGAGTTCAACATGGGAGGCAAATCCTGCCTTCTGTCGAGTGGTGCACGGACAGTCCGGTGCACCACCGGACAGCCACTGTAGCAGTCCGGTGCACGATCTCCTTCCATATCGGGCGCATCCGACCGTTGCTCCTTAGGGTCGGTTGGCGCACCGGACACTGTCCGGTGCACACCGGACAGTTCGGTGCACCCACCTGACCGTTGGAGCAGACCACGTGTCACGCGTTGATCGCGCGGACGACCATTGGCCGCTGGTGCCGTTGGCCACCGGACAGTCCGGTGCCCACCGAACAGTTCGGTGATTTATAGCCACGCCGCCCTTCTCTTTTCTTGAGAGCGCCTAGTTGACGTCGAGCCAGCCTGGGGCACTAGACACTGTCCGGTGCACCAGGCCCGAGCTGGTGTTGGCTAAACTTTGCTAACACTTCTCCAATTCCAATCTTCTCTTCTTGGTACTATTTATAGCACTCAGATAAACATGTTAGCATACAAAAATATTTCACTAAGTGTAGAAACATACCTTGTCCTTTGATTTATACTTTTTCCACATTTAGCACATTAGAACTCAATCAACATGTGTTGGACATCTAATCACCAAAATACTTATAGAAATGGCCCAAGGGCACATTTTCCTTTCAAGAATAGAGTTAGACGGTAGGCGGTAGGGTTTCAAGTGCGTGACTGTGTGAGTGAGAGTCGTAGTGGCGAGGTACACCGATGCCAGCTAGTTGGGCCACGATGAAGACGCGAGGCTGGGCTAGGAGCCTAGGAGCGGGGTTGGCTATGGCCCTGTTGGACCCACTTATTTTGAAGAGCTTATTTTAATAAGGTAGCTTTTACCTCACTGCTGAGAAAAGTCGATTATTGAAGAAGCTATGAAAAAACCAACATAGGTG